>CM040396.1:92053823-93352642 GCA_022702515.1 Ilyophis sp. 1 JC-2022 | reverse complement strand
TCGGTCACTATGACGCCATATCACACTGACGGAAAACATTGCGTACATGTGGTGTCCATCGTGTGCAGAGGTACGCAGATTCTCACAGCACGTGTTATTTTATACATCTGAATTTCTGCGTACAAGCTCCCTTACGCGGCTTTCCGAGGGCATTTTTCTGCTCAGCACAGTTTATACATATGGCCCCTGGTTTCTTGGGTCTGAATTGGTTGCTGATATTAAGGCGAAAACAAAAACCAGAGCAGACCCTGCGGCCCATCAGGATCAGGAATGAAGATCACTGCACTATGCTATAGGAATGTAGCCTTTTGGATAAGGCCAAGGTCCTTACTTACCATTGCTCCATGGCGCTTATTGCAAAATGTTTGGAGTTGGCCAGTATCCTGTCCAAATATACTGTACTTGATTTAGACCATAAAATCATCCCTGATTTAATTGGCTTAAAAAAATGTATACACTTCTGCTTAGATGTGCTGATGGTTATATTGTAAAATTTCTGCCCAGGTGGGTACTACTATTTAGTGGTGGTTGAGGTGATCCTATGCCCTCCTCCTTCACAGTAAAAAACTTTGAGACCCTTTGGCATGAAACGCGATCTACTTCATAATTTATAAACTTCCTCATAATTGTCATATTTGAATTGCAAAGGTTATATTTACAGTTCTCATTGGGTAAACAAATCAGTAATGTGAACTGCTACAGCATTTTTCTTTTTTACATTAGTTACAAAACTGCTACTTGTACACAGATAATTCATTTTAAGTCATAATGCAAACAGATTCAGCAAGGCCATTTTTAAAGATTGTGCGATGATGTTTGGTGATTATATTGCATCATTATTTTTCATATTTTTTACATGCTTAACAAAATAGTTGCAAATGTTCATAAGTATTGGAAAGTTGATATTAAAAAGCCAATGGCTATCTCCTGCACTGGGGAATATGCATGTATGTAGAAGTACTCATTTCTTATGTTTGTTGTCAAAATATTGTTGCATTTCCAGGTCACAAAACAAGCCAGCACACACAGAGGAATTTAATTAAAACACCTTTGATAATATTTCCCCCCTCTGCTCATACTGTACTCACAAATCACAAATTCACCCATGGCTAAAATGTATAACTGCTACAAACCAATAATGGGCTAATTGTATTTTCTAATGTGTAGCTGTGATGTTGTACTTGCATACAATGATTCATTGCTGAACTTCAAAAAGGAATCACGGAAATGTGGGATGGGAGTATTGTTTCATCTTATTTGTTTGTTTGGAGATCCATGGTCATATTTAGACTTCAGGCTTTAACAACACACATTGTACTTATTGCATGACAAACATTGCTAATATATGGACTCTTATATCACATCGTATCAAAGTGGAACCTGCTCTACAGAATTGCGACAACTCTTATTTTGTTTATGATTTACACTTTGTTTATGATTTCTCTCTCTCTCTCTCTTTATTTTTGTCTCTCTCTCTCTCTCTCTCTCTCTCTTTCTCACAGATCTCTCTCTCACAGTTCTGCAGCTACTTCAACTACTGCAAGTACTTCAGCTTCGGCGTTTTCTGCATCTAAGACGGTTTCTTCATCTAAGGCGGTTTCTTCATCTAAGATGGTTTCTTCATCTAAGGCGGTTTCTGCAGCTAAGACGGTTTCTTCAGCCTCGGCGGTTTCTTCAGCCTCGGCGGTTTCTGCAACTACTGCGTCTAGTGCAGCTACTGTGTCAACCGCGGCTACTGCTACGGAGGAAGCGAGCCTCGATTACACCTACAGAATACAGAAGTCAATAAATGAAGTGGTAAAGTTTCATGTCTGAGAGGATCACATGATCGCACATCTCCAGTTATCTGAAGAAAGCAGAACCGCACCACTTCACATGGCTTTCACAGCATTCAATTTAAGAACATGTGGACATAATAGAATACATAATGTCTATCTCTTAAGATATTACTTCTTCCCAAGGAAAAATTACAATGATGCATTCCAGTATTTTACATGGAATGCAAGGTAAACCAACAGTCATATAGTTTGCTGGATATGTCTAAACTCTTCTTCTTTGGTATTATAGTAGCTTGCTTTCAGTTATCTGGCATTTCTTCAATTTTTAGAGATATGCAAAACATATCTGTCTGGTTCATAAAATATTGTTTCCCCTAGTGTTTTGAGTGCTCTTTGTCCAATGCACACTTATGTAGTGAATTCTATATGTGAACTCATTAAACAAAACTTACTACTCTACCAGCATTCAGCTCATGAAACTTGGCTCCTGACAGGTGAAGAGGAAGGCATCAGACAAGTACATTCGTGAGGAGTCCATGATCAGGGGTCCCCAGATCCTGGTGAGGCTGAGGTCCCATATAGTCTTTGAGACCACCTCTGTGAAACTGTACTGCACTGTGCAAGGATACCCCACCCCCATCGTCAAATGGTGAGGATTTCATAGACACAAGGTCAAATTACCTGGTGCCTCCACCCAGCCCAGTCATGTTTGTCTTTTAGAAAGGTTTTTTGTGTGTTGCTGGTCCAGGCCACAGTAGTACTTCAGTTGTATCCTAAGAATTGTATCATAGTTTACTGTCAAACCCTTGAAGCGAGTGTGTTTTCAAAAGGCTGTTTTCAAATGAGAGCCAAACACACCTGCCAGAATTTCTCTTGTAATGTTGTTGCAGCCAGCTCTCTCCCTTTGATGTCAGACAGATGCTTTAGACCAGAGAAGCCTCAAACAACACACACACACACACACACCATTAAAGTTGGCTTACACGTTTTCCTGTTAAATACTTATTGGCCAATATTTACATTGAGCAGTTTGTTTGATCACAGTATATAAACTTGAAACCGACTATGTACTTTTGCATGCACATACATTCATACATACATGTTGTGCGCAATAAATGTGAAGCCTTAACAATTCAAGGGGTCATCAAGATCCTGTAATTACAGACCCTGTAATTATAAATATCATTAATATAATTCATCTACCATTTACTACTAGGGAGAAACTTGCTGACTGAAGAAAGGAATTAAACGTACTGAATTGTTTTGTTCGTTTTTTCAGGTTTAAGGACAATGTCCTTATTTGCACCTGCACATCGGGGAAGTACTTTGTGGACAGTAATTATGGAATTCACAGCCTGGAGATCACCAGGTACTGAACTCACTGGAAACCCAAGAGGCCTAATGTCCCATGTATGCCATTATAGCAGACATGTCACAGTCATAAGCCTCGCAGAAAAAAAAGGCTTTAGCCACATTAATGAAAACTCCATTTGTGCATTTATTCTGTGATTATTGTAATTATCACTTGCGTTTGTTTGTTTGATTTATGCTTTTACCCGGGGACATTTTACAGTGTTTGACCATACAAAAAAAATAAAAATAATTATCTGCCATACAACCACTAAGATAAGACACAAATCCCTATGAGAAGGTAAACACTATAACCTATAAAATCTTGTGAATTATGCTACTGACTACGTGGGCCATCTGTAAGCTAGTTTCACGGGTACATGTTGATGTCTGGTACCATCTCTGTCCTAATATTAGTACGAAAATATTCTATATTTTTGCTTGAACTTTGGGTTTGTAATTACATGGGGATTCTGTAAAATCTAAGGTTTATGTGAAACTACATTGGAGCAATTTAATACATGCTGTCGCATATATGCCTTGTATACTGTTGCATGACCATGTTATGACAGTATATCCTGTCACTCTGTGTTAGTTTACATTCTTATTGCCGTGCATGCACTGCTGTGAAGATGGACGAACCCGTGCCGGCAGCTTGCAATGACTGTATTTAGTGTGAGCGTGATTTACACAGAGGTGCCCATGAAAGGTGGTCACGTGCCCAGGCGTAGCGGGTTAGCTTTTCCAATTTAGTCCAGACCTGACCTCGGCTACGCCCCTGCAAGGCTCCTCAGCTGTTCCTGCTGAACTGCTGAGCGGTGTGTCATCTGAGACCTGACCTCTTTAAAGAGCACCCCGGCTCCTCGCTGCCGTTCCGTCACGCCGCCTGGCCCAACTTCACCCACAAACACAAGACGCATTTCCCAGATTCAACATTTGTTTTTATGAGAGCCAACATTCCCTAAATTGAGAGGAAAATAGGTTGGAAAAAAGCTAGTTTAGACGCTGAGGAGCTGAACAGATGAATAAAGTGCTTTAAAATAGCACACGCCAGAGGAAGGTCACATCGCTGTGTCTGCTCTCTGCTCTCTGCTCTCTGCTCTCTGCTCTCCTCTCTCCTTGCAGTAGGAAGTTTTTGCCATTTTTATCCAAGATCCGCTTAAACATGCTCTGAATTCCTGAGCCATGTTTTCCTGCATGGGCCCATTGAGACCCGGCGGTCTCAAAGCTTTGTCCTTTTCAGCTTGAGAATTCAAATACAGTGCCCTCCACTATTATTGGCACCCCTGGTAATCTCACACTGAAAAAATGAGAAAAATCCAACCTTTAATTGAAGTTAATTTATTATGAGAAAAAAAAATCTAATCAAGAAATAACAACTTTTAACAGAACCATCTGTGCCACAATTATATATAGAATAAAGTAATCATTTTTAATATTTGATCACATATGCTTTGCATGCCATGACTTCCTGATGTCTGTGACCCAACAACATCAAAATAGTCTTGATATCTTATTTTCTGTTACTCTTACAAGCGATACTATAAGGTCTCTGCATTTGAATGGATCTCTATGGGAATTGGGGGGTGGGACTAGATTTAGCTGTAAATTACACTGGAACAGTATGGAACACATGGTTGGCAAAATGGCTCTAAGTCATCAAGGGTCTGACATATCAAACAAGCCTTAAACCATTACTCTGCTGCCAGAAATACTGTAGATATGGATGGATAACTTGAATGGTTTTTTATCCTGACTTATTTTTCCATAGAGTTCAATAGGAAAACTTGTCAGGAGAAACAACCCTTAAAGTGATCCATCTATATCTACTGCATATCTGGCAGCAGAGGGATGGTTTGTAGCTTGTTTGATACCTCAGATCCTTGATGACTTACAGCCATTTTACCAACCATGTATTCCATACTGTTCCAGCATAATTTGCAGCTAAATCTTGTCCCACCCCCCAATTCCCATAGAGATATATTCAAATTTCAGAGACATTATAGTATCGCTTGTAAGAGTACCAGAACATAAGATATCAAGGGTCTTTTGATGTTGTTGGGTCACAGACATCAGAAAGTCATGGCATGCAAAGGATATGCTACAAAATATAATTTACTTTATTCTACATATAAATGCAGGGGTGCCAATAATTCTGGCACACATGGTTTTGTTAAAAATAATTATTTCTTGATGAGGGATTTGTTTTTCTCATAATAAATTTACTACAATAAAAGGTTGGATTTTTTGTAATTTTTTCAGTGTGACATTAAGCTAATTCACCAAATGGTGAATTTTTTTACAACTCTTTTTACTCATCTTTACCAGGGGTGCCAATGATAGTGGAGGGCACTGTACATTATAATGTAGGAGTTACTTGTACTGGAGTTACTCAGGAATATTATACTGTAGATGTATTGTGCTGATTAGATTTACTAATAACCTTTGTGGTACTCTCCCACTAAAAATAAAAATAAAACAGTGAGTGTTTAGGTGAGGGGGATTTCACCTGATTCAAGTGAAGTTCAAAATTAAAGAAATAAATTAAATCCTAAAAAAAACTCTGTGTCAGCGCTCTGTGTCAGCCCCGGTATTTCTCCCCTCTCTCTGATAACGTTTCTTTACTCAACCGCAGCGCTCTGTGTCAGCCCCGGTCTTTCTCCCCTCTCTCTGATAACGTTTCTTTACTCAACCGCAGCGCTCTGTGTCAGCCCCGGTCTTTCTCCCCTCTCTCTGATAACATTTCTTTACTCAACCGCAGCGCTCTGTGTCAGCCCCGGTCTTTCTCCCCTCTCTCTGATAACTTTTCTTTACTCAACCGCAGCGCTCTGTGTCAGCCCCGGTCTTTCTCCCCTCTCTCTGATAACGTTTCTTTACTCAACCGCAGCGCTCTGTGTCAGCCCCGGTCTTTCTCCCCTCTCTCTGATAACTTTTTTTTACTCAACCGCAGCGCTCTGTGTCAGCCCCGGTCTTTCTCCCCTCTCTCTGATAACGTTTCTTTACTCAACCGCAGCGCTCTGTGTCAGCCCCGGTCTTTCTCCCCTCTCTCTGATAACGTTTCTTTACTCAACCGCAGCGCTCTGTGTCAGCCCCGGTCTTTCTCCCCTCTCTCTGATAACTTTTCTTTACTCAACCGCAGCGCTCTGTGTCAGCCCCGGTCTTTCTCCCCTCTCTCTGATAACGTTTCTTTACTCAACCGCAGCGCTATGTGTCAGCCCCGGTCTTTCTCCCCTCTCTCTGATAACGTTTCTTTCCTCAACCGCAGCGCTCTGTGTCAGCCCCGGTCTTTCTCCCCTCTCTCTGATAACGTTTCTTTACTCAACCTCAGCGCTCTGTGTCAGCCCCGGTCTTTCTCCCCTCTCTCTGATAACGTTTCTTTACTCAACCGCAGCGCTCTGTGTCAGCCCCGGTCTTTCTCCCCTCTCTCTGATAACGTTTCTTTACTCAACCGCAGCGCTCTGTGTCAGCCCCGGTCTTTCTCCCCTCTCTCTGATAACTTTTCTTTACTCAACCGCAGCGCTCTGTGTCAGCCCCGGTCTTTCTCCCCTCTCTCTGATAACTTTTCTTTACTCAACCGCAGCGCTCTGTGTCAGCCCCGGTCTTTCTCCCCTCTCTCTGATTTGCGCTTCACGTGGAATGTCCCATGTGAAAATGACATCTTCTCCTCCATTCAGGTGCTGCACGGAGGACACAGGCCAATACACCGCTGTGGCCACTAACCTGCACGGGCAGGTGTCCTCTCAAGCCTCTGTCATTGTGAAGAGTGAGTCTATAGCGAAGCTCTTATCGCTCACGCTAATGAAAGTGTGCAGTTATGCATCACGCAGCTTACACAGCAATGCACAGCAGTAGCCATTATTACAGAGAGCAGAGTGTAGCAAATATGAATCACTCTGATAACTTGTACATATTTTTATGACAACATGCAATCTCGAGCACGCTCTCATTATATTAGAAATTATATTGTTAAGCCTTTCTGCATTTGAAAAAGGCTGCAATGTAAGCTGAATATGTGTCCATTTTGTGTGTGTCTGCAGGGTTCAGAGGGGAAGAGGAGTCCTGTCTCTATGCTTGGCTTCCTTACCAGAGTAAGTTCTTCACCACTGTTGACACTGAGCTGAGTCAGCTAGATACTGCAAGACCACAATCACAACCGCTGCAATAACACTCTCAGAAAGGGCTGACATAACTGTGTGTACACAGCCATTATTTAGACCTCCTGCAATCTGTGCACATGTAAAGTGTTAACTTATTAAAGTGGTTGACTGAAACCAAAGGTTGTTAATGCTGAAGAACTAGTTTTATGCTTATCCTATAATTTTTTTGTAGTACACGATTGAATATTATATATGTAAGGGCTAAATACATGATTATATGCATTTGACACCCCCCCCCCCCCTTTTAAACTGAAATAACAATGAATTATTAATCACACACATCTTTAAAAGAAGACTAAGTTATCATTAAGTGGTCTGTGATCAGGATTCTGAGAGAAGATTAATTAATGAACTAACATTATTTTTAACCATAGTCCCCATGTTACCTGAGATAAAGTATACTAAGATCGACATCACCTTTCTGGAGAAGTTTGATGTGACCTTTCGATCTGAGGGGGATACGGTCACCCTCGTCTGCAAGATGAACATCAGCCCTAACCTGGCCAACCTACAGCCAGATGCCCTGTGGTTCAGAGACGGTAAGGAAACAGTGCTACACTCACAATTCTATGCACCAGTTGCAAAGCAAATGGGATTTTGGTATAAGAAAATCATTCCAACAATTTAAGCCAGACAAAGGGCACCATCGGGTTATGGTCATCCCAAACGGATAATTGGCAAAATCAGACAGTAGAAAGGGCTGAATAAAAATATCTTTCAGCAAGTAAAGTAAAGTAAAGTAAAGTATTTTTCTCAAGTATTGTGGCATTCCATTTTTAGAAAAGAGGAATAAAAAATGTAATGAGAGGGACCAGCACAACATGTGGAATGAAAATTATTTTTGAGACATTTAAAATCCCTTCTCTTTTTGAGCACAAGCCCAAAAATAAAATGGTTACTGCTCTTGAACCCCTTTGATTACAGCCATAATCCTGGTCTCTTCTGTAAGGTAACCCTTAGGAGTTAGAATCCCCGAGAGTCAGAATAACTCTTCAGAAGTTTTAATGACACAAAGTAACAGAAGCTCAAACAAAGTGGAAGTCAAAGATTTTTCCTCGCCTAAAATATAATTTTTTTTATTTTGCCGGGCTACCGACTCTTTACTTTGATTCATAACTTCTGTGGATTTCCATAACACATAGCACATCAAGTCATTGTTTTGATTGAGCCAGTTTTGTGTCATGTTACAAAATAAGGAACCGCTGTCACTAAAACATTTGGATCGTATGATTATGAAATCGTATGATTATGAGTCATGAGTTTTAACACTTTCGAAATTGTATATTGTTTGACCACATTGATTGAAAACTTCACCTTTTAAAAAAAAAAAAAGCAATGAATGCAACTAAAGAAAACCGCTTCCAGCCCGAATACAAGCCGGTGCTAGTTCAGTGGTTAACTTATGATAAACGTATGTTACACTGTACACCTACCTACACCACAGAGAAAATGTCCAAACATAGCCAAATATGAAGGCCATCCGCAGGCCTTTTTTTTGTTTTTCATTGTTTTTCATTTTATGTCACTTTATGTCACTTTATTTCAGCTGCTTTAAATAAAACTTTAATATTTATCTTTATCAAGGTTGCCATTTCTCAAAAACAAAGCATATTGGGAGTTTACAGCAAAAATACTCAAAATTAGACACATACAACAGCTGATTCATTTGGGCCTTATATGAGTATAATAACTGACTACACCTGTGAATGAAGCACACCTGTGTATAATAACTGACTACACCTGAATGAAGCACACCTGTGTATAATAACTGACTACACCTGTGAATGAAGCACACCTGTGTATAATAACTGACTACACCTGAATGAAGCAGACCTGTGTATAATAACTGACTACACCTGAATGAAGCAGACCTGTGTATAATAACTGACTACACCTGAATGAAGCAGACCTGTGTATAATAACTGACTACACCTGTATGAAGCAGACCTGTGTATAATAACTGACTACACCTGTATGAAGCAGACCTGTGTATAATAACTGACTACACCTGTATGAAGCAGACCTGTGTATAATAACTGACTACACCTGTATGAAGCAGACCTGTGTATAATAACTGACTACACCTGTATGAAGCAGACCTGTGTATAATAACTGACTACACCTGAATGAAGCAGACCTGTGTATAATAACTGACTACACCTGAATGAAGCACACCTGTGTATAATAACTGAGTACACCTGTATGAAGCAGACCTGTGTATAATAACTGACTACACCTGAATGAAGCACACCTGTGTATAATAACTGACTACACCTGTATGAAGCACACCTGTGTATAATAACTGATTACACCTGAATGAAGCACACCTGTGTATAATAATTGACTACACCTGTATGAAGCAGACCTGCGTATAATAACTGAGTACACCTGTATGAAGCAGACCTGTGAAGGAATTCTTTCCTAGATTATGACACCTATGAAATGCTCAAAGTACAAATCAAGAGGTGGTGATTGTATCTCTTTCTGTGAAGCTTTCTATTTTTACAAATATCAAACCCATGACCGTAATTTAACCGTAATATTTTCATTTTGAACTGTTTTTTTTTATCCCATATATCGAATATCTGATCTGCCTTAATAAGACTCTAGGTGAATAACAGGGAATGTGTTTTATATGTTATTAATGTCCTGTAAATAAATATTCCTAAAGGATAAATTGTACAGTGAATAAAAATGGATTGAACACACTGAAGTACAGTGTAGATAAATAACAATATAACAACAGGTGCTCAGCTTTGTTTTAGAAGTAAAATGCCAAAGCTACATGTTCTTATATTATGGTTGATAGGCTTAAGGGCCAGGCTTAATCTTTTTTTTTCTCTTGTAGAACACTTGCTGAAAGAATCCAAGTGGGCAAAGATTGAGGTCGGGGGCGGGGTTGCTAAGTTGACTCTACCTCAGCTCTACAAGGATGACGAGGGCCTTTACACCCTCCGAATGGTCACCAAAGGGGGCACTGCAGAGCACAGCGCTTACGTCTTTGTAGACGGTAGGATGCACGACCATCACTATTGCTTTCAAACATGTTTGAAGGGGCTCAGATCATTTATCACTTCTTATTTTAGAACTTTATCAGTGTATCCATGTCAGATTTGTAAGGCTGCAACAGGATCTGGGGTAGTGTCTTTGTGTTTGGCACTCCCACAAAGAGTCTGAGGTCAGCTGCTTCTGGAGTTAGTTTGTGTGTGTGTGTGTGTGTGTGTGTGTGTGTTGAGCAGACTCTTTGTAGCCCTCTTTTGGACGAGCAGTAGAGCTAGCATTTTCTGTTGTTGTGTTGAGCCAACCCAGTGTACCCCTCTTTCAGATGGGCCTCCCCCAGTTCCAAAGGCCCCCGGTGCCCCCATGGACATAAAGATCCATGATGCCAATAGAGATTATGTCATTGTGTCCTGGAAACCCCCCAATACCACCACGGAGGGCCCCATCATCGGATACTTTGTTGACAAGTGACTAATTAAATTTATTTTATTATATAGCTGCTATCGCTACTGCTACCATTGCTGCTATCGCTACTGCTACCATTGCTGCTACCGCTACTGTTATCTCTACAGCTGCTGCTGATATTGCTACTGGTACTGCTACCGCTATTGCTACTGCTACCACCATCGCTACTGCTATTTCCATCAATACCTCCACCGCTACTGTTACTGCTATGACTATCGCTGTATTATTCAAATTAACCTTTATGTTGAATTTTATTTAAAAATTTTGGGAATCATTTTATTATCTGAATTTTTTTAGAATTTCATTTTATTATTATATGAAATTATTCAAAAAATTTCATAATTTAATTCCCAAACGCTAATGCTCATGGTCGATAACAATGATGGAGATTATTTTGACTCAAATGGCAACACTCCACTTTTTAAAGATGCCTTTTGTGAGGTTGTAGTGCCATACCCTCTTTTTAATAAAACATCACCAACCAAACAACACACTTAGCAGGACGAGCTGATGCTTTTCCCACCATTTAGATTCTAATGAAATTCCTACTTGTGTTTTTTTCCCTAGATGTGAAGTTGGGACTGAGAACTGGGTTCAGTGCAACGACTCTCCCATTAAGATTTGTAAATACCCTGTGGCCGGCCTATTTGAGGGGCACTCTTACTGTTTCCGCATTAGGGCAGTGAACACCCACGGAATCAGTCGGCCATCCAGGATGTCCGATCCCATCGCCGCCGTTGACCCCACTGAATTTGAAATGCTCCAGGGTAAAGAGCGATCGCATCTTTATTAACGCAACTTTTCCGAGGGTTACTAATACAGTACTTCGGGCTAATTGAAATTGTGTGGAAATTGGTTCATGTTATACTTCTCAGTACTTTATCGCCCAGAGTGGGCAATGCATGGAATGGCTTGTCAGGTATCAGTGTTTGAGATCAGGCTTGACGACATGCTGGATGCTCTATAGAAAGCAGACGAAGCAAATGTTGAGCCTTGATGAGCTGAATGGCCTGTTCTACTAATCAGACGTGATGCTCTTATATTTTCATTAATTCATTAGAAAGACTCATGTGCATCCCCACAGCAGCATGCCGTGCTTCTCAAGGATGACCCTGGGAACACCCTGTGCCGGCTGCAGTTTGTAAAAAACACCGCCTTTAATTAGTTTTGGCTGAGCTTTTTAATTATTAATTACTCTGGCCTTGACATCTTTGTTAATGGAATGCGTTGTTAGATGTGTGTGTGTTCTGTGTGTGTTATGTGTGTGTGTGTGTGTGTGTGTGTGTGTGTGCGTGTTATGTGTGTGTGTGTATAAAAGACCAAAGTTAAAGGCTTTTATTGGCTTTGTTGATTTGATTGCCTCTTAAATGAATAATAGAGTTTAGCATTCAGCTTAATTAAGATGAATTACTTTTTAAATTAACTATAACCATTAACAGCCTTATAAGGTTTTTAAAGGCTTGTTTGGATTTGTGCAAACTACCCAACAAAATTCAATTTTCACTGTATGATAGAGCAGTTAACTCAAGAGATGTCTATGAGATTCCATTATGTGATTGTTACATTCATCATTCTGATTAAAGACTCCAGATATTTGGGGCAGAAACACATTCTGGAGCCAAGGCTTTCCAGTTCAGCACATTACACACATACAGGACTCTCGAGGCAAAATGCATTTGAGGAAAGTGGTAAAAACATTAAGAATGCCCTTGCATAAAAATAACAAGGAAACCCTCCAATAACCTGTAAAAGGTCAAAACACATTACTGTTTCTTTGCTTTTCCTTTTAAGAAAGTGTTGTTGTAAATGTGTTTTAATGCATGCAATAAATAACCATATATACCACAATGGTTCCATATAAAATGGTAGACATGATTAATAAATATAATAACTGATATATTGCCACAAACAAAATGTTAAATAATGGATCACTTAAATGAATCATATGTATGGTACTGTAAATAACAGCATGGTCTCTCTGTCCCTTGGATTACAATCTAAACCACAGTGGTGAGGCATGTTCAGTAGTTTATCATCATTTCCAGCTTGCTGGTATCTCTTTATAAAGTTACCAAGTTGTGCTTTAATGATGCTAAATCAGGATAGGCCTCATGATGTATTGTGTAATTATAATAAGTATAATAAGTAAAGTGCATTTACAGGTATTTACCCATGGCTCATACTGGCTCTTTCTTTTCTGTGTAACAGCAATGAAACTGGGTGGAAAACTGGACGTAGTGACATATCATGACGACCTGGAAGGTACGGTAGCACGTGTGTCACTTTCTTCTTTAGGCCCAACATGTTCTACAAACCTTTCCCCTTTTTTAAATGTGCAATTAAAATGATTCATCATTATGTACTAGTGCAAATGTTAAAAAGGCACTCTAATTATGACTTTATAATGCAAATTATATATTTAGTTTTATATTTACTTGTTTTATGGTGTTATATTAATTAATTTATTAACAGACAAATTAATCAATTATAAATACATCTCATTGATGATTAATTGCATCAATCATGAATTTAAAATAAATCCATTAAATGTGCTTCAGTTTTTACACTGCTTTATATGCTATTATATAAAGAATTACACATGTAGACCTCACCAAATGTCACTTTTATCATTTTTCTTTTCATGATTCTCTCAATAATTAGCAATCATTATGTTGCCTATAATTAGGTCTCATCTGAGAGGTGCTGATTAGTTTTTGATGAGGGTCATGCTAACTTCTAACTTCTAACCATCTGTGATGCATTCAAATTAAGATGATTGAATTTCCCTGCGTCAGACTAGCACATAACCGTTAAGTACGGTTGAGGCACAATGTCCCTCTTCCACCACAAGAGTGAGCTTCGAACCCGAGACAGGAAAAAGGAGGAAACTTGGTGGCCGTTTATTGTAAACGGCGCGACGCACGGGGTATTTTCCTCCAGTCGAGGCGGGCAGCGAAGGTCGCGCGGTGTGGAGGTAATGAATCATCAGCACGGTCTCAGGCTTCAGAGGCGAGGGTAATTCTCTTTGATGTTTCTCACCTGCAGCGGAGGGAAGTCCCCCGGGAGCCCCTGCCAACGTCCACGCTTCGGAGACGGACCGAACATATGTGGTGCTCAGCTGGGAGCCGCCTGCCTACAGAGGACGTGCTCCTATGTGGTATTACATCGAGAAGGTTTGTCCCAAAAATACTCATTACGTTACATTACAGGTATTTGAAGACGCAACTTACACAACTTTACATACTATCTATTTATACATTTATACTGCTCGATATATGCAGTATACTGAAGCAATTTAGGTTAAGTACCTTACTCAAGGGTATGATGGCTCCAGTGTTCTAGGAGTCAAACCTGTAACCTTTAGATGACACTCACTTCCCCATTACACTAGGTGACAGTTCCTTAACCATTATACTACACTGCTCATGCGTCACCACTGGTCAGCTCTACCTACGTTGTACTGTCCAATCCTTTTATGAAACCCTTCTGACGTTCTGCCCCACAATAAAATATCTGGAGTCTTTAATCAGAATGATTAATGTAACAATCACATCATGGAATCTAATGAATGTAAAGAGCCTTTGTTGCAAATGAATCAGACATTTGAGGTTGTTCAGTGTGTAAACATTAATGTGATTTTTCCAGCTTCTCCCCTGCAGTTTAACATGTACTGAAACGAAACACGGCCATAAATATGGCCAAAAAGTACAATAGTTTTTTTTATGGTTTTGCAGGAATGCACCACACCAGTACACAGATGCATTATTTTTGAGCCATAATCCCTTGTGGTCGTTGAGTTTTTAATTCGCGCAAGGTCCTTTCCTGCAGTCTCTGGCTGACAGTAAGACCTGGCAGCGGGTGAACACCCAGGTGCCGGTGAGATCGCCGCGCTACGCCGTGTTTGACCTGGCGGAGGGCAAGAAATACAGGTTCCGCGTTTTATCGGCGAACATGTACGGCACAAGCGAAGTCTCCCTGTCTTCCGCAGCCATCCAGACCCAGGAGCTGAAGGGTGAGTTTTTCTGTAAAGGAGCACATTCATCACTGTATACACATTAAGAAAGCCTTCTTACTTCACTCTAAAATATCATATTCATTCACATGTGTTAGCCATTGTATAAGATGCCACTATATCAGATCATCATGCATTGTGATGGTTTTACAAAAATATATATAAAAATAAAAAAATCTGAAGAGATGTTGGAGAATACATAGTAAAATGTTAAGTGTTAAATCGACTCTGGTAGAGGTACATGTGGTCCCTATTGGACTCATGTAAACTCTGTTAGAGTTGAATGAACACTGGAAATTTCATATCTTCTACTTTAATGTGATGTATCTTATTATAATAGCAGCAAACACTAAAGGGATAGTTCACTTTCTTGTTTTGTTTTTTTGGACATTATTTCAGTTTATTGTACATTTTAGATTGGTCCAGACAGTTTTTATGTGCAAAGAAGGATATTGTAGATACTTAGAGAACTTTCTGATGACTGCCAATACCTCCCATGAGAGCAGCGGTTGTATCCAGTAATATTCACACATATTGCCTCCGGAGTCATAATGCCACTGTGCAAGCTGCTTTGGAGTAATTTGTTTGAAGTTTATTTTTTTGTTTTAGACCACAAATCCCCAAATGCCCCTATACCTGCCATTGTAAAGCCAGCAGGTCTCAATATCTACAATATTTACAACAGTGTGGCATAATGGTTAGGGAACTGGAGGTATTACTCCAAGGTTGTAGGTTTGAATCCCAAGTGGGGTACTGTTGTTGTACCTTTGTACCTTACTTTACCTGAATTCCTTCAGCAATATATATATATAATAACAGCCGTATAAATTGATTAAGAATTAAGCATCCGCTGAATTGCTAAAATGTAAATGTAAAATCTATCTTCATTGGGCCAATCGAAAACACGCACTAAAACCAAACAAATATATATATATATTTTAAAAACTCAGAAAGTGAACTATCCCTTTAACAAAGCAGAACAGAATAATCTAATAAGTATCTCTCCCTTCCATTTTACAGCAATAAAAAACACTGGCTAGTTCATACATTTATTATTAAGCTATTTCTTAAGGTAAAAATATTTTGTGCCTAAATGGGCTGGCTGGCTTGTTCTCATCTAATATTCTTACGTCCTTATTAATAAACAAACAGACTTGGGAACAGGCTTCTCCTGGTGAATTGAGACTTACGGTATCTGCCCTGATGTACTATTTAGAATGTGTGCTCAGTAGTTCTGTGCAGAATAACAAGTGTAGGAACGAGTGTAGGTTTCACACTCTCAAGATGAAATGTGTTCAGTTCTGAGAAGACGTCAGAGAGACATCAGCCTCTGATGTTGGCATCATCTCCATAGCTGTAAATACAGCAGGTTAGGGCCATACTATGAACAGAAGTTAAAATTTATTTTATATAAAATGCTTTTTCTCCATTTTCTCCCCAATATGGAATACCCAAATTGCACTCTTATGAACGCTCTTCTCTGTCCTTGTGTCCTCCTCTCCTCTCCTCTCCTCCTCCCATGTTGTGTTTCCATGATGTGCTCAGAAGAAAACAAGAAATGAGAGCATGGTGAAGAAAGGAGAAAACATTTTAAAGAAATTCATTGTAACCCCTAACTCTTAATTTTGTCCCCCAGGTGTTCCCTCTGCCCCTGGTCAGGTGCTCGCCACCAGAAATACAAAAACATCCGTCCTTGTCCAATGGGATCCACCCAAACATCCCAACAACCTGATTGGTTATTATATTGATTCCTGTGTGAAGGGATCCAAAGACTGGCTCTCCTGCAACCACAAACCGCACAAACACACCAGGTACGTCAAAACCACACAAACGCCCCAGGAAACCGAAACTACACAAACTCACCAGCTAATATTTAATCACTCACCGCGTAACCACAAACCGCTCAAACACATGAGGTAATGTCAACAATTGCGGTCACTAAATGACCAGGTGGACTGCATACAGGTCAGTCTGAAGGAGGAGCCAGGTTTAATAGTTTATCTAATTGTTGTTTCTTTGGTCAGGTTTGTGGTTCATGGTTTGACCACAGGAGAGACGTACATGTTCCGCGTGCAGGCAATCAATGAGCTGGGCCTGAGCGAAGAGTCCCAGCAATCATCCACTCTCTCTGTGCAGGCAGCTCTGAGTGAGTGATATCCCACAGGGAACTGCCACACCCCTACAAAAGCACAAGAACCCTGACTGCCGTATATATCCTCCAAAACAAAGACAACGATATGTGTTTTACAAGCATTTATGACAAGGGATGTATGGTAATATCGTGGTTGAACCGGTTTTTAACAGCGGATTAAAAGTAATTTAGTGGTATTGACCAGATAAAATAAGATTATGGCTGATGTGATGGTCCGGTATGATGACTCAACAAATGCGTGGCCTCTGTGGCACATGTGTTGCGACATCATAGCAGGTAACACACCTGGTAACTGCCGCAGTACAGAAATCATATCAGCCCATCACATGAAAATGTCATGTTAAAAAAGAAGCGTAATTGAACCTCAAGTCGATTGTAGATAATATGAAACAAGCTATGTGCCTGATTGTGTCCTCTGTGCACAATGCTGTTTGGGACACGAGTCAAAGGCTGTGTACAGAGTGAAACCAACAACTAATAGACTATATATCTGTCTGATATAATAATTTGCCAAAAACTTCAGCCCTATAAAGAAATACAGACAGCTTATAAGGAGCCTATGAAATGGATTTGACATTAGCTTGTACAGTAATTCATACATTCGCGAATAACGCATATGCTTAGTTCAGAACGCTTAGTTAGTTGCACATTACTGCCAGATTACACTGCACATTACTGCCAGTTTACACTGCACATTACTGCCAGTTTACACTGCACATTACTGCCAGTTTACACTGCACATTACTGCCACTTTACACTGCACATTACTGCCAGTTTACACTGCACATTACTGCCACTTTACACTGCACATTACTGCCAGTTTACACTGCACATTACTGCCAGTTTACACTGCATATTACTGCCAGATTACAGTGCATATTACTGCCGCCAGTTTACACTGCACATTACTGCCAGATTACAGTGCATATTACTGCCAGTTTACACTGCACATTACTGCCAGTTTACACTGCACATTACTGCCAGTTTACACTGCACATTACTGCCAGTTTACACTGCATATTACTGCCATATTACAGTGCATATTATAGTGCAGAGAGCATTTTTTGATGTTGTATTCAGGCTGTCAAAGATCATATCTGGTGATGGAAAGTGATTTAAAAACCCTGTCCGTTCCAGAGATGCCCTCTTCCCCCTATGATATTGCCCTGCTCCACTGCGATGGCAGCTCCATGATCGTTAACTGGAAACCCCCCAAGCACTCCGGTGGGGCCGTGGTCACAGACTACTATGTGGATAAGAGGGAGGTGTCCCATCACCGCTGGAGGGAGACCCACATTCCCGCCATTAATGAGAGAATCTTCAAGGTACCTTGTTTTTATGAATCACTTTTGACTACACAGTAATGTCCAGTGTTAATTCAACTCTAACAGTACATATGAGTCCAATCTGGCCAGAGTAGGCACTGGAGAATTAACACTGGACATTTTACTGTGAATTTACTGTGTATACAATCACAACTGGCATGGTTAGTCTTTAATTCTGAACTGTGGGATGCTTCACAAAGGGCCAGTGCCTTAGCTAGTGCTTTAGCCACCCGGCAGCCCCAATACATCTTTTTGAAGGTCAGTTCAGACCAAAGATTTGGGAAGCAACAGGCGAAGCGACTGGGGAATTTTGCAGCGTTCTAAAACTAACCCGTTCACATCAAAGCCACGAGATGAGACTTTTACGGTTACCATAGCAACAATTCTCTTCACTTCTTTGTTTACAGTTACTTCCTTGTTGTTTGCAGTACTCATGTGGCACATATCTAGGTCAATATAGTGAAAGTGTATGAAAGTAGGATGCTGCTGTAGCAGCAGTATTGCTAATAAAGGCAAGGTTTCGTAAGAGCCGAAGATCCAGACCTTAGAGCTGGACATGGGTGCTTCGAGTGTACGCGCAGTTAATAACCTAGATTTAAAATGGTTTCTTAATTTCAGCTGTCTTTTCCCTGAGGAAAGAATTGCTGGTGTCACCACTCATTCAGAGACAAAATACAAATTACAATAAGCTGATTGACTAGGATAACGTAATTGGGTTCTAAAATTCGTCACCTGCGATTAGACAAGAGTCGCCTGCAACGTCTAGCGCAGGCTTCAGGCGTTCTGAGACGGGTTAGTGCACACCGCTGCAACACCTCTCTGCAACATTCTAAAATGGTTTCATCGTGTTGCCAATTTTTGCTCTGAATTGGTATTAAGCCATTTCGATAGCTCCACATCCTTAGAAGGCAGAATATTGAGCTATAAAGCCAAAAGAGTCATTGGGCTCTTATTGTTTCATTCACAGTAGATGCACATTTTGAAGAATGTTTCACAAGGATAGTCAAGTCTTTTTTTTTTAGATGACATTTTCACAATGATCTATTTAACTTTTTACGCCTCCTTTCTTGACAGGTGGAGAATCTGAAAAGTGGTGCAGTCTATGAGTTTCAGGTTTACGCCGCGAGCCTTGCTGGAGTGGGGAACCCCTCAGAGCCTAGTGCTCCCTTCGTCTGCCAGGCTTGGACTATGCCGGAACCAGGTACCACAATATACATACATGTATATGTAAAAATTGCCTGACTGAACCCATTCTGAAGGAGCGAGAGACATAATACTACATGCGATGAACTACCACTTCTGTTATGAAGACGATTGGTTTCCCTTCCTGATGGAATGCTCACCTTAAAATTAATGTTATTCAGCCATTTTCTTTCCTCAAGAAATATATCTTGGATGGCTCTCCACAGTATTTTTGCAGCTTTGAGTAAAAGGTGGAAAATTTAAAAATGAACACCCATGTTGCACTCTAAAACAATAAAACAAACAGAATCATAGCAAGCACTTTCAGTTAATTACTTTCATTGAAGCTATGAGAAAACATTAAACAAAATGGTAGCTGTGTCCAAAACTGCATAGTTACTTCCAAGCTCAGAGTACACAGAGCACACGTGCTTCCAAACCAAAGTACTGCATGTCATGGTTTCCGCTAGTGAGAGCTGTGTGTGAATTTCAGGTCCACCTTATGATCTGACCTTCTGTGAGATCAGGAATGACTCTGTGGTGCTGGAATGGCTGGCTCCGGTATACACGGGCAGTACTAAGATTGCTGGCTACACTGTGGAAATGTCCAAGAAGGGCTCGGACACCTGGACCACTGTAAATGAGACCGCCGTCAGCCACCGCTACCTGAAGGTGAACATTCCTTAAAAATCAACGACGTATGAAAATGTACATAGTTTTGCATCTTCTTGTCTCCACGGAAAAGCATCTTGGATGAATGGAGGAGTTTGACCTTGGGCATGTCCTCGATTTCCCTTTAGTTAGTCGCATTCTATTGATTGTCAATACTTCCAGTCAGGCAGTTGTTTAACAAAGCACATTTGATTTGCAGGTGACTCAGCTGGAAGAAAGCGAGTCCTATGTCTTTAGGGTACGCGCCCAGAATTCTGACGGGGTGGGCAACCACTCCATGGGCTCTGATTCAGTGTGCGCCAAGGCCCTGGAAGGTATACACCTATCTGCAAACCCATATTCAGTCTGACAGTACACTGCATTTAGTCAATATTTGTCTTTAACCTTGATTTAAAATACATGTTACTAATCTGCACAGGTTTATGTCAGATGTCCTGATGCTATATCATAACCAACCAGGCCAAGTGGGACAAACTCAGTGGAAATCAGAAAATTATCAAGACCAAGTTATTTTGATCTTTACAAAAACATGTGAAAAAATTCATGCTTTTAGAAGCAGGAATGGGAGGAATTAACGCGACAGATTTTGGGCATTATTAAATAAACATAAATTCTTATTGTTTAAATGTAACTAAATGCGAGTGTTCACTGTTTGTTTTCTTAATAACAATGGTGAGTTAAATCACTTCATTAGAAGAACAAACATGTATTCAATTGTAAGTCAGTTAATTTGCAGGTTCAGGACACATGATTGAATCCAGTCCAGGTTTCAGGCCTTTGGGGCTGGATTGTGGGGCATGGTGGGAAAGGAAGAGCTGAGGAGGGTGGTCTAAAGGTAGATGAGTCTCAGGTGGAGAGAGCGGACGGAGCGGAAAGGTTTACCTCTGTAAGGCAAAGGAAGACAGAGACAGAGGAAGGGCAGCACAAGCAATCTCTAGACACCTGCCCCCATCCCAAGCAGAGCTACAAACAGCCATGGCTTTGTAAAAGAACCTTCCGGAGGTCAGGCAGTGTTTTATGACGGGGTCACTCAGGATTCCTTTCGCCCATCAGGTATCCAGGAGGTGCAGTGCGGGGTCGATGCGGTGACAGGTGACATATACCTGTCCTTTGAAAGCTGCGAGATGTCTGAAAATTCATCCTTCACCTGGAAAAAATCCTATGAAGAAATCACCGACTTCTCTAAAGGGATCGCCATCAAAACCGAGGGGAACTGGTGAGAGCAACGTTTTCTACCCGAGGCGTCTGTGCCTGAGGGGATTCCAGGTGCACGTTTTTCACCCTGGGGGGTCTGCTGTGGATGTGATGTGTAAATGGGCTGTTTGGACTGTTTCACACAAACGGGCTACAGGCAAGATTACATCTTAGTGAACCTTTCACTGGAAAAAAAAAAGCAAATTAAATGTAAGGTAAATTAAAGTTTCTTTCAAGCAGTAACTGAAAGTTCTGTTTTGACTGCCATGGGAACCAGAACAATTATAAAAATAGTTATAATAAAGCCGATTTATATACATGCTTCTTAGCAGATGCCTTTCTCCAAAGAGACTTTTCTGTACATATCTTTATATGTGGTCCCCTAGGAACGAAGCCACAACCTTTGCTTCGTTAGCACAGCGCCCTACCAACTGAGCCACAGGACATGTTAAGTACCAAACCCTTCCCTTTCCCATGTTTCTCAGCTCCAAGCTTATTTTCAAGAACCCCGACAAAGACGATTTGGGAACCTTCTCAGTTGCTGTGAGCCACACCAACAACGTCTCCTCCAGCTATCGAATAGGATCTGAAGGTGGGTTATGAAAACTGAGAAAAAAACTAGATGCCCATTTATAAGGGTGAAACACAGCATATGACATTTGACAGAATTAAAGTTATGGTCAATATCAATATCAAAGAGACAGTTATGCGATTTTTCATTAATACAAACACATAATTGTAAAAATTTTTTTTGCTATTGCTGTCATTTGTTCTCATTAATTTGTGAAATTATTTCTGTAATGCTTATCTCTATGTCTGTTAACTTCCTCTTTCAGAACTGGAAAAAATGCTGGCTCAGAGTTATGACATCAGACACCCAAGTGAGTTTTTTTGCATTGAGAAAGTGGAGGTTTCTTTCACCCTGTTCATGATAACCTGGTATTGAGCAGCAAGGCAGAGATCACTGCAACTCGGAAATAGTTAAGCAGGACAGTCTTACGCAGTAGCCTTTTCCCTCCCGAACGTGACTTATGAAGACAGTTATTTAAAATATTTATTTCACTGTGGAATCGACAGTAATCACATTATAAGCACATAGCATCAGAGCTGCAGTATGCTGTTTAGACTCAGGCCTGAGAGGCAAAGGGAGGGGAATACAGGTCGTTTGGTACAGGTCGTTTGACCCCCCCCGCTCTCTCTCTCTTCCAGTCATTCCTCTGAAGACTGAGCTGTCCTATAAGATCCTGGAGAGAGGCCGCATGCGTTTCTGGCTGCAAGCAGAGAGCATCTCCTCTGCCGTCACATACAAATTCTTCAAGAATGACAAAGAGCTTGTGAGCAGCGAGGTGGGCTACCACAGGGCTTTGATTCCCGTTCTCTTAAACACTGACCGGATGACGCACATCGGTGCTGATTTTTCTCCCCTTTGTTAGTCCATAGCCTTGGAAAATATATATATTCTTGTTAGCTTGTTATAATCATACAAATAAAAATTGTGGTAATTATGACTTTTTACTGTTTCAATGACACTGACATACAACCATAACATAAATAATTAAATTATAAGTATAAGTAATTAAAGTATGTCCTGAGGCCAGAATTCAATCTACATTTCTTCTTAACTGTCTCTCTCCGGTAAAACTGATGCTTTTGCTTCCTAATTGGCAAGTTTGACAAAGACGCGTTGAAAAAAATATGGTCCGTATATTTTTTGGTTTCAGCAACACAAGATGAGTCACGATGTGGCCACAAGCATCATTGAGATGGTCCAAGATCATTTCACTGAGGAGAGTGAAGGAACCTACACGGTCCAGATCCAGGATGGGAAGGGCAAGAACCAGTCCTCTTTGGTCCTGATTGGAGATGGTAATATCGTTCTCATACATGGTTGTTCTTTAGCAGTTGGATTTTCTGTTTACTGAATGATCCTTCATCTTTCATCTCTGTTTTGCTGTTTATAGCTTTCAAGGCAGCGCTTGCTGAGGCCGACTTCCAGAGACGGGAGTACATCCGAGTGAAAGAAGGTATCGCAGAATCAGAGGAATAGCTCAAATCTCACCTCTTAATAATTAGCAAAACAGAGCTTGCCTTTGAGAAAGGTGTAATTAATGCAGAATTTGTTAACCATACTAAGACACAGCGCAACTCAAAGCACAAACCCTTGCAGCGTATTAAAATCCAGTCTATAATACAAAATAAAAAACATCAGCATGTATTAAAATCATAATTCAATCTGCAATAAACTTAGATCACTGTTGCCAATGTATTCCTCACTAAATCCAGAGGTGGAAAGTCCAGGGGTCAAACAGTAAAAGTTCTACCATTCGTTTCTTCCAACCATGAACTCAGCCAGCTGATTTCACTAATTACTACTACCTCCTGGCTGAATAATTGTGCTAATTAGCAAATCCAGGTGATTGGAACAAAATACTGGGGAGGACTTTTACTTTCTGAAAGTGGACTTTCTACCTCTGACTAAATGTCACTAAATGGGATCATGGTGCCATGCCACAAAGTGACACGTTATGTTACAGCATGTACATAATGATGTCGTGCCCCAATGTTAAACATTTTGATGTAACTGCATATGACCTGTGCTGGAAAGTGCCAGATTACATTGAGGCATTTGAGCGATATCATGCCACAATGTTAGAAGTTTTGAATGAATTATGTATATCTAAGGCCCTGGAAAACCTCTGGGCACTGTGTATATGCCATGGTTCTTGGGGACACCTGTCAATATTCTGTCCGATTAGAGGCATTAGTTAGAGCCATTATATGCTTGGATTCAAGTAACATTTGTCCTTATCTTTGATGTACAAATAAATACAAGCATTCTTTACACAGTTTGGCATAAGTCCGTTTCGATGAATGAAAAGGTGTGCTTACATTTCTCAACTTGTAGATTTTAAGGACAAATGATGGTTAAATCCAGGTTTTGGTTTTGCAGGGAATAAACTAGGGATGCACCAATACCATTTCTTTCAGACAGAGTATGAAGTACCAAGTACTCAGGTTTGGGTACATGCCGATACCGAGTACCGATACAAATACTTTTCATAATATTGCATTTTATTGTTACCAAAAACGTGAGACTGGTTTTCAAGACTCTGGAGTGTTTATTATTTTTCATAGACTTTTGAGTTCATGCCTTTATCAAAAATAACACAAAACTCTCACTGAGTTCCAATAAACAAACATAGAACTGTCACTCAGTTCCAATAAAACATAAAGTGGACTTGTAACTTGTAGTTTCAGTAAAACAGTCTATGAAGCTATCACCAGGTTGAATAGATTATGAAAATATGAATTTTCAATAGAATATTGCCTAGACCTATAGTGACATTTTTGTTGACAATTTTGTTTTCCCATGGTTTTTGTCCATCAAAAACCTATTAGCTACGAAAGCCACATACACACATACACACACACACACACAAGATGTGTACAGGGGTAGGAGGAGTAATGCAGTCAATAACAGAGCAAGCAAGTCATTTCAGCCCTGATTTCATGGATGACGAGTGAAACAAACTAATTGAAAAATAGTTTTAAATTTAATAATAATAGTAATAATATACTGTATATAATTTTGGACTATGCAACGTTAGCTAGACTAGCTAGATTGACTTCGGTAGGATTTAACCAGTTATTTTAATTTAACTAAATAATGTTTGTCAATGCGAAGACATTGAGCTAACTAATTTACAATAATAACTTAAGGTTCAGAAGTTACTTTGTGAATTTTATTCATAAATGTAAATTAAAGTAAGACATAATCAACTAACTCTTCTACCTTCTCCTCGTAGTCTTTATTGTCACCTGGAGAGACCTCACAAACCAAATGCTCCCGCCTCAGAAAAATATGTTCGTTTTACGACACAGGCAAAATGGTGCATGATGTTCGCTCTGTCCACCAAGTGCAGCGGCGACGCATAAGTCTAGAAAGTATCTGGTTTATAAGCAGGAATACCCAAAAAGCTTGCATCATCGGGTAGTATGTCATCGGCTGTGCAGTGACACAAATAGTGATGAATGCTCGCAGTCAGCCGTGCTTTTATTGTCTTCCTTTATTTTAAAATACTTCCAAACCAATTACATTTTTTTCGTCCATTTTTAAAATAGTTTTTGGCTTCAACTTGGCGCTATGTGACGTTGTCAGTATCGGGTCCGGTTTTCGGAGCATTTTTTGCATACGAGTATAGTACATGTGCACAGTATCGGACCTGATACCCGATACCAGTATCGGTGCATCCCTAGAATAAACTATGATGCATGGCACATTGGTGTTCAGTAAAATGATGAGTTAATTTTAACTTTGCAGTGGTTCACACGTAATTTGAGGACTGAAGTGCACTGGTGGTGGTCTAAAGATCACTAAATCTGGTGGTGAAAAGTTTATAACTGAATATGATGTGACTTAAGAATGTACAAGGCAATGATTCAATCACCATTTTAATGACATTTTATTTTTGGCAGTCACTAAACTCCCCAAACTGTTTGTGAAGAAGACAACCAATTGTATTTAATCGTGACTCAAAATTGCTGATTGAAAAGTGATGACTGAATCAAGGCCTCATTGTCAGTATTACTACTTTATTAATGTATTAGAAAACTCTTATAATCAGGTATAATTACCTTACTAAATATGATGAATAATTATGTCATTATAAGCTATGTTTATAAGAGGACAGGGGTGTCCAGTTATAACATAATAATTGAGTGACAAAGTTCTAATTATACATTATTAGACCAACAAACTCATATACTTAGGAAAATATACTTAAAATACTTTTTTTTGTGTGATCATATTCACACTGGCAGTCAAATAGGACTAAAAATGTTACTTTGGAACATGGAAAAGGAGAGTGACCCAAGTGAACAGACGAAGAGTGAATGTAGGCGTTCTGAGTCTAAAATACACTTATTTACCTTAGACTGAAGGGGAAGACAGGGAAATGAGTGAGGGCTTCAAATGTATACAGTCTGGTTCAGTGGCAGCTGGTGAGATATTAATCGGGGAAGCAGAGAAGTTTACTCTACTCTAAATGTTTCTGAACCGTTTTTATTGTTTTGCAAGATTAACATGCTTGCCACTTTAAGTAACGCTCATACATTACCAAGTTTTCCTTGTTTGCTTTGTGCGAGCATTAATTTGTGCACATAACATTAATTAGTAAAGTGGTTGTAGAAATCACACCTGTCAGGCAAGGTGGCGGTGCGAGGAAGAGTATTGCTGGAATAAATTCTGCTTGACCAAGGGGGTCAACTCATTTGGCTATGTGACAATGTATTTGTGTTGTGGAATGGAAGACCTAGGCTTGGTTCCCATGTCTCAAAATAAGGGCATATTTAGAAAACCATCCCTTGTGTGATCTAGATTTAGCAAAAGGCACTCTAGGGCTGGTATGGGAAACACAATTTTCAGGACAATTAACAGGTTAAACGAATGTTTTCTGCTTCCCTTATTTCTTAATCATTGGCTACCATTTGACTGGATAAAGCCACTTAACTACAGGGGTTATATGTCATGCTTTACATCTGGATGTAAGGAAGATTGAAGAGGCATCTGTAGTGTCGACGCAAAAGAGGATTTCAGCTAATTAACCCAGGAAGATGGCTTTGCTTTCACACCTTGCAATTAACTGTACAATGCAACTAATTGTCATCAGCACAAAGATATATTTAACTACATTTCAATTTATCTTGAGCTACTAGTAACAGAAGCATAGCTAGAAAGGATGGCCAATGGCTAATGTAATTCTAAATTTGTAATTTTACTGTGCAAGCAAAGACATTTTGAACACCAATATTTACATGGTGATTCAGTCAGATGTTCATTTTTGCTTTTTTGGTTTGTTATCACTTGGGTGTTACAATTATACCCATTTTCACTCATTTAAATAAGTACATGCGTTCCTGTCAGTTAGCTTTACATGCATGCAATTGAAACCTTCTTTTCCATGATTTGATGATTATGTCGTTTTATGAAACATCACTCTGTTCCAAAAGTCAACAATAAAGGAATTTGAGGTCACTTTGTCCCCCTCTGACTTGTTTTCATACTTGATGTTGAAAAGTTCTGAAACATCACATATTGTGATAACTTGCCAGCTATCTGGGTAATGTAGTATTAGAATGATGTTTGCGTGTTGTTAGAGCATGTCACTGTAAAATAACTCAATACATAGTTTGTGTTTGTAAGTAAACAACACGTGTATTGTTATTCCGGTGAATTTGTTTGTCAGAACTCATCAAGTAGCTCAGTACAAGTGCTTTCTTGTCATAAGCCATTTCTGTTTTTGCTTGTTGCCTGATGACCAAAAACCAATGCTTGTGTTTTTTTAATTTTAATCCAGAGCATGTGAATTGCAACTTTGTGCTTATCTGAGTGAAGAAGCATGTTACAGGTCAACAGGTGTGGGTCATGGTGGATCGCAAAAACGTAGTGGACATGGTAAGAATGCAAGACAGGATATGTTTGTAAGATGATATGAATATCAAAAGTGATGTTTGAATGCCTATTCCTGGGCTGGTACGTAAAACTAAATATCTCTAGGCTATATATCATAAAGTAAATGATAAATGTTAAATGTAAAACTGTTCTGTTTGCTAGAAAGCTGATAAAATCACTTGCATTGATGCATTGAAAGCAGCATCTGATTTTCCTCTGAATGTTTGTTTTGGCTGTGCAAGATTACATTTACAAAATCATGTTTGCTTGTGAGCATATTGTGTTTGTCAGATTTGGTGGGCGGGTGGCTTTTTGGTTTCTGTCTTTAGCCAATGAACTTCACATTTTTTTACTATAAATTTTATGAACCCAAATTTGCAGTTAGTAGTTTAATGTAATGTAATAGTTTAATACTGTAATGTAGTATGAGCATGTTTTGTTAGATTAAATGTGTTGTAAATATGTAAATAATATGTATGCTATTTGTTGGTTGCATACTTTTGATGTACCCTGCCAGGCAAAGAACCTAGTATATACCTATCATATTTCCTTATATATTTTATGCTGCAGGTAGCTTCAGGAAGTATGTGGGAAGCAGTGGGCGAAAGTCTTGTTTTTAGATAGCTCACTAACAATAGTAGCACTGCTCTTCTACCCAGCTGATGACTCGCTGATTCCAGTATGGAATGCTTGAATGATTGACTGGATGGACTAGTAAGTGTGCTGGGATTTTAGTAAATGTGCTTATATTTTAGTAAATGTGGTGGCATATTAAATGTACTGGGATTTTAGTTTACACAGGAAGCAAATTGACGGTACACAGGATTAGAATGTGACATGAAGGCAGCTAATACCAGACAGTCGCCTCCGATACCAGCTAATCACCAAGCTTCCAGTCTCTAGTTGGCCCTCAATGAGGTGTATGCCACTAGTTCAATGGGCCACACGCCATTCTCTCTCTTTCCCCCTGGATGGCTTTGTGGATAGCTACTCCCTTTGGTGTTCTAGTGCCGTTTCGTCAGATTGCTTTGTGACTTCTTGGCTGAAGCTAAGCATCTGTTAGCTTGTGTTTTTTTATTCAGAAAGACACGCAGTACTTTCAGTCACACACACTGAAACTCACTCACACTGTGCAAACCAGTGTCACTGGAATGGCCCAGGGAGAGAGATAGTGCTGACTCATTGCCTTTCATCCAATGCGTTAGCAGCTGCTAATATCTCCAGCTTCACAAACACTGTCTCTCTTCTGCTAGTGATGGGCGTGTGTGCTCAGGCTATGCTAAGCGTACAAATGTAGCACATCTACACATTGTGTGTCGCATAAGCCAGCAGGTTAATCCCAGAATTCAAACTTGGCTAAACAGCATACCACATCATGGCCTCTGTCAACATTTGACCTCAACTTAATTGACCTACAGTTAAATGTAATTGTCAGTTTTCCTTTTTCAAAAACAGTGCGGCAAGGCTCGCAATGGCCAAATTGCATTTGTGGAGAAAAAAAAGCTGTTGGGTGCTGTACTACAATTGAAGAGTGTTTTTCCAAAACTCACTCAGCCCACTTTAACCAATCTTGAGAAAATCAAAATTTTTGTTTATTTTAAATGGGTGGAACTTTTTGCATGAAAAAAATCATGTTTTAATGCTTAAATCCAAAAGATATATATATTTTTTACAAATATTGGTGTAAAAGTAAAACTGTAAATATAAAACCATTTATCAGTGCTTAGTTTGATTTTGACCAAAGGTTGAGTCAGTTTTGGAAAGACACTCTTCAATTGTATTTATTTGTGTGTTTAAGGTGTTTACATCTTAGAGTGAACCTGAAACTTACTGATTGTAGAGAAGAACATGCTACTATTCCCTACATATACATGTAAACGGTCAGTATATATCGAATACAGATATCTAGTGTATTCAGAGTATAGCAGTGGTCTGTACCCCCACTCATTAGAGATGAATACATTAATATATGAACTAGGCTTATTTATTATAGGTTTATTAAAATAGGTTTATTTATTGCTTTAAATTGCATATTTCTGAAGAAGTGAGGCCATCTGCCTACTTATAACATGTTCAAGCTCTCTGAGAAGGTGTACTGCATAAGCACAAGCTCATCAGCTTTATTGCAGCTTGGAGCATGAAAGCTTTTTTTTGTATTTTAAAATGCTATTCACATGCTATTATGACAAAAATGTTGCCTTTAGACTGTTATTAAATTGTCAAGGCCAAACGGTTTCGCGATGTGATTACATTGTCCTTTAATTTGGACATTTTAATCACGACACTGAATAGTTTCAGCAATCTTAGTTCTCTGTAATGATGTGCTTATTGGCAGAGGTTATCAGGTGGCTCCAGTAACAGGCGATTTGTGGTAAAATTGAATTCAATTTCAGAGGTGGACCTCCATGACCAAGGCATTTTAAGCACTTAATTAACTGGCATTATGTAACCAAGCCTGTCTACATTCAGTAGACGGGGCTACCGATGACAGTAATGCTACACGGTCAGTTCTTACAGTAGATGCATGTACAATCTACTACGCCTAGTCAGTGTAAGATGTGTGGACCTGACCCAGATGATCTTCAGAGGAAATGTTGTGAATGGTTGTTTTTTTATATTACCAGGAAAGCAGTAGAGAATTCACCCACAGTTTTTTTAATTCCCAGGCAGACAAATCTGTGCTATGGCTGTATAAGGTTGATGTCCACCCCCCTCCACACTGTCCTAACTCCCCCCTTACCAACTCCCCCCTTACCAACTCCCCCCCCCCACCCACTCACCCCCCCTCATATGTCATACAAATTATTCTCCAAGAATGGTGGTGGATGAATAAGTTCTTAGTTGCTGCAAAATTATGCAGAGTGCCTCAGAATCCTTTGTGCTCTGAAAACTATATTAAGCACAATGTTGGTAAGACCGAGGAACTTCCTGTATTGACTCATGGACTTTAGGAAGAAAGCGCATGTTATTAGGCCAGTAGTGATTAAATGGGTTGAGATTGAACGAGTAACATCGCAATATCTAGGTGCCATAATTCACAACAAATTTGATAGGAAGAAAAATTATAGTTCTAATTTTAGGAAAGCTCAGTGGGGTAACCTGGCTAAGGAGGATGTGAACAGAAGAAGATAGTTAAGAGCAAAAACTGTTATTGGTGTCAAAGATCTCAACTCTACTTTCCTTGACAGAATCCAATATAAAGCAAAAGCAATACTAGATAATGAAGACCATTGTCTACATACATCGCTAAACAATCATTTCAGCATTGACGTTCAGGAAATAGTTCATACCTACATTTATTAGGTTGATGGTGTCATTCATGGAGCCATTGTGACAATTGTCAAAAATGGTTCTACACCATATGTTTACAGAGTAAGGAGGAGCAGGAAAGTATGGGCTTGTATTGATGGTGTTTTTGAAATTTTTTGGAGGGGTTGTATGATTTTTATTTATTGCCAGATGTTTTTAATTGTCAGTTTGAATAAATTACCATCAAAGCCCCTTTCTTTACCATTATCTTCACCTCTGAAAAGATAATGGTAAAGAAAGGGGGGACCTGTAGCCTGCCTAAAAATCCATAAGAATTATCCTCTTACTTTATGGCCTGAAACCCGCTCTTTGCCACTTGCAATTATTATTACTACTATGTACTACACATAATTAATGTAATCAGCGTATAATCAACATGAATGGGACAACAAGTTTATAATGGAGAACCACGCGAGACTGCATGTGCACTATGTGCCAAGCAACAGCATGCGAGAGAGACAGGATTTAATGGGATGGTCATTAGCAAGGCAGAAGATTTTGTACGAGTGCACCTTTTAAAATTTGTAATAAGGTTACATTATTGGGTTTTCTTATGTATTTGTTAACAGTAGGCTTTTAATATAGATTTTTAACCATGTTGTCAGGAATAATTTCTGTTTCTGTATGTAATTTATGATTGTCAGCTGTCCTAGAGCAGCATTTTAATACAATATGGCAGAATATGCTATAAGTGCACCTTCAGTTCGAAGGGCAACATTTAGGTAATCTTGTACTTTCAGTATAGCCTATCGTCTTATATTCATCTCATGCATATGCTGCATTATGGAAATTTCAAGTTGGACAAAATTGGATAATTTCCAATCTGATTTCATAATGATATGTTTTTATTAGCATTCTGATTAATAGAATTCACTTTGAAGTGCATTTGTTCTGGAAAAATTGTCAGTGCCTGTAGGAACTCAAATGAATGGGAAATGCTCATGGGGACCTGTAGCCTGGGGTCACAATATCTGTGAAGTGCTTTGAGACAATGGTCCTTTCTGAAGAGTGCTATACAAATAAAACTGAACTGGAATAATGGAAGAAAGTAATATGTGAGACAATGGAAGTCAATCTGTTTTTTTTAAAGCACAGGGCTGAGCATATCTAATTCCCATCCCAATTTGGAATGGCCAATCTTCTGCAACCTCAGCCACGTAGGTTGAGCGATACCCCACTGCCTATGCAGGAGAGTGTAGACGTCCACGGTTCTCCTCGAAAACACGTGGTGTTGCCAGCTGCTTCTTCTCACACCGCAGACTACAGCTAAGTTTGCGTAGAGCGCCGTCCGAGGAAGGACCTTTCATATGCGGCTTTGACTGCAATCTGCCTGATCGACCAGCAGGGGTCGCTAGATAACAATGCACACTGAAGCCTATACGACTGAACTCTGCCATTCCCTGGGTGACGCGAACGGCAATTGCGCGTTGCCCTACTGAGCTGCAGGCCACTGTCTGCACTGGCACGGCCCAGATTCGATCAGAGGCCGTGACGCTTATCCATGCAGCACAGTGTGGTGCCTTAACCGAATGAGCCATCCAGCAGCCTGTGTAAATCTGTTTTTAAGGAATAAATGAGGTAACTTGGTAAAATTAAATTGGCAGCAGCTCTGGTTGTCATACAACATTTAGTCAATGATTTTTCCTTCAAAACATTTGTCAGTATAAAATATGTTATAGTCTCAATCCTATAGAAAACACCAGACTGTGAATGTTAAAAACATTTTTTTATTCTATTGCATATATTTCTGACATTTAATATTATTTTTGAGTCTGTATAATTAGTTTTTTTCTAATCCATAAAATATACTATACGCCCTGATGTGAAAATAAAGTTTGAATGAAACATTGCCTAATACAGATGCTGCTGTACCTTACACACCTGTTAGTTATTTCGGGTGAGTTTATTCATTCGTTTGTCGACGTGCATATCAGTCAAAACCCATCTTTCATTGCAGGCCCCCACTTCTCAGAGTTTCTGTCTGTCCACGTGGGAGATGATTGTTCTGTCACGGTTGTCTGCAAGGTAATGAAATATGAAGTTCATCATTCCGACTGCAGGCAGGCTGACCTGCAGCGCAGTTCTGTTTGTGTTTACAGTTCATTTATCACTTCAACTAAAATACGAGTCAAGCAGGTTGCTGTTACAGATTACAGTCATTCTTTAGACAATACGTGCAGCAGATGTTTGCATTTATTCCACTCGATTTCAGCTGAAAATGTTGTATCTTTTTGTAGGTGGCTAACCTCAAAAAGGAGTCTGTGTTCCACTGGTACAAGGACGCTGATGAGATCGAAGTGCCGGCTGATTTAACATCTGGAGTTTGCAAACTCCCTCTCTCCCTGGTAACGATTGGCAACAGAGCATATGTCAGATATCAGTTGGCAGATGTTAACCAAACTTTTATTAGAGGTTACTGATGCCACCATAATCTATCTATCATCTCTATATCTCTATCTCAGGAGGGTTAAAGAGGTTTAGTAAGACTGTGGTCGCTCTTTTGCTGACTGAGTAAGACTTTCTGTCTGTCTGTCTGTCTGTCTGTCTATCTATCTATCTATCTATCTCAGGAGGGTTAAAGAGGTTGAGTAAGACTGTGGTCGCTCTTTTGCTGACTGAGTAATACCGTCTGTCTGTCTGTCTGTCTGTCTATCTATCTATCTATATCTCTATCTCAGGAGGGTTAAACAGGTTGAGTAAGACTGTGGTCACTTAGTAATACTGTGCAGTCTTGCATATCATCTGAATTGTATAACAGAAAGTCCACTCAGTCATTTTTAACACTGGAACCCCCTTTTTCAGCTGGGTTCTTAATATGGGCATGAGCTTACTCCTCATTGGGTTTCTCAGTGAGCCTGTCTTCAACCATGTTATTCTCTCCAGTTCTCCAAGAAAGATCAGGGTGTGTACAGAGCTACAATCAGTGATGACCGAGGAAAAGATGAGTCTCAGATCGACATTTCAGGCCAAGGTATTTTTTCCTCCCCCCGAGTTAAAATCAGTTCACATTTTACAAGCGTCAGTGGCTTCCGTGTACAGAATATGTAGGCTGTTGGTCAGCACATTGGCATTTTGGTCAGCACATTGCTATTTTAGTTTTGAACATGCTGCCGTTGCAACTTGCATATGTTAACCAGATATTTTGCTGTAACTTTTGTTTTGTAGTGTTTGCCGATATCATCATTGACATCACCCGTATTGCTGGTATGTATTCCTAACAGATTTTCTGAGATAAGAAATTTATGTCCTCTGTTTCTTTTTTACTGATTTGAGCATTTATTGGTTTATGACAGTTTAACATATTACTTGAAGCTTACACATCTGAACTGCTTAGGTTGAGCATTAAATGGGTTTGAATCTGAAAGTTTGGCTCCAACATAACATAGTCCACAGAAACGTTAAAACCCTTAAAGGAAATATACATTAAAAGCAATATATAACCAGCCTTAACCCAACATGTAATACCTTCATCTCAATATAATAGGTAAATAAATAGCTAAATTATGCTAGAATTATGCATATAAACTTCATGTCAAACGGTGAATCAAATGGTGAAATCATATTGTATTTATTATATATAAGTCATTGTAAAAATGTAATGTATGATGGTGTATCTGTTATAATCATAGAATTCCCCTGTTTCAGACCATATTACCTCTCTCTGGTCATTAATGAGTGGCTTCTGTTCACTGTGGCCATTCCCACTAACTGAAAGTTCTGAAACGTCTACTAGAGAAAGTTATGAATTAAAAAAACATAATGTGTATACCATGCTACTTATCTCCACAACCTCAGTTGATTATAATGAAGAAGTGCAATTACATCTCAATAAATATAGACATGTTCTACAAGGTATACAGCAGGGGTGGACAAGCTTATGCGAAAAGGGCTGGTGTGGGTGCAAGTTTCTGTTTTAGCCCAAACTAAGGCATCTGATTCTAATTATCAAGGTTTTGATTGAAGATTGACCATGATTAGTTAATTAGTTGAATGAAGAGTCATAGTGCTGGCCTAAAACAAAAACCTGCACCCACATTGACCCTCTTCGGACAAGATTGGACATCCCTGGTATACAGTATATAGACGGCATGTGTGTGAATGTGTGCATACACTTATGTGTACAGTAAATATGCAGTACACAGAATATGAAATGCCATTGTTGGGACATTAAAGCTTATGGATGGCTATGTTGTCTCTGTTGAGGATCTTCTGCTGGTGATTTGGTGATCCAGTGCACTGCAGAAGGCATTCGTCTGCAGTGCCTAATGAAGTATTACACGGAAGAGATGAACATCATTTGGTCACACAAGTATGCCCATGTTCTGTTTTTCTCCATGTCACGTTTTTACGAGAAAAATGAAATGGAAATAAAAAATTCACACGCGAATGCATCCCAAGGCATAACCCCTTCTCTAGCACCACCTTTTTTTGAACAGAAGCCCAAATGGTTGCTGTTCTTGAAGCTTTTGACATAACCCCCATATGAATTTAGTGAGGAGACTCCCCAGGGCCAGTCCTCTCCTGTGTTTCCCATCAGCACGAGTTCACAAAAGGAGCTTTTGTTTGGATTGACAATGCCCTGCCTCTCTCATCTTTCTCCAGATGCATCAGCCATTTTTAGACCCCGCTGTGGATTCCAGGAGAGGGATTTTCATTAATCATTCAGTGCTTGTCGATATTTCCGAGTTATTTTGAGTAAACTTGTTCTGAATATGACATTATTAACGGGGAAAGGGCAGAGGATAAATGGGGTAACACAAATTAAGGCAAACCAGGAGTGCGACCAATTATGCTAACAAAAAAAAACACTTAGAGGAAGTAACTTACACATACTCATTGAGTTTAGAACAGACTTGCGATGACACAATGAAAGACAACTACTGCAGCACACAGAAAGTGTACAATGTGTTGTGATTTACACCTTATTCACAGAAAGGTTCTCAGTTCAATAGTCAAAATACACTGCATGTTTAACATTCACCTTTGAATCCTTTGGAAGGTTAATTTGATTTTTAAAAACCTGGGTACCCACTGATTGTTACACATCCATATTTTACAAAAGGTACTTTTTTTAAAGATAAGTGTACTTTATGTGTAAGTTATGGTATGTTGATACTAGTACCTGATAGAGTTGTAGCTGATCTATTGGCCATTTTCAGTCATATGACCTGCCTCCTTTGTAATCATAGAACCTATTGCCCGTTGCATTTATTACCCAGTAGATTAACTTACATTTACACATTTTTAGATTTTGTTTATTTGTGAATCTTGTGTTTGAACATACCCACATGCACAAAGTGACCCCATCTTTGATGCTTTCAGGGACAAAAAAGTCTCAGCGTCGGAGGAGCTGAGGATCGGAGGAACCCCACAAATGGCCAGCCTTGAGATCGTAGAGCCTACCGATAAGGACAAGGGCATGTACAGCATCGAAATCATGCATGTGGAAAAGTCATACATTCGTACCATCGACCTCTCGGGACAAGGCAAGTATATTGGAAAGCTTCGCATGAGGCAAGTCACCGTTTCTATGCTTAAACAAAGCCCCATGCGTCACACTTTAAATTTAATGACCATGAATCCTTGGTTAACAAAATAATCACCGGTTTTCCAGACCTGGATTAAGCCTAGTCCATGTCTATAAGAAAAATTAATTGAAGATCGCCATTGAAAAAATCTTTTAGTCTAGGACTAGGCTCAATCCATGTCCGGGAAAACCAGCCCATAGTGAGACGTAGTGCGTGGAGGGTTGGACCCGAGAAGCACAACTCAGAACAACAGATGTAATAAATACCCGCAAGGGTTTTATTAAGGAAAGTCCAGTAATCGTTGTCTTAGCACAAGCAAAGGTCATACACAAAAAGATCCAGCCAATAAACAAAAGTACCGAGGGAGAAGGCAGTCTCGTCGTCGGTAAGCCAGGCAGTAGTTCGGAACCAGGAAGGCAATCAGCGTGGCAGAGGTACAAAAGGGAGAAGGCAAAAGAATAGTCGAAAAAACAAACAGGGTCAGACCGGAGTCCTCGCCGCGTGGCAAAAGTACAAAATCAGCAAACAGGAATCGTGGTCAGGACAGGCAGTGAAAACAAAAGGCTGGCAGTAAACAGTGGTCAAAAAACAGGCTTGGATCAAAACAGGAAATCAGAATAAGAATGCTTGACAAAATGCTGAAGAGTGCTAGTGAGGCAACAATTTCGCAAGGACATGACATGAACACTGATCTTATATGCAGGTGTAGACAGGTGCAGACACTTAGCTTGAGAGCAGCAGGAAATTCACAACAGCTTGAGAAAATGACACGTAACGAGGCAATTAGTAAATCATTAGTAGTTAACCTATCCTGACCTAGCGTTAGTAAATTAGTAATTAACATGTACGAGAAACGTAAGGTAAACATGTACACATGGTTAGATAGTTAGTATTACCCAATCCTGATCTAATGTTAGTATATTAGTAATTAGACAAGGGAGAATGAAACAATTAGGGAAGCGTGAGTGACAGCAAGAGAAGAAACAGCATGAACGCAAGGCTGCGGAAAAACATGGAAATATGTATGAAACTAATAAACTATGACAGAACGTGAATACAAATAAGGGCGTGACATAACAATAAACATAAAACATGGCGTGGAACGGTTAGAACCGTAACACATAGTGTATCAAAAGATATATTTAAGTGTATTAACCAGGATGCGCTTTGTAATAAAACCCGAAGGAAGTCCCAATTTACTGTATGTGAATTAACATCCAGTCACCAAACACAATGGACCCGTTTGAACTGAAAACGAGAGAAGTAATTTTATACTCACAGCAAAAAAGTATAAAGAGATGTGATAGATTGGCAGTCCACAGTGGTGGGACATGCTTTGTGCTGTTCTCAAGTTTCCACTGCATGAGTATCTCCTAGCAACTCACCAGGTCTCTACCAATAAGCAGATACAGATGAAAATGAGCCATTGAGATAAATCTGGCTGCTACTGATATGTTGCTATGTTATACACTGTCCCTTTAAAATAAATAAATAAATAAAGCGGCTCCGCCTCTCTTGATTGATGCTAGCTCTTCCATTGGATGCTGTGGATACTGACAGTAAAAGAGCTGACCTTTGGAAGGGCACATACTGAGTGTCCGGTAAAAAAGCTGTCCGCTACACTTGCTGTGTAGATCATTGCATGTGAACAGAAACAGAAAATACTGCTCTGCAGCCAGGCGCACGTTTGCAAATCATGCTCTGAAATGATGAGAAACGCAATGTCAGAGGTGCGATCTGGCTTCCGCTCCTGTCCGTTAACACACTGTATTGACGACTGACAGAACGAACGGCTGGGCAGTGACGGGTCATGCAGGCCCGTTCACAACAGTGACCAGCCCGAGAATGAGCAGGCACAGCACTGCTCCCAAAAATAAAATCGATTAAATTACAAAAAAGAATAAATATTATCAAAAGTAGGTCATGTAATTCTAGATTGTCATCAGGTTATTTTTAACTCATATTTTTAATGCATATTCATAATTAACATTTCATCTTTTTTTCCCACTGCAGCTTACGACGACGCCTATGTGGAATTCCAGAGGCTCAAGTAAGACCCTCTCTGCCTACTGTCCTCATTTATGATCGGCTGTATTGTCCCATACAGCGAGCAAGCTCACAATGCTAAAAGCTTGGGAGCAGCGTCTCACCCTCTGTGATAAATAGACCTTTGTGCCTGTGAGCCCATTTTTAATACCCTTCTCCTCCTTTCCCTCCAGGGCCGAGGCTTACGCTGAAAAGAGTGAGTAATCTGCGTTCGCGCTGGCGCACCGGTGCCCTACGCTCACTGCCAATTTACACCTATGACCCGGTGGCTCATTTTTGTTACCAATTGTGATTGTGTAAATCCTCAGACCGTGGACAAATGGTCGGTGGCCTGCCTGATGTTGTTACTATCATGGAGCACAAGGTAAGAATGGATTTCAATTCAGTTCAGCCAATACTGTAATGGGCGTTAAAAATGATTGCGGCAATTATTTAATGGAAAAATTTGTTTATGCCTACATTATGTCAACAGATACTCATAGATCAGTTTGTTCTTTATTTATTTGACTTGGCTTGCACACACACACACACGCATACAATATTGTGCAACGTGCTAAAACTGATGGGAAGATTGATTAGTTAGGCATCCGCATGAGTTTTTGCGATGTCAATGCCTAATACGATGCAGTCCGACCAATTTTTTCCGCTTGACAGCTCGTTCAGCAAGTCTTAACTGCGGGAAGCCAAATTAGCATTGGGATTGAGCGACACATAGAAACTGGTGAAAAGGCCTCATCAGGATAGCACAGCTTAAATGCGCTCTCACCAGCGGCCTGGCTGTTTGTCCACTTTAATTCAGCCGTAGACTCGTCCCGACCTTAATATCATCCAAATTATTGCCACGCTGAAGTAATTGCATTGCAAATCTACAGTGTCACAGCGCCTCTTACTCCACTCAAATCTCAATTACTCCAGAGAAGGGACAGACTGCTAAATCAGCTCCTTTCCTTCGGAGCCCTATGCTGGGGGCTCTCATATCCATTCATGGCTGCTTTATATCAATTTAATTTGTCCCCTGCCCTCACAGCCAATTGTTGGGAAGTGACTTGAGTCTGGCCTTGAGGGTGACGGCCAAGAGCCAGAGCCTGCAGTGTGGGGGAAGCCTGTCCTTAATAGAGATACACACTAGCACTGCAGGGGCTACGGTCGCTACGGTGGGCAGGGCTCCGAAAACCAGGCAGGCCGCCGCCGCAGCGCTGTGGTAATCTAAATATCCCGGTGGTAACTTTGACACATTCTTAGCGACCGTCAGGTTACCCAGTTGTGTGAAATGTGTGTAGCGTGCACTCGGAATTGTTCTTGAGTTATGCGTTTTATGAACCCATTATTTTACTGCAGATAACGGTGGCCCCACACAACAACACACACGATTAAGTGCGCTGGTGCTTACTTATGAAGAAGTGATGTGGGCTGGTGCTTACTTATAAAAAAGCAATATATGTTTTCTACCGGCTACAGTATAGAATATAGCTGTATCAAGGGGGTGAATTAATTTTTTTAACACCCTGTAAGGTCACCTGCTTCAGCTGCTGGTGTTTCGTCAGCCTCTGGCCATAATAAAACCTGTGACGAATCACAGTAAGCAGTGTGATGCAGTTATCCAATCAAATAAAGGGAACTGGCTGAAAAAACTCCACATAACAAAGTCAAAACCATTTAGTGGAAAAGGTCAGGTAACAACTCCCAAACACCAATTTCCTGGTAACCCATATATATATTTGCCCAAATCTATCACAGTGTTCGACCCGTTTACAATAAACGTCAAAATCAAATACAAAGAGACACAACATGTAAAAAGCACCCAAAATCACAAACTTTGCCGTCAAAACAATTGTTTTATTAAACCCAAAAATATCTATATTTTCATAACAAGATAAATAATGCAGAGTAACCAAAACCACATCAAATAATGGCTGGACAGAGCGAGAACGCCAGTCCCTCAACTCGCCCTGCACTCCTGAAGATCCTCTTACCTGCTTCGCCATGTAAAACAAAGAGGAGGGAGTCTTCCGGGCAGCTAGTCTAACTACTCTTTCCTGTCCTAATAATGAAAAGGTGCAAATGAACATAAAGTTTTAAGTAAAGATGACAAGCAACGGACGACCGTGGGAAAATCAGCCGCCATTTTCCAGAAGTCCTTATATGGACTGGTGGTCCTCAACTTGCAGGTGTGCCACATTGCAGAAATTACCTACATCACACACGCGAAAATAGAAAAAAACAAGAGAGCAGGTTGACCAAAAATACGTAACAGGGGTACATGTATTTGGGTCAGTATTTGTGATAACTCTGTTTGCCCCACCCAGACCCTTAGCCTCACATGCACAGTGTGTGGAGACCCAAAACCCCAGGTCTGCTGGTTCAGGAACGACCAGGAGGTGGACCCTGATGACCACTACGTTGTTTCCATGGACTCAAGCAAGTTTGCCAGCCTGACCATTAAAGGGGTTACCATGGAGGACTCGGGCAAGTACGCCGTAAGCGTGCAAAACAAGTACGGTGGTGAGGCGGTGGATGTCACCGTGGCCGTCTACAAGCACGGCGACAAGATCCCAGAGGCAAAGCCTGTGCCCTCACCCAAACGGATCACGCCCCCAAAGCAGCCAATCATCATACCAACCACAGCCACCAAGGCCCTGCCCCCCTCCTCTGCAACTAAATCCCCCAGCCCCGCTCCACCTGGTAAATCTGCAACCTCCGCCCGTGGCATCAAGTCCACCCCTGGCAGGAAGAAGTAATGAACGTAACAAAATGAGTATACAAAATGCTGGAGAAAAGCAGCCATATTAAAATTATTCATTTATAGCGTGTGTCTTAAAATAAATTATCAGAAAAGGGTAGATGACTGGAGATAATTTCTCACTAAGGAGACAATTGCTTCCCACTGTCTTTCTCCAAAGCATTAGGTGTCAAAGTTGTGTCAAAGTAAATAATTGTGAACAGAGGGAGTCAGGTTATTGTTGGTGCAAAAGCACATTGGAGGATCTGCATTTGTGACTTACTGCAGCTGAACGTGTTGTGATGGTGGGGGTGGATGGGGGGGGGGGTCGCTCCCCTGAGGTGGTTTGGTGAAAAATGACCAGCTTTCGATGTTTAGTTTTAAAAGCAGAGTTTCTCAATTGGCCTGTGGAGTTGTGTGTGTGTATGCGTGTGTGTGTGCGTGTGTGTATCCTGGAGCAATAGACCCTCCGCTTGGCCCCCAGCAGAAGGGCCAGCAAACCAGCATCACTGTCATCACTTCAAATAAATCAATACACTCCCACGCCGAGTCATGTTTACTCCTGCTTTGAGCTAATAAAAAAATAAAGATTAATTCTCTCTGTGTTGTCCTTGCACCATTTACAGTAGAGGCTCAGAGGCAGGTTCAGCTGGGGAAGGGGGGTAAGCACATTTTTTAAATGAATAAAATTCCAACTTTTGTCTGGTGCAGTATTTTAGTTTCTAGCACTCAAATCGCTTTTTTCATTTTGTGGAAGTAATTAATTCACAATGGTAGAGGGCATTTGATCATTTTAATGATAAATTGCTTCTTGTAATCATTTCACTTGAATAGAAATTCTATTTGAATAATTAAGATGCAAGAAACTGAACTTGTTTAGCCTTTCAAATCACTTGAAATTTAATTCTAATTAAATCATGCATATTTAATCGTTGGAAATTATTTGCTTAGAAGTTATGGGTAATGTAAAACATCCATACATTCTTCATTTTGACCTTCCTCTTTGGATCCAATTTGAAACCCGCATTGTGACTTACAGTGGCTGAGTAATAAAAAAGACATTATCACCCTTACCTGAAGCCACAATCTTGCAAGAATATAACTCAAGGCCGTGCTTATTTGTATTCTTACTACAAGCTCAGAACAACCAGAGAGCCTGTGCAGAACGGTTGCTTCTTAGTGACCACATGGTGGCACTGTTGCGTCACAGTGCATGCATGGGCAAAACCACTTCACCAATCCTAGTGAGTGTGACTGGCAACACACGGAATCACATGCCTCAAGTTTTACGTATTTTGATTTGCCATGCCATAACCAAATACAAAAAAAAAATAATCCATGGAATGAATACAGGCCTCAGTTTTCTGGTACAAAAATAAAAATAAGGCTGGACAGTATCGACACACAATACAAAGATTCCATCAAAGACACTTACAGTTTTTTGCAATTGCTAAGACACAATTTCTGAAACTAGAGCCCTCTTTGTCGAAACTCTACACACAAAAACCAAAAACTCATACACAAAATACTAAATATCTTACATCTCTTGCAAAAGCAAACACTTAATTCAAAACTATATAAACACTGCCAAAAAACTGTATTTTTGCATCACAACTTTACACACAAACACCAAATAAATAGCTCTTTCCACATGCCAACTACACACTGGTTGCTAAGCATAAAACACTATTATCTAGAGTCTTTGGCATTTTAATTTGTAGCATGCTGTAAATCTAGACTATGGACACAAATGCAATGGGGAAACAAACAAATTTGTTTATTCTCAATAACAGTATCAGACACAATTATTTTAACTGTAAACAGTAATACAGTATATTGAAATTATAGTCCATCCTGTCTTCGATGTGCATTTGGCCACAGCGCCTCATCAACATCGCAAGTGATGTCCTCTCTTGCCAAACATCGGGGGAAGTACCGTCTTGAGTAACGTATCCAGCCTTGGCACGCCTCCACATCAATGTCACCACAGGCCTCTTCCATCGCCTGGAGGAGAGTTGCGCGTTGGGAGGGTCGCCACAGGCCTCTTCCATGGCCTGGAGGAGAGTTGCGCATTGGTAGGGTCGGCGGTCATACACCTTCCAACGCCACACCGAAAATAATTTCTCAATAGGGTTCAGGAAAGTAAGGGTGAGTAAGGTGGAAGGGGGAGAACTTGAAATAGTGGGTGATTGTCAAACCAATTATGGACCACAGCAGACCAGTGGAGACTTACGTTGTCCCATATGACAACATATCTGGAGTACCCTGGCACATTCCTCTGGTCATTGGGAATGAGGATGTCATGCAGGGAGTCAAGGAATGCGATAATATGGGCTGTGTTATATGGGCCAAGAGTGGCATGGTGGTGAAAGACACCATTCTGACCAATTGCAGCACACATTGTGATGTTTCCACCACGCTGCCCAGGAACATGGACAATGGCACGCTGCCCGATAATGTTTCTTCGGCGTCTGGTTTTGGCTAGATTGAAGCCAACCTCATCAATATATATATATATATATATATATAAACATGCTGGTATTCAGCAGCATCTAGCTCCATGACTCTCTGAAACAGTCAGGAAAAATCATATTGAATGACAGAAAGGATACAGATATCAGTCCATATAGTGTAGCACAGTAATACAGTAAACTGGAATACAGTACCAATATTGTAATAGGCTAATATATAAAATGTAACTTACTTGTACATATTCATAGCACAGTTGTTTCACTCCTTCTCCTCATCCTCCTCCTCTTCCTTGTCTTCCTTCTCTTTCTTCTCTTCCTAGTCCTCGTCCTCCTCTTACACAAACTTCTTCTTCTCTTCTTCTAGCTCTCTCCAAAATTGGCCTCCATTGTTGTGCACACCAAATAGCAAATCTGAATCCTATTTATAGTGTTCAAGCTCAGATTTCTAAGTGATCTCTTTGGTTACAGGTGTTTTCACATGCGCATTCTGTGTGCAGGTGATTGATAATTGAGTGTGGTATTTCAATGGCAGTGTTTAGCAAACAACACACACAGTCTTTTAAATTTGAATGATGTGTCTAATGTAGATAACCGTGTGTAGTTATTTGCAAAAAGTGTGTTTTAGAATTTCAAACTTAGTGTAAAGCAGACAATGTGCTTGTGGTTTAGCATACCTGGTCAATAGATAGGCTACATGAGTTAGTGGTTTCAATAATTGTGCCAGAAGTACCAGTTTTTGTGTCTTAGCAATTGCAAAAAACTGTAAATGTATTTTATGTAATGTATTCTTTCAGTGATACATATCGAGATACTGGAGCTTGAAGAATTAATCTGGGGTTGCAATGAACATGTAGAATGTATTGGTCTCTAATGTAGCCATTACATCTAGTTCTAGTACCTTCTGCTCTGGGCCTAAACTGAATACCCGAGAGGTCTGTGGGCATCATATTGCAACCTCTGATCGCTTTAGAGCCTTGTGAGATGCGTTGCTATGGGGAATATTTTATTTTAAATGGAATTTGAGATTAGTTTGAATTAGAAACATCGTCATTGTTAGTGTATGGGTAAATGCGAGGGAGTTGTGCTCTTTCCGATACAGTGGGTGACGTCCCTTTGAAGATATGCTATTCTGCTCTGACAAATAGAACAATGGGAACAGAAATAGAGGAGTACCTTATGAATACAACTGTGGAAAGCAGTTCTCAAATGGAAAAGGAGATGAGAAAAGGATGATTTTCCAGGTATCCAACAGTATTTTTAGACACTGAAGGCTGTTTCTCATGCTTGCTCTGTGCCTTGCAGACACATACAGTTTGTTTACAAAATGCACACAGAAAGCCACCCTCTTTGGCTAATTGTGCATGAATATGTTTATACAGACACTGTCAATATGAAAGATGATTTGGGTCCGTATTAAATATCTCAAAAATATTTTGTTTTTCGCCTGGTGTTGACTTAGAAACAGTTTAATAAGAAGCCTGTCATCCTGTCAGCCTATTCCAGCTAACTGCCTTGACATTTTATGGAATTGCCACACCTCGTTCTGTCAAGATCAGGCAGCACAAACCTCTTACAGGTTTTGGCCAAAATATTGCGTGGACTTGAAATGCCCATAGCCACGGCCAACTATTCACTAAAAACCAAAAAAAAGCCTCCATTCTCAGTACAGAGGGAATTTCCCCCTCCTCTTAAGGCCTTGTTTGTTGTATAATGTATGTTTATTTATGCAATTATAATTTATTTTATTACCCAAACTTAACAAGGTAGGTCAGCTGAGAACTTTTATTTAACTGAGCGAGTGAGAAATTGTGGCAACTCGGTAGAAGCATTTGCTTACTGTAGAGTTCAACCAATCAGCTGCAAGGGAAAACTGGGTGGCCAATTTTTGAGCGGTGGCTTAGAATTTCAACATTTGTTTCTATAAGAGAATGGGACATACCATTCTCCTTTTAACAGATAGACAAGGACCCACAGCTGAGACAGTGACATAGGATCTTTTTAAAATAAAGATGATCAGGACCACAGACACTTCTTCATGAAGCTAAATGACACAGTATTCTCCCTATAATGTGGATATTGCAGGACTACTTAATTAATATATCTAATGCAGTCCAGAGGAGCCCTAAATTTGCTGGTTTTAGTTACAGCCAATCTCTTGCTCAATTAAGGTGCTGAACACCTTAATTAAGGTGTTTAAGTTCTTTCATCATTTTATCCTTAAACTTATTAACACAATGCAGGTTTGGCTTGTTATCATTTGCTTTGTCTTTTAATTCTTCCTTATCTACCAAATGGTTAGTTTTAGTGGCAATGTGTCCATACTTTCACTAATTAGGAGCCTATTGATTCAGCACTGTCTTTAGTTTGGTCAGTTAATTAAAAATGTTTTTTTTAGAATATAGTACAATAACCACCATGTGAATATGGGACTTTTATTCTATGCCTCCTGTCCCTGTTTGTTCTGCTTGCATGAGAAAGGGATGTACAGAATTGCACAAGCTCTGCAGAGAGAGAGAGAGAGAGAGAGAGAGAGAGAGAGAGAGAGAGAGAGACAGACAGAGATGCCAACACAAGAAAACATGGAGAAAAACTGGAATTTTTCCAAGGGGCCAAGACCGGGTTTCGCTGTTGAAGCTCACTTCCTGGTCTTGCTGATAGTGTTGCCTTCTGGCGCCTGTGCAGTTGGCTCCAGTATAGGTCTTTCAGCCACCCGTTTCAGTGTAAGTCAATGGTACCAATGCGGTCAAAATACGAAGTCAATAAATTTTTTACACGAAAAACTTGTAGTCGCAATCGGTGCTTTTTTTATCTATTGTCATGGTTCGTGGGTTTTTTATTTTCTTTTCCGTTGCAGTTCTCGTCCTGGTTTCCCGATTGAGAATCTATCAGATTCTTTCCACATTCCGTTCCAGGGTTTGCTTTCCCTCATCATTGTTTTCACCTGTGCTTCTACCTGCAGGGTATTTAAGTTTCTCACTTTCGCTTCCTCTGTGCTTCTTTGTCATTCGACATTGCATTGAGCCAAGTATAGCCAGGTACTAGCAACCTCTTGCTATTAGCTTTTATTTTATTCTTTGCTGTTCTCTCTGAGACAGTTTTTCTTTGTTTTCGTTTTGGTTTTACATCTTTTCGGCAGCCCGAACTCATGTGCCGAAGGTATTCTTTTCTTTGCTAAGTTTCCCGTTTTGGCTCCAGTATTGAGCTCGGGAGATTTAGTTTGTGTTTTACTTGTTATTCGAGTTCGCCCTATTTTAGTGGGTTGATTTTCGTTTGGCTGTTTAGCCACAAGGAAGTAGTTTCCTGTCTTTTCTTTCTTTGCATTTATTATTTTGTTCTTCCCTTTATTGGTCCTCACTGCGTGAGTGACTTGTTCTGATCCCCCTACCTTCGCGTTTGATTATCCGCCACTAAAATACATTACAATCGTCTCCCTATGTGCCTAAGAGTCCGTCAACCACACTAGCTATGCCTGAAAACCACACTGGCAAGGTTTAGCAGTGGTTATATCTGCCAATCTCTGATCTATAATAGCACAGTATGCATAGGGAGAAATGCTCATGTTTTTCATAAGCACAGCTATTGCAACACAGCACATAAATTCCATGGCTGGCAAAACGCATTTCCATTTTGGCTTTCAGTACACTTTGGATCTACATGAAAGTATTTCACAGCGTGAGATTTTATTCCCCCGGCTGCCATGTTTTTTTAAACGCCCAAGGGGTCTTGATGACCTCGTAGTGAAGTCTCACCTGATGCTAATCAGTCTCAGACACTGCTCTAGGTGCACAGGAAGCTTAAGTATCCAAAATATAAAACGTTCAGATACAAATACTTCAGCTTGTCTGCTCTCATCAAACTAGAAAATATAGAACATTTTCAAGTTGTCAAAATATTTCTTTAAAACAGATGCCATTCTGTCATAGGGTTTGATTTATCATTTGGTCTCCCTACAGATACTGTACAGAGCAGTATTTTAGAATACAGACTGAATGCTTCATAATAGAAATAAATGCCCAATACATTCAGTTAAAGATTGTATAGTTTCTGGCCATGAGAATTGGTACTTATCACTGCCATCTGTTAAATATAAATAGTTTGTTACTAAACACACCACTTATTTAGCCATTTTCTTACATTTACAAGTGAACATCTTTGGTTTTGAATTTAATGTTTTTAATTACAAAAATGCTACATTCAGGAAAGAATAGTCAAGATGAGGCTAAAAAGACTCAAATGTTTTGCCTTCTTAAGAGAAATGGTGTTGCTCAAGGGAGTCTTATGTAACCAACTCTACAGAATCACCACAGGTGTACAAGCTAATTAGAGAGAAACTACAAGTTATTTTACTCTCTGAAAACATAGGCCCCATTTACACCAGGTCGTGCAACTTTTCTCTAGATTGTATCCGGATAAGATTTAACCACATTGCATGTATACTTGGTAGTCAGATGTGTCACTGGTTTTCCGGTTTGAAATCTGGTTGTTATTTTGCATGTAAAATGCAAAACGCTGAAAACTCACTTCCTGTTTTGTTCTACCTCTCGTTTCCGCTTTGGGGGATGTCTACATCACGTGAATTTATACTTTGGGATGAGTTTTGGTCGTCATATGCGTCTAGGAGAGATGGATGCATTTCTACTTCTATTAGATCTGCCTCGAATGCATCTCAGACCACCTTCTGAAGTGGTTCAGGTGATCGCATTTTGAATCTGTTCCTAAGGTGCATTTACACCTGTATTTTTACGTGGATAATCCCTATCTGGATATAATCCAGATGCTCAAGATGCATGAAATGGCCATGTGTAAATGGGGTAACAGATGTGGTCACTCAAATCAAAATGAACCACTTTGCCAAACAAAACAAAACAAAACAAATGGAGGTTCTCAGAGGCACACATGAGGGTACCCACTGAAAGATGCATGAAACTGGAAAAGTCCCAATGAAACTGGAAAACTTCCAGTTTCCTACAAGCAATCCACCATGGATGCTTGTAAAACTTGCCCCAGAAGAGACAAACTAAATTAAAAATCAACGCGCACCCCATGCACAGGGCTGGCCGGACTTAAATATCTGCTGGGACAGTACAGGTGAAACATTCTGACTAACGAGGTGAGTCCAATCAGGGAACGCCACACCAAACCGGAATCCACCTCAGAATGGAGAGAAAAACACAAAGCCTGCTACACAATCAGAGCCTCTATTAACAGGCACTTAACTTCTGGAGGTGTACAGATCTAAAGAATTCAGTAAAACATTCAAGACAGATCATCAAATCCCTGTATTTTTAGTTAAAATGAGGCTAAAAGAGTCAAATGTTTTCGTAGTGCCTTCATTATGAAAGAGCTGTTGTATGCTGGTGGCAGTCTTAATGACCAAACTTTACAGCATCAACACAGGTGTACAAACTAAATACAGAGGAACTACCAAACAACCTCTCATTTTCAGGTAGGCTATTAACAAGTATTTAACTCATGGCAGCAAACCCTGAATGGCATATGTAAGAGCTAAAATAAGTACAATTAATTTATGCCATTTATTTAAAATGTTATTAAATATATAATTCATGTATAATATTTCGTTTAAAATTTAAAATATTAAAGTTTTCAGATTTTTTTCTAAATTCTAATTGATTTTCCTAATTAATGTACTATTATTTAATCAGTTGACAGCCCTAATGTGTAGGGTAAGTGTGTCTATTAAACTAAAATCTAACTTGAACCTTTTCCACTTTTTGTTGTGTCAGTGCCAGTCCCCCACTTATCTACACGCTATATTTCACATTCACATTGGGCATTTTGAAAGTTCTGCCAAAATATTTGCTGTGGAAGGGTCCTTTTCATTTCACTAGTATTGATTTTTAATGTGAAATTAACAGATGAATGCCTTGATATGCATACATGATAGCAGATTACTCATAGAACACTGTCATTTATCAGATGGATTTTCTGAGCTAGCAGTCAGACCTTATGGTAAAGTACAAACACTAGTAACATCACTGTAACTGGTACTTTTAATAGTTAATAGTTAAGCACATACATGGTTTGAAAATAAATATCAAACACAGGCGCAAAGAAACAAACACAGACACAAACAAAAGCACAGATAAAAACACACACAAACACAGATGCAAACACAGACACACACAAATATAAACAGATGCAAACAGACACAAATAAAGACACAAACACATTCCACAAACACAAGGCGCAAGATTACAGCATACTGAGTTACTTTTTATTAATTCTACTCTTAATGCATTTCTGTGTAGAAACCGCACTAAGGAACTTCATTCATATTAATTTTTTACCAGTAGTCACCAGCAGGACCACTGCAGGTCAGATTTTAAAGGGGTAACATGGTGGCTTACCTTACTTTCTGGTGTTTTGTATGATAATTGGTACATATGGGCATTGCGGGAACACCACGGAACTATCAAATTAGTATTTTCTTTAGGTTTGGAGAAATAGACAATTTAATTATGCGGTCCCATTTTCAGGTCGTTTCTCGTGTGTCACACGAGAAATGACCACTCCCCGGTGTCTCAAAACTGTCTATGGAACACTCCACCATCCACGCCCACAAAAGAAAAAAGACAATTTGAACGGACAAGCTGTGTGTGTTAATATCATATTCAGTTTTAAAATATAGTTTTGAAGCTTTTAAACGTAGCATGACAAACTAGCGCCGTAGCTTCGCATCGTTTCATGTAGCCAGCTTTCACCCCCACCAGTCACACATTCACATCGGCTGCCTTCAAAGCCACAAGCTAATGTATTGGGTTTCACCTGATTTTACTCGTAAAATGTCTTGGCTTTCATGATATGCGTGTCTTAATGTCAAATTCAGTGTGAACATATAGCTTTCAAAAGTCATATATCACAAGCTAGCACTGGTCTTTTGCATAGCCAACTTCTAAGCAGTCACACACTAACTTTGGTGGCGACAAGCTAATGTAAGTTATTTGGTTTTTATCTTATTTTACACTAGAAATGTCTTGGCTTTCATGATCTGTGTGTGTTAATGTCACATTCAGTTAAAAATATAGTTTTGAAGCTTTTAAACGTAGCATGACAAGCTAGCGCCGTAGCTGTATGCATCTGCTTTTGGTAACGTTAACCCTCCTGCGGAAATGGCAGTACCATGCACAGCGCACTCGACTCTAGCCTTACTTTGTCGAACATACCTTTCCCTGGCATTAAACTGTGCTGTAAGGTTTCCGAAGTGATAACTTAACGTCAGCTCACTGAATCAATCCTTCCCAGCATGTTATCGATAGCGTGGCCGACTGCAGTGGAGACGCACTATCATCGTGCTTTGATCATACTTTTTTCAGAATTACGCAAATTCTGGGATATGGCCTGGTAGGTAGCGTGTACCTTAACAATGTTAAAAGCTGTTCAAAGCTGGTGTGACATCTCCCATTGCTTATATTAAGGACTTTGTAAACGCCTATACACTTCCTGGTAAGTCCAGTCTGGAGGTAACAATGGTAACTGTCTGACTGACAGTTCTCATTGATACGCCTATAAAACAAGGTGAACTTGTAGAATTGGAAATTTGGGCATATAAAAAAGAGTTTTATAGTACTTAAAAATGACTGAATAACAACATTGATGGACACATTCACTTTGATGTTACCTAAAGATAACTGGCATTTGTCACATTCAACCACCATGTTACCCCTTTAATGTTTTTCACAGGAGTATGCAAATACCAGCGTCTTCACTTTACTTTCCCTGAGGGTGAGTGTTCTCTAAGTGCATTATGGGCCGTCCATCTCTTGAGAACAGTCCAGCTGTTTACTGCTCCTGCAGCTCCTTGCTTTCGACACCACAGTACCAGCAAAGCAGGGACTTACATAATACAAAAAACTGTGGGAAAATACAGCCACCAAAATACATGGTACTTCATCTACATGGCTAGCTAGCTTTACTATAACGTGCCATTTGCTAACGTGCTAATGGGGAAACCCACTGTAGAAAAACAATGAGAAGATTTGTAAAATACATAGTGCAAATGAAAACTATTACAAAACCATTGAAAATGTAATTGTACATTATATGAACACCTGTCAAACAAATAGACATAACATAATGGTAAATGTAGGTGGAGGTAAAGGCCATCCCATACAGCCTGCTTATTCCAAGTCCATGTTACAGAAAAAAATAAATCTATATATTTTGTTAACATATCAATTATTTAAGTGGGATATGATGGTGAACTTCAGACCCCTGTATGCACTGAGCCATGGCCAATTCTGTCTGTTATTCTGCTGCACTGGCCTGTGTACTACACTTCTTATTCTAGCCCCACTGCATTTCAAACCAATTTACTGGATCCAGCGATGGCACGAGGACTTTCTACCTTCCAGCGCATTTGATTCTCTTGCCTTTTTCGAAAATATGCCACAAATCAAATAAAGGCAGTTTGGCTGGAGTTCTTATGGAGAGAAAATAAAACAATCATAGTTCTGACCGCAGTTGCTGGCGAAAGGTGTATACACTTGCAACGGTAAGACAACATAATACCTTCAACAAAGTGAGGTGGATATTTTTATGGGAAAATGATTGTGTTAAATCAAATACATTCAAAATAGGAAGTGAGTGTAAAAACTGCAGGCACAACCATATGGTGGTAGATTTCTATCAAAAATAAACAAACACAAGAGTATAATCCACAAAACATTTTTACCATCTACACACACACACACACACACCTCTCAATTTGTGTTCGTAGGTATAATCCACAAATGTGTTTTTGCCATCCACACGCAAACACCTCTCAATTTGTGTTTCGTAAAAATAATTCACAAGTATGTGTTTGCCATCCACACACAAACACCTTTCATAAATCATCATTTGGATGAATGCAAAAATTATATTCACAAATGCAAATCACATTTTCAGATGTTTCCAATGTTCACATTTAGAAATCAAAAGCTTGGCTTGCGAACTGGCGAATCTACATTTGGCGATCGAAGTACACGCTTGATCTGCTTGGATTTACGTACGGAATTTTGAGACAAATATTCCACTGTTTTTCCCTGTGTCGATTCACACATAATTCACACGCAAAACTTCTTCTTCTTCGGCGCTACCTAACAAGCTGATGTGTGTTCGGCTCATCAGCGCCACTTTTAGAACAAGTGGCCAAAATCGCACATTATCTTTAAGAAGTGGATTAATGGTAAATTAAAACAACTGAGTTTTGAGAGTTTATTTAGGTTGTAAAGTTAACGCCACACTAATCTTGCGATGGGACGTTTTTTAAACAGTCATTGCACAAAACTCCTATCAGATTGCATGTAGCTAGCTTGCTAGATTACATTACAGAGGGGTAGGGCCGTACACAATAGCTACATAACTCTTTCGCCCCTCATGGGAAAGATTATGTAAAAGAAACTCAACCATGCGAAGTAACGTTACTGCAGCCAATTAAATTAATTTGACAGCTATTCTCACTGATACCGATGTCTCCTATGAAATATTTTATTTGTTCAGCTAGCTAGTAGATAAGACACCTAAATTAAAATGATAATTCAAATTGCATGGAGTGCTCTCCTTATTTTAGCTCATAGTGTTGTACTTCCTAGTTCCTATGAATGGTTTTATCTATCTTTGAGAAAGATTTGGAAACCAAGCTAATGTTGGTGTTGATGAGCAGAAAAAACATCGCCGTGTTAGGTAGCGCTGAAGAAGTTTTGCATGTGAATCACAAGTGAATCATGTGTGACATGCACGTGCATACATAGACCTCAAAGGGGGCTTGAGCACCTGCCGTTTGGCCTCCTATAGAGAAGTGCCCTTTTTCGTTTAAAAAAAACAAAACAATTATAAATCAATAAATAAATTCCTGTTTGCGCACAGCCTGCCCTGCCGAACAGATATATTGATTGAATCAAAGTATCAGGTCAGGAGATTGGTGCTCCCGTGCAATGCCCTCTCCCCTCCCTCCCTCCTGGTTTCCTGCCACAGCGGCGAGCACTGTGTAGGCACCGAGCCTTTCTATGTTGAAAGAACGCATGCACGCAAAATTGCACGCATACGCATGCATAGGCACTCGACAGTCGTGAGTCAGTCAGTGTGATGAGTTACTTTGAGGCAGACATCAGGTATGTATATTTCTGCTCACAACCATCCAAAAAAACAGACGAATGTCTGATCAGAAGTATTGTTGTCCACAGAAATGCATATTAGCAAACCTGAATCTTGCAGTGTCAACAATTTTATACCAATAGTGAATATTCCAGGATGCATTAAAAAAAAACTGAATGTTTCATATGATTTATTACTAAATTAAAGTAAAAGTTGAAGTCTGTTAAAGATTGATTAGAATTACTGGGAAAGTCAATCTGGCATTTAATATTTAAAAAATTATTGTTTTCATTTCAACCCTTGGCAGACTGAAATCATTATTTCAAGTTCAGTGAACCCTTTTATTTTGCCCAGTACTACTACATTACAGTAGTTATTGGGCTTATCTGATATTTATTTAATTTGGCCATGGGGAAGTCCATGATTCATGTATAAAAAATAGTTTTTCACTATTACGCAGTAGAGGGCATTTGCCACTGTCTGTACACGTGTGTGTGTGCATCTGTCTCCCTGTCCCATTTATGAATCTGTCCATCAGCATATTTTATAATGATATGGTTATTCACAGTAGAGATTTGGTAAAGAAGTGATAAAGCTCCACGTACAGACCTTTGCTTCCCCTCCTCTTGGAGCCTATTTACTTCTGTAAAGTGACCACTGAGAAACACAGTGTGGGCTGGTACAGTCCATCCCTGTGGGAAGGAGACCTTCTGGATCTGGGAGCTGGAGCTTTCATAAAACTGATGCTATTGAGCTGTAATGCCTCGGATTCTGTAGAGATTTTCAGCATCCCATGGAAACGCTCAGGTTTTATTTCATTGATACATGCTTTGCATCTCATAATTAATTGGCCATATGGTCACTCTGGCAAGGAGAACTCCCCTCTGTGTTGTATTTGAAATGTTCTCATCTACACATTATACATTTTTTTATATAGAAATCTATTATGTCCACCAGTAGGTCGAGCATATGGTTCATGCGCAGGTTGATATATAGATTTTTAAGTCAAATATTGATTTAATTTAGTTTTAGTGTTTTCTGCAACAAAGTGATAATATTGTTTTTTTGTTTTAAATCACTCTAATCCCAAGATATTACCACAGCAAAATAATTCTGAAATGTGACCATACCTTCCAGCAAGGTGGATGAAGAGCTTGTTTAAATGACATACACTGTGCCATCTCAGATGTTGCTCCTCATTAATATCAGTCTTGTAGTCATTACACGTTCCTGTAAATGGTAGTCAAACACACTAATATATCATTTATCATGTACAAACAAGATCAAGCCCACACATTCAAAGCTACTTTTACAGAGTAAACTTTCATTATAAAACGTGCATGTACGTAATTTCTCACCCTTGTTTTGGAATTTATGGAAACAAGGTAGATGGGGCTATAAGAAAATATGCAATAATTATAATTTTTTTTAACTCTGAAAATTTAAGGTCGATGCAGAGTACCGTTTAACTACTATATCACTTTTGAATTTCCACTGAATGACCAGATAAGAATGATTTAAATATAACAAATTGCTGCTTTGCAGCATTTGAACTTGCAACAAGATCTGCCTGCATTTGCAGCGTATGTGAAACCCTGATAGACATTAATATTTAGTATGACTTAATAACCAGAGCATATAATTTATCTGTAAAGTGATTGATGTCCTCAACAAGAAGTGGGTCAACAAGAAGTGCTGAGAGGTTATAAGTGACACTCTTATCTGGATATTAAATGGAGTGCAGGTGTGCCGTTTAGCGTCCAGTCCATCTGTCACCTGTCGAAACGATACTCAGAACATCCCCATGGTTACACTTCATGGGAATTCACTCAATTTATTCACTGCAAATCTTATGTCTACACAAGCAAGATGTTTGCTGATACAGATGTGTAAGAGAAATGAACATAGGTGATTATGAGCGAACACACAGCCAGTTTGTACAACATGCGTAACGGTCATCCTTTTTAAATCTGTCTGGCTGCTCTGTTGTTTCGGTCTGATGTTTATTTTCTGATCCTGTAACTGCATTTCCTGCATTAATTACCATTTAACATATTGCTTCTCTGTTTTATGTAAAAGTACACAAAATTGATTCATTGATTGTTTCATTGACTTTCGGGTGAGCATAGATTGGTTCTAAAAAAACAAATAAATTGATGGTTGTGATAAAAGGTTAAAGGTTATCATCTTGGGGTGCCCATTGCCTCTAATAAGCATCTTGCTTAATAAAATACAGTTGTATAAGTTTGTAATAGGAAAGCTATGGGATAACCACAATGGATACGGGGATTATGTAAGAACATGAGAGATTCCCCAAATGACTGGAATGGGTTTAGGGAGGTTTAGTATTACAAATGTATAGGATTGAATATAATGGAAGCAGGCCTGACGGAATTGTTGGCTTCACCTAGGGTTCAGTACATCAGGCAATCGATGCAGCAGTCATTAAACAGCCCTGCCCACGCCCCCATGGGCCCCATGAAGCCTAGGAAAGGATGTTCTTATCTGGAGGATTAGAACCCTTAGTCTAACCTGGAAGACCCTTAGCCGCAGACTACACAGATGTACAGCACCGGAAGATAGGACCAGGGGAGCATCTTATCACACAGAGAGTTGTTAATGCGTGGAATGGCTCACCCGGGCATGCATGTGAAGCATAAAGCAAAGAGCCTTGGGGAGTTCAAGGCTTTACAGTCAGTGTTGGATACTCTAGACCAGGCTTCGAGAGGAAGGAAGGAGGGCCACATTTTATTTTTGATTTCAGACTAACTTTGGCCATTATTTAACAAGTGCAATCATTTGCACAATCTCAGCCAGTTTTCTTTATTAACTCTTGAATGACAGTTGAAGACTGTTCTTGTGTCCCTATAACGTTTAACTGTGATCTAATATGAAGTGAACCAATCTACTAACTAATACCACAGAGGTCTATGCTACAAAAAACTATGCCTAAAACCTTTTTAAATGAATGCATATAACAACTTTATAAATGCTACATAACCAAAGTGTTAACAAACACAAATAATTATTGAAAACATATTTATGGATCATGGTTGTCATGAAATTCCACTACTCAAGGTTGGTTGAGTGACTAAAAATACATTTTCAGGTAAAAACAAAGCTATAACTTCACAGGACAGGAGCAGGTGAACTCCAAGAAGGTCTTTATTCACTTGGGGCCAGATTCAGAGTTGAGATAATTACGTGCAAATGGCACTTACTCCCAAAATTTTGCTTAACTTAAGCTATTTGTGATTCAGATGTTTGACTTATCCGGGGTTTGAAGCATCTCTCCAGTAGATACGTGCGCGGCGTGGTGGAGATTTGATTAAAACGAGGCATGTCTGCAAGATATGTAGATTCAGAGTTTTCACTTATGAAATTTATTCCGCACAACTTTGTTCGGAAAAAAAGGTGGTTTATGTCCAGCACCATTAGGACAAATACAGCATATTTAGAATAAATGAGTGCATGTTATTTGAATGTAATATTGGTCTTATTTTCTTTTGCCTAACCTATACTTGCAATTATCAAAGCTGTCATAAAAGGAAAAATATGTAAAAGTATTATTGACCGTTTATATCACATCAGTCCATTATTAGATGGATTAATTGATAGACAGTGTCTGGATCATACTTGCTTTGACAGAGAGATGACTTTGTACTACAAAATTATTAGAAAGCACAACCACTGTACATGATTTTATTAGATTTAAAAAAATGTTTTTAAAGTAAATCCAACGATGTATTTGTTTAATAATATTGCGTGCAACCACTGTCAAACGATAATTTTTTGACCGTGTGACGGGTATATCCCAGTCGTCAATCTCTAGGAGTTATGATAAGGCTATGATGTGACGTATTAATAAGTTTATAATACTGCCTTCCCCACCACCCAAAAGCAAATACGATTCATAAAAGCAGGATTTTACAAGGGCAAATGCGGTTATTAAAGACACTGTCACTGAGACATTGAAAATGCATACCCCCACAGACATTTTTTTAGTAGAAAGCTGGCAACCCAGGGGGCAGGTACAAGAAACAGGTCATTAGAATATCATGCCCTGTGCCACCCACATTTTGAGAAAAGCAGCCACGGAGCTTCAATACGACGTAGATCTACTTGCGTAAAAGCCGCGCAGGAGAGGAACTTAAGCGCATGGCTTAAGTTGCCCATCTCTGAATCTGGCCCTAAGTCCAGTGTATGTGTCTGAGTACATGTGTGTGTGTGTAGGTGGGTGGATCAAACCAAACCAATATAGCCTCCCGCTTCTTGTACTGAACGCCCCGCCCCCCCCCCGACTCAAACATCTTGCTGCCTGGCTTGGTGTTCATACCATTATGTTTGGCCTCCCACTGATTCTACACTTCTAATTTGCCTGTGTTTTCTCTCCAGGAACAAAGGCCCGTTCTCAGTGCGCCCAGGACGTACCATCTGCACACACAGACCTGAGTGCCAGCTCTCCTTGCTGTTGTGCCCCTTTTCAGTCCCCTTTTTATTTATTTATTCATGTTTCTTATTTTCCACCTGCTATCAGTAACAAGCCACAACTGCTGCTGTTTTTCTCCACCTCCATGCAGAGGCCACTGATGCGCAGAATTATTCAGGGAAACGCCACCGCAATTATATTCCCTGCCTTAGCTCACTTTCGAGTGCTGCATTGAGCTGCTCTTACTGTGGGAACTCTCAGGCTGTGCAGACCGTAGGAACTTCACACCCTCTGTCACACGGGGTCCCACCGGGGCAGACTCAGGGTCCCCCCCCCTCGCTGGCAGGCCTGCGCTGGGCCCTTAACCTGTGGTCCCCCAGCGTTGCCATGGATATGGTCCAGGAAAGGTTACGCTCAAGTGAGGAACAGACTGGATATCTAAAAGCCACTGAAGTCTGCCTGTCAGCGGAGACGCGGAGCTACCATAGGCACACTGAAGTTTGGCAGAGACTGCGCCCAGCTGGAGCGGAATGGGGAACGGCACGGATGCGGGAATGCAGGGTGTTCAAACAAAAAGGAGAGATTCTGCAAAATGAGGAAAACAAAGTGTGTCATATCTGGGGGACTGGCAGCGGATCCAAACCGCCCGTTTCAGGAGACAGAGATGAAAGGGGCAGCTGTCGGACATGGAGGGGGTTCAGCGAGACTTAACAACACGAGTGGGACTGTGACAAACTGGACCAGAAAACCACAAAATCATCTATGAAAATAAACAGCATTTTTTCACGAAAATATAGGGAAACAAGTAATTAAAGCAGGCTTAACTATTTTCATCAACAATACTGCATTACCAAACGTAAAAAAAATAGATCTATTCCTCAAAAACCTAGTAATTGCAATCTCCTTTTTTCTTCACACCTGCATACTCATTTATTCCATACTAATTACCTGTAACATTCTCACGCTGAGCACACATCACAATCCAATCTGCCTTTAACACAACATTGATTAGCAATATAGGGCTGTATTGGCAGAGTTAAATTGCACTGGAAAAGCTGGACTCTCCCATTGATTTCTGAAGATGCAGACTAACTCCATACCATTTTCTGATCCATAATTATAGCATTCTAACAAACGGAGAACAGCAAGTTTTCACTGGTTAATTTAAATTTGAATCCTCTGCAAGCCCACCCTACATACCTCCCAAGTCTGAAATTAAGTTACATATGATACAGTGCATTTTAAAACAATGGTGTCTAGGCACACCCTTCCCTGGGACTGCCCCTTACTGGACTGAGAGGTTTCTGATTACTCCTCTCATTCTGCCACCAAAAAGCCAGTGAACCCACTGGTATTACATTTATATTTTAGCATTCATTTAGCTCTTCCCACAGCAACTCACACAGCTGATGTTTTTTATATAAACCTACAACCTTGGAGTTGCGAGTCCAGTTCCCTAACGATTATGTTACAGTGCCACCCAGTTTCCATAGCTACCATTTCCAGCAGATGAGACTGTAGACTGTGGATCTGATGACCACTGAGAGGACAGAGAGGTGGCTGTGCGTGGAAAATGCTGAGAGGGAAAATCTGTTTCTCGTTTCAGTATCGTTTCTTTCTCAGGAGAACTTGGGTATTAATGGATCAACCAAGTTTCTTCTGTGTTTGAACTGGTTCTCCTGAAACCAACAGTGGACCAATACAAAAATAAGCAAATAGGGAAACAGACAGAGGCCTAAGAGACAAAAGGAATCCTTATCTTGTAAATGTTTCTTAAAATAATATACCTTCACTCTATTTCAGATATTGTTTTCCTGTCAGTTTGAGAAAATCATGAGATTTTGTACAGTTGTTTGAAAGACACTGTAAATAACTTATTTTAAGATTACAACAAGCTTAAACTGAATATTTCGAGTATATAAATATTACATTTTTGTATTTTTGAAGACAAAAACATTGGACCAACGAGAAACGCTTGCAGCTTGATTGATCATAATAATCTAGCGTGTAATAAAACATTCTGATAGCGTTTCTACAACTCTGCAATGCATGCTGATGCAGTCGACATCAGGGGGAGAACTAAATAAATCGAGGAGAAAAGAGATATCTCAATAAGTCTTCTTCTACCCTCTGCTTTGTACCGTCCCCGTGATGTCGAATGTACACACCAGCATGGCTCCAGCGCGGTATTTATTATGCATAACGTGACACATGGGTTTTACCGCCACCGTAATGGGCCTCACATGAATTAGGAGGCTCTGGGTGACAGGATCAGTGTTTGTCAAATAGACAGAAAACAATTTCTGCCCGTGTTTCCACATGGCCATCGCCATTTCAGACATGAAAACACGCGGCATGAAAGCACCGTGCATATCAGATGAAGAGGAAATGCAGGTAAAGACACATTTGAATTACAGAACCTACAAATGCAAGTCAATCAATCAATAATTTAAAAGCCCACTACAGATTAAAAAATCTGTATTTCCACTTAAGACCTGCCCAGGCCTAATCATCTCATCATCGTCATCTAGGTCGTCCCCAGACGAGCCCTCCAACTGTGTTTCCAGTTTTCTCGATCCTCCATGCATCCGGCTAGCTCTTCAGTTGTTTCCGCCCCCACGTCCTTCCATAGTACGTCCACGTATGTTGGTGTGGGACGCCCTCTTGATCGATGCCCGTGTGTCGGCTCCCACAGCACCAGCTTGCTGGCTGGGAGCTCTGGGTGCCTCTGGCAGTGACCAACCAGGCCTAAGCATGAACATGATAGTAAAGAAAACTATAAATGAGACATGTGGAAAATGCACCAGGAAATGTCTCCCTTTGTAATCAGCTTGCACAACACTGACCAATCCATTCCTGGCGCCAGTGCTAACATTCCATTTTATGGTGGGAAGCACTGAAGTGGCTCGCACCTTATTTCCCGGGACATCAACTTGAGTATGTCCAAAAATAGAAGCCCATTAATTTATTTAGTTTTAATTTTTACCACGATTTCTCCAGGTTTAGAATAACCAATTGAATGTGTTTATCTGGATCACTGCCACCTCCTCTGTCAGACAAATACTCTCACCTTCCAGCCACAATTTTCAAACAATTTCAGTAACATCTTTTTCACTCCCCAGTCTACACAGACACTGGTTTGGAGGCAGGCAGACGCCTCATGCACGGCTCGTGTGGATGGGTGAGGGGGGGTGTTATCACACACGGGGAGATGGCACCCGTGTGTGATAAGACACAGGCAGCCTGCCACCAGAGCCCCCCCACCTCCTCCAGCCCAGATTCGATACAGGACTGTGGAGCCCATATACACTTGTGCAGTAGGGTAAGGAAAAACTGCCTGTAACTATAGACCTTCAAAATAAAAATTATGAAAATATATACCTTTTTTAATGTAGAAATGTACTGAATCCATTTCTTTGATGATCTGCCAAATACTGAAATAATTATATGGATTTATAGATTTTTGCCAAATGAACCAGATACCATATTCAATAGCCTACCTTCCAAAAATCAAAGGAGGCAAAAGTATTATTTTATACTATTCTACGTGAGTGCTGTTCATTTTATTCTGCTTACTGCAGATTCAGCAAAATTTTGACTGCTGATAATGGAACCGCTCCAAAATTCAGTCAAACTGCTTTAGTAATGGTATTCACCACCACAAAATAATGAATTGCTCTAAATCATGAAGATCATTCCTTCTCTGAAATATTTAAATGCAGGCCTTTTATTGAATGTGAATTCCATTTCTTACCATTTGGCAAACATCTGCCAAAATACAGCAACAGGCAGTCAATAGAAAAACCCATGTGTGGATTCTCCTTTGGTTCAGCTAATGGTGTGCATCTGGCCAAACTGAAACACTGCTAAAAAAAATCTAATCATCCTTCATAATTTTTATTATTTATAAGTGAAAAACACTCCCACCACGAGCACTTCATTTTGATCCTTCCTCCACAAAATTACGAGAGAGATTCTCAAGGCTTTGTTTTGTAATGGGTTCCTTTAACTACATTTGAGAAGTCTACAAACAGAGGATGGGAAAACAAATTAAGAATCTTTATTATAAGAGTGAGAAAAACTGTAAAATGTCCAATAACTTTGTTTGGGGTGTTAATATTTTAGTGGTAATTTACACCGGATACCCAATTAATCTAGGATGAAATGAAAACAAGGCATCCTACTGGAACACACTGTTTCCTTTTGCCAAGGGATCACACTAATTAGGTCCTTCATGCTTGCTTTTATTCCCTGCTCTGTTTCTTCAGGTGATTCTGAACGTACTCTGTATGATCAAAAACACTTTTGTGGTGCTCCAGACGCTGTACAAGTCATTAGAAACTGTTACTGTTACTCAAAACTGCTTTAAGTCACCATCTGACCTTCATAGCATGCCTAAGGAGATGCATTTTCATCCTTGAACACAGAAGATTTAAAATAGTCATCTCACAATCATTTTGGAGCTGAATCACTTCCATGACAAGCTACTTAAAAGGCTGAGTTTCAAGTGAATTATGAAATGAATTAAATATGTGATGCTCCTGCTCGTTGTAATTGTAATTACATTAGCACTTCGATATTACTGGAGCACGCCATTTCGTTTCGTTTGTTCTTATTTCCCCTGTGACACTTATATGAGCTTTTAAAGATGATAAGAGCACAGATTCTAGATAATGACTTCTTAATTATTTCATTTTAGGCTGAAGACTATAAATAATTATTTTGTGGGCAACAGCTTCATAAGCTGGTAAAACCTGGCCATGCATGTTCTGTACCTACGCCTTTAAAGCTACAGTGTTTCTACAGCCTTGTAAGCGTTTGCTAGCCCACACATAGGAAGTAAATAATGAGATCTCCAGTGTATGGTGACAAAGCGTCTCTGAAGGCGATCCTTTTTCTGGCAGAGGAAAATTAAATTACCGTTTATTTTTGTTTCTTGTTCTGCAAATTTCACTGGCGAGTGACTGTGGCTGTGCCTCTCACCACGCAGACTGCGCTACCCCACGCTACATATTTCTTTGTGAGTGGAGGATTAAAAAAAATGTAGGTTGTCTTGATCGGCAGGGCAGGATTTCAGAGGGAAACGCTGAGCGTAAAGGAGAGAGAGAGAGAGAGAGAGAGAGAGAGAGAGAGAGAGAGAGAGAGAGAGAGAGAGAGAGAGAGAGAGAGAGAGAGACAGAGAGAGAGAGAGAGAGAGAGAGAGAGAGAGAGAGAGAGAGAGAGAGAGAGAGAGAGAGAGAGAGAGAGAGAGAGAGAGAGAGAGAGAGAGAGAGCACAAAGGCTTCCCTCTCATAGACTCAGGCCTCTACCCTTATTGAAACTGCAATGTAATGTTTGGCTATGTGTGAGAGCGGCAGATGCTGTTCTACAAAAACAAAAAAAGACCAGACCTGTGGAACTACATTAGCAGGTTGCCCAAAGGAAAGCACTGCCGCCCTGCATATGAAGGGGAGAGAGAGAGAGAGAGAGAGAGAGAGCGCGCTTCTCCAACAGCGTCCCGCGCACTGGGCTTCGACGCTCTGCCGTCCTCTGCCTCCAAACCCAGTCATCCAAGAAAACCCACTGCCACCGACCCCAATAGAGATCCATCAACAGAGCAGAGGAGACCGCAGACTGCAGACAGCGTGAGGGCAAAGAACATGGTCAAGTCTATGAGTGCAATGACCTGGAACATTTCACTTTTTTGTCGATAAACTAAAGAATGTACAAGAAGTGGACTGAAATAACCTTCTGTTTCTTCCCAGAACCTTCTGTAGAACACAGCCTTTTTTATTGCGAGCACTGAAATAGATTTTTTCCCCAGTTTTCCTATTATGGAATGTCTGGTGAAGCCGAATGGACAAATTCATTCTTCATTGAGAATTGCATTTGCTTCCTCATATCTATTGGGATGGCAGGTATGCCATCTGCCAAGTCACGGCTTGGTGGGGCATGACCCATACCTATACAGCACCAATAGTTTGGCACTTTTCAGGGTTTCATACAGAAATAACTTCAGAATATTAACTTCTGAATTAGGTGTGTTTACAAGAGGTCAGCCCTGTGTTTTTTAAAATCTTGCCATCTGAAGAGAATATGGTCATTCAAACCTTCTCCTGACTTTCAAATGCACTCTGGAAAATGCACCTCCGTACCTCAAAAAACTGCTCACTCCTCAAAACTCCTATTCCTCCACACCCCCAGAACTAAGCTCCGAACTATGGGTGATCGGGCTTTCTGTTCTACTGCCCCCCGCCTTTGGAATGCCCTCCCTGACCATCTGAGGACACCACAGACTCTGGGCTCCTTTAAAGCGGGCCTAAAGACCTTTTTATACAGAAGAGCTTTCTGTTAGTTTTGTTGGTGGTGTTTGCTTGTTTGTTTATGCTCTCTTACAGCTCTTATGTCTTTTTTGTAGTGTTTGTCCTCATCTATGTTTTATTTATTTATCTTATTTTAATGCACTCCTGTAAATAGCACTTTGGGACTGTTTATTATGATGAAAAGCGCTTTATAAATAAAATGTATTATTATTATTATTAGCTGAATTGCACCCTATTTCCACTATAAATCACTGGCATTTAATACTTTCACGTGACACACAGTTTGATTGACCACATTCTCTTCAGATGGTAAGATGAAAAAACACAGGGCCAAGTTACATGAAATAATTTAAGAAACATCAGGTAGCATTGCTTGGGAATACAGCTTGTTTAATTGGTGCGAGGTAAGATAGCCAATATTGTTTGTAGTAACTTGGCCTCATTTTAATATCAACACTTTTAATGGCAGGCCTAGATTTATCTACTTTTACTATAGATGGTGCTTTGTATGCATGAGTAACTTGGCATTTCTGTATATTGAAAATGTTTTTTGTTGAGATTAAACACAGTAAAAAGTCCCCTTAAGGTGTACTCATTTTTATCAAGTTTATTTATATATTTATAAATGTGTCAATTTTGCTCCAATAGAGTTTTTACATGGCTAAAAAAGTTTGGTTTTGAAATGGGTAATAACAAACTAAAGTAATTGTTTTTTTGTTGATAAAAATGGTTCAAGGTAATTAACAATGACCAGTACATAAAAACATGTTTTGATCTGAAATTGAATTATTAAAAAATGCTATCTATTCTTAAAATCTTGTTTGGGTTAGATGGCCTAATTTCATAATTACGCAGATCTTTCTCACCTTGATCAGAGGAATCAGAAAAACAGACTCTTAAAACAACAGCATGCTAGTTTTGATTGGTGTTCTACCTATGGGAAATAAATCACAGTTTCAAAGCACAAAAATTTTTCTTCCTCAGGTGTGAAATGTTTCTGTGGGACGTGCTGGTAGATAAAACACTGGCTATGAATAGTTCAGTGCCGTTGAGTGTGTCCCAGTGGGCTCTTTCTGCGTCTGTGCTCACATAAATGCAGAGATTATGCCAAAGCAGATGGAAAACATTGAGAATAAATCACTGCCAATACCGAAGTAATGATATATACGGGAAAAACAAAGTCATTCAGATTGATTGAACCTGTACACAGCCGTTAAACATCACGTCATCCCAGCCCTGGAAACAGACAGAACAGACTCACTGTTAAAAAAAGTGCAAAGTGCAAGATTAGACTAATCCTGTCCACAAACTGCCCCAAACCACCCCAAACTCAGGCAGCAGAAATAAAAACAATGAAGGCAGCAAATGAGGAGAGAGAAAAGTGTCAGAAGCACAGGAATAATAATCTTACTTAACTCTTTCCTTTGAAATGGGGGGTGGGAGGGAGACATTTTGTCCAGGGACTACAAAAAAGTGAAATCTCCTTTGATCTGAAAGACTCACTGACTCAGTAATATAGCTCCTCTTCAGACGAATAAGGGTATGGGGAAAACATGCATAATCATATAGCCTACCGAGTTACTGCTGGGTCAGCTTTCAATATTACGCTGATATCTTTGTTCTTATAGACTGCTGTGGTAATATATAAATAGGTGTTAACAGATAGTGCGGATATGAAAACAGCCGTGTTGTTCGAGTAAGTATTATCAATCAAACAGATGAACTGAAGATTGAACTCTATGGTATGCTTTGCGAGCTAAACTTAGTAGTGATGATGGGCAGAAGCTGAATCCGCCCGGTGCTACACACACAGGCAGTTGAATATACCCAGGCGTACAGATAAAGCCATTCTCTGCATTGTTTCTTTGGGTTCCCTTTGGGTTCTTGTGGCATTAGCATGGGCATAATGCCTAGATCCTTTCAGTGGAAACTGGTCATGCCGAACTATGTTGTCGCACAAGGAATTCCTCCAGTCACAGAAGGGCGTTTACACTGGGCATGTGCACAGGTCACCTCGGCTCAGAAAGATAAACACGCCGTTGCTTTATCAGAAAGCAGGCGCACACACTGTGCTATCTATCCCCCGCGTCCCGCGTCCTGTTCCCACACCTCCCGAAAACAGATTTGTTCACAACCCTGTTTTCCTGCGATTCTGCTCCTCTTGGGCTAGATAAATGCAACCACTTGCTGGGGAAGTTTAGACCAAATGAAGAGCAGGAATGAGAGAAACCATGAGTACACTGAGGGGTTACTCATGTGTGAAAATGAATTCTGTTAACCGGATGAGGTCCACAGGGTTCAGCGTTAAAAACAAACCTCCCCTGTCCATCGATGAGCCTCTTTCCATGTCAGAATGATGCATATGCAAATCCTCATTAGTGCTTGAGAGAAATATTTACAAATATTAAATATATACACTTTGTGACCTAATCAACTTCTAAGAGTACATTTTTCAAGTAATTGTACCATACATACACTACATAGCCAAAAGTATATGGACACCTGCTCATCCAACATCTCATTCCAAAATCATGGGCATTAATATGGAGTTGGTCCCCATTTGCTGCTATAACAGCCTGGGAAAGCTTTCCGCTAGATGCTGGAACATTGCTGCGTGGATTTGTTTCCATTCAGTCAGAAGAGCATTAGTGAGGTCGGGCACTGATGTGGGGGTATTAGGCCTGGCTCGCAGTCAGCTTTCCAATTGATACCAATGGTGTTTGATGGGGTTGAGGTCAGGGCTCTGTGCAGGCCAGTCAAGTTCTTCCATACCAATCTCGACAAACCATTTCTGTAAGGACCTCTATTTGTGCATGGGGGCATTGTCATTCTGAAACAGGAAAGGGCCTTCCCAAAACTGTTGCCACAAAGTTGGAAACCCATAATCGTATAGAATATGATTGTATGCTGTAGTGTTAAGATTAGCCTTAACTGGAACTAATGAGCCTAGCCTGAACCATGAAAAACAGCCCCAGACCAAGGGGTGTCCACATACTTTTGGCTATATAGTGTATTTGTCACTCGGATTTCAAGAGTAAGGCTAGCATTGAACAAAAAATAATGTACTAAAAGGCTACAATTTTTCTTAACTATACTAGCCATCTCCAAGTCTGAGGGGTGAACCTACAGAGCACAATTTGGAGTCATTGGAGTCATGTGACTGGCAAACGGTCACCTATTTTTAAACGTTTCAGGGCAGGGCCAGTCACACCCATACTTTTTTAGTTAAAATCTTAACTTTCAAAGTGTTTTGTGCATCATTGGGCCTCATTCATGAAACGTGAGCAGAACAAATTTGTACATAAATCGTTCGTGCAAATGTGACCGTATTTTGGCATTCGTATCGGCAACGTTTTCGTATCTGAGATTTGTTTGCACATAACAAACAAATTGTACATCTGCTCGGGACCATGTGTACTGCGTTATTAAATTCAGAATGCCGCTAAATGTAGCTTCTGAGTGATAATTAGAATATTAATTAATTTTTGCTATGTCTTATTGATAGCTGGCAGTCTGGAAAGTCAACAAATAGCGCTTTTCAAACAGTTGCATACCTCAACAAACAGCGCTTTTCAAACAGCTGCATACCTCAACAAACAGCGCTTTTCAATTGGTTGCTTGTTTCATGTTTATTTCATCAAAATATAACTTCACTCTGCAATACAAATTGCCCGTGGGTGCCCAGGCACTATCGGACTCTCAATGCATTTCATGTTCTCTGCTTTAATTTCCATGTCACCACGCTTCATTATTTGGAAGGATTATATTATTATTTTACCATTGATTTGTTCATGAAAAATACATAAATAGAGGGATTTCTCTCTTCAGTTTAATTTGTTTTATTTTGTGCATTTTTAATATTGGGAGTAATCGGTAGGCCTACATTTAATTCCAATATCATGCAATTCAATCACGCCACAAGCTGCGCTTACGTCACAGGGGCATGCGCACTTCCTTTTTGAAGCCGCAGGCTTCGGTCACATAACAGGCATCGCTCTCGCTTGGCTCGCCTCCGGGATGTGGCTGCATTCGTGCGCATGCGCGCGTTTCCTTGCTCACGCGTGAGGCTTCGATTACGCATCAGGGTTCTCCGACCCTGCAGCTGGGTCTTATAGTCCATAAGGCAATTAATGGGCGTGGATTTATGCTAATCACTAAATAACATGCTTCGTACGTGAATACGGAAAAATCTGCCTTTCCCACACGGTTTGATGAATCCGGCGTAAACTCGTTTCATACATAAATGTACGCACATATTTAGAAACGCTTCGTGTATGAGGCCCATTGCACGTGTATGGGTATATGCCAGAGGAACTCCGACACCATCTATACCTGGTGTAACAGGAATTGAAGTGTTACAGGAACAGCACCACAGTAGTGTTTCTTTAAAAAATATACAAGATTTGTATACATTTGCCGGGTATGGTATTGGGAGCCGCAAGAAATTGTGGGTGATCTGACAGTGGCCAAGTAAGCATCTATCTCGCCAGCGGGAATTCAGAAACCAAGTATTTACATTACTGTGATCTCTCGGGAAATGTTTGTTTGTAGGATATGTACTGTAAAGTCAGCTGAAGTTCAGTTACCATTAACAGTCCACTTCACGGGAAAAGTGCTTTTCCTGCCAGTGAGTTGAAAGTGGCTAAATATAGCCCTTCCTATCAGTTTGCCTTGTATGTGGAGTCCTGTCACACTTGCAGAGATTTTAAGTACTTAATAGGCAGAGAAGCAAAATTTTACAGCAAGCGTCAAGGCTTATACAGGCTAAATTTTTATATTCAGAAATGTTTAATTTAACACTATAATGTAGTTTAAGATACCTTGATTATGTTATTCACATGATATGGAGCGATTCTGTTCTTGAAAAGATGACAAAATTCCACACTGTTAGCATTTCATTTCACAGAGTTTAAACTATGAAAGCTGAATGTGATTTCATTTAAACTGCCAGTGCTGAAAATGACTTGGCTTGTGTACATAAGTTACCATTTTAAAGTTATACAGCGTTACTTTTACATTAAAATTAATGAAGCCATATGTTCACTTAAAGTGTTTCGTTACTATTTAAGAGTTATAGGAACACTGAGATTTTGCTGTGGATGTATAAAATTATTACATGCCTTAATACTCATGAAGCCTCTTAAGATTTCATAGATCTTGTGCCGATAGGCCATGTGCAAACTCCAGAAATGCTGTCTGGCATGTGATGCTTTGCCCGTTTATGACACTTGCGTAGAATAATCTTGGACACGCACCTCATATCTCTTGTTGATGTCGTATTACGTCCAAAGTCTCAATTTAGTGTGTAATTAAATTCCACTCTCAGTTCCTTTCCCAGGTGAGGTGTTGAGTTTATTTAATATAAACATTCAATTCTATCTCACTGAATTGCGATATTCTCTTGTTGCGATTACATGTTGTCTTCATTTTGAATTTGCTCCACTGTGTTTATTTTTCTATTGGGACATGCTGTTTCAGTTAAAGAACCCTTTTTATATGTCACAATACTAATTACCAACACTAAACAGTTTTGATTTGCTGTACAAAAAAAAAGAAAAGATTTCAAACCTCAGTGTTCAGGTATGTTCTTACCCACAATGCAAAACACCCATTTAGGGTCAGGTATGACCAGGTAGAATGTGCTTCTGGACTGCATTCAATGTGAATGTTCCAGAATAAAAACATTTAACATAAAGTTTTTTTCATTTCTATGTAAATGACAGAACTGTGTCACTTGTCCAATGGCTAATTCTTAGCTGGTTCCACTGTCACTTTCGATCAGTGCCACCCATCCCCCATGGCAGAATTTTAAAAACACATTTTCCCTGTAAACATAGGACACAGGATGTGGTTTTTATCAATAGCTTGACATAAACTGTAATGGTGCTCAGGGCATGTTAAATCCATGGACCACTGATTTTCTGAAGCCGAACCATCTTAATGCTCGGTAATACTTTTGGATTTCAGCATCCTTAGTGACATATTTTTCCCAGTTTTCCCCGATGTTCTGAATTTCCAATAGTTGTCAGATTACATTTGCATCATTCCGATTGACCTGAATTGTGCAGCGCACTCAGTATTGAGAGTTGAGAGAATGGATTTTACATAACATTTTATGACAGAGATGCGGAATACTCATCCAAAACCTGCCCATGTACTCAACCTATGTGTGTAAAAAGATTTTTTGTTTTGTTTTCTATTGACAAAGGATGGCATATGTGACAAAATTCTACATAACCACATCTTCATTCAAAGCTGTTCAGGCAATCAAAATTTTCTCTCTATTTTTATCCCACCTTTCAATTCCACTCTCATCTGGTGCCAATAAAATCCCTTTTCCCATAAGTAAATACAGTACATCTGCACTTTCATGATATGAAATTATGGTCACAAATTACAAGCAACTAACAAACGCATACCTAAGGAATATACAAATTACTGTGTATGTCATTTGAAATAACTACTATATAAAGTATAAATCCATAAAGCTGTGTTCATGGTATCACAATACATTAAAGCCTATGCCATAACATGTATGACATAAGAACAATCCAGCCAACAGCATCACATGACACTCTAGCTAAATGTGTATGTATTCATGCATGCCTTAAACTTTATTTTGGTTATGAATTTAGTTTATATGTCCTTGTCTATTTGTGATAGTTTGAATTACACTAGATGGGAATTTTCAGGAAAACAACAGGGACATATAGTTGACATGAAATAACCTTGAATGGACATCCACAGGAAAATCACACAAAATGATAAAATAATGCTTAGGCAATCAAAAAATCTTGGACAGATTATCAGCTGCTAGAAAGTGCTTAAAAAGCTTTTATGTACACATCAGCTCTGGCTACAAAGGCATGTGACTTGTTGGCTGGATTCAGTGCCTACATAACACGTTATGGTATATGCTACAATTATAGCCCAGAGAAATAATCAAGCATGTCACCATCTGGGCTGGCAACCTGAATTTCAGCAGTTACCCTCCAGATGTCCCTGTAGTCACTATGAGTTCAGCAATTGTTTGGCAATAAGCACAGACAGGTGACTAATTATACAATTAGGGACTAATTAGGAGGTGTTCATCAGTGCAAAACAATAAAATTATGCTGTTATGGGAAGTAAGTGTGGAGGCAGTGAAATGCGGACGCACAAACAGCATCAAGACCAACAGCAGAATAATAAAATATCCTTCTGGTACACTCCATACTGACAGATTTAATTTAACACTGCAGAGCAGGTTGCTCACTTTAAATACTTTAAATGATCCACATGCACATTTTCCAACTTAAAACAATATATATTTCACATGTTATGGGTCGACATTTTAATATACGGCTGCATTAAAATGTTGTACCGAGACATGATAAGTGTCAACAAACATAAACATTGCACCTTTTCATTGTTTTTATGTCTTATTAAGTGGTAATTAAATGATTATTGCCCTAATTGCCTAATTAATTGAATGACTGTTTGACTCATGGCTTGAAATAGAGGGTCTATTGCCCCTTTGGTAGTGGACAACTACCACTGAAAGCGTAGTTGTACAAAATACCAATTATTTCAGACTGAAAGTCGTTGGACTACAGACAAGCTAAGCTAACGAGAAATGTAGCTTGCGACATTACAATTACTCGCGACATTTAGTTTAACCCTCATATTATGTTCAGATTTTATGACACCTTTTATATTTTGGATCAAATTGACCCCAAAAGTTTAAACTGAAACAAAAATATTGTAATAGAAACATTGTGTCACTTTCTCTGTCACCTTTTGTGTGTCTCCTAATTGACTAACTTTTTATCCCTAAATATAAAAAATCTGTGATGAAACATATAATTTTAGAGCCTGAGGTAAGTGAAAGTTTGTGAATTGTAAAATCTATATGGAAAAGTGCCACCGGAATTGCCCACAAAAAAAACTGAGATAAAAACAGATTTTCTTAGATTTTACTTACTAGGGCTCTATCTTGATGATCTTAGCACTTGGTCTGAACGCATAGTGCAAGTGCATTTAGGGCATGTCCCAGTCCACTTTTGCTAGTTAGACGGTGGGTTATTTGAGCGCTAACTATACGGCGCAACGTGCAAATGAGCTGAACTTAACTATAGGTCTCTTGGGTGTAACATGCAGTAAACCAATCAAAATGTCATATCCCATTCCCTTTAAAAGAAGCCTGCTCTTCCACCTTGGAGGATTGCTTATATGATGGCGAAACAGAGATGCTCGTACTTGTGTAGTTAATGCTAGCAAGGAATAGGCTATATGATCAATATTATTCGGATTAACCATTATGACCCGTTATATACACAATAATAATCTTTAACACGGGTTCCTAGTAATTCCCAACAGTGCTGTTATTTTAGAAAATATAGGCCTATGCGGTTTCATTTCATTAAAAAGCACCTGCAACTGCTGAGAATAAGCTAACAGAATATGGCTTCTGTCTCACCTTAGAAAACGCCAAATTAGCCTGCTTGTTTAACGAATTTCATTTGATTATACAATGAAGCATTGTCAAACATCAATTCCATGTTCTCACAGCAGTCAGATCACAGACAATGCATTTCAGCTAGTTCAAACTTAATCCGAAATGCATATTATGTGCATTCTCATAATAACGTAAATAGCGTTATTTTGGCTTAATGATGACACTAAATACACTAAAGCTGTCCAGTTGGGAACCCATAGGTTCACGCATATTTCCCTTGTTTTATAATGTCCTGCTTATAAAAATATGACCAAGGCATTTTTACTGGTTAAGGACCAACCCGCCCAGTTGACTTGCTATGGGCGCAAGATAACTCGGTAGTTAAACAACGTGAGCGCTCGGCGCTATAATTACACCTGCGCAGAGTGTAAAATAGCAAGAACACTTGCGTTTGGGTTAGCGCTGCTTAGCGCTGGCCGTAAGATAAGGCCCCAAGACTTTTGAAAATATAGCATTGTTTATTGTGTGTTACGCCCTCCGTTCCCTTTCAATCCCCTTCCCTGTTTGTGCTCTGTGTTTTCCCCTTTTCCTTGCATCTCTTGTCATGTTTTTACGATTCCCTGTCAGTCTTCCGTGTTGTGCAGGCTTGGCGTGGTTTTCCTTCTTGTTTGCTCAATTCGCCCTCAATTCGCCCTCACTAATTCACATTCCTTCCCCGTTTGCATTCCTCTCGCCCTTGTTACCGCTCAATCACGCTCGCATACATTCTCACCCTGCAATATACATGCTGACTCATTACCTCATTCACCACACTATATATTCTCTCGTTAGTCTTTGTTTTGTTGCCAGTTCATTAAGTCTCGTTGCTTGTAACGTCGTTCTTGTCTAGCCTGGAACTCGGCCTCAGTCTCATCTCATCTCAATGTATTAACGCTGTATTCTGCCTCGCTAGTTTTACCCACCAGCCTGCAGTTTACTGACCGCTTCATCCACACTACCCTGCTTCCCGCATCCGCTCTGCTCCTGCTCTGCCCAACCCTGGATTCAGTCCCTACCCCTCTCTCTCCTTTGAGAGTATAATTGTATTAATAAACGCTCCCAGTGATAGTCACAGTATTGTGAGTTCTGTCTCTTGAGTCGTGCATTTGCGTCCAGTTCCGATCCGGAACCTTAACGTTTACAATTTAATTCCAATAAATTTGAAAAAATCATATAGTGTCAAGATGAAAAAATAAAGTTAACTGGCTTTTAAGAGATTTTTTCAAACATTGAATCAGGTCAAATAGAACATAATATCACGGTTAAACTTACATAAAATATCCTATAGTTAACTACACCTCAAAAAGACAAAACAAAAAAGAAAATTACTACAACCACTATACAAATTTGAATGTAGTTTAACTACTAGCAAACTGCTGCAGAACTACTATCTTAACTACTGCGGTCCCTACTTATAATGCACTGTGTTTGAGAAATGCAGGTTTATAACAGCTTTACATTCTGGTTATGTCACACATACATGTGCTATATGCATGTCTTGCGTATGCTTTATGTAATTACTTGAGGTGATTGGTCCCTGCAGTGAGTCTCGGACTGTGTTTGCAGAGTACACATCATTATTCTTCATTTAATCTCAAATGTCCCTGCAGTATAAAGACACGGGGATGAAAACAAAAACAAAGCATTAACCTCTGGATCACTGAGGCTTTTCACGCTGGCGTCCTGGAGATGAATTTGCCACTGACAATTACAGCAGTGTAGGCTGGGGAGAAGGCCTTTTTCAGCTGGGCAACGTGTCCTTTATTATTATGAAAGCACAATCGTTGATGCAAATGGCATTTCTATCAGTGCTTTCTGCAGGCACAAGTCAAAGAAATTTTCAGCATTAAGCGTTAATATTAACTGTATTATCCTTTCATACAGGCAGTTTTCAATAAGCAGGCATCCATACTGCTATGCTTATTACCCCCTATTTCATGGTTGACTGCTTTGTGTTTAAAATCTTGGAGGCCCTTTAGGTACCTGTATTCCTTTATCCAAGGAGCCTGTAGATGCATTAAATCATTATTTTCAACAGCCTGCAGAGTAGCACCTGCATAGGTGGTACACATGGTTACAAATATGCATATTAAACATTTCTGCTCTAACAATGGAGCCTTTTCTCCATAAACAGGATGGTGACTAACAATAATAATAATAATGATAAATATGGCTGTAAGCAGCAATTACTGGGGTCCTAGCACAAGCATAATAGAAGACCCCAGAGCATCACTCTGAGCTCTGGCAAAACATATCAACAGCCGGTTAATCTTCACAAAAACAGCAGCCCTGGGGTAATACATGAGTGAGTTGTTAGATAACTGTTTAGCAAAAAGTCTGATATGACACATTTTTTATATTATATTATTCCTGGGACAGTAATATTTACCACAAGTTTAAAGTTCACAGTCAGTTCCATTGGGCCACCCCCCACCCACAGCCTGGGACAACATAAAATACAAATTGTTCTATTTTGACATAATGTTCAAATAATATTTCAGAGTTCTAAATGGCCCCCATTTCCGAAGTGTTTGTATCTCTGAGTTTCTACTGCATAATACACAACAGTTTTATTAATTCAAGTTTTATTTTGTAAAGTTCTGTACCATCACCATTTTTCATATGTTTTTTCCTATGCCCTGTTTATAGTCACCCCCACTTATCACCAGCTTTAGGCATTGGCTTTTAACTGCCAGTATAACACGGAAGTACTGCTTATACATTGCCGTTTTAGGCCCCTTGACCATTTTATGTAAAAAAACAAAGCTCACACAATATAAAAAATGTGTAACTAGGAAAACCAAACTTGAATATTTCACACCATATAGCACTAGTGAGAAACCGATCAAGGCTCTGTGATGTTTATATTTGGTTGCATATCCTTTGCATGCCATGACTAACTGATGTCTATGACCCAATAACATCAAAACATTTTGTTCATATCTTATTTTCAGGTAATTCAGCGATACTATAACTTCTCTGCATTTGAATGGATCTCTTTGGTAATTTGGGGGAGGGACTAGATGAGACATTACACGGGAATAGGATGGAACACATGGTTGGCTAAATGGCTGTAACTCATCAATGATCTGCTGTATTAAACAAGCCTCAAACCATCACTCTGCTGCCAGATATGCAGTAAATATGGATGGATCACGTTAAGGGTTGTTTCTCCTGACTCGTTTTCCTATTGAACTCTATAGAAAAATAGCCAAAACAACAAAAAATGTGTCACTGCCCCAACACTTTTGGAGTGCATTGAATGTACTATAATAGAATAAGAAGAAACACATTACTTTTGGCACGGTGGTGAAGTGGATAGCACTAACACGTCACAGCAAGAAGGTCCCAGCCTTTCTATGTGGAGTTTGCCTGTTCTTCCTGTGTCCACCAGAGTAACTGGAGGAATTTCCTCCGACAGTCCAAAGACATGCAGGTTAGAGTAATTGGAGACTCTAAATTTCCCAAAGGAATAAGCATGTGAGTGAATGGTATGTGTGCCCTGCGATGGATTAGCGACCTGTCCAGGGTGTATTCCTGCCTTTCGCTCAATCCATGCTGGAATTTTTGGCGTATTGTATCTTGGGGCAGCAGAAATCGCCTGCGCTGAAACCACCATAAACCTGGTCTTAAGTCAAGTTGCAGTTGTTTCAATGTTATATTAAATGCACATTATTAACTGCGCATACACCCTCTTGTCTGTTACACATACAGGGGTGTGCAGAAGCATGCATAAAAATATCAAGATTACATTGTGAAATGGGGATTCATATTTTTTCCCAAAATAAAACATTTTATCTCCTGGAATAGACCACACGTTGCCCCTGGTTTGCGGGAAAGTGGGCTTGTTTTAAGGCATTAAGCTACCAGTAATTGGTTATACTTCCATAAGCAGGACAATATAAAAGAAAGAAAAATACTTGTAAACCTATGGGTTCCCAACCTGACAGCATTAGTGTATTTAGCGTCATCATAACACATTATTAATTATGTTATTAATCAATATTAGAAGGCACATAATATAAACTTTGGATCAAGCTTGAACTTCGCTAGTAATTACTTGCGTGTGATCTGTCTGCTGTGAGAACAGCCTCATGGAATTGATGTTTGACAATGCTTCAATGTATCATCAAACTAAATTTGATAAACATGCAGGCTGGTTTGGCGTTTTCTAAGCTGAGAGGGAAGCCATGTTCTGGTAGCTTATGCTCAGCTGTTGCAGGTGTTATTACAAAATTAAACCACATATATTTTGTAAAATAACAGCACTGGTGTAAGCTAATAGAAACAATTGTCCTGTTTTTCCATTATTATATTTCTGGAAAATAGTTTGGTCGGGAATTACAGGGAACCCATGCCGGTGTTAAACCCTAATGTGAAATATTATTATTGTGTATAACAAAACATGTCATAATGGCTAATCTGAATAATATTGATCCATATAGCCTATTCTTTGCTCGCACGCTTTAATTACACGCATGACCATGTCTGTTTTGCCAGCTGTAAATCGCTGTTTTCACAGTCTTACTATCCGCCATCATATTAGCAATCTGCGAAGGTGCAAACGCAGGTGACTTTTAAATGGAATGGGAGATGACACTCTGATTGGTTTGTTGCATGTTACGCCCAAGTTCAGCTCATGTGAACCTTTGCGCTCAAAATATCCGTCCTCTAACTAGCAAAAGTGGAGTTGGACACGCCCTAAATGTACTTTCGCCATGTGTTTTAGACCATGCGCTAGGATCGTCAAGATGGAGCCCTAAGAGTTACATTAACCTCTCAGAGCTCGCAGGTGGTTGAAAGAAGTCCTTCAAAATATAAGTACTATTAAAATGACATGCTCCTGCACAACTCACAAGAATGGAAAGAAATGTATGCTTTAGGGTTCTCCCCAATTAAAATGCATTTCTGGGAAGATGGAAAAAAGTACATCTAACTACATAAATCCATTTATGAAATCATTAATGCAAGAGAGGCTATGTTATACCATGAATATTAGCATGACTTATGGAATTGCAACTAAAATTGCACTTTGTTTCACCTTGTATCTCACCGTGCAAATCTTTACGATATACAATGTCATGTCTATTTGACATACGACACATCAGTGCCTTATTACAAATCACTTCATTTTTATTTTGGCTTGCTGCATGTCAAACAGCAGGCTTAGCTGTTCTTATCTTTATATTGAGCCATGAGAACTATGACAAGAGAATTTGGAAGACAATTATTACAGGTGGTTTTCTAATCCCTCTACTTTGGGGATGTCACTGCCAGCCAGCATCTTTTTTTGTTTGAATGTGAAAAGGTGAATGCGCTATTGATGAACATGGACTGCCTGTCTACAATTTACAGCAATGTGTCCATGTAATCATTGATGTAACACCATATTCTTTTGGGGGTCATGTCCCCACAATGTTGGAAATACAGATCTTTCCCCTGCAGTATTCACATTCTTTTTTTCCATCTTCATCCCCCAACATGTCTCCCCAAAACAGAAATAAAGCAAACAATCCCATGTGTTTGCATATATGAGTAGAAAGGGCCATCCCTCCATCAATGTGCAGCAAATATGCGATACAAAATGTGTTGCTCATTATCGTGGCTTGGAGGCCTGGTGGGACTCATGACAGCTTCATTCTGTGGGGCAGCTAGTTCATTTGGTACTCGGCTGAACTAGGTGAAAGATGGCTGCATGGCTTATTAAGAGTATATTTGTCAAATTGCTCATCCTTTGCCACCTCCTGTAGCTGTGGTGCTTTTTTGCGCAGCTATACGTTTCTGTGTCGCCCATTTAATGTCGAGCCATTTTTTTTTCTACCCTAACAGTCCATATGATTTGACGGCACATGTTATCTCCTATAGGGCTGGGTATCGTTTCAAAAATGATGACGCCAGTACCAATACCAGTACCCTTAAAGTGATACCGATACCAATACGGTAATTAATTTTGTACCTTTTTTTTCTCCTTCATTCGATACCCATCATGTGAATGGAAGCATTGTAGCGTAAAATGCCACCACTCCTCCCCATCCAAATAATTTTTACACAAATACATTTTGAAAGTGTTCAAATTATTGAAATATTTATTAAATGACTATACAAGGAAGTATTATTTGGGCAGTGTAATTTTAAACATCACAACCAGCATTCTCAATCTAGCCACAGACTATGGGTTGTAGCTGCTGCGGTAGTGGGCCAATCACACGTTGCATTAAATCGAAAAACGCTTGCGGTGATTGGCTGCGAGCAAAACCATACATCGTAATTTTTTTCTAGATCTGTGTACAAAAAGGATCGAATACAGATATCGTTTGACTGGAGAAGTTTCGATACTACTTGGTACTGGGTTATTTTGGTCGATACCTTAAAGGTATCGAGTACCGATACCCAGCCCTAATCTCCTGTCAGACTTTTTATTTTACTAGTTTCTATGACACCGGTACTGACAATTGTATAATTTTTTTTTTCTCCTTTACTCAACATCTAATAAAACTTGTCAGAATACATCTTTCTTTTGGTTTTTCTGGGCCATTTTGAATTCGTATGCACCCTTAAATAGATTTGAAACTTCCATATATGGTCATTCATGGGTGTAGATGTATGCTAATCACAAAGCAAGGTGCACACGCATGTCATTGACGATGAATCTGAATGTATAGACATACGCACGGAATACGAACAAATCTGCCTTGCCCACATGGTTTGATGAATTGGGCGTAAACCTTTAGAACAAAACATGTATGCGCATATTTAGGAAAGTTTCATGAATGAGGCCCTTTGTGTTCTGGATGATACAAATCATGGTAAAGTCGGTAGGCTTATCCTTTACCCCGGCAATTGGGCGGCAAATAAATAAATAAATCAAACTTTTATGTGAGAAAAAAACATCCACTTCCACTGTGTTTGAGCTTTTTATTTTATTGTTTCTATACTTTATATACTTTCTAGAGTAATTCTGAATCCTAAGGCTGACCTTACAGATGAGACCTAGTCAAAGAGGTTCAAGAACAGTAACCATTTATTTCTGGGCTTGTGTTCAAAAAGGTAGTGCTTGAGAAAGGGTTAAGGAACAAATTTCCCAAACATAGTCTGAAAGTACAATAATGTTCTTTCATATGTTCTATGTGGGTACTAACAAGTTATTTTTCAAAGGTACAAATTAATTATATATTGGTCGCTAGGGTTACAATTTTATGTACCTATAGGTTACCACCAATTGTTTGTACCTTTTTTAGGTACTTTTTGTACCTTTTTTCTAAGAGTGTAGAATATGACCCAGAATACATCCATTCCAAATCTCCGCTTAAGCTCCTGTGATGGGCTGGTTATGAGCTGAATGAAGAACGATAGGGTTTATTTCAGACGTGTTCCCTTTATAGATCATATTTTTAAAGAATGTGTGCCATTTGGGTGCTAGTATGCCAATATGTCTAGGAAGACGGACTGCCGAAACACATTGCTCGTCTCTCTTATGTTTGTGCTTCCTATTGCGTTTGAGAATTAAAATATATTTATATTAATATAGTAATATTAATATTATAATAAGGTTGTTCCTTTGTTTTTGAGTGTGTGGTGTACACTGAACCATCAATTATTGGACAAAGCCCAGTGTATTTTTCTTTTTGGATGTCTAAGCCTCTATTTGTATTTCTCAAGGGGACAGGTAAAAACAAATAATTTTTGCTTCATTTATTCTGGGAAAATAAAATAACACATGCCCGTCAGCTATTTTGTGGCCGGTGCAACCAAAAAAAAAGATCAGTTCTCACCCTACTCAAAAGCTCTCCAGAACTGTCACTTTCATTTGCACATGAAAGAACTAATTTAAAACTAATTATTTTTGTCCTAACAAAGATTCTTAAGGATCTAACTTCTCTCCTTTTACGTGTAAATACATGTGATGAATGTTATACACCTCCATACAATTTATTCTAAGTAATTGCAAGTCTAGGTGCCTTTTTGGTGATGCATTGCTCTTACCTTCCTCATGAACACAACCGAACCAGAAAATGTGCTCAGTAGACCTCTGCCAAGTCTGTGAGGGAGGGAGACCAGTAAACAGTGATTGCATTTATTTGTGTGGTGTTGTGTGAATCTGTTAAGTTATATGCATTTTTGTGTTTTGGACACACCCACAGCCAATTGGTGTCAAAAGTTCACCAGTTCTTCCTTGACCCATGACAAACCTTTGATAAAAGTTTGGTGGTGTTATGTGAATCCGTTCTGAAGTTATGCACCTTTTTGTGATATGCCACGCATTGGCATAAAAACAATACCTCCTAGGCGGAGGTAATTATTATTCCAAAAAATATATTTTGAATTATCCACGGTTTTAATTGTCTCTCCAGTATATACAAACATAAAACTTGACTGAGCCACCTATGAATGCTTACACTACAGTATGTGAAATGCACTCAAAATGCATTTACAATATCAAACATGTGGTGGAGTGGAAAAACTAACATACATATTTGAAACAAAAAAGAAAGTGCGTGGTGCAACCGTACCATACGTTTGAGCCACAGAACTAAAGAAGATCCGTTCACATCATAATACTAACATTAATCTCAGAGACCCACGTCTTTCAAATAGTAACATCACCGGTACAGCGTAGCATGCGCTATTGTGTATCAACTTTATGGGATTGCCCTGAGACAACAATAAAATCCCTGTATAAATAAAATAAGACAAACAATGAAAGATATGTTTTGTAATGTATATATATACAGTCATGTGAAAAAGTAAGTACACCCTCAAACGGTAGTCCATATTGGTTGATTAAGGTAAACTAATTGAACAAATGATGCTAAAAAAGTAGACTTTGGAATCACTTAAGCAATTGAAATGAACATAAATGCAAATTCGTCATGAGGAAAAAGTAAGTACACCCCTACCTTTACTATCAAATATATTGATTACAATTGATGTCTTGTGCACGGAACAGGTGTAAATGATTGTCCAATTATTAGATAATAATTTGGAAGTATGAAAGACTCTTGATATCTTATTTTCAGGTACAATATGCATTCTAGTTTGAGTTGCCTCAATGGCAGCAGAATTAATTTAGGCCTGGTCTGTAGATTAAATTTAATCAGCATTTTGTCTTTTATTGCAATTTAAAGCCAGATTCCATAGCATACATCTAAATATTCATGTAGGCCTTCATTAGGAAAAAAAAAAACCTTGCACTTTTGTAGCTTTATCAAAATACCCAATGCAATGATTAAAGCTAGTGGCTTAAACAATATTTAGGGGGACTACAGTACATTTTAGGGGGGTTAAAGCCCCCTAAAAAAGGTCTGGCGACACCACTGTGGTAACGTTAATGTTACTGAGACCACAAAGTAGTTATGTCTTAAGCTACATATGTATTTGTTACATAGGCTATAACAATTATGAGAAGTGTAAAACAGGTCTCACTGACCTGCTAGTTCTCGTTAGCACGTCTATGGGGTGTTCCGTAGTTGTTAGAATTAAGCTAATCGGTAGCTTACCTTGAACAGCAAAACTGTATTTCTGTGTTTGATTCCTGAGAGGAATAGCTGGTATTGTGTTGCATGCCAGTTATCATCAATAAATATGTACAATTTACTGTTGGCCTCTGGATGTTTTCCTAGTTAGCTAACATTAGCTATATCGCCAGCTACATTTAGCCTAATGAGGGCATATTAAGCGCACTGACCCGATGGGAACAGTGAGCTCAAGTTTCGGGCGATTGTTATTGTTGAAGCCTGTAGTTCTAACTATCCATATTATGTGACATTTATTTAGCCTACCTCTTAAAGTGCTTTCCGCAGACATAATGTGTATATGCATGACGCCATGTTGTGAGGGTTAGAGTAGGGTTCAGAGAACAATGCGCGACTGATAAGGATTCTAAAAGTGTATCTCGAAAGATACGCCACAAGAGGAAAAACCTGCACCAGGAAGGGGTGAAACAAAAGAACGGGAGCAAAGAAACTTTCCTAGCACAAGGCAAATCAAAACAACTTCAAAAAACAGAGGTGTATCTCGATAAACAGCGAGAATCAATAACAAAAGAACCTCACGTACTAAATAATTAGGCGTAACAAGAGGTTGGAAAAAACCAAAAGAAAACGCAAGAAAACGGGTGAAGGAAAGAAATAGAAAATCAAACCTGTTACCTAAGCTCTAGTAAGAAAAGAGCTGAACACAAAAGATAAACGGTCGAGAGACCAAAAGATAGATAGGTCAAGAGAGTTAGGATAAACGAAAGTTTGAATGAATAAACCAATCTAATCCTATAACTAACCGGACTTACTGCGTTTCTTATTTGTACAAACCAGAAATGCAGTGACCGAATTCCTATACCGTTACCGACTTTGTTTTGTCAAGAAGCTTAGACAATATCAAAGTGTAGGAAGGCGGAAGACCTGAGATATTTATAATGAACAGGAAATCCGAAACGGGTGAAAAGAATAATTGCCGGGCGAGATTCAAATACCGGAACAGAGGCGGAAAAAATCCGATAGAACGTCCCGACGACGCCAAACAGAAACCCGAACGCAGAAACGGCAGAGGCTGTTAAAAACCATGACACATGTAGTTTCCTTCCACCTGCTGTCTCGCAATAGCATGTTGCCACAGGGCTTGACTTTTGGGATTTCCGATTGGACATGGCAAATGTGCAAAATGCAAGGTTTTTTAATTACATTGGCTGTGCAGTTCACAATGCAACAGCTTTTGGGAATAATTTTTTCTTTATTGTCATCTTCCTGCACCGTTGTTTTCTATGGGAGCGAGTCCAAAGCGGGGCGTGCCATTCACATAAACGCTTCAGTGAGGTATGACCGCGGTTCTCTACTGGCTGAGAGGACTTGAGGTCGTGTACTACTAGCGTTTTAATGCGGCCCCATCAAAACCTTGCCTGATCAATTACAGGCAATGGTGAAAAAAAAGAAGGCATATCTCAATTTAGGCATATCACTTAGTACTGATTATGGGTTATGTTTATTCCACCCCAGGATGACAACAATTAACCATTGAAAAGCTGAATCATTGATTTGAGTTGGTAATCAATGTAAAACAGCACATATCAAATATCTGAATCAATAATACCTTACATTTGGCAAAATTCCATGATTAAGTGCCATTTACTGCATGATTATCTCGTCGATTAAATGATTAAACACATGCTTTAAGTGACAACATTATTTAAAAAATGTATAACCAGTTCCTTTTACAGTGTCCTATTCTCACTGTGATTAAGTCATAGGCTTGTGTTTAAAAGTATGAGTGCTGATCTGGTGTCGGTTTTGAAAAGTTACGTTGTGATATGGACATGGGAAATATGTTACGTGATCAGCTCTCAAGTGATCACGCAGGCTTCTACTTGCGTACGTGGCGAAAATCAAACTGACATTCCTCAAAATGCTTCACAATGAACGGAAGAGAAAAAATGCCATTTGGTGTCATTTTTTGCAGATTTCAGGAAAAAAATAACTATGTAAACTTTGCGACACTGAGCTAACATACTTCAACAGCACTGAACGATAGGAAATAATGCAAGATATAAACACAGTGACTGTGAGTGACAAGACGTGTAGCAGCTGTGCTATTAGCTCGAGCCTGACTGCATCTAATTCTCAGCAAACATCAATGAGAGGTTTCGCTTCTGGTTTCACGGTGTGACAAAACTAGGCAGAAAAACATGACCAGCAGTGTTCCTGTTCTGATTAAAGGAAAGCTGTCTTGACCTTTTCTTTTCTTGTTACTTATGAATGGATTTAATATTTGGTCTGTTTTTTATTTTATTAAAAAATATATATATATATATTGCTTTTTGAAAGATTGAGTAAACCCAACACCTTATTACTGTTGTATCCTCTCAACACATTTGAAGTTGTCCACTCTGTACTACCCATCATATGGTGCTTTTTTTGCACTCTTATTGTATATAGGCCACACTGTTTGCTTTAGAAGTCAGCTCTGTGGCAGCTTCGCATCTTGGCTATAGTTTAGGTTGTGCGACAGTTAAAATTGAAACGTGGCAAATTTAGAACCCCCTCCCCACCCCCACCCCCCAAACTATATTTATTAAACTAATTTCAAGGTGTGAAAGCATTTTTTTGCACCACGTCACTATTTCGCGATTTTTTAAGTTTTGACCATCCTGAGATGTGAACTGTGGATATTCCCGTAAAAAGCCACTGCAATAAACAGTTAGATGCAATGTTATGTATATGGCAGCCAATCTTGCTTTGATTTAAAGTGTCCCAATACACAAACGCAGCACACGGACTGAATTAAATTAATTTAAGGGGGGGGGGGGAGGGGGGGGGGAGCAAAGCAACACTGCCAGTTTACGCAGTACGACAGCTGGCACAGACACCAATGAAACTGATTTAATTGTGCCCAGTTGAAGCTGAGCAGGTCACTGAAGTACAACACACAGTTCACTGTGTCTGACCAAAGCAGACAAAGGGCTTTGTTTGTGAGTGATCCTAAGGGAGTTGTATCCTAAGACTCCACATCAGTGAGCCCAGGCAAAAAGGCCTTGGCTGCAGCCTGCTGTCTCTCACCGCTACCTGGTTCCCAATTACAGCCACAAAGAGCTGTGGCTGAGTGAGAAAATGGGTGTGTGTGAATAGAAAAGAACAGAAAAATAAAGTAAACACAGAGAAGACAGTCAAGCTTGCTTAAATGTGTCTTGCAAATGCAGAGTCAAAAGGGAGGTGCTCAGATTCCACATACCAACACACCTCTGCAAACATACTAACACACCTCCCACCTGCCTCTCTTTCTGTGCCTCTCCACAATAAGTTCATCTTCTACCTTTTTTTCATCAGGGGTTAGGGGGTGCGTGTCAGAACCAGAGCTTGCAGAGAGAAACCAGATTGGCTCAGGGGTGTAATCCTGGGGCAACAGAACAGGGTCTTGCAGCAGCATCGAGATTTGGAGGACCCCTGTCGCAGGTCAGGATGCCTGAACACACACACACACACATGCATGTGCACACACACACACACACACATCGGTGACAGGGCAGAAAGGCAGGGCAGCAGATACCATGGAGGATAATGGTTGCAGGGCTGCCCGTTCTCCCAGCACACCTCAGAACTGGCAAGTCTCCAATTACCCAGCTCATCAGCCCCAATGTATTCTCCAGAACCACATATAACACCATCAACACATCCTGGGCCAGGACCCCAAACACATTTTCACAGCATAGTGAGAGTGTCACTGCAGTCTCAGAGACCAATTTGTAATTTGTAAGCCTGTTCAATGATATGTTTTTCAATCTCTTCTTTTTTTTTTTTTTTAAAGAGAAATGATAAGTAACTCTGGTTTTGTGCCTGAAAAAACTTCTCAAGTTTAAAAATAATAAGCTAGGCCAGGGGTGTCAAACTCTGGCCCGCGGGCCAGTGTAATTATATTTGGCCCGCGAGATAATATCACATTTAAATTTGAGTTGGCCCGCCGGTAACGCATGCACCGCTAATACTACAAATCCCAGAATGCTCTGCTAGTGCCTTGGCGCGTCAAGACCCGCAAGCATCCCCTCCTCTGTTTTCATTCATTCGCAACCTCATGCTACCAGTCACCTCGGGCAGATGTAAGACACCCCTCTCAAAAATTGAATTGTTGGATTTTCATTGAAGGAAATTATCCTCATTATTATTATTTTTGTTGTTGTTGGCCTGTGAAAAAATTATTCCATTGAAAATTAACTGAAAAGGCTACAGATGGAGAAAGAGGCATAATATTATTTTTATTTAAGAAATTAATGCCACTGATGTGTCTTTTATTTGAAATTTGATTTCTCAGGTGTTTATAGTATTAAGCTTTGCTTGTTCCAGATTCAGTGTTTAAGTAAAACTTAAGTTTGTTCCCATATGAAAAGGTTCATTATTATATCTAGAAAGAAGGGAAAACATGCTTTTTTTCAATAAATATGAAATCTGGCCCGCGACTTTGTCCCAGTTTTTAATTTTGGCCCACTGTGTATTTGAGTTTGACACCCCTGAGCTAGGCTATAGAAGATCACTGCTGGAACCAAAGATTGTGTTGGAACTGAAGCACACGCTAAAGCTGAGCTAGTCATTAGTTAGTCAGCAGGAGATTGTAATGCTTTCCCGTTTTCTCGCTCCAGTTTAGAATGCCAAAATCGAGTTGATCCTCAGCGCTCATTGCTGCAACTTTCGCTATCGATTCAGAAGAGTGAGGATTGCTCTCCTCCAAAGCGTGCGATGTCATCCATGTGCTAGAACAGCATCTTAATATGAAGAGCCACCCAACAGTTCCTCAGTTTGTTCAAGCAGTGGATGCAGCCTCCAATCATTGCTCGTGTTGTAAGGTTGCCATAACGACAACACCTTTCAGGCTAAAGGGACTTAATCTCCCACATTACCGATCCTGTACACACAAGTGTAAAACAAGCAGACTACACACAATACAGCAACATACGTGCAGAGGAATCCATCTTGGGAAAGTGTGAAAATGATGATCTATAGCCAGGCATGTGTAAAAACAGCGAGCAGCCAGATTAAGATTAAACGGAGGTGGTTTCTGCAGCACGGATTGCTCTTCTGTCCCTGGGCTTAGCCTTGGGCCCACTCCGATGCGGAAGATTGGTGCTTCAGGGAGCATTTGAGCTCCCATCCATAAGCTGCTCTGGGGCTGGGCTTTGACATAAATGGATGACATGACATTACAACGGGAAATGACGATTGACACAAACAACCCGAAAGGTTTCTCTGGAGGAAACGCACAATTGTGAAACTAAGCAAAATAAAAAAAGGAGAAAAACAAGGTCAGCATGCTGGCTTTCAGGGTCCCATGTAGGTTTCTGTGTTAGCATGTTCCGTGAGCAATGAACCATATGTTTACTCAGTGGAACAGTGTTACACACGTGCTCTGTGTCACTGTTTGCTAATTCAGCGACTCTTACAGAGCTGCCAGATGTTGCTCAGTATTCTGCGACACATTTCATTATTTCTGCATTGCATTGAGTTTGAGTGAACCATTTCTTTCAGAATTATTAAATGGTTTGATCAATGGATGTGGAAGGTGCATTTCTGGGGACAGCTGTCCACTGTGTAATACAAACAGAACTGCCATTTGTAATTGCCAATGAAACTCCATTAGGTTTCAAAAATGCAATGGCTTCTGTACTATTTAAGACGCACAGATCAAATCGGTCAATGCAAAAAATGTGCCATTCATAGGGAGAGAGGCAATGTCCTCATTGAGACTCAGCATGGTCAGGGCCGGGGGGGGGGGCGTTTATGGGCCGGAGTCTATCCCAGCATGCATTTGGGCCAGTGGCAGGAATACCCACTGGTCAGGTCGCCAATCCATCACAGCACAGGACACAAACACCATTCACTCATACACAAGGGCATAGCCGTGGTTTGGAAAGTGTGGGGAACATTTACGTGCCAGGGGGGTCTGGGGGCATGCCCCCACTGAAATACATTTTTTGAAAAACAGCACTTAAATGCTCATTTCTAGTGCCCTTTGAGAACATTAAAAAATGACAAACAAAAGCACTCCAAACAAGCTAACAATACTGCAAAACAAACAAATAAAAAATAAATAAATCTAACGTTATGTACATGCTCTTGCAAAATTTTCCTTCCTCCCTTTCTTTTATGTAGCTGTATCCATGTATTAGATATTATTCTGTTTCTGAGAAAAAAAACATCATATAGCCATTTATATATATCATGGGTCAGATTTAGCCTACTCATTTTACTGCCTCTCTCTACTGTCAGCATTACTGCTACCTGCTGTGGCTCAAAGGGCTCAGTTGAGCTGCTGCAGCCTGCCTCACTCCTCTCTCCCCCACCATCATGAGTGTAATGTTAATAACATGAGGTCAAATATAAGCCTTATTCACTCATCAGGAGAGAAATAGCTCATCATTATCATATCACAATGATCTAAATAATGAAAACGTCTACTTAAACCGTGTCAGATGCAAGTTTGAGCAGACTGGCTAAAGTTAAAATTAGCTAGCCTATGTACTAGCTAGCTCAACCTTGGTCCCTGTGTATGCTTGTTTTCGTTGTAATTCCAGAATTTGGGCTACTTTTTAACCGCAGCTTCTCAGTAGGTTTCAACGCACTAGTTGACTGCGCTCTCGCAGCTTGCCTTTCAAAGTAAAAGTAGCCCACATGGCGAACATTTTTTTTCCCCTGTACAATTTCAATTTCGCACAAGTTAAACAGGACTAACGTTAACTGTAACAACGTGTATCGTCACACAATTGGCCTTGGATTATGGTATAATGTGCGGGGGACAGAATTGCCAGGTACTGGAGATCCGCGTCCGCTAGCCTACGCCCCTGCTCACACACTCATACCTGCAGCAAACACTTAGCCTAACCTACATGTCTTTGGACTGTGGGAGGAAACCAGAGTACCGAGAGGAATCCCACGCAGACAGGGGGGAGAACATGCAAACTCCACACAAAGGCCCCTGGCTTGGATTCAAACCCAGAACTGTGTTGCTGTGGCAATACAAAAACCTCAGAATAATACCTGCCTCTTTCACATTTGTGCTCCTGCTTTTATTTTGGAATATGTATATTTTTATAAGTGAAGCCAGTGGAACACCTCAAGCATTTCCAAACATTTGGAAAAGATGCAAAAATGTAAATGGTTGAGCTGCTTGGTGAGAAGGGCAGGGATTGGAATTCCCACAGTTCATCTCTTTTCATCGACTCCTAATCAAGCGGAGAAGTCATGTGGAAATGCAACGGCATTGAAAGTCGGGCGGGAGGCGGGGTGGAATTCATGCAAGCATGCAGACGGACTTAATTGTGTATTTGCCAGCTCTTAGGAGGCCAAGTGGAAGGCAACGGCAGGCCGTGAAGGCGATGCATCAGAGGACAGTGATGGAAGGCATCTCTTCTTTTAAAGGACACCAACTCATGCCCGTTGAAAATATTTGCAAGGATCCATCACGGCCCGCAAGCTTGATTCCCTGGTAACTGTCTTGTGAGACACACTGTGCCACTGTAAATTGCATTTCCATTACCAACTCCCTTCTGTGTCATAGTCCATGATTACTTCATGTGCCAGATGTCTTGGACAATGCACCCCTGAGAATGGAATCTGCCCATGCTAGAGTGACTGCTTACAGCTTCTGAGCTTGTGCGTAAAGGGCTCTGGACACATACACATTTTGTATGCACTTCATCTTCACTCCATGAGCGGGATTTCAGATAAAAACCTGTTTCATTTTCAAATGCATTTCATTTGTGATTTTCTGCATATTGGGTGGGAAAGCCAGCCGAGGCAGATAACCTGCCTTTAAACTGATTGTGTTCCTGGGTCTTGTTTTGCAATTAACAGGCAACCACTTTCAGTGAGAATCACAGATAAGCAGCGGACTCCTTTAGTTATAGGCAAAGCATCAGAATAATCAGCATGGGGTGTTTAATGAGGAAATTAAGAGACTGCTAGCAACTAATGGGGCTTTTGGGCTTTACTCAGCCTGGCGCAAGACATCCACTGGAGGTGCATATAATTATATTTTTGAAGCATGAGCCCATCTTTCAAATCTATAACTTTGCTGTGGATACAATGACTGGTAAATGTTTTTAATGGGTTAAATGTATTATAACTGTAATACATGTTGCTTGAGTAAAGTATCCTCAATTCCAAGTAATATACTAATTTATCAACAGTTGATAAGAGCCAACCATTTCACTTGTATATGATTTGATTGACTGCATGGGTGAGAATGAACTCCCAAATCCAACTGCAAAGCATGGCAAGTTTGCCGGTGTTAATTAAGGATATTTAAGTGTAGGTGTCTGGCAGAAAAGCAGTGGAGAGCAGAATATTTGCTTGCTGAGTCACAACTGGTTTTAAAAATAAATGTTATTTTTGTAAAAAGGATCCTGTCTTCTACAGTTTTTAGACTTGTCATGGATCTTGCCTTCCTTCCCTTATCTCTACGTTCTCGTTATTCTTTTTTGTCGTTACCGGTAATCTATCGGATTTTTCTTTGTTCCGTGACGGGGTTTTGCTTTCGCCTCGTCATTAGTAAGTTCACCTGTTATTAATTTCCGCTCACTATTTATACCCCGCTTCCTGCCTCTCTCGTTGCTTCCATGTTATTCCACTTAACATTCGAGCCGGTAAAAGAAGGTATAGGATTAGTTAGTAAGCTAGTTTAAAAAAGAAAGGGTTTAGAAAGAAAGGGTTTATTAAGAAAGCAAGTTTCTTTTCGCTCTCATTTCAGAGCAGAGACTTTCTCGTTTTCTTTCGTTTTACACGAAACGGTTTCCTTTCGTTTCGCTCCACAAACGGGAGTAAGATAAGCGTGTCTGCTTATTTCCTTTGTTTTACTACTCTTATCTGCGAGCGCTTTAACTGCTTTAGTCCCAGTGAAAGGGATCTTAATAGTTTTATTTGTCTTTGTTAGTTCGCTCCACAAACGGAGTTAGATAAGCTTGTCTGCTTATTTCAGTTTTGCTCGCATATCGAGTTCCTCGCCTTTTTCGTGAGGTTATTTTGTGTTCTCATTATTCTCCCTCTCCACTACGGATTATTGTCCGTTTCAGTGGTGTTCATTGAACACTTAAAGAGTCCGTATCTGTCGCAACTGGACCTCCAATATTTCCTCTGTGTCTCTGGCACAGAGAACCCCTACAAGACTGGTGTCTTTTTTTCTATGATGGGGAACTTTCTCAGATCACCATATCAGAGTGGTACTTGTGTGGTTCAGGGAAGCCTACATGTTCTTTGAGGGACAGCTGTACCTGTGCGACTCTCACTGTGTGGACAGAACCAGGTAGAACTATTGTCCATGGAAGCTCCTCTCAACCTCAAATACATGGCGGAAGCCAGTCCCAATTTCCTCCCTGGAGCATCAGTGCATTTTGCCTTTGGTTTGACGTCTTGTCAATGATCAAATGTACAGTATAATTATTTTTTAAATATAAGGCCTGCAGAAACTGTTCCTCCCCCCTGTCTCCCCACTTGATTTAATTGACTTATAAAGGTGTTTAAGGACTGTTTGTACTGTAACTAGAGGGAGGTTCAGGCTCTCCACTGTGGGATCATCTTGTCAGATTTGCAAACCAAAGCAGATCATACACAGAGACTCTTCTGATAGCTCGGGGAAGGTCACCCTGCAAGATGCTTCCATGGGGGAAAGGATGTTAAGCCCTCCAGCACCGTGATGAACAGAGTGCAGGAGAGCTAGGCTGGCCCTGTGGGGCTCAACCTACTGTACCAATATACTCTGCATTATAGTTCCTTTTTTATCATTATAAAACAACAAGATCCTCAAAGAAAGTTCAATTTTAAAAAATGCTTAATGCACCCATTGCAACTTAAAACAATTAATACGGAAAAGAGTGAGACGAAGTGCATGGAGGGTTGGACCCGAGAAGCACGACTCAGAACAATGGATATAATAAATACCCGCAAGGGCTTTATTAAGGAAAGTCCAGTAATCGTTGTCTTAGCACAAGCAAAGGTCATACACAAAAAATCCAGCCAATAAACAAAAGTACCGAGGGAGAAGGCAGTCTCGTCGTCAGTAAGCCAGGCAGTAGTTCGGAACCAGGAAGGCAATCAGCGTGGCAGAGGTACAAAAGGGAGAAGGCAAAAGAATAGTCGAAAAAACAAGCAGGGTCAGACCGGAGTCCTCGCCGCGTGGCAAAAGTACAAAATCAGCAAGCAGGAATCGTGGTCAGGACAGGCAGTGAAAACAAAAGGCTGGCAGTAAACAGTGGTCAAAAAACAGGCTTGGATCAAAGCAGGAAATCAGAAAACGTAAACTTGACAAATGCTTAAGAGTGCTAGTGAGGCAACAATTTCGCAAGGACATGACATGAACACTGATCTTATATGCAGGTGTAGACAGGTGCAGACACTTAGCTTGAGAGCAGCAGGAAATTCACAACAGCTTGAGAAAATGACACGTAACGAGGCAATTAGTAAATCATTAGTAGTTAACCTATCCTGACCTAGCGTTAGTAAATTAGTAATTAACATGTACGAGAAACGTAAGGTAAACATGAACACATGGTTAGATAGTTAGTATTACCCAATCCTGATCTAATGTTAGTATATTAGTAATTAGACAAGGGAGAATGAAACAATTAGGGAAGCGTGAGTGACAGCAAGAGAAGAAACAGCATGAACGCAAGGCTGCGGAAAAACATGGAAATATGTATGCAAACTAATAAACTATGACAGAACGTGAATACAAATAAGGGCGTGACATAACAATAAACATAAAACATGGCGTGGAACGGTTAGAACCGTAACAGTACCCCCCTCTTAACGACCGACTCCTGGCGGTCCATGGTGCTTATCAGGGTGGTCTCGATGAAAGTCCTTTATGAGGCTGCGGTCCAAGATAAGGCTGGGAGCGATCCAGGAACGCTCCTCTGGACTGTAGCCCTCCCAGTCGACCAGATACTGGAACCCCCGGCCTCGTTTACGAATGTCCAACAGCTTTTTCACAGTATAAGCAGGGTGGTTATCAATAATACGGGGGGGAGGGGGAGGGGGGAGGGGGAGGGGGAGGGGGGGGAGGGGGAGGGCACAGAGGGTGGGTGGACACAGGCTTAATACAAGAAACATGAAACGTGGGATGAATTTTAAGGGAAGCAGGGAGTGACAATCTAACAGCAGAGGGGTTGATGATGGAGTCAATCTTGAAGGGGCCAATGAATCGGGGTTGGAGCTTGCGTGACGTGCATTGAAGGGGAATGTCCTTTGTGGAAAGCCACACAGAGTCGCCAGGTTTGTAAGCGGGTGCAGGTGTGCGGTGGCGATCAGCGACACGCCGGTTGCGGTCAGCCGTGCGCAAAAGCGCGGCCCTGGTGTCCTTCCATAGCTTGAGGCACCGGCGCATGTGGGTGGCGAGGGAAGGGACAGCAATCTCAGCCTCTTGGTCGGGAAACAGAGGTGGGAGGTAGCCTAGGGAGATCTCGAATGGGGATTTCCCCGTGGAGGCACAGGGCAATGCGTTGTGCGCATATTCCACCCAGGTGAGCATCTTGCTCCAGACAGACGGGTTCTTGGCGGAGACACAGCGTAATGCAGCTCCGAGGTCTTGGTTAGCCCTCTCCGTCTGGCCATTAGACATCTCACTCTCTCAATAGCAGGGTTAGTTGGTTAGTTCCTAAGAGAGTTCTTAGGAACTAACCAACCCTGAATTTGTGAAGTATGATATGACGAAGAAGTGCCAGGAAGCGGAAGTGAGGGGTTTAAATACCTGAGAGGTAAATTAACAGGTGAACCAAATAATTAGCGGGGAAAAGAAAAACTCCGAAACGCAAGGCGGAAAAATCCGATAGACTGAGAAATGGGAGAGAAACCGTAGCAACAGAAGGAAGATAGGTGAAAACCATGACAGGCGTAAAGGGAGACTATTGCATTTCCGGGTTGTTTCTGTGGTTTGGTTTCTGAATGCACTGTTGCATAGCATGGTAGGCTGCTCTGGGCATGGAATGCTAGTGTTGCTATTTTATCACTGTGTTTATGTCTGGGGATAACTGAATGCATTACTGTGTATGTTTCAATGCAAGTCTGATGACCACTGTGCATCGTCGTTTACTTTTACCCTTGTCATGCTTTTCAATGTTCTAAATGTTTGACTTTTTTGTTCGTAGGCAAGTGTTTTGTGCAAGGTGGTCGGTTCAGTAAACCACAGTGTTTAACTCGTGTCTAATTAATCACCACGTCCTTATTGTACAGGAAGTAGCCTAGCATGGCAAACAAAGAAAAAAAGACAAGTTTACCCTGCCCGGAACAGCGTCACCGGGACCCATCCCTGGAGCCAGGCCTGGGGGTGGTGTTCGAAGATGAGCGCCTGGTGGCCGTTTTGCAGCCGAGTGTGACACGGTTGGGCTGAGGATAAACTCCTCCAAGTGTGTGGCCATGGTTCTCTCCCAGGAAATGGAGGTTTGTCCTCTTGAGGTGAGGGGGGGGGGGAACAACAGAGTTCAAGTATCTCAGGGTCTAATTCTCGAGCGAGGGTAAAATGGAGCAGGAGCTTGAGCACTGTTTGGGTACAGCGGCTGCAGTATTGCTGAAGAAGAAGCTGAGTCAAAAGGAAAAGCAGGAGCTTAGCCAAACGGCAATCAATCTTCGTTCTACTCTCACCTATGCTCCTGAGCTGTGGAGCCTGTGGGTAGTGACCGAAAGAATGAGATCGCAAATACAAGGGGCCGAAAAGGAGTTTCATTTTTTCCTTCGTATCGAACTCGAAAGATTTGTTCGTTCATTTTTGCCAATCACTAATAATAAACCAATAGGTTTCATGTCTTGCATCAAAAATCTTTCAAGAGAGCGGCGTTTACACTTTACACAAGGTATTCCTTCTGCCAGGAAAATCCAAAGACATTTTCCTTCCTAAACGTTCGTATTCCACATCCCAACATAGTTCATCTTTGTAGCATGTGCATACAGCAACATTAAACTGTTTTATAGTGATATAGCTGTAAACCCACTATAGTTACTGACCATACTACCTAAAAATAAATATTTTCTGGCGTATTTCATATAGGTGGGAATGCTTTAAATTATGGACAGTTACGCAAATACCATGATTCTCCAGATGGCTACCTAGGGTTACAAAACCCAATGTCTTTATTGTCTCATTAAATACATCACACCGCAAGGACTTTTCTGGAACTAAAAGTTTGGCATGTCACACAATGCTCTGTTGAAGCCTGCTGCCTTAATTTTTTAGCATGGTCCAATGTGGAGAGAAATAAGTTAAAGGAGCACAATGCAAAAAGCTTTTAAATATATATATATATATATATTACAACAGTAAAACAAAGACAAATATGGTAAATATTTTAATGTAAGACTTGTTTTATGCAAATATACTTCATTTGATTTACCCAGGTGCAAATACTGAGTGCATTGCCTTTTTAAGTGCCTGATATTTAAAATAATGGTTAATCTAAACACAGCCAAATTCCGTTATTAAATATTGCATGTAGTTTTAATCAAAAGCACTCCATCTTCTTAATGGGAATCACCAGCTTATAGTTTCTCTATGGTTTTATTGGTCTTTATTTGAAAATCTCCAGACTTGAGTAAGATTTAACTTTAATTAATGGCAGTGTATAACCAACACAATGGCAGGGTTTCTCGCCTGGATCACTTTACAACACCGCTTGTACTGAACAGCCACCTTACATCCAATACAAAGTGCAGCTGCAATTGATTCAGTCTTCCCACTGTTTGTGTAAAATAAAGATAAATAACCTTGGGCCTGAATGGCTGTAGAATCTAAGAAGTAAAAAAAAATAATGGGTTGCGTTTTAAACGTAACTGAACAAAACAACTTATTCATTAAAAAATGTGCATGCATGCATGCATCATATGCATTGCAAATTCAGACTGCAGCAAAAAGATGATTCCAGGCAAACAATCATTTGTCAACATTAAAAATAGTCAACTATTACATTATTGTAATATTGATCAATTGCAGCCGAGCAGTTGCGTTAAGGTCTGGGAAAATCTAGGAATTATATATTAGACCAATTTTTATTTTTACATAAGCTGGTTGCTGTATAATCAATGAACTATTTGCTGAAATAATACTGCTAAAAACATATGAGATTAACCACCTTTCTAAAAACATTTCTTTACATGTCTCGTTTGCATGGCACTCAGCCATGAGCGATCATTTGGCAAACAGGTGAGCGGGGTGAACAAGCTGGTGGAAAAATGTAGGGAAGACAAATTGCAACCGATTGACTGTGGACCAGGATTTTTTTTTTAAATGAAGACTACAGTGTCCTGGTGGTCCACAGTGGTTTCGTTTGTGTTGCAAGACCCAGATACTTGAGAGACTGATCTATATAGTGTATAAGGTATTTCAAGGAAATAGATGGCCTTTGTGTGGTTGAAGGGGCTGCAGGCTTACAGAGTATGGTGGAAATCACAGCGTTTGTGACTCAGCTACGGTGGATGACATCATCCGCATTCCCTGGAACAATAATAGTTTTGGTCTCTTGGGTAGTGAGCCAATTGTGTCTCTCGTTATGATTATCAGCAACCATAGATCAAGAATGGTTTGAATGGTAAGGCATGGAGAAGCACAGAATCTTTAGTGCAATGCATATTTTCCATGATGATCATTCAACATGTTAATATTGTATGCATCCTCCTTTTTTTTAATTGGACAGCACCATCTGAGCCCCTGACATGAAAGAGACCTGTCACCACAAATTATTCATGTGATACTGAATGGCTTTGTCAGGAATGTTACTGACAGAAAAAAAAAAAAAAAAAACGTATTTAAAGTTCAGAAGCATACCCCCAGCACAAACTGTCTGGTTATAATGGAAGCAGGTGGAACACCATAATAGAAAATGTGATTTACTGAGCGCCATAGTGCGCGGTGAGAAAACAAAAGTGATTATCCATGTTTCCTCCTACCCCATCTTCTAGTCAGATCCAATTTCCATCCAATAAGTCTATTAAGCACCATTCGCTTCGGCGCTGAAGCCTGGACACCACGGCCGATCTCATCGCGAACTCGACGGGCGCCGCGTGGCTAGAAGTTAGGCACATTACAGACTTCCTCTGACCAACCCACCAGGAATACTGAGGCTGTGCTGACAGTTATCAGATTGTGAGCTGGGCGAAAGTGTTCAGTTCTCACAAAGGATATCTGTCCTCTTCCCTCTACAAGAATTATCTTCATTACCCCTGACTCTGCTGAGAATCCCCTTAAAAAACAACCAAGATAACTTTTTAAAAATAAGAAATATTGTATCAGAAACCATTACTCCTTATTATTATTATTATGAATACCAATAATGATAATAATAATAATGCACGTAAGTTAAATAACACATTTCAGAAAAGTAATTTTTAGTTCTTTACAACAGTGCTTCACAAAATTTAAAAGATGATATTGTAAAGAAACAGTTAAGCACCTGCTTTCAATATACATGTACTTTGTATCACTCACTCATCAGTCAAGTATGTCCTATATTTTGGCAGTTACCCACCATAATAAATGTATGTAATATGCGGCTGGACTCTAGCCTTTGGCGTCCCTAATCAATAGCCAGGAGACAAATGCGTCACACATGTCCAATATTAAACACTATAGGGGCTTCAATTTGACAATTGCGCTAATATAGGCATCTCTTATGACAGACTTGTTTTTATCCAAAGCTGTGTACTTACCAGATGGGCATATATTAAATCAATAAGAGGGATATTTGTATTCCCCACATGCAAAAGATGTGTAGTACAGAATAATTTATTGACACTGGAATTTTTCAGTATATTTGAAATGATTAAAAATGTACATTTGTTTTGTGAGTGATGTATCACAATGAATTTATTTTGGACAGGCAGTCAGTATTTTTACATTTCCCTCTTCTTTGCAAAAGAAGTGCAAATGAAAAACCACTTACCTTGTTTTTTTGCCTTTATCCCCAAAGTCAACATATCATTCCGAGTCCGGCTTAGTGAGACAGAATTGTGAAGCCTGTCCAACCTTTGTGATCCAGACATTAGTGATGGGCAGGTCGCGAACGACCAAATTCTTTTGAACAAATCTTTCAAATGAACGAATGGAACCGAGTCTTCTCCCTGTCACACTATTGCGTATGAGAGAAACGTATGAGTTGCGTATGTAAATTTATAAAATAATTTTCATACGCACAAAAAGCCCTTGAAAATAGCGTATGGCCAGCGTATAAACCATACGTCTGAATATGCACAAAATTTGTAAGCATGCTTAAAAAACTTTTTGTGCCTCGCCGTATGCCACCGTATGCGACCGTGCTTGAAACGTATACAACCTATGCCTAATGGAGCCCTAGCGTATGTCAGCATATATCAGCGTATGAGTGATATTTTTCATACGCTGGCATACGCTAGTACGATACGCAATAGTGTGACAGGGCCATGAGCCAGTGAACGAACCAGAACTGAGCGAAAGGAGCAAGAGAACAAAAGAGCCATGAGCTGGTATTCAGCTGAAAGTATATAGCCTACGCTGCAGTTCAGCCTGAACGTATTAACGTGGGCTAATGCAGTTAGCAGGCAGGTCCAGGGCACATTCTGCAGACCAGGCAATGCAGCCTAATCTAGACCATTTAACCTATATACCACATAGATAATATTTAGTTAAATTGTGCAGGCAAGTCAATTACATTTCTATAATACCAGCTAATGATATCTAATAGAGATAAAAATTATTTTACAAAAACCGCAACGTGTATCGTGTCTTAATTTTTTTAATGATATTTTGGCCTTTCCGGAACCGGAAGCGCTAGTGAAAAAATGACCAAACGAACAAATCTTTTGAATGAACGGATCCAAAAGATGCGGCTCACCAAAAGGAACGAACGTTCCCGTCACTACCAGACATGCAAGAACTGAAGAGAACTTAAACTGAAGATTGTGAAACAAAAATACAAGAATATGCAATACTTAAGTTCTGCTTTTCTCAGGACCCCTGTTTTTTCTTTCTATTTCCAAGATTAGTTTTGATCACTTCATAGTCTGCACAATACTGTTTCATTACAAGTTGCTATCAATCGTCCTCTATTTAATACCTGTATTTGTCAGTCTCAAGCCACAGTGGTTTGAAAATATCCTCCCATTTTATTTTTACCTTTGGCAAATAACATGTTTGGATCTCTAGTTTTACAAACTATTGCCTTTGGCGAGTTTCCATGTAGGAATGAGGTATTTATGTATTCATTCAGAGGTAATCATCTAAAATACAATGCATATATGAAAACCATATCCATTTTGCTTGATAAAGCCAGTGTGATTTAATTTACATATAGAAAGGTAGCTGTCACATTCAAGATTTTGTGAAGGATTTCTGCTTGGCATCTGGCAGAGAATCCAATAGATTTGTGGTGTAGGGCAATGCAGGGTAGAGTCAGACAGGTCAACAGGCATCAGACATCAGAGATCTCATACTAAGCAGCAACCACAGTCACCTGAAGGGTGAGTGGGTAAAAAAACCCCAATACATTCCTGTGCCACAGATCATGGCCTATCTTTTGCTGTCCGAAGATCATGCCTGTACTGTTTTCATGGTGCTGTTGCACTAATTCACACACTATACGTGCTTTGCTGAATTTCCAAAGGTGTGTCTGAGCCTCCATGCCTTCCAGAAGTGCCAGATAACAGCTGTTGCTCTCCCCTTTTGTCATTTCACTGTGGTTAATCAACAGAAAATGTAGTCAAGGTTGCTTAACAATAACCAGCACAGAACATAACTTGAAATGGTTCCAGAATTTTGTGGCACTTGATTCTGAAATTCATCCTCACAATGATATCAGTCAGAAGTATGTATAATTAAAAAGGGAATATATCATTTTATAAAAATGCAGGGGTTCTCCAAAGAACGTAACAGAGGCAGCGCACCCTCACTTGTGCCACTGTGTAACCGAAATAGTAATGGGCGAAGAGAGAAGAAACACCGCTCATTTTGCTGGAAATATTTCCTTTCTTTCTGTACTTTTCGTTTGGCATGCGCTGCGAACCGAACAATTAGGGCTCTATTTTCCGGCTGGCGCATGGCGTCGAAGTGGGCAGAGAGTCGCTGGTGGATCGAGCAGCGAATGTGCAAATTTGGGACTCTTGACTTTAACTATTTTCCAGCTAGTGTCGTGCCATCACTGGAGAAGTTGCAAATTTCGTCACAGATGTGCGCGCATCTGAGCCTGTTTGGTAATTTGGTGACTCGCCGTGTGCTGAAGTGGGAGCAGGAGCACTGCCCACCAGGTGAGACCACATTTACGGCGCAAATGACACCACAGCGCATGGTGAGTTGGATCATATGCGGTCCAATCTAACATAAAACTTAAAGCAGGAAAAATGTAGTCTAGGCTACTTTGCATTTATTTGTTGTCTTTTTTATTTTTTATGTTAGGCTAATCTCTGTATTTATTTATGTTTTTAATTGTTTATGGCTGTTATTATACTGCACTGTGGTTCCAGGAGTACTGCATTCTTTCTTACACCCGTCTGTAATGAGAATAATGACAAACTTGTGCATACATTCACTCTTACTGAATGTATAGCGATAAAAACGTACCTTTTAATGTGACGGTCAAGTAAAATCCGTAATATGCTTATAACCACATTATTTATGGCTAATAAGGTATGTACTGAGCACCAATATAGCGCAAAGAATAAATTCCATTGCAATCTCATAAAGTTTCAGTCTAGTTTATATCTCTTTATTCCTGTATGCTGAAAAAAAAGGTGGAGTCGAAATGGATCCATGGTGACATAGACGTGAAACCTCAACCAATACATACTTTGATCTCATTACATAACTCCTCCCATAGTTTGAGGCGAATAAAACCGTCCTGTTCCACTTGTCCTGTCTGAAGTCTGAACCAAACGCTCGTTTTGTTTGCCCTTGAGAATAGTTGTCCGCGTTATCAGCATGTGGATTTGGAATAGTTAGTCAGTTAAAGTGTTTATTTTTTCCCGCTCTCCTTATCCCTATATCAATTTTATCCCTCTCCCAATCTTTCACCTTTTTAACCATCTCTTCGTGGTGCTAGGTAGTAACATTAGCTTGCTTCTTGCACAGCTCAGCATGGAAACGAACTAATCACTCACGCGTCGTTTTTACTTGCACTGCTCATTCGTCAGATAATATATCGAAAATAATAGATAGTTAAGATTTTGCCAAATAAACCATGCCTTGGAAATGCTTTTGTCGTATTGTTCAGTGGCTGGTTACAGTAACAAAAATACAACGAGAACCATTATCCACCGAAGTAGCCTACTTAGTTGCCATGCACGTAATTTTCGTTCGATTAGCAACCAAAATTAATGAATGGGCCTTTAAATACATTTAAAAAACTTGATAAAAACCTACCATTATTTAATGATTTGTGTGGAACATGCATTTGGTGAAACGTTGCCTTGCAATTTACAGTAGCTTGCTTTAAATAGAGTAATGTTAGATCAAACATTTGCAATACTCTGCTTAGCGTTTAAGTTAACTTCACTTTGATTGCGAGCTTGCGTGTGATATTTATCTCTTCATAGCAGCCGCACTGTTTGTAAAAACCGAATTGAGTCTCCGGAAGACTTTTTCGCCGCCGGTTTGAACAAACTGCGTATGCTCCATGGAGCCAAAGTGACGTTGTTGGGAGCAGGGTCAACCGGATATGGTATTCATGGTCCAGGCACAGTATGATTGACAGTTCGGGGTGGAGAAGCAGTTTTGTGGGAGAAATGAAGCCCATAACCTGACCAAACCCACCATTTTGCAAAACAAAACTTGCGGTAAACTTGCTTAAGTTGCTAATGTTTTATAATAACATTTCATTTTCATCCTCGATTTTACTATGTCATTTATTCGCATTGAATGTGTGGTATTCGTCACATAATTAACGTTCATTCAGTTATCATCAATTTATATTCATCTAACATCAGCTAATTTGATTAGCTACATAGCATACCAGCTGAGCTCAGTAGCCAAGCTTGATGCACACTTGATGCATCACCACACACGTACAAACTTAGGGTAACGCTATTGCCATGAACTACACTGCTCAAAGAAATTAAGGGAACACTTAATCATCACAGTATAACACCAAGTCAATTATACTTCTGGGATATCGATCTGTCCAGTTAGGAAAAGTAAACGATTGTGAATCAATTTCTCCTGCTTTGGTGCAAATGAAAGTTACAACAGGTGGACAGGAGAGGCAACAGCAAGACAACCCCCAAAAAGGAAATGGTTTTGCAGGTGGTGGCCACAGACCATTTCTCTCTCCTTATCCTTCCTGACTGATTTTTTCTCTAGTTTTGCATTTTGCTAGTGCCTTTGTCACTACTGGTAACATGAGGCGGTACCTGGAGTCCATTCAGGTTGCACAGGCAGTCCGGCTCCTCCAGGATGGCACATCCATACGTGCCGTCGCAAGAAGGTTTGCATTGAAGAACCCCGTAATATATTTTCATTAATTGCTTTATATGATTAATTGACAGGATACTAGCCTTGCTAATGGCCAATGTGGGGAACAATTGAGGATATAAAAGTAACAGGTGTCCTGTTCAACCACAATGTGAATCTGTCTAAGCTGTTCAAAGCCTGTGCAATAATGTCTGAGTAGAGAAAATGTGGCATGAGGTGTCATCAGAAGGAAAACTAAAATAGATAAATTATACATTTGATAATATTTTTGTATTTCATTGAAAGTTTCAGAGCCCTTAACAGCCTTTTGTGTCTTAAAATGGTTTCATTCATTCATCATCTCCAGAGAAAATCCCTCTTAATGCTTTAATATTTTGAAAGGTCCCAAAAGATTATTCCCATTCAACTAAGTGGTTTGATCCCATTGCTTTTTCTTCAAAATAAGGTAATCCTTCATGTTTTTGTAGAGAATTGTCAAGACGCAGTTTCCCCTGTGACTCATTTGGGGATATAAAAAAACACTGTCCTGAACATCTGAATCATTCCCAAGAAATTCCGCTTCAAATTGCACCAGTCCTTTATAAATTTAAAAGGGTTATATACTTATAAATGGCTATTATGGAGCAGCAGTCAATCTTCTTTGGGCAGTGGGGAATCTTTCAGCACAGGGATCTCAATAAAGGATGAACAAAAAGTGGGGGGAAGAGTCATTGTGGGTTCCCCCCCCCCCCCCCCTCAATGTCCCTGAAACACTTGAGCCTGCTCTAGAAATTATATCACTCATCTTCCATGACAAGTCACAGAGAAAAGGATGACAGAAGGATTTAAAATTGATTCTGCACAGATACTAAAATAAACAAGGTCATATTTTGTGCGGGGCACTCATAATGCTATGTTATAAGCTGTGAAATCCACCATTGCTCTTTGCCATGAGAGCAGCCAGGACACATCAGGGCATAAATAAAGATGATTGCACTTGTTATGGTTGAAATTGAAACCTGGAACTGTCCTTAAATTGACTTAAGTGTTCGAGAGGCTCCAGTCAATTTTCTCATTCTCTGGTACCATTTAATTCCCGTTGTCAGTTGATGATAGGAGAGTTATGCTGCTGTAATGCATGGGTCAGAAAATAGATTCAATGTGAAAAAGTGATGCTCATTCAGATAGGCAAAATGAACTATATATTTATATTTAAATATAGCTTTATATTTAAAGAGAAGCACATTTAGGAGGTTTTCTGTCTGATGCCTTTAATTCACAGTGGTTCGGGCTCACCCTTGTATTTCCTTCTAGGTGTAATTTCTATCCTGTGGTGGTCCATGCTGTCCACCTCATGTCTGGCAGACAGCTGTAACGTGAGAACTGATGAACATACATTCTCATGTTCACATTGTGATTATTATGCTATATTGCAAACAATTACATAAAGAGGTAATAAAATACCTTTATGTGCATTGCCTCCATCTGCCAAGCACTAGGATGTGGTCTTTTTTGCAGCCTGGAAATTAATGGAAGTTAATTTATTCATTTTGTTGGTGCATGCGAGAGGTGGTTTGAAATCCCCAATTCCCTAGTGATGGAAAGAGGAATCTATACGCTGACAAAGTAAACAGCAATTTGACGTAGCTACACGGTCGCTCACCACAGCATTCCGCAAACGAGTGCCAACTGAAGCTGTTGTGGGTCCCACCCCGTCTATGGTCCCACCAGGCAACCGACCCTGGACGTTGCGGTACATTTCGCATGACACATGAGCTGGCAGCCCTTTCTATGCATATTTTGCAAACGTATCTTCGGATGGAGCCTTGTGCAGTACAGTTACGGCACCAATAACATTCGGCAGGTTGGAAATTTCATACAAACCCGAAATCGACTAACCAGCCATACATAACTCTCAGCCATCAAATAGCTTCTGCGCGATCCTAAAGATGCTTGATAAGTTTATTTGCATTTGTGGTACTTTATGTTGACCTAAATTATGAAAATAAACTCATCTATTTAGTTAGTATTGTAAATGGTACAACTGTCTTGTTTCATTTAAGCCATTTTCCAACTCACACCTAAATAGGTGAGAATTGACCCGAATTTGACATGCTTTAAAATAGGTTTGAACATTGGCAGGATAAATCTAAAAATGTAGAACGTTGGCAGCCATATTGGCCTGGCACTGCAGGGAATAGTGCTTTGGAACACTCTGGCATTGAATGAGTTAGAGCACTTGGCTGATCCCATGCTTAAAAACGTATTTGACCAAGCCGTTTCTGAAGGTAAACTAGGTTTACTGTCTTGCCATTTTCTTCAGGAAGGCTTATGCTAAAAATGGTAATTTTGTAAGGCTTTTTTTAATGATGACATAGTTCCGATTGTTGTCTGCTTTATATGAAAGCAGGCCATACTGGTGTTTGAAAGACATACAATCGTGTCATGCGTACGTTTTTTACCTAAATTAATGAATGTGACTAATTACATTAAAATGTGTCACACTTGTCAGACCCCTAGAAAGCCACACCAAAAAATACCTGTTGCTCTTCTGCAACTTATTTCAGTTGTCTGTAACCCATTCCAGCACTTGCTTTTAGATTGTGTGGGTCCTTTGTCTCAGTCCAAGGCTGGGCATTGTTATTTGTCGTCTGTAATGTGTCAATCCACTCCTTATCCTGAAGCCTATCGGCTCCGACTGCTAAATCCATCCTGCAGACTGACCGCTTTTATGTCCATGTCTGATAGTCCAGAAGTCATTCAAACTGATCAAGGGTACACTTTTATGGCCAAGCAGTTTTATACGGCTTTAAAACAACTTAAAACTGGGGTGTCTCCGTGGCTTAGCCTGTAGAGCACCGTTCCACATGCTCTTGCGAACTGCGATGGCAGTTCAAATCCAGCCGTTTGACCTTTGCCACATTTTTCTCCCTCTCTCTATCGCTCCCCATTCTTACCGTCTCTCTACACTGTGCTGTCCAATAAAAGCTGAAAAGCCCTAAACAAGAAAAAAAAACTAGGCTACTTAAAGGGGTAGTCCACCTCAATAAATCAAATCAAAATATATTTAGTGCATGTATTTTACTATGACATATCACTGAAAAAAAACTTTCTGGAGGATTTCTACATTTCAAAATATCACTGTGTGGATAGCACATTTTGGAAGCTTGATCTTCATTTGCTTTGTTATAAGACCACAATTCCCACAATGCTTCATTTTAAATGGACCACTGAAATGGATTAGCTAGCTAGCTAGATGCTTTACTTTTTTGTGAATTAATTTACTTGGGTGTAATGAAAGAAGAAACCTAAGGTAGGCAAGTTTAGGCAAGTGTCTTTTTTTAAGTTTAGCAAAGTTAGTTAGCTAGCTGTCTGATGGTGGTAGCTAAGCTTAGTTAACCTAGCTAGTTCACTGGTTCAGGTTGTGGTGTTGCTTTCTGAAGATTAAAGTGAAAGCTAATGCTAGCTAACGTCAGATATAAATAAGCTAGGTCAAAGTAAATTTTTTCATTTTTGCAGCTGAGTGTCAGCCTGTTTGTATGAGGGATATTGAGATGAAGTTTGTTCGTAGCATTAGCGTCCAGTGTGTCGAGAGATAACGTTGTCGTTGTCCCCAGCCACTGCGATGATGTATGGGAGTTAGAGGATTGAACGGCTGCGAAATATCAATGCAAGCAGTCTATAAATAAACATTTCTTAATATTTTAAACATGTATACAAAATGTAACTATAAATAATAAGAATAAAACAACCGCAGCTACACATTTACCGCCAAATAAAAATGACTCTCCTATCAATTTCCATGTTCGACATTTCAGAAATGCAATTCAGTGACGTCATTGAATTGCATTTTTCAGAGTTCACATCGTCCATGTTCATAGCAGCTATCACAATAGAGAAAAAGCTTGTAAAACATTTTCAGAAATTCTAAAATATTCACCTAAATGTTTATTAGAGTGGACTACCTCTTTAAAACCCAACACAATGTTTTCAGTGCATATCATCCCCAAAGTAAAGGTGCACTAGAGCATTGTCAAAATTTAAAATCTATCTTGCGCTTTTACTGCACCGAGTTGGGAGGTGACACGGAAGAGGGTCTCCCTTAGTTACTTCAAGCCATTCATGAAGTTGCTGAGGTTCAGGCACTGGGTTCAGTCCCAATGAACTGGTGTTTGGCCATGCTGTTTGAGGTCCTATGGTTGTAATTGCTGATGAATGAGAAACCACAATGCCTCTAGAAAATGTTTTGGACTACATAAGTGTTTTTTCTTTTTCCGCTTTAGTCTATATCAAGCTCAGCACAGAAAGTGCTGAATAAGCACTAAAGGCACTGAACTAAAATGCAGTTTGTTTAATCGAAAAGCTAAAAGTGGGAGGTGATCTAGGTGATCGAGTGTTGGCATTATTGCTCAATAGTCTTTTTCAAGCAAAGTTTGCAGGTCCTTATGTGGTAGACTTTGAGATGAGACTCATTTAATTTGTACGCCCAACCGTAGAAAAAAATATCCAACTGTATCATATCAATTTACTTACTCTTCCTTGCTTTGGTGCCCTCTGTCCCCTCCAATTCTTTATTCCTTATCCTTCTGTACCCTCCAATTCTTTATTCCTTATCCTTCTGTACCCTCCAATTCTTTATTCCTTATCCTTCTGTACCCTCCAATTCTTTATTCCTTATCCTTCTGTACCCTCCAATTCTTTATTCCTTATCCTTCTGTACCCTCCAATTCTTTATTCCTTATCCTTCTGTACCCTCCAATTCTTTATTCCTTATCCTTCTGTACCCTCCAATTCTTTATTCCTTATCCTTCTGTACCCTCCAATTCTTTATTCCTTATCCTTCTGTACCCTCCAATTCTTTATTCCTTATCCTTCTGTACCCTCCAATTCTTTATTCCTTATCCTTCTGTACCCTCCAATTCTTTATTCCGTATCCTTCTGTACCCTCCAATTCTTTATTCCTTATCCTTCTGTACCCTCCAATTATTTATTCCTTATCCTTCTGTACCCTCCAATTCCTAAATCTGTGAAAATGTGCTTGAAGAGTACAAGACTGTACGGTGACTATTGTACGCAGTGTTTTTTTTTTTTTGCCCAATTATTATTTTTTTGCCCACAAAGAGCAAAAAGTCAAGATAGGTAGATCATAGAGAGGGTCTGAACTTGCAGGGGATTTACTCACCGCTGAAATGTCTGATTGAGAAATGGTTTTCACTATTTATAAGGTGTTGTTTTTTTTAAATAAAAATGCCACATTTTGCATTTGAAAAGGAAATTATTTGACTTTTCCTAGCCTACGTAGAAAGAGTGGATTGATTGCTTATGGCTCAGGGAGGAATTCATTTTCATTGATGCCAGTACAGTAGGATTAGCAGCCGTTTCTCTTGTTGCGGACAGTTTATGGATTATAAAATATCATAATCCTCAACCTGTTACATTTTTCCCAACTGGTATGGACCCAAACGCAGGACTCGTAGACAGACTCACAATAAGCTTCAGTGGAGCACTTTATTTAAGGCAAGCAAACAACAATGAAGAGAGAGAGCAAGGTGTGGGTCTGGATATGGGGTTGGCGATAACCAGGGGCAGATGATGATCAGGAGAAGAGCTGGGCGAATGGCAGACAGACTGGAAGCAGGGTTGGCAAGGACAATGGCAGAGCAGTGAATGCAGGCTGGCGGGTAAACTGGAAAAGGCATACTGACACATTAGCAAAACACAACAGAAAATGGCTGAGTAACAAGAGCAACAAACATGACTTGACGTAATGAACTGGCAAGAAGACGACAGAGAAGGGAACATACATAGATAGGGAGATATCTCCATACATAGGGAGATATAATAAGTGGAGCATGCGGAATGTATGCGAGAATGAATGAGCTAACGAGAGTGATTGTGGAATGCGAACAGGGAAGGCGAGTGATTGGCTGGGAGATTAAGAGAGGGGGAAAAAGAAACGAGGAGGGAAACTACACCCAGCCTGCACAACACGAAAGACAGACTGGGTAAAAGTAAAAACATGACATGAAACGAGAGGAATGGGGAACACAGGGAGAACAATAGGAAAGTGGACTGGAAGGGAGAGGCGGATGCAACAAAAACCTGAGCTGTCAATTTCAACCATGGTGACTACTGTCTTGTTATTGGTTTTGTTATCTCTAGTGGTTTTACTGATTGAGCTGGGGTTTCCATCATTTTTATATCTATTCTTTACCTAACCTATGTGACAATTGATTTTCTAATCTTTACTTCCCCTGCGCACCGTTTAACAAGTTTTATTTAATTTTGATATAGCATACGGAGCTACCATTCTTCGTTTTAGTTAGGCTACAATCCTCATAGAAATGAGAAAATAATGATTTCTAAACGGAAGCTTTACGGAGCCCGTGGTGGTTAGCAACAATTGCTATGCACAGGAGCGCTGTGATTGGTGGTTCAGCTCGCCAGTGCTTTGTGTTAGGGAATTGCTTTGTGTATGGGCAATTTGGCACGTGCCCAATTGCCCATATGGTAGATTCGGCCCTGTATGTGAGTGGTGCGGAGTGGAAGCGGAGCTGTGTGATTTTGCCTGGATTTTGCTCTCTCGCGCCAAGATCGCTCCGATACCGCTCCATCCCACGAGCAAACACGTTAAACGTCAGCATTCGCCACATTGTTATACACTCTGTCAAGTTTAGCTGCAGTCAGACATGGAATTCGCCAAATATTATTGGAAAGAAAACGACAAAAATACAAATGTTTTGTAAAAAAAGGCGTTTCACCGACTTTTCAGCTCAAAAATGTTTGATGGGGTTTGTCTCCTCTTCCAGACGAGTAGCCTAGGCTAGCTATTCATGCTTTTAAATCAACATACTAATTAATGCATAGGCTACTGCGTAGGCCTCACAATTTTAAAGACCCCTACTTGGTGAAATTTTATGAAAATATGATTTCCCATAGTGAATTTAATTTAATTTAACAAACGACCGAAAAACACAGACAAAATAGTCTACGTTGAAAAATAACCGAGAAAGCAGTTAACCTAATAGCCGATGCGATTTGTTTTAATTCATAGAACTATAGGCTTAATGTTCTAATTTGAGTTTTTTCTTTTAAAGACAAGGATGCATTTTTTTTAACTTTTATTTAATTATAGGCTATGTTTTCTGCATGGTGCAAAGTAGCCAAAAAATAGGCTGAGGCTACTGTTGGTGTTGATTTAAAAAAAAAAAAAAAATCTCACATATTTTTAACTTAAGGGAACAGACGTTTTTTTAAATTTAAGAATTTTAAAATGGAGCGCAAATTTAGTTTTTTGTTATAGAGCAAATATGGAGCAAGTTTTCTCTCACTAGTGAACGGGAAATAGAGCTCCACTCCTCTCACATACTCTGACTGAGATGCTGTCCAATTACAAATGTGATTTCCCTGACAGGAACAGAATTGCAAAGGTAATAATACATATCTAACCAGTGTTCAGTCTGCAGAAGGGTCAAATAATAATTAATTTAAAAAGCCATATTTCTTATTTTTTAACCTTACTTCAGAGGGTCTTGGAATTATTTTTCTGGGATATGAAACTGGTTTTCAATAACATCAGATAATATTTAACTGTTCTCAAATGTAAATGTGCCCATACACATAGGTTTGCATATTCTCAAATATTTCTGCCAAAAGTTCCCCCGTTGGGTTGGAATTTCTAAATGGGTCCTGTGGGCGTTGATTTGCCTGGACAGCTGCGGGAGTGATTGTGGCAGATAAACTATGTTTGCAGGGGGCACTGATAGGATGGGTGATGTAAAATTTAGTGCAGCACAGTGATCCTGATAAGCCACAGTGCCCTCAAGCCTTTATTTCAGTCAGAAATACACCTGACTCAAGTGATCATTGTCTTGACTAAACCAATTTAGCCTTCGTCTCCAGTTAGCGATTTACAGAGTGCTGTAAAGTATTGCTGGAGTCAGTGTGTGGCCCTCCAGGATTTCAGTTGGGGAGTTAAGATTTTGATAAAAAGAGGTTTGGAGTGGGGCTTGCATTGCCTGAATTTTGTTAGTTCCTCTTCTTGGAAATACATTCCAAAAGGCTTTCTACAAAGCCTTATCACTGGCTACCTGGAGTGAAAGGTAGCCTCATTCTATTCAGATGGGTCTGCCTTACATGTTCTGAGATTTATTTTTGTTAAATGGACATGTCTCATTTATGGTTCAGCTAGAATGGCAAAGCAATGATCGCTAAAAAAATACTAATACATAGGTAGGCTATATATAGTGCAAGTATTTGGACAGTGACATATTTTTTGTTGATTTGGCTCTGTATTCCAGCACATTTTTAAAGGCAATGAATATGAGGTTAAAGTGTAGATTAACATAGGTTATCGATCTCTGACCCAGAACCACAGACTGCGAGCCCTTTTATATACTGGAAGTCTAAGATGGGATACAGAAGATTTCAGGAAGTGGTGTCCTGCTTTCCTTTCAGTGTATAATTGTATATATTACTAACTTGTGCTAACAATCACTCGGGTGCTTTATTAGTTATGTGCACTTTACTAAACTATTAACATAAATGTGTATTAACAAACAAATTGTCTGTCTTGTAGTTAGATACTAACATTTAACCAGCTTCCCCTTTATCTTTTCTACCTGCATTACTAAGCTGTCCTTGAGCTACTTTTTAACTTGTTTCAGCTGCTTATCCTTAGAGACCAAACCTCCCCTTATTACTGTGCACACTCTGCTCCTACTCGAGCCCGTTGTCTGTCATGCATGTTTTCCAAGTCCCTTCAATGTATTCGTTCTTCCCTCGTTATTGTTTTATTGGTCTTTGTTATCCCACATTGTTCTCACCTGTGAGCTATCTCCCCTCCCTGCCTCTGCACACCTGATTCCCATTATGTCTGTCTCCCTCTGTGTATTTAACCCAGTCATCTCAGAGTGCCTCACTGTTTCTTAATTCTAGCTTTAAATAAATAAATAAATAAATAAATAAATAAATAATCTTCCGAGTTGTCCGTTGTCCGTGGCATTCAGTATCTGTTCCTGAGTTTTTGTTATCCCTCGTCCTTTTCCCTGTTGGTTTTTTTGTTGCTGTCTTTTTGTTTTTTCTTGTTTTCCTGTTACGCCTCCCTGGTTTTGACTCCTGCCTGTGTTCTTGCGACCCTGATTTTGGACTCTGTTTTTGTACCTCTGCTGTGCCTTCCCGGTTCAGACCACTGTCTTTTGGTTACAAGCCCAGTTCTTTAACCATTATACTACACTGCCCCGTTGTTTCCCCATCTTTTATTTGGGCTTACCTTACTGTTCAAAAGATTTATCCTTAGTGTGGCTAACATAGGCTATGTGGTCTAATGCTGCATAAACTAATTCACCACAAGATGTAAACCATTGGTTATGGAGGTAGATTTCTATCAAAAATAAACAAACACAAAAGTATAATCCACAATTATTTTTTACAATCCACGCACAAGCACCTCTCAATTTGTGTTCGTAGGTACTAATCCACAAATGTGTTTTTGCCATCCACAAGCACCTCTCAACTTGTGTTTCGTAAATCATCATTAGGATGAATGAAAAAATTATATTCACAAATCCAAATAACATTTTAAGATATGTTACTAATGTTCACATTTACAAATCAACAGCCGAATCTAGGCTTGCGAACTGGCGAATCTACATTTGGCGATCGAAGGACACGCTTGATCTGCTTGGATTTACGTACGGAATTTTGAGACAAATATTCCGCTGGTTTTCCCCGTGTCGATTCACACATGATTCACTTGTGATTCACACGCAAAACTTCTTCATCTTCGGCACTACCTAACACGGCTATGTGTGTTCGGCTCATCTACCTCCATAATTGGTGTAAGCCTCATGAACAGAACGTCCAGGTAAGAACATTAGAAAGACAGTAGAGTTCTGGAACAGTATTATGGACAGATGAGACCAGTATTACCACTGCATGAACATAGGAGTTTCTGGAAGATATCTGCCCTGTTAAATTTCAGTGAAATTAGCCAAGTGTCAGTTGTGAACAGCAGGGATTAGGAACAAATTATTTTTCATTTAGTTTCGTTCTGAACAAAAACGGTATAATAACGTTTCTGTTCCAGCGTTCCGCCCACATAAATTAATGGAATAACGGCTAGTACGAAATGTAAAAATCGGTTAATCACGTTATCATGATGACGTCACAATGGCGTCTAAACAAAGAAAGTGCAACAAAAAGAAGCTCAAAACTGTGAAAGTGTTGTCATAGCAACAGTAAACAAGCTCAAAATTCAGAACAACTTCTAATTATTACCGGCGCACACCTTGCTGAACCACACCGTGCTTTCTGTGGAGACAGGCCTAAAGCCAGCAATGACAAATCCTAGCTTGCTGATATGGCATTTGCTTCATTACTATGTAAAACTAAAGATAATAGCTGGAAGTTGGCAAGAAAGTGTGCAAAAGTCTATGCAAGATTGGGGTAGGCAAACTATATTATTACTTGATACTAACTTACTTCATAATTTGTGTTGACAACAATATCTCCGAATGTGTCTTAAAGTAATGTGACATTCATGTACATCTCAGTGTTTCCCCTACCATAGATATTAGTGGGCGGGCCGCCCACCAATGAAGGGTTGTTTTTCCTGACTTATTTTTCCATGAAATTCGATAGGAAAATGAGTCAGGAGAAACGACCCTTAAAGTGATCCATTCATATTTCCTGCATTTCTGGAAGCACAGTGATGGTTTGAGGCTCGTTTGATACCTCACACCCTTGAGGACTCATAGCCATTTAGCCAACCATGGGTTCCATACTATTCCTGTGTCATTTACAACTTAATCTAGTCCCACCCCCAATTTCCATAGAGATCCATTCAAATGCAGAGAGGTAGTATCGCTTGTAAGAGTACCTGGAAATAAGATATCAAGAATCTTTTTGATATCCTTTTTATACCCAATCATGATAGCATCACCTGTTTACCTGTGGAATGTTCCAAACAGGTGTTTTTTTTTTACTTTGAACCAGTATTTTTTTTTTTGCCCGTCCCAACTTTTTCAGAACGTGTTGCAGGCATAAAATTTGGAATTAGCGTACATTTACAAAAATCAATAAAGTTGATAAGGTAAAACATTAATATATATTTTCTGTACTGTTTTCAATTAAATATATGCAAAAGAGAATTTACAAATCACTGCTTTCTGTTTTTATGTGCATTTTACATACTGTTCCAACTTTGGAATCGGGGTTTGTAGATGCGGTCTGACTCGAGCTGATGCGGATGCGACCCAGTTTCACTGCTGTTCATGGTCGTAAAGTTAACATTGACTTTATTTTATGTCCTCAGATTGACACGAAATTACACTGTTTCTCTTCCATTCTTTGCAAAGCATTTTGAGGGACATCAGTTAGATTTTCGTCACGCACGCAAGCAGACGCCAACGTTATTACTTTGACAGTTGATCAACATCTTCCATGAAAACTTTGTTCTTTATCGTTTTCGTTCCTTGAAACGTTTCTAGTCCCTGGTGACGGAAATTTGATGAGCGGAAATTTCTGCCGCTCCACTCCGCTCATATACTCTGACTGTACCAAAGGCGAAAACATGATCCAAAGCATCCCACCTATGCAATATGATGACTATATTTAAGATTGTTAATTTGTCCAATTACTTTGCTCCCCAACCTGGTCTCACAACCCATTCGCATCAATTCAAAAATTTCCAGCACCTTAAAATTTGTACTAATCCTATGAATGAGCAGAGGTGGATATTCCAGCTTCAGAAGGTAAAAGTCCTCCCCAGTATTTTGCTCCAAACATGTGGCTTTGCTAACTAGCACAATTCTTCAGCCAAAAGGTAGTACTAATTGGTGAAATCAGCTGCTTTATGGCTGAAAGAAACACATAGCAGGGCTTTTACTTTCTCATCCCTGGACTTTGCACCCCGACTTCTCGCATCACACGACTTGACGAGTTTCTACAAATCAATACAAAGCAGAACAAAAATCCGCCATTTTTCTTTCGCCGGTGAAACGGGCTAAGCCAACAATATTGTATCACCACAATATTACACGTTATAATACACATTATGTAGCACATAAAGCAGCTCAGGCTCATTCCATTATCCTCTTGACAGCATTTCCTTTAGAAGGTTGGTATGAAAGGAAAGATATTGTCAGTTATACAGTGTAATTAATATTACACTGAAGGATTATTGAAATTTTTGCCATTCATTGCTAGCCTGCACATTTCAGAATATAATGGATTTTGTGCTTTTATTGGACACACATTAGCTGTTCAAGTCATTTTCCCAGGGTTCTAGCAACAAAATTGCATTGTGTCATGAAATTTTTTTTATCCGCCTTTCCATCCTACCAAACAAGTGCTTTAAACATTCCTCCTTTTTTTGCTTGTCAATGAAATTGATTATACTTCAGCATTTTCCCACCCCTGGGGATATAATAAAATACAGAGGTTGACTGGATATTGCAAGCCTCCAGGATCCTGTGGACACACTGTATTTTAGTTCTAGTTTCATCCCCTCTGATTTCAGATTCATAGCTGCTCTAGTTGATCAATTTCAATTTCAGCTCCTTCTCACAGTTAATCTGAGAAATTTTATTGCCTTTTCTATCTCTTTTACTCCACCTCTCTATGCAATTTACTTCCTAAATCACTGGCATCTCTTGCCATCACCTGGAGAGTAAGAAGGGGCATTCTGTGTTTGCTGGACACTGGTATGCTTCCTGATGTGCCAGCTTTGCTAGAGATTTCTGTCCATCACCTTATGATAAAGGAAGGTTATAGACTATCCTGGGGTAGTGGTAAATATTCGCCATCCACCTTCTAAAAACGTATTGATTCGTATGTATTGCTTAATAAATGCTCCTTTTAGTTTTTTCTAATTGATCATTTTCAGCAGTGAGCCAATATGCAAACCTAATTTTGATCCACAAATGCAGAGTGGAATTTGATTTTCTCAATGAAAACAATGCTCCTTTGAAATGCCTCTGTGGGAGAAGACCAGGACCCCTTATACACACGGCTTCCCGAGATCTGTAATGGGGGGGGAAAAAAGGCTGGACTTAAATATTATACATTTTTTTCTAGAATTTACCCTGTAGATATATGAACCCATCTTGCAGAAAGTACTTTTTTTTCTTCAAATGTGGGGACTTCAGATTTGGGTCTGGCAGAATGAATAACTGAGGCAGAAAGATATATTCTAGCAGCAGAAGTCTGCACTGAGACATGACCCCCGTACAAATTGAGGACTAGGGCCCTGGTGCTTTGGAACCTTATTTAGATTATTATTATTCTTATTTTTTATAATAATATTATTATTAATAATAATAACAGCCTCTGTTATCATCAAGAAATGAGTGCATACTATGAAACTGTATAATTAAATGCAACAATAAAAAAAAAAAGTGTGGATTCAATTTGAAATGTTACAGGCTACATATTTTTAAAGTGAAGAGCAGCTTTAATATTGAGAATTGTTTTCATTTTAAAAGTTAGGGCAATATGATTTAATACTATTTTAAAAAAAATATTATTGCTTTTAAACGGTGGAATATTGTGCATATTGGCTTTTGGAATAAAAGGTGTCTTCAAGTACGTACAGTTAAGAAGCCAGATTCAAAAACAATATTTTGAGATGGAAACATTGCAAATAAATTTCATACAAATCAAAGACTCATCAGCCAGATTAGTTTCTAGCGATTTTCTGATTCCATGGTGTTTTTCCAAACACATCTGAGTGAAGGCGTTCTGCATAAATCACATAAAAATGAAAAATATATTAGAATTGCAGGCATTCACCATTAAAGGAAAACATCAGATCATCTTCCCTCACCTACTACTAGCTGGTGGTGCAGTAGAGCATATTTTCTTGCTGAATTTTATATACATTATATCTTTTTTTAATGCCTTTTTCTCCCAATTTAGAAAGCCCTACTGTGCTCATGATGCAATGCTCATCACAACCTCCGTTGTTGATTTCGAAGAGTGCAGACGAGCGCATACTCTCCTCTGAAAGACGTGATGACAGCCATCACTTGCAGCTCAACTTTTGAAACAGAATTAGCATGTTCTCCTTTCTGCCTCTAGTTCCCAGCATGCACCCCTTTCTGAGAGTTTACAGCTCGCATTAAAACAGATTCATCAGATGACTGACAAGTTTAGTTTATGGTAAATGAGGGTATGTCACAGAGAAAGCCTGCTGTGTTGCCATGACTGAAAGCTGAACTGTAGAAGGCAACTTGTAACTCCCTGGAGAATACAAAAGTCAAGCTCAGTATAGACTGCTCTGAAAATGCGTCAAAATAAAAAAGAATACTCAGATACTCGTACTCTTTGAAATGACACCTAATGAATACAAAACAATTTGCACCACATTACTTGTAATTAATGTAATACTCAGGAGTAAGTACACTTTGAATGAATTCTGACTGCATTTTACAAATTGTTGAACAGTATGTCCAATACACTAAACTGCTTATACCAGGTAGTTATTTATTCAGCAAAGCACAATTATTATTGCTAGTAGCAGCTGGAGAAGAGAATACCATGTAAACTGTGAGTTTGGAATAAAGCATTGTGTTTCCCACCCTGATTACCCAAGTACAAACCCGAGATGGTAGTGGAAATGCAAAATGGATGTACAGTAACCAGGGGAACACAGAAAAGAAGGCTTGACCAGAAGAGCTGGTGCATACTAGTCTATTAAACAGACACAGCTTACCTCATCTGGGGAAAGGAATACAGGGTGACATGCAATCGCACAAGAGCTATGCTCCAGGACTAACGATGAGATCAACACAACGTGCTAAGAAAGTGATGGCGTGACGTCCAACACTTATAAATGAAAAAGATTAATCTGATCCTCTGCTAGCCTCTCGAACGGGCACGGTCACAGACAGAGAGGAAACAGGAAGTGAAAATAGTATTCAGGAATACTTTCCACTTCAGACCTGTCTCTCTCTGTTTAGGAACCTCATTACGGCCTTGAAATGATAGAAACACTGAAACTACACTGATGCTGCTTGAGTGGTTTGTCGTGATCGTACTCCTCTTCAGCTCTCATTTGGTTGAATTTAAGTGTACCAGCGCTTAAAATATGCTAGACAATATTACCAGGCACAGCTAAGCTGATTAAAGAGATTGCACAGACAACAAATTGTGTAGCACGATTGCAATAGTAAGACATGCGTACGACTTAGCAAACAACACAAAAGCAGGAAACTGGAATGACTTCCCGACAACCTAAACCACATTACAGGGCTAATAGTGTTTCTTACTTTTTAACTTTGTGTTGCATAAAACTATTACATGATGTGCAACATAGATAACAGGGTAACACTTTACAATAAGGGAACACACCTCATGCCTGAATTAATGCATGACTCATCATGATTCCATCATGATTTAATGCATGAATTAATGCATGATGTATCATGAACTCTGTGCGGTTCAATATTAATTAATGATCAAGGCATTATTAGTTCATGTGATTACTGTACACTTAATGTATCATCAGTTAATGAACATTAACTCACAGTTAAGTCATACATTAAGTAACATGTCATCAAAGTAGCTGCAAACCAGTTAGGTAGACAAAAGCTTCTCAGACCATCAGTGGTGGATTTATCCATTTTGGGGCCCCCAAAACTCTTCCTGACAGTGTGCTGACAAAGCTGTTCGCTTTTAAAACAACAGAAATTCAGATTTTTATAAATCACCCATTTTTATAACAACCCCCCCCCCCCCCCCCATTGCTTGTGCATATAAGGAGACAGGATCTGTGTGGCTTACAATATCACATGTTTTATGTTATTTTAATTTAATTTATCTTAGGAAATGTATTATTTGTCATTATTTATCAATATTAGCCTATTTGCAATATTCAATCATTCAGACTAATAAGCTGCTGGGTGAACCCTACGCCTACTTCTAATATGTTTCTACTAAAACTATGGTGCTTTAGTCATATTTTCAACCCAGTTATACCATAATACAGAATAATCAATCTGTGATTTTACTTGACACAATAACAAACATATAGTATTGATGTTTTACTTATTGTACAGCCAACAAAAGACTCTGGTTGGTCAACATATGACTTACTCAACATATGACTCTGATTAGGGAACGGGTACAATAATGATTAATCTAGCCTACAATTACACGCATGCTAGGACCGTGAAAATAGGAAAAATAAAAATAGGAAGTGAATCTACTATCTACTGATTGGAGGCTAAGGAAATTATTAAAAGCGTTTTTATTTTTTACAATCCAGATAACCTGTTTGTGACTTTTGTCGCCTTTAGCTTTCCGTATACAAAAACCACAACCGTAATATACGGTAGTTCGAACTTCCATGAAAACGAATAAAATCTATTAGACAGACAACAGGCGCTCGTTGAATGAATGGAAGTCAGTGGAGTTTTTACACTGAAACGGGTCATTATCAGACAGACTAAATGAAGTTTCCCTTTTCTTTTTAGATTATGGCTATGTTGTCATGGCCCAGTACTACTACTTACAACCCGTTATGATTGTGACTATCCAACGAAAACGAACTTTAAAACCGGCTAGCGCCGGGCAGATGCGCGTCATTCTAAGCATACGTTATGTAACTTTAGTTGCTAAGCTAACTGAAAAAACTACATGAATGTTACTTAAATTCCGGTAAGTAGTTTATGTAGCTAGTTAGCTCATTGTAAATGCGTTCAATGTTGGCTATGTTTGCAAAAAAATCGACGTAGCAGCGAATCAATCTCAGACACAAATAGCTAGCAAGCTAGCTGCTATGAGGCCTACTATCACTTGTCATTTTGCTTGCTGGCTTGCCAATGTCAAATTTATTTAGGCTAGTTCAGTGGCATTAGTATTAGAACACACAGGGATTTGAATATTGCTGCTAACTGTAACAGTAGCTAGTTAGGCAAATGTTAAATTGCATAATTCCCTTAGAAATGTCCTTTTCGGAGTAAAATGTGTATGTATCTAACGTTACCCTGTCATGTGAGCTCAGGACTGGACTTATTTAAATAATTAGATTTTGCGAGGAACATGTACAGTAGCCTAACTTAGTTATCCTTCAGTTGCCACCAGACATATATATATATAGAAATATTGAACTGAATTAGATTCAACTACTTTACGTGATGTCGTAATAAACCTACATGTAGTTCAACCTTTTCATACTGATTTCTGTCAGCTAGTCATCATCACGTGTTCAAGAAGACCAACCAGAGTAATCTCCGATGAGTAAAACAACAACTAGCTTTGTATCGTGTCAACTATAATCACGCATTGATTATTATTCTTATATGTATTGTGGATATAACTAGTTTTAATATATGACTGTTAACCTTTTAGTTTTGGTAGAAAAAGGCAGGGGTTTCTAAATTATAGCCCAAGCGGAAATTGAGAGGTACAGTGCACTGGAAGCCATATTGGTTGCTGTAACTTCGGCAATAGAAGCAAGCAGTTGAGTCCGTTCAATATCATAGAGTTCAGTGTATTGCCCACTTTTTTTTGGTGTCTATCTGAGTGCCATTCTAGTTTTGATTTGTAAATGATCTTCTTTTAACAGTAGGGTCGTGGGAGATATGGCAGGACATGGAGGAGGCGGAAATGGGTTTTTGGGATTTTGAGGTATCAGAGGAAATGGCCAGTTCTGAGACTGGTGAAGACTGCTCCCAAATTTTGAAGACACGTTCGTCGGGGGACCACAACAATAAGTGATCAGTGGCGTTGCCACTGCTGGATACACACATTTCATTGTTAACCACAGCAGGAGCTTTATTGATCCTAACAGTGGGGGACATACACAAAATATAGAGAGGGCTAAGGGGATTTATAAAAATCAGATATGGTGACTGAGAGGAAATGGGAGTGAGGTCCTTTTGAATGTCTTAAATTGTGTTCCACATGTATAATTAATAAAACATTGATGTTCTATTTGGACGACTTTTGACTGGTTTATTTTAATATTAGGTTTTCAAGGGTGCAGAAATCATTGAGCTATTTATTAAGTAATAGTGATGTGATGATGGGGTAATCATTACTATATGAAGAATTGTGTGTGACTTTACTTGAAGGGTCACAATTCATTGAACTCATAATTAAGTAATGATGAACTCATGCTTAACAAATGCTTGCCTCCTATCAATCTACATTAAGTAATCATTTACAAATTAGTATCATGCCATGACTTTACTTAGAGGGACACAAGTCAGCCAAGTACTTAGGAAGTAATGGTGATTGCATGTGTGAAATAATGATGAAATTTAATGATAAATGGTGAACTTAAAATTTACACTCAGTATCCACTGTATTAGGAATACCTACCTAGTACGATCTAATGTTCTGTTGCTGCAGCCCATCCCTTTCAGGGTTCAACATGTGCATTCAGTGATGCCCCTCTGCTCACCACTGTTGTTAATTATAATTTTTTTGGCCTTTCTGTTAGCTTGAATGTGTCTGGCCATTCTTCTCTGACCTCTCTCATTAACAAGGTTGTTTGTGCTCTCAGAACTGCCACTTGATATTTTTGGGGTATCACACTCAACCCGACCCAATTTTTCCAACAAATAGCGTATATATTAACCTTGAGTATTGGTAACTATATAATTGAAAAATAAGTACAAAGTACTCATTCTCTAAAACATGAATGGCTGTCATAATCCACACACATTGACTCCATATTATTTACAAAGATCACCATCAAGTCTATTAAACGTGATTTTTTTATGACACATTAGAGATGGGCCTACTATAGGGTTTGCCCAGAAGCATAGTCTGAATGACTGAATATTGGCAAATATAGACTATAAATACTAATTATGCACTTTCTAAGATAAATTTAAATAACATAAAGCATTTGATATTACTGTCACAATTTTGACAGGTAAATGATAGATGGGGCCCCGATATAGATAAATCCACCACTGATGGTCTGAGAAGCTTTTGTCTACCTAACTGGTTTGCAGCTACTTTGATGACATGTTACTTAATGTATGACTTAACTATGAGTTAATGTTCATTAATTGATGATACATTAAGTGTACAGTAATCACATGAACTAATAATGCCTTGATCATTTATTAATATTGAACCGCACAGAGTTCATGATACATCATGCATTAATTCATGCATTAAATCATGATGAAATCATGATGAGTCATGCATTAATTCAGGCATGAGGTGTGTTCCCTTATTGTAAAGTGTTACCGATAACAGTATACTCTGTTAGGTTGCTGTAGCTCAAAATGTTTCTACTCATACTCTACTCATGTACACATGTTAAATTATGAAGTAGTGGTATAATAAGTGCTCTCAAAGTAGATATACCCTTGATGGATTAACAAAAAAATAATCCTCTCAAATAAGGGCTTTACTATTTATACTATTGTTCTCTTCTGACCCACTCCCAAAATCCATTTAAGGAAGGCGAGCATTTTCTGTAGCCATGCTGATGAGTTGGCCAAATTAGTAGTAATTTTGAAAATAGCTGCATATATTATGCCTCAATGAGCGAAAGTACATTCCTGAGTGACCTGTGGTTTGTTGCGTAACACTGTAGCTTTATTGTTTCAAGCATCCAATAAGACATTGCAAACACCGTTGGGGGAAAAAAAGAGTTGACAATCAACCAGAATTAACTGGAATGCATTACAACTGCATGAACAGCTGGCCAAGTTTTAGGTTTCCCCTCAGAGCCGCTGGTGGGCGCCCTTGCTGTGTTTTTCAGCCGCCCGGGACTTATTGTTTTCACCTGTTCAGGTGTATGGCTGGCTACTTAAGCTCTGCGTGTTCTGGTTCCGGCGCTTTTGTGTCATTGTTGCCACACTAAGCCAGGTATTCGGCACAGGCCCTCGAGAGAGACTGCATTGCTTCCCCTGTTTGAAAGTGCAGGAACTTTAGTTTATTTTACAGCATAGTTTAGATCCTTAGGATTTATTTTCCTTTGCTCTTTTCTGTTTCTTGTTTCATTTGCCTACCTGTCCTCTTTGAGGAATACCTTTGTTTATCTTTACTTTGTTTCGCCTCTTCGTTTAGCTCTTTTGTTATTGATTGAGCTTAAGGTCATTCTTTCCTTTTCCTATTTTTATGTTCGAGTCTGCTAGACTCTTTTCTGGGTCGCTATTCTTTGGCTTTACGTCTGGAGTTTTTCTCCGTTCATTTTATTTCTCTGCTCCATTCGTGGACTTTTCTTCCTCTAATTCTAGTGGTTCCCACACCTTGTGGGTAACCTTTTTATTCCCTCACGGTCCCGTTGTAAATTCTTTGGCGGCCGACAAAATAATTTCACTGACCGCCAAAGGGAAATCGGGACCGCCAAAATGACAATAATTAACAAAACGGCAAATAAAATCATATCCAAATTAATTAAATAGAATTTTCTGGATGCAATATGGTCTTTCGGCCAGCGGATGGCGATATATATTGTACTAGTCGCCTTCCAAGATGTCAGTACTAGGAAATGAGTAGCAGAAGCATAGAACCATAGACTGTATAGAAATGCGGTTCAGCTATTCCGTGGCAGAGTGCGACATAGCGTGTGCAGCGAGTTGGATGAAACACGCTCAAATTTTGAATTAGGCTTCCTTTGAAGCCCTAACTTCTGAAAAGGTAAAAGCTTTAACCCGATCCACGTTGGCGCCCCGTATTATAGTGGTAGACGTATCGGTCCCAATTACAGTATTCATGTTTATCTTAAATTATAAACTAAGCTACGGCTTTACCAAAACCCGCAGGATTGATACTGCAGTGCAATAAAATAAGAATGTGATATTAATAGCCGAAAGCGCTTACGACCCTCGTCTGGCCACAGCCACAGACTGTAAAATGCATAAAATGCACCGTTTATAAGAAAATCATGTTCAGATATAGCTAGAAACAATAATATATTTTTTAAACGTTGTACAAACAGGCCTAAGTATTCGGCGTTTTCTATTGCTTAGCCTACTATAGGCTACTGGCTACCTGATGCAATTTCGGTTTAGAAGACACCTCGTTTTTTTCTCCAAAATCTCTCGTAGCTATAAATATGTTAATAAAACAAAATATCTTACTTGTAGGCTATATGCAGCTACCACTGTGCTATGATTAACCCTGAAGAGTTTATCTTGTTACATTTCGCCAACAGTCGACATTTCCACAGTGATCGCATTTAGGGCTGAAATAGTCTACATTGCTGTTGTTAGACTATGTAAAAACACACACGTTGCTTAGAAAAAAACAACAACTTGTAGCTACACTTATTTTTTAATTCTGTTTTAGAGTGTTGTTTATTTATTTTTCTATTTGTGCGATATCAAAATTGTGAGACTCGATAATAGAGAGTAGGAAACTTTTTTTTTTTAAAAACCTCACGCTCTCAAACCATGAGCAATAAATGGAGGTCAGAAATAAAACAAACGAAAACCCAGTGTTAACAGGTGAGAGAAACGAAAATGAAAATAGAAACTGTTACCTCTAGCTCTAGGTATGTACGAGCTGAATAAACAGTAACAAAGAGAGGAGTAAAAATAATGATAATACTGCAGAAGGAAAGCAAAGAGAAAACGATAAAGGATAAAGAGTGAAAACAGGAAAGAAAGATTCTAAATATCTTATTCCTAACTCTAACCGGGCTTCCTACTATTCTTATTTCTAACAACAAGAAGTGTCCAAGTTCCTATACCTTACCGACTTGGTGTCAAAAGTAATATGACAACAAAGCACTGGAAGAGGCAAGCGAGAAGCTTAAATATCCGGTGCAATCACCTGAGACAGGTAAGCAAATTGACAGCCGGAAAACAAAACACGGAAGGGAGCCGATCCGGAGCCGCGAGAAAGCTCAAGCGGAGACGGAAATGGCAACAAGGAAACCCGTGACACTCATAGCGCCGACGGCATGGCCACTAGGTCTGTGTGAATGGATTAATGACGAAATGCATCTATTGAGATCTAAAACTGTTTATTAAATGCACGTCTGTGTTCCCCCCCCACAAGAGTGTTCACTTAGAAACTCATTTTGCACAAGTGCACAGATTTTCAACGGACCCCAACACTTGAGTTATCGATGGGGAGGTGCATATCTAAAGTATGCATTCTTCACAGGTGACCTAAGGCGAAATGGAAAGGTGGAAGATCGAACTCTGAAATATAATGCTGATTCTGATACATTTGTCAGCTGGCTTTTGTCTCAGGAATACCTGCATTTTATTCTGAGGAATATTCTCATCCTAGCCCAGTATAGTCTGGCATGACAATGATGAATGCTTCATAATATCGTCAGCAAGAAATTGGGCAATACAAATGAAATGCACATATTGGATGATTATCATGATTTATGATTTATGTGGATGACTGTCAGGTGGCTTCTGGTAAGTGTCATGACAAAATGGCAAAGTTGTTGTCTTGAAAATAGCAGCTAAACATTTAGAATTGTTTGTTTTTTTGTGGTATAAATTATCACTGCTCTCTACCAAAATGAGAATATAGTAAAGCATTGTATCATTAAGGCAATCATTATGTGTCAGGTATAGTATTATATTATGTGCCATTTAAATGTCATTACCATAAACGTCCATACTCTATGTTGCTTGTATACTATTTACACTTTTTAAACTATGAAGCTTTAAGACATGTGACAGTCCCCATTGATTTGCTGAGATTGTCAATGCATTTAGTGATTAGACTACCCTTTGCATAGGGCTTTCACTGTTGCATGCAATTACAAGTGGATATCTAGAAATCTGAAAGAGAAAATATCCAGGAGTTTCCAGCTGTTCAGATTATAAATGTATATTAAATATATATGAGTAAATATTACACTGGGTGTTTGTCTGTCTCCAAAACATCTCAGCCACAGTGTTAAAAGGTAACTCAAGAAGTTTGGTGCCAAAGTGAGCTCATTCAGTGTGTGGGTGGTTTAATTATGGGTTTATTGAAAGTCCAGTCAAATCTTTTGATTATGCTGTCACATGTATTATATTATTTATATATAAAAAAGTAGATTAGTTTGGATGGTAGGTTCATCTTAATGATTGATGTTTTTTAATATACGGGGAAAATTGAGCTCAAAGGGATTATGGGAATTTGGGGATATCTGAACTCCTATGAATCTGATAGAGGTGGTGGGCCATTTAAAAGGATAATCCCAGACTTAAACTTCTCAGCGACATTTCCTCAGTGATAAGCTCAGATGTGTCCCTGCTCGTAATGCATCCAGAGACGGCACTGAAGAGGGTGTTAAGGTCCGTGACAGGGGGAGGTGAAATTGAGGGGTTCAGAATGTGAAGTCGTGTGATCTGCATATAAACTGGTTTCATTTCTGTCCTGTTGTGAGGCTGTGATTCAGTCATTTCTCCTGACAGACAGCTTTTGATGGGGGAGAGGTCATCCCCACAATTCCTCCTTTCTGAAATAGAGACAAGGAGAATCGGCAGTTTGGCGTCGGGGCTCCCATAAAACTTCATACATTTCATAAGAGATTGTCCACATCTGAATTACTTACTTTTTGGTTATTGTTGCTATTGACAAAAAATAAGAATAATAATCCATAGTGAATGTACACAGGGTGCTTAACCACGCAGGATAATACAATGATAAATTACATTTTTAGTAAAATGGTTGCTTTAAAATGGTTTTTAAAAAAAGGAAGGGCCATTCTACCCTATGAAGTGTTTTTTTTATGCATCAAAGGCCACGACAACAGATGGACAGTATTGTTTTCTTTCTGTATTACATTGTAAAGGTGCTGCATGCCGTTTGATCATAGCAAATTAACATAATTAACATTGCAGTCAAAGTGCTTGGTTGTGTTTGTTTATGACTTTGGCATAATAGATTTGACCCATGGATTGAGGGATGTGTGAAAAGAAGAAAATGTCTAACCATTCTCATGATGATGGTAGAGTTGATTAAGGGAGAGCCAAATGTATTTAAACATTTTCACCCAGTGGCTAACTGATCCTGGAGCTTTGTTACTCGGCGTAAAAATGCTTTTTGGAGGTAATTGGCTTACATACTTATCATGAATCAAAAAATTTGCCCAGGTCATCATTGTTGGTTTGTGTCCTTATTTTCAGTTCCTGATTGAAGGTTTATGTATGCAGTCTTAAATTTGAAAATAACATGTGTTGCAATATAAAAATGAAGAGGGAAAATGTTATTGAAACCACATTAAACATTGTCTTTAAACAATGTTATGCACTTATATGGGATGAAGATGGTGACATAATGACTCTGACATAATATGCAGTCTATGCATTACCCTATTGATTTGCATTTAACTTGCAATTCTTAGTTTCATTGCTACTTTAGAATATTTGTCTGGTCTAAATTATGCATGAAGGCAAGTGTCATTTAAAGCATTAATTTATATTTCAGACCATATTCTGTATGTCATCCAGAGCTGAATAACTAAAAAAGATATGAATACTTACAAAATCAGAAGGTAAAGTGAATACAAAGTAAAAAAGATTCATAATACCAGCCATATAATTCAGTAGAATTTCTGGCTCACTAGTGCAATTGGTTCAAAGGACATAAGTCATTTATTAAACTGATTCAATGCAAATGTATAAATTGTAGATTTATTTAATGAATAAAAATATCTTACAAAATGTATTCTTACAATTTTATTGGAATTAATTGCTTGACAATTAAGATTCTAAGAATCATTCCAAAAAGGTAGTAGTTGCCTGTCAGTGTTACTTACTGTTGTGTTTAAATTGTTCAGTGTTATGTTGATTAAAACAAAGGAAGTCTGCATGACTACATTATAAGTAACCAGTGGATCTCCAAATCTCCATTTTTCAATGCTACTGAAACAACAAACATGAGATTGAAATATTGGCAGGTCCTGGCTCCCTTGTGCACCAGTATATGTGATGGATTTCGTAGCGATGAATCACTCGCAGAGGTGAGGGAGATAACACGAACGAAAGAAAAGAAAAACAGGAACTAATTCCTGACGGACAGAAATCAACCCAGGCAAAAACATGGTGAACTAGAGTCCAAACAGGAGACTTAGAAAAGCAAAGAAAACACCCTCGGAACATAACACTAAAACGTCCGATAGAAGGTGAAACAAAAGAAAACACTGTCTCGTAGAGAACAGCATGGAAATAAATATTGCAGAACGCTAACAGGGGAAACACAGTCCTATACCTGAAGACTGCTATCAGCAAGTCCCTCGTGAACATAAACACATTAATATCACGACGTCGCTTAAACTAGGCTATACCTGGCTCAATGTACAAATGAATGACAAAAAAAACACAGAAACACCGGGGAAGCGGAAGTAAGGAACTTAAATACCCCGCAGGTAGAAGCACAGGTGAAACGAATAACGAGCACGGGAAACAGGACGAGAATCGCAGTGGAAAACATGCGTGTAGGACACATGCGTGTTGACAAATAATTTGCTTGTTTAATCTGAACATTTGTGCTCTGCAATTTATAGCACACTTACATTTTACATTTACATTACAGGCATTTAGCAGACGCTCTTATCCAGAGCGACTTACACAGCATTTTTGCATTTATACATAGTATCCATTGATACAGCTGGATATATACTGAAGCAATGCAGGTGAAGTACCTTGCTCAAGGGTACAACGGCAGTGTCGGACCTGGGAATCGAACCTGCAACCTTTCGGTTACAAACCCAGTTCCTTAACCATTATACTACACTGCCGCCCACTTGTCTTTATTATTTTGCTGTCCTATAACTTATATCCCATAAATGTCCATGCATTTAACCCACATGAAACAGCAGGCTCTGCTTTTCACAAACATAAGCATTCTTTTGCAGGTGTGCTAGTTTTGGTATAAATACACACTGACACTTCATTGTGAAAATGGACAATTCAACTGGTATTAAAATCCTGCAGCCATGGAGTATGTGTCTTCATACATTAAGAAATAGCATTTAAGATAACATCAGTATGTGTATGGAGAGGAGAGGGGGGGGGAGAGAGAGAGAGAGAGCATTTATGAGAGCATGGTAGCAAACTGAAAAGCAGGACACAGCCATAAAAATTCATAGTCACTGGGCTTGTGAAGCCACGTAGCCTAAAGCGGACAAGTTAAGCATCTTTGTCAAAACTGATGAGACTCTTGAAAACAGGAAATGTCTTTAGAAGTATGGGTCTGCTTTACCTACAGAGCCATGGTAACCCTCGCACCTAGCCCGGGTCAATGTGAATTTCTTCACACTACGCATATGAACATTCTATGGGCTCATAAATAATCAGATTGGACTTCTAAATCCTCAAGCAGGAGGCGAAAATCGATAAACCTTTAACAAAGGAGGAATCATTTAAATTCAAGACAGAGCAATCAGAGCTGAAAATGTGCCATTTATTGCAGTGCTGTGGGAGCAAGGTATAGCCTGTAAGGCCTTTACAGCAGACAGGACGATGGACACGAGCATAATATTACATGACACATTAAATATTGTGTGGAGTGTATAAATGTGCTGTAATATGGGGTTACCATAGAGAAATGGGGGCTGGAATGACAGAAATATGAGGTTATTAATATCTGCCATCAGTCATCATTCTCACTTTGTGCTGGTTATGGCTGTCATCGGGACTCATTGTCTACTCTGGTGGAAAACACAAAGCTGAGAGAAAAATAGCTTGTTATATTGGTGTAACTGGCTTTCAAGCATTAAAAATGTATAAACAAATTAAACATCTATCCTTGAAGATAGTCTGTTGTTAGCATTCTGTTGTCCTTGTTATGCCGATTGTGACATAACCAACAATGTCACCTGGCTAATGGCTAAACATTATATAGGGTGACATAAAACATGCTTTGATGCTAGGCTAACGCATTTGCCATAACCTGTTGCATAAGAAAGTGCTATGTCACCCTTTATGAAGCATGACATTTGCTTAAGTATGATTTATGAAGCCATTGTGTTACATTTGTGAAGGTTTTATATCTGCTATATAAAGCCTTTATATGGAAACTTTGTTTAAAGTGTGATCCAATGTTCAAACTAAAATACGACTGAAGACATTTGAGGAGGTTCGGTTAGATATTTGTTTTAATCTGTAATTTAATGCACAAGCCTACAGGCAACATGAGCCAGTGACGTCTAGCTCGCATAGGCGGTGAAGCAATGGCTAACCAAGAATGCACTAAACCACCACGTTTTATTAACTCAACACATAGATACGTTGTTCATATTCAGTGCTAGTTTGTCACTTTTCAGAGTTTCCTACAGAAATAAACACAATGACCACAGACTTTCAGCACTTAAAAACATTAACTTCTTTAACTCCAGTAAATCACTGCAATGAGGTTACATTAACCATCACCAATGCGTGGGTGATGGAACGGCAGCCATTTTGCACAAGAATGCTCACCACACATCTGCTGAGGTGGAGAGGGAGATAACTATTTTTAGCCAATTAAACTGGGGGGATGATTTGTGTCCCCATCACTTCACTGGGGCATTGGGGTTTTTATTTGACCAGAGGGAAGATTGCCCCCTACTGGCCCACCAACACCACTTCCAGCAGCAGTCTCCCATCCAAGTTATAACTACACTCACACCTGCTTAGCTTCAGCCATTCAGCAGGAGCAGATTGCATGGTGGTATGGATGCTGGCTAAACACAGACAAAATGTATCCTTCCCTCCTGACATACTTATGTGCTGATTTTTCTGTCATCCTTTTGATTAGTTGTTGGAAGAAAAGCATTGAGGGACTTGTAGTCAAGTTAGATTTCATTACATTGATTTAGAAGACAGTCTTATCCGGAGTGTCAATGCAAGAAAACACAAGTGCATTCACCTAGGTTTAAGAGCAACAGTGCCAGGCCTGGCTAACACAATTCCCAGACCAGCAAGTGTACCTGCCACATCACTGAAGAACTGACGCAAGTTAAATATGCTGACCAAGAACCAAAACACAAATCCTGAATACATACAGATAACATCCATGACAAGTCAAAAAGCCCAAAAGAACCATAAAACCATAGAAATGTCATAATAACCTGGATAAATATATAAGACAGAAGTGCTGGGGGGGGGGGGGGGTGTGGAGAGAGGAGTCCAGATGCAGTCTGAAGAGGATTGGTCATCATTCTGCGTCAGAACACGGCCAATTATTCCGCTATCCTGTCCACTGTGGGAAGTTAATTCCACCACTGGGTTAGTCAGTGCAGACAGGCATGATATATCCATTGTAGTCATATATAGTCCAGATTGCTTCTAGGATGCACTGTTGTACCAATGCACTACAAGCATATATCATGTTTCTTTCCTTAATTTAGTAAACAAGTTGAACATTCCCCGGCATGGAAACCAGCAAGCTCCTTCTGGTCATGAGGGAACAAGGGAAAAAATATATATATTTAAATGGAATAAATGCTTATGTTGAGGGAAAGATAGGCTCCATAATGAAGTGCATTTTTCGGCCTTGGTAACAACATAGAATGATAATGATTTTCTTTCTAATATGCCAAGACTTTCCTTGCTAATATGCATGTACTGCAGAGGTGGAACATGCAGGTTCAGAAAGTAACAGTCCTTCCCAGGATTTTGTTCCAATCATCTGAGTTTGCTAATTAGCACCATTCCTCAACCAGGAGGTAGAACTAATTAGTGAAATCAGCTGGCTGATAAGTTCATTGGTGGAAGCAAAACATGGCAGGACTTTTACTTTCTGACCCCTGGACCTTACACCTCTGATGTACTGTATATGCTTTGCTTGTATACTACACAAAATTGTAGTAAAGCTAGAATAAAACAAGACTAGGCAAGGCTAGCTCAGCCTGGACGCCTGTATGCAGCCAGTGGAGAATATTTGACAAGGCATGGTGCATTTTTTTGTATAGATACCACATTAGTTTAGTTCATAAAATATACATTTATTAATAATTTTGTTAGCCTATATGGAGAGTTGAAGTTGTTGTAATGACTTTTACTGTGTTGACATTTTCTGTACAAAGAGAATGCACACATTGACAGCATTCTCACAAGTTTTTTATTTGCTCAAAAACAATATCTCAATAACAATATACTCTGATCTACTTGGAGTTTGCTTGTTTCCATTCTTCTCCAAAATAGAATGTTTACTGAACCGCAGTGTCCAGACAGAACAAATCAATTCCAACAGTAGCTTATGACACCCGCAAATAGCCTACATATGTTGTCTTTTATGTGGGTGGTTCAAGTCTGATTAGTTGTTTGTAATGAACGCTTATTTTGCTGCTGCCTTTTTACCGTAATACTCAAAATTTAGGCAGGGTGACCCCTGCATTTAACACTTTCGCGTGTACCATCACACATATGTGATCGTTCCAGAACTGGCCCAAAAGCGTACCATCACAAATATGTGATTAGAACGTTCAGTTGAGAATGTCGTCACAAGGGTCACTGCCTACTAAAGTCCAAACATGACTCCAATGCGGTTGTTTATTGTTGTACTATAATACAAATTACGTTACTATAGTTGTTATCATCAGAGTAGTTATCTAGTTTATTTTGTAGCCTACTAGGGTGACCATATACTGTATTCGATTTTTTCAAAAAGAGGACCAGGCGGGCAGACGCTATGCTATTTTGAGTATTATAAATAGGATAGTCTGAGCTTTCTGCCGATGACAATATTATCATTCAACTCCAAATATTAAGCGAGATATACTAATTTAAATTATGACCGTCACCAAACCATGTTGTTGATTTCTTCAAATAAATTAGAAGTAGCGAGCCGCCGAGTTCATTAAAAGCTACAGAACGTTAATTCAGACATACAGTATATCAGCATTAACAGCCCACCCGTTGTCTTGGACTTTGTGCAGAATTTAGGCATGTCGTTGTTTGTACCTTTGTGCCGAAGACTTGCCGATGAACAGGAGGCTAAATGCATTGAATGGCTGTTTATTTATTTATTTGTCACTCGACAGGTCGCGTATTTGCCGGTGTTGTGCTGTTTTTCAACTCCCCAGCAGATCTCTCCCCCCCTTCACTATAAACGTGCTAGCTAAGCTATGCGATATGCTATGAGCGCCCTGTGCTTTTCTTTTACTTCATTTCTCCAGTTAAAATGAAAAGGATAATGGATTGCATATAGCTATGAACCATGCATTGTAGATTGTACTATTGATTGTGGTTGACCATCAATTAATTGCAAAGAGTAACAATGTTGAACTTTCCTGTAAAATTTCAATACCAATGAAAAAGTCCCCCTCCCGCTGGTGAAACAATATTGAATGGGCGATAACGACTACGAAAAAGATTATACATTTCAGCCAGTTGACCTGTATCTTTAAACATATCCACAGTTGTTCATTCATGATTTTTTAGGTGCTACAACTTGTACTAGTAAGAGGGGATGGGGAGTTAGACAGCAAACTTTTTACCGTAATTACTCAAAATTTACGCATGTGCTTTTCAACATCGGGGATCAGGCAACCAGCCAGTTAGCCAGTCAGTCAGTTACCCACATTCACTCGTTTAAGCCCGCACACTCTGTGTCTGAGCAATAATGATTGCAGTCTGTGCCCACAGCGTTTAGCAGCTGGCTAACCTGTATCGTGCCTGTACCTGTATCACATCTATACAATCATGTAACATCTGTTCTTGTATCATATCTGTACAATCCATACCAGTATCATACCTGTACTTCTGTATGTATGTACATCTGTATGTACACTTTCTCAGTAGCTGAGCATGCCACAGGTTATGGAATTATCAACCTGTCCACAACTGTATTAGCAAGCTTGCTGAAAAGATGGCTACCCACACTGCATGGCTGAACCTTGTCTCATCGGTGGGATTATGCAATTCCTCCCGCTATTACGAGGATCTAGCCAAGATGTATTTCTCACTGAAGACGTTCTGAAGAAGGAAAGGGAGAATTATCTCAATCATTTGCTGCGAGTAGGTCAGGTAAGGCACATTAAAAAGAAAGATGTTTATTGGCTTTTTCTACTTTTTAGTGCAGATTTGATTGATTGATTATTCAAGGCTGACCATAATGCTTTCAGAGTGACTCAGAGTTTTGCATAAGCACTACATCACCTCATTACTCTGACAGAGGATTGCATGGAGGTGATTTAACATGCAGAATCTAAAGCCTGATGGAAATAACAAATAAATGATAGAATAGAGCAGTAATGCCGCTCTTATCAAGTGTCCCTTGCAATAGTATGTTGAAAGCGGGGAAACATTCATGAAGTATCTTTTGTGTGCATGGTTACTGCCTGCTGTCAGATGGACTGCTTTCACACCATTACTGTTCAAATGCTTAGTATTGATATGATTCTGTCATCGCCATGTTATGATTAATAAACATTTCAAATTTCCAATTAGTATTTCTGAGGCATTTCTTCTCTTTCCCTTGGATGCAAATGCCCCTAATGAATACTCATTTTGTGATTTTTTTCCTCCATGTCCATAACCATACTGAAATAATGTGGATTTAAAAAAAGAGATTACTCTTTGTCCCAGAGAGCTTCATCTATATTCACATGTGGTTATTTGTGATTTGGGCCGATCACGTCTTTTGAAAAGTATTCATTTTCGGTCCTTAAACAAATATATAGATTTTTCTAACTTAATTTAAAAGTTTAAAATCTGAGCAGTCATTTAATTCACTGAAATCCTAATTTATACACTGCATTGATTTAGAGAGCTGTGTGCCAAATGGGCTCTAAATGGAAAAATGCACAGCTGAAGTGCGTATCAGTCATGGAAGTCCTGGAAGGTCATGGTGAACTCAAAGGTAATGACTCAATGAGGAGAGGATAGGAAAACAACAACAACGGATGTAGTAATACGACAACAACAATAATAATAATACATAAATAAGAAAAGTAAGGATGTACAATAACATCAGGGTTTTATCAGTATCGGCCAATACCAGCTTAAAACAAACGTATCGGTATCAGCCTGATGCTAAGATTATGACTGATATGAGGGTGCAACATACATGCGCCATAGAGGTGATGTATTTGATGCCCAGAAAACAGCCTAATCATAGTCAGTTCAATCACTTATTTATTTAAAATTTACTATTTTTACTAGTCAACCTCACAAGCAGGCCTATACAGACACTTAGAATCTCAGTTGAAATATTGTATTTGTGTATATATATATGTATATATTACACTTTTTTTCATTTTGACATGTGTGCTGATTTACTTTCATGCATGTGGAAAGTTGGTTGCAGTTGTATTTGTATTGCAAGGTAAAGCAGGGAGGCATCGGTATTGGCCAATGTGGCCACAGAAATATTGGTTTTTGACATATATGAGCCCCATTTTCATATCGTGCATCTCTACAACAGAGGCATACACATTTAAAGTGGAAAATAATAAAGAGTACAGTAGAGTGCAGAACGGCTCAAAGACTGTTAATAAAATACTATGACAAAAACTATTAATACTGTCTGGTCTATATATTTCTCCTACATGGCTGAATAAATTAACTTGAGAATGATTTGTCGTGTACATCTTTATCAGTTTAACAGATGTTTAATAATAAATGAATTTTTAGGCGGTCTTGATGCGTACCTTCCACCTGCTGGTTCCAATATCAAGGTTATGATCAAGGTTCTTCCGGTCTTTTGCACTGCCGATTAAAATTCATCATTGATGTTGAGCGTGCAGATATTCCCATCAAAGCCAGTTGCAATGCTTTGGGGAGATATTACTTTGCTTGATACACCGTATCTTTCATTTAACATGCCTGTGGAGAGCCCTGGTAGATTAGGATCTGTGAGATACGAGCACGCACACGTATGAGCCCTGACACCTGTCTCCGTGACCCACGTCAGCAGCACACCCCCCCCCCCACGTTCTGATCCCACCATGAAGCGCGCGTGCGTTCGGCTGACTGGCTGAAAGCCTGATGAAACTCCATTATAACTCAGCCATGCATGCGTCCCTGCCAGGGCCTGCTGGATGCAACATTCCGCTTAAACCTGACAATCATTCAGCGAATGAGATAAGTGAGGGGGGGAAAGAGGAACGGGGATCCTATTAAAAGGGGGGACGGGGTATGAAGGGGATCTGAATCCCGGCTCTTGTAGCAGAGACCAGGTGCTAATGCATTGTAGACAGAGGGGATTGTGAGGCAGGAGCTGTTTGAAGAGACAGGTGTGGTCACACATCCTAATGAGTGATAGAAAAAGAGAAAAGGGGGAGCTGTGATTGTAGTAGAAAGACACAGGCAGACTTCAAACAGAAACCTTGCCTGGGAGGCACACGCAGGAAAAAACCCTGTAGTGTTCTATGCTCACAGGTAGCACACACTGTATGTCGGAAGGTACACAAAGTAAGTCTACTGGCCTCTTTACATTTGATTCAAGTCCCCATTCGGGACCATTACAAATTAAGTATTAATATCGTTCACATAGTCACCCCTACATCTGGAGGAAAAAAACTGCGTGCTTCTTTTGCAGTACATCTGGGGGTTGCGGTCAAAATAAAATAAATCAAATACTGGGGTGGCAGTGTAGCATAATAAAGGTATAATTACGCAAAATGTAGACAAAGATGAAAGTAACACATTGAATATAAACTTTGCTCCATTGTAAACAAGGATGATCTGATATGAGACCTCGCTATTATTTAATTTTTTCAAGGCCTTTGCAAGAAAAAGGCCGTGGAAGGGCTGACCTGTGAGTCCCACCACCGTCAATGTAGAACAAAGGGACAACATGCTTTTTCCTTCTCTCTTTGTCACGCTTCATCCTCAGTTAAAAACAATAATGCTGCCTGACGCAGTCACACTCGGGAAAACAGCAGTTTCAAGCTGCAGAGATTACATTTTTAAAAGTAATTATAGCAAGAGCTAAGCACAAAGGCCAGAATTTAATCAACATGTATCCACAAAGCTGACGCGCTGTTCAACGACACGATTCGAATGCTCTGAAAAGAAACAGAAACACAAAAAGTTAAGGACACAAATTGATTGAATGTAGACATTTGGTTCTCCAAGGTCCTGAGCGAATGCTCCACTTTCATTAGCCCTGTTACTAAACTCCCCCACAGTCCACTCTCTCTGCCTCCGTCTAGGTGTTGACACAGCGGAGTCAATGTCACACAACACCTCTGTCGCCCAATCAAATGTGCAACTGCTGTTTTTCCCCAGTCGCTGTACTGCTCTTGGTACATTTCTTCTCAACCCCACCTTGCCAACCTCTCCCGTCAGACTTCAGTCGAGCGGACCCCTGCATGGATACCCCCACGTCTCTCAGGGAAAGGTAGTCTCCATTGGGTTCTGCATGACTGGTCCAGCAGAGGCTCCACAGTCCACAACTTTAGTGCGACCCAAGCTTTAAAACCCTTCGGGGGTTAAACCACAGGAGTGTAGTCTGTCTGCTTCACACAGTCTCAGTGTGGTATCCAAGTAGTAAATGAGGAGCAGAGTCAAAGATTGCATTCAACCATTTACTTGGGTCTTCAGAAGCACACCAAACATTTCGGTCATACTGTCATGGCTGCCCAGAGAGGTCAAAGGTGAGTGGCACAGGAAGGCCTTATATAACATACAGAGTACAGCCCCGGTATCTCCATCTAGTGGACAGGTAAATACATTACACAGAACACTTCACTCCCCCCCTTCTGATAAAGACAGTCTGGAAATTATCACAAGATATTTTTTCTAATCATTCACAGAATACTGGGAAACATGTCCAATACAACTCAAGGTCTGTAATAATCTGGAGGTCTAGTCTCTCTCTTAGACCTCCTCAGCACAGGTGGGTTGGACTCAGTCACAGAGCAACTTGGTAGGGGAGGTGTCGTCATCTCTCTGGTAGACCCCCCCAGCTCAGGTAGGCGGTACTCAGTCACAGAGGAACTCGGTAGGGGCTCTGGTAAACCCATTGCAGGGTCACCTTCGTCAGAGGAAACCTGAGTACCCGGAGCCCTGGGAAGTTCCACTGGAATACCCGGCGGGGAGCCCACAGCCCCCTTTGTAGGGGACGATGGAGCCAGGCGACGGCGTACATGATCAATATGTCGTCTGACCCGCTGACCACTACCCAGTAGCACCGTACATGATACTGGACCCGTCACTCGTTCCACGGTGCCGGGTATCCACGTCGGCCCGTAACTGAAGTTCTTTGTGTAGACTGGAGCCCCCTCATTGAAACTCCTTTCTCTGGCGTGTTGATCATGAAGTTCCTTCTGCTTCAGTTGCTTGGTCTCCACCCTCGACCGGAAATCGGGATGTAGAAGGTCCAGAGTAGACCGCAGCTTCCTGCCCATCAGCAGCTCGGCGGGAGATTTCCCTGTGGTGGACTGGGGCGTAATCCTGTAACTGAACAGTGCACGGGATAGCTTTGTCTCCACAGACCCCCCTGGACTCTTCTTCAAGAGGTTCTTCAGTGTTTGAACACCCCGCTCGGCCAGGCCATTTGAAGCTGCATGCCAGGGAGCAGTGGTGACATGATTGATACCATTCTTGATCATGAAGTCCTGGAACTCTCTGCTAGTGAAACATGTCCCATTGTCAGAGACCAGCATCTCTGGTAATCCAAACTGACTGAAACTTTTCCTCAAGCACTCAATGGTGGTAGCAGACGTTGATGAGTGAAGAGGGTAGGCCTCTATCCACTTGGAGTGTGCATCCATGATGACCAGAAACATGCGTCCCATAAACGGACCCGCGTAGTCCACGTGTAGCCTCCTCCATGGCTTGTCTGGCCACTCCCAGGGGTGCAACGGGGCCGCCATCGGCATCTTCCAATTCTCTTGACAGGTGCCACAGCTATTCACCACCCCCTCGACCTCGGCGTCCATCTGGGGCCACCAAATGTAGCTCCTCGCTAGACCCTTCATCCGGGTGATCCCCGGGTGCGACTGGTGGAGTTGTTGCAACACAGCTTGGCGTCCCTTTGGAGGTATGATCACCCGAGACCCCCAGAGGACACACCCCTCCTGGATGCTGAGCTCGTCCCGCCTCTGGTAGTAGGGTGCAAAACAGGGATTAGTAGAATCTTTTGGCCACCCCCTCCAGACATACTCACGCACCCGGGCCAGGACAGGGTCTCGGCTGGTCCACCTCTCAACTTGTTTAGCCGTAACGAGAGGAGCATCCAGGTGATCTAGCATCATCACTCTGCCTTCATCAGCCGGGCTCTCCTCCTCCTCCTTGCATTGGACAGGCAGGCGGCTTAGAGCATCAGCATTCCCATGGTCTTTCCCTGCTTTGTAAACTATCACATAGTCATATGCACCCAACGTCACAGCCCACCTCTGTACTCTGGGTGAAACCATTTGAGGAACCATTTTAGCTTCATTGAACAAGCTGATTAGAGGCTTATGGTCCGTAACAATGGTGAATCTACGGCCATACACATAATTGTGAAACTTCCTCACTCCAAACATCACAGCGAGCCCTTCCTTATCCAGCTGTGAATAGTTCTTCTCTGCCGGGGTTAATGTACGGGATACAAACCCAATAGGTCTCTCCGACCCATCGGGCATCCGGTGGGACAACACCGCTCCCACGCCATAGGGAGATGCATCGCATGCCAGGATCACCTCTTTCTTTCTGTCATAGTGCACCAGGACCTGGGAAGACTGTAGTAGAGTTTTAGAACTATCAAAAGCTGCTTGCTGGGTGGCCCCCCATCTCCATCGGACATCCTTCCTGAGTAGTAAATGGAGAGGAGCCAGAAGAGAGGACAGGCTAGATAGGAAACGATGATAATAGTTCAACAATCCAAGGTAGGCTTTGAGCTCAGACACGTTCCTTGGTGTAGGTGCACCCTCAATGGCGGCCACCTTCTCAGATATGGGACGTAACCCGGCACGGTCAATCATATGCCCCAGGTACACCACTTCGTCCTTAAGGAAAGTGCACTTCTGTCGCTTGAGTCGTAGGCCATGGTCCTCCAGACGTTGCAGGACCTCCTCCAGGGTTTTCAGATGTTCCGCCTCTGTAGGACCACTCAAAAGAATATCATCCAAAAAAACACAACAGTAGGGAATTCCTCTGAGAATTCCCTCCATAACCCTCTGGAAAATAGCAGGGCTGGATGAAACACCAAAAGGCAATCTGTTGTATGTATACAACCCTCGCTGTGTGTTTATAGTAACATATGGCTTGGAGCCCTCATCCAAAACCACTTGCAGATAAGCATGGCTCATGTCGAGTTTAGAGAACTTCTCTCCTCCAGATATCTTAGCAAACAAATCCTCCACTCTTGGTATGGGGTATTGTTCTACACTGGAGGCCTGATTCACGGTGACTTTATAGTCCCCACATATGCGGACCCCCCCACAGGGTTTAAGTATTGGTACTATGGGTGCAGCCCACTCTGAATGTGTCACTGGCTCAATGATCTTAGCTTCAATGAGCCTATCCAGTTCGGCATCCACCAAGGGTCTGATAGCATATGGGACTGACCTGGGTTTGAAGAACTTAGGCTTGGCCTTAGGATCCACATGGATTACCGCTTTGATGCCCTTCAGAGTCCCCAGCTCCTCTTTGAACACCTCTTCATGCTTCATAAGAACCTGCTCCAGCTTGGTGGTCATCTCCACCCGGTGGACAGTTTGCACCTCCATGGCCAGGTCCTTGAGCCAGTTCCGTCCTAGTAGATTGGGACCTGAGCCAGACACCACGATCACAGGCAACACTTTTGAGACATTTTTGTGCCCAACAGTGACTTGGGCCATGCCTTTAACCCTAAGCTTCTCTCCTGTGTATGTCTTCAGCTTTATTTGGCACGTTTCTAACTCTGGCATGACAGCTTGTTCCCACAGCTTAATATACTGCTCTTGGCTGAGAACGGTAACACTACAGCCTGTGTCCACTTCAAAGCTAACCTCTGTGCCATTGACAAACACAGTTTGCTGAATAGGCGGCACTTTGTTGGTCTTCTGTCCCACCATACATAGAGTGTGCATCGAGTACATGTCTTGCTCCGACTCGCTACTCTCCCCCTCCTGTAGTAAATTAGCCCTGCGGGTCTTCTCAACTGCTTTCTTCTGCCATCTTGACCCCCTCTGACCTGATTGACTCTGTGGGTTTCTGTTTCTAGACCGACAAGCCCTCATAATATGGCCCCTCTTACCACAACCATGGCACGTCTCATTAGCAAACCTGCAATCAGCTGGTGCATGGCGCCCCCTGCACCTGTAGCACTGCAGGTCTTGATATTGTGGAGCTGGTGACCTCTGTTCAGACACCTGGTAAACAGCTTCCCCAGGTTTGCTCCGCCCAGTCACTCCTGTGTCATCCCTCCACTGGGCCTGTAAATCCTTCACATCCTTATTAGCTGTTTCCATGGATTGTGCAGTTTCCCAGGCCTTCTCAAAGGTTAACTCCCCTTGTGCCAGAAGCTTCCTCTGGATACTATCATCATTCACCCCACACACCAGGACTGCTTCCAATAATCTGGACGAGCACACAGAGGCTGTGACTTCTTACATCAGCTTCTGTGAGGACAGCTGTGTACCATCATGCACCAGGGTGAGTTATAATAATGACAAACCCTGGTTCACAGCCAAACTCAGACAGTTAAGGTCAGAGAAGGAAGATGCATTTAGGAGTGGGGACAAAGTCATATTTAAAGAGGCAAAGTACAGGTTTGGCAAGGAGGTGCGAGCAGCTAAACGACTGTACTCAGAGAAACTCCAAGACCAGTTCTCAGCCAATGACTCTGCTTCTGTCTGGAAGGGGTTCAGACAGATCACAAACTACAAAGCAAAAACCCCCCACTCCATGAATAACTCACGCCTGGCTAACGACCTGAATGAGTTCTACTGTCGCTTTGAAAGACAATGGGACAGTCCTGACACCATCCCCCGTGACACCATCCCCCGTGACACTATCCACCAGCTTCAGCCCACCACCCCCACCTCAGCGACACCTCTGTCCTTACTGGAGAGAGATGTGAACAGGGTGTTCAAGAAAATTAACCCCCGCAAAGCAGCAGGGCCGGACTCTGTCTCCCCATCCACCCTGAAGCACTGTGCTGATCAGCTGGCTCCGGTGTTCACAGACATTTTTAACACCTCTCTGGAGACTTGCCATGTTCCTGACTGCTTCAAGTCCTCCACTATCATCCCTGTCCCTAAAAAGCCAAAGATCACAGGACTTAATGACTACAGACCCGTTGCCCTGACCTCTGTGGTGATGAAGTCCTTTGAGCGCCTTGTGCTGTCCCACCTCAAATCCATCACAGGCCCTCTCCTGGACCCCCTGCAGTTCGCCTACAGAGCCAACAGATCTGTAGACGATGCAGTAAACTTAGCCCTCCACTTCATCCTCCAGCACCTGGACTCTGCAGGAACCTATGCCAGGATCCTGTTTGTGGACTTCAGCTCTGCCTTCAATACAATTATCCCATCTCTGCTACAGGACAAGCTCTTCCAGATGGGCGTGCCTGACTCCACCTGCAGGTGGATCACAGACTTCCTGTCTGACAGGAGGCAGCGCGTGAGGCTGGGGAAACACATGTCTGACCCCCGGACCATCAGCACCGGTTCCCCCCAAGGCTGCGTTATTTCCCCTGCGCTATACTCCCTGTACACCAACAACTGCACCTCCAGTCACCAGTCTGTCAAGCTCCTGAAGTTCGCGGACGACACCACCCTCATCGGACTCATCTCTGGTGGGGATGAGTCCGCCTACAGGAGGGAGATCGACCATCTGGCGGACTGGTGCAGTCAGAACAACCTGGAGCTAAATGCTGCAAAGACAGTGGAGATAGTGGTGGACTTCAGGAATAACCCAGCCCCACTCATCCCCATCTCCCTGAGAGACTCCACAGTTGACATTGTGGAGTCCTGCCGCTTCCTGGGAACCTTCATCTCCCAGGACCTCAAGTGGGAGCTGAACATCAGCTCCATCACTGGAAAAGCCCAGCAGAGGTTGTTCTTCCTGCGGCAGCTGAAGAAGTTCAACCTGCCAAAGACGATGATGGTCCACTTCTACTCTGCCATCATCGAGACCATCCTCACCTTCTCCATCACCATTTGGTACGCTGCTGCCACTGCCAAGGACAAGGGCAGACTGCAGCGTATCATCCGCTCTGCGGAGAGGGTGATTGGCTGCAACCTGCCATCTCTCCAGGACCTGTATGCCTCCAGGACCCGGAGGCGTGCAGGCAAGATTGTGGCCGACCCCTCTCACCCCGGTCACAGTCTGTTTGAAACACTTCCCTCTGGCAGGAGGCTGCGGTCCATTAGGACCAAAACCTCTCGCCATAAAAACAGTTTCTTTCCTTCTGCAGTTAGCCTTATCAACAAGGCCCGGGACCCCCTCCAACACAGACACAGACTCTATCCCGCCTCATAGACACTTTACACTTACCTACCTCCCACTGTACTTTTTGTTCATTATATTTTTAATTTTACTTATATTACTCACTTATATTTATCTTTGCACTACTACTTGCACTGCACTACTACTTGCACAACTTGTTTTTGTGTTTTGTTTTATGTTTTATGTTTTATATTATATTATTTTATTTTATGTTTTATGTTGGTTTATGTACGCACCAATAAACCACAGTAAATTCCTTGTATGTAAATACTTGGCGAATAAAGGGATTCTGATTCTGATTCTGATTCCCTCAACATTTGCAAAAGAGAGTCTCCATAATTACAGTCACGCGCCAGTTTCCTAAGTTCAGCCACATAATCAGCAACTGATTCACCCTGCCGTCTGGTCCTTGTGTTGAACTTGAATCTCTGCATTATCTCACTAGGTTTGGGGTTGAAATGGGCCCTTAATATTTCAACCAATTGAGGATAGGTTTTCTCCCCAGGTTTAGCAGGACTCACTAGACTCCTCAACAAACTATATGTCGCCGCACCACAACCACTGAGCAAAATAGCTCTCCGCTTATCAGCATCAGTAATGTCATTAGCCGTAAAGAAAAAATCCAAAACCTCACAGTACTCCTCCCAAGTTTGAGACTGACTGTCAAATGGGTCCACAGTTCCTACCGTGCCCATGCTGGCTCCAGTTTGCTATCCAGCGATATCCAGTTTATCCTCGTCGCCAAATGTGGTATCCAAGTAGTAAATGAGGAGCAGAGTCAAAGATTGCATTCAACCATTTACTTGGGTCTTCAGAAGCACACCAAACATTTCGGTCATACTGTCATGGCTGCCCAGAGAGGTCAAAGGTGAGTGGCACAGGAAGGCCTTATATAACATACAGAGTACAGCCCCGGTATCTCCATCTAGTGGACAGGTAAATACATTACACAGAACACTTCACTCAGACTGTTAACCTGGGAATCATTCAGTTCCATATGTGCAATTATGAATTAAACCGCTAAATTATGACAGATCACATGATGACTGAAGGGCAAATCAAAATAATCACTCAACTGATTGCAAACACTCATTCCAGAATGACCACATTGGGGTTGCCTTGTCATAATACGTTGTTTTTCTGACCAAATGCCTTTCATGTGAAACTAACAGAAATGATAAAAAACAAGGAAGGCCGCAGGCTATATAGGTTTATAGTTACATTCGGTATTTGGACTTACGGACTGTGTAACAGTGACAATTTTTATTTATTTGGCTATGTAGTCCAGTACATTGGACTTGAAATGAAACAATGAATATGAAAGTGCAGTCATATTAAAGTCAGCTTTAATTAGTGGGTATTTACATCCATAAAACCATGTTGAAACTGCAGCCATGTTTATACATAGTTTCCCCATTTTGCAGGACCAAAAGTAGTTGGATAATTGAATGCTCAGCTATTGCTTGGCCAGCTGTATGGTGTTGCATCATAAGTTCACAAAAAAGCTAAAATAAACAAAAAAAGGTCTAGAGTTGATTCTAGGTGTGGAATTTGCATTTGTAGTCTGTTGCTGTTGTCTCTCAACATGAGGACCAGAGAAGTGTCAATGCCAGTAGCAGTGTCATGGGGTAGACAAATCAAGACATAATATTTGTTGTGTCAAAATCAATTGTTTGATACATTGTTAAGAAGCAAGAACTCACAGGTGAACAGCCTGGCAGACCACAGAAGATCAAGATAACGCTCTCCAGGATGTCGGCATAGACGTGTCGAAGACTAAAATAAAGAGTAGACCACACCAGCATAATTTAAAGAACAGAATGGCCAGATTAGAGCTTTCAAAAAAGTACTTTAAAAAAACAAACAAACTCTTGGACTGATGAGATGAGTATTAACCAATACCAAAGTGATAGAGAAAATTACGTTTTAAGTGAAATGTTTGCATTTTCCAAAAGCCTCAAAGACAATACATTAAATTCATCACCACTAACACTAACATCAACCTGCTCTCCATCAAGGTACATCAGCACAGAGCTTTGACAACTGCTGCAGCCCTGTATATGTCTACTGTATAGCCTACTTCAAAACTCACCACTGGGTAGATTTCTTAAGATTAAAACCTTCTCTCAAAAAGCCTAATTTTTATTCTTGAAGTAAGTGTTCTGTACAGTATACTGGCAATTGTACACAGCAAAACAGTTGGTGTAAATCTAACACTGTTGATGTAGCTTTAACACCATGTAACATCTCAAATGTACACCAAGATTTTTGCTGTGGACTTTCAAATGTAGCATTTTTATAAAGCTTAATTTCCAGAGTCCTATTTGGGACCACATATCTTATATCACTCTTTCAGCAGAGCTGTACATCATATGCAACTTTTAAACTAGTGTGATTATAAGTCAACCCCAAACAATGTTAGCTAACAAGCAGCATTTTGAGCGTTGTAACCAGGTCACCCAGTATGCTCCAAACTGAGTCCATACACACACACAAAAATAATCATTAAAACTGGGCAGGGCACTCAAAAACGTCTTGTACCTTCTCCCCAGTCACCTGACTGCTCGCAAAATGGCCTCTTCTCATGACTTAAAAATGAGAAACTGCACCATCTTGCCAGCCAGCAATTGGGAAAAACAGGATAGAAAGGAAAGATATAAATGCATACCTATATATGCACGTCCCTCCTAACACCGTACATATTTTTTGCCTGAAATACAGCCTCCAATAAAGAAAAATATATACACAGTGCAAATTCTGAAGAGGGGACATCCATGTACATGTACACGCATACAACATCTGCACGTCGTCTTTACCTGAATATGGGGGACTTCATGTTGATTACTGGGTAATGTTGATTTGTCTGGGCCTTGAAAAACTTTGGATGCAATTTCTGATTACTTTTAAGTAAAATATCCACCAGATCATATGTATTCACATAGAGGATATGTTTATATATTGTTTTAAATACATATTATATGTATTTTTATACAGCCATTGTGCTGTCAAAAAATTCTAGGAAGTAACATCAAAAAGAATGAAATATTTAAATTCAATTTTGTCTTTTCATAAATAAAAGAGGCCCTAGCGTGTAATAACTGGTTTAGATCAGGATAAACACATTATGAAGAGAATTGTGGGGACTGTACAGAGAAAGCACAAAATGGCTTATTTAATTCAAAAAGGATATGTGCGTATACCACAGCCATGCTATTTTAGTCAATTAGCACTGAAATCAGAAAATTGAAAAATTAGAGATTTCCATTAATGGCTTTCAGAGAAACTGGAGATGGATTCCATGAATAACTGAAAATGGTTTGTATATATTGCTGGACATGTTTTCATACAAGGGTGTTGATGAGGCAAAGGCGAGCATCATAGCAAACACCGGTGGAGATGAAAATGAGGTGTGCCTGAATCACTTTAGGTATTGTAAGGGCACTAGTGCATGTGTTATGAGCCAGTGCATGGTACATCTTTTCAGCTTCAGAGTTGGTTAAGAATCAAGACGCTTTAGACATTCAGTTTGTTTTAATGGTTGCACTGGTTCCTTGTTTCTCATTCTTTTATATGTAGTACTGCTCTCTGCTGTGACCCTTACTAGAAACGTTCATATTTGACTTTCTATTTCAGATACAAAATGAACATTCATGTTTCCGCTATAGAACAGAGAAAGGGTCTTAATTTGTTTTATTTATTTAATGTGCGCTGAATTTGATTGATAATGTAAAATATGATATGCATGCTGATCAATGTTAACCCTCCTATTATGTTTGGTCAATTTGACCGCATTCAGTGTTTGAAGTTTAAAAAAAAAAAACAGTTAACCTTATTTTACCATCTTGTATGACTTTTTCTAATTTGGTGGGATTTAATAGGAAACATGCAACAATAAACATAGTGCTGTTTTCAAAAGTCCTGTACCGACATTGTATACAAAGGTGTTGTGTGGGGTCATTTTGACACCAGGCTCTGTAGCTGCATAACACAGCTTTTTTCTTTTTTTTTCATCTCTAATTTGTCGTGGGTGATTCTGGGTACTTTCCCATACAGGTTTTAAACTTTTCCTCTGGCTGTAAAATGAAAAGTTCATCACATCTTTTTTATATGTAGGGATAAAAGGCTAGTCAATTGGGAGACATTAAAAATAAAATAAATGTCTATAACAATAAGTTTGTGTTGGTTTAAACTGTTGGGATCAATTTGATCCAAAACATAAAAGGTGTCATACAATTTCAGCATAAGGAGGGCTAAACTACTTATAACGACAATCATAATTAGAATAATAATATTTTTCTGTAAACGGTTTACTTTTGTGCATGTCTTTGGTTTCTTTCCAATTGAATAAAATTCAGAAAAACGTTTTTTTTGTACTCAGATACATTTTTAAAACGATGGTTGCCATTATAATTCTATTAGAGTACCTGAGATCCGAAAGCTATATTTAGAATTTCATTCAATAACACAACCACCACCAGCAGCCAATGATCAGACATTTTAAAGCTGTCTTGAAGCTGTGAGTCATCTCATCTGTCACAGTACAAACATCATGATTGTAAACCATCCTGGTTATGACCACGTAAAATTCTGTAGAGACATAAGGTTTTGTAGTCTGGGAATAAATGTCTAACCCTTCAGATACAGTATATGCGGCATTTTGCATCATAATCCATCTGTAGCCTAATTGATAGAATTAACATAAATGGCATTATTGAGAAATTACATTTCTGTCACCTCTAAACTGACAGGTAAGAGAAATCACTACACAAGTTATGTATCTCAGAAACCAGTCCTTGAAAAAAGACTTGGGCTCAATTATTCTCAAAATGTGACAAAACTCTAATAACAGATTTAAAAACTGGCTCTTGTATTTTGTTGGACATATCTTTTGCTGTCAATATTTTTTTAAATAGCAATGAGCAAAGATAATATCATTGTTTGCTTTTGACTAAGGATTTTGGTTAACAGCCTATATGGAACATAACAGAACTTAGGTAATGATAACCCTCTAATTTGTGAATACAACATGAAAATAATGCATTGTACATCTTGATAATTTTTTGCGATGGATTTAAATGTTATTGTTCCTTTTTGTAATGTTATCTCTCTGGATGCAACATAACCAACTAATTTCTATGTGTCACCCCTTATGTACTCTTGCCTCTGAATCGTCAGACCCCGTAAACATAGTAAAATAGCTCTGCGTTTGCACCTGTCCACACATACAAATGACCAACCCAGCCCCTTTTCCACTCAGAACAAGCACTCAAAACTACAAAAAATTAAAATGCCATTGAAAACACCAGCATAGGCACAATCATCCCTACACCTCTTTGCAACACTCCAAAGTATCAATTTGCCCTTGGGACAGGTGCATTTGTGATAACGAGGGGCTACATCGAGATAGAGCTCCTTTCACCAACTGTCATACCCGATCCCGATTTGTCATCTCTGCAATGTTTTCCATCAGCTCAGGAGGGTGCAGACAGGCACAATCTCCTCTGAAACACATGCTGCATGCAGCCAGCCATCGCCTTTTTCACACTAGTCTACCAGCTTGGATTCATTTCCAGTTAGTGCAGGGAGACTGCCTGGCAACATGGAGGATCACTCTTGCATTATTAGACAGGGACACCTGTTGGGAAATACTTCTTAATTAGCAGGTAGAGGTACCTAGCAATCCCCTATGTATTTTCATATTCATACTAAACAGTCCATCGATTATTTCTCTTTACATTTTCAAACATTGTTTGCACGCCAGCAAGCCATCCCAAATGCAGCAATAGTTTTTCATTGAGAAATAACAAACATCGCTGGTCAACTAAGCACGTGAGATTGAAAGAATACTAAAGTGTGTTACAATAATGTACCTTTTCAGAATTTGTGGGTTTGAGAGTACATTTATCCATGGAGGTACTCCTTATTCTCAGCCCATTAATACAGGAAAATACATCCAGTACATCTCTTACTTATTATATTATTCATATATACAAAAGTAATTTGTTTATTGCATTTTTATATTGCTTTACAGTACATTATCTCCCCTTGTGTATGCTTCCTTTGATATCGAAAGAGTGCAATATTGATACTGTTGATTAACTAAATTAACCATTCATGGTAATGTATATAAGTTGCTTCTCACAAAGGATGACTGTCATTTTCTGCCATAATATAACCACAGAACTCTTTAAATATGATGTCTAGAGAATCTACTAAATGCCATTCATTTTGCCCGTTCATTTTCTTTGCTTATTACTGGGTGATTGGGAGACTTGTGCATTGCACTAGCTTTCTAATTTACAGGGAGCTTTAATCCATCTTATTTCTTTCTTTTTTTACTTTTTAATTGCTGTAACCATGTATTTACTGATTTCATGCAAATATCAAGAATTACAATGTAGAAGTAATGTTTTTTTATTTTTTTTAAATAACCATTTTGTATGTTTTTGATATGCTTTGCAATAGTCATTATTCGAGATATTGTATTTGTCTATGTACTAGTTCTCCACAAGATGATGGTGATGGTTTGATGTATCTGAGAAGCTGATATTGTTGCTTCCTCTGTCCCCGATACTGAACACTATGTCATCTTACAAGTGACTTTCGTAGCTTTTGTAGTTTGTACTCTTGGACTCCATTCACATATTGCTGGCATTCCCCTCATCCTTGAAATTAAGTAAAGTGGCAGTCACTTTTGCTTTGCTTTTTTGTGTACACTATTGCATTCGTTCATTCCACCATTTTGGAAAGCCGTCCGTACAGTTTCCCAATTGCAATGAGATGGGGTTTGTTTCCAGGTATTGTGGCCAGCACTTCACATCTATTTTTAAGCAATGCCCTCCTTTTCTCCAGAGAGCTGGCAGACTTCCAGGCCAATATACTTTCTTGGAGACAGAGTCTGTGATCGGCACTTTTAATCTGCCCAACACAAGTAACCTGAATGAGCAAACGGAATCTGAAAGTGAGGATATCAAGCTGGTGAAATGAACAGCAGCACAAAATGACATCCCGTGAAAAGGCTGCTCACTTAGAAAGACAGTACCTTGCGTTCAACCAGTCACAATAAGCCAAAAGGTCTTCAGTCAAATGTAGATGAATAATATACATTACATTACATTACATTACATTACAGTCCTTTAGTATGTTCTTGTATTTATGTATTTATTATTACCATTTTCTGATCGATGGTTGTAAATTTCTCTAGCCTATATATTGGTTGTAGGCGGGGAGATCCAGAGATGTATTTGTTTGAACAACGCATCAATGTTTTAACTACACAGCAGAAATGGTGGTGTACAGATCTTGGTCTCATATAAACACCCATAGGGTGGTAAATGTACACCAGCAGTGTTAGATTTACACTTAGATTTACTTTACATTTTTGCAGTGTAACACCTCCAGAAAAAGAAAACATGATATGAACTGGGACCTCCTTAAAAAAAGAAATAAAAATCAATAAAAGTTGGTTACAAATGCATTAGAACAACATAGTCTGTGTAAGGCTGACTGAGCTGGGACCATAAATCATTTTGTGATTGTGTCATTTCATAACAGAGTGTTAACCCTTTCATTTGTCACCCATTGAAATAGATTGAATAGATTTCTATATAGAAGTGAAATTGTGGGTCAGATCAGAAGGGGCCTTGGAATATGGCTGTGTACCCTTTCTTTCACTCTCCTGCTGACCACATTCAGACCCAAAATGCCTGCAGAACAGCATGTGGTATCACAGATTCAATAAGTGAAATCCCCAACAAAACACTGATGATAAAATAGTGTGGCGTCTGGCTGTTTTTTTATTGGGATGGCAGGTATTCCATCCGCCAAGTTATGGCACTTTTCAGGGTTACCTCCAGAAATATAACCACAATTACCACAGACTCTCAGTACTTAAGAGCATTAAGTTCTGTATCTTCTGACATGTCAACACACAAAATTCAGTTACAACTTCACACGTCCACACAATTAAGCCCCACACTTGGGTTATTTTTGTATTTCTTTTCTTCTTTTTCCTGTCGATTTTGTCATAACAAATGCTCCAGTTCCACAATCAACAATTTTTCCCATTAGAGATTTAGCTATACATCTGCCAATAACAACAATAAAGTGGTTTGATCAAAGTAGCCAATTGCAGGATACACAGGCAAAATTCAAACTATTACTTTCACACAGCCATGCCACTATGCACTCTGCTCCTGCTGAATGGCTGAAACTAAACAGGTGTGGGCTTGGTTAGTACTTGGATGGGAGACCTCTGGGAAGTCTGCTGCTGGAAGTGGTGTTGGTGGGCCAGTATGGGGTAATTTTCCCTGTGGTCAAACAAACCCCAATGCCCGCATGCAGTGATGGGGACATTGTGCTGTAGGAGATGCCGTCTTTCAGATGAGACATTAAACCGCGGTCCTGACTCGCTCTGGTCATTAAAAATGACACATTGCAAAGAGTTTGGGTTTCCCTGGTGTCCTGGCAAAATTCCCAACATGACTCTTTCAATCTGCCACCATGTACTATGTACGTCGCTCTGGATAAGAACGTCTGCTAAATGACTATAATGTAATGTAATGTAAAAATAATCTCCCAGTTTTAATGGATAAAACTTGTTCTCTGTAGTGATGGTGATGGTGAGTATTCTAGAATAAAATGGCTGCTGTTGCATCACCCAGGTTGGTGCTACCATGCTACACATTGGTGGTGGTTGAGGCGAGTTTCATTACATTACAGGCATTTAGCAGACGCTCTTATCCACAGCGACTTAGACAACTTCTTATTACGTCTTATTACATTTATCCATTTATACAGCTGGATATATACTGAAGCAATTCAGGTAAAGTACCTTGCTCAAGGGTACAACGGCAGTGTCCTACCTGGGAATCAAACCAAACATTACACAACACTGCTGAGAGTTTCCCTCACATCATTGAAAATTGGTATTGTTATTATTATTTTACGGCTGTATAATCTTTGTGGGAAGCTCATGTCTATTTAAAAAAAATTCATCATTTCACATGCAAACCCCACGTAATATTGTTTCATGACTCCAACGGCTACATGACATACACAAAAGAGTAGGCCATAAAACCTTGGACCGAATTTCTAATTGTTAACACCTGACATCACACTGAGCACAGCTGTACAAAAACAAATGTACACATTCTCTTCAGATGGTAAGATGAAAAAACACAGGGCCAAGTTACATGAAATAATGTAGGAAACATTGGATAACATTGCTTTTGAATAGAGCTTGTTTAATGTGTGTGAGCTATGATAGCCAATACTGTTTCTTGTAACTTGCCTCATTTTGAGATCAATAGATTAAACGATGCAATATTTAATGAAGTAATCAGTGAGCAGGTGTGCAGAATGTATAAGGAGGTCTGTCCCTATGTAGCCCAGGTAAAAAAATATGGTTTTATTATGTATCCAAAGCACGTTGTAATGTTTAAAATGTTTGAGTTCCCTAATAAGTGCTAATGTTATTTTTAATGGCGGTATGATGTGTAAAAAAGGGATAAAATATAAGAGACGTAATTGTACTTTCCTGAATTCCATTGGGTAATGGTGACATGCACGCATAATTATTGTGCGAGCCGAGGTCAGAGCCGGAAAAGGAAGGAGAGAGAGAGAAAGAAAGAAAATGGAAGGAGTTAGTGCAGGGAAGACACAGGCATTTCATCTCTCAAAGAAAATGCATTAAAATAGTATTAAACTAAGTTTATTCCTTGTTGTTCATTGTACTTTTCACATTTTTTTAGGTGAGACGGAAGTCATTGGTAGCTTATTCTCAGCTGTTGCGGGTGCTTTTAACGAAATTTAACCACATACACTTTCTAAAATAACAGTACTGTCAGGAATTACCGGCGGGAACCTGTGCCGGTGTTAAACCTTAATGTTAAAGATTATTACTGTGTATATCAAAATGTGTCATAATGGTTAGCCTGAATAATTTGGATCATACTATTGATCCATATAGCCTATTCCTTGCTTGCACTACACACGAAAAAGCAGGCTTTTAAAGGGAATGGGATATTACATTTTGATTGGTTTATTGCATCCTACGCCCAAGACACACCTATAATTAATAAAGAGGCTAGGTTCCGCCCATCAGCACCTTGCGTCTTACTTAGCGCTCAAATAACACGCTGTCTAACTTGCAAAAGTGGACTTGAACACGCCCTAAATGCACTTGCGCTTAGCGTTTTAGTCGATGCACCAAGATAGTCAAGATAGAGCCCCAGGTGTCTCCAGCAAAAACAGAAAGAGCATGGTTAGTCATTTTTCTGAATGATTAAAAGGAGTGATTAGGGAAAGACCTTTTAATGCAAAAATAATAAGATTGACATACTGTGTATATAAAAATAAAACGAATACCTGAGGATATAAATGATTAAAAGCGTTCCCCATGTCTAGTAACTGACATAAAATAAGGGCTCTGATAAAAAAATGGAGATTTGATAGAAAATATTGACAGGATCAGCTGTAATGTGCATTTCTCTTCACATTTTCCAATGAAACCATATATTTAATTAAAACTTTATGTAAACTTTCCCAAGCACAAATATTTACTAATAACCTTCTAACTTCCTAATTTGCATTAACAAGAGGTACAAGACAAGGAAATCCCACATAACTCCTATCCTTTTCCATAAATACATAGAAAGCAAACCTACAACTTTTTTTTTTTTTTGCTAATGACCTTATGGTCTATCTTGCCAATAGAAATGTTAATTTAGTGAATATCCAGAATCTCTTGATAAAATGACCCAGAAAACCCAGAAATGATGGCAATAAATCCTGACCAACAACACAATGCTGAGAATGGTAAATAATTGAAATGGGAAATAAATAAATAAAATACTTTGTTATTAGAAAAAAAGCAACTGTTTCAATATAATTGCCTTCCTTTGCTCAATAACATCAAGGAAAACTGCAAAAATGGAAGAAACTCCCTATGAATATGATATTAATAATGAAAATGCATTTTTTTGTTCTCTAATGTATCAGTAACATCTCCAGAATCCTTTTTTGCAATCATTAGTTTTATATGGTATAAACAATGTCTCAAATTAAAGTGGTACCTTCATCTTTTGTTATCAGAAGAAGCCTTAAATCTACCAGACTGACTATATCAATTAGTTTGCTATTTGTATAATATTGTGAATAATGTGCAAGAGAAAATATTTTATCAAGATTAAAACTTTCTTTGGGTTGTTTTCAAATATTAAGACAAAACATTTGACAATTTTATTATTAATAACACTATTCAGAGCTAGCACAAAATCAAGAAACTAAAACATATAACAATCCCTTTCAAAACACCTGTTTGGAACAATCTGTGGCTGTCAATCATAAAGCATATCACTAGCCTCCTGGGAAACAATGTATTCTCAATATATTACTGCTATTATTAATAATGAACAAGTAATGTATTTTACTGATTTAAAAAACTCATAGTAATAAAAAATAATTTTATATATGTGCAAATTAAAGGGATCGTTAAGAATAATGTCTCACTGCATAATGTAGGAAATACAAGTGAGATAGATTGTGTTCTAGTCAACATAGTAAACTTTTAACACATACATTTTATAAGATATTAATCAAGTACAATCAATATGAAATAACACAAAAAATACTAAACAAATGTAATAAAGAGTTAGGCAGACCCTTGAGAGTAAAATCTACTCTACTCTTTGTTAAATAAAGATGTTTATATAGCAGATATAAGGTTAAACTGACTTATATGACCTTTAACCCTCCTATTCTGTTCGGGATAAATCTGACCGATTTACAACTTTCCTAAACCATAAATATTCATTTGATTGTCTCAAGACTGTATGTTATCCACCACACTAGATATTTGAACGTGTAAAAAAGCTGATCACCACTTATTTTGAGTGGTTTATGTAACTTTGTTACACCTGTGGTGTTCCCGTTCAAAAATGACCGCCATAGGAAATTAATGGGTAAAACTATATTATTTTCATCCAGCAGATGGAAAACATCCCCATACACACACCCACTCACCCACACATCCACAACCATATCCCCCTCACCCCACCCACTCCCCCACACACACACTGACACATACATTCACCACACACACATACACACACACACACACACACACACACAGGACTGTTCATGTTCTGTTCATCACATTTTCAGTGTTCTTTGTATATTCACTGCAATTTCTCATGTTAACTACTAATTGAAGACATTATTTAACTGCTTAAAAGGTGTTAAACAAAAGTTGGTGATGATTTATGTTTTTAATATTAATATAAGAGCAGTTAAAACCGAGAGGCCAAATTTGGCGGGGAACACTAAAGTAAGGGGGGTAGCAACGAACACTGGAGATAGGTTAAGAACCACAATGCACTTTGATTTATCAGCAGTTTGTCCCTTGTTCAGTCCTGTGTCAGCCTTACTGTATCGTTTTTCTCTCTGTCTCATTTCAGGTCTCTGTCTGTCCATGAGAAGGGAGGAGAGCTGAGCACATTTGTTCTGTGGATGATGTTATTGTACTTGTAGTTTGCATTACTAATGATTGTTAATGAGTTTTTATAATTTTTTGTGTTTATTATTGTTATTGTCATTATTGGTATTGCCATTATTACAAACGCAACTGCATCTGTATCATATAAATAGGATGCATATTAATATTGAATGTCAGCTGAGTAAAAGATTTGGGAGGACACCATGGGGGATAGTCTTAAAATAAGGAATGTTGTCACAGTTGACTAGGGGACACAAATGGAGAACATCCATTAGCAGGCCTAACCTTACCTGCCTTTGGGTTAGGAAAATGCAGATGCATTATGAAATATAATATTTAAAATAGATGTACCCAAATGACCACATTTTCCCACTTCCGTGGCTGATGTGCAACACACTTAACCTCTCAGCCTATTATGATAATTTGTTTTTCAACAAGGAAATTGCAAAACAAAAAATTCTAAACAAATAAAAGCAGATGAAAAATATGAGGCTGTTCAGCTGGAGAGAAGCCAACATATACCTGATGAATCTGGATATTCTTCAGAAAAATTCATTTAGACAAATAACTGCCCAACATTGCCAGGGTTTTAAAAATTCCAAGCCAATGTCATGTTAACTATCAGCAAAATTGGCCAAAACTACCACAAAACTATAATAACACCCAAAATCTTGAGTGCACTCAACAAAACTGGTTTTGATAAAAGTCCAAAAATAAATCGGAGAACATTGTATGCAACTAGTTACATACAATGAACAAGTCACCAAGTGCACAAATATAGAAGTAATTAAATGATGAGAGTCCAAGGTCACTTGTCATCTGGAGCAACCTACATTTTTACATTCAAAATATGGAGAGTAAACTACTTACATGACCTTCAAATCCACAAGACAGACACACAGACACCACTATACACACACGCACCTACACAAATGTACCTTGTGTACCTACACACGCACCCACAAATGTACACACGCACCCACAAATGTACACACGCACCCACCCACATAATCTGTTACCCTTTTCATTATTTCTTACAAATAGATTTCCCCCCCATCTTTCATATCAACATGAATTTTCTCCTGTCTTTTAAAAACATATATTTTTCAGACATTCACATCAAACCCTGAAACATTCTCAGGCTCTCCTTGTACACTTTCTGATTTATGCTGAATGCTGTGTAATTTCTAAAATGACATTATGTCTTTTGAGCATTCATCTGCTATGATGCAGACAGCCAAGCATAGACGCCACCTGGGATGACGGCAGGATCTTTAAAATATGATGCATCTTTACTTCAAAGACTGCGGGGTGAATCACAGCCATTCTTCTGCTTCCATTTCTGGATTTTTTTGTTAGTTTATTTGTTCAGTTGATTATAACAGAAAATCTCTGTAAAACCTTGAGAATGTCTTCTTAAAGCCTGCAACCCCTTCTGAGAGCAACTGAATGGCATTACTATGAATAAATAGAGCTACAGGTATTTAAGACTATATTTTCTTTGTAGCCTACTGAACTTTTTTTTGCCAGAATACTAAAATTCTGTTTATCAGTGTGTTGGGGGTCTGCTGTCTACCCTACCCATGTGATTTAAAAATCACCGCACATTCCTGGGTACCGCACATTTAAGGCCACACCTTTTCTTGGGCACTTGAGTTTTAGCTCCTATTAGCACAAATCTGATATTTTATGGGCATAATTCTGGTTTGGTTTAATCCAGCTGAGCTGGATTTTAAATAATTCGTTTGCATTTATAATCAGAGACTGGCAGTGTAGGGTGGTTTACAGAAGGACCTCCAAAGTAGAACAGACTGTGTTTTACGCTGCTGGCAGGAAGTCAGCAAGGTCTGATAAAGAAACAAAGCTATTGCCCAATAGCACGGTTGCAATCATTCTGCTGTCTCCATGGAATGCTCCCAGAACTGCTTACATTTAAACGGCATTATGTGACCATAGGTTTTCCATATACAGTGTAATCATGTTTGGTGTTGTTGGAAAGCCTGTGTCATGGGGACATTGGTGCCATTGGTGAGCGCTGAATAAAAATCTTGGAACACCATTCAAGAGTGATCAGTAGGGAAATGCAAACTATGTGGTAAACATGCAGATGGCACAAGCAGGGGTCATTGTTGTTACTGCCACTTTGTTGTGATTGGGTCTTTCTTTGAAGATTCAGGGGTAAAAGTGGAATGGTTATTGGAGTCGTCATACGACCTCCTGCGCACCATTCTCGTATAGCCATTTTATTTATCATACTCTCATTTTGACCATTGTACACCGTCATTATTGAAAATATTGTATAATAAATTGCATGCACTTTAACCTGGCATTCCTGGTTTGACTCTAACCACTACACGCCTCATGGTTTTAAAGGGGTAATAAACACCGGCTTTTGTTCTGTCTCCACCAACTTCAAAATTTCAAAAGATGTGAATTGGGTTTGAGTGAGAGCGCACAGACGGGAGAGGGGAGGAGGGAGGAGTTACATTACATTACATTAGTCATCTAGCAGACGCTTTTATCCAAAGCGACATACAATAAGTGCATACAGAAACGTCATCGAAGTAACTACAGAACAGATAAGACAAAGCACATCCTTAACATAACGTAGCAGCTATCCCTAGTACTGAACATTGAATGTAGTTCACAGTAAGCTGTGGGTAAATCAGCTGTACTACAATTCTATTCTAAATACTATTATAAACTATAAAAAAGTTAGACAAGAAACAAGTACCATGAGAGGTCCTAGATTAGTATATCAGTCAAGGTGGAGTCTGAAAAGGTGTGTCTTAAGGCTACGACAGAATGCAGGCAGGGTTGGAATAGAATGTAGGAATGGGTAGTTGTGGGAGGCAGCCACCACGGTCCCGTCAACGGTGATGGAGAGGTCATGTAGTGGGGAGGTCTTGTTTGGCATGAAGAGGAGCTCTGTCTGAGGTAATGTTGAGGGGAGGGGCGATAGATCCATTTGGTAATGTGTCATAGGCGCGTAGGCGGAGCCAGCAAGAAGAAAACCGTTAGGAAATTAAAGGGCTCACGTTCATTTGCGCAGTTTTCATACCCACCAATCAAGTGGGTCACAAATAGGAGAGTGGCTCAAACAAAACTTTTCAGTTTGGATACTTGGATATCTGCACCCCATAGTCACTCGCCTATATACTAGTGCCGTCGCAAGATACATGTAGTATCCTTGAAGGCTCCACAAGCCAGAGGCACAGACGTGTCTACCAAGATAGATAGCGACCTGTATTGAGCCGCACTATTGGCGGAAAGAGGCGATAGTCCCTCATTTGCAGTCTCCTTCTATGTACAACTGTTAGCACAGAGTAAAGGTGAAAACATTCATTTGGAGTTCGATAGCCGAGTAAAACTGAGATAACATTAAATTACTTCTGTTCTGGTAGCAGCAGGTAAGACTACACACATTCCTTTAAAAAAAAAAAAAAAAAAAAAGAAGAATTTCCAATGATTTCAGCTCAACCGCTTATAAATTAATTTCGGTATCATAAGCCTTCACTGAAGGGATCTGGCATATTTACACGAGAATGCTAATCATCACAGTATAATTTACTGCATTTGTTATTATACTGTGAACATATATCCTCCAACAGCTTTTGATAGTATGTAGGGAATTTATATAGTATAAATACATGCAGTACCTGCTTCAAAGGGTCTGTCTGCCAGCCGACCACAGTGCTGTGCCGTCTCCCTTCAGAACCGTGCCTTTCCTTCCGTGCTTCATCACTCCTGAAATAAATTTGTTGGCTGAAATGTTCAGGGCATTTAAAAAGATCATTCACTTCTTTTTTTAAATTTAATATATATTATTTCAGTTTTAGTGTGTGTTTTCGATTGGCACAGACCGTTTTTATGTGCAATGGCAGATATTTTAGATATTTACAGAAGTTTATGACTACTTGGCAGCTTTACAATGGGGGTTTGTGGTCTAACGCAAGAAAATACACTTCAAGTAACTCCAAAGCAGTTTGTACAGCAATGCCTCCAGCGGTGGTACGTGTGTATATTACCAGATTATTCTTCAAAAAATTATGTTTCATTTGGTTGGGACTATTACCTATGGTGCTTGCAACCTGAGACTGCTGTAGGCTACTCAAGGACACCAACACAATATTAAAAACTGATATTTATGTTTATGAATTAATTCTATAGAGTTAATGTTTTCATATGTACAGCCTCGGGAAATGTAACGTCACTATGCAAGCTGCTTCGAACTTGCTTGAAGTGTATGTTCCTGCTTTAGACCATGAACCCTCAAATGCCCCTATAACACCACTGTAAAGCCACTAGGTCTTCAGAAACATCTATAAAATATAAACATCTTTTATTGCACACAATAATCTGTCCGGGCCAATTGGAAGCACACCTACTCCTAGGTCCTACTACCGGCTGACAGGGTCCGTAGCAACGATTCTCTAGCGGTTGCTACACAGGGGTAACACTGACATCTGAAATCTGAAACGAAATAATTTACTGTAATTTGAGCGAAAATATCATCAAAAATAGTTTATCGAAGTAGAATTGTGTGTTTTTACACTTTCAAACAGTGTATTGTGCTACCAGATTGATTGACCATTTCACTGTTATAAAATAATAATAATAATTAAATAAACCACTTCCAGCCCCTCAAGCCCGTGCATAACCGTTAATAACATTCTTTTTCTCACTCTCTCTCTTTTGTTCTAAGGAATTGTACAAGCGCTCAGAGTCCCAGTGGCATCTGGCCAAGATCAGTGGAAAAACATCCATAATTTTGACGGACCAACAGCTGTTCAGCCATGTTCAGCTTGAAATAACAGTAGAGGCTTGTGTGTCTGCAGCCCATAGGGGCTCATAGAAAGCTGCAGTCCTCGCATCCGTTCACCTTTCATTCCCGATTCTCTCCCCTTCGTGCAATGACAGCCAGTACCAGGGGTCCCTAAACCAAACATGGCATTGTCCAGAGAGCCCGTCAATTGTGCGGTGATAGACAGCAGTCGTATTTACAGGAGGAAGAGAGCTGCTAAAAATTAAGTACGTCATCATCAGTGGGGCTCATTCTATATTACAGCTAAATTTAGTGTGAACTAGGGTGACCATATTTGGGATTTCAAAAAAAGTGGATGTGGTGGGCGGGGGTGGTGAACATAATACTTGGTTATTTGTTTGTTTTTATATACGTATATGGTCTATGGAACAAGCAAAACCTAACTGAACATTTTAGTAAGTTAGAAATCCCGCCTGGATGGATGTTTACATTTATTCTATATCTATTCTTCCTCCTATTGTCATGGGTTGTGGCTTTCTTCCCTCGTTTGCTAAGGTTTTCTACCTCTCTGCGCCGGTTATCAATTTATCCGATTTTTTCAGAATTCCGTCTCTGGGTTTTGCTCTTCCCCGCAAATTATTCATTTCACCTGTTCCCCTACCTGTTAGGTATTTAAGCCTCTCTCTTCTGCTTCCGTACGCTTCGTTATCATTTCGTCCCTTCACAACGTCAGGGTTAGTTGGTTTTTTGTCTCTCTGCAGTTTATAAGAAGATTATTTCTTTGGCCTAGAGAATTTGTTTTTCTGTTCCCTTATTTTTCTTCCCTCTCCTTCACTCCCACACTCGTTTCTGAGAGTGAGTTTTATTTTCATTTTGTTTATTTCACCTATTATCGGGCGTTAGTCACGTTCCAAAGGTGCGTTGTTTTTTATCGTTCTCTCTGCCCGTGTTTACGTGGCTGGTCTGTTTTATAGGGGTGTGTTATTGTTTTGGCTACTGCCAGGGACTTTCTATCCCTTTTTTCCTTTGTCGCATTTGGCTCATCGTTATTCGACACAAACCCTCACACCTATGTGAAATGTATGGGAAAAAGAGGATTTCTGGTCAACCTATGTGAACTGTCTTATTGTTAAGGCCCTGGATTCACATACCCTCATTTCTATTATGAATTGATATCATCTCCACAGGCGTGAGAAAAGTGGGCCATTATGTTTTCTGTAATCCTTCAGTTTTTTCCCAATACTGTTTAATTGAGTGGTCTATGCCCACCCAGTTGAGCTAAATGCACAAATGTTACTATTGGTAGACCTTTTCGTTTAGGATCGCCACTTGTTCCTTATAATACAGAATCGTCCCTTGATGTATTTAAAAGTAAAATGTTGCGTTCCTTATTGAATCAATATGGGACACTATTTGTTTTCGCATGTTCCTTTCACATGAAATAGGCCCTATTTTTGTTACAGGTCGCTGACTCAAACTCCCTCTGAATGACATGTCATCCCCCAACCAGATACTGATTAAAGTTTGCACCATGTTCTTGGTCCATTTTGTTTTCCCATTTCCATTTTTCTTTTTATTTGAAGACTCGCATGCTGTCTGGCTACTGCTAAAAAAAATTCTGTCGCCAGTAAAAATTGGGCTTGGTCTGCTTGATGATTCTCGGGATTTCACCAGTCAGCAATGTTCAGTACTGCAAGCTCCACCTCATAGTTTGTGATCCATAGAAAAGTACCACCTCGTGAACAGGAAATAAAAAGGGGGACAGGAACTGAAGTCAGGGTTCCTACAATGGAAAAGGGGCTAAAGTTGCAGTTTGTGAGTTCTGGAAAAGGTTCATCCGGTGGAAAAGGGGCTTTAAAGCAGTGATGGCGGCATGCTGTAACACTGTGGGCCTAGTCCCAACACTTTTCTCACTGGCCCACAACACTTTTTGAACTGAAGCAATTGAAAATGTCTGTCCATAATAACCAATTAAACACTACACTGCCCATTGTCATGCATATAAGATATAAGCAATACACTTGTTGACCAATCAAAAACTGTAGCATCTACTGACTTCCAATCACTTGTCAATTGCCAAGCACTGCTGACCACAGCAGATCTGAAGCACCCACTGCACAGTACTCAGTGATTTTAGACATTCCCCTGTGAAACAAATACATTATTACATAGATAGTATACATCTTTTTGTGATATTAATGCAAAATAGATATAATGTTATCATCTTCCACCACAGTCCGCTGTGAGCTGTACGCTCCTCGTCTCTGGTCCGAATATAGCGTAATTCAGTAGCCACGCCCAGTCCACCATTGACTACGATGGCCTGCCGTACGCCAGCCACAAAATAGAGCCCTTAGTTTAGTTTTTGTATTTTGGAAATGCTTAGTTTCAGTTCTAGGTTTTTAATTATTTTGTGCGGGTACCTCATTTGTTAGGGGTAATGTTTTTAAGGTTTAATGACAAGTATTGTGCACATGTTTAAACCAGGTATTGTGTAAAGCAAACAATGAATCTAATTCTTCTGAAAGGGTAACAAAGGTCTAAAACAACTTATTAGATCAGCGGTGTCAAACTCGTTCCATGCTCTACACCAGCTGATTCCACTAATTAGTTCACCTCCTTGGTTGAAGAGCTGAGCTAATTAGTGAAATCAGCTGGTGTAGGGCACAGTTGGAACAAAAACCTGCATACACTCGGCCCTCGATGGAATGGGTTTGACATCCCTGTTTTAGACGATAACTGATACATTTAGTTTTTTCTAAGTATTACTGATTGATCTTGGTCCAAATCTTGACAAATTACTGCAGTCAGCGAAAAAAAGTGTAAACTTTAAGAATCTGGCTCAAAAGTGTCTCTAGTGGTAAAACGTTAGATACTGCACGTTCAATTTGTAATTGGCCAGAAATTTCCTCCAGCTGACGTATAGAGTACTCAAGTGACTACATCACACTGGTTTCGGAAGTAAATTCCCCATTCATTTAGAACATAGACATTAACTAAACCTTACTTTTAAACCATTTTTTTTTTTAATGCTGCGGCCCTTCGAGCCGGGGTCGTAACAGATATATTATTGCTATATGTGGTATTTCCTACAGGAAGGGGGGATTTGGGTCAAATAGTTGAGCCAGGAGTTGTAGTATATGCATGCCACATGTTTAGCTTTGCAACGTATGTCCCTAATATACATTCTCTCTTGGAGAGTGTTTAGTGCAGTGACCACATGTGCACCCATTGAAATGGAAACCAATATTGTTGATATAACGTTAGTGTGAGTTAGTTTGCTGGCCGCATCATTATAAACTCAAACAGGGGCCTGGCAGCAGCTTGAGCTAGCGTGTTTTGTGTGCATGAGTGAGAGAGGTAGCGAGAGAGAGTGTAGCAAAGCAGCCGCTGTGAGTAGAAATGAGCTTTTGGCTACTAGGTAAAAAAAAATGCTGGGGCGTGGTTTGATACCTGGAGCTCAACCCCTATATTATTACTTTATCATGCCCAGATTTTGGCATTTTTCTAATTTCAAAAGGGGGCGGGGTCTAGCGAAACCAGAAACCTGTTTTGTTACCCTTTAACATTTATTTAAATGAATTTTGCAAACCATTTCAAACTAGCTTGGAGCCTTGAATGATCAAATGAAAACAGAACTGAACGACAATCCACTATATGTGGACATAAACAAATATGTGTGTGTGTGTTTAAAGTAGGCAACTTTAAAAATAATTGATAAGCACACCAGATATCTTGTTATCAAGATCCACCACAATACACTCACTCTTGTCTAATCCAAAATAGGACTGCAACGTTTTCTCCCCAATATTTTTGACACGTTTCAAAGCCACCACAGCATTGGAGTCTGGAATAAGGTGACGTGTGCTGGCACACTGGTATTTTTCTTAATTTCCTCAAAAATGCATGAACACAAAATACCCACAGATAGTGGACTGATTTGTCAGTCTATAGAATAGCATCAGCATCTTGAACCATTCAACAGAAAGAGGGATAAAATTATCCACCAAAGTTTCTTCCTGGCACAACCATTATCATAAAGAGCATTTCATTTTTTTATTACATTTTATTTTAGTTCTAAAAGCGAGTTTGCTGGTTTCCGTGTTTATTTTTACTTCACTTAACAATAAGGTATTTTCACACCTAGTTTTTGTCTTAATTTTAGTTTCTTATAAGAACCTTGGTTCATGCACAGTCAAATCTCATTCGCCTCTAGAGCCGAACCTAATGTTGACCTCTGGCCCAGATGTTATTAAACTAAATTCTAATACCCTGGCAATCAAAGTTTCTGGTAACATCTTAAGTATGTAATATATCCCTCACAATTATAAATCACGTTTGCAGGGGGATTTTTAAATTTTAATTATGCCGTTTCACGATCACTGCTCTGAAATCATATGTGCCTATGCAAATACCGCAACGCTACTGTACAGCAAAGCAGCATATTTCTGCTTATTATGATCCCACGATGTGATCTAGGTGTGTAATCCTAACCTCACTTACTGTGGTGGTATTATGATCCCACGATGTGATCTAGGTGTGTAATCCTAACCTCACTTACTGTGGCGGTATTATGATCCCAAGATGTGATCTAGGTGTGTAATCCTAACCTCAATTACTGTGGCGGTATTATGATCCCAAGATGTGATCTAGGTGTGTAATCCTAACCTCACTTACTGTGGTGGTATTATGATCCCAAGATGTGATCTAGGTGTGTAATCCTAACCTCAATTACTGTGGTGGTATTATAATCCCAAGATGTGATCTAGGTGTGTAATCCTAACCTCACTTACTGTGGCGGTATTATGATCCCAAGATGTGATCTAGGTGTGTAATCCTAACCTCAATTACTGTGGCGGTATTATGATCCCAAGATGTGATCTAGGTGTGTAATCCTAACCTCACTTACTGTGGCGGTATTATGATCCCAAGATGTGATCTAGGTGTGTAATCCTAACCTCAATTACTGTGGCGGTATTATGATCCCAAGATGTGATCTAGGTGTGTAATCCTAACCTCACTTACTGTGGTGGTATTATGATCCCAAGATGTGATCTAGGTGTGTAATCCTAACCTCAATTACTGTGGCGGTATTATGATCCCAAGATGTGATCTAGGTGTGTAATCCTAACCTCACTTACTGTGCTGGTATTATGATCCCAAGATGTGATCTAGGTGTGTAATCCTAACCTCACTTACTGTGGTGGTATTATGATCCCAAGATGTGATCTAGGTGTGTAATCCTAACCTCATTTACTGTGGTGGTATTATGATCCCAAGATGTGATCTAGGTGTGTAATCCTAACCTCACTTACTGTGGTGGTATTATGATCCCAAGATGTGATCTAGGTGTGTAATCCTAACCTCACTTACTGTGGTGGTATTATGATCCCAAGATGTGATCTAGGTGTGTAATCCTAACCTCAATTACTGTGGCGGTATTATGATCCCAAGATGTGATCTAGGTGTGTAATCCTAACCTCACTTACTGTGCTGGTATTATGATCCCAAGATGTGATCTAGGTGTGTAATCCTAACCTCACTTACTGTGGTGGTATTATGATCCCAAGATGTGATCTAGGTGTGTAATCCTAACCTCACTTACTGTGGTGGTATTATGATCCCAAGATGTGATCTAGGTGTGTAATCCTAACCTCACTTACTGTGGTGGTATTATAATCCCAAGATGTGATCTAGGTGTGTAATCCTAACCTCACTTACTGTGGTGGTATTATAATCCCAAGATGTGATCTAGGTGTGTAATCCTAACCTCACTTACTGTGGTGGTATTATGATCCCAAGATGTGATCTAGGTGTGTAATCCTAACCTCACTTACTGTGGTGGTATTATGATGCCAAGATGTGATCTAGGTGTGTAATCCTAACCTCAATTACTGTGGTGGTATTATGATCCCAAGATGTGATCTAGGTGTGTAATCCTAACCTCACTTACTGTGGTGGTATTATGATCCCAAGATGTGATCTAGGTGTGTAATCCTAACCTCACTTACTGTGGTGGTATTATGATGCCAAGATGTGATCTAGGTGTGTAATCCTAACCTCACTTACTGTGGTGGTATTATGATGCCAAGATGTGATCTAGGTGTGTAATCCTAACCTCACTTACTGTGGTGGTATTATGATCCCAAGATGTGATCTAGGTGTGTAATCCTAACCTCACTTACTGTGGTGGTATTATGATCCCAAGATGTGATCTAGGTGTGTAATCCTAACCTCACTTACTGTGGTGGTATTATGATCCCAAGATGTGATCTAGGTGTGTAATCCTAACCTCACTTACTGTGGTGGTATTATGATGCCAAGATGTGATCTAGGTGTGTAATCCTAACCTCACTTACTGTGGTGGTATTATGATCCCAAGATGTGATCTAGGTGTGTAATCCTAACCTCACTTACTGTGGTGGTATTATGATGCCAAGATGTGATCTAGGTGTGTAATCCTAACCTCACTTACTGTGGTGGTATTATGATCCCAAGATGTGATCTAGGTGTGTAATCCTAACCTCACTTACTGTGGTGGTATTATGATCCCAAGATGTGATCTAGGTGTGTAATCCTAACCTCACTTACTGTGGTGGTATTATGATGCCAAGATGTGATCTAGGTGTGTAATCCTAACCTCACTTACTGTGCTGGTATTATGATGCCAAGATGTGATCTAGGTGTGTAATCCTAACCTCACTTACTGTGGTGGTATTATGATCCCAAGATGTGATCTAGGTGTGTAATCCTAACCTCACTTACTGTGCTGGTATTATGATCCCAAGATGTGATCTAGGTGTGTAATCCTAACCTCACTTACTGTGCTGGTATTATGATCCCAAGATGTGATCTAGGTGTGTAATCCTAACCTCACTTACTGTGGTGGTATTATGATCCCAAGATGTGATCTAGGTGTGTAATCCTAACCTCACTTACTGTGGTGGTATTATGATCCCAAGATGTGATCTAGGTGTGTAATCCTAACCTCACTTACTGTGCTGGTATTATGATCCCAAGATGTGATCTAGGTGTGTAATCCTAACCTCACTTACTGTGGTGTTATTATGATCCCAAGATGTGATCTAGGTGTGTAATCCTAACCTCACTTACTGTGGTGGTATTATGATCCCAAGATGTGATCTAGGTGTGTAATCCTAACCTCACTTACTGTGGTGGTATTATGATCCCAAGATGTGATCTAGGTGTGTAATCCTAACCTCACTTACTGTGGTGTTATTATGATCCCAAGATGTGATCTAGGTGTGTAATCCTAACCTCACTTACTGTGGTGGTATTATGATCCCAAGATGTGATCTAGGTGTGTAATCCTAACCTCACTTACTGTGGTGTTATTATGATCCCAAGATGTGATCTAGGTGTGTAATCCTAACCTCACTTACTGTGGTGTTATTATGATCCCAAGATGTGATCTAGGTGTGTAATCCTAACCTCACTTACTGTGGTGGTATTATGATCCCAAGATGTGATCTAGGTGTGTAATCCTAACCTCACTTACTGTGGTGTTATTATGATCCCAAGATGTGATCTAGGTGTGTAATCCTAACCTCACTTACTGTGCTGGTATTATGATCCCAAGATGTGATCTAGGTGTGTAATCCTAACCTCTCTTACTGTGGTGGTATTATGATCCCACGATGTGATCTAGGTGTGTAATCCTAACCTCTCTTACTGTGCTGGTATTATGATCCCACGATGTGATCTATGTGTGTAATCCTAACCTCACTTACTGTGGTGTTATTATGATCCCAAGATGTGATCTAGGTGTGTAATCCTAACCTCACTTACTGTGGTGGTATTATGATCCCACGATGTGATCTAGGTGTGTAATCCTAACCTCACTTACTGTGGTGTTATTATGATCCCAAGATGTGATCTAGGTGTGTAATCCTAACCTCACTTACTGTGGTGGTATTATGATCCCAAGATGTGATCTAGGTGTGTAATCCTAACCTCTCTTACTGTGCTGGTATTATGATCCCAAGATGTGATCTAGGTGTGTAATCCTAACCTCACTTACTGTGGTGGTATTATGGTCCCAAGATGTGATCTAGGTGTGTAATCCTAACCTCACTTACTGTGGTGGTATTATGATCCCATGATGTGATCTAGGTGTGTAATCCTAACCTCACTTACTGTGGTGGTATTATGATCCCAAGATGTGATCTAGGTGTGTAATCCTAACCTCACTTACTGTGGTGGTATTATGATCCCAAGATGTGATCTAGGTGTGTAATCCTAACCTCACTTACTGTGGTGGTATTATGATGCCAAGATGTGATCTAGGTGTGTAATCCTAACCTCAATTACTGTGGTGGTATTATGATCCCAAGATGTGATCTAGGTGTGTAATCCTAACCTCACTTACTGTGGTGGTATTATAATCCCAAGATGTGATCTAGGTGTGTAATCCTAACCTCACTTACTGTGGTGGTATTATGATCCCAAGATGTGATCTAGGTGTGTAATCCTAACCTCACTTACTGTGGTGGTATTATAATCCCAAGATGTGATCTAGGTGTGTAATCCTAACCTCAATTACTGTGGTGGTATTATGATCCCAAGATGTGATCTAGGTGTGTAATCCTAACCTCAATTACTGTGGTGGTATTATGATCCCAAGATGTGATCTAGGTGTGTAATCCTAACCTCACTTACTGTGGTGGTATTATAATCCCAAGATGTGATCTAGGTGTGTAATCCTAACCTCACTTACTGTGGTGGTATTATGATCCCAAGATGTGATCTAGGTGTGTAATCCTAACCTCACTTACTGTGGTGGTATTATGATGCCAAGATGTGATCTAGGTGTGTAATCCTAACCTCACTTACTGTGGTGGTATTATGATGCCAAGATGTGATCTAGGTGTGTAATCCTAACCTCACTTACTGTGGTGGTATTATGATCCCAAGATGTGATCTAGGTGTGTAATCCTAACCTCACTTACTGTGGTGGTATTATGATGCCAAGATGTGATCTAGGTGTGTAATCCTAACCTCACTTACTGTGGTGGTATTATGATCCCAAGATGTGATCTAGGTGTGTAATCCTAACCTCACTTACTGTGGTGGTATTATGATCCCAAGATGTGATCTAGGTGTGTAATCCTAACCTCACTTACTGTGGTGGTATTATGATCCCAAGATGTGATCTAGGTGTGTAATCCTAACCTCACTTACTGTGGTGGTATTATGATCCCAAGATGTGATCTAGGTGTGTAATCCTAACCTCACTTACTGTGGTGGTATTATGATCCCAAGATGTGATCTAGGTGTGTAATCCTAACCTCACTTACTGTGGTGGTATTATGATCCCAAGATGTGATCTAGGTGTGTAATCCTAACCTCACTTACTGTGGTGGTATTATGATCCCAAGATGTGATCTAGGTGTGTAATCCTAACCTCACTTACTGTGGTGGTATTATGATGCCAAGATGTGATCTAGGTGTGTAATCCTAACCTCACTTACTGTGGTGGTATTATGATCCCAAGATGTGATCTAGGTGTGTAATCCTAACCTCACTTACTGTGGTGGTATTATGATGCCAAGATGTGATCTAGGTGTGTAATCCTAACCTCACTTACTGTGGTGGTATTATGATCCCACGATGTGATCTAGGTGTGTAATCCTAACCTCGCTTACTGTGGTGGTATTATGATGCCAAGATGTGATCTAGGTGTGTAATCCTAACCTCACTTACTGTGGTGGTATTATGATCCCAAGATGTGATCTAGGTGTGTAATCCTAACCTCTCTTACTGTGGTGGTATTATGATCCCAAGATGTGATCTAGGTGTGTAATCCTAACCTCTCTTACTGTGGTGGTATTATGATCCCAAGATGTGATCTAGGTGTGTAATCCTAACCTCTCTTACTGTGGTGGTATTATGATCCCAAGATGTGATCTAGGTGTGTAATCCTAACCTCTCTTACTGTGGTGGTATTATGATCCCAAGATGTGATCTAGGTGTGTAATCCTAACCTCACTTACTGTGGTGGTATTATGATCCCAAGATGTGATCTAGGTGTGTAATCCTAACCTCACTTACTGTGGTGGTATTATGATGCCAAGATGTGATCTAGGTGTGTAATCCTAACCTCACTTACTGTGGTGGTATTATGATCCCAAGATGTGATCTAGGTGTGTAATCCTAACCTCACTTACTGTGGTGGTATTATGATCCCAAGATGTGATCTAGGTGTGTAATCCTAACCTCACTTACTGTGGTGGTATTATAATCCCAAGATGTGATCTAGGTGTGTAATCCTAACCTCACTTACTGTGGTGGTATTATGGTCCCAAGATGTGATCTAGGTGTGTAATCCTAACCTCACTTACTGTGGTGGTATTATGATCCCAAGATGTGATCTAGGTGTGTAATCCTAACCTCACTTACTGTGGTGGTATTATGATCCCAAGATGTGATCTAGGTGTGTAATCCTAACCTCACTTACTGTGGTGGTATTATGATCCCAAGATGTGATCTAGGTGTGTAATCCTAACCTCACTTACTGTGGTGGTATTATGATCCCACAATGTGATCTAGGTGTGTAATCCTAACCTCACTTACTGTGGTGGTATTATGATCCCAAGATGTGATCTAGGTGTGTAATCCTAACCTCACTTACTGTGGTGGTATTATGATCCCAAGATGTGATCTAGGTGTGTAATCCTAACCTCACTTACTGTGGTGGTATTATGATCCCAAGATGTGATCTAGGTGTGTAATCCTAACCTCAATTACTGTGGTGGTATTATGATCCCAAGATGTGATCTAGGTGTGTAATCCTAACCTCATTTACTGTGGTGGTATTATGATCCCAAGATGTGATCTAGGTGTGTAATCCTAACCTCACTTACTGTGGTGGTATTATGATCCCAAGATGTGATCTAGGTGTGTAATCCTAACCACACTTACTGTGGTGGTATTATGATCCCAAGATGTGATCTAGGTGTGTAATCCTAACCTCACTTACTGTGGTGGTATTATGATCCCAAGATGTGATCTAGGTGTGTAATCCTAACCTCACTTACTGTGGTGGTATTATGATCCCAAGATGTGATCTAGGTGTGTAATCCTAACCTCAATTACTGTGGTGGTATTATGATCCCAAGATGTGATCTAGGTGTGTAATCCTAACCTCACTTACTGTGGTGGTATTATGATCCCAAGATGTGATCTAGGTGTGTAATCCAAACCTCACTTACTGTGGTGGTATTATAATCCCAAGATGTGATCTAGGTGTGTAATCCTAACCTCAATTACTGTGGTGGTATTATGATCCCAAGATGTGATCTAGATGTGTAATCCTAACCTCACTTACTGTGGTGGTATTATGATCCCAAGATGTGATCTAGGTGTGTAATCCTAACCTCATTTACTGTGGTGGTATTATAATCCCAAGATGTGATCTAGGTGTGTAATCCTAACCTCACTTACTGTGGTGGTATTATGATCCCAAGATGTGATCTAGGTGTGTAATCCTAACCTCAATTACTGTGGTGGTATTATGATCCCAAGATGTGATCTAGATGTGTAATCCTAACCTCACTTACTGTGGTGGTATTATGATCCCAAAATGTGATCTAGGTGTGTAATCCTAACCTCATTTACTGTGGTGGTATTATAATCCCAAGATGTGATCTAGGTGTGTAATCCTAACCTCACTTACTGTGGTGGTATTATGATCCCAAGATGTGATCTAGGTGTGTAATCCTAACCTCAATTACTGTGGTGGTATTATAATCCCAAGATGTGATCTAGGTGTGTAATCCTAACCTCACTTACTGTGGTGGTATTATGATCCCAAGATGTGATCTAGGTGTGTAATCCTAACCTCAATTACTGTGGTGGTATTATGATCCCAAGATGTGATCTAGGTGTGTAATCCTAACCTCACTTACTGTGGTGGTATTATGATCCCAAGATGTGATCTAGGTGTGTAATCCTAACCTCACTTACTGTGGTGGTATTATGATCCCAAGATGTGATCTAGGTGTGTAATCCTAACCTCATTTACTGTGGTGGTATTATAATCCCAAGATGTGATCTAGGTGTGTAATCCTAACCTCACTTACTGTGGTGGTATTATGATCCCAAGATGTGATCTAGGTGTGTAATCCTAACCACAATTACTGTGCTGGAACAACACATTTGTTGACAACCATGCTTTAACCTGAGACTATATGCATGCAAGCCAAGCAGTCAGAAGCAGCATATATGGACACTTGCTGAAAGTGGCGTGAGGTAAATTATTATCATTAAAACCAAGGACAAGTGTAACAAGTGTGAGTGCTTATCTGGCCTTATTTTGCAGCCCAATACACTGAGCATGCTCTTATAGTTGCCTGTCTGCCTCAACCGTCTAACGTATGCTTTTCAAACTTGAAGAGCGTGTTCACATCATCGATCTTTTTAGATCTGTCATGTTCAGTTTATAAGTGAAGTAGTACTGTCTCTCCAATTACAGTGAGATCAGCTGACAGAGCCTGGACTCTTTAAATGGCTTTACTCATTTAACTGAAGTTTAACACACAAGCGCAACCTCACGTTTCCTTAGATTAGGATCAGTTCTACAAAAGAGACGGGGGAAAGAAATCTACGCTCCTGTCTGCAGTTAGGGGGTATTCTGCATTCACTTAAAAAATTAAGAAAAACAAAAACAAAGGATTCTAAAGGAGGATTTATGTATTCCCATGATTCTGAAGTGGTCACCTCTTGTGCATCTCAATTTACTGCACTGGCATTAAAATAACATTACAGTGGTGAAGACAGTGACTATGCATTATCAGTGCTGCGGTTTGTTTGAGGCAAGTTAAACATCTACACTTGAGTAAACATAAAAAAACAAGCAATCAGAGAGAAGATAGTCACGGCCAGGCACTTTCGCAGCTCACGGTTTTAACAGGCGGAACATTCCATCTTGGTGTTTACCGTTTCTGCTGTTAGAAGAAAAGTATTTTTCTTCAAGCTTTATTGTATAATATAGAAGTAGCAATTGTGGGATCCAAGCAGACTGATGAACATGATGACCAATGTACCCATGTGCCCCCCAACTTGGTAAAGGTTTCAATCCACTGAATCCTAATCCTAATTTACATCATTTATACATAAATAGCAGATTTGAATTTAAAACTGCAGTAATTTGTCAAATAGCCATACATGTTATATAACATTTAAAGATATGAATCCACTGAACATATATGGTTCATGCATTTTGGTCAATCAAGTGTTAAATTGAATAAAAATTTGTGAAAATTCACTGAATAGCACTGTAAAGCTGCTAAAGCTTAATCTGTTCTTTTTGAGAAGTGCCAGAATTGCTCATTGGCAATTTGGAGCTACCCCTAGTAATCTTCCAAGTTTCAGAGATATCCTCCATGTGGTTCGGCCAAAACTGAGGAAAAATGAAAATGCAGAATAGAATTTCCAAAATGGCGGCTAATTCAAGTTGGCAATGACCCATGAGGTACAAACATTTGTTCCAGATGAAGAGGGAGATCACTGAAGCAAGTTTCAAATGTCAACAAAAGACAACTGGAATTGTTTTGTAAATTTATTATTTAAAAAAAAAAATATTGCGGTCTATAGCATCACTGTGTGTTTGAATTGGGCCAATACTTTAGGTTGAGTCTATTGTGTGAGTGCCAATATATCTACCAAATGTCATCAATTGACGTCAAACCGTTTGGGAGTTATTAGCTAGCTGCTGTGAGTGTTGCATTAGCTAGCTGCTATGAGTTTGACCACTATGTTGCACAACGTTGCAGTGCGAGAGCAAGAGCACCGTTGTGGAAAAGAGAAGATTAAGAAGAGGAGGAGGATGGAGGAGAGTGATTTCCCACTTTGCCTTAGAGGCCTTTTATTTAATTTAGTGTTGTTTTTTAATTTTCTTCAGTTTCCCTTCTCCCCAGAGCTCACTCCTCCAGTTATTTGCATCAATCACATTTTGTATTTTGTTTCCTTTTTTTCTTGCGTTTCATATTCACTGATATTCACCACTCCAATTACCTGCTTCAATCTATCTAAACCATGAAATCATTATCCATGTCTTACTGGCTCTTACCACCCCCGCTCCAGTGCACCAACAACAACTTATTTTAACAGACTGTCTTCTGGAGACATGAAACAAAATAAGACAATATCCTACATTTCTGTATTTTAACATTTTTCACTCTATATAAATATTTTGTTCATATTATCAACATTGTGTACATAATTTGGTGATATTCTACATCCATTAGTTAGAGAGTCTTATAGTCGGCATCAACGGGTTTCCCCAAACGACGCACTTAGCTTTCTACAAGTGGTCAGAGGTGCTCGTTAGTCTACGATCATTTCTAAGACCGTCTTTAGTTAAGTTGGGAAACATTTCGCTAACAAAATATGCTTCTTAAGATGGCTTTTATGCTTAAAATGGTTTTGGGAAACGAGGCCCTGTTTGGCCTAGTTTCTCTTCAGTGGTTAAAGTTTCATGTGTTGTGTGCCCATATCCCATTACAGTTTTTTGCAATTGCTAAGACACAATTTCTGAAACTAGAGCCCTCTTTGTCGAAACTCTACACACAAAAACCAAAAACTCATACACAAAATACTAAATATCTTACATCTCTTGCAAATGCAAACACTTAATTCAAAACTATATAAACACTGCCAAAAATTGTATTTTTGCATCACAACTTTACACACAAACACCAAATAAATAGCTCTTTCCACATGCCAACCACACACTGGTTGCTAAGCATAAAACACTATTATCTAGAGTCTTTGGCATTTTAATTTGTAGCATGCTGTAAATATAGACTATGGACACAAATGCAATGGGGAAACAAACAAATTTGTTTATTCTCAATAACAGTATCAGACAAAATTATTTGAACTGAAGATTACAAGATCATTGAACTGTACACAGTAATACAGTATATTGAAATTAAAGTCCATCCTGTCTTCGATGTGCATCTGGCCACAGCGCCTCATCAACATTGCAAGCGATGTCCTCTCTTGCCAAACATCGGGGGAAGTACCGTCTTGAGTGGCGTATCCAGCCTTGGCATGCCTCCACATCAATGTCGCCACAGGTCTCTTCCATTGCCTGGAAGAGAGTTGCACGTTGGTAGGGTCGGCGGTCATACACCTTCCAACGCCACGCCGAAAATAATTCCTCAGTAGGGTTCAGGAAAGTAAGGGTGAGTAAGGTGGAAGGGGCAGAACTTGAAATAGTGGGAGATTGTCAAACCAATTATGGACTACAGCAGACCGGTGGAAACTTACGTTGTCCCATATGACAACATATCTGGAGTACCCTGGCACATTCCTCTGGTCATTGGGAATGAGGATGTCATGCAGGGAGTCAAGGAATGCGATAATATGGGCTGTGCTTTATGGGCCAAGAGTGGCATGGTGGTGAAAGACACCATTCTGACCAATTGCAGCACACATTGTGATGTTTACACCACGCTGCCCAGGAACATGGACAATGGCACGCTGCCCGATGATGTTTCTTCCCCGGCGTCTGGTTTTGGCTAGATTGAAGCCAACCTCATCTATATATATATATAAAAATGCTGGTGTTCAGCAGCATCTAGCTCCATGACTCTCTGAAACAGTCAGGAAAAAGCATATTGAATGACAGAAAGGATACAGATATCAGTCCATATAGTGTAGCACAGTAATACAATAAACTGGAATACAGTACCAATATTGGAATAGGCTAATGTATAAAATGTAACTTACTTGTACATATTCATAGCACAGTTGTTTCACTCCTCCTCGTCCTCCTCCTCTTCCTTGTCTTCCTTCTCTTTCTCCTCTTCCTAGTCCTCATCCTCTTCTTACACGAACACCTCTTCCTCTAGCTCTCTCTCCAAAATTGGCCTCCATTGTTGTGCACACCAAAGAGCAAATCTGAATCCTATTTATAGTGTTCAAGCTCTGATTTCTAAGTGATCTCTTTGGTTACAGGTGTTTTCACATGTGCATTCTGTGTGCAGGTGATTGATAATTGAGTGTGGTATTTCAATGGCAGTGTTTAGCAAACAACACACACAGGCTTTTAGATTTGAATGATGTGTCTAATGTAGATAACCGTGTGTAGTTATTTGCAAAAAGTGTGTTTTAGAATTTCAAACTTAGTGTAAAGCAGACAATGTGCTTATGGTTTAGCATACCTGGTCAATAGATAGGCTACATGAGTTAGTGGTTTCAATAATTGTGCCAGAAGTACCAGTTTTTGTGTCTTAGCAATTGCAAAAAACTGTAATACACTTGAATTATATTCTTTATATTCTTATCTTTAGTACCTCTTGGGAGAATGACTTACACCATGGGAGACAGATCTTTATTATCCTCATGGCAGCCGGGATGTCCCTCAATAGCAAGAAATGTGAGTTAGCTTTGGGAGAATCTCATAGTCTGAACTATGTGGTCGGAGACAGGTGAATACACCCCTTGGTGAGGAAGGTTGAGGTGATAAAAAACAGTCCCAGACCTTGGACCAAATGACAGGTAAAGTTCCTGAGGTTAGTGGAGTGGTTCGGGAGATTTATATCGCCACGCAGGCATTATGAGACGATTGAATTAAATCCTCTTAGATACCTGGCCTTACCTTGAGAAAAGACATTAAGGCTGGTTTTTGTTGTTGTTGTTAGTTTTGTTATTGGTATTGATAGCCAGGCCCAGGACTGACGTGTGCCTGTGGCACAATACAAAGGCATACACTCTTATTATGTGTACACCTGTAGGTGGAGGCTGCAGACCTGCATCTGAAAAAACAAACAAACATGGAAACCAGATTAAATAAAAGTGGCAACTTTGTAAAAATGTATGTGGTCGAGCATTTTTTGAAATATGACAGTTCAGGAAAGCCTAAATGAACTGCACATTAATTGAGTGCACATAAATGTAACTTACTTGTACAGGAGTCACGACTTCCTGTTTCCTGTTTTGAACTTGAACTGAAAGCGCGTTTGCTTCGCTTGTCTCGCTTCGCTTGTTCAACTAAATTATTTTAGATTTCTAACGATTACATTTTACATTCTCTCACTCTTTTGTGAATACCTCTCCGAAGCTGATCACATCCAGACCCGGAGAATCTAACAACCAAGGATAAATACGGTAAACGCACATTATGGCTTCCACTCCAAGTGTTCCCTGTGCTGTGTGTTCCATGTTTAGCCTTAGTTCCGTTGCCAATATTACCAGTAATGGTATATGTCCAAAATGTGAGCTTAATTTAAAATTGGAACGGAAAATAGCTGAGTTAGAGGCCCGCATCCGGACATTATATCAGATCCAGGATAGTGAGAGTTTGCTCGACTCCCTTTTACCTGAGCCGGATGCCAGTTTAATTACGAGTATCTCTCCCCCGTCAGAGTCCTCACTGCGGGACAATTTTGTCACGGTGCAAAATAAACATAGCTGTCGGCTCAGAGCCGCCGAGCACCACCCTACTCACGTTTCAAACCGATATTCTCCACTCAGTAACACACCTACTGAGAAAGCCCTGATCATAGGGGATAGTATTTTAAGAAACATGAGTGTAGCGACACCAGCGACCATAGTACAGTGTATGCCTGGTGCCAGAGCTACCGATGTTGAGGCTAGTTTGAGAGTGCTGGCTAAAAGTAAATGTAAATACTCCAAAATTGTTATCCACGTCGGCACAAATGATGTCCGATTGAGGCAATCGGAGGTCACTAAAAATAATTTTGTTTCGGTGTGCGCAGTGGCTAAAAAGTTGTGTCGGGAAGTAATATTCTCTGGCTCGCTCCCAGTTCGTAGGAGTGACGAGGTCTACAGTAGACTTACGTCACTAAATCGCTGGCTGTCTGAGTGGTGCTCAACTAGTGGCATAGGGTTCATCAATAATTGGCCTGATTTCTGGAGAAAGCCTGGCTTACTGAAGAGAGACGGACTCCACCCGAGCTGGAGAGGTTCTCTTGTCCTAGCAAAAAACTTAGATGCTAGTCTTAGTAAGGCCAGATCCTGACACCGTATCAGGGCGCCGGCCAGGCAGCAGGCCTCTGATCCTACATCGGAGCCTGTGCGTTTCCCAATGCCCGTGACTCAGACACATGGCCCAACGCCGTTGTCTGCAAGGTGCGTTTCAGAGCTAGTAATTAGCAATAGTACTTATCCCAGCGCCCCATTATCTAACATATCTGAGCTAGAAACTAGTATTTATTATATTGAGACTGTGTCTGCCCCACGCATCTATGCTAAACGTAAAGCAAACCGTGGTATTAACACGGATAATCTTGCTACTCTAAAATTAAACAATTTTGCTGCTAGCAGCTGTTGTGAATCACTTCTAAAAATTGGACTACTGAATGTTAGATCTCTTGCTCCTAAAGCAATTCTTGTAAACGAATTGATCACAGATCATAATCTCAAGATACTGTGTCTGACTGAAACTTGGCTAAGACCTGGTGAATATGTTGCACTTAATGAAGCGTCTCCTATAGGTTTTTTAAGTACCCAGGTATCGCGCCAGTCAGGAAGAGGGGGTGGTGTTGCAGCGATCTATCAGTCCACCTTAAGCTTAACCCCTAAGTGTGGAAATACGTTCTCTTCCTTTGAAGTTCTCTCTATGAACTGTGTACAACATGACCTAGCTAAGATAAGGGGTAACATGCAGTCCTTTCTCTTAGTGTCTGTTTACAGACCACCTGGGCCCTATTCAGATTTCCTAATAGAATTCGCTGAGTTTTTGTCCTGCCTTGCTATTTCGGCAGACAAGGTTGTAATTGTTGGTGATTTTAACGTACATGTGGACAAACAGGGTGATCCCCTAGGAACTGCCTTTGCCTCTATTATTGACTCTGTTGGTTTTAAACAAAATGTCTATGGGCCCACTCATTACTATAGCCATACCCTAGACTTAGTGTTATCCTCTGGTATCAATGTTATGAATCTTAGTATTGCACCCCATAACCCTGTATTATCCGATCATTTCCTTATTACTTTTGAAATCAAGACAACCACCACTTTTATATCAGAGACAAGACATTATTATAGCCGGTCGTTAAACTCTGACGTCATTCCAAAGTTTACAAATATGCTTCCGGAATCATTATTTTCAAGTCAAGAAAATACCACTGAGTTATCGTTGGATGAATTGACCAACCAGTTAAGTTTAGCTCTCAGAAGCACCCTTGATGTGGTTGCCCCTCTAAAAAGAAAGTATTGTCGGAAAAACCGTACTCCCTGGTACAATGACACTACCCGTGCCCTGAAGCAGTCCACAAGAACATTGGAGAGAAAATGGCGGTCAACTAAACTAGAAGTATTTCGTCTTGCATGGAAAGATAGCATCCTCCAGTACAAGCAAGCTCTTATATCTGCTAGATCTGCCTTTTTCTCTAAATTAATTGAACAAAACAAATGCAACCCAAAATTTTTGTTTAGTACTGTGGACAAATTGACAAAAAAACCATCACCAGAATGTTCATCTTATCCCTGCGTTTACAGCAGTAATGATTTCATGAATTTTTTCAATCAGAAGATTGAAACTATTAGAGACCAGATTTCCAATTTGCCTATTCCCCTAGGCATCACTCCTCCCAAATTCAAAGAACAGCCTAGATCTTGACCAACACAGGAAGATATATCAACAGTGGCACTGAACTGTTTTACGCCAATCAACATGGAGGAGCTATCTAAACTGGTTATGTCCTCAAAACCGACTACCTGTCTACTCGACCCAATCCCTACAAGATTGGCTAAATAACTTTTTCCTGTACTTGGCCAGCATATGTTAAAAATTATTAACACATCTTTAGTAACAGGATATGTACCAGAGTCACTAAAAATGGCGGTTATTAAGCCATTACTGAAAAAAACAAACCTCGAACCTGACAAACTGGAAAACTATAGACCCATTTCAAATCTTCCATTTCTATCCAAAATATTAGAGAAAGCAGTTGCGAAGCAACTTGGTGCATACCTTAGCTCAAACCATATTCATGAATTATTCCAGTCAGGATTTAGACCCTACCATAGCACTGAAACGGCACTTGTTAAAGTTATTAACGATTTACTGTTATCAGCCGACCAAAACTCTGTGTCTGTTCTTGTACTTCTTGACCTAAGTGCAGCTTTTGATACAATAGATCATGAGATTCTACTGAACAGGCTCCAGGGCTGTGTTGGACTCAATGGTCAAGCACTTGCATGGTTCAGATCATACTTACACAATAGGAAACAATTTGTTAAATTAAATGATGATGTATCCAGTTACTCAATAATGAAATGTGGTATTCCACAAGGATCAGTGCTAGGTCCAGTACTCTTTTCGTTATATATGCTACCCCTTGGTGATATTATTCGGGCACATGGGGTAGATTTTCACTGCTACGCAGACGATACTCAGATATACATTTCCATGAAACCCGGCGAAGCACTACCACTTACTCGATTAGAGGCTTGCATTACAGATATTAAAGCTTGGATGCTCTCCAATTTCTTGCTCTTAAACTCAGGGAAAACCGAAATGCTGGTTTTAGGTCCTAAAAAACAAAGGGAGAAATTGTGTACATATACTTTAAGTATTGATGGTTGCTTAGTTGTTCCAAATTCAGCTGTGAAAGACCTAGGTGTTACTATAGACCCAGATTTAACCTTTGGCGTGCACATAAAAAACATATCTAGAGTTGCTTTCTTTCAGTTAAGGAACATAGCTAAAATTAGGCATTTCCTATCAGAAGGGGATGCAGAGAAATTGATTCATGCTTTTGTTACGTCTAGGCTAGATTACTGTAATGCTCTGCTATCTGGCTGTCCTAAGCTGTTGCTAAATAATCTCCAGCTTGTGCAGAATGCAGCCGCTCGCATTTTAACGAGAACAAAGAAATATGAGCATATTACCCCAGTACTAGCATCACTTCATTGGCTACCAATTAAGCATAGGATAGACTTTAAGGTCTTGCTTCTGACTTTTAAAGCTTTACATGGACTTGCACCAGTGTATATATGTAATCTGCTTGTACCATATAAGCCGAAAAGATCCCTTCGTTCCCAAGACGCAGGCTACTTAGTAGTCCCTAGAATATCTAAAAACTTGACGGGTGGTAGAGCTTTCTCCTACAGAGCACCACTACTGTGGAACACCCTTCCAAAATCTATAAGGGAATCAGACACAGTCTCAATATTTAAGTCTAGATTAAAAACGCACCTTTATGATCAGGCTTATAATGAGTTGTAGTCCGGAGACAGGACCAGAGAAGCCCTTTTGTCATAGAGTAATGCGGAGTGACATCCTTTCCTTACTGTCACCTGTCAACAGCTGTGACCCCATCTTCCTGGGCTGGCTCTTGATAGGTGGGTAGGATTGTTTACTCTCTCATGACTGGATGGGTTCTCAAACCCTGTCTTCATAGCTATGCAGCCATAAGTTACTCCTGGCGGGGGTACTTGTCCAACCCCCCCCCCCCCCCTAACTGTTCTCTCTCTCTCTTCTTCCACATTCCGCCGGCGGGGCTCATGCCCCGCATCTCGAGAGTTGCTGTCCAGCTTCCTGTCTATCACCGCTTGCCCCTCCCTCCCCACCACCGCTGCCAGCCGATCCTGTCGCCATCAGCACCCGTTTTCCCATCATCATTAACGCCACATCTGGACTGCCATCTAGCTCCTTTTCCCCTTTTTTCCACCCCAGGACCCCCAAATAAGTCGTAGGGTAGCCCTGGGCCCCCCCCCCTTTTTTTTTTTTTTTTTTTTTAACTTTTTTATTTTTTTTTAAAAAAAAAAAAAAGCTGACATTAATACTACAACACAATACAACACTTTTTTTTTTTTTTATTCCATAAATCGGTCCGGTAGCGTGTAGCACGTAACGTACGAAAGGCTTTGACTGGCAGACAGTTTTTTTTTTTTTTTAAAGCGATTTAAAGAAAGGGCCAAGACCTAAATTTCGATATGAAGGATTTATAACAATTTATATTTTTTTTAAACCGCACAGTAATAATATTTAAATTTAATTTTTTATTTTTTTTTTTTTTTGCATTTTTTTTTTTTCTCTTCCCCTTCCCCCCCCCCCCCTGGCGCCCCCTGGCGGCCCCCACTTTGAAAACCCCTGATCTAGCTGCTGCAATTTCCACTATCATGGATATTGCCAGTCAGTTTTGACCATGCTGGTCATTAAGATCTAGACCCTGAGCCGACCTGAGGAGAATGGGTTTCCCCCTTGAGTCTGGTTCCTCCCAAGGTTTCTTCCTAATTACACCAGGGAGTTTTTCCTTGCCACTGTTGCCTCTGGCTTGCTCTTGTGGGGGTTTAGGCTGGGTTTTTTCTGTGAAGCGCATTGTGACAACTTGTTGTGAAATACGCTATATAAATAAATATTGATTTGATTTGATTTGACATAAAACAACAAAACTGTGTTCATTTGTAAAAAAAAAAAAAAACTATCCCACACTTTGATTGCATCAAATACGTGATTGCTCAGTACACAGGTAACTGTTTACGTTGTAACAAACTGCAAAACATGGGCTTCTTCAAGTGACACCACTTTTCAGACACAAATCAATTTGCAAACACCAGCCTTGGAGGGCCATTATAGCTGTAGTATATGTTTAACATATATGGTCTATGTAATTATAAATGCACTTCAATGATTCTGCACCATAATTGGAGAAGATTACACAGCTCTGAAGTTGTGTCAAATGATGAACAAATGAATGTAATCTTTATCTCTTTCATCTCTTGATCCGATTGTTTTGTATGTTCATATATTTACAGTTTTTTCAAAAACATTTTTTTTTAATTACATTTATTGTTGTTGTTGAAATTATACAAATGCCCATCAGCATTGTTAACTGAAATGCCAGGCTTTAGCTTACAGAAACCAATGCAAATCTCAATGTGTTTTCCTTGTCTACAGCTTTTAGGCAAGCTACACTTATCTGTCAACGAGGATCAATTTATGCCATACAATATGGCCACAGAAAAGGCCCGGTTACAGGAAATGTGAGTTTCTGTGAAGGAGTCTGGGTTGAAACGAGTTTGACTTTTAAAATAAAGTACACAATGTTCACTTAAATCCCAAAACCCCTAAATTGCAGGGGTCGACTGAAACCACAGACAGGCAGATGTTATTAAATGTTCTGGAGCTCCACCAAAGCCAAAATAGTGGGATCGTGACCTTTATCAGTAGACACCTGTATACATGGACTTTAAGGATTATCAGTTCAAGAACTGCAGCTGTTATGAATGGCCCTAGATCATTTGCACAGAAAATAGTATTGAGAAATAAGTCTTTGATAATACTTAGTCGGGATCCAATTACTATCGTAGAGAAATAAGGCATGTCATTGTTTTACGCCCACAATGCAGTCACGCTTTTTAGAATGAAATGTAAAAAAACATTCATGCATTTTGCCAGATTGAAAAATAACACCCGTAAGAAACCGTAATCTCCTGGATAACTGGACCGCGCCAATCTCTGATTGCGGTATTTAAACGCTATTATTTGTACAGTAGTGTTTGTTGTTCACAAAATATGCTGGTCAAATAAGCAGAGTAAATAAAGGGATGTAAATACAAGAATTGACTGATTGATTTCACTTGTTCTCTTTGCTGGCAGGTATTACTACACCTGTAAAACACCCTGATTGAATCAGTGCTATTGGCACAGACTTGAGAGAGCAATGCCAGACTGTTGTGAGGAGACGTTGGAGAAGCCTGAGTGTTTGGGAGGGAAAAACCGCATGGAAGTGAGGAGAAAAGCGCTGATGCATTCATCACTATCTTACCACCCTTTGTCCTGAAAAGACATTTAGAGAACAATTTGTCCTCATATAGCTTTCTGTGATAGTATTCATCAAGTAATACAAAAGTAAAATCAGTTGTGTTCAAATTCAAATTGTATTCAGTTCTGTAAAAGACCCGTATAAATGATCCCCCTTCTGATTTGCATCCATAAGTGGTCTGCATATATTTCTTTGCGGAGCGTCTCATTTGGCACAGTGAAATAAATCTTGTATGTGTGAATTCCTCCAGAGGATTGTGGACTGGAAAAACAAGAGGATATACATATTTGTGTTCATGACAGTCCTGAACTCATTTAAATCTTGAATGCTTTCAATTTTCATAAAGCATTTTGTCATCTATCATTCCCTCCCGAAATGCCTCAGGGGATTTACGACTGATAAAATCAATTTGGTTATGGACGTATCTGTTACTCATTTTATTGTTTTTTAAATGTGCTATTTTAGAAACAAGTACTGTATGTGTGTGTGTGTGTGTGTGTGTGTGTGTGTGTGTGTGTGTGTGTGTGTGTGTGCGTGTGCGTGCATGTATGTGTGTGTGTACTTTTATCTAGTTCTGATAATCAGTACTTTGCATATGGGATTGTGCACTCTGTACTGTATGGTAGCAGATAACACCACAACATGCATCACAGACTTCTGAGCTTGTCACCAAATGACAGGTTGGCTCAGGCTTCTCATTTGACTGAGTTAACTCTGTGCAGAAACTTCCTGCTCCATCTCCTTGGGGAGAACAGGCAAAGGGAACCGAGACACCTCAAAATGGCACAAGTCACTCATCCGGCAGCAAGGACGTCGTCAATGTTCCAAAAAGTGCTAATGATTCAGGGGCCCCAGACTGGATGAGGCCCAAAAATGTCTGGATTGATAGGGAGGAATATCATCAATATCATCAATATATTTTTAAGGGGCCCTGAACTCCTGGCAACATCCCTGTCCAACACTTACAGTAGGATATGAACCCCTTCACTGTCTCCCTAATATTGAGCAGTAACCTGGAGACCAATCACAAAGGCTTACTTTGTCATGCTAAAATAGCAAGTTTGGCTCTTTGGACAAACTACTAAGTGTCTTTACCCCCCCCCCCCCCCCTCCATTTCCCAAATTCAGTTTGCATTCATTATTCAATCTAATATCTGCACAGGACCTTTTATTATTTAAAAAAATCTAATCAAAAGAAATCTAAAACAATTCTACCACAGCCTTTTTTTAATAATCAACGGAAATCAAAATGAACACTGATTATTTCAGAGGTTTTATACCAAATGTTTTCCATGTTCAGTATCAACAATGCTAGACACCTAAACCCATCATTTCATATGAAGCTTGAAGTCAACAATATTTTGAAACATGAAAGCAAAAATGATTTCCCTCCAGAGTGGATAAAAGTACCACACTTAATATCATGAGAAATTTGATGGAAAAGTCCTGAATAATTTAAACAACTCACATTGTCACATATTCATAGACTACATAAACATAATTTTAATGGGAAAGGATGATGCCAGGAGGTGGAATGCTAATTGACAGTTCTCAGTACTGTTACTATTGAATATGACTGAATGCAAGGTTCAGAATGTTCTAAATGTTCTCTTTCAAATGAATGCATGATTGTGGCTTTAAAATATAGTCCTGTTATAAGTGAACAAAATAAAGGTTTCAGATTCAAACAATGTTCAGATTCAAATGACCATCACCTTAGTGGTATGTAACAGTTGGCATTGTTTTTGGTTGATTGCCTTGTATACTATTCTCTGTCTTAAAGGCAGTAGATAACTGAAGCTATGTAGATGTAAGTCTGCATCTATGCTGGCTTGACCTACACAACCCTAACTCATATTGTGAATTATGCTAAAATCTTCTCACTTTCAATACACTGCCTGTTTTAGTTGCAGTCCCCCGTTCCCTATTTTAATTGTACTGGCATGGTACTGCCATTCGAGGTAACCCAATTCAGTAATATTAAAGATGGATGTGGAGAGCGGAGCGATGCTGTGCACCCTTTGGTCCCCTTCAGTGCCCCGTATCAAACTTTAATTACTTATATCTCCATAGGCTTTTACTCTCTGTAGTCCTTGTGCACTGCATTGGATCTCAATTGACAAAGGTGCGCTGTCCTTAAGCTCCATCTCATTTTGCATATAACAGGCTGTTTAGCTCAGTATAATTAATACATTTTATTGAGACATTTATCGTTTAGCATATATAAATTTTAGTATATGTTTTTTTATTTACATTAAGGGTGTGCTATATGCTTCAGATCCATAAGTTATATGTATAATTTATTTCACGGTATAGAACAAAACCACATACGTTTATGTGTGTTCATCACCAACAAACTCCAATATAAGCAATGTGAAAATAACTGAGAAGGATCTAGAATATTCACCACATCTGGTTTTATATTTAATCAACAACAATGGCAAGCAAGTCCTGGATTGTGCCTTCACTGGTAATGAATGAGGCAGTGAAAAGACTGTTAAAAAGTGCTTTTGGGCAGAATTATTATTTCACATACTAGTAATTTCCCTTCCACCTGTGGATACAGTACAATGTGGGGGGCCAGGAAAAGAGAGATGGGTCAATTATAATTTAATAATATTTACTTGTGTAATATATTACAGTTTGGCCTTTGCCAACTTGAAATACAGTTCCAGGTGAAGGAATTTGATTATTTGGCGGCTAGAGAGGTGTGGACAGGGTTATAAAGGCTAGAGTCAGCAGCATATTAGAGCCAGTGAAAGTGATCACACCTGGCTAGAGGATGACGTGCCAGTCCCCCATGACATGCTGAATGGGGGGACCAGACAGCCTGGCTGCCCATCTGGTCATGGGATGGAGGGGTGGTGCTGGGGTCATGCTGGCCATAGGACAGGGGCATTTACCAGCACTTCACAGTCCAAAAGAGAAGGGCAGACAACAGCCAGTCAAGGAGACCAGGTAGCAGGGGAAGCTGGGAGACTCTGAGCAGCTGGTTGGAGAGAGTGGAGGTAGTAAGCCTGGTCTTTTACACAAGTTGAGAGACACTGAATGAGCGCATTATACAAACTGTGCAGATGTGCACAAAAACCACATTTTCCTGAGATTTTAGCTAAACATTAATGCAATCTATGGGCCAGATTCAGAGTTGAGATAATGGCACTTACTCCCGTAATTCCGCTTAGCTTAAGCTGTTTGTGATTCAGACATTTAACCTATCCGCTGTTTTAAGCGTCTATCCAGTATACATGCGCGGGGTGGAGATTTGATGAAAACGGGGCGAGAAGGTATCTGCACAACTTTGTTCGGAAAAAAATGTGGGTTATGTCTAGCGCCACCAACAGGTGATTAGGAAAATACAGCATTTTCCGCATAAATGGATATTAGAATGAGTGCATATTATTTCACCATAATATTGGTCTTATTTTCCTTTGCATAGCCTGCTTGCAATTATGAAAAAGCTGTCATAAAAGGAAAAATATGTAAAAGTATGATTGACTGTCTATATCATACCAGACCAATATTAGATGGACTAATTGATAGGCAGTGTCTGGATCATATTCGCTTTGACAGAGAAACAATTTTGTACAATTTTGTACAATTAATCGTTGGACAGTGGTTGCACGTAATATGCTAGTATTAAGTATATGTGACTTCAACTGGTTAAATTGAAGATGTCACATATATAGGCTACTTAATAATATTATGTTCAACCACCATACATGATTGTATTAGGTAAATCGTAATAAAATGACTTAAGTTGGCCATCTTTGAATCCGGCCCTTAGTCCTCTTTGTATAACAGCCCAATGTTTTGTTAAAATGCATAAACTTTCACATTAAACAAAATGCTGAACATCAACTAAGACTCAGGTGAGAATAAGTGATCCTCACTATTTCTATTATTGTTACATTTGCACAACATTGACCTGTTCAAACAAGTTTAGACCTTTATTTCTGTAAAAACTAAATATTTTTGGCAGGTAGATTAAAAAGTTAATTGGTCAATAGTTATTTATTGCCAAAAGCATTTGAAATTTGCATGCATTTTTGTTTTTATGCTGGGAATATCCTCCCAGTGTTATTTCTGTTTTGTGCAGCATTAAATATCCTTGTTGAGTATAAGTGTGAAATTATTTTGCATTTAAAAATTACAGTTGGTTAGGGAGAAGTATTTCAGTAGCACAGCTGAAACTGTTTGCCAAGAGTATCTTTCATCAGAAATAGTGATAAAATCAAAACCAGTTTTCTAGCCCTGAAGTTCTAAAAATAAATTTACAATCACACGAAAGGACCAGGAGCCTTGCCAGAATGACTGGAACAACAGAAAAACTCCATAATGTAGCAAACTCACATTTCTGGGATCGGGACATTTAGATTTTTGTATCTTTGGAACTAAAAATATATATGATAATTTAACCCCTTCGCACAGATGGCAAATGTGGTCAATTCTGACCTATTTAGGGGGTGCTCTGTTTAAGGCTTTTTAACTCTAGGGGCCACATGAATAAACAGTGCTGAGCAGAAAATTGCCCTCAGAAAGCCACATAAGGTATAAAGGAGCCGCATAAGGAGTTTCCAGATGTATAAAATAACACATACTGTGAGAACCTGCGTAGCTCTGCACATGCTGGACACCATATATACACACTTTTTGAGCTCAGTGTGATATGGCGACACCGTGACCAAAAGGCAGAGGTAAAAAATGCTCATTTACAACTTTCACCCTGAGCGTTCTTTTACGCATTTTTTATACATGTGGCCCCTGGTGTGAGCATCACAGAAATGTGGCTTAAATGAAACAAGACAGTTGTACCATTAACAATACAAACTTTGTATTTGTTTATTTTCATAATTTAATTCAAAATAAAGTGCCACAAATGCAAAAAAAACTTTGGAAAAATGCAAAAAAAAAGAAATAACTTTAGTTTGCAATGAAATACAGAGAGCTATGTGAAACAGGTACATCTATACATGTCCTGGATCATAATCTCTGTGTCCACAAGTCTGAAAAATCTGAGGATGATATTCAGAACTACTAAAGATCTATGATGCAAAATATAGGCAGTTTACCCTATTGTCCATTAGTGCCTCCAAATCTATCCAAATTACTAAACTGTGCCTGTACATAAAATAATGATATATTTAACTACAAATCAACAGTTTTGGATCATAAAACTCACCTTTGCATCATTTTCAAGTGGGAATTACCATTTTTTCATCAGTGTAGGGGGTAGATATCTATGGCCAAAAATCCTATCCAATACATGTCATAAATTTTGTCCATTATAAAGCATATACATTTGCCCCTTCTGAGGGTTTAAGATAAAAACATTGATAGCACACTGTTACACACTGTTATCTAAATATGTAGCCATTCACACTTGTACCCCAATAAAACAACACCTTTCCCTGTACTCTATAGTATGTAAACCTTTGTCCTGGGATTGCATTTTTCTGTAGTTAAAAAAAAGAAAGAAAAAAAAAAGTTCCCATTCTAATGACTCCAAGGAAGATTTAACATTTATCGTGCACATATGCGCGCACGGTAAATTGGAATCAGTATTTTCCATGCCTTCAGTGACAAGTATAGTCCAGGAAGATATGAAGCCTAAAGCTTATATTATGTTCGATAACATTACAATAAAATAATATTCCACCAACAAGAAAATGCTGCCAAATGTTCTAGCTTCAAAGAAAGTCGTGCATCAAACATAAAACATGACTGAACAATGAATGCTTACACTACGCTACAATGTGTGAAATGCACTCAAAATGCGAAAATAACCATATCTAACATAGCCTACTGGACAACACGGTGATCCAGTGGAAAAACTAATGTACATATGTAGCCAGCGAGAAGAACCGCATATTACAAGCAGTACTTTTTTATATCGAGGACGAAAAACTCCCATTAGCGAATGTGTCTTCTGTAGCTGTTTGCGTTATAGTACATTGACTAGATTAAAAATGCTGTTACACTGAACTGTAATTTATCGGTTAAAGCATTCCAGAAAAAATTGCAGACATTTTTGAAAAGTATATGCTGTTCTCTATCAGATAAAACAGTTGTGAATAAAACCGGAATGATGTGAAATACTTCAGAGCTGCAGGTAGGGCATATGGGGTACTGCCCGCAGATGTTCCACATTGTGTAATAACGTGCTAAACTGGTGTGTATTTCTCAAACAGAGTGTCCACGACAATAAATTACCACTGAATTTTGAAAAGAATATCTCTATGTGAAAAACCAATGATAGGATTGTATATTTATTTAATATTTAGCAGTAGATAGTGATAGTAGAATGCCATGGTATAATAACACAATTTCACATGTTCATTTTGCATTTGAGTGAGCAGGGCTATTGTTGGGTTTATCTTGTTGCTATGACAAAATACTAATTTTATATGATGAATAAATATATTTATGAACTCACACATAGACGCTATTGTCCACTATTTCACGCATGAGTAGGTATAGTTGCAGGCAAGACTGGGTGGGGGGTTGCTTGTTAAATGGACTTACTGCAGAAAAATACCGACAATTAGAAACTCCGTATCCGGCACAGTTGTCACGAATTGTGTACCAATAAAGATAAAACATGGAGTCTGTGATTTCCACTCATAGTTTAGCTGCAGTAGCAACACATGTCTCAGTTCAGCAAAAGCTTGGCGCCGGCTGCATGGTCACTAGGCATCTGCGCAAAGGGGTTAATACTGCCTTCCCTCTAGACCACTTTATTACGTGTTTCCTTGCTGTCTGCAGTCACCAGCTAGACAATGCTGCTGCATAAGGAAAACTGGAGCTGAAGCACACGCTTTCCGATCCCCAGTGAGCCAGCTGCTGCTTTCTGTGCTATGATGAGCTGCAGAGCACCATACACTACATGAGTGCTGGCGTCTATCAGAGAAGGATGTGTATCTCACTGGCAAAAGAGAGCCATTTATAAATGGTGAGTACGCACAAAAAAGATGCAGACACCATGCACTTTTGCGTTATAAAACCACATTTTGGAGTTAGTGGGAATTGGCGTCTCTGAAGGCAAAATAGCGAAATGCAGATTGATGGCTGCTGTCTTTTTGGTGTTAGTCTTAAAGTCCATATTTAAGCATTGAGACTGTCCGAAAAACAGTAATAATATCGAGTTTCAGCTTATGCCATGAGGGAGGTGGTATAGAGTCCCAACAGTAAAGATGCATTGGATTCAAGCGCTCTTTTATTCCAGAATCCATGTGAATGCTGAATGCGAGGTCCGACAATGTGATTTAAAATTGATGGTGAGGGGTTTAATTGGGGAGATATTTAGCTGGATGCAATATCTGTATGTTTAGTTTGGATGTAGCTGGGTGGGGGCCTATTTGGAGAACCATTAACCCCGGGTCCAGGCACTAACAGTTTGCCTTTGCATCCACTTTAATACCCGACCACTTCTTTTTAATTTCTGAAATGGTTAATTTGCTGTGACATGCTGCCACTCCACAAAATGACTTGTATTGCTTATTGCGTATTGCTTATTGCGTATTGCTTATGCCAGAACTATTTCCACCAAGCAATATAGCCTGTCTGGCCTCTAACTATGTAACAAGTGTCTCAAAGTTTTACTTCTTTGTTTTGTGAAAACTTCCCCATTTCTGACAATTAATTGGAATGACAAGCTGATTTATATGTACATCAATATTCACAATGGGTGTTCATTCATGTTAATTTTTGGTTAATTGTGGGAGATAACGTGTGGTTTCATGCAGGTGGGTGTATGGACAATTTTATAAATCAGGATATTACTGAACATACGCACTTCGCATACGTAACGTTTTAGTGTAGAATTTCCATAAAGTTTTAAAAAACAAGGCCCCTGGTGAATAGCCAGGGGGTATTTATGCAGCAGTAACCAAGGGAATCCTGGCTGTCAGAAGATAATATTTACACTGGGGGTATATATATATGGGGTAATTTATTTAAAAAATACATTTTATGTAAAAAAAAAAAAATGTTGTCCTTTATTAATAAAAGTAAACAGTACCTAAATTAACATATGCGTCAAAGGTTTTGTTTGTACTTTTGATTTAAATGCCATGCTTGCATGTTTTGTGTAAAAGGGTGATTCAATTCACAAGGTTTCCCCTGTTCACCCCACCCAAAATGTGATGCAATAATCATATAATGACTATAAAAAAAAGAAAACATGTTATATAAAAAGTACAAATCTCATATGCAATCCATCTCTTACTATTGATCCTCTACCCACACATCCCTGAAATAAATTATAAATCCAATTTCCTTCCATATATATTTATTTCATTATTATTCATTGAGATTTAATTTCACTTCTTGATCAATGAGCAGAGGATTCCATCTGTGACTCACACCGTAGGGTTAAAAATGAAATACATTTGAATACAATGTCAGGGGGAAATGTTTCGCCATCTCTGTGGAAAGCAGACAATAATGAGCCTAATTTAATTGAATTAGGCTTGTTACAGAGTGGGTCATTACATGCATGAGTCCCATTGAGACTACTGGGGAATCAGTGATGGCTCTTTACCTGCTTGTAGGTGTATAGCACAGATAACTTGCTTTAGTGAAGATCAGTGATGGCTCTTTACCTGCTTGTAGGTGTATAGCACAGATAACATGCTTTAGTGAAGATCAGTGATGGCTCTTTACCTGCTTGTAGGTGTATAGCACAGATAACATGCTTTAGTGAAGATCAGTGATGGCTCTTTACCTGCTTGTAGGTGTATAGCACAGGTAACATGTTTTAGTGAAGATCAGTGATGGCTCTTTACCTGCTTGTAGGTGTATAGCACAGATAACATGCTTTAGTGAAGATCAGTGATGGCTCTTTACCTGCTTGTAGGTGTCTAGCACAGGTAACATGCTTTAGTGAAGATCAGTGATGGCTCTTTACCTGCTTGTAGGTGTATAGCACAGATAACATGCTTTAGTGAAGATCAGTGATGGCTCTTTACCTGCTTGTAGGTCTATAGCACAGGTAACATGCTTTAGTGAAGATCAGTGATGGCTCTTTACCTGCTTGTAGGTCTATAGCACAGGTAACATGCTTTAGTGAAGATCAGTGATGGCTCTTTACCTGCTTGTAGGTGTATAGCACAGGTAACATGCTTTAGTGAAGATCAGTGATGGCTCTTTACCTGCTTGTAGGTGTATAGCACAGGTAACATGCTTTAGTGAAGATCAGTGATGGCTCTTTACCTGCTTGTAGGTGTATAGCACAGATAACATGCTTTAGTGAAGATCAGTGATGGCTCTTTACCTGCTTGTAGGCGTATAGCACAGATAACATGCTTTAGTGAAGATCAGTGATGGCTCTTCACCTGCTTGTAGGTGTATAGCACAGATAACATGCTTTAGTGAAGATCAGTGATGGCTCTTTACCTGCTTGTAGGTGTATAGCACAGGTAACATGCTTTAGTGAAGATCAGTGATGGCTCTTTACCTGCTTGTAGGTGTATAGCACAGATAACATGCTTTAGTGAAGATCAGTGATGGCTCTTTACCTGCTTGTAGGTGTATAGCACAGGTAACATGCTTTAGTGAAGATCAGTGATGGCTCTTTACCTGCTTGTAGGTGTATAGCACAGGTAACATGCTTTAGTGAAGGGCATTGTGCCATTCGGATGGGAGGGTTGATGTGTGGGAAGGCTCAGAGACAGAGGATAGGCATCAATCCAAGCACACTTCCACATAATGTATGTGAACTATTCAAGTACAAAACTACCAAGAACTCCAGTTGTTTCAGTTTCTGAATGTCAAGATTTAACCATGAGAAACTGTTCTTGTGACCATTATTTATTATGTTTATATTTTGTATTTCTCTTAGATAAGTGATCAGTAACATTAATGATAGTAGATGAGAACATATTTGAGCCATCTTTTGATTAGCCAAGAGTTCATCCCAGATGGTCAATTGCAGTCTCAAAATGGTCCCGTTAATTATTTGGAACACTGTGCATTCCCAGTCAGTTCCCTTGCTATTAGGTTACCAGACTTTCTGCATGCTCTTTCTCCCAATGAATGTAAAAATAATTTTAATAATATAAGAATTCTTTATTTTATTTTCTGTACACAAAGTGTGAACAGCAACAACATTTAATTTGTTCATACCTTGCCTGTGGCGGTCTTTGGGAAGGATAAATGGACAGCGGGGAGTCAGTCGGGTGTCACAGGATGGCGTCTCTACAAAAGTGACATTAGCAGCGATCATAAGTGTCCAAATTGTCATATCCAAGAAGAACCAGTGACATTGTGACAAATAAGTTGGCAAAATTCTGTCACTGTGGAAAATCAAATTTGCTTTAAAGTGCTGACTGATAATAAAATGACAAGTTTTCATTTTGAAATAAAGTTAAATGGAAATCGTCCTCGTCTGTATATAATTACGTTTAACTTTTTTAAAAAGTAGGAAACAATTATATACAAGTATACACAACGATTATTGGCAACCCTGGAAAATATGAGAAAAAAGGCTATACCTCACATGACCTCAAGCTCAAAATATGAGAAACATCCAATCTTTAATTTAGGTAAAACTATTTAAAGAAAAAAAATATCATAAAAGAATACATTTTTTCAGGTATCACAAGTATTGGCAATGCTAGAAATAGTTACAAACGAAACCTAATGGAAATATATTCCCATTCATATTTTACAGTTGTAAGCAAACCTGAGTATTAAGGAACTATTATGTGGTCATTCTCAACTTCCTATTTCACTGGAGTATAAATATGAGGTGACACACAGGCCAAAACCCCTTAGGGGTCATTCCAATCACTTATTTTATCCATCCTCATCTTCTTGGTCCTCGCCTGACCTGGACATCGATCAAGGTCAAGCATCTTTAAGGAAATTCCAAATCTCTAAATGCTCCTCAGAGAATCAAGGAACAAGGAGGCTCCTGGAAGAATCTTCAGTGAGGAAACACAAGTGTAGCCTTTGCGGAAGTCGTTTCTCAGAACATACAATATATGAGTATAAATTATCCACATCCACAGTTTGAAACATGGCAGGTACAACCCTACACAAATCCAATTTACAATGCCTTTCCCTTTATTATAAAGCACTGTAATGCATATAATTTTGAATTATATACAGATTTGTTTCTACTCTGATCAATGGTATCACAATTAAACTATGACATTTTTTTAATTCTTCGAGCAATAAAATCAAAATAAAATTTGACAATTAACAAAATTTAATCCTTAATTTGTTTGCTCGCATTCATTGAGATTTCTGGTGGGCACTGTACCTGTATATTGTAATGCAAGTAAGGCAAGATAGCCAACGCCTCCCTCCAAATTTTGTTGAATTTGCCTATCGATTCAGGGGTTAACATACTCGGTTACGCCAGTAACATACTCTGTGAGGCAAACTAGCTGTATTAGCAGAGGAAAAATGGACTTCAAGCAAGCCGACCATGTCCGCTTTTAACGACGTCTGAAACCCTGTTCAGCAATGACATACACGAAGGTAAACTTGCGGACCCGGTACTTACCCGTGACCATACTGTGGTGTAAATGAGTCAAATGTGGGTTTAACCTGTGTTCAATATTCCATATCAACCCCAGGTTTTGTGTGTGAAAGGGGAATTAGTTTGTCCTGAACATTTTCATCACCCAAATAAAAAGGCTGGTTCCCCTCATGTTTTAATGTACAAACGGTGGCCGAGACATACAATGCAACACAACATTATCACAACATGACTGCAAATTGGAAAACACATTAATAAATAATAAAACGCAAATACAAATACGAAAACACAATGACATTAACGGAAACACGCTGCAAGATGAAAACAGTAACATTAACGGAAACGCGCTGCATGATTTAAACAAAGCAACATTTAACAAACGCGTTGCATGATGAAAACAGCGACATTAACAGAAATGCTCTAAAGTCACTCTAGGGTGCTCTGGGGGCATGCTCCCCCGTGAGAGGATTTGTCCAAAAGCACTCTGAAATGGTTCATTCTGATGACTGAATTAGAGTAGAAAATAACTTTTTTTCAAAAATTGCATGGCTGTCATGGATGCATTTTGCCAGCCTTAAACTAAAATGTGTACGCGATTGCTATACATTTGCCGCAGGCAGGCACAGCCAATCCAATCTTACTGTTCCTTTTAATTTATTATAAAGCGATTTAATCCATAGCAACACTCATTCTTTAGGGCGAACAAAAGCCACATTTATTAATTATAGTTACGCTCGTAAGCATAATATTACTGACGTTTTTGTTTCCCATACCAGTTTGTTTGTTACTAGGAAACACAACCTTCAATGCTTAAAGAGTAGCAAAGCACTAAATCCACTTATTTTAGATGAGAACTGATACATTTGGTTTTTTCTAAGTGTTACTGTTTGATCCTGGTCCAAATCCTAACATTTTACTGCAGACAGCGCAAAACAGAATACACCCAAAGGATCTGGCTCAAAAGTGTCTCTAGTGGAAAAACGTTAGGAACTGCGTTGAAAAACGTCCAGTCTGTTATTGGCCAGAAACTTCATCCAGCTGATGTATTCCTCCCGGTGACAAAATTTAAACCTGTACAGCTACGCCCCAGCTATAAAAGCGAATCTCAGTGGTTGATCTCACCGTTTTTTTAATAGTTTGGTGGTTGATCTGCGTGAACGGAGTGGAGACAGGAGAGAAAGCGAGCGAGCGCTATATATAGCTAGCTTACAATTTAGCTATTTGTGAATATTCTAGTTATAGTAACCTATTTTTGGTATATTGTTTTATAGTTAGCTTGATAGTCCCTTGTTTTTTGATAGTTAATTTTACAGTTTAGCTTAGTAAGTAGCTAGCTAGTTTATAAATAAATAAAAAAATATATACTTTATTTAAAAATAAATATATAAAGCATAGTTGAGCCAGGAGTTGTATTATATGCATGCTACACGTTTACCTTTGCAACGTCCCTACAACAGACATTCTTTCTTGGAGAGAGTTTCTTGCAGTGACCACATGTGCACCCGTTGAAATGATAACCAATATTGTTGCTATAACGTTAGTGTGATTTTCTACAGCCTGTAAAACTGAGTAGCCTACATGGCATGGGTAACTATTTGTACAGTGTGTTGTTGTTTGCTGGCCACATCATTCTAAGCCCAAACGAGGCTAATGAACTTTCTCCAAGAGAAAATGTCTGTTGTAATGACATTCGTAATGAAACAATGCATTTTCCGTTTATCGACTCTTTATGGTTTGCAGATATGATATGGTAGGACACAGCTAAGCATGGGGAAATTAACCAGCATAATGATTGAATGTGAACTCAGCTAATCTTAGGGAGGGCAAACTGGAGCTTTAGAATGTAGACAGCAGTGAATGCACGTGAGCTTGACAATACATTTCTGACAGAAAATGTAGGCTAGTTTATTGTCACTTCAGCTGTGATAAAACTTACAAGACGTAACCTAAGTTATATCCTGTCTACTCCGCTCTCAGTTTTTCAACTTCTGTGGGTCCAACAACCACAGAGTTCTGTGGATCCATCATCCAACGGTGGCTGGTGCCATTTAGCTTGTGGGGGGCTTCCATTGTCGTTTTTCAAAATGCTGCACATTTTTGTTAATGTTGCTGTGTTTTCATCATCAAATGCAGCGAGTTTCTGTTAATTTAATTGTGTTTTTGTATTTGTATTTGCGTATTCTTATTGTGTTTTCCAATAATGTTGTGTTGCTTTGTATGTCTCAGATTCACAGATTTAGAGTAGGCTACAGGGAGAAAAAATATTTTATTTTTCTTATCCACACCGCCTAGCTCAGAGCTAAAGCAGAGCTCTTCATCTGGTTACATGTGAGAGGAATAAACATCCTCAGCCTAAGTCTACTGGGTGTGAAACCGCCCCCACAGAGATGGCTGACCAGAACAAAGCCTGTTTTATCTGCTCTTAAATTTTATCCTGTCATTTTTTCAGAAGAAGCATTCTGTTGCAGGTTCATAGACAGGAGGAATGGTGGATTACACAGGCATCTGAAGATGCATGCTCACTTCGCAAACCATGGAGGAAGAAGGAAAAACCAACTGTCAGTCTATGGGAAATAAGCGTACACAAATGAGACGTTTTAGTTTTCAGGGAGAAAATCTACAGAACACAAAGCTACATCCTGACATACAGTTTACATGTCCAGCACCGGACTGGTAGGCTATGAAGCCATCTACACTGTAAACAAATGAGCATTTTTATGAGATCGACAATGTAAAATATACATGTCTTTCACTGTTTTTAAAATGTAAGGAGAAATGCAGTAAAATGACAGACTGTCAGTTTAAAAAATGGATGCGTCGTAATTTGCATCCATTGGACAAGTACCCCCGCCAGGAGTAATTTATGGCTGCATAGCTGGCTGCATGAGTTTGAGAACCCATCCAGTCATGAGAGAGTAAACAATCCTATTCACCTCTCAAGAGCCAGCCCAGGAAGATGGGGTCACAGCTGTTGACAGGTGACAGTAAGGAAAGAATGTCACTCTGCATTACTCTACGACTAAGGGCTTCTCTGGTCCTGTCTCCGGACTACAACTCGTTATAAGCCAGATCATAAAGGTGCAATTTTTATCTAGACTTAAATATTGAGACTGTGTCTGATTCCCTTATAAATTTTGGAAGGGTGTTCCACAGTAGTGGTGCTCTGTAGGAGAAAGCTCTACCACCTGTCAAGTTTTTAGATATTCTAGGGACTACTAAGTAGCCTGCGAAAAAGGTGTGTCTCAGTCTCAAAGAAGGAAAAAAACCCGTCGGCCTCTGCTTTTATACCACGTGCCCAGCCGAGACCACTCAGGATCACCTCAACTCCATCCATTTTTATGTGATGTCACAAATCCCCGGAAACCAGCGTATTGGTAAGCCTACACAAAAAATCGGAAAAAAACATTTTGACTAAATATGAGATTTTCGGACAACCTCAAACAGTTATGATCATAATCTAACACAAAACATTGGTTTTCAATGGGAAAAGTCAGTTTTTCACTTCAAATCTATGGTTGCCTCATGTTCTTTGACGGTCTTAACATTTAAATATGTTATTAAATAATATTATTTAAGTCATATAGCTTTTTTTTTTTTTACTCTGACATATTTATTATTATTGTTTTCTATTCAAGACAAATAAATACAAACAGGTAGTCATGACAATTATGTAAGACAGGAATTCAAAATTGATGTATAATCTTTTTAAGCACAAAGACATACTCAGATATATACACTGTTACATCCCAATACTGCCTCATGAGTGCGGCCCTTTAAATCATTTGTACGCTGATTACATTCCTTGAGCTCACCTGAGCCTTGATTGGAAATTAACGACATCTGTTGGGGTTTTCCAGCGAGCATATGTATTTGCAGTGTTCTCTAGCTCGTGGTTGGTTGATTTTCCTGTTGGTGGTTCATTCTGATTGTTTGATTGGTTAATTTACCATTTGGCTGACTTAATGCACATTTTCATCAGGTTGAAGCTTGTTTTAAAAGTTGTATTGTGGTGTTTGTTCAGGTGGTAAGCTGCTTGTGGGTGTGTGGCTGCTTTACTGTGTTGCAGTTTGTGCCTTGTGTAAACTACTTGTGTTTTTGTTCGGTGATGTGCTTGTGTGATACCGGAAGATCGAGACCGAGAGGAGATCTGGAAGCATAGGACATCGGAGTCAAATTGACTGGGGTTTTGTTTCGTGGAGACTTCTGTATTGTTCTCAATTTGGGAAGGTTGGTAACAGTGGTTCCAACGCTTCTCAGTGCAAAACCGCCGGCCTTCGTGTCTACTAGCCTCTTTGGATTCCTAATCTCGTGTTTGCCTTGTTTCTTGTTTGCTTGTACTTCACCAACACCCTTTCCTCTTGTTCCATGTCTGTCAATTGTGATATTTTAATAAAATAATGTAACCGGTCCCTTTTGTGTTTTGAATCATTTGTGCTGTGGCCCTTTGAGCCAGGGTAGTAAGAAAACACAGAAAAACAAATACACACAGGTTACACACAGAGTACTACGAAGTGAGATTAAGGGGATAGCGAGCTAAACTAAGCTTCAACCATGGGTTTTCTGTATCACGAAGCCGACTCACTTTTAATTGGGGTATATTGCCACGGCAACTTACTCTGCACGGCTAACCTTCCCCGGAGCAGGTTATGTTCAGGATAACAGATTGGTCAATGGGCAGTGATTTTATATGTTTCAATGAACTCCTTGGCTTTGGAAAAAGGCGTCTCCATTCCAAAGGATCCCGTAGAGCAGTGGCGGCTGGTGATCTAAATATAGGTTGGGGCGCTAGCATTTCTAAAAAAAAAAAAATACATCTGACTTTGACTTTAAACAGAAAAAACAAGCTACCGTGTGTCTCAGTTGCATAAGACAGTTTGATTGGCAACAGTGGAGGACAGTTTTTCAAGTAAGACATCACTGAACTAGAGTGCGGATCGGGCCGCATATTTCTGTCCGAACCCGACCGAGCCCGAGATAGTAGTAACCGAGCCCGACCCGAACCCGACAGGAATTCTGCTTTTTATGTCCGAACCCGACCCGAGCCCGACGCAGTTAAGGCACTGAAGCGCTGACATTGTGTTTCCCTGTCACGCAGTTGTTGTTACCATGGTTACAGCTTCTCTGTTTAGTGGTCACTGGGCACCTAAATGACCGTCAAAAGGCATTGTTTTATTGGTAGATAACAGACACACACAATATTCGGTATCATTTGTATTTATTTCACACTATATTTTCACCAAAAACAACTTGAAGCACCATATGCAGTAAGCTAACCCATCCCAATTAGTACAGTAATACCTTGACATACAAGTTTAATTCGTTCCGTGACCGAGCTCGTTACTCGGTTTACTCGTATATCAAATCAATTTTCCCCATTGAAATTAATTTAAATACCATTAATCCGATCCAGCCCCCCCAAAAACACCCTAATTTCTTTGTTACGTTGTTATAAAAATGAGAAATGTATTTATAAATTATAAATAATTAATACAAAATATAATACAAAGATAATAAAATAGAATATAAAGAAATAAACTGGTTCTAAACTTAATTGCTACATTATTATTCTTCACTTACACTTAATCTTCATCAGTGACGTTTGCATCTTTTTCATAGATTTTTGGCTTTTTCGTCACGCTTTTCTGACTGATCTGCAGGGCGTTTCGATAAAAACCTATCCATGGTGGTTTGTTTCTTCCTTCCCTTCAGAATTTTTTGGAAATGCGAATGCAATTTCCGAAATTGCATTCGCATTCGCAATGCTCCGCTTGCTCGGCTCGTAACTCGGGTCTAGGCTCGTAAGGCGAAACAAGAAATTGCTCGGAATACTCGTAAGTTAGTGCACTCGTATGTCAAGGTTTTACTGTAGTTCAAAAGTAAAATGTTCGCTAGTTGTTCGGCCGCCGTGACCGAGCCCGACCCGTTTCTCCCAATGAACGCCTTGAGAAAGGTTCTTTTTGCAAAGAAATAACCGAATTTTCTTTGCTTTCTGTTCCACTTGAAGAAGCCATTTCGAATTATCTCTCTCGCTTGGTCTAGGACAGGTCTACTTGAATGAATGAGTAGCAGCCGACTGAACCTATCCGTAGTACTTGCGCACTCGCAGTGATATCCTGCTAGATGCCGGCTGGGCGTGATAAACATGCCTTAAATCCAATCAAATAATATCATAAACCATGAGGACTAATCAGAAAAGGGTAGGATAGTCCGGGGCGCACAGGCCTGCGCCCGGGGACTTCCTTTTTTGGCGGCGAATCAGGCAGCAGTATCAGGGGGCTCGCCTGAAAATGAATGAGTGCTCTGATTCACCATAACGTTACCGGCGCCCCGCAGCCCCCTGAACATGCATATGTAATGTATTAAACTTTAGACAACGCAAGGCCAACATATAACATGTTTAAGCTACTAAAAAATTAAATAATAATAAAAAATAATAATAAAAAATAATAATTTTAAGCTACTAAAAAAATTAAATAATAATAAAAAATAATAATTTTTTTTAAACTTTTTTTTAAATTTGTATGTGGGGGAGGGGGGGGCGGCGCCCCAGCGCCCTCTATAGGCCGGCCGCCACTGCCGTAGAGATATGTGCGGATACTGAGATCTGCAAAGGATTTTGTGAGTTCCAGAAAGTGCTTGAGATACCTTTTTAATGACAAAACGTTGATGTGATTGCTTCAGCAATATTTTAAACATGCTGTTTAAAGTTTAGTAGCTCTAGAATGTAGTAGTACAGTTGTCACGTTAGAAATAAACTATCACAATGTAGGCCTACAGGGAATATAGATTTATTTGTTACAAATGGTAAGGTGAATAAGGTATTAACAAGCCTAACAAATTTAACCTACACATTTTATTTAGCATTTTATTTTTTATTTTTTTGCAAAAGCTCCTTCCTGGCTGTTGGAGGTAACGGTGTTGCTTTTTGCAAATATGATTTTTTCTTGTTATTATCTGTACATCTTTTTTCCCCCACAGGAGTGAAATACATTGCTCTACTACAGCCCATGCTGCACCCCTTTTATGGGAACGCGCACGTACCTTGATTAATAAAGCCCGTGTTCACTTGGCAAGTTAATAACCATGTTCATAGTACCGGTTAAGCCAGATTGCGGTGTTTAGGCTTTATGAAGCCAGCTAACACAAAGAAACCCTGGCTATGTTAATCATCCTTCATAGTATACTGGTATACCCCTGGTGTCTAGCTGCACATGAAGCTGTTGTGAGAGCTTGGCTGACACTGACTGGCTTTGGAGAAAAAAGCACCAAACTGCACCCAGTCAAGGTGTGTCAAGCTCCTAACTGAGTCACAGAAACAGCTGGAACCCATCTGTTGAGAAGAGGAGCTTCATGTAGGTTACTGAACACTTGTAGGTTACCAAACACTAAATCAAGAGGGGAAAAAAACAGTCACACGGTAGCAGGAAGAAAATATCCCCAGTGGGAAGAAATCTCTGGAGGAACTTAGCTACAGAGGGGGAGTCAATCCTCTGCTATTCGACCCAGTGTCAGTTGTAAGGCTGCAATCCATCTGAGCAAATAACCATAGTTATTGGGAAGATTCTAGCCTGAGGTATTAAACTGGTTGCTAAAGTAGACAGTCCAAGCAAAGATCTGTATTAATATGCAGTTCGGAAGAGCAAGGCAATGCATCTCGGCCTCCAGGTTGCATCATGGCATGGGCTGGACCCAAGAGAGGTGTTCCTTGGGTTTTTAATAAACTAAAAAAGGTTCATCAAAATGGTCAACTGTCATATAATAATATTGAGAGTATACATTTTTCAATGCTTCCCTCTACAGTGCCTTTGTGAGATAGCTTTATTTATGGATATGGAAAATTCATGAATTATTAAAATAAAATACACTTTCCTCATTTTTAATATTACATGGGTAGATTATTAAACATATCAGGATAGTAGGCCTTGTTTATAACGAGTTCCTTATTTTGCAAATGCAAATTTAATCACTGCATTGCCTGCTTTGGTTTTTGTATAATTTTGGTTTTGGAGAACAGATGAACTAAGAAAATAATTTCTCACGCTTTGTTGCTTCATGATAGTGTTTTGTGTGTGCAACCTTTGTCTTTCTTTGAGATTAATAAAGTGTGAAATGTGCAACAATGCTTTGGCAACACATGCATATTCATAGCATTCTAAGTATAATTACACATTCACAGTATAACAGAATAAAAAGAAGGCACACGGTTTAATTCATGTTCATTCATTTCCATGTTTATGTACACAGTAGAGAGTGCGGAAAAAGGAAGAATAGAAAATGAATTCCTTAAAACCTGATGATGATCTGATGAAGGCCATGGTGGCCGCAACGTTATGTTTTAAGGAATAAATGTTCTATTCTTCCTGAGAGTGACTCTGAAATTATTATTTTGGGGTAGAACCTCATCTCTAGCTGCTTGAGCTCTCTATGTATACTGTACATACACTGGAATGCTTAAAATATACGTCGATATTTAAAATAGTTGGTTAAAAAATAAATACTTACAAAATAAAATTCTGGAAACAATTAAAATTCTAGTATAATTAAAATACTATTGAATTACAAAACACATCACAATAGGAATAAAAACCCAAATGTGTATGAAGCTGTTGGTTTGTCTTAATGCTCACGCTTATGGTAAAGGTACAACAGCAGAGGCGTGGGATGAGTTTTGGTGTGAGATGCGTAAACATCTTCTGCACAGCACGGACAAACATCATTATAGATGTATGGTCAGGCACAGAGGGCAATATAATCCGGCCCCTTTAGTCACCTCTGCTCGTTTACTCTGCAAGTGCAGCCTGATTGCAAGTTGAGCGATTTTTTAATTAAAAGAATGTAAATAAGGGGTCTTTCACTGAGACCTTAATCTGGACTGAGACTCGTTAGAATCAGCTGGACTCTTTTTTAAAGCCAGTTGACTGTTACAGATAAAACAGCGAGGGCATTGTGAGCCTTGTGAAGATTAAACTGGCCCGTCGTCATTGCAGTATGGGCTGTAAAATGTTACTGTTGAATAAAAAATAAAAAAAGCACAATATTTTGTAAATATGAAAAGATTCGAATTAGTGCGGCCTTGAATTTCTAATTTGTTTGGGGGGTGGGGGTTAGTGATTGATGGGCATATATCAGACAAAACTAGCCATAGTAGTGTGATCAGGTTTCCCTACTAATACCAATCACGAAACCAGTGTAGTCACACCTAATTCACATGGGTTTTGTACCTAATCAGTGGTCCTGCTGCAGGAATATTAAATAAAAATGTTTCTTTTTTTGATGAAAGTCCTTCACGCCTACTGCTAGCTCTCTGCTAACCAACTTGATCTTGTTCCCTATGACAGGGTAATTACTCCAAGAAAAATATATTGCTATTTAGCCACTAATTTCATTTTAAAAATCTGATTAGATCAAGTTGCAAATAGCTTTTAGCGACTCTAAGTTCCACTGATTAATGATCTCAATGGGCCTTCCTCCTTCACGCATTCAGATCTCTCGTTGTTTTAACAAAGGGGTGTGTGCGTATGAGTGAGTGAGTGAGTGAATGTATAATAATTAGGATTTTTTTTTTTACTAATCATGGGTTCATGATTTAAAAATTAGTTCTACGTTGCCAGGTATGGCTTATTTTAATCTAACGAGCACAATAAGGACAGTACATTTCGGCATCAGATATCGAAGATGACCGTCAATGACATCATCAGATGTGTGGTTTCCATCCATATTCAAATGTCCAAATGTTATTGTTTTGTACTATACTTCCTCGCTGCTAAGGTCTCCATAATTGTGCAGTGGCTTTAGTAGTTTGAAGACCCTTTAAGGAACATTTTAATATTTACTTTGTTCTTTCATTTTTATAATGAACCATTTTTTCTATGAAATAGCTGGTGATTTTTTCTTTCATATTATCCATACTTTAAATATAAAGTATTTGTTGAAAATACATGTTAATTATTACTTCCACCAACAGACTTGATGGGTGTTGTTTTCACCCTATTCCATGTGTTTGTCTGTCTCTTAGCAGGATATCTCCAAAGCTATGAACAGGTTTGTTTGAAGCTTTGTGGAAGAACTAATTAACTTTTCACCTAATTGGCCAAAGGAGGATGTGGCAGTGGGTGTGGCTTTTCACACAAAGGCATATAACTTCCTAACAAATTCACATAACACCATGGCTGTGTCCAAATCAGAGCCCTGTCTACTGCGTCCTGTCTCCTGTGTACTGGCAGATGTGTGCTGTTTAATGTGCACTGTTTATTACGCAATGTGCAGAATGCAAAAAAATATCCTCCATACTATTTTACAACCGTACTGTGGAAGTGTCGTAAGATGTCCCTCCCACGTGTAGTTTTTGTTGTTACTGAAGGAAAACATCAGTGAAGCTGCGCGTCATATTTATGCGACCAAAATGTTTGTTTACTTCTTGAAAAGTATTCTCCAGAATATACTCAGCGACACCCCGGAAGTCAGTATTTCAAATGGGGGGTTTAAGTATAATACATTTTACCGACTTAACGACTTTCTCATCCTGTCTACTCAACAAGCCTACTCAATAGTATGGAAGGGTGCTGATTCGGGCACAGCCCATGAAACTGTGGAAAGGTTGATCAGGGGACAAGGTAGAACTGATTAACTGTTCGCACTAGGGGGTGTGGCAGTTGGTGTAGCCTCACAAAAAGGCATGTAACTTCTGAATGGATTCACGTAACACCATGAAACTTTGTGTACCTATCAGTATGGGCAGCTGGAGAACTCACTTCTGGCATAATGCTGATTGGCCACGTGGTGTTGCAATAACTGACTAAAATGCTTAAGAGAGGTTAGAATTTAAACAGGCATATCTCATGCCAGATTTGAGAAGCAGGACATAAAAATGCATGCATCTCCACATGAGAGGGAATGGAACCAATTATACATTTTTGGTGAATATCTGATTGGCCGATCTTCACAATGGCAGTGTTGGTGAAGGTATATGCTCTATTGTATGCTATCTCCTAGTTATAAATATATTTCTCTTTTATTCTGCCGTTTATTTCTTTAAATTATACATACTCAAATCAGTTACAATACCATACCTTTTGGTGTTAGCTGCTATACTTTCACGTCAAGGAATTCATTTTAGAATCCAGAACTTTCAAGATGTTTTCCACCAACTACCGCTACGTAAGATCTGGTATTGCAATCTTAGGAAGCCAGAAAATGAAAGAAGCATAAACTCAAGAAGAAATAGAAAGAGCACACAGGGCCGTTTCCTGACCTGCCATCAGACATTCACCTGTCAGAGTGATTGCAGAGCCCTCTGTCAGCAGCACAGCCATTTTTTAAATTACTCCGCTCCGGTCAGCTCCACTGACTGATCCAAGCTACATATCTGCAGCACACTTGGCTTCAAGGAATATATTCTGTTGTCTGTCAGTCTATTTAGCGAGAATTTAAAGAACTAGGGGTTGATTTACTAAGATTTACTAAGTGTTATTTTGCGGGTGCAGCCAAAGAATTTGCACGTGTTATCGTTTCAGACCCTACGGGTGATCAACTAAGAGTCATTATGTAAATTACTCCAGCCACAAACAGCCGTATTTAAATGAGAAATATTGCATGTTTCGAATGGTTACACTGTGAAGAACTATCTCGTAATGAAATGGTGAAAAGACTGGCAGCACTGTTGCCTGTGAAAAACCATTTAATGAACGGAAAGAAAACAAATTATTCTGTTATTTTAGGGTACTGTTACACTGAACAAGATGGCAGTTTACGACAAACTGTTTCACTGGATGTCTCTTACTTTCACATGTAAGAGTTACAGATGTTAGTGAGGACTGAAACGATCGTAACTATACTTACTACTATACTTACTACTAGCACTACTGGTAAGTAGTATACAATCACATGGGTTTTATTTTGTTTTCTTAATTTTTTAATAAAGTTTTTATTTTCTTTGTTATTCACTGTTTGTTATAATAGACATTGTATTGCTTGTTACTCTTGTATTCTGTAACACGATTTGCTTCATGATTAACAATGTATTTATTCTTACTGTTGATGTTCATGATTTAGCCTACGTATCCCCATAATACCCGCAATCCTCTTTGCACCTCATTATTTGATCACCTCTGACCATTTTTTGCGGGTGGTAACAGTTTTACACGTGATTTTGTAAACCTTTAGTAAATCGACCCTCGAGTGTTTTCTTTGTCTTTTATTGTGTGCTATCACACACTCAGAGAACTGATTTCTGAGATTCTTGTAAAATGGTACATTCCACATGAAACCAAAGTATTGTCCGTTACGTCTTCGTCCAGTCATGGTTTATCTGCATTATATACGTATGCATTATTATATTAAGTGTCATACAGGTGCCATTTATAACATATGTGTTGGCCTGGGAAAGCACTTCATATGGTGAAAATGTATTGGTTTGTTTTTGAGTTATTCAGATTTCTGAATTCAATGAACTGTTCTGGCCAATATTCTCTTTATTTTATTATTTTGATATCTCAATCAAGGCCCAGATTATGATGTTTTAAAGTGAATAACGACTCAAAACTGAGGAAACAGAAATGAAAGATCCCATTGCATTCCGTTCTAATTCCATTTCGTAAGAAAACATCACCACACACTTTGGCTACTTTGTGATATTATTTGTTGTATTTATATATCTTTGAGCTCCTGTTGCAATGTTGGATGCAACATTACTAATACATAAGTACAATGGCATAGTTCATTCAATTAGGTAGTGTTATATTAAAGCATAACACATTTTGTGAAGCCCAAAGGCTAAAACACATAATAAATGCCAAAATTGTGCTAAAACAACAAGACAATAACAATATCAGTCTTTAAACTGAACAGAATGGGCTTGACTATGATAATCACAAATTAACACAGATGCAGTGGAACAGTAGCCTATATGAAATAATGAACTGTCGTTAAGTGCAACAACAAATCCAGTGGCAACAACCTGGTAGAATTTGGGCGGCAGTGTAGTATAAATGTATAAAGGACTTGGACTACTAACTGAAAGGTGGGGTTCGATTCGGTAGGTCAGTAGGACACTGCCCTTACCTTGAGCAAGGTACTTAACCTGCATTGCTTCAGTATATATCCAGCTGTATGAATGGATAAATGTAATAAGTATGTAAGTCGCTCTGGATAAGAGCGTCTGCTAAATGCCTATAATGTAATTTTGCAGTAGTGATAAACAAACTAACCGCAAAAGAAATAACAGTATCAATCTCTCAAAGGAACAATGTGATCTATAATATAATTCATAATCAATAAACACAATTACAATGGAACACTATATTAGACTGTTTTGCAATTTATCCAATCAGTGATGCGCTCTTCATTCCCATGGCCAGGAGGGACAATCTCATCAGTATGGTTTTCAATGACTTGGTGACACTTTGTGAACACAAACATATAATATAAATATTAAGATATGAAATATTATAATATTTTCATAACACATTAAAATATTACAAGTAGCAACATTATATCTATACAGTAATATGATGATTTCAAAACAAATCATTGACTGGAATTTTATTCTATTAGAGAAGCCTTAGGTTTGATGAGATGAGGATGAGGCTGTCTGCGATGCTCAAAAATACATTTCAATGATGTACGTATGTGTAGACAGAAATCTAACAATAGAGACTGAAAGCAATCCACACACACGTTTTAGTCAGTATAAAGTCCGACTTCCCTCAGAGACAGGAGGAAAGACGCTAGGTCAGTGTGGCAAGAATACACTGTTTATTATCAAGCAAGGTACATTCGAGAAAGATAGCTAGATATGCTAAAAAAAAATGTTAAACAAACCATAATCTGTGACTTAACAAATTTCCGTTTTTTTCTAAAAGTACAGGGTTTATACTGTCAGATTATGGTAAAATGTCAGTTATGACCAAAAACTAATTTGTGTTTTCTGGAGGTTTGCAAAAATCGAACGTCAGCGACATCACACAGATTTTTCCAGACCCCCACACATATAGTCATGTATTTACAGGTGAAAGCAGCTTGAAAGTTGAGTTTACAGAAAGCAGCAGACATGAACCCAACCCCCCTGCTGTTTCATCCCACAAACCTGCTCCAAATGCAGTTAATCAAGAACCTGTCAGGTGTCACAAGACATTTTCCCCCAGAGATAAAGCACAATGTCATTTTTACTCTTTTACGAGTAAAGCGTGAATCAACAGATTTGAATCACACTTTATGAAATATTGCCCATTAAAAATTCAGGACACTATGTTGCATGGGTTGCTAAAATCACATACAGTATAAATGCTAGTATTATAAATTGATCAGATGCTATATTGTGAACAGAATAAAATGGAGGTTGATAAACACAATTGTCATATGTTGTTATGTAAGAGTGTGTTGAGGGGTTAAGGGATGGATGGGATATTGATTGGATGAATGCAACTGCCAAAACTACCTGAACAAGGCTCGAGTCAAACAGGTCATTCCCACAGGGGAGATGAGCAAAGATATTCCTTCCAAAATGACTTTTCCCCAGTAAATGTCCATAGCCACACTGTATCCAATCATGTGTCAATAAATGACTCCATCTAAATTCATCCATCTTCGGAGGGGGAAATAAAGGGACTCCCAAGGGCCGCTTGCATGTTGAGAAAAAACACAAGAAACGGCACAAATACACAGGTAGTGTTTCTCCTTTTTGTTCTCATGAATTCAGAAGCACATGAGCAGCTTTAACCTTCATACCTTTTCTCTTTACATGGCACAGAAACAATTACATCACAAAATAAAAAGCGGGCTACTCAAATGTTTTTTTTGTTTTTTTTGTTTTTTTTGGACAGCCAAAGCCGCTCAGCTATATTTTTGGAGCATAGGAGATCCCCATCAAATAAACCGTACACTGTGCCTTTATAGACTTGACTAAGGCAATAAGAAACATCTAAAATTATTACCAATCTATCTCAGCTTGATTGGGAGGCTGCCACTGTCCATGGTCCTGTAGGTCTCTGTGGAGACGAGCAGGAATCTCTGTCAGCAAGCAAAACAGGAGGATAAGAGGATATTTTTCTCTGCACAGGAAACTTTAAAGAGCATTACAGATTAGATATGATACAACCACAACCTCCATGAAATAACTCAAAAATGTTTTCAAGTTGCAGTCACTCACATACACAGAATAGACATTATCTGTCAATACACACTTACTTATTCTAAGTGACTATGTGTGGGGGTCTGGAAAAACCTGTGTGATGTCGCTGACGTTAGATTTTTGCAAACCTCCAGAAAACACGAATTAGTTTTTGGTCATAACTGAGATTTTACCATAATCTTACAGTGTACCAAAATCAAAATGAGGTTGAGTTACATCATTTGGGGTGCATGGATCAAAAAAATGAGCACTTCTCAAAAACACCTCAATGTCACTTGGTCATTTAACTGTACCTGGCTGTGTTCTTCATTGACATGGTAAACCATAGTTTAAGGTCATTTAACTGTACCTAGTGGTGTTCTTTATTGACATAGTTATGCCCGGTGGAAATAGGGACCCAGTAGCAGGCAGGAGTACAAAAAACCAAAGTTTAATGTCAGGTAGCAGTACAAAAATCTAAATCCAAAGAAGAGTACAAAGACAGGCAGAGGTTGAAAACAGGAAGGCACGGCAGAGGTACAAAATGACAGTACAGAAATCAGGGTCGCAAAAAAACGGGAAATCAAAACGGCACGAAAATAAACCAAAAAAGAACGGACAAAGAAACAAACACAAAAAACTAACAGAACTTGGAAAAACAATTACACGGGGGGGGGGGGGGGGGGGGAGATACTCACAGGTGAAAACAATGAGGGTACTAGAACCAAACTCTAAATACACTGGCCAACAACAACGCTATAAAGAGAATGCGAAATCACAGATAGATACAGGGACAGGATAACGAGGGAGAATGACAGCTGCAGGTAGAGACTCAAGATAAATTAGTAATTAGTAATGTTAGTAGAAAATTCTAAATCCCTAATGTTAGTAAGTTAGTGATTTAGTATTATGTACATGTTAGTTTGTTAGTAGGTTACTATTAATTGTAATCTAACAGTTAGTACGATTAATATGTTAGTAAATCGGAAGGAAGAACACAAGATACGAAATACAGAGGAAACCCACATGTAACAAAATCACCCGAATAGTGCAACGACAAAGACAGGGATTGGAATCTCTGGGAACACGAAACAAAGACAGACAGATGAGACTCGGACAACCCACAAACATGCAATGATGGGAATGCAATGACGAATGAAAAGTAATAATCCAGAATAATAATAATAAAAATACAAAACAGACAGAACTCAAATCTCAGAACATAACAGATATGGTAAACCAGAGTTTAAGCTCATTTAACTGTACCTGGCTGTGTTTTCATTGACATGCTAAACCAGAGTTTAAGCTCATTTAACTGTACCTGGCTGTGTTTTTTATTGACATGGCAAACCAGAGTTTAAGGTCATTTAAGTGTACCTAGCTGGATGCAGATTCTGTTTTTGCAGGTTTTTTTCTTTCAACACAGTTAGATTATTGACATGACCTGTCAGGTGATACATTTTTTCAATTCTTTCAAATGATTTCATTGATTTGAGGGACTACAGAGTTCATGCTGTCAGCACAAGTGGCATGTTTAGGCGCTACAGGTGTCTTATGGGTGAGCTGAACCTGGATGTAACTCGAGATCCAAGATTGTTTCAAGTCTACAGAAAGCTGTTCTCAAGAGTTATGAGCAAGTACAAGAAAGCAAGCAGTGGCCCTGTAGGAGGCATGCATACAGTTCAGAACAAAGTCTGACAGATATGTTACAAAGTTGGTAAAGTTACTATGAAGTTTGCTTCCTGCGTGCTCTTTTCTTTTTTTTTGACTTACTTATTTCTCAACAAGGACAGTGACTTGGGTGGGTGGAGCTGCTAGGTGACTCATGCTGTTAAAGGCAATATTGCAGGGTAAACACCATGTTGTAAAATGATTTAGCAAACAGCTGTGGTAATTGAATGTTCACATGATAATTTTAAAATAGAATATACATTTAGGACTTGTTTTGGGTTTATTCTGCTGTCATGTACAAAGGCCTGTATGTCTCCCAGTCCAGAAGTGAAGTAATGTTGGGTAAACAAACAGGCTAATCCAGTGAGTTAAAGCGTTACAGTCACAGTTCTGTGGTTAAGGTAATCACCCACAAAATTAAATCACTGATGTGATCTAAATGGAATATTCAATCTCAACCATTGCATATATTTATATTTTCTGTGTTTATGCAAATATTTAATTTTATATCTTAATAAATGTGAACGGTCCCATTTATCTAGCCTACTTCGCTATAGCACGAACACCTTAATATAGTTCCGCCCACCAAGGAAAACAATCCAAGGACAATGACTGTGTGATGGCACAATGAAGGATCATGACACCATTAGCCACAGGTTTCACATCTTTGAAATAAGAGTAGGGGTTACTCTAACATTTCTTTTTAGATCAAACAATGTTTTGATAGATAGATCATGGCTTCTCCCGGAGCTAATGTTAGTATCATAATTGTTTTAAATAATTTGGTGCCCAACACAGGGCTGTGATGTTAGTATCATCATAGCAAGCTAACTTTACTTCATGATGACCACAATTGTATGCTAAGGTTACATTTTATTCTTCCCGTCATTAACTAGCTGCAAACAAATAGCATTACATTACTATAGGCACTAGTTTCAAAGTTTTGACATAAGTGTAGTTAGTTAGGTATTTATGGTTGAGAGAACGCCTATCTGGTTCTAAATACCGGTTTGGAAAATGAGTTGCAACTGTGGTAAAGTGACATACACAAACAAGCTAATCAAGTGCAGTTGTTTCAAATGTGGCATGTAACATATACATTCTAAACCTGACAATACACGGTTTTAGGCATAAATTAAGCCTGGCTTGGGAATCCCATTTGATACTCCTAACAACCATTACTTACATCAACATTAAGACTTTCAATTGAATGTAACAAATTGGCATTCAAAATGAAAATGGAAAAGGGAACCATGTGGCTACGTGGTATTCTCTGGCCACGCTAGGCCCTGGATTCCATGACTATCTTTGTGTTCTGGTGTTTCTCCTCAACAGGAGACAAGACACTTTGGCCACTCTGAGATTTATATCATAGATAAGCCAGCGCCACAGCATGACTTAATTGCCTTTGTGCCTGTGGAGTGGAGGAGGCAGAGAGAAAGGCTGATCCTAGGTCAGGTCAGCAGAGCAGGCCTCTTGATAACCAAGTACTATTGAATGGACTATGAGCAAGTTTGCCATTTATAAATTTTTTATCAAAGGCCATAATCTAAAAGATGTATACCCTACAAACACATGAAAGTCACTGTCCAGATTATATTTATATTGATTCTTGAATGAATTCTTCCAAATCTGCTCAGCTCAGTCACTTCCCTACTCATTTGAGGTAGACAGGGTTTGAACATAATATGGGAATGTTTATGTGACTACTGTAACCTATTTTTTTTATTTTCCACAAAAACTAAGTATGTGTGGAAGAAAGTTCAGCAATTTTGCACACAGGCTGGATATGAAGAGTACAATCGCAACAATGAGCTGTTAGGCTGTCAGACACAGGTCAACAATATCTAGAGTCAGGATACATTTGGATGGGTTTGAGTTGGGACAGAAAAAAGGGAAAGCCACTTATTGCCACCTTTGTGCAGGATTGGTATATCTTTTTGAAGCTTTATTTAACCCCTGGAAAACGCACTGAGAATATGGTCTCTTTTCCAAGGGGCCTTGTATTACACAATTGAATAGGTTGTATAGTTAAAATACAAAAATATAATTGCAGTGCAGGACTATATACAATATTACATATTGAAATACACCGTCAGGTTGTATAGGTGAACTCTTCAGTGAACAGGTTCTTTACTAAAGTCTCGAAATGACAATTTGGAACCAGAACATCTAGATTTAAATATTCCTGGAGGTTATTCCAAGAAAGAGAAGCAACAATGGACAAATCTGCATTTTCCCAATTCAGAGTAGACATAGTCAATTTAGAAAAGTCCTCCACCATGGGAGTGCGTTTGACAGTTAAAACTACTCCGGGTGAGAACTAATATAAAATAAGCAGGAGGTCATAGAATAACTGCTTTATGAACAGCCAGTGCTAGGACCTGCTGGAGAGCAGGAATAGCCAACCTATTGACTCATATAGAAGACAATGACATGTCCAAAATATACAATCAGACATGAAGCGAAGGGCTCAATAAACTGATACACTGAATCGAATGGCTATAAAACAGAGGCAAACACATGCACAGATTATGTACCCGCAATCCAGGACTGGTATAAAAGTCGCCTGGACAATCTTCTTCCTATTGTCAAGAGTGAAGCAGGACCTATTCCTTAACACGAAGCCATGATAGCTCTCAGCTTTTTAATTAGGCTATCTATATGCATCTTAAAAGAAAGCTTACCATCAATCCAGATTCCTCGATACTTATAATGAGAGACTCTTTCAATTTGAGCTCCATTTAAGGTGCAGATATGCAAGTCAATGGAGCCAGCATTTGGGGAAAAAACATGAACTTAGTCTTATCAACATTAAAATCCAGTTTAAAGCCCACAATATCATCAAGCATCTTCCGCACAGGCACCTGGACGTGGCTCTAGTCGCATGAAACAAGGGCCTCTGTGATATAGGTGTACATTTCATTATTTTGCTCTACAATAGTCCTTTTATAATAATTAGGCTTCAGGAACATTCAGGTAAAATACAGTTCCTTTTAAAATATATTTTAAGTCAACCTTTTTGTGATAGGAAACAAACAACAACAAAAAACTATTTATAAATCAAAGTATTAGCGTAGATACTCCTTTTATGTAATTACTGTATTTGACTTGCCCATTTGAAACTGGTCATTTTTGTATTCAGTCAGTTTATGAGCCTCTTGAACCCATGAATGCACATTATATTTGTGTCCATTTGAAGGGAAGTAAATATTATATGGCTATACCAGCTAATTATGAGCAAATCCAATGCAGACGATAAAAATGTAAAACATTATGAAGTATTGTGTAACATTGAAATTAGAAACATAGAAAAAGGCTACGCCATATGTACCTTTGCCACCCCCCAGAGCCAGAACATTTATCGCCAGGCTCATAATTGAAGGAAGAGCACTGAAATCACACCATTTGTGAATGTCTATTAAAATTTCACAGCAAATGACCGGAGACTGTCCAAATGTTCTGAGTATACAAAGTGACAGTTAAGGATGCGCTGTCTGCCAATGACAAATGAGCAATCAAGAATCTTCTCTTGAGAATGAACAGCCACGAAATGTTTACTGAGTAAATCTGAAAAAATCCAGGGGATAGGGCTTTGGCTCCTGTGTTCATGTCAATGAAAATCCCCAGCTACTTCCTATCTGAGCCTGATAAATAGCTGCATGCTTTCGAATATAAATCAATTCCCAGCATTAATTTGAGGGCCAAAAGAAAGTCTGAATCTGAGACTTTGCAGAATTCTTTCAGAAAGGCATTTATTAAAACAAAATAGCAGGTTTGTATTCTGTACATAAATTATTTTTGTGATGCAAAATGTAGACACAATATGCAATGATATAGATAATAAAGAACAGGCCATATGCTCAAGTGGCTATCAAACATTATATTGGTTTTGTAGTTTTGTCTGTGTATCCCATAATCTCTCAACCCATTATAATGTTATATTTCTGCTTGGGTCATGCTTTTGTTTTAGGCAGCCTTTACATGTGCACCCCAGCAGTTTCTCTATTCTGTCTGGGTTTTGAAAAAACATATTTACTGGAGACAGACTTGGTATTCAAAGAAGATTTGGCGTTTTATTGAATGGCAGTTTTTAAATAAGCCTAGTTCAAACAACAGACTCCATAAATAATAGAGGTGATTTCCGAAAGAAAAAAACCCATATAGCATGGACTATAGCATGGATATAGCATAATCAATAGCACGTGGAACTAACACCATAGAGTCTTCTGAAAAAGTCATACATTTGGAGTAAAATCTGGCAACGCTAAAATTAAAATAGGCCAGTACTGGGGCTTCAGTTAATACATGGGGTTACAATCAAATTCTATCTTAAATCGGGGTTTACGCAGAAAACCATGACTGAGTAGTTATTTATAAAATCCCACTTTGACGTGGCTATGATGGTATCTCTACGCAAAGTTTATACTAGATGGACCATAAGTGAATTACTTGCTAGTTAATTGGAGGTACTACATGTTTGAAGGATATGCACAAATCAGCAATGGGGGCTGTGTTCATGTTTTAAGAATACAATTTAATTGAAAATCTATTTTAGGCATGAAGAAATGTTAAAATGCAACCTTATTTAGAGGAAAATGGCTATTATTGTATTACGTTATATTCAGGGTGGGAAATTAGCACCCGCCAAATACGGGTAGATTTCATAATTGTCGGGTAAATGTATCAAACCTTCCCGCCACAGTGGCTTGTAACAAAATGGATACAAGTGGATAATAAACTTAATATTAAACTTAATATAAAAAAGAATCAGCAAATGTTAAAGCTGTCAAGGACTGTAGTTTTAGAAATGTATAACACATGCTAGAACATCCAGTATAGACATGCCAAGTGGCCCAGTAGGGACAACAAGTCAGGCTTACAGAAGATAATGTAAAGTCTTTTAATATGCTATAAGTAAAATGTGTGTGTGTGTGTGTTTCTTTATTCCAACTGGCCTCATAACGCATGTTATATCATCACATAGACACAGCATGTGCAATGTGGCAGCTGGCACTGGCACAGTATGGCCATGGCTGGAGCTTCCTGCTGATTCACACCCTCTAAAAGCCCTTCAGGCCCTGCGCATTAGCACTCTCACAGGGCAAGTACAGCTCCAGTCCGTGAAGAGAAACCTATATCCACAGCCTCCATAGTATGCTTGCACACTGGGAGCTACAGCATGCGTCAGAGGTGCATTTGTTTATATGAAAATGTTTTCTTGCTTTAGGTAATATTTCATACGTGTAGATTATCAGGATTGGGAAGATGAACTGATGTTTAAGATCACTTTTCAGAGGTGAGAATTATGTGTTTTTTCGGATTTGCCGATAAATACACAAATACAACAATCATGTTCCAGATCATAATTTAAGACATTTCTTGGTTTTGATTTCATGTGCGTATATTTTTGTTGGTCTTTCATTAATATGAGGAGGAAAGGGACATCATTTAAAATATATATCCTCCCCAACCATAATCCTGCAGGGAACATTACAGCTTTGTACAAACATATCAATAGTGGTGTATGAGCTATCGCTGTCATTCCCATCGTTCGCAGCAGTAATCCTATGGCTCTAAATTCACTGGTCTCCAGCATGCGTGTAACCCCTGGATTCAATCATCTACAGGAAAATGTGAAAAAAAAAAACAAGAATAATTTTTCAATAAGAAAAAAAACAAGCCTCCCAAGATTAATCCAGTGCAGTGTCACGAGATAGCTCCTTTTTCAGAGGCAAAGTAGATATATGGATGCCATGCAGGGAGCTTGCCTTTCCAGGGATAATGGCAGGCTTCACCTGCTGATTGACACCACAGTGTGTTTTCTTTGACACGCTTCACTGAAACACTGCTGCCAACTTCAACTGCTATGGTTGTTCTGGTTGGAATTTTAGTATCCAAGGTTAAGGCGAAATGGGCTATTTCGCTTTCTGGTGAAAGCCTGTTTTCTGAATGATTTCCAAGACATCCAAGTCATTCGTGGTTATTTAAAAATCCAGTTAAACCATCCCCTTTACAATCTTATATTTTCACAATTTTTCTATCTTGACATTTTTCCCAGTTTAATATAATATAATTATTTCCCAGAAAAAGTGTTAATACACGAACAGCCCGATCCTGGCTTGAAATATGAACTTAAACTGAGGTAAACTGTGTTTTTATTTTCCCCAACTACTCGCATCCTGGCTTGAGTGACTTAAGTGGGGCCATCATATCTTCACACTTCAGGTGCTGACTCACACTAAAGTGGTGTCAGCCACTGCATTCCAGGTTATGAAAATAACTGGCCCGAGATCTAGGAGCTTTATATCTAGTTTTTTCCCCCTGTATAGCTGTTTCTTGCATGAAAAGATTGTATAAATAGGGCAAATATATTGGCCAGCATATGGAATTATTTCTCAATGGATTTGTTCAAGTGGTCAACAATGGTTTTGTATGCAATACTGATGAAATTTTAATAATCTCTCTAGACTCTAAAATGGATTCAACCAATGGAATTAGTTTTATGTTCAAATGAATAATAGTTATACATAAATATTTTAGGTTCAATACCGATTGGCATTGGCCTCTCTTAAAACATAAAATCCAATGGGTGCGTTCGCAGGCTTGACTTTGTATGCCCAGCCTTATGTAAGTCAGTGCTAAAAGAGTGCAGAAAATGACTGTTTACAATGACACTTTTGAAGCTTTGTCTCATCCCCCCTCTTTATCACCATTAATTAACCAAGGATTTGCTTTTTAATAGGGATGTATAGAGTGGGGGGCGGGGCTTATTTTTTAATTCTGGCAATGTCTAACATGAATATTGTTTTAGTTTTAAATAGGTATGATATCAGTGCATGTAACAGCTGAGATGGAAATTCTCTAAATACTTATTCTTTTGCTTGAACAAAATGTGACCACTTTTGGAATTATCGGTGACCCATTAGCAGGTGCACATAAAGAAATACAAACAACAGAGTGCGGACACATATGAAAGACAGTGCAGGGTAGGTATCCAGTTACCTCCCTTATTAATTTCTATTATACATTACAAACAAAAAATGCTATGTAGCAATATTTAGTACAGGACATACATCTAAATGTTCTATGTTTCTTGCTTATGTTATACCTATTTTAGCAAAATAATCATTAAAACCATTTGCTATTTTAGCAGGACTAGAGTGTTCTGTTGCCATCAATAAAATGAGATGGGATCACCACAGCAGATTGTTTTTGTTTAATAAATGGTTTATGATGTTCTTCATAATATTTCTTTTTTGCATATATACTATATAATAATTCATTTTTGTATCACAGTATAATAGCTTAATTCCACTGCTATATTAAGTGGTGAAATACTTATAGGGTGTATATTATAGAACATGTTACATGAAGATGAAGGAAGCGGATAACTATTTCACCTGAGTTCTTCAGAAACAGAAAAGTTTTTTTTCCTCTTCCCATTATGCCTGCTTAGACCAACTGCCAAAGGCAAATGTCACAACTACGTTCAGTCACAATCACACCTGCGCACGGCAGAACAGGAAGCTGTCTCTTAGCATTGCATTGCTATAATAAAGATAATCACACATTATTACATATTTTAAAGGCCATTTTTTATCCTGTCATGCAGAGGCTGTATCTGAGTTTTGGAAGCACTTACAGAAAATAATGAAAAAAGATACAAGATACATTTCAAAAAGTTTGGATGTGGCTAAGAAAGTAAATTCACATAGTAAAAAAGAACAAAACAGAATTTAGAATGAGATATGTATTATAAAATCGTTTTGTCCTTTCGTAAAAAATAAGCCAGCGACCCAGTTAAAATGAGGATTTTGCATAGCAGCTACGCTATAGTGTGTGTGTGTGTGTGAAGTGTATAGTGTGTGTGTGTGTGTGTGTGAACGTGCTTTGTCATTGTTCACCTATAAACTGTGCTAGAGATGAAAGTGATGTACAGGTAGATTATTACACAGATTAAAACCAGATGACCTCTGAGACAGTGTGGAAGTGAATAAGAGGACTGGGTGGAGGAACGGCTCAGTGAAGAGGGACTGGGTGGAAGAACGGCTCAGTGAAGAGGGACTGGGTGGAAGAACGGCTCAGTGAAGAGGGACTGGGTGGAGGAACGGCTCAGTGAAGAGGGACTGGGTGGAGGAACGGCTCAGTGAAGAGGGACTGGGTGGAGGAACGGCTCAGTGAAGAGGGACTGGGTGGAGGAAAGGCTCAGTGAAGAGGGACTGGGTGGAGGAACGGCTCAGTGAAGAGGGACTGGGTGGAGGAACGGCTCAGTGAAGAGGGACTGGGTGGAGGAACGGCTCAGTGAAGAGGGACTGGGTGGAGGAACGGCTCAGTGAAGAGGGACTGGGTGGAGGAACGGCTCAGTGAAGAGGGACTGGGTGGAGGAACGGCTCAGTGAAGAGGGACTGGGTGGAAGAACGGCTCAGTGAAGAGGGACTGGGTGGAGGAACGGCTCAGTGAAGAGGGACTGGGTGGAGGAACGGCTCAGTGAAGAGGGACTGGGTGGAGGAACGGCTCAGTGAAGAGGGACTGGGTGGAGGAACGGCTCAGTGAAGAGGGACTGGGTGGAGGAACGGCTCAGTGAAGAGGGACTGGGTGGAGGAACGGCTCAGTGAAGAGGGACTGGGTGGAAGAACGGCTCAGTGAAGAGGGACTGGGTGGAGGAACGGCTCAGTGAAGAGGGACTGGGTGGAGGAATGGCTCAGTGAAGAGGGACTGGGTGGAGGAACGGCTCAGTGAAGAGGGACTGGGTGGAGGAACGGCTCAGTGAAGAGGGACTGGGTGGAGGAACGGCTCAGTGAAGAGGGACTGGGTGGAGGAACGGCTCAGTGAAGAGGGACTGGGTGGAAGAACGGCTCAGTGAAGAGGGACTGGGTGGTACTGAAGGGATGTTCTAGGCACAGAGTCCCCGTCTCATTTAATCAGCATCACTGCTCCCACTGCAAGTTTAACGACAAACTCTGGAAGCTGAGCTGTTAAGCTTGGGCAACACATTTAACATAAGCTGCTACAGGGCGTGATAGTAATCTACCTATTAAACATTTATTCATATCTGATATTCGATAGCTCATTTGCAAATGCATTGTCTGTTTTTATTTGTTTTATTCATGCACTCTGCCTCATTTTGAGTCTTTGTTTTGGGGAAATTCATTCTCATAGTTAAACCAAGCTGCAAGAAAATATGAAGTTTTCTCTTTTCAACACCCACACAAAATTCATAGAAGCTGTTGATCTTCACAGTTCAGTGTGGGTTATTTTCCAGTATTTTTGTACCTTAGGGGGAAAAGCTCAAGTTGCTTTAAAATCTATTTTAATCGTTTCAATCAAAACGAATGTGTAAATCTCAAAATAAATACAACTTATTAATTTACCTCAAATACCACATCATAAAAGTACATAATATTCTGACATTTATATATGATATAATGATGGCACCATGAAGTGCAATTTCTTTATAAAGGAACCAATTTTAGGTAAACATATTTCTATTAGAGATTTTAACATTACTCAGTAATTCATAATACTTAATATGACACAATTAAAGTTGTTTTGCTGGAAGTGGATTTGGGCTACAGCAGTCATTTCCCAATGGGAGGTGTCTACATCACGGCATTGATCAACAGGCATTGTCAGTCTTTTCGTCTGGCCCATTCTCTACCTTGGATCAGAAACTCTTATCTTCACAAGGATGTGGCACCCTTTGTTCTTACACCCTGACATAATGATTAGTTATGTACCTTCATAACTAATAAATAATTTTAGGATTGCAAAAGCCTCTGTTTTTTGGACCCAGTCAGTCAAACTGCAGATACACACATATACAGTCACTAAGAGTGTTTACCACACCAATGTATCCAGCACAATGTTTAGGGTCAAGATTTATATACTGTATGCCATATGGCAAATCTTAGCCAAGCCAAGCTAACATTTCAGTCATTTTGCTTCTAAGGCCACCCACATTCATCATCTTACACACTGCTGTAAAAAAAAAATATATGCTTTAAATGCATCCTGTTCTGGATAAGTACTGATCAGTTCCAGTTTTACTGTTAAAGCATTCAGGGTCTAAACCTAGTCTCAATCAACAGGTTGTAGAATATAAATATTAGTCACATGCATTAGCATATATGAAGACTTCATAAATAAATTTGACAGCAAGTCATACGAAATGCATTAGTCAAAGTAGCACTTCATTAATAAAACACGTTAAATAAGATTCCAGGCCCCATACCATGGCTGAGCAGAATTACCGGCTCAATAAGTACAAACCAAATAAAAGGTTCATAAACACACATAAACTCCGGCAATGAATATTAGATCAGGCACATTCAAGAGGAGTCTACAAAATACAAGTCAGCAAAAGCAGAACACACACTCCGATATACTCAACCCAAACACAAACTGCATCATCTCTATTACAGAACACACACTCTGATATACACTCAACCCAAACACAAACTGCATCATATCTATTACAGAACACACACACTCTGATTCTGATATACACTCAACCCAAAGCACAAACTGCACCATATCTATTACAGAACACACACTCAGATATACACTCAACCCAAACACAAACTGTACCATATCTATTACAGAACACACACTCCAATATACACTCAACCCAAACACAAACTGCACCATATCTATTACAGAACAAACACTCTGATATACACTCAACCCAAACACAAACTGCATCATCTCTATTACAGAACAAACACTCTGATATACACTCAACCCAAACACAAACTGCATCATCTCTATTACAGAACACACACTCTGATATACACTCAACCCAAACACAAACTGCACCATATCTATTACAGAACACACACTCTGATATACACTCAACCCAAACACAAACTGCATCATCTCTATTACAGAACACACACTCTGATATACACTCAACCCAAACACAAACTGCACCATATCTATTACAGAACACACACTCTGATATACACTCAACCCAAACACAAACTGCACCATATCTATTACAGAACACACACTCAGATATACACTCAACCCAAACACAAACTGCACCATATCTATTACAGAACACACACTCAGATATACACTCAACCCAAACACAAACTGTACCATATCTATTACAGAACACACACTCCAATATACACTCAACCCAAACACAAACTGCACCATATCTATTACAGAACACACACTCAGATATACACTCAACCCAAACACAAACTGCACCATATCTATTACAGAACACACACTCTGATATACACTCAACCCAAACACAAACTGCACCATATCTATTACAGAACACACACTCTGATATACACTCAACCCAAACACAAACTGCACCATATCTATTACAGAACACACACACTCTGATTCTGATATACACTCAACCCAAACACAAACTGCACCATATCTATTACAGAACACACACTCAGATATACACTCAACCCAAAGCACAAACTGCACCATATCTATTACAGAACACACACTCTGATATACACTCAACCCAAACACAAACTGCACCATATCTATTACAGAACACACATTCAGATATACACTAAGGGCCGGATTCAGAGATGGCCAACTTCATGCGCTTAAGTGCCTCTCCTGCGCGGATTTAACGCTGGATGAGATGCACCATATTCTAACCTGCAATTCACGGGTGCGTTTCTCAAAATGTGGTTGGCACAGGGCATGATATTGTAATTACCTGTTTCTTGTACCTGCCCCCTGGGTTTGCCAACTTTCTACTAAAAAAATGTGTGATGTGTGTCGGGGTATACGTTTTCAACGTGTCAGTGACATTGCCTTTAATAACCTACCTTTGTGCATTGTAGCTGCTCTTGCGTGAGGAGGAATGCAGTGAATGTATTAATCCGTCGCATTGATAAAATTATCATAGCTCTTATTGATGACTTGGATATGCCCATCACATCAAAATAAATAATCGCTGGACAGTGGTTGCATGCAATATTATAAAATATTGTAAAGTACACAAATAATTTACTGAAAAAAAAAGATTTTAAATTGAATCTTTTTTTTAATGATTAACTAATAAAGTCATGTAGCCTACGGTGGTTGAACACAATAGCATATGCGACGTCTTCAATTTAATAATTTCGGAGAAGCTGTGCTGACATAAATCGTCTCTCTGTCAAGTAAATATAATCCAGACACTGTCTATTAATTAATCAATCTAATATTGGTCCGGTATGATATACCAGACGGTCAATCATAACTTATACACATACAAATATATTTTTTTATGACAGCTTTTTGACAATTGTAAGTAGGCTAGGCAAAGGAAAATAAGAAAATTATTTTCATAGAACATGTACTCATTCTAATATTCATTTTGGTGAAAGATGCTGTATTTTTCATAATCATCTATTGGCGGCGCTAGACATAAACTACCTTTTTTTCTGAACAAAGTTGAGCGGAACAAAAATATTTAAGTGAAAACTCTGAATACATGTATCTTGCACGACTTGCAGACATGCCTCATTTTCATCAAATCTTCAGCCCGGGTGCGTAATGCGGCGTATATATACTGGAGAGACGCTTAAAACAACGGATAAGTCAAATGTCTGAATCACAAATAACTTAAGCTACGCTGAATTTTGGGAGTAGGTTCCATTTGCGCGTGTTTATCTCAACTCTCAAATCTGGCCCTAAATCCATAGCACAAACTGCACCATATCCATTACAGAGACTGGATCTACAATAACATTTTGTACTTGGTATTTAGTATCGGGTAATATGCGTTACTCTCTTACCCTGGAGAGCTGTAAGACCTAATGCATGACAAACCATGTTCCACAATGATAAATGGCCTGAGGAGGAATGTGACATGGATTACTGCTCCGGTGTTTGTCTGCTTGCTTCCATAGTGTGACAGACAGGGCTGAAATACTCAAGCATAACCATGTTATCCACTTTTACAAAGTAGTACAGTACTGCATTTTTGTTTTTATCTTTTGGTGAACAAGGTACGTCTGAATGCGATCGGCGGACGTGTATAAAAAAACATGCATTTATTTCTTGTTTTACAGTCCGGGCTTTGTGGATAAAATGTGCTTGTGTAAGCCTTTGGACATTTGGAGGTATCAATCTGCTTGTGGAGGAGAGAGCAGCAGAGAAATGTAATGAGGATTGTGCTCTCGCCCTCGCCGCTATCTGCTCTGTCAGCTCAGGCGAAGAGGAGGCGATGCAGGAACACTGTGTGAAAGGAGATCTGGGGAGTCAAGCCCTCAGTGAAAACACACAGAGCTTTTGCGTGATTTGAGGCTTTCAGCGCTATTTCCTGCCGGGTGACAGGCCACTGAACTGTAAGCGCCATACACATTTTCAGATCCCGAGCGAGTGATATGGTTCACCACCTATTTTCAGTCCACTCAACCATTCACATCTGGCCAGCTGTGAGACAGTGAGATTGCTCTTGTTCAGTGGCCTAGCAGGAATGAATTTTGGATGGGGGGGGTTTGAAAGCCGAACCAACAAACTTCTGAATGAAAAATAAAGTGGCCGGTGAGGGAGGGGGCTGTGTGCTGGCTGAAAAAATTACTTTTTCAGTTTATTTTTAATGTTTTTTTTTTTTACGGTGGGTTCCTTATGATGACTGCAGATGGTTTTCTTGGTATAGATATGAGCATAAACCACCTGTCAGCTATAATGCCAGGCCGCCTAATTGAACTGTAACATGCTGCTTGGTAGCCATTAGATAAGAGGCACACAAGTAGCCTAAAGGCTTCTTTATTTCAGACATGGGAAGAGTGAAGGCATCTAAACAGTTTTGAATCTGGTTCAGGGCTTTGAATGAGCCATACTTACAATGCCATCACACAGCATTTCCTTTACTGCTCTCAGATCGTGAGGGAATGTGGAAAATGCTACTAGCCAGACTGGATTTCCACACCATCAATTTGCCCATGTCAGAGCAGCCACAGTTCGATACAAGTTTTGAAAATACTTCCGCAGGTGAAATATTGTTCATTTAATACTTCAGTACACTTTAACTACACACCATAAAGTCTATGCCATTTTTATTAAAATAGCCATTATATTAAGTATTATCAGCAGAAATTGATTTTACAAACTAAACTTCTAGTTTTTCAAAACTCTGGCCAATTTGATGAGCACACAGGCAGTTCTCAAACTGTGGCAGTGTTGCAGTGGATTCATCATGAGAAGATTCATATTGAGCTTCAATGATTCTTAATGGTTTTGAATAAATTGCTTCAAAAGACTGATTTTGCCAATTTATATTTCATTCTGTGTTTTTTAGCGGATCAGCAACACAAACTAGCAAACTAAAATCTAAATAAAATCACACCAGAAACTATTAAACCAAGTAACTCAGAACCCAGTGACGAGTTGCAGTTGAGAGAACCCCACACCAGCTGTGCCTTTATACTGGGCTTGACGAAGACAACAAGACGCACCTGGTCTGATTACTAATGAACTTCAGCTGTACCTGTCTGTACACAGCCCTCAGGTTCACCCATGCTGCATTCAAAACCACATACTAGTAGTACATACTGATTTGACCATAATGTGTATGTAGTGTACATAATGCAAACAAAAAGAAATTTCCAGTACGTCAAAAATGCCTGGATGACATACTGATTTGGAAAAAATTACTTTTATCTTCAAACCAGTCTGCCATATACTATGTCCCATAATGCAATGTGGCTGTATTTGCCACATCATTGAGGTTGGTGGAAAACAAGACAAAATGGCATGCTGCAGCTTATAAATGAAAGTATGAGTTGCTACAACTTTTTCTATTTTTATGTTATTTGAGATGAGAAAATGCATTAGGAACTGACTTGAACCAACATATAAAGTTTCAACTTTATACACACACTTAGCTACCTAGCTAGCTATTAAGCTACATTTTACCCATAAAATGTGGGTGGCAGTCCACATTCCATTATCACATTTATAAATGTGTATTTCATAGTTATGTCACTGCTATGCTACTGTACATTGTGTTAATCGAGGTAAGGCATAATGTTTGTTTTAATATGACACAAAGTAAAATACAGCAAATGCAATCTACAATTTAAAAAATGTATCAAAATAAAAGTGTGTTTTAAAAGGAAAATTTATCTAAATCGAACTTTTACTTACAAATGTTTCAACAAGGTTCCTGCACACTCAGTAAACTGCTAAATCACTAAAGGTGCCATTATTCTAGTGTATCATATCACACATTTATCACCGGGAGTCCACAGCGACACGGCACTATTACGTTAGCTCACAACCAACAGAGGGCTGGATTTTAGGCAGCTGTGGTTCCTTAGCGGTAGTACTACTTTAGCTTCTCCCAATGATGAGCCAGGTGTCCCTCAGACTGCCAGCTGTCATCAGTAAGACGACCACAGCATTTCCTCATTGTTTGCTGTATGTTGATGTTTTTAAGTCCTTTGTATTGCATGTTTGAGCCAAATTGATTTCCCCATTGTGTTACGTTTGCCTCCACCCTCCCTTTCGTTCTACTTGTTTTCCACTTTCCTCTAGTTCCATGTCATGCTTTCATGTTTCGTGTTTGTTTTCCGTGTTTGTGCAGGTTGGGTGTGGTTTTTCTGCTCGTTTCCCTCATTATCCTTCAGCCTATGACCCGCATTTCCCGCTTGCATTCCACACACTGCTAATTATCGTTCAATCACTCTCACATACATTCTCACGCTGCACTCACTCAATCGTTTACCTCACTATATATTCCCTCTTTGTTTGATGTCTCGTCGCCAGTTCGTACTCTCTCATCCATCTAGTTTGTACTGTGTATTCTGATCTTAGAATTCCGAGTCTAGTCCGCTGTTTATCTAATCGCGTCCAGTTTTGTCTCCCTGTTCCCGCCAGCCTGCTTGTCTGTTCCTGCCATCGCTCACCCAGCTCCCTCTGCCAGTACACCCCGGCCTGATCACCACTCTCCAGCCCCTCTCCCGCTCTGGTGCATTCTCCATTCCCCTGCAAGCCCCAGTCCCGCTTCTTACCAGTCCCTGTGCTACTCTTGGCTAATAAAGTGCTCCTCTGAGCTTTTACTGAGGCTGTCTCTGAGTCCTGCGTTTGGGTCCACCAGTGAAGGAATCGCAATACATTGTGGGATAATAAAGTTGACTGGCTGACTAACTAACTAACTAACCAAAAAAGTATCAATTTACAATGGCCATCCTTGTTTCCAGACCTGAATCCGATCAACAAATGAATAAGTGGCAAGCACAGATCGAAAGGTCTTGAAAGATGGTTAAAAACCCTAGCCCCCCCACTCACACACACACACACACACACACACACACACACACACATCCTGCTGATGCATTTCAAGCATCCAATTAATGAATGCAATAATCCTTGAAGGCTGCTGTACCCCTGTTTCAGCCTCATCAGTGGTAATACACAAGACAGTGACAGCCCATGGGGAAAAAAAGTCCAGAGCTTTCATTAATGAGCATTTTGCATATTAATGTGTCAGTCCTGAAATACTGATCTGGGATCAGTAGAAAATAAGACCTTGTGTATGAGGTGGTGAAACATTAATTGAGTCATTACTTCACACCCCTGCTCCAGCATTGATATAATTAATCATAATATGACAGTATATGATAATATGACATAATATGACAGGTAGATGCAATTATTTTAAATATTTTAGTGAATAAAATGGATGTGATTAAATCTGTAAAGATAATTAGGTTGGTGGTAGTTTTAGATATGACTGCATTTTCAGTTTTTGGCTGACCTGAACAAATGTGAAAACAAATGAATCATTCTGAAGTTAAAGCTATTTTATTTTATACATTGTATGTAGTAATGTTCATAGATGCATGTTTAACAGTTATGTAGAAAAAATAACCCTTCATCTTTTCACTAGAAATACCATTGAATAATAGTTGATGTCATATTTTCAAATCATATTTTATCCATTAAAAGACAATGCATACTAAATTGAATATGGTTTATGAGAGTGTTTTGTGAATTGTCATCAGAATCTACACACTTCTGAAGGGGTCCCAAGTGCCTCTAAGGAAGGGATATCCAAGCATATGGGGCTGGAAACAGAAAGTGAAAGAAAGGGAGTGTGAAACAGACATACAGTATATAGAGAAAGGGAGTGAGTGTGAAACAGACATACAGTATATAGAGAAAGGGAGTGAGTGTGAAACAGACATACAGTATATAGAGAAAGCGAGTGAGTGTGAAACAGACATACAGTATATAGAGAAAGGGAGTGAGTGTGAAACAGACATACAGTATATAGAGAAAGGGAGTGAGTGTGAAACAGACATACAGTATATAGAGAAAGGGAGTGAGTGTGAAACAGACATACAGTATATAGAGAAAGCGAGTGAGTGTGAAACAGACATACAGTATATAGAGAAAGGAAGTGAGTGTGAAACAGACATACAGTATATAGAGAAAGGAAGTGAGTGTGAAACAGACATACAGTATATAGAGAAAGCGAGTGAGTGTGAAACAGACATACAGTATATAGAGAAAGGGACAGTGGGTGTGAAACAGACATACAGTATATAGAGAAAGCGAGTGAGTGTGAAACAGACATACAGTATATAGAGAAAGCGAGTGATTGTGAAACAGACATACAGTATATAGAGAAAGTGAGTGAGTGTGAAACAGAAATACAGTATATAGAGAAAGGGAGTGAGTGTGAAACAGACATACAGTATATAGAGAAAGCGAGTGATTGTGAAACAGACATACAGTATATAGAGAAAGTGAGTGAGTGTGAAACAGAAATACAGTATATAGAGAAAGGGAGTGAGTGTGAAACAGACATACAGTATATAGAGAAAGGGAGACAGTATATAGAGAAAGGGAGTGAGTGTGAAACAGACATACAGTATATAGAGAAAGGGAGTGAGTGTGAAACAGACATACAGTATATAGAGAAAGGGACAGTGAGTGTGAAACAGACATACAGTATATAGAGAAAGCGAGTGAGTGTGAAACAGACATACAGTATATAGAGAAAGGGAGTGAGTGTGAAACAGACATACAGTATATAGAGAAATGGAGTGAGTGTGAAACAGACATACAGTATATAGAGAAAGCGAGTGAGTGTGAAACAGACATACAGTATATAGAGAAAGCGAGTGAGTATGAAACAGACATACAGTATATAGAGAAAGGGAGTGAGTGTGAAACAGACATACAGTATATAGAGAAAGCGAGTGAGTGTGAAACAGACATACAGTATATAGAGAAAGGAAGTGAGTGTGAAACAGACATACAGTATATAGAGAAAGGAAGTGAGTGTGAAACAGACATACAGTATATAGAGAAAGCGAGTGAGTGTGAAACAGACATACAGTATATAGAGAAAGGGACAGTGAGTGTGAAACAGACATACAGTATATAGAGAAAGCGAGTGAGTGTGAAACAGACATACAGTATATAGAGAAAGCGAGTGATTGTGAAACAGACATACAGTATATAGAGAAAGTGAGTGAGTGTGAAACAGAAATACAGTATATAGAGAAAGGGAGTGAGTGTGAAACAGACATACAGTATATAGAGAAAGCGAGTGATTGTGAAACAGACATACAGTATATAGAGAAAGTGAGTGAGTGTGAAACAGAAATACAGTATATAGAGAAAGGGAGTGAGTGTGAAACAGACATACAGTATATAGAGAAAGGGAGTGAGTGTGAAACAGACATACAGTATATAGAGAAAGGGAGTGAGTGTGAAACAGACATACAGTATATAGAGAAAGGGAGTGAGTGTGAAACAGACATACAGTATATAGAGAAAGGGAGTGAGTGTGAAACAGACATACAGTATATAGAGAAAGGGAGTGAGTGTGAAACAGACATACAGTATATAGAGAAAGGGAGTGAGTGTGAAACAGACATACAGTATATAGAGAAAGCGAGTGAGTGTGAAACAGACATACAGTATATAGAGAAAGGGAGTGAGTGTGAAACAGACATACAGTATATAGAGAAATGGAGTGAGTGTGAAACAGACATACAGTATATAGAGAAAGCGAGTGAGTGTGAAACAGACATACAGTATATAGAGAAAGCGAGTGAGTATGAAACAGACATACAATATATAGAGAAAGGGAGTGAGTATGAAACAGACATACAGTATATAGAGAAAGGGAGTGAGTGTGAAACAGACATACAGTATATAGAGAAAGGGACAGCGAGTGTGAGATAGATGTACAATTAAAAAGGGGTGGCTGTGATCTTGGGGTCTGAACACTATAGAGCCATCCGAATATTTAATAATGACAACTTACATGGTTATCCTGGTCTTGGGTAGGTTTTGTCCTACTTTCAGAAAATCAGTTTCCATTTATAAACACACATGAATACTTAATATCCATCTTGTTAAATATAGTAGAATTTAATTTAATTAAAATATTTACTGCTGTTGTCATGTGTTTAATTAGCATAATGGGTATTGTTAATTAACATTCTAGCCCTGTGTAACTGAACAGTCTAATTATTTTTTGACTGTGCACTGCTGGGATTTCGCATAGCACTGTGCATCCGAATGCAAAATTGCTGTTCAACAATCGTATCAGTTTTACTACTGCAGTGCATTAAGATATACAAGCAGTGAAGCTGTGCCTTTGTATGCTTTTTCATTTGAGCATCTTTTATCCCCTTATTTTCAGTTTCTGTTTATCCAGAATTATGAATGCCCAGTCATATCTGCAGGCCAGTCCATCCCTACAGCTCCTTCCATTAATCTGGGAAGGTGCAAATGAACATGTTTGTGTGTCTCTGAAAAACTAGTGATGTGCCAATGCTTGTTTTCCCTCCTCGGCACTCGTTCAAAGCACTGCAGTCGCTCAGCAGAACTTCACGACTCCAAGAGGCGGGCACAGTCAGACTGCAGGCTCCTGATTGGCCGGAGGGAGTCACTCCCGTGTAATTAAGGAGAAGCTTTAACTAAAACCTTCCCTTCTGGTGTGCAATACCATGGCAAATTATACACTCTTCTGCTGGGCTGCCAGCCAACATTAGCCCTGGCAGGGTCACGATTCATTCCTAAGCGTGATATGTAACCCTGATCTAACTAGATTTGCTCTGGCACAGTTAACAATTGTGTTGTCTATGAGAGGACATGGCTCAATTTTACATTTAAACTTGTACACGTTCTGTTCAAGCCCAATACAAATGAAAGTGTTTCTTATGAAGCTGGTAAAAATGCAATATACCGATGCAGAAGAGGTTTAAGGAGATTGTAAAATAGATGAACAGTTGCAAAAGAAGGAAAAGGCTGAAGAATGTGCTTTGAAAACGGATTGTACCATCTACCTCACAGCAGGTATACATATATAGTTTCCATAATGCATACAACCTGTAGATTTAGGGGCATTTTATCTGGAAGACTCATTTTCAGATCAGCATTTGTCCTGTATTTTGCAGCAAATGCACTGGGAATACCCTGGAAAGTAGTAGGACACATAATGATTGATACAGGGAGGCTCAAGTGTTCGACACATAATGATACAGGGAGGCTCAAATAATTCCTGTTCCATTCATTATCATTTATATCAGGTTGCATGTAATTAGTGAAACGATTTGAAGCCGTACTCATGTGGACAAGAAACAATGGCAGCCACAAACAACGAATGCACACATTTGGCTACACCTATAATCCAAAGCAATATAAATCCATGACATCAGAAACTTTCATTATATGTAATCCCCGTTCTTTACATTATCCACATTCTAAAACGGCACACATTCTGGACCTAGCATCAGACAGGCTCATCTGTGTGTGTGTGTGCAGTGAAGGAAAAGCCAGCTCGCTTGCCTTTGCGGTGATGCAAGATTATTGGGTTTCTCCAGACACTTTCACATCTGGCTGGAGATCACAGCAGGAGAGCAAACCGCAGAGACTCTCTGTCCGTCTCATTGACAAAAGTGTCGATGCAGGTGTCTGCACCCAGGAGGGGTCCCATCGACCGCTCTGTCCGCGGATGCACTACAGCGGCTGCCCACCGGGGCCGGGGAAAACAGACACCATTACACGCGCTTAATTCAGAGAACGGGAGATGAGCTAGAGCACCAGCTATCAGATAAAATGTCCCATGGACAACATGAGGCCAAAAAGCATGAAGCGTTACACTGGTGGGAAGAGGGAAACGGGCTGACAGCAAAGATCGTGACAAGCTAAGGTCTCCAAACGGGTCTCTGATGCATCGAAATGCTCAGACGTGGCATCTTTTTCTTCCTAACCAAGCTGAGGCTCGCTGACCAAACAGAATATTCCACAAAAAATAACACTTGTATTTTTTCTGAAGTTTTCCCTAGTCCTCATAGATACTTCATTCAGATGCTCATTTATCCATGCTCATAAAATGATCAACATTGACCACATTTATTTAGCACTGTATTCAGTTCCCACATAATCACCAGAGAAGCAATGTTAAAGTGCATTAGTAGTAGGAAATAATTATAAACCAATTATAATAATTATAAAGTGCTAGCAAAGACTGTGACAAAATCAGAATAATCAATTGAATATTATACATTTACATATCATTACAAGTATAATGACCACATGTATTAACCCCTCTGCACAGATGCCTAGTGACCATGGCGCCGGTGGCAAGATTTTGCTCAACTGAGAAATACGTTGCTCCTGCAGCCAAAATATTAGTGGAAACCACAAACTCTGTGTTGTATTTTTATTGGTACACAATTTGTGACCACTCTGCAGAATATGGAGTTTCTAAGTGTCACTATTTTCCCGTAGCAAGTCCATTTAAGCAACCCCCCACCCAGTCTCGTCTGCAACTATACCTAACCATGCGTGACATAGTGGACAATAGCTTCTATGTGTGCGTTTCTAAATATATTTATTCATCATATAAAATTAGAATTCCGTCATAGCAACAAGATAAAACCAACAATAGCCTGATCGTATGCCAAAAAAGCAGTTAAAAACCCTGCTCACTCAAATGCAAAAGAAACATGTGAAATTGTGTCATTATACCACGTCATTCTACTAGCAATATCTGCTACTAAATATGAATATACAATCCTACCATTGGTTTTACACATAGACATGTTCCTTTCAAAATTCAGTGGTCAGGTATTGTCTTGGAAAATCTGTTTGAGAAAAACGGTGCTCCGTTTCGGCGGTGTACAGAGACCGCGGCGCTGCGTGTATGGAGGAGAGTCATGGAGGTGGAGTTTGTGTGTTGGACTGCTTGGTGACACGGGACATCTCGGGTTAGCGGGGGCTATTTTTAATCATGGCTGTATTGCACTTTAATTCACTTGATTGATGTAATGATTCTATTGAATGTCTTTATTTGATATGTTTGTTTGTGTGTTGTGGGTCTGCCCCACTGTCTGTCTTTTTTGTTGTTGCTGGGGCTACAACTGAAGTTCCCTATCGGGAAAATAAAAGTTATTCTATTCTATTCTAAATATATCGTTATTTTATGATTTAGAGCAGTGTATAATTTAGCCATTTGGATATATTTGGAGACACAAAAGGACAACAGGGTACACTGCCTATATTTTGCATCATAGATTTAGTAGTTTTTCATATCATCCTCAGATTTTGCACACTTGTGGACATGGAGTTCATGATCCAGAAAAGTTGTGTACCTGTTTCACATATGTAGCTCTCAGTATTTCATTGAAAACTAAAGAAATTCTTTTTTGTTGCATTTTTACAAAGTTTATTTGCATTTGTGGCACTGTAATTTGACTTAAATTATAACAAATACAAAGTTCGTATTGTAAATGGTACATCTGTCTTGTTCATTTAAACTATTTGCCAAGTTTCTGTGATGTTGATACCTGGAGATATAAAGCCTTAAACAGAGCAACCCCTAAATAGGTGAGAATTGACCAAAATTTCCATCTGCGCGAAGGGGTTAATATTGGGTATATCTTTATTATACAGGCATGTCTACAGTAATAATAATAATGTAAAACATTGTAATAACTGATAATGCATGTCATGCTCAATACATGTTCAGCATCCTTTAAACTTTACTTACAGACACGAATGGAAGTAAAATAGCCATCATAAAATATTTTCGTGCTGGATGAAAATTTCTTGGCTGAGATTCACATTTGGAAAGAACACCCGTGGCAATACGATGTTCAAAACCTTCTATTTTTGAAATGTACACATCTTCAGTTTAAATATCAGCGCATGTGCGCTCGTCTGCTTCTGAAAAACAGCATTTCTCATTGTCTCAGATGTCGAAGATCCCAGCTTATTCAAAGGTGTCTGATTATGTGAGGCTACATAAATAAAGTGAAAATTAAAGTTGGAATATGGAAAGAAAAACATCAAGCCTAAGCATTGAACTTATATAAAAAAATTAAAAAAATAAAAATCCACAATCAAATCTACAGAAGTGCATAAGCAGCAGCCATTTCGATTGTAAGATCAACTGCAGTCACACAATCCTTAAACATACAAATTACTTGAATTTTTTTGGCAGTGTTTCAACAGATCTTTGACAAATGAAAATTAAAAACACACACACATTTCTATAGCACTGATGGGGTTTCTTGTTGTGGGGTGCTCTCCATCTTGTTAAATAGGACAAAGTGGGGGCGTGCTTGGCTGGAGAAGGATACACACAGAAACTCGAGTCTAGGGGGGCTCTGAGGTGTGAGTCATCAACTTGTGCACTCCCACTGGCAAAGCACGAGAAACAAAACAAATGTTGATATGCCTTAATGTTTAAGAGACTCCCCGATGGTGCCAAGGTCAATGAAGACGTGCCTGATTCTGTCCTTACATCTCTGGGTCCAGTGACCGCGTATGCCATAAGGCAGCTGGGCCATAAACACCACCGTAAGGGTTCCTGCTTTGCCCTCAGTCCTCAAGACGAGGGCTGGAAGAGCTGTGTGAAGTCGTTAAAATGGAAATGAGCTGGCAGATATAAACGTGAATCCTCAGTCCAGGGGGATCAAAAGCACACTTGGCAATTTGGGTGGGTGTTGAGATATTAGCACTGCCAACATTTCTACCAGCGCTGTGACTGTTTATCTCACAAGATATTTTTCATAACATCCTCACAATAGAGTAGGAGTCATATTGACATTAACCCTCTCCTCACAATGTAGTGCAAATTAAGCTGCAGCATAAAGCAGTCAAAAATAAATTAAAATATTTTCCTAAGCCATTAAACAGAGAATATAATTTTGCAGATGCTATAAACTCTTCTGGGATGCTTACAGACAGAGGAGGAGGTAAAAGTGTTACGGTATCTACTTTCCAATAAGAGGGATGAATCGTTACCCTCATTAGAAAGGAACTCAGCTCAAGTGGGAACGTCCTGTCAAAAGCAGCAACAGCAATTTCAGGACATGACTTATAATTTGCAAATGCAAGTGTAGCATTTCAAAAAGTCTATTTTTAAACTTTCCAACTTTATAAATACCATTACTGTTATTAAACACCCATTTCTCAATTGTACAGGCCCTTGTCCAAATCACACACAGATAGACTAGCAGGTTGAAAAAGGTTCTGACGGTTGAGGCAAGTGACACACAAGCACAGTTTGTAGAGTGGTGGATAATCAGTGTTTGTGTGGGGGAATAATTATATGCATTTAGGACTCATTGCGTTGATGAGTGCAAGCTTATTCCCAGACAGCAGACAGAACAAATTGTCAAAGGGATTGTTTCCAGAAATTCCATCAATATCTATAGACACCTAAATTTGGCCTTGTGTATGAGTGCTTGAAATATTCTCCTGGTGTGCATATTCTCACAATCTGTATGCCTGCATATGTTCAACACTTATTCATTCAGTATTAATCAACTCCAGTAGTTGTAACAAATGTAAGAAACGGTGCTAATGGTGGTCACATGGATTTTGTAAATCAACCGACGTGAGTTAATAAAAGCAATATGACACATTTCTGGCCCCATTTCAACATTTCTGGCAGTTGAATTCAGTTTTTATTATTCCAGTCATGTTTAACCTGTTATCCCATAAGTACTGCAAATTGATGTTTTTGAGCAGTACGCACATTCCCATTGGCTGTTTATTTTCATAACAATGAGGCTGCTGGTCAAATTTGTTTTCCTCTGAGAGCCAATTCAGAGCTATTCTAGAAAATCCCAGAACAGGATCGCCGTGCTAAACATGTCGCCTGCCGTGCTCTCAGTTCTGTGTTTTTCAGAAATGCGTTATTGTAAAACACAATATTTAAAAAATACTTGTGAATACAAAAACAACAAAATAAGGAGCCCTTTAAAATAGCCACCAATGAAATACTTACAATAAAATAGGATTTATTTAAACTTTGCGCTTTTTGGATCAGTGGACATGGGAATGTAATTTGTTGGTTGTTTTTTTTTTCTTTAACTTCTCACCTTCTGGCTGTGTGATCCGTGCCCTTATAATGGTGACATGCGTTTTGTGTCCTCTTCGGCACACATAACGCATACACGCATGCACTTTATATAAGCTGGACCAATGCAACGTGAATCAGATCAGGGGTCAATGTGGTAGGGGAACTGAGAACTTCAAAACAATTTCATAAGTGTTTATTTCATTGTTATAACACTGCCTAATTACTGTTACCATCCAAATAGAACAATGCATGTTGCTAAAAATGTTATTTTAATTTTATCTTCACTTGACATTTTTCTTGCTGCAACCATGTTTCTTGCCCTCAATGGAGCTGAGTGGGCGGGGTTTAGAAAGGAGGAGGAGACTTATTTGATAGTAAACACATGACCACAGCGAGGCTAAAAATCCTGCATAGTGCACCGTTAAAAATCAAGCCTTTTCTTTATGCACGATTAGCCAGTTGAGCTAAAGACCAAGGTAGTCAGTCCACACACTCTTATTGGTTCTCCAGTTTTCTCTCTAAGCCATGAACTGAGACAGTTCTATTACTCTGAGTCAAAGCACGACTGTAACAGGGGTATGTCCACTAAAGATTTCAAACCGTGGCCGTTCTGCACATCTAGAGATTTGATAAGCCTGCTAAGATAAAAACCAGGGTCCCCAGCTAAGAGAAAGATAACTGTTACTGCTTCTTCGGGCATGACGTCGTATTCTGCAGCGGATGTTTGTGCTAACTCAGGTCACTGACCTCTACAGAAACGGGGAAAATATTTTTAAATCTCAGAATCAAAGCAATTGGATCAGCACATTAAAAACTCATAGTTGAGTATAAAAACCATAGGGAATAAAATGGCACTGGTCACTGCAGAATTTCATTGTACGGTAACCCAGGTGAAAAATTTGTATACTTTAGTGTAATAAAAATATTATTTAAGTATACAAAGGTTATTACAATTATACTTTTCCTTTTTGTACTTAATTTGACGTATGTTTAAAATATACTTTAAAAAGTGTACTTCAAGTATAGTCTCAAATACACGGTAATACTTTTAAAGTTTGTTTCAAACACACTGGTGACATAAATATACTTAAATATACTTAAGTACACTAAAATAGTCCCATTTTAACATACAGACATAGTCCACTTAAGTATACTAAAAATAGTCCCATGTTAACATACACAGTGCACTTGAAGTACACTTAGGTATGACTTAAGTTCTACTTTTGAACAACTTTAGTGCACTTAGTATACTTAAAGCACTGCCAATTTAGCACAAAGTACATAATTAGTACAAAAACTACTAAAAAGTATATTTAAAGTATAATTTTTTTTCACCTGGGAAATCTCAAATTATATATGTTCCAGCTTCTTACTGACCAATCAAATGCAGTTAGAAAACCGAAGAAAATAAAATCCCCAATCTGACACTCAAGGTTTCCACAAAGGTCAATGGTTTCTTTCTATTGTAAAAGTGTCCCTTTTGTAAGATTCAACATGATTTTAGCATTTTGGTTACTTAGATAACCTCAGATGAACGCAGTCATTATTCAGGCTGGAAAAACTAGCACTGGCCACTGTAAACAGCGGTAAGCTCATGGTCAGGATCTATTGCTGGAGAAGCACAAGTGGAAAAAAAAAAAACCTCTGTTCCTTTTCCCTTTCACCTGGGAATAAAAGTGCCAGGAGATGCCTCGTCAGATCCTGTGAAGATGTTTTGCTCTGTCATCCTGTCCCTGAGGGTGGGATAAGTTGATTATGGTAGAGAGCTTCTTTTACCTTCAAAATGGGATTTTTTTGCAAATGGGTATACCCGACCTGCTTAAGGCTTTTAAAGCTTCCCTGATGCTAACTCTCCTTGTCACATTGAGTCAAAAGCGCATCACGTTTAATGAAAGTAGCATGCCTATTAGAGTGAATGAAGGTTTTATTCCCCCCATTGCAGTTCAATTTCAGTGACGACAATGGCCCCTGTACAGTATACACCATTGCATACCTGACATTCTTATCAGTGGTGATCAACACATAATGCACACTGAGTATGCTTAATACATTTCACATGCAAAATGAATACAGACAGCCAATATAACTCATTTGGATGTCTTAGATTTGTACCCTCTGAATTGTTCTATGCATCGCTTCTCTTTTACATCTATGGTGCGCCACATGATACGATGATAAATGGAGTAGCTGAAAATCGGCCATTTTGACAGCGAAGTGTTCACCAGTTTAGAAAAGAATAGTAAATAATATTGAGGGGGGTGGGGAGCTGAACTACGAGGTAGAGGATAATTGACGCACGCCAAAAAGGACTTCCCTGTAATAATGTCTCAAAGCCCAATGCTGAAATGTTGAGTGATGTATGAGCTTTATATATGATGGTGTCTCATGCAAAGTCCTATTGAATGGGAAAAGCCATTGTGTATATGGGGGACATTGTATGTATCTTTCTCAGTCCACAATTGCTGTATGGAGCCCCAGTGGAATTTCCTTGTTGTGTCTCAGCCTTGACATTATCTGTGGTCAAGGGGCTCACCTCTGGACCCCATTAAACCTAACACTAAACACTCATTTAAATATGATTATGAACAAGCAGAGCATGCCCTGTGAGCTGCAACGAGTGCCTTCACGCCATTCATCAACGAATACATCGGCCATTAAGGCTCCTAAAAGACCAATATATAGGAGCACACAACGGAACGATATCACCAGCAAAGATTAGCGCTGATGAGTCTTCTTGGCACTAAAGTTTACAATTATAATCAGGCTGTAATAGCTCATTTATTTGGGATTTCAGAGGTGGCTGGAGGACAGTTTTCTAAGTCACTAGAGGGTATGATACACCCTTATAGATGGCAAAACAATAATAATAAAACCAGAGAGAAACTGATTACAGCTTCCATGATCAACTGTTTTCCTCCTAGTCCATAGGGGATTCCGCCTGAAACCTGACATTCCAAAGTGTAGCAAGCATAAAACGGCTTTTGTGTGGAAGTATTGAACAGTTAAATGTTTTATATATTGACATGTTTGTGTGTAGCTCCTGTAGGATGGTGGATATCTAAGAGAAAATGAACTGCTCTCATCACTTGTGGGATATTGTAGTGATGTTGCATACTCTCTGCTCTTGGAATGGTGTTAGCCAGGTATGGCACTATTGCTCATGTATTAAATCAGGTCAATTCTCTTATAGGTCTGGATAAAAGCATCTGCTCCATTCATGTAATGTCTTTTTAAGAGCCTTGGAGCTTTTTTTGTTGTATTTGTCCCCTTTTAACCAGCTCACGGCATTTGTATGCAGCCGTTAAGATGTGTCCCATCTGTAGGCCTGCACTTAAACGAGTGCTAAATGAACAGTTGCGGTGTTTAAAAGACCATATCAATATTTTCATATTTTCTTCCTAAGGTAAATGCAGAATGTTAAAATTGTCCTACTTAGACATTGTTTTCCGTTGGCAGTTTACAGCATCCTCATTAGTGCGCTTCAGGCATAAAAATGCTGAAATTGCTTCTTACGTAGACAGAGTGACCCTTACATGTGCCGTGCCCATGTGCGGTTTAAACTCAGTAATACTGAGAAGAATCAGATTTTCATCTTTCTAATGCTAATAAGTTCAACTGTCATTTACGCATCACAAGTAGTGCTCTGAAAATTGTCTCACAGAAAGCACCTGTGTTGCCCACATTGATTGCAGTGTGCCCCAAATTATTTCTATTTTTTCCCATCAGCCCATATTATACTTTCTTCACTCCCACTTTCTTTTGTTTATTTTATTATTTTAGGCTTTCAGTTCGTTTTGTCCATGGTTAGTGTATGTCTTTCAGAAACGCAGGGTCAAATCCTAGAATCGCCCCTGATAGAATCATTATTAGAAATTATTAATCCAGAATGGCAGAATATACCTATGGGTGATTCTTTAACTATAGTCCATTTTAATCTGGACATTTTTAGAAAATGAATTTTTTTTTTAGAAATGTATTGATATGTTCATAAGTGACAGCCTATATTACGGTGACTGCCAGTGTTAAGTGATAGTCAATATAATGTCACTGTAATATCAGTGTTAAAAATGATCGCAAATAAAATGTTAGTATTTAAAATCAATGGGTCCATTTTTCAGTTCTACGGATGTGGTTACAGTAACTGTGCAGGCCTGGATGGTGGGGCCCAAAATCTCTGGCAGCGCCCCTGCTAATGAACGCAAGAAGTCCGTCTACTGATGCTCCAGTTTTCCTGCTTTCGTTCATTCAGCACACAAACAGTGACATTTTGAGTCCAGCCCTCCTCATTATACTTCTGATGTCTGATGATGAGGACCACTGGGCTCAAAGCATCATTGAGGGGCTGGGACCACTGGGCTCAAAACATCATTGAGGGGCTGGGACCACTGGGCTCAAAACATCATTGCGGGGCTGGGACCACTGGGCTCAAAACATCATTGCGGGGCTGGGACCACTGGGCTCAAAACATCATTGAGGGGCTGGGACCACTGGGCTCAAAACATCATTGAGGGGCTGGGACCACTGCGCTCAAAACATCATTGAGGGGCTGGGACCACTGGGCTCAAAACATCATTGAGGGGCTGGGACCACTGGGCTCAAAACATCATTGAGGGGCTGGGACCACTGGGCTCAAAACATCATTGAGGGGCTGGGACCACTGCGCTCAAAACATCATTGCGGGGCTGGGACCACTGGGCTCAAAACATCATTGAGGGGCTGGGACCACTGGGCTCAAAACATCATTGAGGGGCTGGGACCACTGGGCTCAAAACATCATTGAGGGGCTGGGACCACTGAGCTCAAAACATCATTGAGGGGCTGGGACCACTGGGCTCAAAACATCATTGATGGGCTGGGACCACTGAGCTCAAAACATCATTGAGGGGCTGGGACCACTGGGCTCAAAACATCATTGAGGGGCTGGGACCACTGGTCTCAAAACATCATTGAGGGGCTGGGACCACTGGTCTCAAAACATCATTGAGGGGCTGAATAAAAACATAAAAACAGCCGAAATCAGGATGGAGATTTATAATGGTCTTGGATTTCACTCAGTTCAGCAGCTTTTCAATCTGAATGTTATTTTCTGAACTGAAACTCAAGCACTTTTATGAAGCATGGCAGGAAAACAAACAGTTTAACTTCAAAATGTAACAGAATAGGTTTTGAACTAGGGGTGTGACTTCTAAAGATTTAGCACTTGATTTATTAAGACCTTTAGCATGTGCAAAACCATTTAGTGCATGCAAAACCATGACCTGACCATGGTATTTGTTTTGCACCAATCATTGGTTGTGTTACTAGTTTTGTGCTAAAAGGTTTTCCACATGCTAAAGGTCTTAGTAAATCAGGCCCGTAATCTCAAAAAGTTCACAAAAATGCAAAACATTTAGTAAAATTTATAAGCAGTTTATTTTACAGTGAATTATTATTACTATTCTTACTGGGATTGACGTAGGCTTGTTTGCAAAAGTATTAGTGCTGATCTGGTGTCGGCTGTATTATTAAGGTTGAGAAAGCAACATTGACAGTCAATACTGATACCTATTTTAGTTTAAATGTTATGTGTTATGTTCGTTCACAGCTAAACACATGACAGTAGATAAAAAATAACCATGACATAAAAAATGAATTTTATTTTCAATGAACAGAGCACAGAATTGACATGGAGCCAGTCCACTGAAATCTGACGTGAAAGAGGGTGTACAGCACACTATAGCTTGTTTCTGATTGGGCGAAACATTGTGTAACAATTGACCCCGCAGTGGACCCCGTCCTCCCTTACAGAAGGACTACAAATTCAAATTATGGCATGCAAATTCACCATGGCGAATAGGCCTGTATGGATCGTAGACAATGCATTAATTAGCTTTAGCCTGTACTTCAGAATAATGCATTTAAAAAAATAACAAGTTGCTGATCATATGTAGCTAATTTCTTGACCTATTCAAATTCATACATTTTTGACAGAGTAAAAACAGCATTTTGAAATTACAAGAGCCTTTATTTAGGCTCTACCCTGTAAATATTTATTTACCTTGATTTGCTTTTTTTTTTGCTGGCCAGAATGTCCGGAAGGCTTTAAATTTCCTGGACTTTGATCATTTTTACTGGCTTACATATATATAAAAATCATTGCATTTATATTTTTGTTTTTGCTGGATTGTGCAAGATAAAAGCAATGGTTCTGACAACCTCCTGCCAGGAGCATCCCTTTCCCTCGCAGCCCTGAATCCCAAACACCTCCCCTTCATTTCATCTTTGAAACTCAAATTCTAACAGCGATGGAAGAGAACCATGCTCCACCACCAGACAGCAGAAAAAAAATAATAATACAAAAGCTGATTCAAGTTGTTCATTACTAGCCTAATTACTCAAAGATCAGAGACATCATAACAAATTTTTTAATTTTTTTTAGAATATGTAGTCTCAGTGATGTACCTGCACAGAAAATTAGTTAAGACAAAACAAACCATTTTCTATAATTATTGTAACTGTTTTCAGCAAAGAGTTGTTACATTCCAGTGTACACAGGGGTCCTGAGAAGGTTATTTAATATTTATCATCTGTACATACACATTATAACAACCACAAGCAAAACAGATCATTACCATTTCAATAATGGAACATGTTTTCACATAAACATATGCATCACTATGCTGTATACAAACACTAAGTACACAGCAAACATACCATACAACAGCGCTACTCAACTCCAGGTCTTGTGGGCCGCAGTGTCTGCAGGTATTTGCTCCAACCATCCACTATACCACCTGATTTCACAAATGAGCTTACTGCCTGGACCAAAGAGGTAAAATATTTGCCTCCTTGTTTGAAGCATATACATGCAGACTCTGCAGCCCGTAGGGCCTGGAGTTAAGTAGCGCTGCCATACAGAGTGAGCTGATGAACTTGGACTGTCAGCTGATCAACCGAAGAAGGAATTTACATAATTTGGATATGGATTAGCAAAAAACTATATTTCAAAATCTTCAGAGCTGATTAAAAAATGTGCTGTCAGACCATAACCACTGGGGGCAGCACAGAGCAGAAACCAATGGTTATCAAACTTTTATGGTGTTTTTATTTAATCTATAGAGGTCACCTGTATCTGATCTAGCCTGCGATTATATGCTGGTAAGTAAATGTACTTATTTGACTAAATATATGAAAATAGAAGCAGCCGGAGGATGGCTGACGGCTCTGTTGATTATGAGGTAAGTGGTGTATTCTTGCTTTACTGCTAACTGAACTTGGGTTCCTCTTGCCTGGACCTGTTTTTGATCTATGTATTTACTTTTAGACCTAGACAGGGTGAGTATGGCCGCTGAGCTCATTTCTGTGTGTCGAGGTAATTGTCTATGGCATGCATTGCCTGTGTGAGTTCGCAGGCTCATGTAGACTCGTCTAAACAGTACCAACCTGTTCACTAAATCCCCGAAAGCATTTTCAGCACATTAGCTTATTTGTGACAATCGCTGGCTGAAAATTCGTTTTTCATTGTCCATTTGACTACTTAGTTAATTTATGGGTTTGGTCCAAACACCTCATTGGAACATGTTCCAGGCATGGTTCTGAGGACTGGCATGATGCAAGCAGACAACACTCTGATCATGCTGTGTTTCCCACACTTCTGTATGAACAAACCTGCTTTGCACAGACGCCCGCAGTGCCTACAGGTTCAATATGAAAAGATCCTATAAGTGCTGGATCAGTCATATTAAATGGGCACCATAGCTCAGTTTTCAAACATGAAATAAAAATGTTGGAATGTGATTTTATAACCTTTTAAAATCGCATTATAATCAAAGGCTTGTCAAATGCCATTGATTGTGATGAACATATGAAAATTGCTTGTTTGAATCCGAAACCAAAACTAGCTTAAATAATACTTGATTCATATTTTTAGGCTCGAAAATGCCTGGAAATGGTTTATCCATTCATGATTGCTGGCTGTTGAAATGTATATAGGTTTTTTCTCCTTGTTGTCAAAGGTAACCTGTAAGAATAAAGAAATAAGGAGAAGAAAGGCCGGGGGCTTAAAACGGCAGCGTCCTATTTGCAGATATCAATCAGTGGTTATCTGTTCTTGGAGAGACAGTGAGAAATCGTGCCTTGGCTAGAGGGACATTCCTACAGAATGCACGGTCAATCAATGGCAGTAAATCCAGTGACAACCAGAAAACGGATCAATAGCGAAGTGGATGACAAGCAGGGAAAAGGCGGAGCCATGCACAACCCTTTGTCGGGTAAAGCTGCAGAGCGGTCCCTGCGACACATGCGGGAAGTTTGACTCCAGGGGAAAAACACGGCTAATGAGTTTATCTGCGGAATGGAGATCCGTGTCTCATCGCGCAGTGCTACCTGTGGCGACGCGTGCCGTCGGCTCAACTGTGTTGACGGATATTTTTTTAGGAAGCCGTTTACTTTAAGTCCAGCGATCAAAGCCGGCGCTGCAGGGGCAGACGTGTAAATAAGGAGGCTCCTCTGCGGTGCCACAGGTGATTCTAATCCAAATGGCAACCACTCGCCATTGTTTACCAGGGAGATTTACAGTCAACTGTTGCATTCACACAGGGAACAGGTGAGGTTTTTTCACTATGTCTAGAAGAAGAGACCACATTAATAAAAAAATCTTTAAGAAAACATTGACTCGTTGCTGTTTGGACCTCATTTGCTCTTTTCATACTAGCCATTCATTAATTTTTTGGAGTGCTGAGTTCATAAATGTTTGTTTAATTTTTTCATTAGATATCAACACACAAATAGAGATACAAACAAATGCGTCCCACCTCTTTCCTTCCTTATATGAACAGGCGATTTTAATAGAGAGACATACAAGTATTGGTCCTGGAGAAAAGCTAACAATGTGTTTCCAAATTACTTTGCCCTGTTTAGATATGCAGTAGGATATACCCCACAACCCATAACTTAGTAGATGGTATACCCACCACCCTAATTATTTAAAATTATATTTGTTCTAAGAATTACTGTGAATTCTAAATAAACAGCTTGTGGGAAACAAAGACAAAGTACATGCAAAGTGAATCAAATATGAATTTTAATATCATTTGTCTTGCATTTCACTTTGCAGATAAATTCAAGTGTTACTGCTGTTTGCAGGTGTAAAGTAATATTTTCCCCACAGTAAATTGAGCTTGCTTAAACTGCTTCTAAAGATGGAAACTAATACTTGAATTGTATGTTTAAGTTGAGGACTAACTTTAAAAGACGTTATGTAGGGCAGTAATGTGTAGCAGAGTAAGCGATGGGGAGTAAAAGCCTGCGTCTGGTACATGACCTCCCTGGAGTTCACGGCCAGGCCGTGGCCCGATTCTTTTCGCGGACTAGCTGTTGACATTCTTGTAGGAGGCTGTCAGAATGTGTGGTCGGATTACACAGACACACTGGGCGCGACTGTAAATAAGCCGTCTCTTCCTCCACGGAAGAGTAATGACACTTTACAGCTACAAGGTTCTAAATTTGACACATCCCCCCAGTAATGTGGTATTTTCATCGGCACTGACACGTCTACAGATAAGATTTGGGTTTGTGGAAACACAATTGGTTCCACTGGCAGGTCAGCTCTCTTGAGTGCTCATGCTTATCTAATAGATTATGCAAACAGTATGGTGGGGCAGGGTGATTTCTGCATTACATGCAGCTGGTTATTTATCATGCACACTCTGGGTCTGCCGTCAAGAAGGCTGAACTGTTCTGTGAGCTTTCGCAATTACATCCTGCTGCGCATGATCTATGACAGATGCGCATGTCATCTTCTGCAGGAGGCAAGCATGATTTTGTTTGTTCTGAACACAGTGGTCTTGTAAAGGTTATGGGAGGAGATCTCTCATATGCAGAAACTGTATCTCTACTACAGGGAGGCGCATCTATACATCAGCATTACAGTAACTCCAAAACCAGTAATGACAATACTTACTGTTTTACATTACATTACAGGCATTTAGCAGACGCTCTTATCCAGAGCGACTTACACAACTTCTTATTACATTTATCCATTCATACAGCTGTAATATACTGAAGCAATTCAGGTTAAGTACCTTGCTCAAGGGTACAACGGCAGTGTCCTACCTGGGAATTGAACCTGCAACCTTTCAGTTACAAGTCCAGCTCCTTAACCATTATACTACACTGCCGCCTAGGTTGCTTGAGGTTTCCCACAGGCATCCAGAAAGGCTGATAGCTTAGTGCTGAGCGATTATTAAAATGTTCGATTGTTGGTTCAGTTATCTGAATTATATTCCGTTCAATGCTCCATTCCATTCAGTTTAGCCACTTTACCGAGTTTCTAACAGGGAATCTAATGGAGCACACAAAACTGTAGTTTTTTCAAATATATTTATCATTTAAAACATTGATTGACTACAACCCATTTCAGCTACAACTTCTGAGGGGACAAACTGTCCAACAAAGTCATTGCATCAGCACATCCAAATCTCGCAAATCGTGGGTGACTCTTAGTTTATGATATAGTTATTTTTTCTAACATTACCCAACACAACACATCTACTGTAAATCTTGATAGTTTAATCAGACACCCAGTCTACTGATTTTCTGTAAAAACTGGAGCATTCAGTGTTTGTGTACATTAGCTTAGCTAAGGTTAGTTAGCTTTTCTCTGTAAAAACTGGAGCATTCACTGTTTGTGTACATTAGCTTAGCTAAGGTTAGTTAGCTTAACGTTTACCATAATTATTGCCACTCGGCTGCACCTCGTACCTGACTGCATCACTGTCATAATAATTCAATAATATATAATAATCGACTAACCTTATTTATTTACCCATTAAATTGAATAACACCTGGTAGCCTGGAATGCTCTTTTTTCATGTGCTCTTTTTTGTCTTCCTTTCTACGAACATCAGATCCCCTGGAGAGATTGGTGTGTGTGTGTGTGTGTGTGTGTGTGTCTATATCTATATCTATGCATCCTCTCAGTCATGAAGTAGCTTTTCTACACGCCTGTCAGGCCCCGTCTCAAGAATTACATTAAAAAAGATCTTAATTAAATATAATTGTGATTATTTTATAATGCATCCTAAGGAAAAGTTTTATTTTCCCCAAACATTGGAAATTGAACCAAACTATTAAAAAAAACTATTCTTAAATCCTGTTTGGCATGTCATTGGAAGCTCTCACATAAGCTATTTTTAATTATTTAAGGGCTCTGTTAATTATAATTTATTTTCAAATGATCATCTTATACAAAACGGCGGGATCTCTGCAATTAAACTGAATGTGTAAAATATCTATGGAACAATAAGCTACTGTGATACTCCTCCTTAAAATGTCAGTTTTAGCACTGCCTCATTTCACATTAATTCTCTGTACTCTCTGCTGATGTCTGTGTTATCCCTGTCACATGTCATCCCATGTCTGTGTGTAATGTGTGTGGGAATCCATGCTTTGAATGTAAACCTGGATTAGAAAGTTGCTTGAGGGAAGTTGAACCACCCCCCCCAGAGAGGTTACAGTACAGTTGCTAACGGGTTTCAGAATTTTAGACTTCTTCCCTGCAGGCAATGACACAACCTTTGTTTGCACCCCATATTGGCTCCAATGGAATTTTGGGATTATTGTCTTTTGATTCCATCTGGAAAAATATAGTAAAATTTGGCATGACTGGATTGACCAATTGATTGATTAAACAGCAGGAGTCAGCCTGTGGATGACTGTCCACAGCAGTGGTTGAAAAACAAGGGCAGATACAAAAAAAACACTTGAAATGCCTTGAATCAGGACAAGTCGAATGACTTTTCTTAACATGCTAATGTCCTCCCCCAGAGCTAGCAGTGCTGTGGAGCTGAGGGCCTGGCTGTGTACATGCAAGAATGTGAGGCTCTAAGCAGTCTTTCCTGGCCTGACCCTGTGGGCCTCAGATCAGATCGATGTGAAGGTCACATGGCAGATGGTCTCCCCACAAGTTGTGGCTGCAACATTACCTCTACCTACATAATTTTCACTAATGATCATTTTAAGTCCCAGCATGAATGGCGAGAGCATGATGGGGCAGAACTTCTGTCCTGGACTCACTGTGTGGGAGAACTGCAGCAATTTGCTGGCAGATAAGGTTGCTTATCTCTGTCTTAGCCTGTATTGATACACAGGTCTGTGCTGTTTGATGAGAAGCGCATTCCCAGGGCTTAAAGATGAGAGAGGTTAGCACTGTGCATTGATTCAAGAACATGTGTGTGCTCAGAGACAGGTGTATTTTCTAACATACTGGTGGAATGGGTTTGATAGGGTAATTCCATTTTTAACACATTTATTGTTCACATTATTAAAAAAAAAATTTTTTTTCAGACTTGATCTCTGATTATCAACTTATGGTGTTGAAATAATGCTTACTGACATCACTAACAGCTGTGATATATATTTTAAATCATATGGAAGGTACAGAAGCCTTGAAAGGCAAGGTGAAAATAATTTTCTCAGTGGAAGTCTGCATCTGTCAACAATACACTACCAAAATACGCTCACACAAATTATGTGACTTGTATATGTATTATCTTAGCCTATATGTATAAAACTACGCATAAGTGAGCGGTATTTCTTTTTTTATATTTATGGACTGAGCAACCAATGATCATAGCTGAACATGCCCCTTTCATGCTGACTTGAAATGTATAGGTCTACTCCTTAAAATAAATGGGCATACGCCTTGAAATAAATATGAGTGGAAATAAATACCTATTGAAATAAATAAAAAAGACTCGTGAACTCCTGTTAACTGCTTTGTGCATGCATATTTGTGTCTTTTATATACCGCTTTGTGCAAAATGCTGACAAACCACTAGTTTCCAAAAGGATCATTTTGGTAATAAGCTGCTTGAGGGTTTGTGGCTACTTTGCTGTATTATGCTCCGTCATTTGTGTAAGGTACTTAAGTTTTTGTAGTGTAGTTTTGACTGATGTGTTCAGTTGTGCTACCAGGAAGTAGCCTATTATGTAAACACAGAGACTTGCGACAACTGAAAGGAGGTCCAGAGGACATTGGAGGCAAATCAAAAGAACTTTGTGTCATTCTTAGGTGGAAAACTTTGCGTTGTTCTCAATTTGGGGAGGTCAGTTACAGTGGTTCTGACGCTTCTCGAATCAAAACCGCCACCTAGGCTAATAGTCTTACGCATCTTGTGTTTGTCTCGTTCCTTATTTTGTTCATACTTAGCCATTACGCCTATAGCCATCTTGTGAAGAAGCAGCCACACACACACTTTTATTTTGAAACAGTTTCTTGCATTTGGCAATCAGTAATTAAAGGTAAACTGATAATGTTTTATGGGACTCAGCACTTTCTGTAGCTAGGCCAACATTGGCCATTTTGGAAAAAGCTTCACTTTTTTAAAAGGCAGTCTTTTTAATATAAAATAATAGATCAGAGCAGATTAGCAGGGCTGTGGAGGACTTTTTTTAGCATTTTGTTTTCCAGGTCAGAGCTAAATAGTTTTTAAAATAAAGATTAGGTGAGTTAGCGGTCATGTGCTTCCTGTGGTGTAGGCTCCTGCTGCTGCTGAGATCACCTAAAGCTTTTAATAAAATCTATTTTTGCTTTTTTTTTTGACTCTGTCTATTTTGTAACGGGTTTAATTATGTTAAAGGCACACTTTCGTGTTAGACCCTTTTAACCACTCGGTTATTGTAACGCGGGTGGGTTTCGGGCCGTAACAATATTGAACACTGAAGGAAAAACTGTTGTTTATTCATTCTCATGGCAAACATACACTCAGTGGTCACTTTATTAGTGCACCTCTCTGGTACTGGGTAGGGCTCTCTTTTGCCTCCACAAGGTGCTGTAAACATTCTTTAGGATTTTTGGTCCATGCTGACTCGAGAGCATCACACAGTTCCTGCTGATTTCTCAGCCACACATTCATGCTGTGAACCTCCCACCTCATCCCGAAGGTGCTCTATTGGATTGAGATCTGGGTGCTGTGCAAGCCATTGGAGTAAACTTAGATCACTGTCATGTTCGTGGAACGAGCTTAAGATGATGCACGCTTTCTGGCATGGCACATTATTCTTCTGGAAGTATCCATTTGAAAAATGGTAGAATGTGGCTGTAAAGCGATGCACATGGTCAGAAAAAATGCTTATGTATGCTGTGAAATCTGATAATGCTCAATTGGTATTAAGGGGCCTGATGTGTGCAAAGAAATTTAGTCAGACTAGGTATCGTTTTTCCTATCTTCAATCTTCCAGTTTCGTTGATGTGCCCACTGTAGCCTCATCTTCCTATTCTGAGCTGACCGGTGTGGTCTTCTGCTGCTGTAGCCCAATCCGCTTCAAGGTTCAGAGAGGCCCTTCTGCACACCACTGTTGTATTTAAGCATTTATGGGCTTTCTGTTAGCTTGATTGAGTCTCCCTATTCTCCTCTAAACTCTCTCATTAACGAGGTGTTTTCGTCCACAGAACTTCCAATCACTGGATGTGTTTTATTTATCACACCTTCCTGTGAGAATCCCAGGGAGGCAGCTGCGTCTGACTAACACTCATATCACGGTCGCTCAGATCACGCGTCTCGCCCATTCTAATATTTGGTTGAACAACTAAAGCTCTTCCCCATCTTTGCATGCTTCATATTTTGAGTTGCAGCCACATAATTGGCTGTTTGGAGGAGCAGGCTATTCGCTATCTAGCCACTGAGGGTATGTAGACTTCATCTTATAGAAATAGAAAGGCTTAGAAAATATTTTCATAACGTATTGTAATCTAGAGGATGCATAATGTAATAGCTTTCATCCTGGCTGCTGCCTTCCATTAAAGGGGAGACGCATTGCACGTTTAGTGTGTGAAAGGTATCACCTTCCCTGTTCACCTGAACACATTCTCTGGCTTCCTGATAAGGCTGGCTGAAGTGCTAATGGTTACTGCTGTACTACCAGACATGCTGATGACTGTTCACTCAGAGGTCTGTCACAGTGTCAGGCGATACCCAAGCCAGGGAAAAATCTGAAACTACTGACTCAGTGACTGGCCAAGGAAAATATGACTATGTTGGGAATGGGTTTGTTGAATTTAAAGTGTTAGGTGTGACCATGCCCTGTCCCTTCCACCACACCTGTATCACTCTGTCAGCCCTCCTCCTTTACAACATATTTTCCTGTGCAGTTTTATCATCCTGAAATATATAGGGTTCCAATCTTGATCCCTCCTTCCCGTGCTGCCATTAAACTCATCTCAGGATAAAGCTCCAATGAACCCCTTCATGAAATTCAAAGATTGTTTTCTCAGAAATTATGCTAATTCACAGGCAGGAATCAAAGTCCAGACTGATGGAAATTTACTTGAAGCTGAAGTATTAACCTCCTTGTGTGTCTTCTTTATTCTGGGGAACATTCTGGATCTGTGATTTCTACTTCACACTTTTACTTTCTATCACGGGTTTATTTTGCAGGTGTGAGCTTCAGTCATCTGAAGGTCATCACAGCCTTTGCTTCAACTGATCATAGAAGAGACCATCAAACAGAACATTTTATTTTAAGTATTCAAAAACCATAACTTTGTTCAGTCTCTGCTTACTTAGGTGTGCAGACAACTACTTAGCGCGTGCATCACTTACACAATATAAAAATGAAATTGAACACGTGACCGTTACAGAAAACAGTCGACACCTTTGAGCCAGATATAGGGAGCAACCAGAGTGCACTTGTCCATTGTGTTCATAAACATTCCATTACATTCATTTAGCAGACGCCTTTATCCAGAGCAACTTACCACGGGCCCTATCATACACCCAGCGCTAACCCAAACGCAAGTGTCTTTGCTATCTTACACCCGGCGCAGGGTTTTACATCCTTTTTTTGGGAATTCGTACTTACCAGCTAGTTTTATTAGATCCCTTATTACAGTTTATTACTATCCAGTTCACCACCTTTAGTTTAAACTGGGCCAGCCAGCGAAGGATGGGCACCCCCTCTCTAGCCAGGTTCCTTCCGAGATTTCTTCCCACTGCGGAGTTTTTCTCGGCACCGTTGAATGTTTTTTACCTTGTTTTGCTGGTTGGGGCTAAGGCCTGGTTTTTTGCTCTACTTTCCTTCTGTTTCCCTGTGCAGCGTATTTGTGACAGTTCTCTGTAAAAAGCGCTAAAAATTGAATTGAATTGAATTTAGTATGGTGTTTCTGTGGACAAAACGTCCACTGTTGATAGGCAGTTTAGTGATTGTAAATGATCTGCAGATGACTGTCTAGGATGTTTCTAGTTCCCCATTGCATGTCAAATTATGACTGTTTTTTGTTTTTTGTACCATTAAATTTTCAGTACCAGTATGGGAGTGTATCACTGAAAATAAAAATGTATCACCTATATTTAGTGTGGAGTATCACTGCAGTGCCTATATTTAGTGTGGAGTATCACTGCAGTGCCTATATTTAGTGTGGAGTATCAGTGCAGTGCCTGTATTTAGTGTGGAGTATCACTGCAGTGCCTATATTTAGTGTGGAGTATCACTGCAGTGCCTGTATTTAGTGTGGAGTATCACTGCAGTGCCTGTATTTAGTGTGGAGTATCAGTGCAGTGCCTGTATTTAGTGTGGAGTATCACTGCAGTGCCTGTATTTAGTGTGGAGTATCACTGCAGTGCCTGTATTTAGTGTGGAGTATCACTGCAGTGCCTGTATTTAGTGTGGAGTATCAGTGCAGTGCCTGTATTTAGTGTGGAGTATCACTGCAGTGCCTGTATTTAGTGTGGAGTATCACTGCAGTGCCTGTATTTAGTGTGGAGTATCACTGCAGTGGCGGTATTTAGTGTGGAGTATCACTGCAGTGGCTGTATTTAGTGTGGAGTATCACTGCAGTGCCTGTATTTAGTGTGGAGTATCACTGCAGTGCCTGTATTTAGTGTGGAGTATCACTGCAGTGGCGGTATTTAGTGTGGAGTATCACTGCAGTGGCGGTATTTAGTGTGGAGTATCACTAATAATTGCAGTACCAGTGTTCAGTGTCGTGTTTTATTGTAGTCCGTGTTTTATGTGATGCATTTATGCCGGTGTTGCTTCATTTTAGTTTCACACATCAATCAGATCTCTCAGAGAAAATGTGTGTCTGCAGGGCCTGTTCCTCCTCAAAGCCAGCTCCTATCCTATGTGTTTGGGCACAAAATCTAAATGAATGAGTGAGGTAAGATTTAGGATGGATGGCATAGCCAGTTTGCAACAGGAGCCTCCTTTTTTGAAAAGCTCCATTGGAGCAAGAATTTTGCGAATTTAGTTTGGCAGAAAACCGATTAAACTTTTCCCAGACTTTAGGGAGGATAGCGATGTCTAACAGCAGAAATGAGGCGGAGTAAATTTATCATGGCCACTCCCATAAACCCAGTTTTGAATAGTAGGAGACACGCTATGCCAGTGTGGGTGCCCACATATGTGTTTAAAATCAAATTCTGTTTATTTATCATCTGACTACACTACCATTCCAAATACAATTGAGAAATTTCTAAAAAAATAATAATAATAATAATAATTTGCATATATTTGATCACATTTACACCAAACCAACCCCTGTATGACATGCAAATGCAAACAGATTTGGTTATAATTATTACTTTATGTTTGAGGAGAAAGGACTACAACATTGTAGAAACAACATTAATGAGACATTTTGATTAGATAGGAGCATTCTGAAACAGTTTTGTCCAACCCATAAAAATAATGAATGCATATGAATTAAGAACTAAAAACAGATTTAAACGTGCATATAAAGGGAACGTCTTCAGCATTAAATGGAGAAGGCAGAAATTCAGTGACTAGAAGGTGACGTCTCACTGTGGAGGGAACACAGGTGTTGCAGATGGTGTTGAGAGGAAATAACCTGGCATAATATGCATTTTCAAAACACCTTTGATCAGCTTCATTTGAATTGCTGAGATTCGGTCCTGATCAAAACCCAGTGAGTGGATGCAATTTGACTCTGATCCAAAGGTCCATCACAGGGAGGGCCGGAGTTGATGTCTGTGAACACCAGACTGCAACAATGCAGCCCAATTCTATGATCAAGCGTTTGGTCATAATTTATTGAGAAAACAACATTCACAAGACACAATTATTCCACGTCAGTCTTTTGAATATAGTTGTCGCCATCCTTGATTATGATTAATTACTTCAGAATTATGAAAATATGCCATTAAATATATATATATATATATTTAGTAGAAGTTGAAAACAGTTTCCTAAGTACTAGATAATTAATTCCAATAGCTAATTCATTTTGTATGTTGTTTTTATGCTTTAAAGTTATTCTTTGTTAATTATTTGATTAATACATTTTTACTCAAATTAATTTTGTAACAGAAAGAAAGAGGAAACTAAAAAGTGAGAATCTTTGATCTACTAGGATGGCAATTAGCTGAATTAATTATTTGATCCCAGAGGTTTCTCTTCACACTGACTAGTTATTGGTGTGTAGTCCTCTGGCTGTACATCAGATTTAAGAGCTGATGGCTGGCTGCATGAATTTTGCAGGCGAGTTTGCACTGTCCAGAATTGAATGTGTACAATGGCACTGAACACTTTGTTGATTAAATAAATAAATGAAAATATTTTATGTTTAAAGAAGATATAGCTTAACACAAGCTACCAGAGTGGCATTTGATTGTCGCTCAATACATTTAATTCAAAGAGCACTCCAAAGTGCAGTCATTGCAGATATTATTCAAAAGAAAGAGCCGTGATTTTCTAGCAACAGTAAAAGAAAAAGCATCTAAAATGAAAGCAAAGGAATGTGATCAAATGATGACCAAAGGCAAAGGAAGATCTCCTGATGGAATATCTTAATACAAGAAATCGGAACTTCCGGATGGCACCCAAAATCTGACTGGCAACCAAAAACTATTTTCAACAACGTTGATCAGACTTGCACTCACTTTAAAAGAAACAAAAGCACTTCACTGTTTTCTATCTTAAAATGACTTGCTGAAATTGAACACTGTGCTTATAATTGGTTAAGAAGCCCTGCTTGGGTTAGAAATAAAGGCGTGGAAGAGTTTGAGGGTTCACAACAACAGCTGGTCACAGGGGACCTATGGCTAAAGGCATCTAAAGGCAGCTCCATAGTGCAGCACCAGAATCAGTCTTTAAAGATAAAATGAGGACAGCTTGCTCTCAGAATAGGTAAAGGGTATAAGTGAATGTTAGCTAGCCTAGCCAGCCATCCATATTGATTATCAACTAAACATTACACCGCTGGATCACAGCATCAATAAAACAACAGCAACCATCTCTAACATAAAATAATAACTGAATGAACAAACTATATAATTATATCATGCTTTTCCCTTGATTCAGGGCAGCTAGCTAGCACACAGAGCATGATCTGTTATCCAACTAATTAATGGTTATTGGTACGAGAAGGCACCAACCATAGAGGTGTCAGTCCTGTTTTAAGCCTATTTGTTAATTATAAATATTATGTTGTGTTAGTTACAGTGTTAAAAATACTGTACCTTTTAATCAGCCAAGTGATTGACTGTGTGTTGATGGCAATCCATGCAGCTCGTCCTCGACCAACGCTTCAAGATCCGGGAGCAGATGTTGATTCTGAAAACACCTCAATGTGACTTCATAGTTTCTGCTCCAAAACGGAGGAAATGACCCAGTTCAAAATATCAAGTCAACATTTAGCATTTTAAACGTTTACTTCTGTATATTTGTCTTGTTAGATCTTTGGTTTAATCCAGCTCTTGCAAGTTTTTCTATCATGTATTCAACAGCCCTAATCCAGAAAACTTGGACAAAGAAACAAGTTGCTGCTTGGTTTTTGTTGAATAATTTGCATCCAGAGGATTATCCATCTGTCATTTAGTATTGAAAATGAAATCGTTACATTATTTGTAGAACACATGAGTACAGTGTGTGTCAAATGATGAGAGGCTGTGTGCTTACCCGAGTGGGGCAAAGTCCACAGATTCTTAACAGTCGATGAGACAAGAAATCTAGCCAACGTTTCCTTAACGAGTAGAATAATTAAAATTGGAAAGCGGTTCCTTTGCATGTGTTACCTGTGATATTGGAGAGATGAAAGCATCTGTCCTCTGAAGTCAAGACCTTTGCACAAAGATATGAAATATGGCATTCGTCATCAGTCATGCTCCAGACTGAGACAAAAAATTATTTATTTTGAACAGATTATGCAGTGATGAAATTCAAATGATTGAATATTATTTTTCTCTAATAATAAATTCAATATATTTATCTAAACTTGCAAGACAAAAAGATAGATCAGTTATTTTTGCTTCATGCACAGCCTGTGTATCAATAAAATCTCTCCCTGCAGAGAACTGGCCTGTACGGGAAAGTGGCAAGAAATTACCCATACGGTCCAAAATCTCATACGAACATTCCTACTAAGCACACAAATGATAGGGCAAATAAGTGGCTGATGGATTCTTTGGTTCAACAAGGCAAAAATGTAACATTTGGTCTACTTTTGCTCCAATACAGTACATCACCTTGGCAACACCACCCACATCATCAGTCATACGGGTGGCAGAGTGATGTTACAGAGCTATTTCTCATCAGCAGGGAATGAATAACACGTCTTTGAGGAAACCCCTCTTGAACTGGCCACAAATTGAAAAGCATGTCTCAAAGTCGCATCTTGCCAGCGGATTAACTGGAGAAGCAAAGCCACACTGGGTTTAAAAACAATGTCCTAATTGAAAAAATGTGTTCAAGGAAGAATAGGTCACCCCCTACCCTAGTGGATTAAATCCTTATTGCTACTACCTGCCTATGACCATTGCAGCAGCCTATAGAAACAGGTCCAAGTTGGTGAGCCAGGTCAGAGCATCATCTATCACATGGTGGATTTCCTTGATCCCCCTCAGCATTCAATCATTCAATATGTTGAATGTTCTGACCTGGGCGGCCACAATCACATGCTGAGCTGTCCTGGAAATACTTATTCAATCAGTATAATTCATCTATTTCTTTTTATGTTTTGGCATTCAGCCGCCCCATCACATATACAGTGACAGTTCGGTTACTAAATGTATACTAATATTGGTTTCATCTTGGTTACATTTGTATCATAATTTGTATAGTTGTCTTTATTGTCTGTATGTACTACATTATAAACTGAACTCATAAATTGTTACCATATAACCACATAGTTATATTACATGAGTAATTCAACATAAGTCTGAAACATAAGCCTTTGCTTAGTAATTGGTAAGATAGAAACTTGAATTTTCCATTGCAAATTTTGCAATATACACATAAATTCCTATTGTCATGATGTAATGTAAATACATATTTGTGTTTGATGGACAGAATGACTTAATATTTAATAACTAATTCACTCCAATGAAAAAGTCCTGGTTCCATCATTGGTGTATACAAGGTGTCACAAGATGAATGTATTCACAACAAACATTCAGGACAGACAAAAAATCTATAATCAAATATTTAATCTGTCTCAAATATATATTTTTCTTCAAAAGGTGGTGTGAACAAACTATATAACAATTTATCGGCGATTCTTTGATGGACACATGACATTTTGTATACAGCTTTGTCTGTACTGACAGGAGTGTGCAGGAATCTTGAATTTAAACGAGATACTGTATCAGTATGTGTGATGTATGTATATTACATGAATGATAAATTTACATTTTGTATAGTAAAAACATTTATTTTAACAATTTTATACCTACATTAATCAAAAAAGTACAGCATATTTAATAATTTTACAAATTCTTCATAAAAAATATATTTCTGTACAAAAAAACATTTTCCTTTGCACCTACTTCAAGTGAAAAGCACATGGTAAAATGGCAATGTAGCAATGCGGCTGAGGGAAGGCATGTATCAGAAGGCAGATTTACAGCTCTGATGGTAAAGGTATTTTACAGAGAAGGAAAGGACGACGTTATTGCAGTGAGCCTGAAGGGAGGAGAGAATATGGGGAAGAGCAGCAGCAGGTAAAAACATCACGAGAAGCAAACGGTGGAAGGTGCTAGACCAACTCCATCCCGGATTCTGCACCTCAGCTAGCCAGCCTTTACGCACCATTTTTACCATAGGTACTCGTTTCAACAATATTAAATGAAAAATATAAAATTTCATAGAAAAATTAAGGTTAAGCGAATGCTTCTTATTTTACATACTTTTTAAAGATGTACAGTTGATGACACGTGCACGCGCATACACGTGCATGCGCACACACACACACACACACACACACACACGCACACACACAGACTTCCCCTCTGCACTGAAATGACTTGGACAAAATCTGATATCAGAAGGTAAACATTTCACAAGGTTATAGTTCATATTTTCTATGCCACTGATGAACGGATCTGAATTCCAATGCATCGGGTATCTGATTTGAACACGGCAATTAGCCGATTGTTCACTCATACATAAAAAGGTTGGAACTGAATATATGAGCACACACACTATGTTACCAAACTTCAGGAATCAGGAAACCGGCTTGCACAGCCATGACTTTTGGAATCACAGTGTATATGCTCCTGAGGAGCCCAGCGCTCACACACACGTTGGTGGTGCAATGAAATACATCATTAGCGTAGCAAACGTATTGGCCATGTCACATTTCCAATTCAATAAGGCAGTGTTTCATGGGTTGTAAATTTGAAGCATGTCATCAAATTATGTTCTTTGAGATATGCAGAATTACAGTGGGAGGGATATGTAATAAAAATTTATGTTGCCAACACCTTTTTTAAGAGATGACGTACGACTCTCTGCGCTAATTCCACTTCCAAACGGCCATGGCTTCCCAGTAAGAAACGCTATCCTGATCCGAATCTTCACCGGGCATTCACCAGTACACAGGACACACACTATAAACACTGATGCATTCACAGCCATGATATAAAGTAAGTGCAGCATTTTGGAAAAATAAACACTTAATTTTCTACAGCATTATAGAGAAATAAAACTCCTCTCTGCAGATGGTATTCACATGAGAACATTTGCAGCAGGACCCCACTTTGTTTGAAATTTAGTCGTTATTTTGGGGCCCAACACTGCCGTACATGATTCCTCATATCAGTTTTTATCTTGAATAACAAATAACTGACACAAAAAAAACACATAATGGAGAACTGCTGCCAATTTTCCCAAATACCAACAGCATGAAAAATACAGAAAAAAAACCTAATCATGTCACAAACCAATAAACTTAATTCAGTGGAATGGAGAGACAGCAACTGAACCCTTTAGGCCTTGCGCTCATGTACAGGTCATCTACTAGTTTTGTCTGTTTTGAAAAACTGTGATACAGTAAATTCCTAGCCAGTGATTTCTTAAAGACCGTTCATGTGCTGCATCACACCAAAATCTCCACAGAACAAGAAGAATATAGATGAATGAAAATAAATCTATTAATATATACAAATAAATCACATTAATCATCCAAAAAATAAAAAATAACCTCAATCATACTATTTAACTGACACTCTGCAAGTCCTGGGCTTCTGTTTAAAAAAGTAACACATGGGCACTGGTTTGAGATACCAACAATAAGCATTATAAAGGTAAAATGATCAAAGAAAAACAATATTCCCAATAGGGCCCAAGGGTTGAACTGCAGTTAAATAGAGCTGAAGACTCATAATCATTTTTCTTTTCTTTTCTTTTTTTTTTGTGCAAAATCAGTAGAAAATAAAATCAACCTGTCAAAACTTAGAATGACAACATGCTTCCTGCATACATGGACATACATGTTTATATACACATGATCAGCGTATAGAAACCCTGTATGCATTTCTGTTTGCTCGTATTGTTTTCTCGTTTGAACCAGTTTGAAATCCATTCATAACACACTAGTGCAAAAATTGTGCAGTAATGTTTTTTTTACAACACAACAGCTGAAAGAAATCCTTCTGCTATCTAGAGAATTGATAACAAAGTTCATCTGCAGGACACATTCAGCTGTGGCATATTCTCTCTCTTATTAGTGGAGACGTCTGGCAAGGTACAAGCAACCATGTTGGTTCAAAGACTGTTTCATGGTTCATCTTCAGTGAAAGAAATACTTTTTTCAACAATTATGTGGCTTGTCGAGACACTTCAACATTGTCCCAAGATAATTCTTTTGGAAAGATAAAAATAAAATAAAAAATTAAAACGACAATTTCTTCCTGCCAGAGCCATGAAAGGCAAAAACTCCTTAATCCAAGAGAGCATCTCTAATTCCTTTGTACTCTTGGACATAATCTTGGTCTATGCTCCATGGAAGGTTTTTTTTTGTAGTATGTCCATAAAATTGTCTATTCTTATAATTTGATCATATCCACAGGGAAGTTTGTATAAAGTGAATACACTGCCTTAGCAAAGTGAAGAGTCACAAGGGTGAATTGGCATATGGCATCAAAGAAGTCACTGCGTACCCAAGAGGTATGGCTGTGGATCAGTCAAATGAAGACCATAGAGGTTATACCACTGTGCAGACTGTGTTTAGAGTTGTGTCGAACCTGACGGCTTTGGCCTCGGTCGGCTTCATGTTTGTGTCGTACATGGGGTTTTCGAAAGAAGCCTGTCCATTTGTGTTCTCGTGCCCCACGTAGCCGTTGAACTGTACTTTTGGTCTCGTTCTGAAAAATGAAAGAAGTGAGGACGTTATTGCGTTTACGACCCTCTGTTTTGCAAATACAAGGCTTATGAAAATATAATCACAAGTTCTCATACATTTTTCAGGAACACAGCTGCTAGGTTGTGTTTTTTAATTATTTTAAGTTGAAAAAGTGTTCCCTATCACATGCATCTGATTTGCACTTGAACTGTCTCCCTGTTCTTTCATACTGATGGATAAAGGCTGTTAGAAAAGCAAGAAAAACAACTACTTATTTTTTCCCCCAGATGCATTATTTACTCTTGTGGCAGTGCTGTAACAACCTTTCTGAATTATACTAAGAAAAATATTCAATTCAGTATAATTGTTCTGAGTCATGTATTAATGTTACTCTTATTTTCATAATAATACAAAGAAAGAATTAAAATGAGTCGGCTGAATACAGATTCCAGTAAGCAGGTTTTTCTCTTGTAATGACTCATAACAATAAACTACAGAAAATAAGAGCGTTTCCCTTTTTCATGCTTTACATCCGCCGAACTCAATGCAAGTTCATCCTGCTCATTGGTTCAACAATGCAATTTGCATGCCGTGATTTGACACTGCCTCCATTCCTTTCCCAATCTTGCTTATAGAACAGACCAAGGACAGGATGTTAAGGAAGGCCCTGGGGCTTGCTGTCTGGAAAACCATGCTCTTCATAATACAATGTCCAAAAACCAAAGGATAAACAGCATAGGGGCATTATTAAAACATATCTGTCACTGGTAAAACAACAACAAATAAAGGAATCTGCATATAATCATATAAACAAGCAGACTTCTGCCTGAATGACAGTATGAATGAGGTGCAGAAAGTGATTATGGAGCTTAGGTCCCAAACACAGTATAATGTGGTCTTGCTGTAACATATTAGATAACAACAAAGGAGGGGGATATTAATCGTATTTATGTCTGGCCTTCAGCATAAAATACTGTGCAATAAGAAAAAAGCCATAACTGTAAACATGTCATGGGAATTATCCAAAAGATGATAATTGAATACCAAAACAGCCAGTACTTGGCCTGAAATTAATGCATCTTCAGTCACAATGGTCAGCCTCAGCAACAAAAGTCCAGCAAACCTGCCTAGAATGTTACTGAAATAGACTGATTTTTTTTTGTCTTACCCCTAATTTTCGTACTGTGACAGGTCATAAATAGTTATTAGAACTGTATTTTGAGTGAGTGGACGCGTTCAGAAAAGAAATAAACTCCTAAAGATTTAGTTGGCTGAAAAATGTGGACAGATGAAAATTTATTATGAGACCAAACAAACACAACACAGCTTTCCTGGTCATTGTTTTTTCTTTCTCTTGAGTAGGGTATGGAAAAAAAAAAAAAAGGACAATGGCAATATGGAAGTAGAAAAATTATTTCCTAATGATTTAGTTTCTTGTGTCTTACCTGCAGCCGGCCCTGATTACATCTTTGGGTCTCTCACTGTCATCTGCGTCTTGTGAAAGTACCCTGCCAATTTTTTTTATTTATTTTAATATAGTGGATTTTTCATCCTTTTGGACATTAATGTCACAGAAAAATCTTGTTTTGGTAGCTTTGGAAAACTCCCATGCTCTTTTCCGATATGATTTCTGCACGCAAATGTTTTCATGTCTAATAAAGCATGCAGCAGTAGCCAACTTGGTTGACGTTTTTGGGAGCAGTCCCTACAGGGCAAGCGTCACAGGAGTTTCCCATAACTGTTATAAAATTATTTTGCTTTAAATTCAGTCATTATAGACTTACATTACCAATGTATGACTGCAGGAGACAGATGAGCACTCCTTACCTGTGTTTATAGAGGTAAAAGGCAAACCCTGATAGAATTAGAGCAAAGAACGGCACTAGAATAGCAGCTGCCACTGAGCTACTGTTTGTGCCATAATATGGATTTGAAGGATCCATGTCTGTTGTTACAAGACCTAAAAAACAAAACAGATTGATTGGTTACAATATGCTGTACTGGAAAAATGGGTAAAAACACGGTTTATTTTTCTTCTGTAACACAACAGCATCGGATAACCTTGCTAGTTCTAAGCCGGAGTGATACAGAGGGTTTAAAATAAGCTGCAGGTGAATTGCAGGAAATCATCTCACAAAACCAGAACATACCTTGTCTTGTTAACTGAAATTTTCCAAAATCCTTTCCATGTATAAAACCTTGATACACAAAGGTATTTTTGTCAGATTCTGCTGTCACCTGGACCACAAAATAGGAAACAAAAGTGACTTTTAAATGAGTGTGCATCACAGAAGATTCATGTGTTTCAAATACACTTTTGTAGAGTCATTGCTGGTTTGAATATTTTGGTAATCATGTTCAGGCTAATTACCATGGATCTTCCCATTAGTTTATAGAGAGCACTTGATGCATGTACTTCTCTTAAGATTTGTTTGAAAGCACTCTTAGAATAAAAACATACTTGTGCAATAGGGGTGAACTCAACTCAAGTAGGGTGAACTCAACTAATTTATCTCTGACCATCATATTTTCGTTAAATTGTTTTCCCAGAGTAATTTTCTCAACGTGTTTAAAGTGTGCCATTTCAAATTACAAAGAGATTATTGTACTGCACAATACACGCAAAACCTAATTGTACATGATTAGATGTGACCACCAGTGCATGTATGAAATTATTTTTCTGAAAATGTGTAACACAAAGACAGCATGAATGTACCAGAGGAACTATTGGTTTCAAATGCATGACTAGATACATAATATACTAGTCTGTTGAGACAAAATTCCTCATTTAATCAGAGATTAAGAAAACGGTTTCACTTACATATCCATCCATTGCCCAGTTGTCATTTTTAAATTTACTAAAAGGAAGTGCAGCAGGGCCTCTGACCTGGTAGACCTTTAGCAGCAAATGATTTTCCTCTTTCTTATATGTCCCTGAAAAAAATGATGGGTAATGTTTGTACCAAAGTACAGCATACATAAACATGCACAAGCATATATTATATATTTAGCAAGTATGCAGTATAACAATATATTGACATTTGTCAAAAACAACCTTATGTTTTGTTGATTCCCTTTTGGGTTATTAAAATTGTATAACGCGATGGTACCATGACAGTATATGCCCCCCCCCCCCCCCTCCAAAAATAAATAAATAACTAAAATTAATAAATAAATAAATACAGAAAACTGACAGTCTATATACTTTACCTGACAGTTTAATTTGGACAGTACTGTGTTCCAAAAGTGTGACATTGACTTTACTGGTTGTCACATTGAATCCGTTGACAGATATGGTGGCAGCCTGTCTTTTCCCCAAGTACTCATAAAAACCAGTCCAGCCAGAGTTTAAAGAAAACACATCTGCAGGAACTGATGGAGAAAGAGAAATGATATTTCATAACCAGTTGCTAAAGTACTGTTCCCATTTGCCTGTACAAAACCTGTAGAAACTGTAATATGCCTTACTGTCAGCATGTATGTCATGTAAAGATGGTAAAAATGAGGAGCTGGTTAATACTCTCAGTATGTCTACTCACAGAAGTACTGTATACCATGTGGAAAGACTGTACTGTGAATTAAAACATCATTTAAGAGCCATCATAAAGAACATTTTTACAGGCATCTAAAAGGTTACATACCGTGGATCTTATTTTTCTGCACGTCAGAATCTGTTCCTTTTGTTTTGGCATTTATTTTGGGCCCGACTGCAAGGAGTAAAGTATGAGTAAACCATTCCATTATGTTTAAGGATGTGCCATACTTACTCACTCAGAGAGGATTCCATTATATTTAAGTATGTCATGCCCTCACTCCAATATAGATAGCATTGAAGATTATTAAGAATGAGGCTTACTGAATTTCCAATAGAAAAATATAATGCTAAATATTCAATTATGAAACTTGTTTTCAAGTAGAAAATAGCATGCAGGAAAGTAGGAAATGACTGAATTTAGCACACTAAGCTTGTTAACCCATTACATTCCATGGGCGACTTGTCGACAACAACAGTGAAAACTTTAAAAAATCCAATCAAAATGCTGTTGCTAGCTAAATAAACGATGAAATGATGCCCAAACGTATCTGTATGGCTATATTAGTGTCTTTTTTTTTTTTTTTTTTTTTCCTGTTCAGAAAAAAAATAAATAATAAAAATCAACCATCCAATCAAAGCAATTTAATAATTCTAACAAAACGTACGTTATAAACAAAAACAACAAACACAACAACACAACAACAAAATTAATTCTGCACATAGTCATAAACGTGTCGGTCTGACTAGTAATGTTAATTTTTTTTTGTATGTGACGTTCTGTAACAAACAACTCGACGGATTGCACACAGTCAGATTTTTTAATGAAAAAAAAAAAAATGGGTTGGGTGACAGTCAAGATTTAAATGACGATATCTCATTTATTATTTGGAGTAGAAATACAATACTAGTATCGCTAGAAAACGGAGTATCTCCTCTTTTACAGCGTGTAACTCAAAATGTGTTTCCAGGTCAAAGTGACTCAAAATATGGAGCAGGTCACATATGTATTTTTTCAGTTTATTATTTAGCCATCTACTCAAATAATACAAAGTACTTGTGGTGTGTCAAAACAGATACTGTCAAACTATCCAGTTTTGTCCAAGTTAAAATCTCTCAAGCAAGAGCTGATGGAAAACGTTTCATTATTACACATCACCAGTGATTAACAAGTCATTCTGTTCAATAGGTAAACTGATGTGTTTTATTAGAGGCTTGAAAATTGACAGGATCAATCTAAAATTTTTTATTGTTGGCAGCCATATTGGCTAGTCACCGCAAAGACTCTCGTGTTCTGGAACAATCTGTCATTGAATGAGCTAAAGAACCAGTTTGAATACAAAATGCTGAATTATGTTACGTGTGCAAGGGAGAAATTAGATGTTTGTCATTCAACCTGTTTTGTACACATTACCACAAATAATTAACAACAAATGATTTGCGGGTCCTTTATTTCGGTATACCTTTGCAGATGGGTGGCTTTCCAGACCATTTCCCATCGGATTTGCACGTTCTGTGTTCAGATCCTCCAGCCAGAAAAAAGCCAGTCTGACACATGTACATTAGCGTGTATCCCAGAGTTGGGAGATCTATAGCTTTCACATCGATGTGAGAAGGCGTCTCCGGCTGCCTGCAGGCATGAGCTGGAAGCACAAACAAGCATGGAGAAATCACACCACCTTGCAGGGCATCCTGGGTGGAAAAAGCGGGCCTATGGGCTCAATGCGCTCACTTGGCCAAGCAGTGATAAAACCATGCCACAGGGACAGAAATTATGAAACATGCCCAGAGTGCTATCTTACATAATAAATGAACCAAGTCTTCACACCTCCCCCTTAACTCTCTCTCTCTCTCCGGCCTCTGTCGGAGAAGTCTTTATGCAAGGGAGCAGCCTGAAGGACTTTGCCTGTTCTGCTGTCGAACTCACCCGCAGATTTAGTGCTGGTGAACGAACAGCTTAAACTTGCTAACTTTCATTTTTTTGCTGATGCAGGCATTCCACACACTTGTTCTCTTAAGAATCACTCTTTCTAATGCGCACTCCCTTCCCCTGGCTCCCTCTCTCCCTCTCAATGGCTCTCTGCAGCGATTTGTCTTTGAATCTGAATATATAGCTCAGGACGTATAATCCTGAGGAATGTTATTAGGGGGAGAAAAGTAGCACGCGGCGGCGGCTTTGTGGAGTGAACGTGTGAGGCTTGGGATCTGCGAAATTCACTAAATCAAAAAAGTTGTGTTTGCTAAAACAATATTTTATTCAGTTAAGCTGTCACAGCGGCCTCTCTCCAGAGCCATTAATAAGTCACTGACGAGCAGAATGGTGATGGGTGTGTCTGCTTCTGTGTTACCCTCTGGATTTATAAAAATAAAAAGAGGTTTTGCTCCCTTTTATACTGCACGGTTCTCATAAGGCTGTTATGTATAAGATAAATAAATAAAAACGATTTAATGCTTACATATGCATTCTGGCTGTACTCCACTCCATGTTAAGTTTTCGAGACATGTTCTTGTCGTTGAGCCCAATATATGGTAGTTTTTCCGACATTTAAAGAAGATTTTGCTTCCAACCTACAATAACAAAAGATAAGACTGGATATGTGATGGACCTGAGAACAATGCAACAGAACACTTCTATTCTGCATCATTGTATACGTATATAGATAATGTGAAATGAAGTGTGACACTGGAATGCTAATGGTATAAACATTCAATTAACAAGGCTGAGAACGGGAATACCTCATATCCTTGTGCCTGCACTGGAATCCCGTACGATGGAGTTCCAGGATCTCTACATGTATTGTATACAGGATCTTAAGAAAAGAAAAAAAAACATATAAAATATAAATATTCCCAGAGATGGGTACTCGGAATATAGCATTGGCCATTAAGAAGTAACTTTTTTGGAGAAAAATAAAATGTGATAAAAATGTGTTCAAATGTGTTAGATCACTGTCACCTGTAGAATTTAATAGAAGTATAGAGACACATATACTTAGAAGCTTAACACAGCTGAAATCTTTTATTTTACTGTTTTATTTAGCTATTACTGCTGTTGACACACTATCTGTAACTGTGAAAGACAAAATATCTGTGTGTTTTCGTTATATTTTAATAATAGAACTGGTTATATCACCAGGAGGGTGCACAAACTTGACTCCTGAAAAACAATAGCCAGGCTTTAAAGATTTTTGTGACTGTAGCAGCAAATCACTACACAGGCTCCTTTCAGGGGCACACAAAAACATAAAAGGAAGATGAACAACCTGCTTCCCTGAGTGAGAGAGAGCACTGGTGCTGGCAAGCTTGTCTATCTGTTAATGTTCATTCAGAGTGCAACATTACTGATCTAACCATAGAATCCCTACCGTAAATATACCCACTGTGCTGTATAAAAACAGCCAATACCTTCTTAACGATGTATCGCAAGGAAGAGGGAGTTAGCATGCCCCTTCACGTTGGACTTGAGCGGGGACTCGGCTAGCTCCCAGAGCACGGTGGCAGCAGGTGTTTCGGCTACGAGCAAATGTGACTACCAGGGAAATGCCCTATAGCTTTACACTCACGAGACAGCAGGCAAAGCAAACTACGCAAAGACTCACAGTGGTATGAGAAACCCCTGCAGCATAATATTCATTATCACAGCCAGGGGTGAAGGCAAGTCAAATTACATAATTCATATTCAAAATATTTACATGTAATAACGCACGCATGCGCACGCACACACCAAGCCGAGGGGAGTCTAATATTAATATTTAGTGGTATCTGTGAACATGGAAAGTGTAGCCTACAAACCTGCAGCATATACATATACTATACCTATAGCAAACAAAATCTGTCTATAGTAACGCGTATATAACCTCGCAAAAAAGCTAGCTGATGAAGCAGGCCCACTTCTGGGGGAAAATTAGATGCCAAAGCTGGGAACATGGGCCCAGCCCACATATAAGATCACATTATTAATGCCAGTCAAATTCTTGCTCTGTGCAACCATTTAACAATCTTGCATAAAAAATTATTTTAAAAAAAACATACATATTGTTATGAGCAAACTGACCAAGTAGACAGATAACAGTATATCCGTATCTGAACTAGCCTGACTTGTACAACATTTGGAGGAAATGGAATAGAATAGAATAACTTATTTTCCCGATAGGGAACTTCTGTTGTAGCCACCAGCAACAACAAAAAAGACATAGACAGTGGGACAGACCAAAACACACAAACAAACATATAAAATAATACAGCCAAACGTCATGATTAAAATAGCCCCCGCTGTCCCGAGATGTCCAATGTCATCAACCAGTACAACACAAAAACTCCGCCTCCATGACTTCCCTCCATAGGCTGAATTCCTCCATAGGCTACATGCAGTGTTGCAGTGTTTTAGCAATGCTTTGCTAAATATGGAGTTGTTTGGATATGGCTGTTTTACATCTTGTACATTTTTCAGATGTTATTCGGATTGATATTCACATTTTTCGGATTGATATTCACCTATACAGGAAGGCTGAATGCCACTCCAGCTTCCATCTGCCTGACACGCTCTCCTGGATGACCCCACCAGCAGGAAAGAGGGCTTGCACTGGAAGGTGACCTCTGACCTGTAGGTGAAGAGCTTTCCCTCCATGTGGCCGTCTGCTGGTGTACCAGGGTCTCCACACAATATGGCTGCATAGGACAACAACAAAAACCAAAACCTCAAACGTTTTTAACATTTTTACATTGTGCGTGCAATTGTTTGTGAACAATTACATGCATAATGTAACTAGTGCTGAGAACGTAACTGGTGAAAAGTGTAATTTTAATGGTCTCAATGGAAAGTATTTTGTAAATGGTCAGTTATTTAATATATTTTTTTTATTTCTGCCATGCATCTTTCCACCCACCTCAATCACCTCAATGTTCTTCTAAGTAAACAAAGGCAGGGTTGATAATTATCTTTTGCACTCTAATTAGCACAGGTGATTATTGAACCTGCAGTGCAATCTCGAATTAAGGAAACGTCCCCAATCACCTGTGCTAATCGGTGCCTGAGCCAGGTAAAGACATGCGTTTGACATCCCTCAAGCTTTGTTTATCCGCCATCATGACTATTCATAACTGCTTGCGACAAACTGCAGTTGGAATGCTCTCGACTATCTCTCCTTTAATAAGAGCATAATTTGAGCTTGTGGACTATTTGCACAACGATGCCGTTGTAGGCAAGCATAACGCAGGGCAGAACAGCAGTAGCTCCCTGCAGTGCAATCAGTGGGAGAGGGGTGTAATGGGGTGAAATACATGAGGTGTGCTATGTCAACTTTTTGACATATACTCCAAATGCCACCGTCAATGTCCTTCGCCGGCGGCTTTAACGACAGACAGCAGCCGAAAGAGGACCCGCTCCGCCTTGCCTACCTGCAGGCTGCCAATTTCAGCACAGCCAGTTTCCTCAATACTCCGGAGTGGATTTTGACGTTTGCCGTCACGGTTTCGGATGCTTACTATCAAGCCCTGCTGGGACTAATGTCTGGCTACCATCGTGTTGGATCCTTCGCTGGTGACACTTGAAGGATTAAATTGTCACATATTGACAAGGCTTTCGCAGGCAGCAAAATAGGCTGCTGAACATCCTGCCTATTAGCACATTATAAGCTGCACCCACTCATCCTTACTATAATAGTGCTGTGTATGTGTTTGAATCCTGGCCTACACTGGGACTGTTGGTCTGGTTTGCAATGATTATTGAATTTGTTCTAACACCATTATGAAATCAATGATGAAAACTATGAATTGCCCCACTTGCTAGTAGAATACCTGTTATTCAGATGGTCATTTATCCTTTTGATCTTAAAAAAAACCTAGCATAAAATTCTGTAAAATAATTATCATTTACTATCAGAATCTCAAGTCTCAGATTGGATTTCAGCCCAGACTGCATTGTATGCCTTAATGCATCTGAAGCATTCCACTGTCATGGCAGTCCAAAGTGTGCTGTAAAACCTGATTCTGAAAAGGCTTATTTTCCCCCAACTGCCATTCATATCAGGATGAAGAGGGAGAAAACAAATATAAAATAAAAAACAAATATCACATGTGCGCATATAGTATTCATTCCTAGCATGGTGAAGTGTGTGGATGATCCAAACATGTTATTTGTGGGTGTTTTTCTCTCTCCCCCTGAGAGGGTGATGAAAGGCGTTTTGTAAGAGAGCGGTGTTTGGACTCACGTAGGCATTGTGGGATGTCGCCGCGCCATGTGCCATTTCCCTCACACGTGGCGATGCCAGGCAGGGACAGCTGGTACCCCTCCAGACAGCTGTAGGACACACTGGAGGCCCACTGGAAGTCTGAGCCCTCCACTTTCCCATTGGTGACGGCTGGGGGCTGGCTGCACACGATCACTGCAGAGGGGGGGTCGGACGTAAGACTGGGTGCCTGGTTTTTAGGGCCGCAGCCGTGTACAGAGTATGCACCCCCTAATCCAGGTTATTCTCCTGATCCTGTTCACATGCTGGACCGAAACACATTTACCCATAATCCCTTTCTCTAGCTGCATGGTTTGTTCTGACGGCAATTAAGAGATTGCAGAAAAGGAACTAATTTCTTTATAATTAAGGGTATGAGTGATTTATCAATCCCCTTCTGACCGTTATTATATTAGATTCTGCTCACAGCGGGTAATGAATGCAATGCTTCCTGCCATCATTATGGATTTCATACAAACAAACTGAGGATAATTGGGGGGAATTACATTCTCGTTAACTGGTATATACTATCTATATATATATACTTTACATGTGTTCATTCATGCATGTAACTGTGTGCCTCTCTCTGCGCTAAAATTCTTTATGATCTTACACAGACATCACAGGCTCAAACAATATAAATCCATAGCAAAATGTATAATCATGGATAAAGCACAAGATTAGCTGTACGGGAAACAATCTACTTCATAGCAGGTTATACAACTCACCATTGCAGTTGCTCTGTAACTACCTCCGCTAAAGCACTACTTTGTGAACTTGTATATGAAGCGCATTTTTTTCTAAGCCTGCCATTCCGTTCCCGGGGAGAGATCTCCACGTGCTGTCTATATCCTGACACTAACTTGGTGAATGTTTTGCTGGTGCATTTAAAGTCTGATGTCTGCTAAGAGAGATGTTACATTCTGCATGGATAACATCCTTTCAGTGTACAGCAGTCATCATTCTGCCAGCAGTACAAAGGGGAACAAACTTCAACCGGTTCACAAAACTGAGCACTGGAAATACAAGAACACAGCTAATGTTTTCACATTGGTAATTACTATAGGTATACTGTGCCCATTAAACCTTTTATAGATAAACTAGGCATAATAAATGCAAGGGTTTGACAGTAAGCCATATCCTTTGTGGCTCCTGCCATATAAAACCATAACCACCGGCCCAAGGTTTTGCCTTGGTGGCATTCACATTCTGTACAGGCTTTGAGTGTAAGGCAAGCAAGTCACCACCATCTTGCCTATAGTACACACGGCAGGTAAAATAAATGCAGAACCTTGAACAGATTTAGATAAGATATGAAAGTTAAAAATGGTGGTCATTTCATACCTGCCCACCCTCCTTTATTTCACGCCCTTTTCACAGGCTCCTCCTTCTCTGTGATTTCCCCCCTTATTTCTCTCAAAGTAAAACAATAAATATGGATGTTTTTAGTGGCCCGCCCGGCCTGCAGTGACATGATTTACTGGCCAATATGGAAATAAATCAGGCTATGCCACCAGGCAGGTGGGCCAACTGTCCGGGCCTGAAATATACCTCATTAGTGCTGCTCTTAGGTATGCTGAAACATCCGCGTACATTTTCACAGATTGCCTCCGGAAACAATCTACATTCCTCATTTTTGGCCATTTTCCATTGCATTTGCCTTAAATGTACAATAGGTTTCTCCCTGTTATGAATCTGTGTATTTACCCCTGCAGTTGGGTTTGGTCTGATTCCAGGTCCCGTCTTTGGTGCAGAGTGAAGTGGAAGATCCTACGGGCTCCATGATGTATCCCGGGTTGCAGTGATATTTTACCGTCTTATTAAATGTGAATTCATTTCCAATATAAATCCCATTTGCCACTGGACCCGGATCCCCACAGCTGATCACTGTAAACGAGGGGAAATAATGTTTTAGGACCTGTTGATTAACGTGCAGACGATTAATGCATTTGACACATTATATTGACAAAGCAGTAGAGTAATATTAACAGTGGTATATTTTACAAGATGCCTCCATTCCAGCTTAATCCCTTGGAGAACACAGGGTCTGGAGACTCTCCTGTACACAACCGCACGATCAATCCATCTGATTCTTTAGATCAATAAAACCTCCCAGTTGTAATTGTGGCCTGTTCAAGCCAGTATGGTTCAAATATCTGCCACACTGCACTCAGCAGTGTTAGGAAAACGGAAAAATACCGTAATAAAACAGATAAGCCTAACGTTATTCTAATAATGTGTCAGAAGTGCGGTTGAATGAATGGTCTGTGGGAGGCACAGATAGAGGCCTGACCCGTGCAGTCCAGCGCTGATCCGGTCCAGGTGCCGTTGGTGGTGCAATGTCGCGTTGTGAGGCCGGACGTCTTGTATCCATCCCAACAGGTATACGTCACGGAGTTTGAGAAGAGAATGCCGTCGCTGAATATGATCTTCCCATAGGCGGGCGTTCCAGGGTTACCGCAGGACACCGCTAGACAAATGAAAAACCACTCTAGTCTGTAAAGCCCTGCTGAAATCTATGCGTAGCGACACCAAGGACCCGTTTCTGTTTCATTGTTTCCTTTTTTACATATTTTATATCTTTGTTAATACACTTGCTGCATATGACTTTACAAAAATCAACAAGCAAACACAGGTGCTGAAACTGCAGTGTAAACTCTGTCCTGACGTAGATTAACTTAATTGCAATCTGACAGAAACAGGACTTTAAATTCAAACACCTATTGATCTCTTGTAATTAGTTAAAGCTTTCTAATGCTACTTATGTGTCTTTTTCAGTATTTAAGCATGCCATTTTATTAAAAAAAGCAATACATAGAATGAGATCCCATTATAATTATCAACCAATTACACAAATGAAAACCAAAAAGTGTCTCATTGAAATGCAATTAGGTGACCATACACTGTTGTAACACAACATATTCATCATGAAATGGAACAAACTGTAGATTATTATGCTCAAGAATCTGACTGTATTATACATTCAACTTTTTATATACTTACATGTTGCTCAAAAGTAAAGTAAAACATGTAAAAACAAAAAAATGTGTTCCCTTGTTTCCACATTTACATATTTCAATTTTCATCAAAATATTAATTAATTTGTGAATTAATATTGAACGATACCAAAAAAAATGGGTGTCGGGTTTAAAACGGCTCAGTTCATTTTGGCATATATAAACTAAACTAATGGAATAAAAGTAATCCTTATGCCTTTTTAAAATCACAGCTTGTGACACAAGGGCATATATTTGAATAATTGAAATCTTATATTTTATTCATTCTATTTTTTATGAGGGCTATGTGCTATGACTACATAGAATAGTTATGAATACACAAAAATGAAGTTGCCAGTCTCCTAGTCTGATATTTACTTTACAAACTTCTTTTATAAGAGTTTAAAAATTATATAGTAACACATGTATGTAACACGCAATTACGAGATGATCAGTACAGTGAATCTCGTTGGCCTTTATACGAGTAGTTTCCTAAAAATAAGGGCAATGAAAAATGTATGTATTTGTATTCCTACTTACATTTCTCTTTCACTTTTTTTCTCTTTGTCATTATAATCTTACGTTACCCCCTCACTGTTTGGAATTTCCTATTATATTTCTAGGCTTGTGTCATTACTGCAGCCACTGCACTGCTTTCCACCAACCACTGCACTGCCAACCACTGCACTACCAACCACTGCATTGCCAACCACTGCACTGCCAGCCACTGCACTGCCAACCACTGCACTGCCAACCACTGCACTACCAACCACTGCATTGCCAACCACTGCACTGCCAGCCACTGCACTGCCAACTATTGCACTGCCAAATACTGCACTGCCAACTACTGCACTGCCAACTACTGCACTGCCAACCACTGCACTGCCAGCTACTGCACTGCCAACCACTGCACTGCCAGCTACTGCACTGCCAACCACTGCACTGCCAACTACTGCACTGCCAAACACTGCACTGCCAGCTACTGCTACTCTTTGTTATATTACTATAATGTTTATTTTTTTTCAAATGTAGTTTTCATCTTAGTTTTAGTTTATGATAATTACCTTGTTGGGAATGCATGTCATTAATTTCCTTTATTCATCAAAGTGATTGATGATTATTGATAATGATATATAAAGATCCACACGTGCACATCCAAACACAATACTTATCAATAGTGTATTGTTGCTTTTGGATGAGCTTAATTGTGGGTATAGCGTGTCTTTAGAGACTATGCAGATACATGCGGCAAGATGAGCGACTGACGGCAGCACTAGATATTTGAAAAACAAAAAAATGGATACAGACTGTCAAAGGCTCCATAACCCCAAATTTTCATCCTGGATTTAGCACCTTCTGAACATAAGCCTAATGCATTACTTGACTGAACAAATCCTTTCTTTTCATAAACCATGGGGTGTTCATATTATCTCTAATAATAAAAAAGCACTGCACCATCATCCCTAAGTATACTTCCCCGTCTTCAATCCAACATTAGCGCAGAAACGGAGAGATTGATTGTTAGGATACACTACTGAGCACTGAACTTTGGAATCTGTTTATTATTATCATTATTCCCAATTATCTTCAGTCTCTTGTGTGCCTGTTCTATAAAGACACAAAAAACGGGTTCAGTAAAGAGTTAATTACATGTTCAGGGGAGGCATCTGTGGCCATCGGACATATTTCCACATAGAAACTAATTATTTAAAGTGTCAGCGTTCTCGTAGTCCCCCATGCAGCGTAACGTTCATTTACTACCTGTGCGGCTTTATTTGTAGCACGGAAACTCTGCCCTGACGTATCCTTTGAATTTTCCCAATAGTGATCCATCTTGAGTCTCTTACAGCAGCTGCTAAACCCCTTACTCAATTATGAATGCCCTCTAAATAATGCATTTTTATGGATTTCCCGTAAGCAATCTGGACCCTTTGACTTTTTTTTTTTTTTTTTAGTAAATAGCAAAATAACCCCCATATTGCCCATATTACAGAAATATTTCCAATGTCTTCTGCAATTTCTGAACATGGAGCATAAAATAAGACTTAGAACACATTAAAGTGAGTTCATGTTTAAAGCTTTTTAATGGCAGTCCACTGGTATAAGTTAATATTCAGAAGTACCTACTTTAAGTGACAGTTCAGTTTCTGGGAGATTATTTCAGTCGTTGTGTATGTTTTTAATTGGCCCAGACAGTTTTAAGTGCAATAAAGGATATTTTAGATATTTTAAAAAGTTTCTTAAGACCTGCCAGCTCACATAAAGGTAGCTACATGGGGTTTGGGGCCTAAAGCAAGAAAGTATGTTTTAAATACCTCAAAACAGCAGTTAGTATAGCAATATTACGGTTTCAGAGGTTGCACATATGAACATTCATTTGATAGCATTTATTCACAATTAAAAATATGAATATCAGTTCTATCATACTGGTAGAACTTTGCTTCTCAGGTTGCCTACACCATAGGAAATAGTTCCAACTGAAAATAAGGTGTAATGTTATTTTTTGAAGAATAATCGGGTAATATGCACACGTACAGCCTCTGGAGGCAAAACGTTGCTGCACAAAGCTGCTTTGGAGTTATTGTGCACTTCCTTACTTTAAACTCCAAACACTGAATGTCCCAATAGCATCCATTTTAAAGCTGGCAGGTAGTCAGTAGCCTCTGTAAATATGTAAAGTAAGTATCTTCCTTGCACACAAAAAACCATCCGGGCCAATAGAAAGCATGCGCTAAAACTGAAATAATATCAAAGAAATCCCACAAAGTATCTGTCACTTGGAGTAGATTCTTCGGAATATTGACATGAATAAACCATAGCAATAGTTGGCTATTACAAAGCTTTTTTTTGCACCACATTTGCATGAAAAATGTTGTATTTTGAAAGACAAACAAATATAAAACAAATATTATTTTTTTTCCTGAAGGTCTCGCAGATTCCTTATGGTTAAGCTGCTGGCTTTTGGCTTTGAGTTGTATTTCTTTAAATCTCTATAGTGTGTGTATAACCCATGTTTATATTGCCCAAAGCTAACATTTTAACCATATGGAATCTGTGAGACCACTAAGAAAAACGAATAAGGTTATTTGTCCAAAGGGTGATTACAGCTTGGTTTGGATTTAGAGTTAGATACAATAACATGTCGTTTAACAGTCATACATTTCACACAGACTAGATTAGAAATGGATTGCCCTGGTGTGCTTTTCATGATTAAGAACAGTTAGACTGTACATGAAGGGTGATCAAACTCAAGTTAACTGCTGACAAGATTGTCATATGCTTTACAACCATATATATGGTGATTTATGTAGCTGCACCCTCTTGGGTTTTCACTTTCATTTGCATAGTCCATCAATTGCTCTCAAAGGCCATCTTGAGAGAAATATAAACATGCTGAAATTAATAACAATGGGAGAAGCCTGTTGCACTAAAAATCAGTTTATGTACCTTTAGATTTTTCAACAGGATATTCTGATAACAATGAAAAATCCACATTCCAAATGTATGGCCACGGAAAGGACAAACGTGCAAATTTAACGGCTTTTCTTAATTTCCCCAGAGACAAGGTTGGAATCTATCAGAGCATGAGAATGCACTTGGTGTGACCCTGAGAATGCCTCCCCTATAGAATGTTACTGTAAAGTCCAGAGCATGTAGGTAATTGGTATGCTTAATAGCTAATAACATCAACATTTTTTTTTTGCTCAAAACATCCATTAATTATATTCATGATCAATATTTGATTCAGCCAAAGATGATTTGTGGCAAACAAGCAACACTTATCTGTGCACGGCATTGCCAAGGCCTGCGTCTAAATCATAAAAGCTAAAATGTATGTCCTCCGCTTACTGGTTATTGAAGGTTATGACTAATAATAATGGGATGTCTAAGGCTTCAACTTTGTCTGTTGAATGCCAGAGCTGAATTAAAGCGGGAACTGTTCTCATTGAAAGATGATGTGCGGTTAGGTACTCTCATGTGGCATATCCAGTCTTTAGGTTATTTGTTTTTTCAGTTTGAGTGTATAGATAATATTTGGATAATAGCAGGATTGTGAGTTATTATTTTGGAAAATGTTATGGTTGAAAGATGTCCAATCAGGCAGGGGAATGGGTTCAAATGAACTTGCTCAATTTTGTAAAACACAGCAGTATAATTATTATTAGTTTGCTTGTTATATCTAATGAACCACGTATAAGTATTCTAGGATAGGTAAACCTGTTTTCCATGGGAATAATAAGGGAAACAGCAACACATTAAAAGTTCATCCGAAAAATGTTAAATGTATAATTTCATTATCTGCAGATGATAGTATAAATGCCAAGAACATGGTACACCTAATAACCTGCTTGACCGGATAGCACTCGCTAATATTTAGACTAATTGCCCCTGAAGAATGGAAAGAAAATTATTTTTTGCTTTTGGCTTCTTGTATCTGCAATTTTGAAATGATAAAATTGGTGAAATGCTTTATGGAAACTGTAAAGGAAATTCGCCAATCACAATGGAATTTTAAAAAGGTACATTCTAAAACTTAACAAAAATAAATCAAGCAATATCCACAATAAATGTAAGTATTTAGGTAGCAAGACTAATTTCAAGTATTTCAAGTTCAAGAACTTCACAATTGTTACAACGTTGTTAATAGTGTGTAATGGATATGAGATTGCAACACCATGCAGTGAAAAGTTCTGGGTTTATAGAGGTAATTAGACAAACACCTGTACAACTGGACTTTGCCATACATCTTGACCTAAAGGTTCCACAGAAAGTGGAAGGAACCCACTTACTGCCTCACTCTTTACCTTTGAGTGATAACTGACTCCAGGGTGGTCGAAGAAAATGGCATTTTTCTGCTTGCAGATAACACTTCACATGGGAAACGTGTAAAAATATATGGGACTGGTAAAAATATAGAGGATGCAGAATATCAATATGATTAATGTGCTGAATGGATTGACAAGAGTGTATCATCAATTCTGGAGTATGTTTCATGAAGACACTGCAAGAAGACACTGCAAGCTATCTGATATTACAATTTGTAAGCAGCACATATAATACAAGTTGCCCTCTAGAATGGCTTTCAATGAAATGAGGGCAACTTCCATGATACGTGCTGCTTACAAATGGCAGCTTTCATGATGGATTTAGAATGATTTGTAAACAATGGGCTGTATGCCACGGTGAAGTTGGCACCCTATGGGGTTGTCTCTGTGCCCTGTGTAGGGTCTTTCTGTGCCCTGTGTGGACCCTTACCTATGCACACGGGCTGTATCCCGCTCCAGGAGCCGTTGAGGAGGCAGGTACGCTCTGCAGACCCGATCAGAGAGTAGCCCGTCTCACAGGTAAACCTCAGGAGACTCTTCAGCTTGAACTCGTCTCCCAGCCTGGAGCCATGAGGCGAGACACCAGGGTCCCCGCAGAAACCAGGGCTCCCGCCTGATCCGAGGAGAGAACACATCTTCTCAAAGAGATGCATAATAGCAGCAGCCAGAGACCAAATCATTATTCCATGTTAATGCACATCAGTCTGTTTTCTATACAATCCATACTATACAACTCCAATATCATCAGCACAGCCTGTCATAAACTGCAATAACCTACAGTGAACATTCAAATGGTGAGCTGAAGCCTTGGTAAGAACCGGTCTGTACATTTTAGGATTCAGTGAGGTATACCTGAGCAATAGGGAGGCGCTCCACTCCAGTGCCCGACCTCCAGGCAGACCCGGGTGGCATTGCCGACCAGCACTCTTCCCTGGTTACAGGAGTAATATACCACAGCACTGTTGGTGAACTTCCTCCCTGACATGACAGCATTGGGTGGCGTGCCAGGATCACCACAGGAAATGGCTGGAGTGAGAGAAAGAGGAATAGTAACGTTGACGCAAAATGAAACATGCAGCAAGAGATCTGACTCACCATGTACTTCCATCTGCTTTAGTGCATTCTCGGGATACAAAATACATTTTAACAAATCAAATGCATGCTTTTTACATGTGTACACAGCATACACAGCCCTTTTCATTGGACACTAGGGGTTTTCAAATATTTAGGAATAAACATTTACACCTCAGTTACATAACCTGTTTAAATAAAACTACACTCCTTCTCGATAAGATTAAATTAAATTAAATTAAGAGATTTAATTTATTTTTTCAAATGTTACTGTGTTATTTAACAACATCTTTTTAAAAATCTTTGAACAAACATACCTCTAAATGTATATGGTGTAACAAAAAACCAAGGATTAAGTTATCAATACTCATGAAACCAGAACCAAAGAAGAGGCTTGGTCTGCCCAATCTATTGGTCAGCTAAATTGTGAAATGTATTGTCATGGTCGTTGGATGGACAAGACTTCTTATCGTTCTCTTATGTTCATAAAACACTTTAACAAGATAAATAACATGGATCAGTATTTCACTGTTGTTAACACACTTTTAGCTTGGACAGACTGTATTAGGGCTATTGGTATTAATACCTGTACTTCTATGTACTCTCCTATTTTTCCCGAATCCTGATCTAAACAAACATTTAGTTTCAATGAACATAGACAAATGGTCTAATTTAGGTTTGAAGCAATTCAAAGACTTCAATTCAAATTTCATAAAGATGCAAAGCTAAAATCATGTATTGATCTAAGAAAAAAACATGATATTTCAAAGACAAATTTTTTAAAAAGTATTTACAAATTTTAAATGTTGTTCAATCACTCATCAAAGGAAATAAATGTTGTTCAATCACTCATCAAAGAAAATAAGTTGAGGTTTTGTTTATCGGAAGTGGAGGACATATTCTCTACCTCAATCGAAGGTCAAATTTTACGATATCTTAACTAAAAAAGGTCATTCTTCTTTTTATCCCCTGTTAAAGATCTGGGGTAAGGATCTGGGCATAGTTTTACATGAAAACATTTGATTGAACATTTATGAAAGAATCCATTATCCATTCACAAATATTACCTCACCCCCAAATAAGGCATACATTCTCCAAAGATAATTCACCAAACTGTCCAAGATGTAACATTACAAAAGGAACATTTATGCATCTTTTTTTGGCAACGTCAACTATTAAAAAGCGTCTGGAACTCTATCAACATCTTTACCAAATTAGTATTAGAAACAGAAGTTGATTTAAATCCATGTCTCTATTTACTAAATGCCTTGCCTGATTTATTAGACTCCAAACAATGTAGATTATTAATCATTAGAACATATTTTGTTAAGAAACGTATTATTTTATTTTGGAAAAGGGAATCGCCTCCCAACTTTTAAATTGTTCTTGGATCAAATATCAGAATGTTTACCATTAGAGAGATTAACTCTTGAAAAACATAATCATGGATATACAGTATTTTTCAAGACCTTTGGTCTCCTTTGCTTTCATATCATATCTTGTCTAATAGTCAATAATTACACATTTTAAACATCTTTTGTGTTAAATAAAAGCACACTCCTCTTCTCTGTAAGATTAAATTGGATTTATGTGAATGGTTTTATTTACCACTGTCTCTTTTAGGGAGAATTAATGTCATTAGAATGAATGTTCTCCCGAGATTTCATTTATTTTTTCAAATGTTATGTAACAACATCTTTTTTTCAATTTTTGAACAAACATATCTCAAAATGTATATAGTGTAACAAAAAACCAAGAATCAAGTTATCAATAACATCTTAAGTTATCAATTGCATAATTTTAACTTATTTTGTGTTGGTCCTTGTGCTGATAGAAATAGTCCCCACCTCATGTACTTCTTAGCTTGCTATTTATATATATCAGATATATTACTGGATTGTAATGTTTTATTTTTTGAAAGGCTGCAGTGCTATTAACTATACATTGTATCTAACTATACATTGTATCTAACTATACATTGTTTAATGCTTTTCTTTCGGTGACTGTTTTTTAAAAAATTGATTTATTATTTATTCATTCATTCATCTAATCCGTTTATTCCTGGTCAGCATCACGGGGGGTGCTGGAGCCTATCCCAGCATGCATTAGGCAAGAGGCAGGAATACACCCTGGACAGGCCGCCAATCCATCACAGGGCACACACACTAATCACTCACACACTCATACCTATGGTCAAGTTTAGAGTATCCAATTAGCCTAACCTGCATGTCTTTGGACAGTGGGAGGAAACCGGAGTACCTGGAGGAAACCCATGCGGACACGGGAAGAACATGCTATTTATTTATTATTTTTTTGTTATTTATTTATTTATTTATTTGTACTTATTTTTTTCTTTTGTGTATTGTAATTGTTACTTGGTGATGTTGGCCCTTCATTTTTTAAATCATAAAAAAGGGATTACATCTGCATTAGTGATTTTTTTCCAATTTACTCAGATATTTTCCTAACATAATGAATATTACTGAGCCATATAAAATCTTTTCATCGTAATCCCAAGATTGTCAAGAAAAAAGTTGAATGAAAATGCTGGTGCTTCCTAGCTTCATGCTGGCTTTGTGCTAGCTAGCTTCATACTAGCTTTGTGCAAACTTCAAGAAGTAAAGTAATCTCTGTACATGTGACTTTCCTACATTCTCACTGCTCTCCATTGGTTTTGTGCTCTCTTGTCAGGCCCACCTTTGGTAGAGAATAATGATTTGTCCATTAGCAACATTGTCAATTTTGTCTTCTACCAACAACAGTGCTGCTTGTCATTTCCACTGTAAGTACAGCTTTTTCTACTTGAGACAATAACACCACATTACTCACAAAGGCACTTAGGAAGTGATCGGTCCCAGAAACCATTTGACTGGCAGGTGAGGACTGATGAACCCAGCAGATAGAAGCCCCTCTTGCAGTGATACATCACACTGGCTTGGTAGCTGAAGTTCTCTGGGTAGTTCTGCTGGGAGTTACGAATGGCATTTTCCACAAAGCCTGGATCTGAACAGTTTACCACTGCAAGATAAAGAAAGCAACAGGGACCTTCAGAACGAATAAGAGGGAAACCCAGGGAATGCAGGAAGGAACAGCGGGATCCCTGCTGAAGCCCTTGTGTGATTTGAGCCCATTAGGATTGCTTTTGAGACCTTTTAAGTGCATCTCATTGGAGCATTTCAATAAGCTGTTTTCTGGATGATGTCATTCTGCCTTTCATCCTTGCTGTGATGTAATGGCATAGCATTGACTGAAATGACTCAATTAAACCTTGTCTGGTCGGTCACCAAGAGATTGCTGTGAATATAATCTATAACGCACATGTAGTATTAAGTTTACACAGCATGTCTGTGCATTACCCTTTATTTCTCACTGTGCAAGACAGAGAAAAACAATGAGAGGGAACTGGCTGCTCTTGCCTGACACTATTGGCTTACACGTGTTACCCTTCCCCAGAAAGGGACAAAAGTTGAAATCAGGTCCAGGAAAAAAACAAAAAACAGATTGGTTTCCCTCAGTGACAGCTGCCAAGGTTCAGCAGTCAATTAAACCCAGAGGTCAAGGGGCAAACAATTGCTAATTGGCACCCGCTACTGGAATGTCATGCTTTTGCTTTGAGACACTATTCAGGTAGCAAGCTAAAGAGAAAATTTTTTAGGTAAGCTATTACTGCAGAACTTCAAATGTCACAGAGTGTGTCAGTGTTCTGGTGAAGAGTGCAAAGGCGTGATAGCACTGTACAGATCGGAAAGACCACGGCTGATTACTCTCGCTATGGACTGAGCCGCAAAAAGGACACAGTGACACATAGGCATATCTTGACATGCCTTTCAATTGAAGGAACCCTACAGCATATACAGTGCAGTCTGTAAGTATTTGGACAGTGAAACCATTTTTGTTGTTTTGGCTCTGTACTACAGCGCATTGGGTTTGAAATGGAACCGTGACTATGAGGTTAAAGTGCAGACTTTCACCTTTAATTTGAGGATGTTTACATCCATTTTGGGTGAACAGTGTAGCGATTGTAGCCCTTATTTTATGGGGACAAAAATAATTGGACAAATTAACATAAACTTAAATAAAGTCATCATATTTAATATTGCATGTTGCATATCCTTTACATGCCATGACTTCCTGATGTCTGTGAACCAACAACATCATAAAACTCTTGATATCTTATTTCCAGGTACTCTTACAAGCGATACTATAATCTCTCTGCATTTGAATGGATCTCTATGGGAATTGTGTGGGGGGGGGGGATAGATTAAGCAGTAGATTACGCTGGAAGATTATGGTTGGTTAAATGGCTATAAGTCATCAAGGGTCTGAGGTATCAAACTAGCCTCAAACCATCACTCTGCCGTCAGATATGTAGTAGATCTGGATGGATCATTTTAATGGTGGTTTCTCCTGACTCATGAAAAATAAGTCAGAAGAAACCCTTAAAGTGTCACTGTCCAAATACTTACGGACTGCACAGTATGTATATACAGACGAGTGACAAATTTAAGAAAAAACGTGTGGCTCTGTTATTCTTCCAAATAAAAGGAATTATTATTTCCAAATTAATTAAATGACTTTGCAGTCACCAGATCGCAACCCAATTGAACACTTATAAATGGGAGATTTTGGACCGACGTGTTAGCCAGCACTCTCCACCACCATCATCAAAACACCAAATGAGGGAATAACTTTTGGAAGAATGGTTTTTCCATCCCTCCAGTACAGTTCCAGAGACAAGAATATTTGCTAGACTTGAGGTAGAATCTATGCCAAGGCGCGTTGAAGCTGTTCTGGTGGCTCTTCGTGGCCCAACACCTTACAAAGACACTTTATGTTGGTTTTTCCTTTAATTTGTCACCCGTCTGTATATGTCTGAGTATACCTTTACATGAAAAAGTCAAAAGTTGAAATCAGGTCCAGGGGGAAAAAAATGCATATGGACTTAATGGTCAGGCACATGGTTCAGATCATACTTATACAATAGGAAGCAGTTTGTTAAATTAAATGAAGAAGTATCCAGTTACTCAGTAATTAAATCTGGTATTCCACAAGGATCAGTGCTCGGTCCAGTACTCTTTTCATTATATATGCTACCCTTTGGTGATATTATTCGGGCACATTTTCAGTGCTATGCGGACGATACGCAGATATACATTTCCATGAAACCCGGCGAGGCACTACCACTTTCTCGATTAGAGGCTTGTATTGCAGATATTTAAGCATAGATCTAATTTCCTGCTCCTAAATTCAGAGAAGACTGAAATGCTGGTTTTAGGTCCAAAAAAAACTAAGAAAGAAATTGTACTTTAAAAAAAAATCTACTTTAAATTTTGATGGTTGTTTAGTTGTTCCAAATTCAGCTGTGAAAGACCTAGGTGTTACTAAAGACCCAGATCTAACCTTTAGCACGCACATAAAAATATATATCCAAAGTAGCTTTCTTTCAGTTAAGGAACATAGCTAAAATTAGGCACTTCCTATCAGAAGGGGACACAGATAAATTGATCCATGCTTTTGTTACGTCTAGGCTAGCTAAAACCTCGCTAAATAATCTCGTTTGTGCAGAATGCAACTACTCGCATTTTGAGTAGAACTAAGAAATATGAGCATTACCCCAGTGCTAGCATCGCTTCATTGGCTACCAATTAAGTACAAAATAGACTTTAAGGTTTTGCTTCTGACCTTTAAAGCTTTGAATGGCCAGTGTATATATGTAATCTGCTTTTACCCTATAAACCCAAGGCGCAGGCTACTTAGTAGTCCCTAGAATATCTAAAAATGTAGGTCCCACTACTGTCGAACACCTTACCAAAATGTATGAGGGAATCAGACACAGTCTCAATATTTAAGCGTAGATTAAAAATGCACCTCTACAATCAGGCTTATAATGAGTTGTAGTCTGGAGACAGGGCCAGAGAAACCTTAGCCATAGAGTAATGTGGGGTGGCATCCTTTCCTTACTGTCACCTGTCAACAGCTGTGACCCCATCTTCCTGGACTGGCTCTTGATGAGTGGGTAGGATTGTTTTTCCTCTCATGACTGGATGAGTTCTCAAACTCTGTCTTCATAGCTATGCAGCTATAGATTACTCCTCGTGGGGGCACTTGTGCAGCTATAGATTACTCCTAGCGGGGGCATTTGTGCAGCTATAGATTACTCCTGGCGGGGGCATTTGTGCAGCTATAGATTACTCCTGGCGGGGACATTTGTGCAGCTATAGATTACTCCTGGTGGGGGCACTTGTGCAGCTATAGATTACTCCTGGTGGGGGCACTTGTGCAGCTATAGATTACTCCTGGTGGGGGCATTTGTGCAGCTATAGATTACTCCTGGTGGGGGCACTTGTGCAGCTATAGATTAGCTACCACATCTGGAGTGTCTGGACTGTCATCTAGCTGCTGTTAATGGGAGAATGGGTTCCCCCCTTGAGTCTGGTTCCTCCCAAGGTTTCTTCCTAGTTACACCAGGGAGTTTGTCCTTGCCACTGTTGCCTTTGGCTTGCTCTTGTGGGGGTTTAGGCTGGGTTTTTCTGTGAAGCGCATTGTGACAACTGGTTGTGAAATGCACTATATAAATAAATATTGATTTGATTTGATAGAGTAAAGGTATGCCAAAATAATTTTATAAAGGAAAATTATAGATTAACTATATATAGTTTATGCTCATCTAAACTACACTGTATACTGGATTTGTTCACGATAATAGACACTATACTTTGGCTCCCCCAGAGAATTCTGGACGTGAATCGTGTAAGCAAACATCTGTAGTGGGCAGGGACAACAGAAAATCACAGCAGGATATCCTCCAAGCTAGCATACATATATCAAACACACTTGCTGTATGACATTCTGACCACATATCTCATTCCTTTAAATCATATTCACATTAATGAATTATTCAGTTGAAAATATCCACTCAGTTAGACTCGCTTCATGTCAGAAAATTCTGAAGTATTGGCAGACATGCTTTGATGCAGCCGTTTGAATTAGAAATTTAAAACTCAGATATGAAACCTGGAGTTTCTCGTAGAGTGGTATGACTCATACTGTAGGTCACTGAAGGGTGGGGATGGACAATCAGACAAGTGTTTTCCTCTCCAGCTGAAGTATTTGTCCTGTAAAATCCTGTGGGGTAAGTGAGAGAGAAGGGCCCTGTATAAACAGGGAAAGTGGTGCTTTAAGGGCACGTACCCCTGCAGACTGGGAGAGAGTTGCTCCACTGGCCGTTTGCCCTGCACTGACCACGTGAGGCACCATGCAGCAGGTAGCCTGTGTTGCAGGTAAAGTTGACGATGTCATTCAGATTGAACTCGCTCCCATTGGTACGTCCATGTGCAGGGTTGCCAGGGTGACCACATGTAATGGCTGAGAACAGAAGAGAGTTACTTTACTTTACTAGAGTTAGTATAAATATATATTAATTTTTTTCTCAGCGAAAAATGTCTAATAGTACTTGTGGGCTCATTTCATTGCTCTGTCAGTAAGAGCTGGGTATCAGAAAGAGCTGGGTTAACTGGCAGTCTCCTTCATTTATGTAGATTAGCAAGGAACACTGAAATATATATGGAAAGATGTATATAGGAATGCAAGGCTTGAAAGACTGTGTCAGACTGTGTGTGCACCCCTGATGGGGCTTTTTTCAGAAAACGGGTAAATGTTCCCCAAAAAATATTGGTAAATGTTCCCAAAACTACATTCAACTCTAGTCATGCTGAATTCATAGATAAATTGCAGATATACATAAATGTTGGCATTTTCAGCGATTATTTGTAATGTGAACATTGAATGTACAGTTTGATAGGTTAACAACCGATCTGCTCCGCTGGCGACCTTCTTGAATCACACCTTTTGGCACTGACAGGTTTTAAAGGCTTAAATACAATGCAAAGCTTCAATAACTGCTCTGAACAAACTGCATTGGAATATGAATGAATCCAAACTCAAGAAAGAGCATGACTCACGGACACAGACGGGTGCAAGTCCTGACCATTTGTGATCCTGCTGGCAAATTCGAACGGAGGTGCCAATTAGGCGAAACCCCAGGTTGCACTGGTAGACAACTGTGTCCCGGTAACTGAAACCATCTCCACTGATGTGACCATTTGTGATTGGGTCAGGAGAACCACAGTGGCCCGCTACGAGACAGAAATAAATCATGAGAAATGACACCATGTTAATATACCCTCTGGCTCTTTGGAACAAGCAAAACATAACGCAACACAATTCCCTGGTTTATTCAGAGCAATACTAAAGCTGGTGTTTGCGATTATTTATCTGTTTTAATATATTTTTAAATAATATAACACACAAATACAGACATCCATGTGCTGAACAGATCATGTGACAGAGTATATTAAAAAAAAAAAAACTTTATTTATAAAGCATTTTTCAAAAGTATTTGCATGCATGTTCACATTACACTCCCTTAATACTGAGACCGACATGAGTCTAATAATCTGTTATTTACACTGAACCACATGAGCACTCAGTAGAGAGGTGATGGTCAGTAAAGATTATGCTCAGCAAATATGCTCAAAAAACAAAGGATGCACAAACTATCTGGCACCGAAAACAGATTAGCTTACTATGGACTGTATGTCAAGAATTTAAGTTGTGTAAATCACTCTGGACACGCGTGTCTACCAAATGCCTTAAATGTATGTGTGTAACTTCCTCAAAGATAAAAACAGAGCAAACAAAACGAGCTAGGAAGCTATAGTTTGGAAGATTGGTAGTATAGGCTTGATGTCAACTGATTTCTATATACACTGCTCAAAAAAATTAAGGGAACACTTAATCATCACAGTATAACACCAAGTCAATTAAACCAAACTGGATGATGTTGCAGGCAGCATAACATTCGCCACGGCGTCTCCAGACTCTTTCACGTGCTCAGTGTGAACCTGCTCTCATCTGTGAAGAGAACGGGGCGCCAATGCCAATCGACCTGCACTGTGCTGGGCTGTGAGCACAGGTCCCACTACAGGACGTCTGGCCCTCATGCCACCCTCATGGAGTCTGTTTCTGAAACATGCACACCAGTAGCCCGCTGGAGGTCATTTTGTAGGGCTCTGGCAGTGCTTCTCCTGTACCTCCTCGCACAAAGGAGCAGATAATGGTCCTGCCGCTGGGTTGTTGCCCTTTTACGGCCCTGTCCAGCTCTCCACGTGTAATGGCCCGTCTCCCGGTATCTCCACCACACTCTTGAGACTGTGCTGGGAGACACAGCAAACCTTCTTGCGACGGCACGTATGGATGTGCCATCCTGGAGGAGCTGGATTACCTGTGCAACCTGAATGGGCTGCAGGTACCGCCTCATGCTACCAGTAGTGACAAGGGCACTAGCAAAATGCAAAACTAGAGAAAAATCAGTCAGGAAGGATAAGGAGAGAGAAATGGTCTGTGGCCACCATCTGCAAAACCATTTACTTTGTGGGGGTTGTCTTGCTGTTGCCTCTCCTGTTCATCTGTTGTCACTTTCATTTGTACCAAAGCAGGTGAAATTGATTCACAATAGTTTACACTTCTTAACTGGACAGATCGATATCCCAGAAGTTTAATTGACTTGGTGTTATACTGTGTTGATTAAGTGTTTCTTTAATTTCTTTGAGCAGTGTATATATGACTGAATTGTTCCAATCCTACTGATTTTATAGGATCTTTTCAGTGTCCTTGTTGCTGCTGTAAGAATCGTTATATATAGGGCCTATTGAGCTAGCTAACAAATTAGCGTTATTGGGCATCTTTGTTCTAGTTGCTTTCTGTTTGCCAGTTTTTCTTGTGGATTAATGAACACATTTTAAATGTAAGTAAAAGTGATTGCAAAGAATATTTAAAGACTAGAGACGATTGCTAAGCTCGAAAGTTTATGCAATAGACGTTCTGATCATAACTACAAAACCTTGTTCTTTCATTGTGCCTAAAGGAAGTGAATAATAAGCTGCTTCCACATGTTTATTTTCCCAATTTGTAGAAAGCTATTTTTGTACTTGCATATTCACCACCTAATGGAGCTGGCTGACAGAGTATAATAGCACAAACGTGTGGGAGGAGGAAAATCCTGTGCGCGCATAGACATACTTTAAGTGTTGCTCATCCGTGTTCCTGCCTGTGAGCTGCTGGCTAAATGATGAGCATGTGCATCAAAGAGAGCTACCAATTAAGAGTGGTAAAAGTGAAAACTTATAATGCAGTGTAAACGATAAGCTAAATGGATGCTAAAGTGATATTGATGCCATTACCAAGACATTTTGTTTCCACTCCGTTCCACAGTCCGTTTGCTCTGCACTCTCTCACGTGTGATCCTGACAGCGTGTAGCCCGTGTTACACGTGAATATCGCCGTGGCGCCAAACGTGGACAAGGTGCCAATCTTGTTGCCATTTGGTGGAGAGGGCAGGTCCCCACAAGAAATGACTGAAATGAAAACAAATAAAATATTATTTTCCCGCACAGGAGAAGCAGACAAATTTCAACACAACGCATCTGGATTTGTGATGTTCTCATCTTAGTATGCTCCTCATCCTGAATTATATTACAGTTTCATAATCTTCTGTCAAGCAAAAAGGTTTTCAGTTAGGGATGACAAGCTCTCAAATGAATCAATGACAAACACCACCAACGATCTGTGTGGACATGTGTATGCGGGAAAGTGCATCCAAACGCTGTAGCCTATATTAGAGCAATGGAAGTGATTCTATAGAGGTGATCCAGGGGGAAGAGGACACACATAGGGTACGTCCCAATACTGGAAAAATGCATCCTCCCTTCCTCTACTACCACCTCCTCTACTCCGTGCCCCAGAAACGGATCTTTGTGTTTTAATCTAATGTCGCTGATTACATCTTAATTACGTATTAATGGTTACATATTAATTAACGTCTCGACGCAAACCGCATTGTCAGATACATTGTATAGTACTGTACATGCAAATACTTGTACTCGAAACGTTCAGCCAGTTTTGCATACTTCCTGGTAGGAAAGGAGTGGTAGTGGAGGAGTGGAGGAAGGGAGGTTGGGAGTGAAGAATATTGGGACGCACCCATACACGCACGCACGGACGCATACAAACATACTCATTACCCCAGGAATATAATCCATTCTTACCTTTTCCCACACAAAGTATATTTTTACATGTAGTGATAATTTCATGATATTTCTAATACTTTGAGGTTTGAGTGTGTGATAATTCTTAGCATTCTCCTTATTGGTTCATAATAACCTATGGCTACTTCAATTCTAAAAGCATGCTGTGACCATGTGTTTGGAAAACCAAGCAGAATCTGTGATGATCGATGAACTAATTGTTACTTTCTTAATTCTCTAATAGAACAGAGAAGGTCTAGTACGGGACATTCAGGGGGTTTAGTAAAAGGGTCAACGTTTGAATATATTCAGATATTGGTGAATTACAGTTTGCGAGACTGTGTGAGGATGACTTTGTATGCGTTTTCTCAGATGCACCTGATTCTTCTGCTACGTTCTCGAATAAATACAGCGGTTGCTATTCCTTGATCCTCAGTCACAAGCAGTAATATTAAAATAAACTATAATATTTGCTCTGTTTATAATATGCACAATAACGGAAGTTAATGTGTGTGTAAGTGCTTGTTTGCACTTCATAACACTTCATAATATTCGTTCTCTATCGTCTGCAAGCATTCTGACCATTACCATACAACTAGGATTGATTAGATGAGTACTTGTTCAGTAGATGTCTTCACCGTGTTCACATACATAAGTCATGGCACATTTATTTGCATTTGAAATCCAACTGGATTTCCTGCTGGTTTTCTGGAATGAAGGGCAAGAGCGACTGAAGCACGTTGACATCTTTACCATGAAATGCAAACACATGCAATATTAATTCTTCCCCGATTCCTGTATTTACATTCACTCTCTGTCCTCTCATTAGCGTACCCGTTTCTTCTCTGGATAATTCACTATTACGGTATTGCTTACTGATATTTGCGGAGATGAAACGGGACCGCAGTAAGAACCGAACGCCGTGTTCGCGGCCCTCTTTGTGAGTTCACACCTAATCCAAGGTATTACGCACAGATCAGGGCAGAAACACACAGGGACTTGATAAAGGGCACTGCTAAATCTTGCTTCAGACTTGGTTTATTAAGTGCCAGTATGAGGCCTCTTCGCTTTGCAATCTCACGACCTTCGCAAGTCATCAACTGAAAATATGAATCTGTGTGTAGCTCTGCAGCATGTGATTTTAGATATTATTACAATAATAATAATTATTATTAGTATTACTGAGGTGGAGACAAAAAGTGCTTGAGGCTTTATTCAGAAATATTCCTGAATACACAGGTGGAGAAGTGCAGTATGCAGTGTGATTCAGTGGGAAGGGGGAAATGCGCTTCGCAGTTTCGAGATCTATTGCTTCTGTGTAAATCGACACTGTCAGTTTACACATTGTGTTAGGAGAAGACAGTCAACACTTGAAAAATGGTTCAAAACATGTTGGTGTTTCGTGGAACATGGAGCCAAAAGTAAAAACAACCAGACACAAAAGGGACGTTCTTGGGACATTGGAAAATATTATTTATCTGGCCACACAAATAGCGAATTAAAACGTGGTCCCTAAATACGGCAGCTGTTCCCCTCTCCGTGCCGTACACTATGTGCTTTATTGTCATGAGTACTGACATGAAGGCAGCCCTTACTCTTGCAGGTAGACTTCTCCTCAATGCCATTCCAGGTTCCGTTAGCTAAGCACCTGATGATTCTTCTGCCCCCGAGGTAGAAGCCTGGGGTACAGGTCAACATAATCTGCGCCCCAAATTCATTCAGTGAGCCAAAAATGAGTCGCCACGACATGTTTTCTGAGAGCAGCGTGTCGATGCTGGGGCACTGTATCGCTGCAGGGGTGAAAAAGCGAAGCATTAATGCAGTCCTTTTGCACAGCTACTTCAAAAATTAACTTGAATTAATAAAAAAAGAGAAGCATACTCTGTGCATTCTTTTAACGGAAAAACAAAATCATGAGACAGTCGCCGGATTGGAATGCCTTATTAAACAACTTTACAAATTTGCAAGTTTTCGGAACATGAATATCAAAGCCCTGAGTGACTAAGGCAAACGTGGTTATAAATAATAATAATAAAAGAGAATCTGAAGCTAAAAATGTCCAGACATACAAAAACAAATAACAGAAGTAATACAGAAGTGCAAGTTTGTGATGGAATAAGAATCATGCATTCTGTATCATGAGTGCAGTATGTGTTTCACTTTAGCAGTTATAGTTGTTTGGATTCAAGATGAATTGTTGACTTTACCTTCTGACACCTTCCAGGTGTCAAAAACATGTCATTCCGCAAAAAGTGCTGTGATTAGTGTGGACATTTCAGGAATTAAACCAATTTTATCATTAACCAGCCTTTATGATTAACCAGCCCACTGGGGCAACAGAGCCCGAGTTGCCCCAGTGGCCTCGACATAGAATCATTCACCACTTCCTCAAATGCACTTCAGAGGAATCCTGGCATTACAGTGCAAGATAAATCCCCTCTACATAGACAGACAGGCGTGGTCAGCCTGAGGATTTGATCACGTATGTCATCACAGTAGTGCGCTCTGGCGACCTGCGTCGGCTCAAAGCCATAATGTTTTCCAAGTAGCACCGTTGGTTTTCATCTCCTTCTTGTGACTGGGATAAAGGCTCAAATAGAGGCATTTTGACACCATAGGCTACGCGACTAGTGTCATTTTTTGGATCACTATCATTAAGTATCTTACGCAGACAGTGTGGTGGGTGCGCCGTGTTACTCCAAGACCCATCCCCCTGGCAGACGGCACTGAGAGACCGGCTGCTCTCAATCCTGTACCCTTCATTACACTGATAATGGACTTTACTCCCCACCGTGTATTGGAAACCGTGGAATGAACCATTACCAGGGGGGTCAGGAATTCCACAGGATATAGCTGAAAATAAAAACAACAACAACAAAAAAAGAAAGTCTATATTATTATTGCACAAAGAATTTCCGTAACTCCGCAACATAACCCAGAACTTGCCTCAACCGTAACGCTTACCATTCTCCAAACCCAAACTTTATTTCCAACCCTAAGCCTAATTATAGTCCTGGGAGTCAAACGCTGGATTTTTCTATTAAAATAGATCAAAAACAACATAAATATTGCAACAAATTTCAACAACAACAGTATTGCAATGAAATCTGGTTGAAGTCATTCATATTGTGTTAGGCCCCAATACTGAAAATAAATTTGGTCATCCAAATCAAAGACTAACTATTCCCCTAAACCTGCTTCAACCCTAATGCACGATTTCACTTAAAAAATACCAAAAAGGCTATATAGTCTTATGTGAGAAAATTTTGGTCATCCAAATCAAAGACTAACCCTTATATATTTACTATTCCACAAACTATTAGAAATATTTTATTATTAAAACAAAGTCTAGTGTGACTTATTTTTAATCAACTTTAAAATCTCACTGGCTGTGAGAAATACACAGACTCATGTGTGACTGTAAAAGGTCATAATTGTATACATTATTCTCAATGAAATGCAAGACAAGCAAAATATTAACTTAAATTACAGCTACGGGACTACTTAAGTGGTGAGAACGTTATTATTAAACTGGATCACAACCTTGCCGCTGAAGTCAATGATTAAAAGAGAGAACTCTCCACAGTACCTTCATGACCGTAGATCCCGCAAAATGGATTGCTCTTACCAGTTACAGAAAGGATTACACTTGAATAGCATACATATTAGCACCTCTCATCTCTGTCAGACATAGAACATGACCACTGCACTGGCAGTAAAAAAAAAAAGTAAGCAAATTAAGGCAATAGCTTTCTCTTTAAAACTGTAAGATGTTTTTGTAGGTTTACTTCCTTTATAAAGGAATGTAATCATTAAAAAAAGCTCTCTTTTCTACTGCAGTATTTGCACTTTGCCAAAGTGATTAAATATTCCTTGAACATGAAGACTGTTTACTGGAATTCTGGGTCTCTCACATGTCCACTGCTGTCATTGGAATAATACATTAAAAAACATCACACCAGCCATGCAACAATATTATGCCACCTAACACAGGAATGCTTCACCTTTAAGCCTTGCATCCAAAAGTGTGTTTCGAACCCATTCGTAGGAGTACTCAGTGCCTTTCTTGGCATGTAAGATGATGCAGGGCTTACCATAAGCACATGGAGCAACACTATCGATGGAATAACATTTGTGTGGTCTTCTATCTCAGAAACAAAGTCAGGCTTTGGTATGTACGAGGTGTCTGAATCTATTATGAATAATTAATAATGCATTAATAATGCACAATAATGCGCTGCAGTCTAATACACAGCCTTATAAACTCTTCACCAATCAAATCTTTTAAAATAATGCTTTCTCCCATTCAAAAAAACACAATCTGCAAACTCCATTGCTTTTCCCTCATATTTAACGGTTGTGGTTGGAATGTCCAAGATATCACTGGACTCTGTTCATTTCACAGCATTCACAGTCCTTGGTATAAAAAATACTGAGACATGATGCTGAAATGCTGAGGAATTCTCCATTCTCCCTCCTAATGACACTTACATATTTTCTTTCCATGTGCTGTTTCCACTACCATACCCAAGATCAGAGCTGAATAAAGGATAGAAAGCCTTCCCTGCAGGAAATTGTAAGCAATTTAAATTGGCAAAGCACACTGCAACCTATTAAACATGTTTCAGTAAAGACTCTGATAATGTAAATTTGATTGCCATTGGACTCTCATGAACTCAGTTTGAGTTGGATTAACACTGTGCAGAAATGCATAAACACTGTTAGAGTTGGATTAACACCGAACATTTTAATGTGCAGAAATACTTGATTGCTGTGTTATACTTTGGTGTCCCTAATGAGATAATGGTCTCCCCTCAACAAAAAAACACTGAAACACATACCCACTTAAGTAGCTAGTGCAATGAATTCTAGAATATAAACCATTACTGCCTGAGGAGGTGAACTCAAAATAAAATATATTGTGTGCTACTTTATGCAAATGCATGTCCTCTCATTAAGCCGACTGTCTGACTAACAAGTGTGCAACTTACATAATTCTTCATATTTCCATATCACTTTGCAGTAGTTTTGCAGACAGTAAATGAAAAAAATATGTTCTTACTCAAATACTATTAACTTAGATTTATAAACAATGTTGGTGGTTATTAAATAATATGACAAATAAGGGTTGAGCTCCAAGGACAAAGGCTGGATGAATTTAACTGTTGTTTCCCCCTAAAACTCAGAACCGAGGTTCATCAATCACTGAAATTAACAGTTTTAGGAGGCAAACGAGTAATGCACTTTTATTCTGCGTTTGTTGATTGTCCTTAGACCCTAACTCTTATTTTTCACACGTCAAAGTCAGGGACGGATGTTGACTGAATCCAGGCCAGTGTCTTCGGCCAGTGGTACCCAGTGGTACTGAGTTTGGTGGTGATACCATAATAACATTTAGCCACTGCACCTGGCAAAGGGGACTTTGACGCACTGCGGTGCCTCAGGGGATAATGGACTCATACAAAAAGAGCTCCGTCCCATTAGCAAAGTTACCAGAGCAGATTAAATTAACTCGTAATTTTATAAATGTACTTTCTCCTTTGCAGTACCTTGGCAGAGAGGAGCTGTGGCGTCCCACTGATACAGTCCGTTTGGGTGCAGCCTGCATGTGGCGTTGCCCTGGCCCACGAGCCTGTATCCCCTGTTGCAGAAGTACTGTAACTTGCTTCCTGGCTGATCCCCAGTTCTATTGAAGACTCCCCCGTTTCTAGGCAGGTTGTTTATGCTACAGTACGCAGCTGAACAAGGAAGATAAAAGACTCTTATCCACAAAAGAAGAAAAGAATGTTTCATTATACAGCTTGCCTTTGAAAACGTTTGATAACAAATACATTGTTGCAACAAAGATTTTGAGACGATAGCCACCTCCGTGATTACATACTGTCTGCACTGCCAGTGCCATAGTTCATTTAGAAAGTACCATTGTATGGGCATGCAGGCAATAACAGTCAAGGACAAGGTGAGGTGCAAACAATATTTGCCTTCTCTTTCCGTGTTCTTTTCTGAGAGTAAACTCATTTCTATAAAGTTTGACTTTCCCTCCTGTCTAATCTGAGCACTGACAGATAACATTATGTACATCTACTGGATTTATGAGACTAAAAGGTTCAGCCTCAGTTCTGGCTGATTAGACCGAACCTCAGGCAGTATATCATATTAATTTACTTTGATGAAAGCCCAATGGACTATTTAAAAATAAGAAAAAGCTTATGACTGGGCACAGAGTTCCCAAAGCAGGATTCTAAAGATCAAGAAGAGGTGCATTAGGCTCCTGTACATGATTGTACATTATTCATAAGTCTTTTAGGAGTCTGCAGGAATGAAAGCAAGCCAGTACAGTCCATACCACCATGGAATACACTGCGCAATATCAGAAACATGGTTTTTATACAGCTAGCCGTGCCTGCCGCACTAATTACCCATTGTCATACTTTAATTGTACAAAATAATCTATTCCATAAAATATAGTTTTCCCAAATGTAATCCATTATGTAAATTTTAAACAACACATTACAGAGTACAGAGGAAGCACAACACATTTTTACTGTATCATTTAATGTGATTTATAATATTGAGCATGCACCAGATTAATAATTGCCATGGCAACAGTGTTACACTGGGGGAGAACTGAAAAGTTTAAGAATGGAAGAAGAGTCAATTATTTAGCAGTATGTTTTCATAGAGTTGCCTAAAAAAGAAAACACACACATCAATTTGAGTTATCGAATCAAAACCAAGCCATGAGACATATTATGGCACTGATATTACATGAATGAAAATCAATAGAACAAATAATTTGCGTATGTTTGTCACCGTAAAAATTGCTCAGTTGCTTTGACTAAAAAATTGATCCATTTGAAACTTTTTTTTACTGGTATTTGATTACTTTCTAATATTGTTGCTAATAAGCTATTGAGAAGTGGTGGTCATTTAATAAATACATACAAGCACAAACAAATTCAATCCAAATAGATTAAAAACAAGCGAGTGGCTGGGAACCGTACATGCAAACAAAGAATAGAAAGAAGGAAAGGGAGAGTACAGAGAGGAGGAAAGGATGGAGGGAGGGAGAGAGAGAGGGAGTGTATTCACTGTGAATGTACATTGCTGTCCACATCACGTTCAGTCAGTGCTGGAGAGCTCTCTTTCAGGCACTGGACGTGACAGTTATTCAGCAAAATTCATTACGGGATCTTTGACCTCTATTACAGAGGACTTGCAAAAAAAATAAAATAATAATAATTCTCTTGAGGTATACATGTCTGGACTCACCCTAATGAGGGCTAACCTGGAAAAAACTGGCTTCCTTTAACTCTCTCACCTAAATTGGATCCAAAAGAACTGCCTCAGAGAACAAAAAACTAGAGTATTAATCGTTTCTGACACCAGGCCTGGGAAAAGGCATCTTGCGCGCATACTATATGCATTTATATTGTGTGTCTTATGCACTATCCCGGGCAACAGGCTTGGCTTTGGCTAATGCAGGCCCAAGAAAATAAGGTTGGACAGGAGGCACAAAGGTCAAGCACGAGGCATTACGGTCAGGGAGAAAGCATTAATTCAAAATAATGTTGTGACTACAGACCCGTGTAGCGTATTTTGAATCCCCGCTTGCTGGTTGCGTGATCTGTTGACCACCTGAGGTACAGCTGGTTTGTCTTGCTGGTGAAATTCAGTTGGGTGGAATGGTTCCCACTTAGTGCCACTAACAAGGGGTTCTGACCTGAGGGTCCTAGCAGGCAAAAAATAAATATATATATTTTCAATTAATCAAAATATGTAGCAAAAAATATCATTCTTCACTTGAGAAAAAAAAAACATGCTTTTACATTCTTATAATGTTTTTATGTTGCAACAAAAATTCATGCCTCTTACCGTCAAAGATTTCCAGTTCATCAAACTGCTTCTCGCTTTGAAACATCTCGACATAGATGGAGATGGTATAGCTGGACTGTACTTTAATAGCCCAGGAGCACGTCTGAGAGTTAGGGTAGTTTCTCGGGTAACCAGGACTGAGAATCACCCCAGATGAAGCTGTCCTTTCTTCATTTGCAGGGCACTGGGCTGTAAACAGGACATAAAACAGTCATCTGTCACATCACTATCGGGGGCATTCAATAATAACAATATACATCTTGTACATATACATATACAATATATGCTTCTTTACAAAGTGTCTTAATGCAGTTATTCAGTGCAGTTTACAGCTCTAACACAGTCTCTATAGTTTTTCTTTTGTTGCCTACCCTAGAGAGTTCCTTAAAAAAAAAAAAAGAAGCTTTTCATATACTGAGATGGTCAAAATGCGGTTTCTGTTCAAGGACACAGTGGAAACGGGCTGAATGGATCCTTTAATGTGCACTGGTTGCATGGTAGTTGTGAAAAAGTGGCACATTAGGGCAGCCTCTGCCTCTCAATGCCTCTGTGAAACTAGCATCTTAGCGCTTTGTTTTCAACATTAAAGACACTTCAATGCTGCCTTCCATCCATGATAACATCCCCTCTGTAATTAGAAATGAGATGTGCAAATGAGGTGCGGCACCTTAAAGCCTCAGTCGATGCTCTGATTATACGAATAACATGCCTAAATTTAAATTGCACCAATTAGACATCTTCCTTTTGCATACCTCAAAAAATTCTCTATTCAAACCATTTAGCAAAATTCCCATTTATTCACAAATTGCCCTGGAATACAAATCAGTGATACAAACTAGAGACACGTTTGCTTGATTATACAAATGATCACCTAAAGGTTACTAGATTAAATTAAAGGAGAACTTTCACAAGACACGGCACTGACCAGTAATGATTATGCGATAACCTCCCAGCCACATGAAGGTTCTGCTGATAACCATTTCCTCCCCAAAAAAATAAGACACACTAAACCTTCACACTTACCCTCACATGAAGGGGCAGGGCCTTCAAACTGCAGATGTGAATTAAGCTTGCAGGTGAGTTCCTCATTTCCAACCATTGAAAACCCCGGGAGGCACCGGTACTTCACGATGTCTCCTAGGGTAAATAGTAGGAATCGGAAAAATGTGACCTTAAACCCAGTCCCCTGCAGGCAACACTGCACACCATGCATCTATTCAAATGGCCCTTTACAGTGACTTGCAGAAATCACACACCTTATGTATCATATTTGTATATATATATGTACAGTGAGCACCATAAGTGACACATTTTATATTATTTTAGATCTGTACTCTAGCACTTTGAGTTTGAAAGGATACAATCACAATGAGGTTGAAGTGCAGACTATCAGCTTTAATTTGAGGGTATTTTCATCCATATCGGATGAACCATTTAGAAATTATATAACCTTTTGTACATAGTCCCCCCCATTTTCGGGGATCAAAAAATATTGTTTAACATAATGTAAAATAAAGTAATCATTTTTTATATTTGGTTGAATATCCTTTGCATGCCATGACTTCCTGATGTCTGTGACCCAACAACAGCAAAAGACTCTTGATATCTTATTTTCTGGTACTCTTACAAGCGATACTATAACGTCTCTGCATTTCAATGGATCTCTATGGGAATTAGGGGGTGGGACTAGATTTAGCTGTAAATTATGCTGGAACAGTATAGAATACATGGTTGACGAAATGGCTGTAAGTCATCAAGGGTCTGAGGTATCAAACGAGCCACAAACCATCACTCTGCTACCAGATATGCTGTAGATATGGATGTATCACTTTCAGGGTTGTTTCTCCTGACAAATTGTCCTATTGAACTCTGTGGAAAAATAAGTCAGGAGAAGAAACCCTTCAAGTTATCCATCCATATCTACTGCTTATCTGGCAGCAGAGTGATGGTTTAAGGCTTATTTGATACATCAGACATCCATACTGTTCCAATGTAATTTACAGCTAAATCTAGTCCCATTGTATCCTTTCAAACTTGAGAACAGAACAAAAATAACAAAAAATGTGTCACCATCCAATGAATTATGGTGCTCACTGTATGTTTGTATGTATACACAGACATACACGCACACAAACACAAGTGGGTAACAGGGGGGTCTATACATTTGTGTGTATGTGTGTGTTTGTGAATGGTGTATATATGTAAGAAATAAACCACAGCAAGCCTTGCCGTTATCATGATATATATGCATGCCTAGGGTAGTAAGGCAGCCAAGAAACATAGCTCCTCTAAAATGGAGGAGAGCATATTAACTATGTTTCTTGTGCAGTAGATAGCAGCAAAATGCTGATATTGTACAAGTGATGAAAATTCAATGGGAAAGATATCTGTAAAACTGACTTTTATTCAGATTTATAATTTTCAATATAGATTGCAAAATATGTTCGCTTAAGTTAAATTCAGCTAAAAGTAGAAATCAAGAACAAGATAAAAAATAAAGGTTACTGGTATGATTAGTATTTGCTGTGATTCCGGGCTGGGGGTAGTCACGTGGTGAACAGACAGGATTAAATAAATAAAAAACTGTGGGCTTGCTTCCTTTTATTAGTGCAAAAACCCAAAGTGACAGAAATCCTTTATAAAAATAAAAAAAGAAAAGGCCAAACTGTCCACAAGGAAAAAATATCCACAAAACTGCAACAGAAACCAGGCAACCAAACATAGCACCCATCCAGTCCACAAAATGGTCCTGAGGATAAGGCCTTTTATTGAGCCCAATGATTAGGTATTTGACAGCAACTGATCGTGATTACGATGCATCACAGCTGCTGCCATACCTGTGAGTGACTCGCTTGTGGACAGCACCCCAACTCCCTTTCTGGCACCACAGTACATAGAGGCAGAGCGCAAATAGGCCCCGCCCACCCCGGGGGGGAAAACACATCGCGCTATCACCGTCCATTTGACTTGACGTGCCGGTGGCTTCTTGTCATTTCGATCTGTTAGCTAACACCATGAAAATGACTAAAAGTTGTTGTTTGATGGGATGCACTACAAACAAGATAAAAAACCCAGAATTGCAGTTGTATACGATTCCGAACCGCCAAACGGAGCCCATAAGACAAGAAAAATGGATCCGAGCAATAAGACGTGAGGTGTCGGCGGACATGCTTACGTGTGCAGCAGGCTTTTTTTCCCACATGTAGCCTAAGTCAAATAAGTTATCCAATTGTCAATTTACAGCTAACTATATTGTTGTAAGTAACGCTAAAACATTTTGACCATATCATATGCAAATTGTTTGTAGTGGAATGTGGATAAATCGGAGCGCTATAACATTACAGTAACATTATAGTAGCCTATTATATTTGAAAGTGCAAAATATTATCATCCGCTAACAAAAAAGTTGTGGGCATCATTGTTGTACGTGTGTAGATTCCTAACAAACAGTGAGAAAAAGAAATCAGCCATAAAATACAATTACTGAAATTATTTGTTAAAATACAGTTAGTAATTTGGCCAGACAAAAAAAAAAACATGCAGGTTTTATAGGCTAAGCCAGCAAAATAGAAGTAACGTTAGCCTATTAGGCTACTAATAATTAGGCTACTTGAATGGAACATTTAGAATTTAACATTTTACATCCCTTTCTTTGGAATTCTTACTTATCAGCTAGTTTTATTAGATCCCTTATTACTCTCTATTACTATCCATTTCATCACCTTTAGTTTAAACCAAGCCAGCCAGCGAAGGATGGGCACCCCCTCTCTAGCCAGGTTCCTTCCGATATTTCTTCCCACTGGGGAGTTTTTCTCGCCACCGTTGAGTGATTTTTTTCTCCCCGACCCCTGTTTTTTTTGTTATATTTTCCTTCTGTTTCCCTGTACAGCGTCTTTGTGACTGTTCTCTGTAAAAAGCGCTATACAAATACAATTGAATTTAATTTAATTAATAACAACAATAATAATTATAATAGTAGTAGCCTAGTAGTACGCTATAACGTTACTGGTAAGGTGTAGTTAGGCTTGGGTGTTTTGATATTAGATTAAACTTACATTATCTTACCTGCTGACATTTTGATCAATAGTTTTAAATACCAAAAAAGCCTAGTGATGTAACTTTTGGCCATTCCATGGGATCATTTATCCAAGACGTGCAAAGAAAGGAGAAGGAACTTTGAGGGAGTCTAACAATATTGCGTTTGTCAATATAGGCTACCGTTTCCTCTCTGGTAGACACAGGGTACCAAAATAGTCCTTTGACATGCTGAAATGTGGTGTTCTTCGCACTGACCTGAAATTTAATGTTCTAGATCGTTTTCCCGTTGGTGACACTGTTTCGTGCAGATTGTTTTCCCCCACGGTGGGCGTGGTTTTCAGAGTATGACGCGTGGCGCTCTGTCTCTATTAATTAACGAGCTAGTCAGGATATGATATCACGTAAAATGTCTGACTAGCTAATGAGCTAACTTAACGAAATGGTGCCTAAGTCACAGGGTCAGGTGCTTGAACAACCATTTGCAGGCAAATGGCCATTAGATACAACATGCCTATTAGATTTTTTGTCTCTTCATTTTTTGGGTCCTCTACAGTGGGCAACTTTATTTATTATTTTCCCCCTCTCCTTTTCAAATACAAAGAGAAAATAACAAAATATAAAAATAAAAAAAATAGAAGGGAAGGCATATTTAATTATTTGGCTAGGCCAGCCATGTACTCTCCATCATCCAGCCCAGCGTCACCCACAGATCCCCCTCTATCCAGCACCCAGAAAACCCAAACCCTAAACCCAACCAGCCAACCCCACAAACACCCCCCCCCCCCCAACCCCATACACACCGCCCAGCCCACCTGCCCCACCGCCAAATCACGCTGAACAAAATCCCACCCTCGTCACTCCCATAGGCTATCCAAACAATCATTATGAAAAAAAAAAAAATGACAGAACATAACAAGACAAAAATAATAGACATGGGAAAATTAATCCAATTGAGAAGAAGAAAAAAACATACCTATTTCATAATCCTGGTCTTCAGAAATAAGCTCCGCCTCTTCAATTACAGGAGGTGCAGAACACTTCTTAAGACGATAAGCTAAAGGACAAAAAAGGAACGTTTGTGAAGCGCTTTAATTTTCATAACTCCCAGGCTCAAATAAAACAGCAGCAGTTAATTAACAATATGAACAAAGTTCTTTATTTCTCCAAATTCTGCAGTTATAAACTTATTAATGGTCTTACAATAGTTGATTGTTGGGTACTGGAGGAAATGATGCCTTTAAATAGACATGCACCTGGGCTCATTTATTCAGCCAATGGTTAAATAACATGCAGACAGTGGGAGGTAGCTGGGCTCCATTAGATTTTTATTTATTTAATGAGAACTGATTCTCGTGTCATTAACGGCTTTCATTTGAGGCCATAAAAGCAGCCAGCAAACACTAGAAAAAATGTTGTGTGATATAAAGGTTAAATAAAACCTGTCCATTTTCAGTTCCTATATCTGGCATTACAGAGCGATGCAATTTCTGTCACCTGTACACCAACAGGTAAGAAACAGTGACAAGCCAGAATAATCTCAGAACCCAATAACTGAGAGAGATACAACTTGTGCATGCTCAGTTGTGTTTTAATGGTGACAACTGTGATAATACAGTGCCCACCAGAATTGTTGGCAACCTCAATTGTGAGCAAAAAGTGCAGGATTTAGTTTATTGTTCATCAAACATCTTCTATGCTCAGAAAAATTAGAAAATTACATGGTGTAATTGCGTTACCATTGATCAGAAGAAAGACTAATCTTAATGCAAAAACATTTTTATTTTGAAGAAGATGTGTGTCACAATTATTTGATTCCCTGTATATAGTACTTTGTGCACCCTCCCTTTGCCAAGATAACAGCACTGAATCTTCTCCTGTAATGTTTGATGAGGTTGGCGAACACATAGCAAGGGCTTTGAGACTATTCTTGCAAACAGAATCTCTCCAGAGTCCTTGGTCCTTCCTTGTAGCCCTTCCTTTTCAGCCCATCCCTCAGGTTTTCAATGGGGTTCAAGTCAGGGGACTGTGCAAAATCTTGAGAAGTCAGTGAACCATTTTTGTGTAGATTTGAGGTATCCTTTAGATCATTGTCCTGCTGGACGATCCAATCGTGACCCAGATTTTGGTATTTGATGGAGTCCATGATTCCATGATTCCATGTATCCTAATGAGGTTCCCATGACCGTTGAAATAAAAACAGCCCCACGGCATCATAGATCCACCACCGTACTTCACAGTGGGGACACGGTTCTTTTCTGCATAACTATGCCTCTTCTTACGCCAAATCCACCTTTGGTATTTATTGGCATACAGTTCTGTTTTTCGTCTGAACTGACCATAGCACCTGGATCCAATATAAATTTCAGTAACTTTAGCAAAAATTCCAGGCACTTGGATTTGTGGTATGATGACAGCAGAGGGTTTCTTCTGGAAAGCCTTCGAAAATGCTTGTTGTACGTAGAGGTGACATGTAATTGTACTTGGTGACCCCAGGATGCAACCAACTTCTGCTCCTTTCAAACCATCCTCCTCACTGTGTGTGGGGGCAAATTACACCAGGGTCATCTTCCATCTTCCAGCGCCAGTTGCTTTAATCTTTTTAAATTATTGCCCTAATGGTGGAAATGGTTTCAGACATGAAGCTGTTTTTATATAGGCATTGCCTGATTTATGAAGGTCAACAACCATTTGCGTGTTCTCTGATCTTTCCCATGTTGATGGATGACTAAGGCAGAATTCCATTCTCTGGACTCAAAGGCACATTCTCGTTAAGTCCGTGAGTGCTTAGGGCTGTCCCATTGTGAAAACGGTGTTCTTGGCAAGTGCTCTTATGCGGATTTTCCGCACCCTCTACACGCACTTTTTGCAAGTCCGCTGTGACCTGCCCTCTGAAATACACCATTACAGTTTGAAAAGAGTCCATGAGTCCATGAGGGCTCAGTTTTGGATTCAGCCTAAAGGGTTTTGGCCCGTTTGTCACCTCATGTTTATATCCCAGTGAAACAGAAAGTTGAGAATGACCACATAATAGTTCCTAAAGACTCAGGTGTGCTTAAAAAAAGTTAGAATATGAATGGGAATATACAGTTTTGTTTGGAACTATTTGTAGTGTTGCCAATAATTGTGATTTTTTTCTTTTAGAAAATATATTTATTTTCTTTGAATAATTTCACCTAAATTAAAGATGAGATTTGTTGATAAATGACAAAACTTTTTAATATCCTTATTTGCTCATATTTTCCAGGGTTGCCAATAATTCTGGTGGTGTAGTTATAAATTGACACAATTGTCACCTTAAAGGCAAGCAGAATCAAAATGCACATTTTCATAAATATATTACATTACATTACATTACATTATAGACATTTAGCAGACGCTCTTATCCAGAGCGCACACAAACAGGTCTAAAAGTACATATTCCAAAAAAAGTATTGAATTCTAATACTTGTGTATTTTCATAACAAAGCATTTTCCCCTCTATTTCCTGGAAAACAATTTAACTTTTAATTTTACCAGTGGGCGTGCATCAAAATTGGAACCAATAGTGCTGATCATATATGTCCGTTCTTCTACAATCAACATCCTTTCACATCACGGTGCATATTCCTTCCACTCACCTTCCCTCTGTCAACCTGCTACTATAAATGTTTTACACATTCTATGATATATACCTTTGACTCAGAATGTATTAGTTTAATCTAGACTAACACACTTGTTTGTTTGGTTGTTTTACCCCGCAAACCCTGCTCCCCTTTTCCCAAAAGCCATTAATTGCAATTCTGTGTTTGGAATATATCAAATTTGAGGAATCAGGTATCAGTGACAGCTTGTGGTTGTGAGCAAAGCATTTTACCAATGACAACTTCCTCAATGTCTCAGAACACAAGATGGGCTTTGCAGAACATCTAACACTAATGATACGGCCACCACATCCCTTTACACCGTTGGACATCACTCATCACCTAAAGTAGCTGACTTTTAGCCTAGGTCCTTTTTTTATCCTGTCAATATTATTTATAATTTAGTTTCAGAAAATGATGTGAATAGTCGCTAAAATTCACCTGATGCTTGTAAGAGTCTAGTGACTATGGTGACGCTAAATTGTGCATATATATGTAAATAATGCAAATAGTGTAGTTTATATAGTGTATAAGTCTCCACAAAGGAGCTGACAGTGTTTTCCAAGTCCACTTCAGATCTGAATGCATGTCCACATTTTAAGTCAATAAAATCGAGTCCCCGCCCTTCAAAAATCCCAGCAGAACAAAAGCAAGTTCTGCTCTAACTTCTTTAGATCTTGAAATCTTTAAAAATATGAATGCACCATGCATTTAGCCACACCTTCAAATACACAATACACCCCCCCCTCTCTGCTCCCCGAGGCAAGAGTTAGGAACCAAAGTTATTGAAATACAAACATCCTTGCGCCTCTGCTCTCACAACAGATGCCTTTGAGCGAGAAAGTCCTCACAATGGAGCCATAATTGCTTTCATAAGGCATAATACCAAACACGATTCATATTGCTTTTAATTAAATTTCAACACAAAGAACTATTTTGGTTTTTAAAGTAGACATTTAAAGATAAACTGACCGTGAAAATTGAGGACAAAGAATCCACTGGTGGAGAAATCACTGTGGAACCTGATGAGGACCTGGTTGAAGGAGCTGTAGGCCGACTCAAGCGCGGTGTTTCCGCTAAACACACCAAGCTGTGGGTAATGCTGATCTGGGCCATCCCTGAGAGACCAGAGCATACAAACACACACACACACAAATATACTCAGATTTACAAAAACACATACACACATACATGCAGCACAATGCAGTAATTATATTTCTGGACAATTTTGTGAAATTTTGATTTACTTTCAGATCAATCCCATGATTTGTGTTGATTTTTCACATGAAAGCATTGCATTAGAGAGCATGTAGATTGAGAACCACAAAAATAAAAAAAGGAGTTGCCAGAGTATTATCCTCTTTGAATAGCATTAATAGTGGAGGTGTATTCCTGCAACGTTTACACAAAGGTTTTTAACCCACAGCATCTGCTGGAACTGCAGTGGTTTTTGGCGGCTAATTGTGTTACTTTGATGTGCATCTTCACCATGGCAGTGAGGAAAAACTTCATTGAAATGCAGCTGCCCAACGGTTTATTTTCCATTCAAATACCTTTGAGTCTTTTCATTGTATTGCCGATAAATGCCTGTGGAATTACTTAGAAGGATATTTTTTTCATGAATATAGCAAATATATTTTATTTAACGGTTGAAATGACTAATCACTATTTAAATTTAATATTCCATCAACAAGCATCAGTGAGTAGTTTGTGTTCCTGTGTTCCCATGCCCTGGGAATCCGATTGCGATTACCATGATGATGCTCTGTGATCATGGACTGTGAAACATGCTCATTGCTCTCCGGTTTCCCGAGACCGATGGCTGCCCACAGCCACTCTGACCCCCGGAGATCATTTCCCTCCTTCTGTTCCTTTCGATGTGGCAATGCATTGCCATGCATACCGTAACAGAATAAAAGACACTGAGTGATGGGTGAGTGGAGGGGCTGTGCAAAGTTATCTCTTACCACACAGCAATGTAGTCTGTGACCGGCTCTGTCTGCAGCAGGGTGAAGTTTATGTAAATACCGTGCCCATGCGGGACAGTGATCAGCCAGGTGCAGTCTTGAGAGTTGGGGTACTCGTTGGGGTACTCTGGGGAGTATATCGTTCCATTCTGAGCCGTAACATTGTAGCCACAAGGAGCTGGAAGGAGAGGAGGATGTATGTAGGTATCAAGATGACCTTCAAATATGACAGCCCAGTAATATGAAAATGAATTATCTGAAATATGAAAGCTACAGATAAATAAAGAGTGAGCTACAACAGCCCAAAAAGAAAGGGGTTTCTTTATATATATATATATATATATATATATTATACACTCCTCAAAAAAAGTTCGGAAACGTTATTTCGGTCGATTATTCCTCCCCTTTAATAATACCAATTGGTATTGTATTTTATATCGTTGGAAAGCCTGATTAGTCACCTTTACAACAAGGTACAACTTGTAAGGATTGTGCATTCGTGGAATGAGCAACACAGCTAACCGTGTGGGTAGCGGCCCAAAAAAATGTGCCAAAATCCCCTGCAATATTCTTCTGTTGGTATTCACTCTCGTTTTGAGTTGCTTGGTGGACTGGATGATTGCACTCTCCCACAGTAATAAGGAAAAAACAACACATATTGGCCATTTTTACACTTTATTCATTTTACACTGTCAGGGACCTCAGTAGCGTGTGGAAGATCCATACGCAGCCACAACAGCTTGGCACCTCCTCCTCATGCTGGTCACCAGCCTGGTCACACACTGCTGTGGGATGGCATCCCATTCCTCGGTGCCAATCAGGTGCCAGTCACACACCTGTGACTGGCATACACCTGCCAGCACTTGAAGCTCAAAACGAGAGTGAATACCAACAGAAGAATATTGCAGGGGATTTTGGCACATTTTTTTGGGCCGCTACCCACACGGTTAGCTGTGTTGCTCATTCCACGAATGCATGATCCTTACAAGTTGTACCTCGTTGTAAAGATGACTAATCAGGCTTTCCAACGATATAAAATACAATACCAATTGGTATTATTAAAGGGGAGGAATAATCGACCGAAATAACGTTTCCAAACTTTTTTTGAGGAGTATATATATAGTCCAGCCCCTCCTATCCCTGTCTGGTCCCGGAAGACTGCCGGAAGCCATTACCTGCCCCCACTTCGGGATCTTTCAGTCACCCTTGTGATGATATTATGGCATTGTATGGACCAAACTTTGACATATATGTGATAAAAAGTCTATTATATACTCACCACCGCATTTAAATCAAATTTGAATCGTATAATTAACGGAGTTTGAGAAACATAACTACGCTACCCAAAAACCCTGATCGTACATTGCCGGCTCTCGCTTTTGCTAGCTAACGCAGTAGCTACCGGCCACTATGCTAGCGAAAATGGCTATCACTCAGTCTTATTATGGAAGTGCAACTAAGAGTATCACCATGGGCGAGAAATACTATCAGTCTGGCCATGTCGAAAGTGTCAGCTGTATGGCTTTCACTCCAGCAGACAGTGGTGGTTGAGCGAGTAGCCCGGATGTTGTAGTCGTTTTAGTTGTTTTTTTGAAAACGTGTTTGTTGTTTATTTGTTGGACATAATTTCAAATGACTAATTTTATAAATTATTTTAAAATGTGACGACCCCTCTCTTGGGTGTTTTGAACGTCTAGCTCCCTGAATATAGGAGAAAAAAAAATTCAGTCCATTGACTCCCATAATATTTTTCTGAAAAGTGGCACCAGAAGTTCGTCACCAAAGTGGGTGGGACTACGGAGCTCGATATACATATACTGTAAAACTTGAATACAGTGCAAACTCTGGCATGACAAACAACATGTCTGATAACGGATGTCATATCAACATGCTATGTAAACAATCTGCTATCAATGTGATTTTTTATAGAAATCACCTACATTCATTCACTTTGGCGGTTGTCTATTTTTATAGGGGCAATTGTCTGTATATATATATATATATACAGTGAGCACCATACTTCATTGGACAGTAACACATTTTCTTTGTTATTTTGGTTCTGTACTCTAGCACTTTGAATTTGAAAGAATACAATGACAATGACGTTGAAGTGCATTTGATGGTATTTTCATCCAGATGAACCGTTAAGAAATTATACAAGCTTTTGTACATAGTCCCCCCCATTTTCGGCAAAATAGTGGACAGTTTAACATAATGTAGATTATACCATGGTATGGATGAATACTCGATTCTGATTGGTCAACGAGTGATGGTTGTGAATAACCTTCAGTCATCCGGGTCACAAGTTTGATCACTGTTCTAAATTAATGTGCTGCCTGCATGGTCAGCGAGTAAACAACCTGGGAATCAATGAATGAATGAATGAATGAATGAATGAATGAATCAATCAATCAATCAATAACCTTTATTTAAACTCGAAGGACACTGAGGTTGCCCTCATTTACAGTGACGTCAAGTAGTTTTAAAATGTCCAACAGACGGAAGAGTGTCCATTTTTAAAGTGCTTTTCAGGGCATTCCATGAGTGGGGAGCACTAACAGAGAAGGCAGTCATACCTAGGTTAGAACAAGCTCAGAGACAATTGAGCATGAGCACCTCACTGGATTGGGTATGATACGAACCTCTTCAGGATAGAAGTAAGATAACGTGGTTGCATACCGATGAGAGCTTTAAAAATAAATAAAAACCAATGTCTATCACGCCTCATTAAAAGAGAGGGCCAACCAACCTTTTCATACAGGGAGCAATGATGTATGCTATAGCTATCACCTGTAATGAATCTGAGAGCTGAATGGTATACAGAATCTAAAGATCTAAGAGTAGAAACAAAATTGGTGGCATTGTTTCGACAACCTTATGCAACGTCACAACATTTATTTCCGCCCAGAGTTGCATTCATTTTTGGCCGAGATCTTGTATTGACGACGGGAGAGTCGAACCACTCCGTAAAGTCTTCTCCAGCACATCCCAGAGACTTTCAATGGGGATAACGTCAGGACTGGTGGCTAATTCATGTGTGAAAATGATTCCTCATGCTCCCTGAACCATTCAGGTACTCAGCTGACTTAATTTTAGTGGGCGTAGCTGTACAGGTTTGTATTTCGTCACCGGGAGGAATATGTCAGCTGGATGAAATTTCTGGCCAATCACAGATTGAACGTGCAGTACCTAATATTTTACCACTAGAGACACTTTTGAGCCAGATTCTTAAAGTTTACGCTTTTTTGCACAGACTGCAGTAATTTTTCAAGATTTGGACCAGGATCAATCAGTAATATTTAGAAAAACCGTTTAAACATAGTCCCCCATTTGTGGGGAGCAAAATAAATGGGACAAATTAGTCTTCAGTTCTTCACATCTTCAGTTCCTGTTTGTTTCTGGGGAATGTTTCCTTCAGTCTTGTCTTCAGCAAGTGAAAATTGTATTGAGGTCAGGTGATTGACTTGGCCAGTCATAACATTCAAATTTCTGGTCCTGAAAAACTGTTGCTTTAGCAGTATGTTTGGGCTCGTTGTCTTGGTAACAGGTGAAGTTCCATCCATTTGGTTGGATCTGAGCAGATCAGATGTTTCTGTTCACATCAGAATTCTGTCAGCAGTCACATCATCAGTGAAGACAAACTGAATACATGCCGAAGGGGGGGGGGGGGGGGGGGGGGGTTTGTATCATGAGCAGTTCCTTTCTTTCTCCACACTTTCCAATTTCCATCACTTTGGGTACAGGTTTAATACTCATCTCATCTGTCCATAACACTTTGTTCAAGAATCTACAGTATACTTACTCAACTTTAGTATACTTTTTAGCAAAGTCTAACTCTGTTCTTGAGGCTTAGCAATGGTTTACATCTTGCGGTGAACCATCTGAGGTTATGCTGGTGTAGTCTTTTCATCATGGTAGTCTTTGACACATCTATACCTACATCCTGGAGAGTGTTTATTAAAATATTTTTTTTTGGTCCTCGTGTTGAGAGATGACAGCTAAAGACTCAAAATGCAAATTCCACACCTAGAATCAACCTAGAGCCTTTGTTAGCTTTCGTGTGCATGATGCAACGACACACAGCTGGCCGAGAAACAGCTGAATACTTTTGCATTTAGCTGAATATATATCAGAGCAGTGCCTTCAGCCTTCGTGGTTACATAACCAAGCATAACATTCAGATTTAAATTATTTAAAAAATGGCTGCATAATTGAGTGGTGAGTTGCTTTCTCATTAATATTTCAGCTGAAAGAGTTACATTACATTTAGAAAAGTGAGCGCATATTTACTCAAAGTTTATCAGCATGCCGACAACTTGTCCTTCCTTTCTCAGTTAATGGGTAGAGGGAGGACAGCACAGCCAAGTTTTGTATCTCTAATATTTTATGTTTTAAATAACTTACATAGAAAGTACAAAGATTTATAAAATAAAAATGATAATGTATTTTTATATAACTTTTGAATAGTATTACTTCCAGTTATGCAATTGCTCAAAACTATGCCAACACCAGAATTGGAAAAAAGCTAACATAACTGGTCTTGAATATATTAATGCATAACATCCCTTATGGATTCCACGGAATTAATAAAAAGTGTTTTGCCAAGCTGAAATTTGTACTTTTTTTTTTTTTACTTCAAAATGTAATTAAATTACAATGAATAGTAGCAAGAAACAGACAATATTAAAGTCCTTGCATCTGAGTCTTAATATTATTCAAACTGAGGTCTGAATTATGTAGTTGGTGCAAACTGTGAAGTGTTCTTGCGCCTAAATGTTTGGTAAAATGGCAATCCATATGTGCCATATTACTGCTGTAGTGGCCTGCAGGCACTGTTGATAGGTGTTGCTTGATGATGTGAGTTGGTTTTAATACTGAAAGATCACTTTGTCTTTTTTTATACCCAATTTACTCATTCTCCTTAATGATAAAGAGAATAACGGGAAGATAGGCAGGTGCTTTTATCCTTTATTTATGTTTTTGCTTATTTATTCTTCAGCTTCAATGAAGCCTTTGAAAGGGGGATTTTGTTTCCTGCACTCTTCCTCTATACAATGTTTATTTATGCAGCTTTAAGCTTTGCATCTTCCTCTGCAGCAATGCCCCTTTTATCTTTTTGTTTTTTTGTTGTTGTTTTTGGTACGGGTGCACACCGATGTTATTTCCTCTTTGAAATGACTCCATCATGGCTTCCCTGCTGTAAGCCACAGAGGTGTAATAGTATCGATCCTCTGGCTGCTACTGTGACTCACTGTGTCACTTACGCAACAGCCTAACATGCCTTCAATCTACAGCAGGGTGAACCTGCGTGAGATTGGACCGCTGCTGCATTCCACGGATGGAAAATCACACTGCAGTTATATATCTGAAGCACTCGTAATTAATATAATATTCATTCATGAGGCAAGCTGCTAGTTTGTTTACAACCTGGACAAAGAACACACTTTTTGTCCCTAACATTACATTAATCTTAGTTGTACAACTGCTCTTTACTGAACACAAATCAAGGGTTTACATTTATTTTCCACTAAATTGTACTATTGTTTGCTAAACTCTGTACGGCGAGCAGGGACACCTTCCTGTTCCCGTTTCATTAAAAAAGACAAATTTAAACATTGGGTTATTATTAGTACTGAACTCTGTGGACGTTATTGAGATACCACTTTATGATGTGAGTTTATTTTATTTGCTTATTGAACTTAACTAATGGTGACATGCCCTTCTGGTTTGAAATTTTTTCTTAACAAATTGAAATAACAAATCAGATTCTTGCAAAGGTCTTATGTGGATTTCTCAAAAACTGGGAGACAGTACTTATTTTACAATGTTTTACAATGTGTTTACCAGGCTATATGGTCTTTTATCCAAAATAGTTAATACAATTGTGACTAGGCCGGCATATTTAATTGCTAAAAAACCCTTGAATTCATGTTTTTGGTTACCTTCACATCGAGGAAAAGGATGGTTCCATTTCCTGTTGATTCCATGCTGACACGTGAGCACAGTGTGTCCAATCAGAATGTAGCCAGGGAAGCACTCAAAAGTTATGGATTGACCAGCATTATACTGATTGTTAATAATGTATCCGTTGTGGAAGGGCGAGGGATCTTGACAGTTCTTTAATTCATACGCTGAAAAGTAAGAAAGGAAAAAGGTGCATTCTATTGTTAAGACCAAAAAGGAAATGTGCATTTCAGAAAAGGCTTCTTATGACGCTCAAAAGATAAGATTGTTAATGGAAATGAAGATAATGTGTTTAATCTGCTGACAAAAGCAATGAAAATTGCTTGCCCAGACAATTCTCCTCCAGGAAGTCTCATTCTCTCAGCACAGGAGGTAGCACCACAAAGTCATCACCTTTCTGGTTTTATTTACTGATCTTTTTGATATCTGATCTGCCATGGTAGTAGTCATCGTAACACTTGTTACGTATGTTTTAAAATTTTCAAAAGGTACTCCATACCTTTCAGGAAAAATAAATCGTATATTTCACTGATATTGAGATGAAATACTGATTTCCCCATAGTTTAACGGTTGATTTTGAAGGCTGTCAACACTGAAATTCAATTTACACTACACCACACAAGAAGCACTATAGATCAGAATACAAATATAACCTAGGTATCAAAAGGTTAGCTCTTCTTCAGGTAAATGCGTCACTGTAGTTAATCAAATAACATATTGTGTTTTATACTCAGAATATGAGGGAGGCTTGATATTACATTTCATATTATACAGGTCAATAAATAAGCTGAAGAAAAGAGAGGCTCAAATCCTGCAATGTGAGGACTGCTGAATATGTGTGCACAAACCAAAACGGCAATAAGATTCAAGTAAGACCTGCACTCACCCAGAAATTGAACAAATATCAATATTCTCAATATAAAGAGACTTCAATAGTTCACAGAGATAATTACAAATTCCGCGTCGGATTCAAGCCTAGGGCCGATAAAAATTCCTTTCTCTGTCTGCGGAATGTTCACGACTTCAAAAGCAGACAAAGAAAACATTTGTGCCTATTTGTGAAGCCTTGCAATATTTGAGCACCAGGCTGTTTTTCACCTGTTGGTGGTCTAGACTAAAAACACACACAGATTTCCAAAACTCGCTGTGCAAAAAGGCTGTTAGTTTAGAAATAGAACAGGCATTTCTAAAAATGCAAGATATAACCAACTAGTGCTGATCAAAAGAAGTGTGCCCAAAGCAAATGACCCTTTGCTCATCTTGCGAAGTGGGTGTTGTGGAATGTACTGGATGAACAACAACATACAGTTGTATGACAGCTGAATTTGTTACCATTTATTTTTCTGCATTACATTTATATATTATTACTGCAAAGATGCATAGACGCTGCTCCCAAATGCAATATAATATTTTTTTTCTCATATTCACCCCTTGCAAAGTGTTCCTGTATTATTGACATACAGTGCATCTCCACTAAAAGCTCTTTTTATGGTGCTGCTATTTCTGCCCGTAATAATGTTACTGTACGCAGTGTAAGAGCTGATCCACACTCCCCGAGACGGTCCAGATCCGGGCGCTCCCATTCAGAATAAAGCAGAATAAGCAACATAGTCTTTTTTCTAAAGAATGCTAATGGAAATCTTCACTGAGATAACAATATGTAACAACGTCTACAGTACAGGTCTCGGTTGTGCCAGGTGAACTACTTGATCTAGATATGCGATGAAAGCAGGGATATTTCCATCAAAGCACAGAAACACCTGAACTCCAGCTATGGATTGCTCTGTGCACGGATTGCTCTTTTGATTCACAATGTTTTATTGTTGTATATGCAATGCCATCCAAAATTATTATCACCCTTGAGAAAATATGAGCAAAGAAGGCTGTGTAAAATAAACAACACAGTCAATGAGCTATAATATATTCTAATACAATTTCTCGGAGAAAAGTAGTTTTTTTCAAAAAGCATGTGTCACAGTTATTCACCCCCCTGTTTTCAGTAACTTGGATTTATTTCCATTCCAGGCCACCCTTACACTTTACTGACTGCAAGCGGTCCCCAGAAATGAGCTTAAAGGCATACTGAACTTTGTTCGTCATGCAATGGGAGTGAATGGAGAGAGAAAAGAACGTCATTCTCCGTTGGCCAGTTGCTGACTACTGGAGCAAGTCATGAAGTTGAGCGTGAATATATCAGGGCCAGGTAGTTATACAATATTATGTTCTAACAAAGTTCAGCATGCCTTTAAAGAACCCCTAAACCAATTAACGCTGATGGGAAGCACCTGTATTCCATAAAATTTATTAACACATCCAACAAAACAAATAAACAAGCAAAAAAATGAAAAAATCTCACCTTGGTAGGACAGTTTAAACCCCTGTCTATTTTCAGAGTGGTCACTGTAAAAGTGAATCACCGTTTCATGTGTTGTGCTTAGCAGTGAAGGTGGGAGTTGGCTCCCGCTGAACTGGCCAATCAAGGAGCTAGTGTGGTGCGGTCCATTGCGCACCTCTACAAAATCATGGTTGTCCTCCGTGGAAAAGTTAAAAAACTGGATATGAGACCCTGCAAAACAAGGAGACATAAGAGTGAACAAAAAAATCAACAATTTATGATAGTCATAAAATTTCTCAAGACAAACTAGGAGAAGGATCCGGTATGAGGGGGAATGAGATGCTGGAGAGTTGAGTCTGATTCATAACAGAGAAAGGGAAAAGCTAGCAAAAGGCATTCAATAAATAAACTGTGTACCACTTGTATAAGGTAAGAAAAATGCATTATGGGAAAGGCCATTCTGTTATTGCCCATTTTCTTTCCCATTACACATTTTCTATTTCTTTGTTGAAAAGGCTGACAAGCAGCACATGGTTCTGAAATGATTAGAACACAGCTGATGGACCATGATTCAATCAATGGGAGGTTGTCACACTGTCTTTCAGTCGCATTAACTTCTGCGGAAAAGTCAACTGATCTGTTTTCTTGAAAATTGGCACCCCGTGAACTGCAATTTTGTGCATCAGTCGGGGAAAGCAAAACACTGGAAAACATGGCCCCTTTGCTTTAATTAATTTCCACTCAAATAAAATGACTGTTTTTTTGTCTGGCTCTTTTAAGGTTGTCCGGGATTCCTTTCATGCATTTTATCATAATTGAAGAAGATATGAAACACCTTTTTCTCACATAACTTCCCAGTGAATGTTCTTTAGTGTCGGCACTGTCATTCTTCTCTTTCTGTGTATTGTGTCCATGTACTATCATAAAATATTTTTTTCATTGAATAACTGGCAAAAATAAATTGGCTTACGCCAAATAATAAATCCATTATCATGGTTATGGTACAAATGTAAATAATTGATTTGTTCATGGTCATCAGATACTGGCTTTCTCTACTCAACCAGTACTCAGACACTCATTATTTTATATTACTTTATCTCTACTCAACCAGTACTAAAACACTCATTAATTTATATTACTTTATTTCTACTCAAGCAGTACTCAGTCACTCATTATTTTATATTACTTTATCTCTACTCAACCAGTACTCAGACACTCATTATTTTATATTACTTTATCTCTACTCAACCAGTACTCAGACACTCATTATTTTATATCACTTTACTGCCATTTAGCAGACACTGTTTTTCAGAGTGACAAAATATTCCTTTTTTTAACCATACAATCAATTTATGCAGCTCCATAAAGCTCTGAAGTTAAATACCTTGATCAAAGGTCCAGCAGTGCCCAATGTGGGAATTGAACCTACAACCTTTAAGTTTGAAGCCCAGTTCCCTGACCATTATACCACAGTTTTGTTTGGCTAATCCAAACAATCAGATCAATGTTAATGAAATGTTTATTACATTTAGGACCTGATTTACTAAGACCTTTAGCATGAGCAAAACCTATTTGCACATGCACAACCAATGATTGGTGCAAAACAAATACCATGACCAATAAGTGGTCATGTTATTGGTTTTGTGTGTGCTAAAAGGTTTTGCACATGTTAAAGGTCTTAGTAAATCAGGCCCTTAGACTGTTACCACGTGAACCATAATCATTACCACAGAATGCTGGGTAATGACACTGCTCTGTGTCCATGCTGGTGACGGTAGGATGCTTAGATTTCATATGACTGTGAATGCTAGTTGTTCTGCTCATAACCTTTAATACTGTACTGCACGATTTTAACTCAGGTACTCATTAAAACCCTAAGAAGTGGTGATGTATACAGTATAAGTAGGCTACGTAAAAGTTTTGGTGGGGTCTGAAATGTTTGTCCAAGTCTGACCTGAGCCCAGGGACCTCACATGGCGAAATGTAAATAAAAAAATGGGCAATGATAATATCATAATATTATATTGTACTTTCCCTAAAATAAGCAGAAGTATTCTACATTCAACTATACTGCCCAACAGAAAATAAAGTGTGACTATTAGAGACAGGACCCTGCGGACACATCATTCGTGCCCCGCCAAGAGGCATGCACTGTACAGCCAGGCTGAAACTCTCTTTACTTAGACTGTCTTTACGCCACAAAGTCACACGAAACAGTAATCCGACCATCCCTGCCTGGTGCACATATTATCACTGTGCAACCAAACTTTCTTTGGTTTTATTTGTCGCAAGTTCTTCACTTATCTAAAATCCACAATCAATCGTTTACTTTTACGGATCAATGTCCTTAAGTAACTAACGGAAGGCATGTGCTAAACGATGAGGCTTAGGACATAGATTTTTTTTGTCAGTGTTTCATGTTTTTCCAGCACTTGATTCGACGCACTCTGTTGGCCCTAAAAGCTGTAATCAGCAGTTGCTTGGCCATCTGTTGTTCTTATTCAAAATATTGCTCCCTGTTAACAATGCACACTAATGCATTTTGATACGGAGCACAAACAAGATTGTTTTATTCGTACTTTTGCAGTGTCAGGTTGATAAGGCAGAAAATTGCTTTTGGATATCTGCGAGGAGAAGGAAAGAGTCGGGAGAAGCTCAATCTTTGTGCTCTTAGGCATGTTTTTGAATTGCTTTTTAAATAACATACAATTACCTTGTTTAGTACTGGAATGGTTGCTTTGTCTGTCCCCGGCTTATTTGAGCTCTGAGGCACACTGAAACATTAGTGTGCCACCAGAAGAAACTTTGGCAAAATTCTATTTACCGATTTTGGATGAGTATCTGAGAAAGTTGAAAAAAGTGAGGAACGTATAAACAACGCAAACGACCAAAGTATAAACGAGGTAAACGGAATGCATGGACTGACTGGTAATTATTGCTGTTAAGATTCTGACGGGTACAGGAGTAATCTATCGAAGTGAAGTAAATACCATCAAAACCACACACCGTAATCTTAAAATGATTAACTGCAAACATTACTCAGAGGTGTTCAAACTGGCCTCTTATGTACACGATGGTGTTATCTGGAGAATCCCAAAGTTTCTCACAGAGAATGCAAACAGACCCAGACATAAGAGTGCTTTGCTTTGTTTTTCCTCTTTCCCCTGCTAATCTTCCCAAACAAGCCACATTTGGAATATCGCAATCGCAGGAGGAATTACTGCACAATTCAAATATGCAGGACTTAACAGCTGCAAATAGAAATTGGCCAGGAAACTCACAGAGGGCTGAGTGGATAGAGCCATTTAACTCATTTTCAGTAGTGGGCCCATGAGGTAAATGATATGTGATCTGTGCAAAGCCAATAGTTGAGTATGCTCAAAACTCATGAATATTCATGACGGGAGTGGCTGCTAAATTGTTGTCTGATGCTTTGCACGGTGACAAATTCTCAGAGACATGGCAACTTGCCATGAAATGTTACCAGCAGAAGCTTTAAGCATGTAGATGACACCGCATACGTTGCGTATACTATATTTTGTGTTTGTCAGGACGACATACACGTAAAGTCTCGTGAAAGGAGGTCATTATCTTGGTGAAGAATGTCTTACCGTATCCGACAGGTAGCAGAATCCTCCAGGTGCAGTCCAGATTACCTGGGTAGTTTCCAGGAAATCCAGGGCTTAAGATGACATTGCTCAGGTCATAGAGGGTTCCGCCACACCGAGCTGAAATATGCACATCCATGATATCGAAAACCGTCTGCACTGCTCAGAATACATATCTCATGCATAAACAAACTGCTGTAAGGACAGGGAAACTGGACGTGAAAGAACGGTCAGAGGCTAAACTCAAATGGCCTGTGCTTGTAAAGTATATAAAGAGGGAGGGTCATACCTATGCACAGAGGAGGGGGATAGTTCCAACGCCGTACCGTTCCAGGCATACATGAGATATGAGAGTGGCCCTGAAAAGGTGGAAAAAAATCCCCCCAAAACAGAGCAATAATTATACTTTTGGTGTTACTTTTGTATGTCAGTACTATACCTGACGGCAGATGTGCTGTATTTCCTGTTCCTGTTTCACACTCAGCACTACAGGCCTGTTATAGACTTGTAGACCGTAAGGGAATGTACAGGCTTCATTCGTGGAACTTGCACATCATTCAAAATTCGGAATCTATCATTGGGGTTAGGTCAGAATTAATCTGGGGAGGAGGGAGAGTGGGGGGTGGGGGGTGGGTTCGTAAGGGAGAGAGAAGCCATGTGGACATCAGATAGGAGGGAAACGTATGACTAATCTAAAAAGACGCCTCGAGGCACGTCAAGTTTGTTCAATATCAACTTATTATTAGTTTGTTTAGGGGTGGGTTAAATTATGCTATTATGCATCTAATAATGAGGGCTCCACTTGCTTCAGAACTTGAACACATAACATTAACACTAGACTAGCTAACTAGCTGGCTATGCCGTGTGAACATAACGTTTACATTTTGACCAGGCGAAATGTAACTGGGCGACTGAGGGCCAAGTTACATGAAATTATTTAGAATAGCTTTGGAATAGAGCATGGAAAAGTATTGTTATCAAAATGAGGCCAAGTTACAACAAACAATATTGGCTATCATAGCTCACTAATTAAAGCCAATATTGTTTGTTGTAACTTGGCCTCATTTTGATATCAATACTTTTATCGGCCCGGCCTAGTTTAATTAATAACTTACAAACTGTGCTTTGTATGTGTGAGTAACTTGGCGTTTTTGTATGCTGAAAATGTTTTTTGTGGAGATAATAATTGTCAGTGTCATGACATAACTAAACATAGGCTATATGGCAAATACGTTTTTGGTATATTGCCGTTGTTTCTCTTCATCAAAACATTTGTAGCGGCACGAGCTGACTTAGAGAATGCAATGGGAAAAGCTTTCCCCTCCCTCAACATAGTCTTGAGCAACCCAGTGCTCTTGCTGTGTGAACACAGGGTTAGTCTTGCCAAGCAGGTGATAAAATTACCTGTGACAGCCAAAATGAACTTTTGTAGCACCCCATATGTAAATAAATGTAATGAAAATATTTTAATTTGTTTATTCGTGCCGTAAAATTTATTGTTTGTGCCGTTATGATTCTTAACATATGAAACATGATAAATAGAACAATAACCTATGTGCATCCTTAGGCTACTTGTTCCCCCCTTAATCAAAGGAGCATAAAACATGACTGACAGGTGGACACACACAGGTGGATACAACAGGAGACTGTCACACTGTGTCACCCATCTGCTCCTTCTCCCCCTTGTGTGACACACACACACACACACACACACACACACACACACACACACACACACACACAGGAGGGGGAGACATTGTCCATTGTTCCACAGAGAGAGGCTGCATTTTTATTTTTTCAAAGAAGGGCTGTGGTGCTACGATAGTTTGAAGAACGATGACATCACTCCCGGCCATAGACTTAATAAAGGCTAAACCTATAGACTATCGTGTCTGATATTTCAAGAACTATAATACCAAAAAAATGTATTGTTTGCAAATTAACACAAATGCTATGTGTAAAGTTAATAATTATTTAGTCAAAGTAATGCTCACTTACTATGAAATACTTCTTAGAGTAGAGTGCATCTGACTAAGCTGTGTTTAAACTATCTGACAAAAATTTGACTAAAATTCTGTTAGGTTACACTGACTAAAACCTGAGTAAAACTACATTGAAATAAATGACTGAAATATGACAAAAATGTAATACATTTTTTCTTGAAAAGGCAGACTAAAGACTAAAACTAAAATTAAAAATTCCTGCAAAACGTGGAAGTGGAAATTACCAGTGTAAAATCAAAGGGACCAGGGAGGGACAAGCAAAAGCATCCGCAGTCACAAAATGAGTGCAGTCACTGTGTTTTTATGGTGTCTTACTGATTTTGACCAATTGTGGTACTTGGCATTGAAAAGCAAACCATTCTGATTGGTTGGTGAGTGTCAGGGTGGCAACTCTACCCATTGTAAAGTTCATACAACCTTGTCCTGCCATATCTAGATGAACCAAGTGTTAAGTACAGTTGCTCACCTGCAGAAGGTATCCAGGCTCACAGCTGAATGACACCACCTCGTTCACCATGTATCGATCTCCCGCCTTTATTCCATTGCTAGGCAACAGTGGCTCTGGGCAAGTGGTGAGACCAACCGCTGCATTAATCAGAAACAAAAGAGAGCCTCCGTTGTGATTTCTAAAGTGTCTTTTTAGCACAGATTTCAGGTTGTGAAATATAACACTATGGCAGACACAGGGAGTGAACGTTACCATGACAACTGTTTAGTCAAGTGAGCACGAAGAACCATTTGTGTCTTTTCTGTTTAGAAGCGCTGATTTAAACTGCTGCACTGTGTCCCTCGGCTACATCAAATGCACAGCCCATGTCATGTTTTCTGTGTTTTGCATTACTAAATAATTTAAGAATACCACCAAACAATGTAGTCTTGTACAGATCTCACACACACCAACACAACCTATTGCTCCTTCAACCTAACGCAGGCACAGTTCTTAATTGTATCCAATTAGAGGATTATGTGTTTCCATGACGCATATTATAACACCTGCATTAACACGGTATGAAATCCTTGTAAATTATTCAGAATTATTATACTAGAAACAAATATCCACTTTCGATATGATTTCTATAGTACTGTCGGTTTCTAGAAAGGTAAACACATATTCCACATTTTCACTACTTCAACATACAAACACTATTCAGCTTATCTCACCTCAATGTCCTTTTAATGATGAGTCAAATGTACAGTGTATAGACTAGGTTACAGTATGTAGGTTTTATGAGTAGTCATTTGTACATAATATAGGTTTAAAAATTTGTCATATGTACATCATAGGGGGTTTATGAGTAGTCATACGTACAGTATAGGTTTTATGATTAGTCATGTACAGTATGTAAGTTATAATGTGATGAACGTGTTTTTAATTTTTCATGACCTCCAAGGTTTCAGTAATTTATATAAACACAGACAAATCTTGGATTATTTTAACCAATGCACCTTTACCTCTTGCGATCTGTTGACTCCAGATGCACAATTTAGAATTGCCCCTCGCCATTAATAACAGAGAAAGATTAATAACAGAGGAACCACAATATTCAAAAGGTTTAAAATGTACCTGTTAAAAATGTCATGCAACTACTTAGAAGTTTTTAAAAAATTATAAAAATTTTGGTAAAAACTGTGCTTTGTGACATTACATTAGCTGGAAAATTGTTGCCCAGTTCTTGTTCCTCAGAACTAATGCCATGTTATCAGATGGTCTGACACTTTAAGAGTCCTGTTGATCTTGCTTTCTTTGTCTCTTCGCCTGTCACTTATTTTGATCAATACCCTATCTCTTGTAAATTGTAGTTCTACCTTCCTGACACTCATATTGCACATACCAAACATTTTGTGAGCTGCTTTTCTAAGAGAATTCATCAATAAAATGTCACATATTCAAGCAAGGCAGTGCCAAAGAATAAATGAAGAACTTGTCTCAACAGATGTCTGTTGAGAACAGAAGTAGAAGTTTTTCTTTTTTTGTTGTATAAAACCAGTTTGCTACTTTAAAATAAGATCTCATAGAAAATAATCTCAGTACATTCCAAATGGTTTTGCCTTCAGTCGCCGCTTGTTTTTAATGATAGGGGGGGGGAAATAAAAACCCTTAAAATTCCCCAGTAGCAAGGCAGTTATCCCTGTATAGGTTGTACTGGAAGGCCTTTGGCATTTCATGACTGGTACGCAGAAGACATATGGCAGTCTGGGTAATTAGAATGCTGCCATATCTCTCACAGCTGAAAAATCTAGATCGGCTTGGCATCAAGAAGGCAGTCGTTTTATAGCAAACTTTACTCGGTTCACAGATTCCCTGCAGATTCTCCTGCTGTCAGACAGTCGCAGATTTATAACTGTAGCTCCACTTTTCTGGCGCTCATAAATGCAGCACATGCCTTGAGAATGGTTGTAAACATGCTCTGTGATGTGCTGCAGTCTCTGCGAGTGCATTATACCAAGGTTGTTTTGGATTATTCATGACATCTCACGGCTTTCCACACAAAATAAAGACACAAAAAACAGAATGGCTTCTGGCAGCGCAGGACTGAAAAACATTAAAACAAGTTCACAGTTCCAGGCAAAGCTTTTGGTAGTACAGATCAAAAACGAAATAAAAGTTTCGCCACCAAAAAAAGGTTCTCATTGCTGAGTGAACATTATGGTAAAGTAAGCTAGATTAAAAAGAGCTCATACAGTTACAACCTCAATCAAATAAATGTTTTATGCATGATCCCACACAGCTGCATATGGAAGGAGACTCATTAGCATAAAAAGGTGTTTTCATCTATTTTTGTTCTATGTCTGAAATGCTTATATAATAGACATTATTTTAACACACCTTCAACCACCTCAGGCTAAAAAAACCAATATATAAATAAACACAGGGGCTGTGTTATAGTTATTGACAAAGTGCACTGCACATGGCCAGCCAGGAATGCCATGTTTTATGTGACAGTAAGACTGCAAAAAACACTATCTGCCAGTTTATGAACAAGGAATTTATAAAACTATATCCTCTGATCTTGCCCTGGAAGAATGGAAAACTGACTGACATGATCGAGACTGATCCTCTTATTCTGTCCAAAGAAATTGTAAATAATACAGTCAACTCTAAATGACACTGATAACATGCTATCATTCACAACCACTGATATCATGACACTGACAACATGAACTAAGGAACAGGGCCATGAAATGATGAATGGGGACCCGTGGTCACCATTGGTAAACAAGAGTGATGTCTGCTGCAGAACCACAACTAATACTATGCAGTACTATCCTCTTCCCTTACTCCATGCACAGAGGGTGGTGCACATTTAACACCCTAGGGTGTTAAATGTACACAAGCACTGTTAGATTTACACCAGCATTTTTTCTATGTGTGATCATAGCGTCTCCCCTGCAGGTCACACCCTGTGGAGGAACCCCACACAATGCGCTCTTAGGAAAAATATAGTTCTGCAAATAATCATTGTAAGGCAATACTGGCAATGCTGTATTTGCGTTGTTTTTGGTTTTTCTTGTACTGTTTTTGTTGTCATTTCTCCCCCTTCCACCAGATCCCACAAATGTGAAATAGATTTGTGTGTTTTTTTCACATTTACATATCAGTTAGCAGATAATGAAATGTTCTCTCATCGCAGTGCGCTCCCCACCTGCAGATCAGAGATGGCCAGATGTCAGACTTGAATGGTAATACCAAGCAGAAATCATGTTATGCACATCTTTAATGGCATGCAAATCTGCTACAGCAAACTGTTTGTTGGGTACCTTCAATGGCAAATGAAAATGAAAATGGACTGAAAAACTCCATAGACATGCTTTTATCCATCACCAAACAAGACACCCAGAATCTGAGTCACGTTTAGCAACAGAAACGTGAAAAACTAAAAGTGTGATATACCAATATCTACAGGGGGTATCAGTGCAGTATTTTAGGATTTGCACATTAGACACACTATCATCTTAAAGGCTTAAAAAGACCTTTCATCTGTTAATGGATCAGAACGTATTTGTTTTCATGATTTGATCAATGATTATTGTATAGCCACGTTTCCATTAGGGTTAATTAATTAGAGCCAGTGTTATGCTATATGTCTAATGGATGCAAGCCATGTGAGCATTAAAATTAAATTAGCCAACTATAAAAATGCTAGACCTGAGTGTTTTTAATAATGCACCAGTTTGGAAAAATGCTAATCAAACAGCCTAAATGTGCAGACTAGGTAAACTAGAGAGAGCCACACCAAACGTCACAGAAGATAAAAAAATCTATCATTCCCACTTGCAAATGATTCAAATAAGGTCGCAAATAATTAATTCATATCAATTTATAAACCATAATGAAGTACTCTACATTGTCATTTACTCTCACAAAAGTAATTATTTCAAAGCAACAGTTTTTAATTTATTTATCCTGACTTGTGACGGTAAACAACGCTATGTCTTGCTTCTTCTGGGAGTTCTTTGCCTTTCCCATGGTGATGGATAACACAGATTGTACATGTGTGTTACCTCATTTTTATACCCCCGGGAAACAAGACACCATGAAAAGCCATAGTACAGTTCCCTAAGATGAAGATGAACTTAAAAAGTAGCCTGTTAGTGCATTTATATTAGATTTAAAAATAATAAATATTAGAGGTTCTAATTAGCATACAGTCATATAATATATATATATACAGTATATTATTATATATTATTATATATTCAGTCTGAATATATAATATAGCTCAGTACTTTTAATGTTTACTTTATACGTAACATTCTTTGATTATTTTTTATCAAGGGTGTGTGTGTGTGTGTGTGTGCCTGTGTGTTTGTGATAAAGGCCCTAATGTTAACATGTTTGCATTGATATATAAGTGTGATATACCTACGGACTGGTCATCTGACCACTTTCAGTAAAACGCCTACTTTACTCTGGATCCACAAAAGGCAACCCAGCCCCACATATTCTTCCCTAGATCCTGGTTATGCCCTCCTCTGTACTTCTAGTTAACCCATAAGCTGCAACCTGCGTGCATCTGTAGCGGTTTCATCTTCGTCCAGGATGTCTCATCTCTACGACCAACCCAAAATCCAAAAACAGGCTTACGCTCTAAAGGTTTATCTTCGGTTGCCTTTGGAAACAGAGGGGAAATTTCTCACTTTTTCTCCCTCAGCAATGCGATTTCTCAGTCTCACTAATGATTTATACAATACCTCAGTGCGCGCTGGTGTAAGGTACTCCTACAGGAAACCACTCTATCCACGAACTGGCATAGCTTAATCACAGCTTATTGTTTAACAGTACTACCTCCCAAGGCCATTACCTCTCCGTTGGCAGAGCATCATTGCCATTCCTTTCCTATTATATACACAACAAATTGCACGGTTTCTTTGAAATATGCCGCGAAGCGCTCGCTGACAACACCTTTGCTTAGAGCGTGATGTCAGATATAATGTGATTCATTGATTGACCTGTACAGTAGAAGGCCTGTTTGCCGGTTGTTCTTTCCTCATGTTCAAACAGATTTGTCAGTGTGAGAGTGAATCAAGAGTGGCAATTGATTGGGTAACCCTTGCCAGCTGGAAAACTACAACTTCTGCTGAGTGATGGCAGGTAAAGACAGGCTGACAACCTTTTTTAAGGGTAACAAATTGTCTGTAGACTATCGTTTCCCCAAAGTAAAGCGCATGCCTTCCTGTAGAGTGCACTGTGATCGACCCAGCCTGACCCAAAGGAAAAGTATTGGATCCAGAAAATGCACCAGGCCCAAGACATTATGTGGCATTATGGATGAGTGTGTGGAGCTTTTGTAGATCTCTAGTGCTCCATGGCAAATTATCAGAGTTCATGAGGGGGAAAAAAAAACTAATTGTAAATATTAACACATCTGCAGCTGTTAAATTTAAACATTTTAATACTATGGAATAAACACACACACACACACACACAAACAGCACAACAGGCATATTGCAGGTGTGTGTTGTGTTATTTTGAGCTCATATTTTGTGAAAACGCATAAATACTAAACATATATTTAAGTGAAAGAAGGTGATAAATTGGCCAAAAATAATGGTTTCACTGGACAAAACGTCTAAAGTAATAATGGTGTAATTAAGTATGATATACTCACTTTTGTATTCTAAGTGGAATCCAGCAGCAACCACACTGATATCCGTATGGAAGTGCAGGTAAAGCTGATTAGAGGTGCTGTTGAGCAAAGCCGGGGCTGTGGTTCCTGTAACACAGAACATCCCGGGTGATTAGAGGTGCTGTTGAGCAAAGCCGGGGATGTGGTTCCTGTAACACAGAACATCCCAGGTGATCTTTTTCCTTTTTCCATACCCACAAAGCTGAAGAGTGTGCAAATAAATACACTACAGTTCAAAAGTTTGGAATCACTGAGACAGTTCAAAAAAAAAATGTATTCACCATGGTAGCATTAAATTGATCAAAAAATACAGTCAAGACATTGATAATGTTAAAAACTACCACTTATATTTAATTATATTTCCACTCTAGCAATTGTAGCCATTTTTACACATAGTCCCCCCATTTAAGGGCACCAAAAGTTATTAAGATAAATTTAAATAAAGTAATCATATTTAATATTTGGTTGCATATCTTTTGCATGCCATGACTTCCTGGTGTCTGTGACCCAACAACATCAAAGACTCTTGATATCTTATTTTCTGGTACTCCTACAAGTGATACTATAATCTCTCTGCATTTGAATTGATCTCTATGGGAATTGGGGGGGAGGAACTAGATTAAGCTGTAAATTACACAGGAATAGTATGGAACACATGGTTGGCTAAATTAAGTCAACAAAGGTCTGAGGTATCAAACGAGCCTCAATCCATCACTCTGATGCCAGGTGTGCAGTAGATATGGATGGGTCACTTTAAGGGTTGTTCCTCTTGACTCATTTTCCTATTGAACTTTATGGAAACATAAGTCAAGAGAAACAACCCTTAATGTGATCCATCCATATCTACCCAGAATTCTGCTCCTAAAATCATTCCTAAAATGCAGTACCGCAGGGACAAAGCAGCTGATTGTGTGCTGAGGCATACTAATTTCTCATTTTTGACAGCACTGAAATAATCTGAACAATCAAAGTAAGAAATATCCTTTAAAAATGTATACTTTCATTTGTATTAACCCCTTCGTGCAGATGGCAAATTTGGTCAAATCTCACCTATTTAGGGGGTGCTCTGTTTAAACTTTGTATTTATTTATTTTCATAATTTAATTCAAAATAAAGTGCCACAAATGCAAAGACACTTTAGTTTGCAATGAAATACAGAGAGCTACATATAGGAAACAGGTACATCTATACATTTCCTGGATCTTAAACTCTGTGAGGAAACTCTGAGGAAACAGGAAAATGCTACCAAATGATCTAACTTCAATGAAAGTCGGTACATGAAACAGAAAACATGACTGAGCAATGCCTTACACTACAGTGTGTGAAATACCCTCAAAATGTGAAAATAACCATATCTAACGTAGCCTACTGGACAAGACAGTTGTGAATAAAACGGGAATCACGTGAAATACTTCAGAGCTGCAGGTACAGAATATGGGGTGTTTGATGTTGTGTAATAAGAAGCTGAACTGGTGGGTATTTCTCAAACAGATTGTCCAAGACAATAAATGACCACTGCATTTTTAAAGGGACATCTCTATGCTTAAAACCAATGGTAGGATTGTATTTTTATTTTATATTTAGTAGCAGATATTTATAGTAGAATGTCACGTCCCGTGCCTCCACATCCTAGTCTAGTCCTGGTTTTTCCGTTTATCTATTTTCTATCTTGTAGTTCTGTAGTTCCATTCTGTGTTTTCCCTTTCTCCCTCCATTTTGTGTCTCTGCTTCCCCACACCTGAATTGTGTTCTCATTAATTTCGTCTCACCTGTTTCTCGTTGTTTTTTCGTTAGTCTGGCTTATAGTCTCATTTGTTTCTGTGTTCTCTGCCAGATCGTTTTGTGCTCTGCATTTGTGCTTGTCTCAGTTTTTCCAGCGTTTGATTCCTGCGTGCTCCTTTCCGCTTCCGAGTTCCTGTTTCCAGTCCTGTGTTTACCTGTCCAGTTCGTTCTCCTGCCTGTTTCTGTCCAGCCCCGTTCCAGTCCTCCTGTCCGCCTGCCCTTACCTGTCCTAGCCCTGTTCCTGCTCCTCACCCTCCTGTTCTCCAGCTCTCACGAATTCCCCGGTTCTGACCCTTGCCTGGAACTGTCTACGAATCTGCCTTGCCTGTATTGTACTGTTTACTGGACTTTGACCCTGTTCTGTCGACCTTGAATACTTTTGGTGTCTGTGAGTGGATCCGATCAGTTCACATAACAGTAGGATATGACACAATAATTTCACATGTTTATTTTGCATTTGAGTGAGCAGGGCTTTTCACAGGTTTTTTGGCATACGATCAGGCTATTGTTGGGTTTATCTTATTGCTATGATGAAAACTCACACATAGACGATATTGTCCACTATGTCACACATGGGTACGTATAGACTGGGTGCGGGGGTTGCTTGTTAAATTGACTTGCTATGGGAAAATACAAGTTACACATAGAAACTGTATTCTGCAGAGTCACAAATAATGTATCAATAAAGATAACACATGGAGTTTGAGGTTTCCATTCATAGTTTGGCTGCAGGAGCAACGAATGTCTCAGTTCAGCAAAATCTTGGCGCTAGACATCTGCGCAAAGGGGTTAAGAGACTTCGTAGCAACTGAGAAAAATAAAATGGCTACTCACTACGGCTATGCCGACAAATGAGAAAATATAAGATTTTGTCAACCCCGTAAGATATTTTATCTGCCCGAGTTGACGCCTATACTGGTGGGGCTGACTTCACTCTCAGTTCTCTTTATTAATTGAATCATGTCATTAAAATGCAATTTATTTTCAATTACCTTTGGTAGCCTATACCTTTGTGTGCGTTGCCAGCTTGCTGCTGTGCTGAGGCCTTTTTTAAAGTAGCATTGTGGTGTTTGAAGTAGCCTAGTACGCTGCTTGTTTGTTTGTGGCTACTTTGCTGTGTTGTGGTCTCTCCCTGGTGTAAGCTAGCTAGGCTACTTGTGTTTTGTAGAGTACTCTTGTGTGATGTGCTCGTATGAGACGGGAAGTATTGTGTAAACACAGAGACTCGTGACGATTGAGAGGAGGTCCAGAGGCATAGGATATTGGAGGCAAGTTGACAAGGTTTTTGTTTTGTGGAGAACTTGGTATTGTCTCATGTGGAGACTTTAGTCATTCTCATGTGGAGTGGCCTACTTGTCCTTCTCAATTCGGGTAGGTTGGTAAGTGGTTCCAACGCTTTTCTCATCTCACCGTCCAAGTCTCTTTGGATTCTCGATTTCATCTGTCTATCTTATTTTAATAAAACTATTTTGTGTTTCTAAATCATTTGTGTTTGATAAGTTTTTTATTTGCAAAACACACGTGTTTGTTTGAGAATCGTAGGGCATTTGTAAAACGTGTTCTGTAAGTTTTGGCACTAAATCAACTCCATAGGCTACAATAGGCCAAGTTTCTGAGGAACAAATCCGTGAAGGAACCACAAATGCTGTCTCTGGAATGAGTTAAAGGCACAATACGCAATTGCTGCAGGTCCCCCTAATGTCTTCGTATTGCACTGAAAAACACTTGCCTGAGTGAAATTATTAGCAATTGGCTTTGTGGCTCCCAGCAGTTGCATCTGAGAAACGGGCAAACGGCTAGCTCTTCTCTTTGTGTGAAGTAAATAAAACAAAAAAAAGAGTAGGCTACCTACTGTATGCATTTCTCAACTCGAACAATGAAACAATTAAATTAAAATTATAAATTCATATAATATATTATCTTTTATATATTTAATTCACTTTGTTGTTAATTGACGTTGTTTTTGTTTGTTTTAGCTTTTGGTGTGAAAAGCTTGCTGAAAAATAAAATGTGGCGGCACACACAACGCAACAACACAAACATAACTATAGGCTACTATAGGCTACTAGATGACATAGCCTAGCTTAAATGTATGGGCATTTCAGTCCATATGAATGATCACTTAGTAATATGTAGTGTATGAGTGAATAACAGGCCTACTATTTACGGACGCTTTAAAGCATTTGAAAGCACTATAGCTTGCAAGCTGAATGGGTATTAGAACCTTTGAGACGGTTCAACTGGAGATGAAAAAAAAAAAAAAAAAATAATAATATGAAGAGAGAAAGAAAAAAAAAAGGGTCTTTATTCTATTTTTACTGCTGAGAGCTGAACCCAGAGCTGATCCAGATTTGATTTTGATTTTATTATAATGGATTTATTACGGGTCATAAAATGATGATGGGTAGCCTACCTACTACAATATAATGTAAAACTCAAACATGTAGAAAAGCCAACTTTGGCTGTAGTACAATCTGCTTGATCCCATAAATTGATAAAGCCTAATATCTAGAAGCTACACATTTAAAAAATTGTCCCAAACTGCTAAATATTGTGCTCTTTTTAATAAAATAAAATAGACGATAAATTATATCGTTAAAGCCTAATCAAACCTGTTATCTTTTGCAAACGATTTAGTAGCCTAGCTCGCCCACCTATTTGCGAACAGTAAATCCTACTTGAGTAAATTGCATGAAAATAAGCCCGATATATAGATTTTTAAATGTCGGCAAAATGTTAAAAGAATACCTGAATATCATAACAGTGTATGCTAGGCTACTATAGGAATTCACCTACAAAGGACAGTAGGCCCTCGGTGACAGTAACCCAAATTGGGTTCTCTCTTCAGTCGCGTCACCTCACTGCATGACTCTCGTTCTCTTTTGCAAAGAATGGGAGTCTGTGAACAAGAACGAGAGTCGGACCGAGAGCAGTGAATGAGAGCGAGTGAATGAGAGCGAGAGTTGAAACGAGAACAAGATTCTGAACTAGAGGAGTGAATGAGTTTGTGAACGAATCTGGGAAACAAAACGGATGCATTAGTACATGTCATACCCGACATACAGTATATTGCTATGACTACTTTAGCGAATAGAGTTATAGAATTCTTCATCTTAATGCATCTTCATTTTAATGTAGATGACGATATGAAAACGGCTGAACAAATATTATTTACAGTGTACTCTGCCCTATACTTAAAAAAAATAAAAGTTGCATTAAAGCACATAAGCCCATAATGCAGTGCTTCATAGAATGCTTCTGGGGACAGCTGGAAAGACAACATTCCAATAATGCAGTGAAAAAATAAATAAATATATAATTCTGAAAAATGCTCTTTTAAGGTTGAATGACTTGACTAATCATTTTTTGAATGAAGTTTGACATCTCTGTGGAGCTCATGCACTAACCAGCTATTCAGAGGACCTCCATTGCTATTAGTGAGACAGGCATCGCTGCCATGTCACAAACACTGCAGCTGTGCATGAAATACACTCCACTGGATTGGATCTGGAAACGTTCAACAAGCTTCATTTCACAGTCTGCCAATGACCGTGAAAGCCTTAAGTAAGGCCTTTAGAGTCATTTATTTAAGTATTTGAGATTTGTGTTGAACGTAGACAATACATGTACATAAGGAAGGAAACCAGAAAGTAGGCTCTCAGAAACTAAAGGTCTAGTTTATGAATGCAAATGAAAGCAAAGACCAAGAGAAGTTGCGTGAAGATTCATTTTGCTATCAAACTTATCTAAGTTATCTAATCAAGATAAATTACTTGTAAGTTCAGTTTGGTAGTCCTGGGCATCCAGACTGATGGTATGTCCACCCCTATGAAGACATAGTCTGTCTTACCAAAAGGTTCAACGGAGAGAAAAAAAATGAATTAAACTGTGACATAGATAAAGTCAATTTCAACTTCACACCTTACACTTGGTATTGTTCTTGACATTAGCTAAGATGCTATTGTACACTGTTTTTTTTTTTCATTTGAATTGTGCTTGTTTCCAGGTTTTTGTTATCTTTAAAATACTGTTTATTTTTTTCAATTGAAAATTATTAATTAGCTTCATTTGCTCAAATTATGAAAAGTTTGATCAATTGCAATTTATCACAGAAAATCCATAACAAGTTAATTTTTTTAAATCATTTGACAACCCTAGAAAGTTGCATTCGTACTTTAGATATTACAATAAACATACATGGTGAAAGTGAGGCTTAAGTAAAAAGAGAAAAATCTTTAATTTCCCAATTGTAACTCAATTGGTATTTGATTAAGTGTGATTAATCTTCCATGAGTTATGATGCAAAGCAGGGGAGGACGAGAGAACACAAAGCCGATCTGACAGTTTAATTAAAGGAATTATACTAATGGATTTGTAAGTAAAAGTAGAATGAAAAGACTGATTGTAATGGGTGAGGGGTGTCAGGGATGTAAAATAGGACCACACAGAGGAGGCGAACCATGCATCTTAATGCACTGCCAAATTACATAAGATTTAACACCGAGCAGAATGTCACTGATTACTAGATACATACGGCGGACAATCCTAAACCCCAGACAGGGCCGCCTAGCAAACTAATCTCAGTTTCGGCAGTCAAGAGTGAACCACAGGATCCATTAATGAATACATGAGAGTGCATCTGTTGGACAACGTCTATAACCAGCGATTAGCCTACCTAATAACAAGTGGCCACAACTGGTCTATTATGTTGCAATCAATGTTATTTTCACATGGATTTGTACAGTTTGCCACACAGCATGAGAGCATTATATCTTTATGATTTGTCTCATATTCCAATTTACAAAATTAATAATATCCAGATGGCTTATCCAGGCTCCAGAAGAAGTCCGCTTTCGTTATAAGAGCCTTCACATGGTACAGCATACAACTGCCATACAGGAAGTATGTGTTGAAATCCAGCCGGAGAAGTTCCATTATTTCGCCCAAAATTATTTGTATGTGTTCCGTTTTTATTTAAACGTCTACTAAAACTTTGTTTTGTAGCATTTGTTGAAGAAACGTGGGCTTGGAACCAGAGGGGCGTAAGTGGCATTTTGGGTGAAAATGAGTTCTATGTATCAAATGAAAGCTCTTGATGAGCTCTATAGTCAGTGCCAAAAGGACACAACTGAAATCACAAACAATATTGAATAAAGCAACAAAACAACAAAAACCTAACACAAAAATTGAGAATAGTTTGGAACCAGAAGTGCACTTTATGCCATTCTGGCTCTGAACAATGCATTGTGGGTGGAGCCTTAAAACAGCACTTAAGCCAAAATGGCTGCCAACACATCAAGGTCATACATAGAAACAAGAAAACTTCTAACAGCAGAAGAGGTTTTACTGAGTTTAAAGCAAAACCAGATGATCTTGAAGAGCAAGATGAATTGAGTCAGGAATCAGAGTCAGGGTCAGCTATGAAGGATGAAGGTAAAGTATATACAAACCCCAATTCCAGTGTGTAAAATGCACATAAACGCAGAAAGCAGTGATTCGTCAATCTTCTTTTATATATATTTAATTGAAAACAGTACAAATAAAAGATATTTAGTGTTTTACCTTATCAACTTTATTTATCTTTGTAAATATACGCTAATTCCGAATTTGATGCTTGCAACATGTTCCAAAAAAGTTGCGACAGGGGCAAAAAAGACTGGGAAGTTCAAAAAACACTTGTTTGGAACATTCCACAGGTAAACAGGTGATGCTATCATGACTGGGTATAAAAGGATATCAAAAGACTCTTGATATATTATTTTCTGGTACTCTTAAAAGCGATACTATAACCTCTCTGCATTTGAATGGATCTCTATGGGAATTGGGGGTGGGACTAGATTAAGCTGTGAATTACATGGGAATAGTATGGAACCCATGATTGGCTAAATGGCTGTAAATCATCAAGGCTCTGCGGTATAAAACGAGCATCAAACCATCACTCTGCTGCCAGATATGCAGTAAATATGGATGGATCACTTGAAGGGTGGTTTCTCCTGACTTATTTTTCCATAGAGTTCAATAGGAAAATGAGTCAGGAGAAACAACCCTTAAAGTGATCCATCCATAATTACAAATTGTATCCATTTTTCTACTTTTTTCTAATAATTCTAATTGTTCAAGTGTTTATTAAATTGCCAAATGAAACTAGGTGAGTTTCTGTATTGTTCATCGAATACGCCCCTCGTTTACATGCTAGAAAATATTTTTTTTGTGCCAAAAAGGCGTATGTGACCTTTTTTGGGCATAATTTCAATGTTTTTTAATGTTTTGGGATATTGTATTGTAATAATATTGCTCCGTTAGTGCCAATTATTTTATTATGTATGGGGTTCCAATATTATGGTTGAACGATAATAAATACAGTTGTTGAAAGTTTGGTGAAAATTTATTTTGGCTCTCCTGTAAAGTTTGCCAAATGGCACTTACGCCCCTCTGGTTCCAAGCCATCGTGTCCACATCCATAAATACTTTTATTCGGGTGAAGCTGTGACACAGATGTTTTGCCGTAAACCACATGTGGCTCTCCAATGATCTGACCTTTTATCAGCATGGTGGTACTGTACCACTGTTGCTGAGCTAGCAGCCAAGTTCATTACAGGCACTTTGCAAAGATCACTTTGAGCTGGGCCACAAATCCCTCAACTAGAAGATACAAGAAATTTTAAATCGGCCCCCTCTCCCACGAGAAGCCTACTTTTCCAGATCCTGCTCTACCGGCTGTGGAAATTAGCACATCTTAGTAAAACTGTTAGATGAACTGCTAATACCAGGACCGTCCACACTTAGACTCAAAGAGGACAACCCTCACCCTCCCCTGACCTCCCCAAACCACTTTAAAATTCACCTTTTCATCTTGTGTTCCATCAAACTCAGCCATGCATGCATCCTATTGGCCCATTAAGCAACTTACTCGTAGCTGAACAAAGGAATCAATTCCATTTCAACACAATAATCCATGAACTAATTTGATTTGTTCAGTCAAGTTTTCTGGAGATTAGATTAGAACCAAAAACCAATCACCCCTTCCAGCCTTTAAAGTTCCCTCAATCAACCAGGTCAGTATCTTACTTACCCGATAATGAGACGATTGGCTTTGTCCGTGAAAGAACCATGAGGGTGAATAAAACATGCTTTTTTACTGACGACCCAGAGCAATATAGAGGGAATGTTTTTTTAATCTTTAGAATGACTGGACGATATTACTGAAAAGATTGATGGCTCAGTGAAACTATATTTGGTTTTAATTTCTTTTAAACTCAAATGACTATAAGGGGATAACTGCAAGTGATTAAATTAGATTTTTTGAAAAATATCCTGTGGGACGTTGTCAAGGGAAGCCCATGGGGCCTGCACACTGCTCAACATTTAAAAAGTAAAAAATTATTTTGGATCTGGTTTCTTACTGTAATCGTGCACAGCTGTTCATTTTCTGGGAATATAGGGTTTATCTGATTAATGAAAATTCAATGGAAACAAACAGTGACTGCCAACTGGATGGCAAAAGTTTTGTCTCTTGTGTCCACATTGTTATTTATCCAATGCAAAATGAGGACATTCTGCTGCTGTTTAAAGCATGTCCGGGAATTAGTCTTGGATTCACACCAGTATCTGTTATCCTAAAGTTATGAAACATAAAGCCAAGTGTGGTATAGAAGTATTTATTGCTTTTCTTTTAAAATTATTTTTTACCTTTTACCTTTTTTTACCGCCATGTTCACTCTGTAGACATGGCGATAATGTGGCTCCAATTTACAGTACAGGGGCTCGCTTCGCGAAAGTTGCGACGTGCGAGTTGCAATCAATTTCTCCTGCACTTTTTGGAGTGTTTGGAATTCATATTTGCCCTTCAGGAAAAAATGTAATCAGCATCATCTGCTGAATGCTGAACATTAAGGATACATAGCAAGATTGTATCGCCCTTCGTTCTGTGTGGGCTGGCCACGGGTGTAGCCAAGGTTGCAAGTGGTATCTTGGGGAGGACGGTGGGGTGGGTTGAAAAATTCACCTTGCGGTCAGATTAAATTGTAATTTGCGCGTTGTAGGCTAATATAAAAATATAATTTGAAATATTCATTTTATTTGAACTATTAGGTCTCCGCAGTAGGCCTAATATAGCCTACACTTTATAGTAACGTTATGCGTATTGCTATTTGTTATGTTCAAATGAAACCTACCCATTGTCACCTAGAAGCCATCCATCAGTAATACAAATTGCTCACACAGTTGCTCCAAATGTAGCTGTCGTGTGCGCTTCCATTTAGTTCCAGGGCATCACATACAACTTGTAGGCAGTGTTTAACGAGTGTTAGGCTACTTTTCTACACACAGAAGTGTGTTCGTTCTCAGTCGATGCCCTGGTGGGAATTTGCGACCCATCAATTGCACCAAAGAGTTCTGGGAGACCACTCCTTTCACTTGACATCTGTGTTGCGGGCTGAATTAAATCAGTAGGCTATATACAAAGTGCAGTGCTGTCGTCACTTTACAGACGAATTGGACGTATCGTTGCTTATTCCATAACATTGTCCGATGTCCGACAAGCCAGAGAAAGCTACCGGGTGCCAGGAAGTACAGAGCTGTCACTATTTGAAGCGAGACAGGTAGGGCCATGCTCTGTTATATGTTATGTATGGCCTAAGAATGTTGCAAAAGCGTAGCCTAATATTCCATCCCTTATAAAAAAAGAAGTTTATAAAAGAAGGTCTTTTTCTGAACTAAATCCCAGACAGGCTACTTAAAGTGCACTTTCATTTTAATTTGCAGAAGCAGTTTCAAGTAGCCTACAAGTTTAGAAGTAGTTTAGAAGTAGTTCATAAATGGTAGTAGCCTATACTTAAGGTTTAGTTCCAGAAAATGCATAAATACTGGAAATACTGTAAATACATAGCCCTATTTAGGTTTATAAAGTTGTCTACGTAAAATATAGGCTAGTCTACTTTAAAATAAACTTGATGTAGGCCCTACTTAAGTATACATTTAAAAATGTACTTTTATGTAGGCTACTAGCCTATGTTTTTGTAAGTGATATCTTTCTAACAACTGATCTCCGTAGTAATCTAAATGGTGGAAGCGATCACAAAGAAGGTTCTGCCTCCATCTCCGCACAATCAAAGGAAACGCCATACTTGCAAGGAAAAAATGTTTTGCGAACAGCCTGTAGTCGTCGCACTTTTATTTGCGATTTGCGAGGGATGTGCATGTGATGCATTTTCGTGAAACGCGTTTTGAAAAGAAATTGTGATCTGCGAGTGAAAATCTGTGAAACGAGCCCCAGGACTGTTTTACCTCACCTGTTCAAACATACACTGATCAGAAATGAAGTTTGCACCTGAAAAGCTCCCCAGTTTTGGAGTTGTCATGTCTCCACCATCATAGATTTCCAGGGAGTCCCAGTTGTGCTCTGTAGCAAAGCTCATCACTTGGATCTGAAAATAAATCCATCAACATTAAACAGCATTACACTGACACTCTAAAAACACATGATGCATTTGAATTAAGTTACATGAGCCTTGATTACTTAAATCCTGGATGATAATGATATGCCAATTTATTTGGGGGAAATTGTATAAAGTACTATTATTAAAATAATACAAACAAGACCGTTGTTATAAAGGCATCACAGTATCTTACTTGCTACCTCATTAACTCTAATCTATAAGCTATTACACAAAACCTTTCCCCACTCTGATAATACTGTAAACGGCGTAAAACAAATCAAGTAATCTGAAAGGAAAAAAATCTCCTGGTTCAGGAATAATTTTTTTCTGAACTGCGAAAACCATCCCCATGGTTTTTTTTTGTTGCAATATTTTACATATCTATTTTTAAGCTCCTGTCATTTAAATTTTTCAGTGGGAGGACTACTGGTTTAATTGGGTTACATCCCCTTTCAGCAAAAGTGAAAAAAAAAAAAAGATTAAATGTTTTTTTGAACTTTATTCCAAAGCAGTTTATCTCTCCTGATAAGCATAAATCAGGCTTGTCTGGTTCTTGCCTGGATCCCAGCCCCTTCTGTGACAGTGATCCTCCACACGCAGTTCAGGCTGTTTCCATACGGCTCGGGAAACCCAGGGGAAAGAATGGTACCCCTCCTTTCTGTCAGATTCCCACTGCACGGAACTGCAGGGAGACATGGGTGGGGGAGAGTTATACATCTATACAAATGTTTTTTGGCTCAGATATCCTTGATGTAATTATGACCATAATAATTTATTGCATATTTACACTTACTAAATAACTAAATGTTTCATACAGATCCATTATATGCATTTCAGCTTGTCTAAACTGACATGTCATTTTATTTTAATTACAGTATATTGTATATTTTATCAGTGATAGAAAGTAAGAAAGTAAATATTATAGTAAATACTAAAGTAAATAGTAAATACTCAGATGCATTACTCGTGTTTTGGTACTTAAGTGTTTTATATTCCTTTATTTCATTAATTACTTTTACTTTTGACATTTAAGTACATTGTAAAACAGATAATTTTTTTTACTTTTACTCAAGTAGTGTTTAAATATGACCCTTTTTACTTTTTAAATAAAGTGTCTGTACTTGAAGTTTTGCTTTTGGCTGTTTTTGTCCTCTCCACTGTTCCTTTTATAAGTGCATTAAATAAACACCGTCTTGCAGCTTGTTGTGGGTTTTGTATAAAAGCATTAAACATTTTTATGGACAGTGGAGAGTTTATATGTGTGTATTAAAAACTCACATGCTGTTATGTCTCGTATCTCATGAAGTTTTCATATTGTTTTTTTATGATCACATTGCCTAGGTTAATATGGTAACAAGAAACACATGTGGCTTGAATAAAATAATAATTTAAAAAAACTACTGAAAAAAATCACTTTATAGTAGCATGTTGCTGGAAAATACTGCTTTCGTTGGGAATTAATTGCCATTCTCCGTCAGATAACTGTGTAGTTTTGATTGAATCAAGGGGTGACTTGTACTTTACTCCAACTCTAATACTGATGGGTTCATCAATGGGGTGTAACTCACCGCCCTCTACCCTCACCAAAAGAGCACATCCCTGTTTGGTAATCTGAAGAGCCGCATGGTCTCCCCAGGCAGTGGCATAACTCATTGTGTTTTATTCCATAGCTCGCATACTTATGAATTCCTTATATTCCTGCTTCTCTTAAATATGCAAAAACATGTCAGTTTGATCTATAAGCCCTAGTTCAAAGCTTTTGGCATCCCTCAGAGTCTGTCTTTATTTTTGCTCCATTTTCCTACAAATCCCGAGATCACCTAGCAACAGAAAATGGGAGTTTTTTTCCCACTGCACTCATTGTCAGCCTGGAAGCACCACGTACAGACCAGCATTGACTCGTGGAGGATGTTGGTAAGCAAATCACTGACTGATGCAATTAGCTAGGATAAGTCTGTTTTGACAGCTTAATGGATTCTGGAGAAATCTTTTGTGGGAGATAGCTGGCCAGGGTTCAATGAAAGATACTCAGAAAAAAACTACACCATATGAGGTGAACCAAGGGGCAAATGCAAGTCTAATCAAGTGCACTGCCAAATAATGACCAAATATCAGCAGTTGTAGTTGCAGCCCTTTTAATAGCAGGAGCCATATCTTAACAAGGAGACCTAATCTGTCTGGTAAACCTAAGAAGAAGAACAATTCTGATTTCCTAAACACTTGAATTGCCACAGTTTTGCACAATGCGTACTGACCATGTGACATTACATTTTAAAACATGCAATTACCCCATGTGATACCTACCGTCTTGTAAATAACACGCGATGTGTTTAGACATGTTATAGGATATACAATATATAAATATTTAAAAAACATAGTTTCCCTGATGGTTATTTGGAATGTGATACATCTAATGATATGCGGATGCTGTTCTAGTATTAACAGTATAAAGGATTCATGATTAAGTAGCTTGTGAAGTTTCATTAAAAATGTAAATTCACAAAGATGTGACTCACCTGCATATTAAAGTGGATACTCAACTTTATGTTAAAAAGGTAACTCACATGCAACAAGGTGAGTCATCCGAAGAGATGACTTACTAATACATTACAGAGGTCACACGCCTTCACTTTAAAGCGTTGACCTGTAAATTAAATAAATGTTATGCACCCTTACATTAAAGAGATGACTTACCTGTACATCGAGGAGACAACTCCTCAGTAAATTGAAGACATTATTCACCTGCACGTTAAAGATAAGACTTACCTGAACATTGACTCATTTGATTGTTACAGGGGTGAGTCACCTTTACAGTGAATAGGTAACTCATTTGATTGTTAAAGGGGTGGCTCGCTCACCTGTACAGTGAGTAGGTGACTTGTTTGATTGTTAAAGGGGTGGCTCACCTGTACAGTGAAGAGGTGACTCATTTGATTGTTAAAGGGGTGGCTCACCTGTACAGTGAAGAGGTGACTCATTTGATTGTTAAAGGGGTGGCTCACCTGTACAGTGAAGAGGTGACTCATTTGATTGTTAAAGGAGTGGCTCACCTGTACAGGTAGGTATGGTGTCGTTCCACTGGGCCAGAGCATTTGGGACTGCGTGGCACTTGATTGCTTTGGATCCCTGCAGCAGGTACCCCGGGCTGCATTCAAAGCGAACGATGGACCCGGCAGAGAAGTCTGACCCAATTCGCCGCCCGTATCTGGGCTCTGGAACAGAGCTGCACTGGGTATCACTGGTGCGAGGAACCGCTGTGCAGACAGACACAACACAAGCTTCTCTGTAAATTGTCTCTGTAAATGACCCACATTATGAGAACGCATTAAACCTCATGTTATGTTTTCTATAGATCAGTGTTTGGCTCTATCTTCACCTTCCGACGACAGAAGTATGTTTTCTTTCAATTACTTTTCAATTTGAATCAATTTTAGCTTAATTAAAAAATAATGCCTAATTATTGTAAATCTGGCTATTTTTTCCCACGTTTATGTTGTTATTGTACCATGCTGTAATTAGCTTGCAAATTGTTCTGGATAAAAACGTAAGTAACAATCCTTAAAAAAAGTATTTACTTTTTACATATTTCCATACCAATATATACATGACAATTATTATTATTATTATTATTATTATTATTATTTCCATACCATAGTCAACTGAAAACCTAATACATCCTAACATAAATTCTTATCACCTTTTTTTACAAACCACAAACCTGCTCTCATGAGTTGCATTTACAAAGGCTCTTTATGGAAAGTAATTATGCAAATCAAGGCCACAAAACACAATCCATTAAAAATTGCTACAATAGCAGTGCTTAACAGCTAATACTGAGGTGAGTTCATGGCCTGAACAGGTGCCAGGAGGTGTAAGGGGTCGGCACATTCACTTCTAACAAAATTAACAACAAAGGCAAGGACGATGTTTATAATATTCACAGTGAAAGCAGCAAGAGGACATCAGTTTAAAACTAAGTAAGGTATGATGTGATTGTAATGACTTCTCACCACTTTAACTCAAGCAGCCAGCACAGTACCATAGCTCCCCTATCTAGTCTTCACAAGATAAAAGGGCTGTTCTTGAAGATGAATGAACTGTGCTTGGGTCCAAAATTGAGTCCAGAGCACCACTGTAGATATTGAATGGTTTATAGGGATGAGAGGCTAACAGAGGCAGTGTATGGAGGAGGGGAGGGCGGTTGGTGTTAGGACGATTCCAGGATTTTCTGGGGTCCAAGTCCCTGGTGGCGTCCCTGGGGGCTAATACCTTATCGACACAGATTGAAGACCCTGACTTGTAATGTTGATATGTGTAGGAATAAAGCCCAAATAAGCTAAAACCTCAAATAGCACCCTGCAATCACGGTGTCCTGAGTAAAATACTGTATAACGGACGCAGGCGGCCAATGAAACACGCTGTTATTGCCTGAAGCTTTACACGCATACAGTACACTTACCTTGGTAAACAAAATGGAAACCTCTGGCAGTTGGGCCATTCTTTACACTGAATCTCAGCATTATTTGGTTTGAGGTGGCCAAAGGCAAGGTCTCTCCTGCAAAAACAAAAGTGAGATAGATTAGATAGAATAGAATAGATTAGATAGATAGATAGATAGATAGATAGAAGCAGATACTGCCTGTAGAAATCCCTGAATAATTGTAGCCTGTACCTCCCTCCCTGCAGCACTATGAGGTCTCCGTAGTCTCTTCTGACACCTCTAGTTAAACAATCTTCCCATAGCAGAACACTAATCTTCTCAATTAATCACCTAATTACCACAATTGAAAATGCTCTAAGTGCGTGGGACTGAAGTAAACGTGTGCCATCGCTTACTGTTCTACGGACCGATAGGGAAAGGCCATTCACCACCAGATCAAAAATCGTCACTACTTTGAGAAATACATTATCTTTTTTTTTTTTACCTGATCAGATTTATAAAGCATGCAGTTTTCTTCTCATGCAGTTTACTGAAAGTTTTTATGAACAAATGGTGCATTACCTTGTCAGTTTAATTTATTATATTTAGCAGTTCATTTTAGAATACATCCACATGCAAATTATTCTGATTTGACTTCAATCGTGTTACACTATTGCAACAAATAAGCAGCTTGGGAGGACAGTTAGAAACAATTTGTGTATTTCAACTGAAAAGAAGACTTTTGCTGTTTTTGGCCTTCAGCTACAGGTAAGCTGAAGATTTTTAAATACTTTTGAAGAACATAGTTAAACTAATGTGTATTGTGTTTTTGAGTTTTCAGTTATGGTAGTGAATGCACTGAACTCATTACTATGGAAATTGAGCTGTTAATTGTGGTCACTGGAAATATTCAAATTTGGATATCCCATTCATTTTAAAATATTTTTTTTCTAGTCCTGATAAATATAAAACATAGAACCAAGAGGAAAATGACTGGGTATCATTGTGCAAATTTGTTTAGCAAAAACAGACAACGAACATCTTTTATAAATGAAGCGATCTTAATGTGATGTGTTATTCATTATGCTATTGCGCCCAGGGAATATTTTTTGTTAATAAATGCCTCTGTTAAATTGTAAATAATGTTTTGCCTGCTCTCTAGCTGTCATTCCCCTTTGTTTGCCTTGACAGAGGGTTCCCACAAATTACTTTAGATTTTTTGTTTTATTTAAAGGGCCTGTTTTAATTGAAGGGAATTCTACAGTCCCTGGTGATAGTCTTGTCCTTTTATAATAAATACACAGACACACACACACACACACACATACACAGACACACACACACACACACATTTGTATATACACAGACATACAGTATCAGTATAGCGCTTGGAGATATATCATCACCTGCACATCTACACACAATTTATTTTGAGAGATGGGATGAAAATACTAAATAAAATACAGTGTGTTTCTAGTGAAAGTGTTGTCGACCAGGAGACTATAAAAGCAAGAGTATAAATGTGCCAAATAAACATGCCAAAGCTGAAGAGGACCAAAGACATGCACACGTTTTTGAGATTTCCCTGATGGTCCACATTCAGGACTATGCCACCATAGAATGCACTATTATATAAAGAGACCCACAACAAAACATTTTTTGTAAGAACACAATAAGGGTACACTAATTGCATGAATGAATACAGGAGTAAAAATAAATCAAAATGTAATTACTGTGTTAAGGTTTATGAATGTTAACTAAAAATACATGAATAAATAATGGTTCATAAAGAATAGAGTTCACTGACGCTATTTCATTAAATGGTAACGTCTCTGTCAATGTTTATAAAGGGTGAATATCTATATTTCTGCTTCCCAATATCACCTTTATGAAAAAGTAGTAAGAAAATAGTTAATCATGATGGGTGTGAATGATGATGAATCCATGATGCCACTGCTGGTCGAATGTACAGTATACAACCTATAGCTTGTTAAACCAATGTTTGTGGACCTTTTTGGTGTATGCCTCACTTGTGGTAAATATAACGTGTGGAATTAAGTTCCAAATTCAGTTAAAAATGTCAAAGGTCAAAACTTGAACTTGTAAAGCACATGCTAACCAAACACAAACAAAAAATAATTTTGTTCAGTATTAGCATTTATTCCTTTTGGTTTCGTTTCTCATAAAAGGAAATCACACTGGAGAGGATGGTGAGGAATTACTTACCAGTATGAGAGCCTGCAAGGGAGCTAAGCAGCCTGGCATTCTGGGTAGCCCCATCAAACAGCTCAACCGAGTCATTCATCGCTGTCTGAAAATAGGCAAACTGCCCAAACACCACTGTGGACATAAGCAAAACAAGTAAAGCACAATTACTTCCTGTGTATCACCTGAAAGAGAAGCACAACAACACAATTAGGCGCCCAGCATTTCAATGCGTTCATAGAGCTTTTCCTAAATGGTGACAGTTGGGAACTTTGGTATGATTACGAATGTTAGCACAACACAATTCATGTATTGTCATGGCACTTCTACCCCAAAAATAATTTCATCTGAATTCACTGAAGGACAAAATATCAACGTTTATCAGAAAATACTGATGATCAATTCAAGACATGACATCACACGTGAACTCTGAGCATCATTTAACGAGCAACGATCTCTGCCAAAGTTACATAGCCTCAAAATGTTCTTTTTCAAAATACTGATGTGTAGTCCCTTTCTACTAGCCCACGGATTGAACAAACTAAAAAAAAATGTCATGGTTAAATGACCAGGAAGCCTGGATATCTGCTCACGGCTAAGAGAGCTGACATAGATATAGTATCTTATTAGTGGCCTAATGCATAAAGGTCAACAACCTAAAAGCCTGCAGGAAAAAGCAGTGTCAAACTGAAGACAAAACCACAGCTGTGTATGGAATTGAAGTGCAACAACAACAAAAAAAAGATATCAGAACTGTTCCAGCTCACAAACTCTTCTTTAGTTGTCAGTTGGGCATTTTAAATCTACTAAATTGAAAAAGTATTCTGAAATTGGCTGTCCTCATATAAGCTTAGAATGAATAGTCAACAAAATTGGAAGGTGGCAGGTTTGTACATTCAAGAGAGTATTCTGTAACTGTTCAATTACAGTATTACAAAAAACGAATGGGTTAGGGGTACATTTGAGTTCTCCAGCTGGTTATACAAAATTATTGTCCGGTAGCATTGGCTTTAAATTGATGCATTACTGAGGGGAAGCCATTTTTGATCCAGTTGTCCCTATAAACACTGGTGATAGGATGCTCTTGAAGATAGCCCATGAAAGAAAGAAGCTTGGCATGATGTACACTGTTGTCAGATGTTTGTACGTTAATCACCTCCTGAAAAAGCCAAATCCTATTGAGTCAGAAGACAGAACATCACAAAGTTCTTCTGACCTGTATACTGTGTTAATAGGAATAGCATTCTACCTTTTTGGAAAATAGCCCTATTTTACAACTGCACTTACAGATGGAAAAACAGGCTGCAGCTACCTACTTTCATCAACAATTACAACATTATGAAATGTATAGCACTGTTAATTCTTGTTTTTAGTAATCACCTATGGTACCTATGGTATTACCTATGGTAATTATTATAAAAATGATAAAACATTTTAACTGCCAGTTGTCACAGTATTCCCATGTATCTGGGGAAATAAAATATGGTACAGAAAGATGGTACAGATTTGAACTGTGATGACCGATCTGAATTAATCTGTATCCCTGCCAATTTCCCCCATTGGGGAGCTGAATCATCATCTAACCACCATTTTCACTTTTGCCCGACAAACTTCCTTTCTCCTAATTTCATGTTTGATATGATACACAGTGCTCAGTCTTCCCCAACTAGCTAGTAGTAACTGTTAACTTTGGGGATGCGTACTATGACTTCTCGCTTCTGTCTCCAATTTGCCATATTTTAATATGCCAGTGGTTTTCCCCTATTCTTGGATGTGCATGTGCACAAGAAAATCACAGCGCAGTATAAAGCATGTGGTGTGTCAGGCCCTGTGAGTCATAATCATTTCTGTGTTGTTTCCTCTGACCATCTCATGCATATAAAATAGTTTTGAAATTCTCCCCAGACCATGTTACAACCAAGCAGTAAAGTAATGGATGAAAAAACTGATTTTATTTATAAATGTTACACATACTGTAACTTAAACCAATTATTTGCAGGAGATGAGGAAACATGAGGATTTATTTAAAGAGGTACTGTGTCCTCTAGTCCTCTGGCAGGATTTCAATGTTATTTATTTAATTTCTTCCGAATCTAATTATGCTTAATTACATTTTTCTTTACAAAGTCAGGGCTCTAGATCAACTTCGCTGGTGGCACTGGTGCGACCAACTGAGAAAGTTGGTCTTAATTCGAAAGTTTTTATTTTATTTTTTGGTGCAGCATGGTATTGATCAGTGATCTTGCACGCTCATGAAAAGTTGTCTTAAATTGCATACCCTAGTTTTACATCTATGTAAAGATTTATAGTGACTCGGGACATGACATAATATGCAAAATGTTTTTATTTGAATATTAAGTTACTGGACTTTACTGGCTCTTCTTCTCTCTCCTCATTCTTCTCCTAAATTTTTTTTTTATCGTCATCTATAGACTGCTTCATTTTTGAAAAATTAAAGGCTAAATGGATTGTTTCAGTTCACAACTTTTGGTGTCCTCAAATTTGGAGATATAGCCTAATATTTTTACGTTCACCTAATTAAAATGGATGACTGTAAAACTTTCAGTTATCGCCAGGGTGGTTATTTTATTAATAGTGCGGTGCGGTGTTTCTGAGCTAGTTAGTTTATACCTAGCCATAGGTCTCCCGTATGCAGTTGAAGTGGCTAGCTGCCTAGCTGCCTAGTTGAAATCATATCAAGGAAGCACCCATTAGCAACAACACGATCAGATCACACCTACAGGTTTTTCTTGTGTCTTTCTTGAATATTTGTGTGCATGATGACTCTGGTGTGTGACATGTTTTATTGGCTGCGCTAGCCGTTGTATCAATGGAAACCAGTGCTAAGGTAAACTATTTTTGTTCCGGCGTTTATTGAGACTGACATTTATTTGCAAAAAAATTACTTCCCTTCTGGTGTTGAAAAGGGACCGGCTCTTACTTGACACCGCTTTTAATTGGCGGTTTTATGGTAAATTACCTCACATCGTTGTTTAAATCATAAGTGACCAAGTCCAATATTTACTCACACTTACCAAAAAAAAAAAGTTTGCATATGCGACCATTTTGGTCTGATAGTCCAGTGTTTATAAGCATTCATTGGCATGACTGCATTCGCAAGTGTTGCTGATTGACAATAAACAGCAAAAAAAGGCAAATAGTCATTTCCTAAGACATGAGAAAAGACAGACAGTCTTTCTTGAATGAATGCTTATTAAAACACTTCCTTGCCATTACTTTTCCTACAACAAGTTTATATGTTAACCGGTAACATCATAAATCACAACTCAAGCTTTCAAAAGTGTGGAATACAAGCAGGTGAATCTTGCAGCTTTGAGGAGTTCTCTAAATTCTCTCATTGCCGTAGTCTGAAATGTAATTATTCAGACATACCCACACTCACAGGTGTAGGCCCAAATGTGATGCTAACCTTACTTGCAGAAATTGATTTTTATTGCCTTTTTCCAAATTCTGCCACAGATGGAGTTCTCATGGCAAATCATACTAGTTTCTGACCTCTGTAGCTAATCTCAGGATCTGTCCCAGAAAAAGCATTGTACTTTCTGGTGTTCCATATTACAATATAAATTTCTCTACAAAAAGTACACAATGTCATTTAAAAACAGAAGTTATTTAAAACCAATATTTTTTCATTTATTTTGATTGTAGATGTTTTTCTCTCCCTGTTTGGGATGTTCATACTTGTAATCCTGGCTCAACAATGTTGATGCAAGACCAGGCTCTGGGGCACACCAGAGCACACCAGAGCTTTAGCAGGACGAGCTAGCCGGCAGCCCATGCAATATGCACTTACATAAAACGTTATGTGTTAATTAATGCATAGTTACAGTGTAACTACATATTCATACTGACCATGTACCATATAAGGACCACACTGATCTCTGTTAAATTGAATATTTATCATTGTTTTTCCCTTTTTGTATTATTCTCTCCTTTTTCAGAATTCAAAATCAAAGGGCAGCCAACTCTCAACGGGTCTCCCCTGCATGGATGTGGGTTTATCTGTCTTATCTTAAGATAAACCCTATCTTATCTTCATATCCGAATAAAGCAAAAAAATAAATAAATAATAATAATAATTATGGAAAAACTGTCTGCCCTCCATTAAAATAAAAATGACAGTGCTGTTCCACAGTAGTGGCAGTGCAACAGACATAATAACAACCGACGAGAACACAAGCAAACTATTTATGCAATTAAAGGCACAATAATGGACTGTCTACACCAGGGGTGGCCAATTCCAGGCCTCGCGGGCCGGTGTGTATGCAGGTTTTTACTGCCACCAGTTACCACGGTTCAATCAGCTAATTAGTCATACACACAATCACCGATTCACTTGTAAATTACAGAACGATAAAATGCTACAATACACGCATTGACGCATACCGGCACAAGAACATTCATCAGCTGCTTTTCATATCGCGGATATGTAGATTAAAATATCAGATCGTGTAAACGATTGGGCTAATTAAATAATTGTTAACTGGCGGCAGCAAAAACCTGCATACACACCGGCCCGCGAGGCCTGGAATTGGCCACCCCTGGTCTACACACATCATGCCCTCCTCTTCTCAAACAAAAAGAAAAAAAGAGCAGAAAGGGGGTCAGAAAGGCCAATCAGTGTGCAGCGTTATCTCCGTTCTGTAATTACATCTGGGCTTCGTTTGGCTCCTTACACTCGGCCTGAGATTTTCCTCCAGTGTTATATTACTGCATATTATTATGCATATGCCAAAAAATCTGACAGATTTCTCTCACTGCACAATTATATTCTAAACTTTTCATATTTTAGCCCGTTTTGTTATATATTCTGTTATATTGTATGTTTAGTGTTATACTAATGTAACTGCTATATAGCTTGATTCAGTCCTGAAAGTTATAAATACCAAAACAAGCTGTTTGCACTGTGTTATACAGACTTAAAACACTGTAAACAATCCTACTTCTTCACAAATATAAATTCTGTACAGTTACATGTAGAAACTGTCTATTATTGTAGTTGAGAAGAAAAAAAAAAACATGAGTACTGCTTAATGTATTTATTCCTTTTGAGGATGAAGCTGAGAGCTCACCGAATTCTCCAGAAACGGTGATGTAGTATGAGCAGGTTTGGCCAGCCGTGTAGTTGTAGGGGTAATTTGGAGACAACACCACTCCCTCAGATCCAGCGTAGTTTCCTCCACATGGTGCTAGGAAAGAAAAAAATGTATTATAAAATAAATATGTATGTATATGTATATATACTGTATATAGGGGTGGACAAAATAAACAGAAAAAGCTGTTTTTCATAAAACATAAAACAGATGCTATATGTTTGCTCCCATTTCGCTTACCTATATTTTCTACACTCTTTTATGACTGGCATGCCATGTATACATTTTAGTTTCTGTCTTGTTTTATTAGCTTGATAATTAATCATAATTAGCTATTAATTATATTATTATCAAAAAATAAAAATTTGTCAATTAAATGCTGCTTTTGTGTCAGTAACAAGTGAGAACACTTTAGAGATAATGTAGGACAAAAACTGAAAGCATTTTGGTCCATGACAACCAGAGATGTGCACCTCTGCACAGCTGTGGGGAGTGAACACCTCTGCTCAAAGTGAAGTGAACAGCTGAATAAACTAGAAGATCATTGAAACTGGTCTAGAATCCAACACTTGTACATAACACGAGTCACAAATATGGCCCAATTGTTAATTATTCCTATTCAGTTAACTTTTTCACTAATCAAATTCCACTGTACTACATAGAGGAGATCAACTCCAGTTGTTGGGGACCAAAATGTTTTCTGATTTCTTGTTATACATTTGTTGAAGTGTACTCACTTATTACTGATATAACATCAACGTATAATTTATGATTTATTAGCATTTCATAAAAATATGACTAACAGGCAATTATGGTTGTTTGGCATAATTATATTATATATAAAAAAAGTCATCACAAAACATCATAGATAACCAGGTTCGGAACAGAGGTTGAGGTTATCACCACAAATCAGACAACGCTACTACCGCTATTTCAAATCGTCTGTCCCTTGGCCCTCTGCGGAGCTTGCAGTGCGTAACATTTAACGTCTAGACTAGCATGTGTCGTGTAGCTGCTTGCGAGCTAGCATTCAATAATGGCTAAACAATATTCTCTTAGTACATATTTCGGTTCTAACACTAATAGAAATAATTAAATCTAGGCTAGATTAGCTGACCCAGAGCCAGAAGTGGAAGTTTCCCCTGCACTGCCTGCAGTTAACAAAATGAGAGGTTTCAGGACTGAATGGAAAGAGAAATACACATGGCAAAAATCATGGCGGAGTTGGTCAAATGTTCTGCTCTTACTGTGAGAGATCTGGTAGGAAAAATAGATTTACGAAGGGAGCTACAAATAGGACTTAGCGAGCACAGGAAGTGCAATGACCATATAGTGTCTGTGAGCTTGATGCGGCAACAGGCTGTGATGAAAGGGCACTCTGTTAAGGCTATAGAAGCGTCCAGCAACGCAGTCGAGTCGCAGCTGAAAGTAGCTTTCTACATAGCGAAACATGACATTCCCAGTCATCAATTTCAGCCATTGGCTGAGCTGCTGAAAGTTGTCAAAGTTCCCTACTTAACACCAACAGGCATATACAAACACCACAACTTGTTTGATGACTTGGAGAAATCATTGGAGTGTATTATTCTTTCCCAAAAGCGTTGTTCGTTAACGTTACGTCGGATTTCAATTATCACGTGTTGTTGCTGGCTCTTTTCCTAATAGCGTCTTCCGCAACTCTGCAATTTTCCTTGGAGTAAAGAAATGTTAAAATCATTATTCAAAATGAGGTTATTGCTCGTTATTCGGAAGAAAAATGTGTTCTAATAAACTATCAAGACAGATTATTTTGTTGAGAAAACATTACGCACGAAGTCACGCACACCAAATGTGCGATTTTAATGTAATTCATCTGCTTGTGCAAGGCGAAGCTGTTATATTTATTTTTTATATTATTCCTTTATTTTTAAATAGTTACTGCATCATTAAATGCACCTGCCTGTCGTTCATGCATTGAAAATAGATATGGCCATTTTTTTAATCATATGTCCGACAAACTGTAATCATTCCGGCCGGCAGTTTAAAATCCTAGTGCAACCTCTGGTGTGTGTGTGTATGTGTGTATATATATATATATATATATATATATACACTGCTCAAACAAATTAAGGGAACACTTATCATCACAGTATAACACCAAGTCAATTCAACCAAACTGGTCATGCTGGATGATGTTGCAGGCAGCATAACATTCGCCACGGCGTCTCCAGACTCTTTCACGTCTGTCACATGTGCTCAGTGTGAACCTGCTCTCATCTGTGAGGAGAACGGGGTGCCAATGGTGAATTCTGGTGTTCTCTGGCAAATGCCAATCGAGCTGCACTGTGCTGGGCTGTGAGCACAGGTCCCACTACAGGACGTCGGGCCCTCATTCCACCCTCATGGAGTCTGTTTCTGACAGTTTGGTCAGAAACATGCACACGAGTAGCCCGCTGGAGGTCATTTTGTAGGGCTCTGGCAGTGCTCCTCCTGTTCCTCCTCGTACAAAGGAGCAGATAACGGTCCTGCCGCTGGGTTGTTTCCCTTCAACGGCCCTGTCCAGCTCTCCTTGTGTAATGGCCCGTTTCCCGGTATCTCCTCCACGATCTTGAGACTGTGCTGGGAGACACAGCAAACCTTCTTGCGAACAGCACGTATGGATGCTGGACTACCTGTGCAACCTGAATAGGCTGCAGGTACCGCCTCATGCTACCAGTAGTGACAAGGGCACTAGCAAAATGCAAAACTAGAAAAAAATCAGTCAGGAAGGATAAGGAGAGAGAAATGGTCTGTGGCCACCACCTGCAAAACCATTAACTTTTTGGGGGTTGTCTTGCTGTTGCCTCTCCTGTCCATCTGTTGTCACTTTCATTTGCACCAAAGCAGGTGAAATTGATTCACAATTGTTTACGCTTCCTAACTGGACAGATCGATATTCAAGTTTAATTGACTTGGTGTTATACTGTGTTGATGAAATAATCCCTTAATTTATTTGAGCAGTGTATTTCCCATGGAAAACATTGTCCTCGTGTCCTGACAAATGTTATGGATTCTGTGATTGAGATAACCTACTTCCATACACATCAGTGACCAAAACCAATCTCTAAGTTAATTTTCTAATTTTAATTAGTTAAATTTGCTAAATTACCTTTTTAAAATCAATTAGATAACAAGACCACAACTGTTCAAAACATATTCAGTAATCAATGATCTTACATATTATATAGGATTTAAACACCCTGCGTGAAGGTGTAAAGTAGGACCAGCTTCATCTGCTTCATTCATTATCTGATAAACTGATACCCTCAAGGACATCTAAATAGTTAATATGTTCTTTAATGGGAAAAGGGAAAAATATACTGATGTCAAAGGAACTGGCCACATTTACGCAATCTTTCTGTCTATCTGAGGGGCTTGCATTGTCACAGTTTTTCTGGTTGCCGTCCCTTCTCCGCGTAGAGTTTCCTCGCACCGCCGGGACGTGTTTTTTCCTCTCCCCGGCAATTATAGCTGGAGGGCTGCATTGTTGTCTCGTACAAAAATGCAGGAACTTCCTAGAGTTAGGTTTAGAACCTTCGGTTCTCTTTCCTTTTTGTTACTCTGCCTTCAGTTTTTTCTCCTTCGCCTCCTTATCCCCCTTTTCGGTGGATTACCTTTGTTTGCTTTTCTTTCGTTTGCCTCGTTATTTTTGTTCTCGTTTAGGTTGCAGAGCTCGAGGCATATGTTTCTGTTATAATTTTCCTTGCTCGAGTCGACGAGCCTGTCACCCTTATTTTTGGGTTGTAATTTGTTTGGCTTACGCCGGGATTAATTTCCCTGTTTGCTTTTATTATCTGCTCGAGTCTATGAGCTCTCGCCCACTTTTCTGGGTCGCTATTATTTGGCTCTAAGCCGGGAGTTTTATTCCCGCTTCCTTTTTTTTTTTCTCTGCTCCGTTCGTGGACATCCCTTCTTCCTTCTAGGGGTCCCCACTTCTGTGGGAGACTTCCCCTCTCTGTCGCATCTGGTCCCCAGAAACCGGTCCCTTACATGCATTGCTTGAAGCTTGAAGAATGCATGACAAAGATGAGCTGATTTTAAATGTCATGCATAAAACCATAATGCCATAATAGAAGGTAAATCAGAGGTTCCCTGCCGGAGAGAAGAATCATGTCGAGATGAATAGCTTATATACCGCCACATAAGTATCCTTCATTAGTAAGGTGGCAGTGTAGCATAGTGGTTAGGGAACTGGACTACAAGATTGTTGAATGGATTTTAAGGTGGGACACTGTCATTGTACTCTTCGGAAAGGGAATTTAGCAAATATCCAGCTGTATGAATGGATTGAAAGTCATATAAGTTGCTCTGGTCTGGAAAATATCTGTTAAAATGTGCCATGCCTTCCACACAGTGTGTACTGAGTGTGTGCACAAATAGAGCTCACGAGCTCAGACAAATGTACTACATCCGAATGACCCACAAGCCTCAGTTACCACGCCTTACTTTTTATTACTGTTCATGCTGATGCTCCTCCCCCTGTCTGAGCCCCTCCCCCTGGGATGCGTTTCACTCAAACTGCCACTCTATTCCTACCTGTGATTTCCGTGCCTTGTCTCTTTCATCCACCCGGACCTAGCTACAGTGATTCGGGATTGAGATTTTCTGCACATCCTCCACCCCCCCCCCCCTCCCCCCCACCCCCCGGCTCCTGTTCCCTCAGGTCCGCTTCTTCATCTGCCCACAATGCTGTGCAAAGTGTAAGAAAGCCTGTTGTCAAGCCTCAGCCAGGAATCGTCATTTTTTGAATATCAAACCCTCCCTGAACCTTTGATCACATCACCTTTACCTCACTCTATCAAGACAAAAAAAGAGCAACTCTCCAAAAACCAAGGAACTCTTTGTAGACGAGGGGTGTGCCCTGAAACGATACATTTCACACCCTGAAACAGGCAAGCATTCAGGTACCTGAGATGTGTTCAATAACGGTGAGAGCTGGGAGAATATCTGCCGTCTGGTTCATCTGTACTGACAGCAGCAGTAGCATTTTGGGGAGAATAATAGACGTGGAACAGCCCTTTTATTACACTGCAAACTCTCATTTGCACAACAACTCTGAGTTAATTATCAGTATGTATGTTACAAGCAATGTGTTTACCGGGCTCCGATCTTTGCTACCATTTTCCATCCGGTATATGATGTATAATTATCTCTCTCTCACACACATATGCATGCTTGCACACACGCGCGCACGCACGTACACACGCACACTTTACTGTGTCTAGAGAAACATGGAAATATAGTTAGACAGATACACATTTGATTATGCCTGTTTAGGTTGATTTTACAGTAGACCTTATTTGGTCTGAATTATCCTGCACAGTAACATGGAATCTGTCCAATACGTGAATGTGGCCTATTCACGGTGTCTGAAACCTGTAAGGTATTCAATTTTAGACACAAACTAATTTAAAGCTGAATTAATCCAAAAACAACTCAATGTTCTGAACAAATAAAAACTAAAATACTTTGGTTATATTTTGAATAGTTAATAAATATATTTTTTTTTAAATAAATAAATAAAAATATCAATATCAATAAAGAAAGTAAAGAAGTATTAACTACACATAATCATGATATCTTGCTGTGCATGTCAAAATATATTCAGAAAATGTGATGGTATATTTATCCTACATTTTTACAGATAGTTAAATCCAAATTTGAGGTCATCGCTTTTTTATTTTTAAACAACAATAAAAGGACACTTTTAAAAGTATTACAGCCTTTGGCAAGCCGCAGAGCTCCAGAGCTACCCACACAGATAATCTGAGATGTTTGGCTGGTCCTCTCCTACTCTGGAGGAGTGCATTTTTCTTTTTTAGTTTATAAATCCCTGTGTGCCCCTCTCTATCGTGGACAGTGACAACAGATGTGTCTACCACCTGGTCTTCCTGTCTTCTTTCGCAAAGCCAGCCTCTGAAAGTAACCGTGGACTCAGTACCGTAGAGGAAGCAGAGGGGATTCCTGTTTATGGGCTCGCGAGCACGACACACGCGGCTCCAAACGAGAGACTGCCACCCTTCACGCTCCCTCCCCAGTCAGCGGAGCTACCGCGCTGTCGTACCCTCGCACGGCCTCAGTGAGGCGCCATACCTCCACAGATTTAATCCCCCCTCTTCTATTTACAGTCAAGGAGGATTTCTCATTCAAGAGCACCGAGACAGTCTTTTAGTTACTATGGAAACAAATAAAAAAGATCTGTTTGGTGGAGAGAGGCAGAGAGCGACAGAGAGCGACAGAGAGAGAGAGAGAGAGAGAGAGAGGGGAGGGAGGAAGGGAGGGATCCTTTATTATTTAAAGGGATCTCACCCCTTTCTAATTAGTTTTGTCTGAGAGCCCAAGGAAGCTCTGGAATGCATCAGTATTCAAAACAGCAGAGGAGAATTGCAGCTTTGTAAAATGGGAAATGGCCACTGTTAGTTTTGACTGTTTTGACAAAAAGAGAGCAAAACTGCACTACTTTCACTATGACACAAACAATATTAAAACAAAAGCAGTCAGTCTGCGGATTCCCTTCAGCACTAAAGCCTGGGACTGACAGAACTGGCATTGTTGGAGAGAGGCATTTATCAAATGGGGGAGAGGGTGGGGTGAGTTCCTCAGCTCCTGATTAGACCCTCCTCCATTCATTATTGAATAAATAAGGGCCCCTTTCATCAGAGGGATGACACCAGGACCTTAGTAAGCATTTCCTCTTAACGGACATTGAGCAGCTGTGGACGGAATGTCAGGAAGAGGACTTGAAAGGTATCGATGCTGATTCTGTGAGAGGGACACAAATATTATGCTGAATACACAAACAATTTAGGCTCATGTGGGCGTCTTCTCGTTGACTCGCTTTTTACTTGCAATCTCATTTTGGGGTTCATTCCCATCAATTAAATTATATTCAAATAAAGTTCCATTAAGAATACATCTTAAATGTTAACTGTAATCATGTGATGATCATGTATTTAAAAGACATATTACATGCATAATAATTCTGAAATAAAGTACTACTCCGCACCTTTTTTTCCATAGAACGTTCCTGGGTCAGTCCCATTTAAAATTCAAACAGTGTTCTTCTGTCTCAGTCCGCCTCATCTGAATATCCTCAGAATATATATCTCTCTCACACTCTCTCTCTTTCTTTCTCTTTCTCTCTCAGAAGGAGACAGAAACAGATGTTTCGGTGCAGTTTTACTCTTTTGTCTCAGAAATAAGCAACACATATTTAGGTTAATCTTCTTGTACAGTGATAGGTAGCCTGTGTTCTGTCACATGTGAAGGCCTATGTGCGTGTGTGTGTGTGTTTCTCTGCATGTGTTGGTTTGTGGTTGTGTGTATAGAAGTGTGTTCAGTGTGCGCTTGTTTCTGCTTGTGTGTGCATGTGTATGTATGGATACATTACAGTGATTTACATAAATGGTATATTAAGTAAAAACTTAATATGTTGTATTATCCCTTCTTGAAAGAAACCAAGCCTTTGAGGAGAGCACTCATAATATTAGTATTTTAATATAATATTAATATTAGATCCTCCTGCAGGCTGGTTAAGCCCCCTCTTGTAGTGGTTCGTGGCTGTTTGTTTGCTTTTCTTTTGCGGCTCTCATACTGCCTTCACGATTGTTAATCAATTTGATTTTTTCCACGTTCTGTTTCGTGGTTTGCCAGTCTCGTTATTGGTTTCACCTGGGCTTCTACGTGCGGGTTATTTAAGTTTCTCACTTCCGCTTCTCCAGTGATTGATTGTCTCACGACTTTGCTTTCGAGCCAGGTATAGCCAGGAACTAGCGACCTCCTAATATTAAACTCTGTTTATTTTCAGGGGGGACTTGCTATAGCTACTTAATCGGGTATAGGATTGTTGTCCGCCTGGTAGCATTTGGTGCTATCTCTTTTGCACTTTGTACACATTCTGAGACAGTTTTTCTTTGTACTTTCGTTTTGGTTTTACACTCTACCGGCTTTGAGCTACGGCAGCCGAGAGTGTTCTTTTGTTTTACTAAGTTTCCCATTTTTAGCTCATTATGTGAGCTCGGGAGATTTAGTTGGTATTCTACTAGTTTTAGTAATTTGCCCGTTTCTGTGGGTTTATTTTCGTTTTTGGCTGTTAGCCTTAAAGAATTAGTTTCCTGTCTTTTCTTTCTTCCTTTATTATTTTTTTCCCCCTAATTATTGGTCCCCACGACTTGTTCTGATCTCCCCACCTTTGCGTTTGAATCTCCGAACCATCAATAAACCCATTACACCTCTGTGTTAGGTAAACATGGTTGTCCCCAATTGGCTCATTTTAAGAAAGAAAACATTCAAAGTTGAATCTTAGTAAATAGTATGAACAATGAGCTTGAATGCAAATTTTCTTTGGTTTTTTGTGTGACAAAAATGGCTAGAGACTATGGTCACCTCTTGGTTGGTATAGAGTGATAGTCCCCTCTTAGTAGCATAGACATGTATGTGCGTGTACATGTGCATCTACCCCACCCCCTTACATGCAGCAGATCCAGCTAAAATCCATGAGCCTGACCCAATCATTCTTACCAGCTGGAGACAGTTTAGCAATTCTCCTCATTTAATGAACTCACACTGACTGTAAGGGTACATGCTCAAAAACACACGCACATCCCGATATCCCCTGGTAAAAGTGACACAAATAAGCTGTCTGAGATATACTAAACTGACAACAATATGCTCAGATCATCAAGCATTTGCTTTACATCCCCTGGCTTGCAGTGAGATTGGTCTCCATACCTGCTGTGTACTTTTCATTTAATAAACCCAGTAAAGCATCAGTTGCCTTCCTAATCAAATTTTACTTGCTTTCACTGATAAAAAGAGAAGTCAGGGACTCATTACATCCAGACTTCACGTTATTGATCATACAAGGCCGCTAAGCCACTGCATACATTCCCAAAGGAGTCCCCACATTATTGATCATACAAGGCCACTGCACCACTGCATACATTCCCAAAGGAGTCCTCACATTATTGATCATACAAGGCCGCTGAGCCACTGCATACATTCCCAAAGGAGTCCCCACATTATTGATCATACAAGGCCACTGCACCACTGCATACATTCCCAAAGGAGTCCTCACATTATTGATCATACAAGGCCACTGCACCACTGCATACATTCCCAAAGGAGTCCTCACATTATTGATCATACAAGGCCACTGCACCACTGCATACATTCCCAAAGGAGTCCTCACATTATTGATCATACAAGGCCACTGCACCACTGCATACATTCCCAAAGGAGTCCTCACATTATTGATCATACAAGGCCACTGCACCACTGCATACATTCCCAAAGGAGTCCCCACATTATTGATCATACAAGGCCACTGCACCACTGCATACATTCCCAAAGGAGTCCCCACATTATTGATCATACAAGGCCACTGAGCCACTGCATACATTCCCAAAGGAGTCCCCACATTATTGATCATACAAGGCCACTGAGCCACTGCATACATTCCCAAAGGAGTCCCCACATTATTGATCATACAAGGCCACTGCACCACTGCATACATTCCCAAAGGAGTCCCCACATTATTGATCATCCAAGGCCACCGAGTCACTGCATACATTCCCAAAGGAGTCCCCACATTATTGATCATACAAGGCCACTGCACCACTGCATACATTCCCAAAGGAGTCCCCACATTATTGATCATCCAAGGCCACAGAGTCACTGCATACATTCCCAAAGGAGTCCTCATCATAACACACCTCCACAACTCTCACCCATGTTACCACACACAAATTTGAAAAACAGAGAGTAGAAGTACCATAAAGAGAAAATACATCAAATATCCCTCATTAGGGCCCCTAATAACCAGTCCGTTTATGGTCGTCTAATAGGCAAAGCACCATAAACAGAGCATCAATTTTTTATTTTTAATGATATTAAAATGTGACACAAAAGTAAAGAAAACTGATCCATCTGCTTAATGTGCTGGCTGTTTTGTTCATCCTTTTAAACATACGCACATATACTGATTCATCCTCCTTTTAAACATACGCACACATACTGATTCATCCTCCTTTTAAACATACGCACACATACCGATTCATCCTCCTTTTAAACATACGCACACATACTGATTCATCCTCCTTTTAAACATACGCACACATACCGATTCATCCTCCTTTTAAACATACGCCCACATACTGATTCATCCTCCTTTTAAACATACGCCCATACTGATTCATCCTCCTTTTAAACATACGCACACATACTGATTCATCCTCTTTTTAAACATACGCACACATACTGATTCATCCTCCTTTTAAACATATTCATCCTCCTTTTAAACATACGCACACATACTGATTCATCCTCCTTTTAAACATACGCCCATACTGATTCATCCTCCTTTTAAACATACGCACACATACTGATTCATCCTCTTTTTAAACATACGCACACATACTGATTCATCCTCCTTTTAAACATATTCATCCTCCTTTTAAACATACGCACACATACTGATTCATCCTCCTTTTAAACATACGCACACATACTGATTCATCCTCCTTTTAAACATACACCCACATACTAATTCATCCTCTTTTTAAACATACACCCACATACTGATTCATCCTCCTTTTAAACATACACCCACATACTAATTCATCCTCTTTTTAAACATACACCCACATACTGATTCATCCTCCTTTTAAACATACGCACACATACTGATTCATCCTCCTTTTAAACATACGCACACATACTGATTCATCCTCCTTTTAAACATACGCACACATACTAATTCATCCTCCTTTTAAACATACGCACACATACTGATTCATCCTCCTTTTAAATGACAGATGCGATTAGCAGGATGGTACATAGTTTCTGACTAACTCGCCAAGCCAGTTACGCATGTTTTCTAACTCTGAGTCACCCTCTACACGTGCGTATCTTTGTTATTGGAAGGTGCTTCCTTGCATGCACTGGAAAATGTACATTTGATCAGGTTAAGTACATCCACGAGCAGAAAAAATAATGCCACTGGTATTACACTTTCTATGACTCCTCTAAACACAGAGGAGACTTGAATTATTCAATATTTACTAAAATGCTTTTAAGGGGCGGTTTCTGTGCATCCCTTTATAAATGATCTCCGTAATCTAAAAACTGAAAAATATTTGAAAAAATAACCCTTTACAATAAAGCAATGGTTAAAAAAAGTGTGCATAATTGAGTCTGTATTTCGAGGGAGTGGGCTTGCAACTCTGTTGTAGGGTTGTATGGAAATACTATAAGCTTCCTAAGATAGATAGCTTCTAGATAAGAGCATCTGCTAAATGCTGAAATGTAAGGTAAAACATAAATGTAATTTTGGATTGTTTTCAACAGGCCCATTTGAAACAATAGCTTATTAAGCAAGTAATGCCCCCTCACTGTGTTTAAACCAATGTAATGTGAGTGCATTCTGGCTCTCCCAATAGAAGGTATGTGCATTGAAATGAGGTACTAATTGATAATTTAACTAATGAAACTGCAAGAAACCTCAGAAAAGGTATATGTCTCTCTTTACTTGACATTTTGAATGCACTAATAGGTGAAATAGGCAATAAATTATGGTCAGATGAGCTGTAATTACGTAACAATCAAGGATTTCTGAATCCCGTGATTTTATTAGTGACAGTAATGCTCATATAGATTTCCACTGCTTTATTACCTCCAGTGGAGGCCAGTTCGAAGACCCAAGCAACAGAGATGGACAGAAGCCTAACTTTAATACGAAGGTGGTTGTGAAGCAAGCGACCAAACGCCAAGGACCGTGTCTGCAAATGTGTGACGTTGATCAGAATCGCAGGGGCAGCGAGATTAGTGGGAGAATGCAAACAGGATGTGGACAGTTTTAAACACAAATAGGGGGACCTGTGGACTGCCATGAACAGTAAGCTGGCCAGCCACAAGACGTATACGTTACATTACAAAATATGCACTTTTCAAACCTGTGTGGCTCCTAATTTTGGGTGAGTGTAGTATTTCTTCTGAAAACTCATTATGGATCGCTTGAAAAAAAACATGTGTAGTCTAGTAGAACAGATAGGAGGTCAGTTTTACAGAAGAAGATTACTGTTCAATTCCAAACTCATTAATAGCTGATGGAAGTCATTTTAGAATTGAACAATGGCAATATAATGTAAATTTGAATTCTTAATTAGAAATGTGTATAACTTATTAACCATTCTATACAAAATACAAACATTTAATTTAACTCACTTTTAGTTATGCAACATTCCCAGATGGTGGTGCCCTACATATTCCACCTTTTTATGAGTAAGATGTATGTTGAAGAAACATTATTAAAGGTGCACTATGTAGGATTTTTAGCATTACTGTGGTCCTGTTTTTACAGTCAAGTTGCTCCCTGAAACCCCCCCATTCAAGGTACCCGACTTTGGTCATCTAGCTACCTAACATAGCTAGCTAGATAGCTAGAGGTTACGTTACTTACAGGTCCAACTCCGCATTGATTTCCATCCCCTTGCTAATCTTCAGCTGTTGCCATCAAGGAAAAGCAAATCCTAGGTTGTCTCTGCTTCTTGAATGTGCCCTGTTGGCTTGTTGTTTGGCTTTGCTGTACTTGCCATTCTCCCTCTCCACCTGATCCCACCCCACAGGCTCTGTAGCCACACCCACCCCTCCCCACACAGGTAAGAGTGTCATGCCCATAAACATCCCGAAAAGATCTTAGAATTGGGATGGCAGGTATGCCATCCGCCAAGTTACGGCTTGGTGGGGCATGCCCCATACCTATACAGCACAGAGAGTTTGGCACTTTTCAGGGTTTCCTACAGAAGCAACCACAATGACCACAGACTCTCAGCCCTTAAAAACATTAACTTCTGTATGTTCTGACCTCCTGTAACCACAGAGAATTCAGATACAACTTCACACAATAAAGCCCCAAACTTGGGTTATTCACACATCCACACAATAAAGCCCCAAACTTGGGTTATTCACACATCCACACAATAAAGCCCCAAACTTGGGTTATTCACACATCCACACAATACAACCCTAAACTTGGGTTATTCACACATCCACACAATAAAGCCCCAAACTTGGGTTATTTTGGAGGTTTTTCTCCTTCTTCTTATTCTCATTCTTCTTCTTCTTCCCATGTTTCCTGCCTATCCAGAGACCCTCACTACCTGCCTGCCTCCGTACCCTCAAATAATAATTCTCTCCATTGGATAACAACATTGCATACCTGCTCTCCCAAGCTTATCGCCCAATAAAAACGCTTCAAACTAATGTCGACACATCACACAATCACACACAAAACCACTATATGGCTTTGTGTATTCCATGAAGCTACTGTGGCCTACAGGTTACAGATGTTGCCTCTCACACAGAGAATTGAGGGTTTGAGCCCAACAGGGCACAAGTTTATTTTCGACATGCAACTGTTAAAAACTTTTCATTTATTGCACTGTTATTATTTTCACATGAACAAACATATTTTTATTGTAAAGTAAAAAGACGTTTCCAATATTAACTGTTCAATGTTTCACTTTGACTGGTCAAAACTGAATTACAGATATCTCTAACTGTCGTTTTGACTAGTCACAATGTAATTACGACTAGTCAAAATTATGTTGTTAATATCTGTAATGTTAATTCCGGATAGTCAAACTTAGCTTATAAATGTTCAAATGGCTTGCCATTGGTATCCCATGGCCATTTGTCAAGCAAAGAAAAAAGTTTTAACGCAGAATATCATCTGGTTAACATCGCATTGTTACATTAAAGTAAAAAAAAAATATCTAGAAATAACAGCACACAACGTTAGGCTACACTACCAGAAAAAAAAACTGCAAAGGAATTAATCTGTGCTTATGAACCAAACATGGAAGCTTGAAGTTACGCATCCGACAAGCCAGTGTTGAATAGCCTAACGTTAAACGTATTTCTATAGAATACTAATACGCCTATTTTACAACTGTATTTCCATATTTTACTTTTGCAAACTATTTAGGCTGTACTAACTATTTAGGCTGTATGTCTTTCTTTCAGCTAGAATGTGTTTGCGTCAAGCCTATTGTGCATGCATGTCTCCATATAGACTTTGTTAATTAATTTACATGCATCTTCATTATCCATAGCTCAGGTGGTGCTGTTCATTGTATTTCATTAGACATTAAATACAGCTCATCTACAAACTATTTTAATGTAATTGTGGGCTATCTGTAATAGGTTAACTGTTCTCATTCTCATCAGTACAGGGCGTTATGGTTACGCAAATGTCTGCATGCATTTATGTGGCATGCATGTATTCTGTATGCATGTCTCTCTCGATGTCATTATCTTCATGCATTATTCATCATTAGTTACCTACCGAAAATAAGTGATATCTCATCAAAAACGTCTCCAACGTAAAAAAGCCAAGTTACTCACGCATAGCCTACAGAGTTACAACTAGCAATATTGCCTATCGTAGCTCACACTAAATACACTAGCTCTATTCCAAAGCAATGCTATCCAAACTTTCCTAAATTATTGAATGCAACCTGGCCCTGTGTTTCTTCATCTTACCATCTCAAGAAAATGTGGTCAAATAAACTGTATGTTCCACATCAAACTGCAAAATGAGAATAATTTATAGTGGAAATACTCTGATTCAGATGTGTTGCACTTAGAAATTAAACAGAAAAATTACTACACTATAGGGCACATTTGAACAATTGTCTGCATACACTGCTTTTGGTCTATAAAAAGCACAGAATGAATAAAATATATTATTATTATTTATTTATTTATTTATTTGGAATATTTGGATTTCTATCAAAGCCTGTGTGGTCCTACAGAGCATATATATCCATATAAATTCTGTTTGCAAATATCTTATTATGTTTATCTTAAAAATTTGTACTATCTGACCCACACACATGTCTGGATACGTTTGTAAAAATGCTATATGTATGCTATTTTCTAGGTTAAAATATTACTCATTTTTATCTGCATTTATTTATTCATCCGCCATTTCTCTATTGTACATGATCTTTCGTGATATAAATGTCTGTTTGTGAATTGTAAAGAAATCTGTAGCAGCAGTTAACATTTTAAAACCTGTACATTCTCTAAAGTAAACTTGCCAACAAAGTAAAACCATATCCTTTAATTATTCATCAACTGTTAGAAACATTCATTGAAATCATATGTTGTTCCATGAGGCACAATCTCTTCACATGCTAAGATGAAGAAACACAGGGCCAAGTCGCATTAAATAATTTAGGAAAGTTTGGATAGTATTGCTTTGGAATAGAGCTAGTGTATTTAGTGTGCGCTACGATAGGCAATATTGTTAGTTGTAACTTGGCCACATTTTGATATCAATACTTTTAAAGGCAGGCCTAGTTTTTGCAAGTTGGAATTAAGGACTTATAGACAGCACTCTGTAGGCTATGCGTGAGTAACTTGGCTTTTTTTTTTTTTACGTTGGAGACGTTTCTGATCGGATAATAAATACAGGCAGAGGAGCACGGATGTGCAAATGTGCGCAAAGACAGAGATTTCCAGTGCATCACAGATAAGACTGAGCAGGGTTATTTTATAATATTTTCTGCACCTTTAAATCCCCTTTAAGCGCTTATCTCAGTCTTCAATGACACACACCCTCAGGCCCCGCCCCACGAGCATATCTATCTCCCCTTCACCTGACACCCTTAAAGCACTCGACTCTGAATGTGTTCAAACTGCTGAGGTGTGCAATTGTGAAAATAAGTTGATTTTGCAGGCAGGTATCTCAAGTCTGAACAGGCCCTGAAGAGTAGAGCACAGAACTACCTGCCTTTTTTAAAGAAATCTGCTGATGTGACATTTAATGAATGAACGATGGGACGGTAAGATGAAGGAACACATCAAGTCACTTGAATTAATGTAACAAGCATTGCTTTGCTCTTGTCTAGTTTCTGTGAGGTATATTGATGAAAATTTAGTTCATAATGATTAGTAGAAACATTTTGATATCAGTAACTTTGTAACCACACAGATTTTACAAGTTATGTTTTTTATTATAATTTTTTTTACTATAGAGGGTATGCATATGTGAGCCATATGGCTTTTTACATAAAAAACAAGATCACAAATGCTCCATGGAATTTGTGCTGGCATAGAATTATAGTATATCCACATTAGTCCCTGATGAACATGCTTCTGACCTTGACAACACCTAGGCGACCTCTGTATCTCGGCATACGGACATTTACATTTTCCAGGCACAGTGGCTGTCCAATCAGGACTGCAGCGTACACCTACAACTTCCCCGACATCCAGATCAGGGTACGCATCAGTCAGACCACAGCAGGACATCCCTCGCATATCAGGGGGGAACGTCAGCACAGAAGAGGCAGGTGTATATATAGCACAAAGAGTGGAAAAAGGCATGGTTTCAGGAAAGCCTATCTGTGCGCGTGTGGGCCTCTGTCAGGACCTTGGGCGGGAGCAGACAGGGTGAGTGGCAGCTGTCGCCTCCCAGGCCGGTAAAGCTGCCAATAACGATAAAAGCCCAGACCCCGGCCTTCTCAAGGCCCGGACTCTGTCTGTTCCCTTCCGCGTCTGACAGCTGAAGCATAACACTGTGAAAATTGGCTTTATATTGACAGTGCCACTGAGGAAAGAAAAGGAATGACTCACGGTGGTGTCTTTCACCCGTTTCCTCGTCTCTGAAGGTTGCTGACACAAAAAGCAAGACTGGTGCTCCATGGAAACACAGGTGAAAGACCCGAAGCTTCACAGGTAGATGCGACTTAGTCTTTATATAACTATGTACAGCAGTGTGTGTTTTTTATGCTGAATATCTTCCTTTATCATGTAATCATGTAATGCAATGTCTACCACTGATGTTTTTGTGAGGTACACACACACACACACACATACACACACACAAGCCTGAAAGAGTATTCAGACCTTTACACAGATTTTTTTCTGTACCGTGGCTTGAATAAATACACTATTCTGATTGGCTGCTGCCCCAGCATACTGCATACACCATGTATATCCCACGGAAAGTCCTTCTACATGTCTAAAAGAAGTTCCATATTAAAAGATGTTCCATCATAAAATATGCAATGAATGCAAAGACATGGATCAGCGTTACTTCTCCACCAAAATGTCTTCTTATGGTTAGTGAACTGCCCTTGTAACTCAAAGGTTGTGGGGTCAATTCCCAGCTGGGGCGCCACCGTTGTAAAACTGGACAGTATGCAGAAAAGGTAATGTGTATGCTTCTCTGGATAAGTGCATCTGCTAAATGCCGAAATGTAAATGATTGGTCAAAGCAGATCCCAAATTACATTATAAATGGACATTACATCTTATTCACAGATCTGCAGTACAGGACATTGAAGATGGGACTTTTTTGTCTAGTTTACAGCAAATAACTACAAGAGTAGAACTGGCTTCCATCCAGAAATATACTTAACCGGTTAGCCAGTCAATTCTTTCAACTAATCATCTACAGCATACAGCATACAGTAGCATTTACGGACACCAAACAGCTTAGATAGTGTGGTAGTGTGCTAACCTGAAGCAACAAAGCAACACAATGGTGATGAATGGTCGTAGTCAGCTACGCTAGCTAGTCATGCATTTTGTTTACTGCTAGACAGATAAGTTACTAAATTATGTAATGCCTAATCGATGCTGCTATGTTCACTTACTAGAACTAATCATCAAACGGACCTAAAAAGGTTGGCTTATTACTAATGAATTACTAATCACTTGCAAGTCAGCATAATGCCCATTATGCATACGTCACAACACACACCGCTTTCTGAACAGTCATGGAACCAACGTTCAACATGCTCTGCCATCTCCTAACTCTGTCCATCTCGGAACACATGTGAGTCGACTCACAACAGGTAAAAAAAAGTACAATAAAACCAGCTCAAACAGGTGCTTTACCATTACAGGTGGGGAGGGCCTTGTCCCACACTGGCTTCCCGTCACCCCCGATAATGCATGTGATGGTAGGCGGACCCACTGCGGTGTACCCGGAGTTACAGCGGTAGGTGACAGTCGACCCCAGCTTGAAGTCTGTCCCAATGCGGGTTCCGTTCATGATGTTTCCAGGATCAAAGCATGCCTCTCTGGGCTTCTCTGTATTCGGGAAGCAAAAAATAAATAAATACAGTGTAAGGACATATGCATATAAGGATATTACTAAAATGATCAAATCACATATAACTACAGGGGGAGATGGCTCAAACTGATCAAGGAGTACCAAAAGCACACCGTCACGCCACAGAATTCAGAACTGAAGGGCTGCAAATACACTCAGACAGGAATAGGATTCAGATAGATCTCAAAAGATGCTAAGTTATTTTTTTTCCAGCTGCGGTTGGCCACGTTCTCTTTTATTAACACCAACAGCAGGCTAAGAGACGAGGCAGAGCTCAGGTAGCACAGACACAGCCGAGCAGCCCCCAGGGGCAACCCTGGGAGAAGGCTAGCGCTAACAGGACTGAGAGAAGCATGCTGTAGGTAACGTGGCAGCCAGAATCGCTCTGACAATGGGCCATCAGTTGATTGGCTCTAAAACTGTGGCGATGGATCTTCAGAGGTTACCTGACATAAGAGGTGAAAACTGAAGGCCAAATTTCACTCTCTATTTGTGATGTAGGGCAGGATTCCTAAACTGTCTAATTTGGAGGCCCTCAAGAATAATCTTCCTGGCTGAAGACCCTCAACTCAAAGACGTATCCACTGCAGGCTACAGTACTGTATTCCTTTAGTACACCAGTATACAGAAGGATCTAATCTAATACGGGGTGTGCGACAAAGTTACTGCCTCTATCTTTATCTGTTCAACTGCCAAAATGATCTGTATTCAGATAGAAACCGGAAGCGGGTATGGCCTGAACTAACGTTGTTAGAAAATATACACAAGTAGGTTTTTTCCAACATTCAGATGGCACTTGTTGGCCTTTTAAAGCTTCAAACTCACTTTTACATCATAGCCTTTTTCATAATGAATGAACAAAAATGTAACTGTTTTTAACCCTTAGATGCATAAGTGGGTCAAAAATGACCCGGTGAGGTTGTTTTCTATCTTTGTAATGAAAAGTTGTTATAATTTCATATTCCAGCTATTCCTCAAAAAACATGTTGCGGCGGCTGTGGCTCAGGAGGTAGAGCGGGGTGTCCGCTGATCGCAGGGTTGGCGGTTCGATCCCCGGCTCCTCCTGTCCACATGTCAAAGTGTCCTTGGGCAAGGGCACTTTGCCGCCATTGGTGTGTGAACGGGTGAGTGAGAGGCCATTGTAAAGCGCTTTGGATAAAGGCGCTATATAAGTGCAGTCCATTCCATTCCAACATACGAACATAATCTACATACGTGAGAAGTGTGCAGCAAATGCTGGGAAATTATTAAGGTGCACTATCCCTTGCCCATGCATTACATGTAGATTTTAGTGCAATAATGTACAGTAGATGAATAATGTAGTGCAATAATGTACAGACGATGAAGATTGCCATGCTGAAAATGTTGATGTGTCAAATCTCATTCAAGAGTAACTGACAACTCCTATTGAAAAAAAATAAAAATAAAAAGAAGAACAGAAAGAAGATTAAAAAAAAGAGAACAGATTTGCTCTTGATTGTTTTTTTTTTTCATCCTGCTGCTGCAATTGCTTTTAGTATCAGTCAAAGAGATCAAAAGGCCAGATGTATTCTCAGAAATATGTGTGTACTTGTGTCTGCACGTCTGTGTTCATCTCTGCGTGTGGTTACCATGTTGACAGTGTGTGAATCTGCAAGCATTTACCCTGCAAGCGAATGCAGAAATATCTCACATCACATAAACAATCAACAAGCAATTTGAAGAGTGACAATTTGAAAGCAAAATGTCAAAAAAATTGTGTTTTCATAGACCTCTTCCAAGTTTTTTCTCTGTATCACAGCAAAACAACATTGTTTACCAGCAAATAAATGTGAAGTCCAGCAATCAACCAGGGCTTTAAGCACAGTCTGTTGCTGTTGTCAAAGTTGATTCAGATAAGAGTTCAATTTACTGCTGTCTTAATGTTAAATCCTTGAGGGGGCTGTCACAGCTCCTTGGCCAATCCAAACGCCAGAAAATGGAGGGAGAGTCTGGTAGAAAATACTCTTTTAGTCCCAGAAACATGTCACACACACCCTTTGTCCTCTGGTTTTCTTTTGTCTCCTGTCAGCCTGTAGAGAAATCTAATATTGCGACGCTGCTCTGGAGAAAATCAGAAGGATTCTGTTGTTTTTGTTCTGTATGTGCTCAGCATTCAGAGAGTACTCAGGGCAGAACATGTGTTGAGTATGTGGGTGTGTTATACACCCTGCCTCATCAGATGCCTACTTTATTATTGCCTCAAAAGCAATTTACATGGTGAGACTGCTCAGTTCAATGCGGCGGTGTACTCTCCATAGAGTGGAAGGGATTACATTCAGCACATGAAAATGGTTTGGCTGACTTCTATAAATAAAAAAAGCTTTTCACTGCAGATGCTTTTGTAGGGGAAAAATTACACTTTATATATTTCAATATGCCAAGGGAAATGGTTTACTGATTTTAATCCTATTACAAAAGGTAGCTGCTGAAATAATATTGCATCTCAAAGCAATTAACAAATTGAAGTAAATCATCAGGCCTTATTTTCCTTTTCATCTGGCCTCTGTATTAATTTAATCTTGTATGGACTGGAATTGTGATGTTATACAGTATTCAGCGCCTATTGTTAACCCGCTTCTTTCAATTGTGCAAAAAAACCTTCAATAATTTTGTATGAACTGCTCACACGGGTAAGAAGCTAAGATTCCTAAATTGACATTTTTATTAAAAAATAAATCCTCACCACATGCTGACATGTAAAATACTTTAAAATGTTTGATAAAAAGAGGAAGATTTACTGTTTTAATTCAGGGCTGAGAAGGTATGATACATATATCCAAGCTGATCATTAATGTTAACCTGTATCCCAACAGATGGGAGCACTCAGGTTGCGAGGGTAATGAGAAATGTAATAGAAGGTGCTAGAATTGCTTAACGTTTTCCTGAATAAACTCTGTTTTTCACCACAGAGGTGCATGGGTTAATGGACACTTCCAGAAACTTCCTGATGTCACTGAAAATAAGTAATTTGAACCTACGCATATCAGGGGGTGAGGTTTCCCTGACAAAGTTTTCTCTTTAATGTTTTTTTCTGAGCAGTGCCATGTAATGGCCAGTAACCCGTCATATTGTAAGACTCCAAATGTTGATGGGAAAAGGTACGAGGCAAAGGCTGTAGATAATCTGTGTTCTTTATTCTGCAGAAGGAGAACTAGGTCACACAAAAAGATGTATGTCCAGAGTCCCTTGGGGCATGTATATCATTCATGTTACATCACAAAGGTATACAAGAATCATTGGCCAATCCTCACTCTGTCACGTGGCGCTGTAATGGCGACATGTAGTCCAGCTGTCTCTCGTGTACGTGTTTGTTAATTTGAATGTGTTTTGTTGTGTCGGGCTTTTGTCTTTTGTTTTTTTCATGCGCGATGTGTCTGTTGTGGTATGGGAAAGCGGATGGAGATTTTTCGGGGCACTCCTGCTGCTCGTTTTTGTAATATTGACGAATTGTCTAGCTGGGATGATTTTGTTTGTGGTCGTCACCATGGAGACGCATTCACATTATGCTTGGGAATGTCTGTTGGATCTGCAGCCAAGGAGTTTATCATCGCTCTTCACCGAAGTTGAAGATGTCGGTACTGATTCGGGAGTGCGGGCACTCTTCAGAAGGCCACCAGGGAAGGAGAAGATAATGCGGAAGAGTGAGGCGGCGACTGGGAAGGCTGAGGTCCAGCATCTGCTAAATGACTGTAATGTAATGTAATCACACAAGGTAAGAAGCCTGAGGGCAGTTCACCTTTGTACTCAATGGCGAAACCGGACAGGCCAAGGGAGGCGTCGCTGCGGAAGGCCAGGAACAGGCTGTTCCCGCTGCTCTCAATGCGTTCGGGGGCCTGGTTCCCCTGAAGGCTGCTGATAAGGGGGCCATTAGAGTCTTCCCCCTCATAGACGTGCAGGAAGTCATAGCTGGGCTCCATGTTGAAGCTGAGGAATCAAACCGCATGCATATAAAAATGGAGGAGACAAGAAGAGGTGGAGGTATAGACAGCTGTCGAGAGAGAGGGAGAGATGACTGGATAATGTGCTGGATGCCGTGACTCAGGGTGAAGTGTGGTGGATACCATCAATGCCACCACCATTGTGAATGTGGTTTTGGCTTTAGCTTGCTATACTCACATTGTGAAATAATAACAACAAAAATCCGGTGTGAAAGGAGACTGACATTTCGCAAAGAGTCCATTGCTTTTTCACAGTGATTTCAGTTAATTCTGAAATGGCATGGGGTGAGAGAAGGGTCGGTTTCTTCTTACGACTGTCGGCAGCTTCCAGAAAATTCTGAGTGACATACCTTTTGAAAATTAGGGCAATGACAAAGTCAGGACTGACTTTTATCCTCCAGTCACACTCCTTTCCTGGTGGGTACGGCTGAGGGTAGTTGGGTGATAGAATTACCCCAGCAGGGCCTGTCACATTACCTCCACAGGTGGCTATCACAACGACAAGAGAAAAGGCGACACAGGGTTTTAAGCTGGCACTTCAAGACCCGGATACATACTTATAAGCAGAGGTTCACAATACTGGTTGTTTGACACATCTGAAGGGGGAATAAGATTCTGGATTTAAGAGATGAAACAAGCGTAGGCTGTAATGCTTCCTGACACCTACTGAGACAGATAAAACACAAGCACACTAAAATGACTGATATAAATGAACAAGAACCACAATATCAAATACAAATTGGCAAAAATATCAAATTCATGGCTGCAGTGGAGTAAGGCAATGGCATTTTGCTTGGTAATTTAGCGAAGACATTCAAGGTGATGGAGTGGGAGAATGCCTCGTTGAATACTGATGTGGCTGCTTGTATGGACATGACCTCCATGTCAAGACATTTGATTGTAGTTTGCTAGCCATCTGTAAACCAATACAGAAAATAAGAGTATTCTCTCATTCAGATAAATAAAATGACAGATTTGGTGGAGCAGTGGAGAAATATGGGTATATTATTGGAAGATTGTGTGTGTGCATGTTTGTGTGTGTGCATGTTTGCGTGTGTGTGTGTGTGTGTGTGTGTGTGTGTGTGTGTGCATTCTAGTCTCAATAAATGTGAAATCATGTTTTTTTTTGCCCTGATTATAATGTACCCCGATCTGCATGAGAGAAGACAGCCGTTATATAACATCACATCCATTCCACTGATCCCATTAGAATATAAAGACTAAGACTGGGTACTGTTGAAGGTTTTTTGACACTGTTATTGCTATTGGCTCTTTTAGTTTGTTTAGAGTTTAGTTGTAATCTAACATGACAGGCGTGTGCAAATGAGCTCAGAACACACACACAAGCACACTATTTATGAACAGGCAATCAGTAGAAAACAAACTACAATCATATTTATTTTAAAAAAACAAGAAAGATACTTTTCCTCTGATTTTTCTCAATTTACCGTAAAACTCCCTTTAGACACCAATTCTCTAACAAGAGCCAGTCTCTTTCACCAATGTCTTATTTGGAGAATTTGAGTAGAGCAGTGGTGAGCCACTTTGGAATAGACCAAGTGCTTGAGCAAATTGAAAGGGACAAAAAGAAAGGTTAATATCTATATTAATGGCAATTTAAATAATCCACAGAAACTGAAACGAATGAGATAGGCGAGTTCAGTGGAAGTTTACAATGACGCTACCAGTATGTTCGCACTGTACTTTAATGAATACAGTTTCAGGTCGCATATTGATCATCCCATTTGAAATGTTAACTTGCATGAAGACCTAGGCTGGCCTATACTGGCAACTTCCATACCAGAAGCCTTGTTTTAGAATGAGCTGTAGCCTACACGTAAATGAGAAACACCAATAGGCATCCAAAATGGCCGAACCCAAACTTGGCAGGTATTTGAATACCTTGGCAGGTATATAAGTTCCTATATGGAAGAAATTACAGCAAGATGACAAATGAGAACCATGCAATGGGTCACTGAAGAGAAGCATCGTTGTAAACTGTAAACAAAAAAAAGGGTAAAAAAAAATCACGGGATCTTCATTTTTACCCTCGAGTCAGATTCCTTATTCGGATGCATCAATATAAACATAGCAAATCTGAAGAGCTCAGAATTTGGCTATAATTTTGTATGACACCCCATTACTAAACTAACAGGTGTCTGTTTAGTGAATGTAGTACACAGTAATATATGCACGACAGTAGTACTGTAATTAGTTTCCTGAAAACATACCAATGCACATGGGAGGATCAGGTTGCCAGAAAAACCTGTTGTTGAGTTGCACGCAGGTGATTCTGGCCACGCCCTGTATCTGATACCCCGGGTCACACATGAAGGTGATGGTGTCTCCTGGCTCTCTGCTGTCTCCATAACGTGTTCCATTCTGAGGTGTCCCGGGGTCATTACAGGTCGTAGCCGTCGTTGCTAAAGGCACAAAGAAAGAGTGGCAAATCAATATGAGGGTTAGACCCCTGTTGCTGAAGTACTGGCGTATGAGTAGTGGCGTCTCTCGTCTTTCTCGCTCTCTTTTAAGTAAATCTCATGGCGTATCTGTAAAATGGCGGAATAAGTAAAAACCCTCAGCTTTCTTTCAGGCTCAGTTGCAGTTACAAAATATGACAGAAAAAAGGCAGAATATTTGTTTCATTCCAGGTTATTTGGCTTTTAGGAAAGCTTGTGTTCCATTTAATGGAAAATTCTGTTATTTTTCACTCTTTAAACCTCCCTGCTTTATTACCACCTATTTTAAAAAGATGTCTTTAAAGGCTTTACGATCAAAAGCTGAAAGGAAACAAGGGCGGCATGTCACAGCATTGCTTGTGTAACAAACCTAGAGTTTTTAAAGGCATCAGAAACTTACATCTGTCTGCGATACAGAAAGGAAACAAAACACATTCATAGCAAGCTGATTTCACATTTAATATGCTGCTAACAGTGACACCCATTAAACTTGTGACATATCAGTTTATACTTGCAATGTAGTACTCTTACATGTGACACATCTGTTTACTAGTATCACATTAATTTTAATAAATGCATATATTTGCTTTTACAGTAAAAATATATCTGCTTTTTAGGATATTTATCTGATTTGCTTTAAAATTACATTAATTTTGCGGGGTGGGTGTGTATACACGTGTAGTCTGTGTTGTCCTAAAGATCAGTTGTAAAAAGTGTTTTGGAAAGACAACAGCCCAAGGTAGATGGATGACACCTTTGAGCACAATATTAGACATCTGTTGAAAAACGATTTGCTTCATTGCATATTTCTGTAGCAAAAGCAAAGCGTGATTCCCATTGCGCTGTGATAGGGTCTCACGGGCAGTGTCTGTGTATGCTATCTGCTCGCAATATAGGACAACCTGGACCTGCTATCAAAGCTAGAAATCTTACAAATTTTGAATTCCCACATTTCAGTCCACCAAAAGCAAACAAACACATAAATAAAATAATACAATTGACAGATGTAAAAACTGTACTGTTAACCCAATTTAAAATGAATATATTTTGCACTTGGCGTATCCATTTGCTTTGTGGGAAATTGCTTACTTTGCAGGATCGCTGAAAAGATGCACAAAAATATCAGTTTTGCTAGCAGGGTAATGCTGTCATAAATGTGCTGAGCCAGGGATAAACTGTACATCCCCACTCAGAGGAAGTAATATTCACATAAGATAACATAATTCATAAAAACGACAAGTTTGGAGCCATTTACAGAACAATACTGAATTTCCTAATTCCTTAAACTGAAGTAATATCTCTTGACTCTGGTAAGTCTGATGGTTTATAAGACAAAGTGTACAGACAGTATAGATGGCTTTTCCTCATGACTAATCTAAATTTAAAGAAGATTAAATGAAACAGATCTACATGTAATTGAGAAAGAATCAGCTTTAAAGGTTTTATAAGGTTACTACTTATAAGACTTCTGGGGCCACATGTATAAACAGTGCTGAGCAGAATAATTCCTTCAGAAAGCTCTATAAGCGAGTTTCCACACAGAAATTCAGATGTACGTATAACATCAGAGAACCTGCGTACCTCTGCACACGCTGGACACCATGTGTACGCAATTTTTGGAGACAGTGTGATATGGCAACACTGTGATAGAAAGGCAGATGGAGAAAATGCAAAACGTTGAGAAACAGATTTCCGACTTTCTCCCTGAGTGTTCTTTTACGCATTCTTTTACTTAGAGTTTTATACGTGTTGCCCCAGTATACCTACTGCAGAAGAGGAAAACTATTCAAAATAAGGGGAGTCCTGAACAATGTTTCACTTAGAAACAAATATATTTAATTACAACTTTTCGGTCATCTTGACCTTCGTAAGGTAAGGTGAAGACGAAGGTCAAAATGGCCGAAACATATTTAATTAAATTAGTTTCAAAGTGAGACATTATGCGGGACTCCACTGTGTGAAGGTTTTATGAGGAAAAAAGGAAGGTGCAGATGAAAGATGGAGAAACATTCAAAAGAAAGGCGTTACCCACTTGAAAACTGAATGGAGAAGCCGGACTTGCTGATGAAATAGTCGCTGTCAAACTGAAGGGTTAAAATGTTGAAGGTACTGTGGGTGTCCTCTGGCAAAGATAACCCACTCCATTCTTTCAGCAAGATGCCACCTTCCGTCGGCCCGTCCCAGACTTTCAGGATATCGTGGGCGACCTCCGTGTCGAACACTATAAAGTGCAGGCTGCAGAAACAAAACACAGACTCATTTTCCACACTGCTAGCAGGAACTGTTCAGGGCCTGCACTGAAAATATTACACACACACTCTTCTCTTTTCTGATTTGTACTGGCTTTCTATCCAGTGAATGCAGAGGACAACAATAAATCACATCTCAAACAAAATAAGAGGCAATCCATCGAGTAAACGATGGGAATTGAATGAACATGCTTGAATATTAGCTTAGCAAATATAATTGATGCAGTTAACGTATATTAGGCTTTGAGCTTTTAACTACATGCTTTATTCAAACCTGTCTTTTAGCCGTTTCCCTAGATGACAAGCAGTTGATTTACTGCGTCGGGAATAAAACTTACTTTGTTCTACCCTTTTTGTCCTTTGAGAGTTGGCTGTTATTTAAATTAAAAATTGTTATTGAAAGAGGGACACATTTTTCTAGTAGAAGAGAGTTAGGTCATCTGTCATCCCCTTAAGAAACCACAAAACAACCTGCCTTTTATGCCAGGATCCCTTCTCTTACTCTTGTATCATGTTAAAGGCCTAAATGACAAGGGATTTGTGAGTAAAAGAGAACAATAAGGTATTACTTACGTTCTATTAAGTGTAACTCTTCAACTTATCGCCTCATCACTTGCAAGAGAATATGTTGTGGTTGGAGATGTACTATTGCTATGTCTGGAGTTATGAATTATGAATCAGCTGCACAAACTCCAACTGCAAGCTGGGGCTGTTCTACAACATGCTTCTACATAACGATTGGAGAGAACAACTATTTGCGGGAGACGGAATAGAGATTTCCAGGAGAGAGGTCGGACAAGGATATGACAAAAGACAGTTATGTTGGATGAGATGAGCTGGTTTCAATTCAGATCGTTGACTATGCAGGAGGCAGAGAACTATAAAAGTATAGGAAAATAGAGAATCACATGGAAATGTATCTGGACTAGTTGGATTAGATGTTTTTGGTCAGAGGTGAACCCCAGCACCTGCTTAGTTCATAGATGCTCATCAGAGGAAATAACTACTAAAGAATAACTACAAAGACTAAAAAAACACCTTCCTGAGTTTGTGCAACTTAAACTTTTTTAAATATTGAAACCGCAGGCTGTTGTAACACTACAGAAATCTTTTATCACATAGGTATTTTTATCCAACATCAAGGGCAGAATCATTTCTGCGCACACAGAAAGATGTCATACTTTTTTCTTTATGAGTCATGCAGGAAACCCCTTTCATTTGAAAGCTGGTTCATACCTGGAATACCAAGTGACTTAGGTACAAACATTTTAAATGAATAAATGTGGGTTCAGTTGCACAGTAAATACCAGTAGACCTTGGATTATTGTGTCCATTGCTGCTCTACAATGGGCGGGACACATTTCTGTCTCTGTTTAGAATTAAACAACATTTATTGGGCCACATTAAATTATTCTACAGTCATATCAATATTCACTATACAGGACAATGGGTCTGACTTATTTAAGCATCACAGGCCACAATCTATTTTGAAGTGAAAGTGAGACAATATATGCAATCAATGTACACTCGACACGACTGTAATGGATGTCAGTTGACACTGCAGATACAAAAGGCAGCTACTTCACCTGAATGCCATACTAATGTTTAACAAGCCTGACAGTCAGACAAGATCTTTCACATTCTTTAGTCTGTGCTTGTGGACTGCCCTCTTCAATTCTTAAATTCAGATTGTCCATTGCATTCACATCGGGGGAATAATCTGTCTCCAGAATTGCCATTGTAAATGTTGTGGCTGGTTGACCGTTCATTGGTTGAGTTTAAGATATGCTTAGGATCATTGTCCTGCTGAAAGATCCATATTTGGCTACATTAAGCTTTCTGGCAGAGAGCCCCAGGACCAGCAGATGCAAAATGACCCCATAACATCAAAGGCACACCACCATGAGTGGCGGTAAGTACGGTGTTAGTTCTAATACAAGGGTCCCAATGCTTGTGTGCATGGCCAAAAAGCTCAGTTTTGGTCTCATCTGATCACAACATCGGGTTCCCATTGTAGTTCTCATGCTGGTTAGTGAACTCCAGATGTTTATTTTGGTTGTTTATTATTGGGGTTCCCATTATCGAAGCTTAACAGGAGGTCCTACTCAAAGACAGTCACGCTGTGGTGAAACACAATCAAACTTTCATATTTATTTTCAGCCAATTTGTCAAGTGATTGGCAAGAACACCCCTCTATAAATCAAATTATTGAACACAGTTTGAAAAATCTAATCAGTGATTTTACAGGGCGTTAAAGTTGCTGGCAGCTTGAGGCAGACGGCATGTGATTTTCTGGAAGGCTGTCAAATCATCAGTGGTTATTACCTGATGGTCTTTCCTGTATCAGCCTCGATGGACCAGGTACAGTGGAGGTTGTTATCGTAGGGTGCTGGGTACCCTGGCGATAGTATACGCCCAGATGTGGCTCCCTGAATGTGGCCTCCACACTCAGCTAAAAGACGGGGAAAGTATAACAAACATTGCTTTAAAATAGTAATTCACTATCATCTTTAATTTCTCTTTCCAACATTTTTTCTTTCGAAAGGGCATTCAAACAGCCTTCTTGAAATTAAACAGTTGATATCATTAATTAATGCAAGCCTTAATCCTCTGCTGAGGCACCCTAGGTAAGATTTCTTTGCACTAGGTTTCTAACCACTTACATTGGCTATGCAAATTTATACCCATTTGTGTCATCACACTTTAAACAAATTATGAGCATCCAAACCATTTCACGTGTGTGTGTGTGTGTGTGTGTGTGTGTGTGTGTGTGAGACAGAGGAAAGATGCAGAAGGGGGGGTATCCTTATTAATTTGTCTAATACAGAGGGAAAAAAATACAATGACAGCTTTGGGCAATGTCATCCATTTTCTATGGTACTCTCCTAGAGCTGCAAATATGTAAATTTGTTCCAACCACAACTCATAAGGTATAAGAGCGATAGAATAACCAAGTGATCTATTTTCAAACTCACGTAAAGTAAAAGTAATGGCACTGTGGGTAATGAAGGAACTTAGTGAATTAAAGAGGGGAAGAAGGAAAGATTTATGCCATCTTAAACATTAGACATTTTCTTTCCAAAAGACAAGATAAATTACTGAACTTAAATTTCAGTAAATGTACCATACCATGTTTCTATAGATATTGGGATAACTTCTAGTCTCTGATCAGACATCATATGTTTTAGTAAAACTAAGAATTTGATATTTAAATAAGGATATTTTTAAGGTTTGTACTAACCCACACAAGAAGGTAAGGGTTTATCCCAGACACGTCGATCACCGCTAAGACAGGTCAGGGTGCTGCTACCATGGAGAGTGTAACCAGGGTTGCAGCTGTACAACAGAAACGTGTTTGCGAAATGGCCATCGTCTTGAATCTTGTATCCATAATTAGGGATCCCAGGTTCTTCACATTTAACGAGGTCAAAACCTGAAAACAGAAAAGTATTTCAGAGAGACGGACGGACTGTGAGGAATGTATTTCTCAGACTATAAGAAAATATGAACATTTGAAAGACTGTCCATTTAACCCTTGTGTTGTCCTCGGGTCAAAAAAGACCCGTTTCTGAGTTTAACAGCAGTGAAAACCCCCTAAATTAATTTAACCCCCAAGCATGAAATTTGATGAGTTCTCAGAGAGTGACCCTACAATTAGAAAAACTGACACATTTCCCTACTTTATATTTTTATAAAAGCTGTACACCAGTAGGGTACAAAGATTTTCCTCAGGTTTTTGTTGACCCTGCAGTTAAAAATAATCAATTACAGACTCATTCACAACACATTCACATACAAACACACCATATACACACACACACACAGACACCATACACGCACACACGCACAAACACACCACACACAAACACACCATACACACACACACAAACACACCATACACGCACACACACACACCATACACAAACACACCATACACGCACACACAGACACCATACACGCACACACGCACAAACACACCACACACAAACACACCATACACACACACACAAACACACCATACACGCACACACACACACCATACACGCACACACACGCGAACACACACACACAAACACACCATACACGCACACGCACACACACGCAAACACACCATACACACACACACACAAACACACCATACACGCACACACACACACCATACACACACACACACCATACACGCACACACACGCGAACACACACACACAAACACACCATACACGCACACACCATACACGCACACGCACACACACGCAAACACACCATACACACACACACAGACACCATACACGCACACACACACGCACACACACACACACCATACACACACACGCACATAGTCACCAAGTCACCATACAAACACACACACACCACACACACACAAACACCATACACACACACACCATATATACACACTCACACATCACATACACACACATACACCACACACACAGAGTGAGAAAGAGAGATTGTGTGTGTTATTTCCCCATAGAGTTCTACAGGAAAATGAGTCAGGAGAAATAGCCCTTGCAGTGATCCATCCACATCTACTCCATATCTGGCAACAGAGTGATGGTTTGGGGCTCGTTCGATAGCTCAGACCCTTGATGACTTACAGCCATTTAGCCAGCCATGTGTTCCATACTGTACCAGTGTAATTTACAGCTGAATCTATTCTCACCCCCCAATTCCCATAGAGATCCATTCAAATGCAGAGAGCTTATAGTATCGCTTGTAACAGTACCTGCAAATAAGCTATTGAGAGTCTGTTGATGTTGATGGGTCACAGACTTCTGGAAGTAACAGCAGGCAAAGGATATTCAACCAAATATTAAATATGATACTTTAAAAATATGTTAAAGCAAAGGTTATGAATACTTATGTAAATTAAAGATTTCAGTTTTCGATTTCTAATACATTTGCAAAAATTTCTAAAAACATGTTTTCACTTTGTCATTATGGACTATTTTGTGTAGAATTTTGAGACAAAAAATGAACTCAATCTATTGTAGAATATGTCTGTAATGTAATAAAACGTGGAGAAGGTGAAAGGGGTGTTCCGGCTTGACTGTATATACACTGCTCAAAAAAAATAAGGGAACATTTAATCATCACAGTATAACACCAAGTCAATTAAACCAAACCGGTCATGCTGGATGATGTTGCAGGCCGCATAACATTCGCCACGGCGTCTCCAGACTCTTTCACGTCTGTCACATGTGCTCAGTGTGAACCTGCTCTCATCTGTGAAGAGAACAGGGTGCCTATGGCGAACCTGCCAATTCTGGTGTTCTCTGGCAAATGGCAATCGAGCTGCACGGTGCTGGGCTGTGAGCACAGGTCCCACTACCGGATGTCAGGCCTTCATGCCACCCTCATGTTGTCTGTTTCTGACAGTTTGGTCAGAAACATGCAAACGAGTAGCCCGCTGGAGGTCATTTTGTAGGGCTCTGGCAGTGCTCCTCCTGTTCCTCCTCACACAAAGGAGCATATATCGGTCCTGCCGCTGGGTTGTTGCCCTTCTACGGCCCTGTCCAGCTTTACTCATGTAATGGCCCGTCTTCCGATATCTCCTCCACGCTCTTGAGACTGTGCTGGAAGACACAGCAAACCTTCTTGTGAGCTGGACTACCTGTGCAACCTGAATGGGCTGCAGGTACCGCTTCATGCTACCAGTAGTGACAAGGGCACTAGCAAAATGCAAAACTAGAGTCAGGAAGGATAAGGAGAGATAAATGGTCTGTGGCCACCACCTGCAAAACCATTTATTTTTTGGGGGTCGTCTTGCTGTTGCCTCTCCTGTCCATCTGTTGTCACTTTCATTTGCACCAAAGCAGGTGAAATTGATTCACAATCGTTTACGCTTCCTAACTGGACAGATCGATATCCCAGAAGTTTAATTGACTTGGTGTTATACTGTGATGATTAAGTGTTCCCTTCATTTCTTTGAGTATATATATACACACAACAAAAAGCTAGAGAGCAAAAAATGATTTACTACTTCAAAGATTGCCATAAAATGACACATCTACTGTAATGCTACCTGTTTTTAGTGTTTTTTTAGGCAATTGTGTTATGAGTGTTATAAGTGTTGCTGTTGGAGAAAACTAGTGCTGGTGTTTTGGTATAATTATTCGATTGTGACACAAGTATGCAGTGTTTTGGCAGTGTTTCACACCCTTGGTGCATGTTAGGTGTGAAATTAACTGTTGTGCCAAGCTGTGTGTTCGTACAGACAACAGTGTGAAGAGTTTTGAAAAAGTGGACTCAGTATTGTGAAAAGTTTGTAACCAATTGTAAAAAACTATAAATAGATAAATACCCAGCCTTGTGCTTGGTGCTCAAATGCTTCCTAAAATGAAAGTTCAAGAATGTTATTGCTATATTTAAAAAAAAAAGTTCAAGAATGTTATTTCTTTTCAGTAAAATGCATCAAAATCTTTGTGGTTATCATGTGCTAATTTCTGAGGCTATTGATGTTCTGCTGTTGATTGATCTCTTATTGAAATCAATTTTTTATACTTAGGTAGTACCTTTATCCATTACATATTAATAATAATAAAAAGTCATCTATTATAGACATGTGTTTTGTAGAAAAAAATAACTAATGGTGTACACTGAATAAAAACAATTTCTCTGCACTGTGAAGTAGAAAAAGCTGTTATTCACCAAGTTGTTCATGAGTGACAGGTTGTTGCTTCATGCAAAATAGATTTTAGGTTTAAAATTCAATAAAGAGGTTTTTTTATCATAGGGGGGTCAGCAAGGGCAGGTGATGTCTGACCCGGAGGACACGGGGAGGATACAGACTATGAAGACATCACAGGGGTTAAATCGAGTGCACGGGCATTGTGTTTAATTTCAATATTTACAAATGTAGATAAGAGTATAAGTACTTAGACCACATATCTCAGATGTGTAGTAACCAGGAAAAGACGACACAGGCTGAATAGCTCCTTTCTAACTCTCCACCATTGATGAAATCCCATTCAGGCCATGTCCTGAGGGGTGAACCTTCCTTCCTGATCTGCTCCTAATACTGATGAATATGAAATCCATTTGAAACGGAGCAGCCAGAGGGTGCCTTTACACATCCCAATGTCAGAAATCTTTGAAGGCGCCGGACACCAAAAAAAAGTTCATCTTTTTTCTGAAGTGAGTAGGCTATGGGCTTTTTAAAATTGAAATTTTTACATCCGTGCCCTCGAATGAACCAATATGGCTCCCTTAAGTTCTACAAAGTACGACTGGATTAAAATGCTCCCCCTTGTTCCAGTAGGATGGAAATTGTCACTCTCAAGGCGATCATTAAAGAACCAAATGCGCAGTTGTATCAGAGCTGTCAAATGTGTTCCAGTCAATCAGACAATCACCTCTTGCACAGCCGTAGAACACGTGCTGTAATGGGCCATAAATGTGCTATATAACATAACAAGCTCAGAGACAGCCAAGCAAAGGCACCATCAAGGCAGCTGTTTATGTTTATCTTTAGCAATAAAAGATGGTACCACAAAGGTACAATAAAGTAAGAAATTAAGAAATAATAAGAAATAACTGAAAATTTGTCAAACAAATTAAGTAATTGCAATGTTACTCCAGTTTATATTCTATCATAATGTCTATAACTTTTAATTAAAGGTCCAAACAGCCAAGCTGCCAGAGCCCTATTGTAATTTTAGTGTGCTTATTAGCGGTTCATGCACAGTGTAGTGGAACCCTATTGCTTTTGTAAAGTTGTTATTATTGTTTTCAGGGTCGAGACGCAGCGGTTGTTTTCCTGATCTCTTCTCCATTCTTAGTGAAATTTTGTGTACTTTTACCACAGCATATTTTTTATAAATATCCAAAAAGACATGGACACCACATTCCATCACATTTTGCCATTTTTCACTGTTGCTGCGTTTCAGTAGAAACATATTCTTCTAAATACCCAGTGCCCTGGTTTTTCGCAAACTGCAGATAACATAATCACCATAAATTTTAAATAGCAAAGGAAAGGTCGCTGCTTCAACAACCATGACCAAGAACCATGACTGCCATAGCCAACAATTAAAGCACAAGCATTCATTTTTCATTTTTTGTCATTGTCTGTACGCTGATTCACACATTATTTCCATATACATCATTTATGCACGTCAATCACTCATATTTTATGTAAAATGTATTACAATTCAGATTTTTATAAGTTAAAGTCTGACTGTCATAGGATGAAACAGCAGATTTTGCATATATAATTGCAACTGGGGTCATTCTTTATGGTTCAGAATTGAATTATATTTATGCATGACAAAGCACTATCCCATAAGTGTTTTTCCATAATTCTATTTGTAATAAGATAATTAATTGTTGAATATGATTTATTTGCAGTTAATTCTGGGAGATCCTAAACTCTATGTTGCTGAAGAGCCCTATGGCCAACAGAATAAGGGGCTCAGTAGACCTCAAATAAATTTGAATTTGAGGGATTCGCAAAAGCAAAATTACAGGTTTGCAACAAAAACAAAGTGCCACATTTGGCTTTGATGGCCACAGTTTGCACAGGCTGGCCAGCCGAACTAGTCGGGATTTTCACACAGCTTCGTTCTCCGCCCCCCAATATACCATATTATTTACTTCCAGTTCAGTCATCTCCTCCTACCACTTGATTGGTTGCTTCCCCATCTGTTCGCGTCGAGCGTCCTTTACCCCAGACCCCACACAGAGGACAACTGCACTGCAGTTCAACAGCCCTTGTGAACATGGCATTCTAATTTTTTTGTTTGTTTTGACTGACCTTCTTAACCCAGTTGCTGAGGTCTGGGTTTTTTATATCTAGCAGTAGTACCCTGTTTTTTTTTTTTTCTGTGCCAAAAAAAAAAAAAAACCTGATTGATTTTTTTTGAGTGCAAAAAAACATTATGGGTAATTGGTATTTTTAAACTATATACATACTTAGGCTTAGGAATTTATATTTTTTAGATCATACAGCACATCATCATCATCATCCATCAACCCGCTTATTCCTATTCAGGGTCACGGGGGGGTGCTGGAGCCTATCCCAGCATGCATTGGGCGAGAGGCAGGAATACACCCTGGACAGGCCGCCAATCCATCACAGAGCACTCACACCATTCACTCACTCATTCATACCTATGGGCAATTTAGAGTCTCCAATTAGCCTAACCTGCATGTTTTTGGACTGTGGGAGGAAACCGGAGTACCCGGAGGAAACCCACGCTGACACGGGGAGAACATGCAAACTCCACACAGAAAGGCCCTCGGCCGGGATTCGAACTCGGTACCTTCTTGCTGTAAGGCGACAGTGCTAACCACTGCACCACCGTGCCGCCTGTTCATACAGCACATGAAGAAACCAAATGAGAAATGAGATGAAGAAGCACAAGCCCAAATTATTTAGAAATGTAGGAAAACATGGGTAGCTTTGCACACAGAAATATTTTTACGCTTGTGCTTTTACACATAGTATAGGCTTTGTATACATAAAATGCCGTTTTTACATTGAAAGCATTTTTTGTTGAGATTATCACACACATTACTCACACATTACTCAAGCTTTCCTCCTGCTTTACTCACTGCTGTATGTTAGTCTGAATCCATTGTCCGTGCCCGAGCCGTTGCTGTTGAATTCGATCCACAGGTGGTTTGAAGTGCTGTTGATGATAACGCTGTACATGTCGTTTTTCGTGAAATTTCCGAGGAGTCGAGATGAGCTATCCATTCCATCATAAACCTGGCAAGGTGAAAATTAAAAAATATTTTAGGCATCCTGCAAGTTGCACAAAGTTGTATTTTTTACTCATTTATGTTTCAGTAGTAGCTGAAATATATTGGACTAGTCTACAGTTTACCCTCATTCGTAAAATGAGGACATGCTTCCAGATTTCAGTTATACAACAGAATGAGAACCTCCCCTTAGGGCACTACGTTATATTTTGAATCTGTATTGTGTTTTATAATTATGTTTCGGGAATTACTGATAAACGGCGTCTTGCAGCAGCACACAAAGAGACGTCCGCTGTGAGATGAAAAATGTTAGAAGCCATAAATCAATGTCAACTTCCTCTTCCCCCCTTTTCTGTCACAGCAAACATTATTTCACCTCTGACCTGAGGAGCACACCATGTGACTCAGGCCTGTGTGAAAAAAGAGAGGAGTCAAAGCATGAAGCAGTTGTCAGTTCTCAGGCTGAGCTGCAAGAGGGGGATACAATCACTTCTCCGTACATCATGCGGCTTGTGCTCAACATACCACTGGAACAGGACTCAGGGTGCACACACACACACACACACACACACACACACACCACACACATGCATACACAAACACATGCGCATGAACACACATAAACACACACGCATGCACACACAAACACAGATACACAAACACACACACAGACACAGGCCTTAAGCTGTGAAATATACAGTCTTGATTGCCGTTTCTAATTTGAATCCTTTTCCTCTTTATGCAAATCCAACTCTCTGCTTCCCCTAATAGACAACCAGAAGCCTGAGTTCAGTTTTCAGGCAAGTGTTATGCAAGACCACAAAGCGCTGTGTACCAAAATAAACAGAGTGGACTAAAACAAATGCAATCATGCAATGTGCACTTACACACTTATGCATAGATTTTTTTTAAATAACAGCATTGCTCAGCCTATACGTACGTACCTACCAACATTTCATCAATGGTTATTTACATTTAGATAGCTGGAAAGTTGTGGCCAGTCACGGCACAAAGCCACATTAACGCAAGCGATTTCCAGTGACTTCCTCTTGTGGCCAGTTGAGTGTTGATTTATTTATTTATTTATTTATTTATATTTTGCCTGAAATGTGCAATTTCGCCTGGTTCCAACCCACCTGCCTCAGCGATATGCAGCCATGCATTGGGACTTCCATTTGTGCTGAGATTAGGCACTAAGCTTCGTGCTCATGAGATCTCAGCCACTCAACCCTTTAAGTACTTGCATGGAAGTGGCACGTTATGCATTAAAATCTATTACGGGGCGCGGTTAGAGGACCACTATAAACAAACACACAGCTCTGTGTGCTTAGGGTTGGCTAACAAAAGCCCACCTAATTTTGAAAAACACAACTTAACATTTCACACCAATTTCACTTTTCATTATGAAATCATGCCATGCAGCCCTTTGGGGTGTGACTGCAAAAATGAAGCTTTGCAGGAGGGCCTATGCTAATGTAAGGAGGCATGGCTAAGATGAGCTAATTACCTTGTTTTCTTAGTGAAAGAGTCATTGAGCTACATGTAGCACTGTAGCTGTCTCAGTGATGTTTTTAAAAAGACTGTGAATTTATTTTATTTTTTAACCCTCAAAACCTAGAATGCCCGGTTTCATTTGTGGGTTTCTCTCACAGGCATGAGATTAATGTATATCTAGACGGCGCTGCCTCTGTGGCTGAACAAACCCAGTCGTCCGCTTAAGTAAGGGGGGAAAAACGTCAAAAAGGGTTGGTTTTTTGGCATTTTTTAAAAAAAATTTTTTTTTTTTTTTTTTTTTTTTTAATTTTTTTAAAAAATTTTTTTTTTTTTCACATTTCCTTTTTTTTCATTTTTTTTTTTTTTTTTTTTTTTTTTTTTTTTTTTTTTTTTTTTTTTTCATCATTTTTAATAATCCAAAAAAAAAAACAAATGCATTTTAAATGGCATCAAATCAAAAAGGATGGAAATCTTTTTTTCTGGAATCTCTGTCAACAATCAAAAATCAATGTTATGTTGTCAGTCATGGTGTGTCATCATCAATTTTTGATTTTTTTTTTGCAAATAAAGATAAGTATTTTTTTATCTTTTTTTTTTTTATTTTTTTATATAAAATATATTTTTTTATATATATATAATATATATTGTGTCATCATTGTCATGTGTGTGTGTGTGTGTGTGGTGTGTGTGTGGTGTGTGTGTGTGTGTGTGTGTGTTGTGTGTTTGTGTGTCATACTATTTATTGATTTTATTTGTTGTCATTTTCATTCATTCATTTCTTTTTTTTTTTTTTTTTTGTTCATTCATTTAGAGGCTTTGTTTTTTTTTTCTGCAGACAGAGCCTGATTGATGATGAGATGAAGATGAGATAGATGAAGATGATGAGATGAATGAGAGACTCAGATGAAGAGGACCCAGACCCACCTCCACCCTGAGGTGTCAGTCACCTGGATCCTGGAAATCCTCTGAACAGGACCATCATCAGACACAACAGATCCCTCAACAGACTCCTTCCACACCACATCCCAGTTACCTCCCCCCCACCCAACCAAACACCATATAAAAAAAAAAAAAGTCGGTCCCTGCCTGCCTGCACTACCACTTACCACTGAAAAAACCCTGGCTTCAAAGATTATCACTGATGACTGATAGAAGATGATGCTGCTGATGAGAACTTGGAAGTGGGGAGAGTGGAAAGCAGGAACTTGGAGGGATGGAGAAAAAAAAAAAAAAATGAAAAAACAACACAAAAAATCAGATGGATTTGACTCCTTCTGTTGAGAACCTGTGAGAAGAGTGAGATGAAGATGAGAGCGATTTGGGAATATTTTGGGAATCAAGGCTACGATGTGTACAGGAAGATTGAAGAGATATTAGTTCGTCGTGTCTTTTCGATGAGAGAATGAGGAGCAGAGACGACTGGAAACAGACCCCACAGAACAGACCGCTATGTATGGGATGTATTCCTGTTCTTCTGTGTTGTGAAAAAAAGAAATAAATAAATCCCCAGTGTGTGTGTCCATTGTTGTGACTGCACTCAAACACCAGGGGGAGGACCAAGTTTCTGCAGTAAAAGCAGCCAAGCAAGCCAAAAGCCGCCAAAAACGGCTTCAAAGATCTCTGTTGTGATGATGCACGCATCCCCCTGTGTATGGTGGGATGGGTGGAGGGGAAGGGAGAGAGAAAGAGAAAGAAGGGAGACACACACACACACACACACACACACACACACACCACACACCACACACACACACACCTATCTTATAATATTTTATATATTATTATTTTTTTTCTGTTGTTCTCATGTAGTACTATAGTAGACAATGTAGCCTACCATAACAACCTATACATATATATATGTGTGTGTGTGTGTGTGTGTCTAATAATCCACGAGATTTTATTTTATTTTTGTGTTTTGTGAAGTTTAGAATTCAGTGGTTTAGAAGAATTTAGTTGTAGGATGGCTATGTTTTTTTTTTTCAATATGAAAAAAAAAAAAAAAAAAAAAAAAAAAAAAAATTTTTTTAATAAAAAAAAAAAAAATCTTGTGTTGGACCAAAAACTATAAAAAAAAATTATATTATATAATGGAGACACACACACAATCATTATTTAACCAAAAAAATGGAAAATATATTATATTTTATTATAAAAAAAACACATAGATCTAGGGGGTCATTTTTGACCCCATCATGGAAGAGTGTAGGGTCCAATCACTCATGCATCTAAGGGTTAAGTAAGACAGCTAACCAAGAGTGCAAGGAATGTATGTTATGAAGACCCGGAAGGTTCTGCGAGGTAGAGAGCCTAGCCTGAGGCAGACTGAAAATGAGAGGGAAAGAGGTATGGATATGAACCCTCATCTGTGGCTCACGCCAGCGGTGAGAAGGCCTGCTGCCTCAGTCAGACGCGGACATCCAGCTGAGCGATCAGAGGGAGGGATCGGATTCGGCTCACCTTTGCATCGCCTGCTATCTCCCACTGGCAGGTACATGCTTCCTCTGTGTCTAAGTGGGAGCGTTTGCAGATGGACCCTGCAACCCTTCGTGTAGCGCTACAGGGTGGAAGCCACTATCTCCTTTTTTCTATTAATTTTATATTTTTACATTTTTTTTCCAACAGCATTCTGACAAATGCAAAAGCGAGAGCCTCGTGCAGGAAATGGGCGAATCGGTCCTTTTTCAATGCGCTTTGCAGCCACTTAGGTCAAACAGAATCTCTCACCCAATATGAAAGACGTGCAACAGAAAAACTCAGCAGAACAGCCCATGTGTGGCCATTAGATCTGTTAATTATTGTGTGACAGAAGACATACATTTTTTGTATTCTTATCCTGGGACACTGTGACATAGTCTGTAAGGTGGCCGACTCTTAACCTATTCCCCTCCCTTGGCACTCTCTGCTTTCTCCCTGCCTGAACAAAGTACATTAGGGCAGACTGGCCTTTCTAGCCAGTAGCCATACCACCATGTACCCTGCTCCGGCTGCACACCCCTTTCGGATGAGACAACATACCCAGGTCCTGACTGCCTGTGGTCATTAAAAATCCCAAGACACTTATCGCAGAGAGTAGAAGGGGTCCCCGGTGTCCTGGCTAAATTCCCAACCTGGCTCTCACAACCTGCTACTTAATCATCCCCCGGTTTACTTGGCTAAAAAAATCTCTCATTCTCCACCTCAGCTGAAGTGCGGTGAGCATTCTGGCACCAAATGACTGCCGTACATCACCCAGGTGGGTGCTACACAGTGGTGGTTGTTGAGGAGTTTCCTCTCACCACTACACAGCACTTTAAGTGTGAGAAAGGTTCTATATAAATGCAAGCAATTATTATTATTATTTCTTTTTTTTTCTTTTTTAATAAAATAAAAAGTCACAGGCCTCCAGTTCACTCACCTGTGACCTGTGGATATTTCATCTGTTTCGACTACAGAACAAGGTCCAGCTGGAGGAGTGGTGTGTTTCTTACTGAATAAATCAAGTGCCTTTGATACCTACAGTGCCCTCCACAATTATTGCCACCCCTGGTAAAAATGAATAAAAATGTACCTTTTGGTGAATTTGCTTAATCTCACACTGAAAAAATGAGAAACCTTTAATTTAAGTAAATTTATTTTGCGAAAAAGAAATCCCTCATCAAGAAATAATTATTTTTAACAAAACCATATGTGCCACAATTATTGGCACCCCTAGACATTCTTATGAACAGAATGTAACTGAAGCATTTTTTCCATTTATAGACTATTTGACTTTTTAAAGTTGATCAGAGTGTTTAGGAACTTTCAAGCAGTAATCCATGACTTCCTGTTTAACTTGGGTATAAATATGAGGTGACACAGAGGCCATATTCCCTTATTCATACATCAACATGGGAAAGATAAAGAGAACACACAAATCAAATGAGGGAAAAGTGTGTTGAGCTTCAAAAGTCAGGGAATGGCTATAAAAAATAGCTACTCACCTGAAAATGCCCATATCTACCATTAGGGCAATACTTAAAAAGTTCAAAGCAACTGGAACTGTTACAAACTTGCCTGGAAGAGGACCCCACGCACAGTGAGGAGGATGCTAAGAGAGGCAAAAAAATCTCTAAGGATCACTGTTGGAGAATTATTGAGGAAAGTACCATCTTTGGGTTATCAAGTCTCCAAAACTACCATTAGACGTCACCTCCATGCCAACAAATTATTTGGAAGGCATGGCAGAAAAAAGCCTTTCCTGTCATTTCACCAAAAACATAAGCGCCTGGAACTTTGACTGGAACCGTGTTCTATGGTTAGATGAAACAAAAATTGAGCTTTTTGGCAATCAACACTCAAGGTGAGTTTGGCGCAAAAAGAAGGATGGCTATAGAAAAATTAACCTCATCCCCACTGTTAAGTATGGTGGAGGTTCCGTGATGTTGTGGGGCTGTTTTTCTTCCAAAGGCCCTGGGAACCTTGTTAGGGTCCATGGCATCATGATCTCCATGAAACACCAGGAAATTTTATATCTGGCTGCCTCTGCCAGGAAACTAAAACTGGGTCGTCGTTGGATCTTCCAGCAAGACAATAATCCAAAACATACGTCCGAATCAACACAAAAACAGTTAACTGAACACAAAATCAAGCTTCTGCCATGGCCATCTCAGTCCCCTGACCTAACCCCCATTGAAAACCTGTGGGCTAACCTGAAGAGGAGAGTGCACAAGAGAGGACCTAGGACACTGGATGATCTGTAGAGATTCTGTAAAAATGAATGGTCTCAGATTCCTTGCTCTGTATTCTCCAACCTTATTAGATGTTACGGAAGAAGACTCAGTGCTGTTTTATTGGCAAAGAGAGGTTGTACAAAGTATTAAATGCAGGGGTGCCAATAATTGTGGCACACGTGGTTTTGTTAAAAATAATTATTTCTTGATGATAATTTTTTTTTTCTCAGAATAAATTTACTTCAATTAAAGGATTTATCTAATTTTGTCAGTGTGAAATTAAGCTAATTCACCAAACGGTAAATTTTTTATAACCCCTTTTACTCATCTTTACCAGGGGTGCCAATAATTGTGGAGGGCACTGTATGCTTCCTGAAACGCTTATAAAGATGACTGCTTAAATTCACACAAGCATATGAATTAATCTTACAGCCAGTATATGCAAGCTCCCCTTATGCCCATTTGACATCTTTTCAAAGTCAAACTCATTTTCAGTTTTGTTTGATATGTGGTAATAATGTGTAATCTATAGGGACTCTAGACTGTATTCTTTTGCCATGGCATTCTGTAAGCATGAAGGGCTGCCAGCGTGCACAATGAGGAATAAAATGTTAGTTTGTAGTCCTAAAACCCAGAAGTGAGTTAGTGTTTTTGAGCCATGGCTTCCCTCGGCAGATTTCCAATGCTCTTTTTTCCAATGCGGTTTTTGATTTATGCAGAAAATACGGCCGCCGCGGTAGTACAACGGTAAGTTGTACTCCGAGGATCGGGGTTCCCCGCCCCCCCGCCCTGGTGCCCCGTGCGGCCGGCCCTGCCAGCGCGGCGCAGTGGGGGGAGGGGGGGGGGGGGGGGGGGGGGGGGGCTCGGAGAGCGGGCGCGCACGGGGGACCGGGGCGAGTCAGGAGCTCGAGGAGCGAGGAGCTGCGCCCTGTAGCGCGCGCGGCGCGCCTTCCAACTAACTAATATACCGATGACGGGGTTGTGTAGCAAGTTTCTCTAGCGGTTGTTGCGGGGGGGGGGGGAAATGAATAAGATAGGGGTTCAAATTGGCTAAAAAATGGGAAAAAAAAAAAAAAAAATCAGAAACAAATTAAAAAAATTAAATTAAATTAAAAAATTAATAAATACGATCTGCGGTTTATATAAACCTAGACCATAGACTGTATAAAAATATGGACAATGTTACTGTGACATCACCCGTCTCTTTCCCATGTCCTCGTAAAAACCTAATTGAGTCTCTGAAGCCTTTTTCGCCGCTGGTTTGTACAAACTACGTCTGCTCCGTGGAGCTGAGGAGGACTCAACCTGTCCAAGCACATGCACAGGCATTAGATGAAGGAAAGGCACCTATTGCAATTAAAAATTTTTGTGGGAAAAATCTATTGACTGAGTATTTTGACCACATTGCTGCCATTGAATTACATGGTGAAAGACCTATACTGCAGCCAACCGCAGTGGCGCTAGTGAGCAACGGCACAATGGCCGCTCCCAACCCAACCAGGAAGTGAGCTTCAAAACGAAAGCCCAGACTTGGCCCCTTGGCCTAGACATACTGTATAAGACAGTTTCACATTTTGTTCTACGACATAAATTACACACATTGGTATATCAACCATGAAGATGTTATCTGCTTTGGAAAAGTTGCTATATTCACGACGACGGTTGTCTGAAGGATTACACGTAATTACGCCAAGCCCTGATAGCCCCAGTTAGGAGACCAGCACCGAGGCTGCACTGCTCTACATGACCAGATTTATAGTGGTTTTCACCCCTCATGGCACTCTTTTGGGGCGTCTTTTTAAAAAACAATGTCACACTAGCTATTGAAACAGCCATGATCACCAGGGACATTATAGCAGAGATAGCTAATACAAAGAAACCGCTAGGTCGTTGAATGTGGCAGGACTGGGGTGGGCTAGTATGAATGCTCGAGTGGTGGTGAGGTGATTTGGCAGAATACGACCGTTGTAGTTAACTTTAGCCTAAATTTAGCTTAATTCTGGAAATGTGTGTGTGGTTCAAAAATGACAAAAAGTGTGTTGAACCAAATGTTTAAATAACAACAGAGCTTATTTTCTTAGTTTATCCAAAACCACATATTATGGGAAAAAACCATTGTAAATCTGCCGAGGGCACCAATGGTGGAAGGTTGGCCTACAAAATGACATCATCATTGTAACACTCGCTGATGTTAATGCTGATGATGGTTGACAAAACTTGAAATTAGTGATGCTGGTCCCCAAGTTACACCATGGAAATGATCAAAGATATAAAACCACAAACATCAAAAACTGACTTTGAGTTTGGTGAAAAAAATGTAATCAAATCAACGGCAAAGGCGAAGATCACAGATGATTAGCCATCATAAACCGGCCACAGCAGTGTGTTATTTGCCGACCCAGATCATGCCCCCTCTCTTTTTGTCGTTCAGTTTTGATTGGCATCGGCGCTGCCGCAGGGAACGCGCTCTGACTTACTTTCAAACTGTCCCCTTCGTTTAGCTGGAAGGTTGTGGCGGTAACGCGAATGCCCTTCCCCCTCTCCGTCTCGATGCGGTAGATGCACTCGTGGTTGTTGTCGTAGTTGCTGGGGTAATTGGGGGAAAGTAGCGTCCCCTCGGTCCCAAGTGATGAGGCTCCACATTCAGCTAGGCAGGAAGAGGGGGGGTGGGGTGTAAATAGGGGGGTGGGTTTGGAAGGGGGGGAGGGGGAGAGAGGGAGATTAGATATTGACACATTCCAGAAAGATTTCAATGTCTCTGATTTATTTAAATGGCTGGCCAACTTTATCACAACAACTTAGAAGCAGAATGTCTGCAAAAAAAGCCACAAAATAAAGTAAATATAATGGCTGGTTTATCCCCTGACACCACTGCAGCTGCTTGTCTGCTTTCTGCTCAGATACAGTTCTGCAACGGCTGGAGTGCCAATCACTGCCCTTTGGATAGCCACAAAAACACCCTGAAAGGAAAATTAATTGATTGGCAGATTTGTACAAAAGCTCAGAGCTCAGCTTGAGTCTGATGTCCCTGTATTTAGCATTCTGATGTAAAGCTTCGGGTCCATTCACAGATGTTGCCTCAAGACCTTTAGCTGTAGTGCTTACCCTTAAATAAACTGCTGGGTATCGCTAAATCTTTAGACGGTTTGATCCACTGATCCGAACGTGTGAGAAAGAGGTCAAATGTTATTTTTCATCACCTCATCTCATTAACGGATGAAGAGTAATAAAGATAAGATCAGATCAAGATAAATAAATGACCATTCACAGAGCAAATACTTTTATACAATACAGAGGGATCCCCATTCCGAAAATCTAGAATTTGGGTTTCTTTTTAAATTCCTTGATGGTTTGATTGTTTTTACAGCACAACTAATACTACGTATATGTTCTGTTACTTTACCTAAGTATGTATGAAGTTGTTACTGAATGTACAGTTAATTAAATGTGCTAGTTGGTTATATAAAATGGCACAGGCACAGTGAAACAGATTTTATGATTAATGGGCACTGGCTGTCTATACTGTTGGTGTTGAAATCTGATAAGAATAAAAATAACTAGGATTTAATTAAGTTAACCTGGCACAGTCCTATTGCATGATGACTAACATGCGAATATATACACAACACGTGTTTTCATTTGATGGCTAATTTGCAATTCTTTTTAATGCAATGAAACGTAAATTATTCACAGAGTAAAACTAGGTTACATCACTGCACACATGATAATTCTTCTGTCTGGAAAATTGAAGGCTTTCTCCATGAATTACAATGATAGGTAAAAGAGGTGAGACATTCTCGTTCACAAAAAAAGTAAAGAGCCATCCATCTAAACATATAAAGAGTCAAATGCGGTCAAGACTCAGAACAAGGAGTGAATGATTACACTTCCTGTTTCACATCTGCGAGAGAGTAGTGTTAAATAATGCATGCTCCATCTCCTGGCAATGCCTTGCAAAATAACACGGCTTTTCCCTTTTAAAAGAACATGGAAGTTAATCGTCTACAGTTTTGCATGTTCGTTCCGCCTTTTCCCATCTAGTTTACCTAACATTTGCCTGCATAGAATTAAAATTTCAAACCCTGGGTTTTAGAAGCACTTCAGGCTGTGGGCCAGGAAGTAGCATGTCATTTATACAGTATCATTTTAAATGCAACATCTAGTGATTTTATGGTTGCGATTCATATAGTACCCGAGTAAACTCTCCACCATAAAGTGCTGTAGAAGTAATCTAATGTAACCCAGGACAACAATGTAATAGTGTACTGGTGGAGAGAGGTAGCAATTTATATATATATATATATATATATAAAACCATTACCCCGCGTTTTATGGCTAGGCCGAGACATTTACTGTGTATATTTATTGAAACGCCAGTAAATCATGGTTCATTGAAATAAGCTTCCTTTTTGCAAATGACTATTAAAAGGCTATCAATGCTTGTCAGGTTAGTAAATAAAATGAAAATATTACGCTGATATAAATATGTTATGCAATAATTGAAATGTTTGTGTAAGGGCTCCTGTAAGGAATTTCGGTGAATAATTGAATTTGCATGTAAATAAAAATGCAGGCGTCATTATTTTGTCTTCAATATTCTGGCAAGAGGTAAATGAACCTGTCATTTGTAAAATATGTTAGTTGTATTATGTACTTGTAGTTAGTAATCACCAAGGAAGCACAGCTGTTACACTAAAGAATTGCTTTATCAGCAATCATTGATTTTTTAATTACCATAGCATGCGGACTATGATTTAATCAACCGAAGAAGCAAACTGTCGATCATATACAGATCCAATTTTGCGTGGTCAATGAAAAGAAATATGAAGTGACACTGAGACCTTTTTTGTTTAGAGGGGATATTTTGGTTAGAGCTTGACTGTGGCTTAAGTTTGGCTTTGGTCTGTTTTACCATGCAAAAGCCAGCACCTTTTTCAGGTGGTGTATACTATACCAACAAATAAGGCTTTGCATTGTCCCCTTTATGTGCGAGTGTGAAGTAAACTATTGCTGTATAGCATGACTTAAGTCATATGTATTACACAGATTTGAGTAGGGTTATTGTAAGAACAAAAGCCTCCCTGTATTATGGAAAGAGGAAAATGTTCCAGACTAACTGGAGAATATGCTTTGAGTAAGAAAATTAACATTTTATTTAATTTCATACGCAGAGGTCAGTGAATAGCTAAAAAAATAAGGGATGAGGGTTTTTTCTAAAAACAGTGCACAGTAAAGTAAATGCAGGCATGAGTCTATCAACCTTTCAAATCAGTTAGTCACTCATAGAAAATGGTCGCTTCACCCATTTCCCAGGGTTTATAATGGCTTATTATCCCCAAGTCAAGAGAAAGAGCAAATCAGAGTGACTATTCTCACTGTCTTTAATAGCATCGTGTTGAAATAATATAATCTGTTATGCAATACTCCCAACATTTCCCCTGTGCCTGGGCATAATGAGTGAACGAGAGCTATCATGTTGTCACCTTGATTAAAATCAGAAGCAATACAGACAAGCACCTCACAAACAATTGGACAGGGTTTGGAAGTTAGCGTGAACTCAAGAGTGTGGAATTAGAAACGCCACCAGAGGAACGTTAGTACTGAACAAACAGGAGCAGCTGCAGTTGGCGGTTTGAATCAGGCAGGGGTGGAGAAACACCTGAAATTCCCCACCCTTTGGTGAGGCAGTGGGCCCACGTCCCTCCTTTCCTCGCTCTTGGATGCGGGCAGTGCACAGCCCCCGAGTCCATATGAATGAAATGAAAGCATGTGACCACCTACCCACACACCTTGGCAGGACTGCGCTCCACACCCGCCGGCCCCCTCCCAGGCAGGTGATCTTGTGCTCTCCCTCCAGCCTGTAACCAGGGAAACAAGAAAAACCCAGGGAATCGCCGACCCCAAAGTGGAAACCCACCCGCCGGCTGTAGGCGGGAACTCCCGGGTCCTCGCAGGGTTCCAGACTGTATTCTGCGGGGGAAGGTGATGACAGGACAGACACTTAGAGACCAGCACGAGGCAATGGCTGAATCTGACAGATTTACCGCAGTATTACTACAGTAAACCAGAGCTTCTGTGTTTCTACCAGTCGAGAGCCCTAAAAGAGGCATGATGGCACTTCTCCTCCCAAACTCCAGAGACCGTAGCTTTTGTAAATTAATGTAGCATCGCTAATAAAATAGGTACAGTATGTGAGCTCATGAAAGTGTGGAATGATTCATACTTTCTGAGCTGTTGTATTTCAAAGTTCATTAAAGCCAAATTTTATTTTGCAGGAGACTCCACATAACGACACTGAAGATACGGGGTTAGTGAACAAAGAATTTATGGGGAGAATGACAAATGGTGTCCCGTTCTAGGATCTTCTAAAAATAATGAAGTTGGATCATTTCTCTGCATTCCTATTCATAAAACAGGCCATGGATTACAATATAGCATCACCATATATTTTAAATTATGTATTAATAGTTTTTTTGTGGCCGCTATCCTCCTGCAAGAAGTAATATAAACGTTGTGTTGCTGGATGAGCACTTGTGGAAAGTTAAAATGTGCTCATGAGATGCGACACTCATTGAAAATTGGGGCAAGGACTGTCTGCCTGGCTGCTGCAGGAGCATGTGAATGGCATGTCACCTGAGAAGGTGATGTTGAATCCTTCGTACGACATGGAGAAGTCGGAGATGAAACGCATCTGGGCGCTAAAGTTTCCGAACAGGCCTGCTTTGATGGAGGGGGGCAGCACTGAGCCCGTGAGCCGGACCACCGGCTCAGTGAAGCTCCCTCCCTCTGTGATGAGCAGGTAGTCATGAGAGTCCTCCAGGTGAAAGGTGTGGAAGACCAGGTGCACTCCTGCGGGGGCGAAACAGGCCAATGACATATTGTGATGTACTTTTTTTTTCTTCTCCAAATACACAATTCTCACAGAAGCACAGCGATGTATCGAACAGTTTTTTTGTAACCGTCGTGCGTAAAACTTTCAAACAAGCTGAGAAGGCGGCAAATAACACTGTCATAACTACTCTTCAATTATGCATGGCCCTGAGGTGCTGTTGGCACTGGCACAGTCAGGATTCCATCCTGGTGAGCGCGGCCACACCGGCACTACAACGGGAATGAGCCACCCAGCAGCCCGAAAGCTCTGTCCTTTTTAATACTATACCTTTCCCATGGGGCACCTCGATTGTCCACGTGCAGTTCAGTGAATTTGGGTAGAAATCAGGAAAACCAGGAGAGAGAACAGTGCCAGTTTTTCCAAAGATATAGCCTCCACACAGAGCTAGAAAAAGCAGATATGTGCAATTTTAGACAATTTTTATATCTGTATGCATTTTTATAGAAAAATGCTAGAAAAAATGCAAATTAACCTTATATAACCTTAATCATATATTGCCTTGTTGTATTGAATTTTATCTGCATGCTAGTTCTGTTGAACTGCAGCACTAAAAAATTGTACAGGTGGGTTTAATTAAATAAATAAATAAATAAATAAATAAATACATAAATAAATAAATAAACAAACAAACAAAATCTGGGTCAGATTTCAACCAACATCACTAGTGTAGAAAATACCATATGCAGTCTGTAAACTTTATGAAAAAACTTTCTCCATTTAATATGTAAAGACAACGCTGATGGCAGTGTGATATGCTGAGGCCTAAGTGGAGTTTTTAATGAAAGGTTTAGGTTTCAAAAAACTTGGGCTGTGTAAACTGCCAAAGTAAAAAGCAGCGAGTGTGTATCTACAGAGATCAAAAAGACGCGTAATAACCGAGTCAGAACGCTGGCAGAAAAGCAAATGGGATTAACAGAATCTTACACAGAAACTTTCATGCACATTCGTCTCAGAGCAAGCAAATGGCAAACGAGAAAATTCCCTTCAACGTAACCGCAATGAAGCGTGAACCAGTAGAGGTAGTAAATAAATAAATAAAAATAAATAAGAGCAACCACAACATTTTATTTTGTTTGTGGCAGCACAAATCTTTGGGGTAAAACCTGATTAAAATGCAATAATGTAATCATTGTGCCAGCATAATGATAATAATAGTGCATTGTAATATGTTTTTTCCCCCAAAGATTTTGGCTGTCACTCGCAAATAAAAAATATCCTGCTCTTTTTATTGCACTTTTTTTTACTTGGCAGCAATAAGTTTCTTTAGTTTTGACTGCATAAAATTTGTGCGCATATAAGTCTCCAGACATTTTTGAACTAATAATGCTTCATCTATCAATAAATGGCATGTCCCTGGGATTTCATTGGTCTGACCCATGATCAGATTGAAAAACCTGGGTAAAGTTATTACCGTCAGTTATCCCCGCCAAATATTCTACTCTTTTTGTTCCCGCAAATTAATTATGATTAAAAATATTGGCATAGCTTTTGTTCTTAGTCAAATGTATGTGACTGCCAAGGTTTATAGGGCAACAGTGGCTGGGTATCTACTTCCATAAAAATGTAGAAATGAAAACAAAAATGTTTATCAAACACATTTTGCACAATGCAAAAATGACTCTGTTTATCTGTCCATCATATAATCCAGGCATGTACAGGTGCAGCTCAAAAAATTAGAATATCGTGAAAAAGTTCAATATTTTTTGTCACTCATGTCAGAAAGTGAAACTCATATATTATATAGATTCATTACACATAGAGTGAAATATTTCAAGCCTTTATTTCTTGTAATTTTGATGATTATGGCTTACAGCTAATGAAACCCAAAATTCAGTGTCTCAGAAAATTAGAATATTTTGCTTTAACATATTTTTAAAGTATCATATTTAATATTTGGTCGCATATCCTTTGCATGCTGTTACTTCCTGAAGTCTGTGACCAATCAACATCAAAATACTCTCAATATCTTATTTTCAGGTACTGTTACAAGCAATACTATAACCTCTCTGCATTTGAACTGATCTCTATCAAATGAGCCCCAAACCATCACTCTGCGGCCAGATATGGAGTAGATGTGGATGGATCCCTTTAAGGGTTGTTTCTCCTGACTTTTTTCCCCATAGAGTTCTATAGGAAAATGAGTCAGGAGAAATAACCCTTGCAGTGATCCATCCACATCTACTCCATATCTGGCAACAGAGTGATGGTTTGGGGCTCGTTCGATAGCTCAGACCCTTGATGACTTACAGCCATTTAGCCAGCCATGTGTTCCATACTGTACCAGTGTAATTTACAGCTGAATCTAGTCTCACCCCCCAATTCCCATAGAGATCAGTTCAAATGCAGAGGTTATAGTATCGCTTGTAACAGTACCTGAAAATAAGATATCGAGAGTCTTTTGATGTTGATTGGTCACAGACTTCAGGAAGTAACAGCATGCAAAGGATATGCGACCAAATATTAAATATGATACTTTAAAAATATGTTAAAGCAAAATATTCTAATTTTCTGAGACACTGAATTTTGGGTTTCATTAGCTGTAAGCCATAATCATCAAAATTACAAGAAATAAAGGCTTGAAATATTTCACTCTATGTGTAATGAATCTATATAATATATGAGTTTCACTTTCTGACATGAGTGACAAAAAATATTGAACTTTTTCCACGATATTCTAATTTTTTTAGCTGCACCTGTATATACATACTCACATGCATGCGCACACATACACACGCACACACACACACACACACACACACACACACACACACGTACACACTTCACATTTCACACTTGTACAGACGCACACATTTAAATTCTTTATTTTTGTCCACATTTTATAAACACATTCCAAAAGGACGCTAATTTCTTAGATGCATGATGTTAGGACTTGCCATATCATATGTGCTAGTAACGCAATAAACACAACACTTGCACAGACAAAACTAAATATTCAGCTTCCATTCAAGAACATTGAGAACAGCTACCAATAATACCTGAAACCGAACAACATCTCACTAGCTCTTTGCCCTTTTCTTCGTCAATCCCACCATATGTCGGCTTCTAACCGCTCGTCATATAAATACTTGCAGCTGGCACTTTTAGCCCAGCGGTGCAATTGTCTGGACCAGTAGTTTATATTTCAGATTTTTTGTTAAAATAGGCTTCATCCAAGCTATAATCAAAGGTGCACCCTACTTCGAGTACATAGACTTTTCTATCCTCCTCATCAACAACAGCTCCATCCACTGTATTAGTAGAAATGTGTCTAAACATGTCAGAATCGTTATTACAACATATAATATGATATTGTATCTTAATAGAATATCATATAATCAAAACATATATATGCATGCACAGTTTGCACACACACACACACACACACACACACACACACACACACACACACACACACACACACGCACGCACACACACTTGAACAAACAGTTTGAGGTCTTGAGGCAGTTTTCATCACTTGAAAGAATTGAGAAATGTTGTTGTATATGTACACACAGCACAGTAAACAGACTGCTTGTGGCATTCCTTCTGCAGGAACCATTCCGATTTGAGAGCGAGAGATGAGAGCATAAAATTGTCATAGTAATATTTAAGCATGTGGAGATAAAGAAAGATTGCTACCGCAGATTCTGTATTAAAATGCCACTGTGCACTGAACTCTGAAGTGGCGAGAGAGAAAGACCAAGCATCAGCCAGGATCACAAGATATTACAGTAAAAACGATAGTTGAATCGAATAAACAGGCAAAAAAAAAAGGAAATTTTACATTTTAAATATAATGTCCAATGGATTGCTTTGGGTGGAAAATACATTATGTTCATCTCTGGAATATGTATTAATTGTTCGGGGTATGTTTGTATCGTCAGCTGATGTTCTTTGTAAAAAAGGAATTATTTTTGTCTGGATCGTGGTTGCACTGAAGACACCAAAAATGAAAAATTTAATAAATAAATAACTAATTAAAGGCAGTAGTCGAAACCAGTGAGCTACACAAGTACAATAATATAAAGATGTATGACTTAAACTCTCACTTCATTAAAGAGAGGATTATTGGCCTCCATTTATTTTCATCTCTGAAGATAGATGAAACACAGGGAGCATGAACCGCTGTGCTTGGAGTGCTGTGACCCCCATTCTGGCATGTGTCTTTGTCTGCTCTCAGAAGTTATTTTTATTCAGGTGACCTTCCCTCATCAAAAAATGAATGAACTCGGCTCTTGAAAGGGGAAGAGGGAAAAGATGGCTTATCCTTTCATGGCTAATAAGATGCTGGCTATTGTTGGCTTCCTATCTGGGTCTTGCGGATATAAACACGCAGCCAGCTCAGTAAATACTGGTGACTGAGCGCGGTGCAGAATAGAGCCACCATGTGCGCTGTAGTGCACTTGAGAGAGAGGGAGACGCTCACCATCGCAGCTGGGCAAGGCGTGGTTCCACTGATGGCTCCTTTCACACACAATGGGCTCCTCGTCACTCAGCGTGTAGCCCTGATTACAGCTGAACGTCACTTTGGACCCGATAGCAAAGCCGTTCCCATGGCGCTTCCCGTTCACTGGAATCCCAGGGTCCAAACAGGAGTCCATTTCCATCATAACGCCTGCAGGTGCCAATAATACACATTTATTGGATGGACAGACCCCAGGTCGAATGCAAACTAACAGTCTCATGCAAAATAAATTAGCTTAACAGTGATTTATGACCGATATAAAAATTGACACAAATTATAGAAAATCATCCTATTTTTAGGAGAATCAGGGCTTTATGAAATAATTATGTTGGAAGCCATACAGTTTCAGACAGTGTGCTGGTAGCAAATGAAGATTAAGTCACATTAGCATTGACTTCTCAAACATACCATATAATTAACATATTTAATTTTATTTTCTCAAGGCAAGAAATTCCAAAGTAAATAAAAGTATAATAAAGTCAACAAGGTTTTAAACTCTGTTACCAATTACAGAAACATCCCTAAGCTATCAGCATAACATTTCGAATGTGGCATTTTCGATATGAAAAGGAATAATGTTTTAAATCACTATTTAACTATTCATACATGTTATGTTAATCATTTCTCATGTTATACATCACTGCCTCCAGTTATTGTTATCATTTCCAATACTCAGTGGTGTGCTACCACCACCCACACAGGTATAAGACAATTTTTCCCAATTCATTCCAGGCATTAGTTCACTTAATCACAAGCGCTTCTTTTAAAAGTTGTATCATATGTACCAGATTATCTCAGCTTGCTTTTTAAGTTGAGTAAATTACATGTTGGTATCAGCCCAGTTACATTCTGTACATATTTGAATGTTCTTTGGTTACTGTGCTAAATCTAGACCCAATGTAACTACCTTACAATGTAACTAATAGTTGTCCTATGAAAACAGAAACAGAACATAATGTCAGTGTCACACTACAGCTGTTGTGATCCATTAAACTCTATAGTAAACCTTGTCTGACTCTGTCATCTCTGAGTCGTTCATGCATACAGGCACCTGCAGTGCAGTCATATCCTCTGTTGGCTGTGAACCATATGTAAAGCTCAACAGAGCCCAAGCAGAATGCCCTTAAAAACAGGAGCTGAAACAGCAGAGCCAAAGTGAACTGGGAGACTCACTCTCATAGCGGATCTGGAAGCCCACGCTGGAGCGGCTGTTGTCCGTTGTGAACAGCAGGTACATGTAATTACTGGTGCTAATGAGGAAATGGGGGGCCTGGGTTCCATGGTATTCCCCAATTAATGGAGAGGAGCCGACGGGGCCGTCGCGGATCTCCAAAGTGTCGTAATTAACCTCTGTCTGAAACCTACAACACAGCAATGGCACGGCTAAGTTAAGCACTGAAAGCCAGGTTCATTCTTGTGCAATAATAAGCTCACACGACAATGAAGATGCACATATGAGTCTGTTGAAATTGTGAAACACGTGTCACGACGTCCACGCAGGAACGCTGACAGGAAGTTGTGATTTTACAGCATGTGCTCAAACCAGCAGAAATACCTGTCAAATGATATCTTTATGGCATGTTCCTTTCTCGCTTCGATAGCCCATTCACAGTTCAGGGAGTCTTTATAGTAGCCAGGCCAGCCAGGGGATAGCAGAACTCCCGTTGGAGCTGTTAAATACCCGCCACAAGGTGCTACGGAAGAAGGAATGAGTATCAGGGCCCGGCTCTTCGACCTTTTGCAAGGCTAACACACCTAATAAGCAGTATTATAAATGTAAAAGCTGGGAATTGTATAAAATAAAGTAAAGTAAAGTAAAAGTTGATGTATATAGCACCTTCCAAGAACAAATTCACAAAGTGCTTTACAGAGGCATAAAAAACAAAGACCAAGCAGAGATTTTAAGTGAAAGCCAGTCTGTATAGGTGAGTCTTTAGCTTCCACTTAAAGGTGTCATGTTTCACTGACACTGAATACAAATGTATTTCTTTTTTTTAGAAGAAAAAAAGTCCAAATAGTTTAACAGGACTCTGCGGAATCAGACTCCCGTGTGTTGTTTAAGACCTGTTTAGACCATGTTGGATGCGCTCTAAGGTGTACCTAATGGTAAGCGTAGACCGGCCGAGTATCCTGTTCTTGTGATACAGCTGTTCTTTGTTCTTATTCATGACATTCCTTAACACAGCTCATCTTAAAAAGCTCTGTGTTTATATGAACTTTAATAGTTCAGCATACCCAACAAAAGAAGATGTTAAATGCACACACAAACTTGGTACAATTGCATAATTGTTCTACTTACATCCATTTATTTAAATGCGTGCAAGAGGAAATTTCTTTATGCATAGTGATCATGAGGAACAAATGTGGATTTATCTTTTATTTTTTCTACATATGCAAATTCCTAAATATAATGAATAATACATGAGAAGTATTTGTATTATATTGTTTTCATCTAATTTGAACAGTAAACAGGCAATACTTTATTGCTTATTCATTTGTTTCAGCTCTATTCCTAAACATTAAGGTCATTTGCATACATTCACAAAGAAGATAATCGTAAGGAACCACAGGAAGCATTGCAAAAATGTATTTTAAGTCACTATAATTGAATATGACTTGGTGTAATGTACAGTAGGGCAAGAAAAACCTATACAATAATAATATTTAAAAATGTTCCCACAAGCAGAGCTGAACACAATAAATTTGATTATGTAACGACACACATGCGCGCGCACACACACACACACACACCCATATGTATTTTTCGTTCTTCTTTTTTAACTGCTGTATATAAATGGGCACAATGCAAAGCCTCCTGGTATTACATAAATATTAATATTAATGTAATATTAAAATAAAAACAGGACGGATAAGGAACAGCAATGTTTTGCTGTTTCTGTGGTGGAGTTCAGATTTGATCGCGCCGTTACCTTCACACCGAGGCACCGCTGCGTCCCAGACCACATTCCCGTCCTGGATCATGCACGTTATGGCCTCCGAACCCTGCGTTTTGATGAAGCCCTCGTCGCAGGTGAATGTCACCGAGCTCCCCAGCAGAAAGTGGTCCCCAAAGCGTTGGCCGTTGATCGGGATGCCCGGGTCATGGCACTCATTCTGACCAAATGCTGGAGTTGGAACAGAAACGCATTGCAATTGTTGTCATTGTGAAAAGCTGTTTATTATTTTTCATTTGCCAAAACAAGACCAGAGACAACCATGAAAAAAAAATTGAAAAAACGCCAAAAAAAATGGGAGAGAGGGTGGCACTGAAAAAAAATGACATAACAAAATGAGGTTGTACAGCACTGGAAAAACTGTTACAAACTGTTCAAAAAGGCATAACTGATATTGGAAGGAACAGCAGTAGTCATTATTTCTGGAATTTTGATGTATTAAGGTTAAAAGCTTGGACACTTGGCGACGTGGTCCAGGTGTGTTGACTTAATTAACTGCAAAATCCTGCTGAGGTTTCATTTAATTCTCCTTAAGACGGTCCGTTTTTAAGTCAAACACAAACATTGCATGCTAAAATGTTGTCAATAAACAATAATAAAGACTTCCAAGCTGTTCATGTATAAATGCTGGAGGTATATTTTTGTTGTAGATTTTTACATATATTCCATATTTCTGAATTGTGCCTTATCTGTCAGAAATTCTATAAAACATTAAAAAGTTCAAATTTAGGTTAATGGGGGAAACAACTTGCAAATGTATTCCATGCAAATAATATTGGTAAACATTTACTCAAAAACGATGGTGTTATGAAAAGGAAGAGAAGTAATCTAAGAGCTCTAATGCACACATGCAGCGATTAGAGAATTGTGGGAATGTGCAAATAGATTTTCCGATCATTTGAACCAGCTCTGTCTATTTTCAACAAACACTTCCAGCATATTCCCTTTAAGTGATTTTTAAAAGTTTGAATTTAGTTCTAAAATTGGGACATTTGTTTATTATACGTGTTACATCATGTTTTATTTTTCAAACGAAGTTCATGCAAGGACATTCCTTCCCCTCTTTGTTGGTGGAGTTACAACCAACTCCACGGTTGTAATATGTTGCAATTTTCAATATGTATAACATTTACATTTATTGTGAAAATATTGATATTTATATCCTTTTTTTTACAGAAACATTCAACAATATATATATATATATATATATTTTTTTTTTGCATTAACATTGAAGTGGAACTGTAATTCAGAAACCGTTGGGAATATTAGGCAATTATTAGAGGGCATTTTCAGCACAGTTTATAGTTATGTTCAGAAAAAGTGAAAAAATATATTTTTCTCGTACATATGGGCCAATTTTTGATTTGAATGCAGGGCTATATCTTTCTAATGTATCATGCTCTACATTTTTCATTACATTCTTTCATTTAAATCATTGACATAAAAGGTAATTAAGCATATGACTTATTTGTAACTAAATATAATGAGCAAAAAAAGCAAACAAAAGCCCAAATGATAAAGACTCCAAACATGACAGACTTCAAGTGCTGAAGGCAAAACCGTAACGTGTGCATAGTGAACTCCCAATCTTTCATAGTGAATTCAGAAACACGTCCCCCTCCTCCTGACAGCCTCAGGGCCGTCTGCCATAGCATGGCTGGCACATCCCAAAATACGTCTTCATTTCTCCCAGTGTGAGAAAAAGCCACTGGACACCAATGTATGTGCAGGATGAGAGCTGCTGCAACATTCTCCTCCATTTCATTAACCTTTCGCTGCACTGTCAGCCAGCATGCTGTAGTGCTGCTTCTTCTCAAAGGAAATGGGAGGCTTTAGAGCCAATGCATGTCTCTGCACATTCACCGCAGAAAAGGGGAGAGATTGTGCCCACAGAGATATCCAAACGAGACAGAAGCCAGCGCTACTCACACCCAATTTCAGCTCTCTCCGGCCAAAGCATAATTCCATTAACAACGGGTACACACAGTGCAATATTTTTTCTGTTGGAGAGAGTATCTATTTCTGTTCTGAGAAGGAAAAATAACTATTTGCATCTGTTTTTCTTTTCCATTTTACGGTAATGACTTAAATTTATCTGGAAAGAAGCAAATGGAAAAGTAATTTTATCTGTATCGCAAAGGGTTGAAATTGCAATGGTGCTCTTTTGAATTTTTGCACTTCATGTTTAGAGATAAAAATTTAAGAGAGGAAAAGTGAGTAGTGAAAATTAATAAGTTTTGGTTCATAATACTCATTTGCGCTTCCCGGGGAAATACAAAGAGACCCCCTTGGGTTCTCGGTTTTGTCTTTTCCACATGATTCATCGTTGAGCTCATTGACAGTCAGCCGTAGCTTGGACAGCCGAGATAAACCAGCCATGTGACGTCACAACCTAGCTTTTTCCAAGATGGCTGTGCTCTAGCCCCAGTACCTTCATAAAAAGTGAACTTCAATGTATTTTTCTCGTAAATATGGGCCAATTTTAGATTTGAATGCAGGGCTATATCTTACCTAAGGTAAAACGTGAATGAACCACAGTCATATTATGGAGCGCTTCACTTCCCTGTAAGGACACAGCTGGAGTTGACCGATGCAAACACTAGTTAATAAATGGCATGTTTGTGTTGCCATTTTAACAGCGCTCGTAACACAAAGCACCAGCAGGTGAGTGTCCTCTGCAATGAGTCGAAGGTGTGACTGTGGAATGGCCAATCAGAATGGATTCCACATTCCCTTTAAATGAGCATTATGCATTATGCATTAAACCCGTGGTTGTAGTTACAGCACATTCTGTCTGCCACTATTTTGACATATTTTATATTAAGCCCTTAATATGCATTAAGTGATCGCCACAGGACCATTCTTAAAGCAGTGGCAACCAAATATGTCGTTCAGTTATTATTCATAGTTTTATTAATAATTAATAAAAACATTCTTTTTATTTTGGAGCAAAAAAAATAAACATTTTGTGCGTAGGTAGGTACCTTATTATGTGTGTACTGTGTAGGCACTTTGTTATCTAATAGATTTTTTTATGTACATTTTTTTGCCTTTTTTAATTAATTTGAGTCCATTCTGGCATGTTTTCACTTTTTTCAACTGTGGAATGAAACCATTAAACTTCTATGTAATTAGTTGTAAACATATACCGTATGTAAAATCTATTTGCAGATGTTTGTTTATTTTTCACATTGGTTCTCTGTGGTTGGCCCCGTACATGCAAGCTTGAAGATTTGTGTTATTATTATCATTAATAGCCGTACAACACTGTGCCATGCATTTGCACAAATCCAAACCCCAAAACAACTGACCAGCCCCTGTTCCACAGGGAAAAACTAAAGTAATAAATCCATTGATAAAACTATGATTCCCATTATTTATTAAAAACATTATTTGGAGAAAGAAAACCGTGTCAATAAACGGCTAAAGTGGAAACAATCTTAACAGGGTATGCTCAAGACAACACTTTCAGTGTGCCAGAACCAAATGCATCTGTGTAACGTTTCACTTCTGCCTAAAGAAGTACAAAATCCATCACCTGAAGTGTGAGCGTTTCACATAAAATGACTATAAAATCAATGCGTATTTACTTGTGTAGGTTATGTTGAATCCTCTTCCTGTGTTGGAGTGGTCAGACTGAAACTCCAGCCGCATAATGTTCCCATTGCTGGCAATCTGAGAGGGGACATCTTTGCCGGAGAACGTCCCGAAGGTGGTCGGCTCCGACATTCCATCATCCTTCACTGTAAGATAGTCAAACTGAGGCTCCACATCGAAGTCGCTAAAGATGAGATGGATCCGGCTCCCTTGCTCAGCAATAATCAGCCACACGCAGTTCATGTTGTTCCCGTACTCATCCGGGTAGTTTGGAGAAAGAATGATTCCTGATGGTGCAGTGAAGTTGAAGAAACAGGAGACTGCATGGAGAGAGAGGTACACAAAGGCACTCAATCACTGTGCTGTGTTTAGAGAGAAACAAAAAATAATTATAATCGCTTTCTGGATTCTCTGCTGATTTATTTTTTAATTTTTAAATCTTAAGGCGAACAAAGATTACAATGCGTACTCCTAGGGGTGTGCCCGAAGCCGAATACCTTATTCAGAACCACAAAAATAATAAACCATAAACAACTAATGGTTCTAGTTGAAATTCAAGGGTTATATATTACTTTGTTTTTGTTTTTGAAAGCGATATGTGGGCTGCTATCCTGAGATTCCACATAGGCTAGGCTTATTTTAAGGCCTGTTTGAACACATTTGATTTCTGAATCTGGTTCTAACAATGTTCTGTTAAAGGCAAAAAAAAGCTCTTTCTTTCCATGATGGGCAGAAGCGATTAAATGAACCAACCTATCAATGCATTTTACTCCTATTTGTTGCAGCGGCAGCTAAGTTTTTAAACTTCAAGCACTTGTTACTGTTAATACAGTTGCACATGTTATTTCAATCAGTTCCCACTGATGCACATGAGGTCTATTGGTTAATTTAATAAATGTATGTTTTTAAAATGCTCTGTGATTCCTTTCCCTTTTTTAAGTTTTCCATAATTTTCAACAAATTTGAATCCCACTTCATGAATCCGTGATAAAAAAAATATATTTCCTTTCTTTTCAATCACCCCCGCTTGTTTAACATAACAAGTTTGCTCGTAGCAATCTAGATAACTAGCTAGCTAAAAACTTTGAATTAGTTTGAATGCTCTATTTTTACTAATTACTAATTGTTCATTGTAATGTAACTATTATATCTAGCTTCACTATATATACTTCACTATCTAAAATTACTTATCTAAAGTTTATTGTTTTGTTTGTGAAAATACAGTTTTTAAAATCAATTTCACATATGTTCATTCATTAAAGGAAAGGTAAAAGTCTATGAGGTAAAAATCAGTTTGAAGCTTTATAAGGCCACTAAATGCAATCTGAGTGGAATTAAGAAAAAACCCATTCCAGTCACCTTTGGTTTAGGTGATGCCCACTTCTGGTTTCTATTCAATTACAGATACAGACACAGATCATTTTGATGGTTGAACAGACACATATAATGACACGATAATGACTTCCTTGCACACCCCTACACACTTGTTTTTAAGTCCTGAGCACGTTACAGTGAAGCACTGATAGAGAGCTACACAATGCTAAAGCAGGAGAGGGATTAAAGAGCACTGCGGTGGCCTTTAATGATTAGCTGATTGACCCCTGTTGAACAGCCAATCAAAGCAAAGTCAAATTACTTTCACTTCGAACACCCGAGGGAGGGCAAAACTATTACAGGTTTGCAACCATAAAATGCCGCTCCAACGATCTGTATCACGGATCAATTTTACATCTTAAAAATCCCCTCCTAGCAAAACAGACCAAGGAGGCTCTTGTGCGCGATATGCGCATGGAGCAATTAATGATCTTGAAAAGACATAAAAAACGATCTTCACCCATAGACCTTGACCATGTTTCATCGTGCACTTTGATAAACCGTCGCCCTATAAATGACTTACCTAGAAAAGGTGAAGTATCATTGCATGAATCAATGGAGTTTTTTATAGCATCTGCCAGCTAAATATGGTTGCTGTCGCTACATCTAATTGCTTGTTCTCAATGGCAGAGCTTTTAATTACAGTAATGTGTTTTGAAATGACTCTTACAGACACAGCTGGGTTTGTTTCCAGACCACTGGTTATTCTGCTGGCAAGAAATGGTCCTTTCTCCAACCAATTGGAAAGCTGGCTGGCACTGGAACGTCAGTATGTTTCCATGTAGAAACTGGGACCCTGTTCGTTTTCCATAGGCTGGGATTCCGGGGTCCCCACAGCCCCCTTTTTCGATTTCTGTAAGATAAAAATAACATACACACTGATGCTATGTACTCCTAAAATGTTCTGAATAATGATGGAAAATAACACAATATTGCTTTGAACAACAATAATAATAATAATAATAATAATAATAATAATAATAATAATAATAATAATAATAATAATAACATCAATCACAATAAATAAAGATTATTATTATTATTGCTATTATTATATAAGTTAAAAATAGCCTGTTTTCATTGCTATTATTTGTACAATCCTTCAATAAATTAAATTCTAACGATTTGAAGAATGAAACAAAAATACAGCCCTTATAATATAAAATAACTCATATTATAATGTTTTAGACCAAACTTTTTCATCCAAAGGTACATTGATTAATTTCAGTCAACAGTCTAGCAAAGCATCACTAAACATGACTTGGCAACCTTGCACATATAGATTTACCAGATTTACACACATAAAACTCGCAGCGCGAGGGCATGTTGGTGCATGTGCAATATGAGTGGCAAATGGGACTGCCTACTAATCACATTGAAGCAGAGCTTAAAAGTCACGGTTAAAAAAAAATCATGTTTTGTGCATTGAATCTTCATTGGATGTGGGCAAGAGTGTAGTCTCCAAGGGGATACATGGGTTTTAACCATGTCATATTCAATTGTCATAACTGGGTAGTACAAAGCTCACCATAAAATGTTATGATGAATAAAAAATATATTTTGTCATAAATTATCTGTTTTCCTATTTTACCACCCATTAGTGGGGAAAACCTGACTTTTTATCCTCCCTACGTCCTAAAACTTGGTTGCGCCCATGCAAGCTCCATTTGTGAAAGGTAAAATTATTGAAGTTTGAACTGTAGAAGTCTTTTTGAAGAATGGGAGAGGTGAAAAGAAAAATTGGACACCTTTGAATATGTTCAATTCATGTTTTAATGCGTTGCTGTAATAAATGTAATTAGCTATGATGAGGACAAGTTTCTGACAAGAGGGTCGATTTACTAAGATCCCCAATAAGGGGTGTTATTTTGCACGAGCAGTCAAAGTATTTGCACGTGTTATCATTCCACACTTTGCGGGTAATCATGATCGCAACATCCGTTTTTAACTGACAATCTATGTCATCAATTTAAATTTTACTGCATTTAAACAGCAAAATGTATGTACATTTGACATTTATCTCATAAAAATATGCAGTTTTTTTGTGCGGTGTGATATTCCAGCTGTGGCGGGAATTATCGATTGAAATGATCCAGATGCGAGATGTAGCAAGAAGCTTGATTATTGCTGAGATGGAATGTGAACATTGTGTGGGAACTTCTAGGTCGTCTTTTATTTCTTCAAAAAGAGTCATTATTGCATGACTGCTTCGTCGGTAGCGTCTGATGATTTATTGCTCAGGGAGTTAAAATATTGTGATTCTTGTCGCAAAGATTCACTCGCGTCTTTGAGGCCTATACCTGTGTCTCCATCTTGCTGTATTTGCTGCAGCCGTTGTTCGAGGAAATCATCCCCACAACAACACTCCTTTTATAGGCCTCCGCTAATTTACTCCTGCTCTTTAGAGGCAGAGAAATTTCACAAAAAAATTCACCCGCGTTAAGTTTGTGAACTAATTTTAATTTAGTCAATTCAACGGAATTATATATCCTCCCATTATTAGCGCGATCCTCATTTAAATGCAGATGCATTAAGGAGAAGAGTGCACCTTGTGAGGACTCCGGTACATGACAGGCAAACGGTGCTTCCAGCCCCCTGTGCCTGTTTGATACATAGATAGCATGCTGCATGCATGTTCCTGGGGCCGAATGCATCACATCTGCGTCTCAAAGTAGCCGCAAAAGGCTTAGTACATCTGGCCCATAACATGTATAGCCTCAAATAAAAGGACATTTTCCATCATTTTTTGAAAACTGATGTGATATTGAACACCTGTGAAACATTATAAAAGGTATTCAAATCAAATCTAAAAAGATGCCATGGCCCCCCCTCTCCCCAATTCACCCTCTCGGTTTGTGCAGTCTGAAGCTCCCTTAATGGAGCTAAACATCCATTTCCCCAAGTCATTTCACAAGATATGACATGGGTCTCACTCAGCAAATTTATTTAAAACAGCTTTTAATTTTCACCAATGGATGGCAATGCAAGAATAATACATAATAAATCAAGTCATTAATATGGGGCTCATCTCAGGATAAGGGGCAGGTAAAAACTAGCCGCTATTAGTCTCACTGGTCAGGCACATTATTCAGATTCAATAATGTAGCCTATTCACCATCTGTATAAGTACATTGGAATTCATCCACGCCATCGTCTCATAAGACATAAATTAAAACAACTATACAAACTTACAGTAAAAACGCACAATGAGGTAAGACCCATACAAACTTACAGTAAAAACACACAATAAGGTAAGACCCATACAAACTTACAGTAAAAACACACAATAAGGTAAAACCCATACAAACATACAGCTTGGGAATAGCCCGCAGTGGACAGGGTTTTGATACTGCGGTCTCGAACGTCTGCTCATTCCCAACTTCTTGACGTTGTCCACTGCTGGTGTTGTTGTGCCTTTGTAAGGATAGCTTCAGAATTGTTCGACCAGGTCAGACTCTCTGAGATATACGGACCCAAGTATTTGAAACAGCTGACCACTTCCACAGTTCCACCATTGCGTGTGACAGGAGTGTGGGTGTTCTTGCGCCTCCTGAAATCCACAATCCACTCCTCGGTTTTCTGGATGTTCAAGGCCAAGTTGTTATCACACCGCATAGCCAGCTCCTTCACATCCTCTCTGTGCTATGTTGTCATTGCTTATGTCGTCGGCAGATTTTATGATGTGACCATCGGATCAGTGACGCTCTGATGTGAGGTAAGGGGCGAGTACGCTGCATTGCCTGGAAGAAAACATCTTCCAAAATCTCTTCTATAAAAGTGTAAACACGTGACAAGTTGTCCACATAAGAACCACAAAAAGAAAGACGTGTTCTTCAGCAGTAAGCGCAGGTCTCTCTACAGTCCTGCACGCCACACTACTTTCAGCTCTAGGTCCAGTTGGCAGTTTCTGCTCTGTGTACGTTCACAGAAAACACACAGACAGAAGCAATGGATGCTTTGTTTAAAAGTTAATCTTTATTTTAACAACCTCAGCGACCAGGGCTTTACTGATCCATGCAGGCAATAATCTACAGGCCATGACTTCAGCACCTCCATTTCCAAAGGTCCGACAACCTCCGCAGAGTATTAACCACTAGTTAAGGTCCTTTAACATTAATTGCCATACAAAATTTGTTGTGGAAGACAACAAAGTGACTTGGAAGCTGATTTAAAGTACCGCACATCACCTGTTAATGGGTACTGTATGGATTACATAAGGTATACATAAGGTTGCTGATTGTACTTCATATCATATCCATGTCGTATTTATATGGGTGACATGTTGATGTAGGAATTGATGTCCCGAAATTCAGCACTTTATTTTAAAATATATTTTATATCATATATATATATCTCATATAATACCCCCCCCCCGTTTGATGTTTGTAGGCTTTTTCTTCTTGTGTTGTATCTTTTATTATTGTCTTGTATGTTTTGTATTTTGTATTGTCTTGTGTCTGTCTTGCCGAAAAAACAGTTGCCCTCCGGAAACAAATAAAGTTGAAAGTGAAGAGAAAAATGATCAAAGATCACAAGCTCAAGCTAGTCCGAACCCTTTTGAGGACACCCAGTGACATTGTGAAAGTGTACGTCCATGTGACTTGCCAGTTAACTGACCAACTTAATGTCTTCTTGTCTTCATCTTAATCTCTTCATTTTCCCTTAAATAATGCTTCTGTCTGTCGGATTACCTGCAAGGGAGCCATGGTCTGCAGAGGAACTGTGGCAAGTTCTCCAAGATGATTGGATTGATCTTGCTGGCTGATTTTCTTATAACTGCACGACAGTGTACCAAAAATAATTGATGTAATTTTAAAGGCAATGGGTGGTCAAACCAAATATTGATTTTATTTAGTTTTTTTTTCTTTTTACTGCTCTTTATAACTGCTCCAATTGTTTGATATTTAAAAACGTTTAATTTCATTATTTTTGAAAGCATCATCACTTTGTCACTTCACAGAACTCTTTTACATGTGCCTAAGATTTTTGCACAGTACTGTGTATATATACTGTGTGTATATGTATATATATATATATATATATATATGATATGTATATGATTGAACATGCTATCTGGCCAATTATATGGTGCCATGAGTTTTACAGTTATAGATTTCAATTAGATTTCCTCAAAGCTCTGACCTCCTGAAATCCCACTGCACGCTCTCTGGCTTCCAGATATTCGGCAATGTGGGGGGTCATTAAAGCAAGAGAACTTTACAGCGTGATCCCGGGTGTGAACCATCTTACAAGACTTCTCCGTCTTACAAACTAATGCAAAACCACGAGGATGTCGGCGTACTTGGGCCAATTAAAGCATGCTCTTTCACACCACACAAGTTTGGAGAGCAAAGCAGACAAAGACGAGGATGGAAATAGTAGGTAATTAAAGGCCCTGTATAACACCCCGGGTATTAGTGAAGGGGCGAGCACAGCAAGGCAAACGGATTTGCCAGGAAAAAGGGAATGAGACGGAGATTAGGCCAAAAGGTAGGTTAGTGCATGTTACAGAAATAATATACATCTCTCAGTGGATTAGTGTTGCAGGGGAACAAATAATGATGGGTAAACTGCCATTAGCTGGCCTCCTTCTTCTCATTCCTTCAAGTGTTTCCTTGGAGCCAACCCCATTATCATCTCCCTCACATAACCTCAAATGGGTCATTAAGGCAATGCTACTCTCATCCGTCCACATATGTCATGAAAAAAGAGCTGCTCTTCCCCCCCATCTACTTCCATCCTTCCTCCTCACGTTTTTTGGATGCTGGCCTTTCAGTGTGCAGCTTTATGGAGCAGTCTGCAGTTATGCCAACACTCAGCAGTATCCATCATATTCCTCATGGCAGAATGATAATTCACTCTGATATTTCCACTCCATTTATGAGAGAGGAAAAGCGTGTTTGCTTTTCTTAGCCCCGGCACTGGTGTTGTTCTCTCCACATTCGACGGGACCGGCGACGGAACAACCTTGTGTTATGAGCTCTCTTGAAACTTTCTTGAAAAACAAACACAAAACCCAAACCCACCAGACGGTGGCTTCAACTGACGCACTAAAACTAAAATGTCATTGGAATACAAATGCAGGTTGAAGACAAAACTTTTTACTGAAGTCTCTAAAAAGTAGGTTATTCCATAGTACAAGTGTAGGCTGGAATTTAAAATGTGTTTGAATTGTCTTTTAAGATACAAGAAATGCAATGTTTGCAATGTAAAGACACTTTAGAAGGGCTTCTAAACTGTCTTTCTTAATGCGTCCCCTCTTTGTTTTTGCTCCCCAGTTTAAAATGGCCAAATGCCCAATTGCATGTATGTAAGGGGTTTATTGAGTGTTCAGAGATTCAAATGCAAAGGTGTGGAGATCAGAACAAGTCAGCTCACAACAGTGAGGACCAATAATTAGGGGAAGAAAATAATAAAGGAAGAAAGAAAAAACGGGAACCTAATTCCTGAAGGTTAACAGCGAAAACTAAAATCAACCCACAAAACCAGGCGTACTACTAAAAATAGTAGAATACAAACAAAATCTCCCAAGCTCACATAATGAGCTAATAACGGGAAACTTCGTAAAACAAACAAACACTCTCGGCTAATAATTGCTGAAAGCCGGAAGAGTGCAAAACCAAAACGAAAAAACAAAAAAAAACTGTCTCAGAGAGAACAGCAAAGAAACAAAATAGATAGCACAAAACGCTACCAGGTAGAAAACAATCCTATACCCGATTAAGTAGCTATAGCAAGTCCCCCCTGAACATAAATAGAGTTTAATATCAGGAGGTCCCTAGTTCCTGGCTATACCTGGCTCAAATGCAATGTCGTGAGACAAACAAGCACCGGAGATGCGGAAGTGAGGAACTTAAGTACCCCGCAGGCAGAAGCACAGGTGAGAACAATAATGAGGTGCTGCAAACCACGAAACGGAACGTGGAAAAAATCCGATTGATTCACAATCGTGAAGGCAGGACGAGAGCCGCAAAAGAAAATAAAACAAACAGCCGCGAACCACTACAATGTATCAGTATTCATGGCTACAACCACCACTATCAATTTGGAAAAGTAACACATGCTCTCCTCCACAGCATGTGATATGAGCCGCCGCTCTCCTTATTAAACAGCAGTTAACAAGTCAGGCTCGCTCAGACATGAGTCAGAGAAAGACACTCCATGTGCAGCTCCAGAGGATGACCGCGGGCACCCAATCAACCATTGGGGGCCGCTAGTGTGCAATGAGGTGCTGTCGTCATGGCCAGCTGAAACACTTACTTCCCTGGGAGATACTACCGCCAACTGTGCATCGCCAGCGGGGCTGTCGGCCACAGTCAGCACTGCAGTGGTCCAGATTCCATACCAGACCGTGGGGCCCATCCATGCATTAGAACAGTGCCTTAATTGACAGATGGTAGACCGTGGCCATCTGTCACACTGACCATCAATGCACACGGACAGTGTCTTAACGGGATGAGCCACTCAGCAGCCCCTTTTTTTCTCTTCTGTCTTAATTTCACCAACATTTTATTTATACAAAATACACATTCCTTTGAAACCACCCTTTTTCACTTTCTGAATGGTAGACAGCACCAATCCATTACAGATGGTATTGATTGACCTACATGCTTGAACCACACCTGTGTAACTGTATGCAGCTTGAATGCGGCAGGTGTTTGCATACTGAGTGTATGTCATTGCCTCCCACCAACTGATAAGAAACACATGCAGCTCCTGGACCAGCTACTGATTAAGGTGCGTTTAATGGACGTCCAAAAATGGGACAGTGGATTAAACATGAGTCAACTGAAAAAAAAAGAGCCACGGCAGGTCCCTGATGATAATTCTGGAAAACATGACAACACCACTCGGAGCGTAGCTTCTGAAATTAGATTCATGTTGAGTTCAGTGGACGTCGTTGTGGAATTATCTACCATCAAAAGTGTGTAAGGCCGAGAGAGCCATTTGGTATGTTGTTAATAGATGTATGATTAAGCCTGAAGTGATGGAAGTGACATTTAAGTCCTGTTTAAATGCTATATTGCGCAGTAATAACCTATTTTGTGCAGAAAGTCCAATGTTTTAGAATGTGGATATAAAATCTAAGCATTCAAATGAATGGAAACAAATGATATGACTTGAGTGGCTTGCTGGTGCTGTCAGTGATACAATTATTTGGTTGTAGCTCTTGCATTTTTAAGATGCTGATAAAATGCTGAACAAGATTGACTCCACCAAAAGGAAGGCAGATTTCCCCTGATTGATGTAGACACAAGAGACAACTTTTTCAAACCTTTTAAGTACTTTCAAGTTCCTGTTCCCTCCAGATTCAGAGATCTATAAAAACTGCACAGTGTTAACAGCCACCTAATAAATAAAGCAATGTAAGACTAACGACAATATCCCTGGAGTTTAAAACTGTCCCAGAATCAGCTTTTCTAATCCCAATCCAAACATTATATGATCGGTTTCTAAAAGTGTGATTTTGATGAAAAGTGGACAATAGAGCTTTTCAACATGATCGGCAAAATCTCTTAACAAAAAAGCACTTTAAAGCACCTGTGCCAAAATGTCATAAGTGTGAAAAACCTTCAAGTTGATTGCCTGTTTCGTATATTTGCCTGTCTTTCAAAAATGTCCAAGATGTGTGGGAACACTTATTATTATACAAACACCTGATGTTATACCTCATATTATAAATATGTAATAAATGACAGTACACCACAACTAGTGTTTAGCTATTCCATGCTCTTGAAATAAGAGTAAATAATACATTTACATTACATCAATTCAGTAGGAGGATTAACAAAGACATTTATCCATAAGTAAACTCGCTTCAGCTTGCTTAGCCATGTTAATGCATACTGTCATGAAGAAAGACAAGACATGTCAAGGCCCTGTCACACTGCATTGCATGTCTTGCACAATTTTAATGTGTTTAAGAAATTCGATCCGGCAATAAAGTGGCCACACGCGCTGGATAGGAATGAGAGACAGGAATGAAAGAGGTTTTCTGTGGGACAAACCCCAGTGTTAGCATTCAACACAATTACCTTGCACAGCTGGAAGCTAAAAACACTTTACTGTTCCTTCCCTTCATTTATTCTCAAAACAAAAATAATGCGACAGTAATGTTAGCTGGCTTATATTAACAGTCTCACAAACAGCTCTCTTCCATTAGAGGCTAGCTGTCAGTAGTGAAAATGCATGTTCCCAGCCGGCGGCCAGCTAAAAGCCGAAGCACAGCTTAACAAAACAGACCAACCTCAGAAGCTTAACAAAAGCACTATGCATAAAAAGCTTAGATCTGCTTATTTCCAGTAGCCGCAGTGGTGCAGTACTGAATCTGTGGCGCAGTACGTTTTTTTCGGGATGGTATGTTTGACAGATCCTTGACTTTAATTCAAACCCTTCTGGGCCAGTGGAGCTTGACCCCTCTCTATAGGTCTGTTTTAGACTCGATCCAGGCCTAAGTAGCTCCTGCCTCTCAGTTAATTGGGTCTGTTTGAGGTCTATTTGGTGGATGCTGCATTTCTCCAAAAAAGAGAAATGAGTCGCCAAGTGAATGCTAGATCAGTTCAGGAACAAAGTCAGAATTATACATGTGCACTGCCAAGCGCAAGACATAATACATGGCTATACATGCTTTGACCTGTTCTTTTAGCATGTATTTCTGAACATTTAAGTATGTACTCAAGTAAACATTCCCACCCCTAGGGTGTACTGTATATATACAGTGCCGGTCCTATATGGGGACAATGTTCCTGGACACCACTGTAGAGGGGTGCAAAAAGAATGGACAATGGTATTAATTTGGCGCCCCATCGCTGCACTTATTACTAGTTTAAGTAACAAAAATATATTGCTTGAGGAGCTGTTCTTACTATAAATATACGTGCAAGCAGAGGTATTTGTTTCCGTTGTTGTCAATACAGCACCCCCCCCTTTACTGTGGTAGATGGGTGAAAAGTGATTGTTGTACAGGTCACACGTGTAGATGTATTTTCATCTGTTATGTGACAAGGTAGACTGACAAGTTAGTACTGTTGACTGACTGGAGGAAAAGCAGCACAGATCATATCAGGAAACAAAAGATATCTACAGTTTTTAAAACTATTTTTGTCAGAGCGTGTGGCCCACTCCTTGTTAAGTAGGAAATACATATTCCAGACTTAGAATTTTGCTCGTCAGAGTTGTGTTTTAAAAGATAGCTATTGAAGTTGGCCATCTCGCTACAGTAATTAGGCCTACGGCCAATTTTAACCAATTCCGAAAGCGGTAGTCCTTCGGACACCTGCTGTGTTGCTGTAGGCACCGCTCTCGATGTCATCAAGCGAAGCAGATCCTAGCTTTATCAAACACAGTTTGAAGCCAAATTTGTGGTCGCACACTGCTTCCTCAAAACAAACATTGAGTCCGGTAGTGGCTGGTCAAGAAGTTGTTTAAATTCATTTGGAAAGTAATTGAAGTCCATGCTGACTGCTCTCATGGCACTGAAACATGAATCAAAATTCGCTGCATCTATGGCAATGTGCAGTTCAGTTTCAACACTGCAAGGTTCTCGCACTGACCAAAGAATCTGCGTGTTGCGTCAGCGAAATGCACATTTGGTGCTGCTGTCGTTTGAGAGGGATCTAATAAAAATCTCATGACAGATGGAAAGACAGTGACGAGAAGAGTGAATGCTGCGGAGACACGTCACATTCTACTCTGCTGTGAGAGGTGAGTCAACCAGCTCATTGCTAGATGTTTAATCTGAGGCTACGGCAGGAAATCTGCTAGCTACATTGTAACTGTAGTTGTGCAAACCATGAAATATGACGGGGTTGCTGTTTAGCGTTGTCTTAAACCATCGGCCGATTACTAAGACATTACTAAGATACCAGAAGTTACGTGGCTATTATTGATGTTTTTGTTTTGCTATGAACTGTATAGTGCTGCCCCTCATCATTGTCTAATGACCCTTATGATTTGGTTCTGGAACCAGACTTTCGCCGCAATCAATTCAAACAGGGTGCATTCATTTATTAGCTGTCAGAGTGGCAGAGCACATTCTGAGCGCTCTCTGGTTGTTCGGAAATTCAGAGCATTGGCATTAGTAAATTCAGAGTGCTGGTTATTGTGTATTTCTGTGTTCTCTATGACGCTGGAACCACAGAGCGATGAAATCAAGGGCAGATTTTCAGGGTGAATTTACAAACACACCTGGAAATATAGACGTTCCATTACGCAACAATGAGGGTCATTGGAGTCAACTCCAGCTACTCTCACCTTTGGGGGTGGAGTCGGCTCCAAAAATCCCAAAGTCGTACATCACCACTAGCAATGCCCTTTAGCAGTGACAATATAGCACGGCCTCTCATGTCTTATTGCTTAATTATAATGCAGAAGGTGTGTGCATGAGCCTGACGCCAGCACAGGGGGGGTTTGAAGCTTTGCCTCCACCCCCAAGCGCCATTATAGCAAGGGGGCCCACTCTATACTGTATATATATATATATATATACACTGCTCAAATAAATTAAGAGAACACTTAATCAACACAGTATAACACCAAGTCAATTAAACTTCTGGGATATCGATCTGTCCACTTAGGAAGTGTAAATGATTGTGAATCAGTTTCACCTGCTTTGGTGCAAATGAAAGTGACAACAGATGGACAGGAGAGGCAACAGCAAGACAACCCCCAAAAAGTAAATGGTTTTGCAGGTGGTGGCCACAAACCATTTCTCTCTCCTTATCCTTCCTGACTGATTTTTCTCTAGTTTTGCATTTTGCTAGTGCCCTTGTCACTACTGGTAGCATGAGGCGGTACCTGCAGCCCATTCAGGTTGCACAGGTAGGCCAGCTTCTCCAGGATGGCACATCCATATGTGCCGTCGCAAGAAGGTTTGCTGTGTCTCCCAGCACAGTCTCAAGAGCATGAAGGAGATACCAGGAGACGGGCCATTACACGAGGAGAGCTGGACAGGGCCATAGAAGGGCAACAACTTAGCGGCAGGACCGGTATCTGCTCCTTTGTGTGAGGAGGAACCAGAGGAGCACTGCCAGAGCCCTACAAAATGACCTCCAGCGGGCTACTCGTGTGCATGTTTCTGACCAAACTGTTTCTGAGGGTGGCATGAGGGCCCGACGTCCTGTAGTGGGACCTGTGCTCACAGCCCAGCACCGTGCAGCGCGATTGGCATTTGCCAGAGAACACCAGAATTGGCAGGTTCGCCATTGGCGCCCTGTTCTCTTCACAGATGAGAGCAAGTTCACACTGAGCACATGTGACAGACGTGAAAGAGTCTGGAGATGCCGTGGCAAATGTTATGCTGCCTGCAACATCATCCAGCATGACCGGTTTGGTTTAATTGACTTGGTGTTATACTGTGATGATTAAGTGTTCCCTTAATTTTTTTGAGCAGTGTGTATATAAACATATATATGTGTGTGTGTGTGTGTGTATGTGTGTGTATTATTCTACAGTCTATCCTACAGTAGCCTCAGTATAGCTCATAAAATTGATGCTGACCACAGTGCCAGTAACACATGACTTGTTAGGACAAGTTGTTCAGTGCTATTCATCAATTAAAAAAATGAGCATAGCCATCTGATGTTTGGAATGGATTAGCAGTTCTGCTGCTGAAGCACCTTTTGAAAATTAAGCTTTATTGGGGCAGATGCTTGGATATAATGCTCAGGAAACTTGTTTAGAGAGTTTTATTATCTAAAGCACATGGTCTGTATTAAATTGACTGAAAATATGATGACTCTAAAATAATCAGCTAACTGCTTAAACAGACTAGACAGTAAACCCATGGCACATCGCAAATAGAAATAAAAAAATGACTGCATTGTGTTTCTAAAGGTATACCATCAATCTGAATATTTCTTGACTATTTCCTCAAATAATTTGTGTGCACTTTGATCCAAAATAAATGGAATCCCACATATATGGAATATGGATTGCGGAAATCTTAGGATAAAGATCTCCAAAAAATAACACTAACATGGCACCTTATAGGTGAAACATTACAACTAACTGTAGACTTATGTAATTCATATATTGAAATAGAAAATTGGGGATCACCATGCATTTTTGAAGGGTATAATACTGGCAGTGCTAATAATTTACCCAGGGTCCTTTATTTCGGTGCAAATGTGGTGAATCGACCAGCACACATAAAAAAAACTAAAATACTCATTCTGGACCACCTTTACTGACCAAACGTCCAAGATACATTTTAAAATTCCAGAACATTCCTGTTCATTCAATGACAGAACGTGTCACTGACACGAAAGGTCGCGGTCATCTGTTATCTGCTGTATTTGTCACGGGTAGCTATTTGCCCCCGAGCAGTAATCTGTTCAGATGGTTATCCCTCTAAAAGCCTGTAGAGAGGTCAGAGGTCACCAGGAAGACAGAGTCACAGACGGCCCCAGGATAATCTGTGCAAACGTGCTTTTCAGTGTTCAGCACAGAATGGACTGCATACAGTTAAGGGAAATGCCATTATTAAAGAGAGCTTGCACTTAACAGCGTGTGACTGCAGGTCCCAACATGAAGGCCAAGGGAACTGTTACCTGTCCAGAGAGTTTTACACTTGTTTGACGGTTGATAAAGGTTGCTTAAAGAACTAAAAGGCTTTCTGGCCAAGTTGAACATCACACAAGGCTTAATTTTTCAAATAGTCATATGAGACACATGATTGTAACATACGTCTGTGTAAATTTTGTCCACGCACACTTTGACAGTTTAATGCCAATGACCTGACACTCATCTGCTATGGTTACTACACTTTATAGCTGTTTTACATTGTCAGGCTGATTTCAAATTACACGCGCGGTAACCTGCGCAGAATTTTATGCAAATCTGCTTAATGACATAACATTTATTTTCACCTGTTTAGAATATATTGAATCGAAATCAGATCATAGCACGTCCACCTGTTTATTGGCTCACGTGGCTTCATCCACGGACTCATTCCCCTGGAGCCCGATTTGAGAAGTGTGGTGTTATAAGAAGTGGCGACTGACGTCATGTGCTTGGAAGAAGAGCACACGCTTATCTGTGCTCTCCCGAGTCGTTAGCGGAGGCTGCAGCTGTTAGTGCAGATAAATACAATTGGGCATTCCAAATTGGGGAGAAAACGAGGAGCAAGAGCATTCAAAATGGGATGAAATATGGACAATATAAACATATGCTTGTTGTAACTTGATTAAATGTACGCTATCATGTACAGGTGGGCTATTTTATTCTTAAACGTAAACCATTATTTACGAGATTGCATTGCATTTGACCTCTAAAAAAACACCATTTTGTGCAATCCACTGGACCTGTCCATAAGGGGCAACAGTGGCAGAGGATGACCTTGACAAAAAAATGAATATAATAACCAGCGTCATTTTCTGAAGCAGTCGTTATACTGACCTTCATAGTTGGCCTTGAATCCCTGAGAACCAATGGTGTCATCGGATTGCAGATGGAGCCACATCTGATTGCTCATACTGACTATCAAGTCAGGAACACTTGACCCGGTAAGACTGTAACGCAAATATTTAAAAATGAAGAAATATTACTTTTTATGTAATTGAGATTTCTCCCAAATTATACACATGTGAATATCTGTTCACAATTTTAGACAACATTTAATAAATATACAGTCAACTCTATATCTCAGTAATGCTGTGCGCTATATCAGGGTACACACATTCTGTGGGATAGTACAAGCTGCATACCGTAATAAAGCATAACTAATATACAATAAATATTGCATGTTTTATAAAATTAAAAATACCCGTAAGTTAAAGTGACACTGTATGCTCAAAATCCGGAAATAGATACACTTTTATGCTAATGCAATTACTCGGAGAAAATATTTTCTTTAACAAGTAATATTTTATTATTATTATTATTATACAATATAGCTCATTGCCTTTGTTGTTATATAGAATATATAGAACCATTTATTCAAAGATACATCACGCCCAAAACAAATATAAATAAAATCTTGCCTAGAATTTACAGCATAGATTTTTCCTAAATCTGCAATACTCACACATAAAGCACTTTCCGTGCGTCACCAATCTTCCCTCCATCCCCCACTGTTACCGTGTCATACCCTCTTTCAAGATCAAACTCCTCAAAATAGAGCTGGATTACCTGCACAAAAAAATAAAGCTCAGAATATTGGCACACATTTAAAAACAATGCATATTTCATAATGAACACAGAGCAGTAGAAACTTGGGTTAACATGAATAGATTATTAACTAATGCATTAACCTAAATGCTTTAATAAAGGATATGAAGTATCTTTGCTCCTGGTATTTTCATTTTTTTTTTGTGTCATTTTCCAGTAATGTAATATAACATAACATGAACAGATATTTCATCTTGTTCAACTTCTAAGCCAGCCTGTAAAATAGGTTGTTCAATCTGGGCGCCATCTGTTGACATCCATGCTGTATGTCAGTAAGTTAAATGAGTCATGTGTCCGTATGTTTTTTGCACGCTATTCATACCCAACAAATGGCCAAATAATGTTTGTTGAGGATTAATTAATTATAATGTCCTGAATCGACACAGCCATGTCTCCAGAAGAGCAGAAGAGTTCAACTTCATCACAACATAAATGAATTTTCCTATTTAATTTTACAAAAATAAATAAGCAACCATTCAGAAAAAAGCATAATAAACGTTTCACTTGAATAATTCCGCATTCTTAAGCACTTTGCTTAAAAATGTGATTTGGTTTAGCATATCAGAATTTTTGAGACTCATATTTCTTATTCAGTGGCATAATTGATAACTTTTCAGCCTTTTCACAACAGAGTGACACATTGAAACATTTGTGACTGTGATGGGCATGTAATTGCATGGCGTTCAGTGCAACGCTGCAGACTTGAGCCAGACTGCCCAGATGTGTGCAAAGGAAGGCAGCCAACAAGCTGTTTTGCTTTTGATGCATGAGAAGAAAGGCAGTTAAAAGAAGATTGGATTTGAGGGGAATTGACTGGGAGGAAAATACTACAGTTTAATTAGGACAACCCATTATCAGCGTCCTCACATAAGCTCAACTGGGTCATTACAGCATTGTTACTCTCGTGTGTGTGTGTGTGTGTGTGTGTGTGTGTGCGTGTGAGTGTGTGCGTGTGAGTGTGTGTGTGTGAGTGTGTGCATGTTTGGTGCCTATTTGGTGCCCATATGAGCCTGATCAATGAGGATCCCCATATTAGGATCTGTCACACTAACTATACTGGGGTAGTTATAAGCACACCAGCATTCCAGTACAAGTTTGCTGGACAAGAAAGAAAAAAAAAGTACTTTGTATTGATATGCAGTGACCCTTTCCTCTAAAGGCCAGTTCAGACCAAAGATTTGCGACGCAACAAAACTGTTTTAGAGAGGAATTGCAGCGGAGTGAACTACCCCGTCTCAGAACGTCTGATGTCGGCACTTGCCGTTAATCAGACTAGATTAATGTAGTCTAATGGTGGCAAGTTTTAGAACACGTGGCCTCAATTATCATTCAGGCGTGTGTTCAAATCTGATCGTAAAGTGAGCGTACGGCCATTTTTAGGAAAAGTTCCGGATTTATCAAAATTAACGTGGGTGTACGGTACGATGAAATCTCACGACAGCTCTCGACCTTGCGTACGCGTTTCCCAGTGGTGAGGCAGCGACATTGCATGCAAAGAACAGCGAGGGAACAGTTGCGAGCCTATAATGAAAACAAATAACTTTTGTTCAGAGCACTGAAGAGTCAACAGGTGATAAACAAAAATGTGTTCTCTGAAAAACATAGGTTATGTGAGTTTTAAACTCAGTGTAAATGAGTAGCTGATCATAAAAGTGACACGTCCAAGTCATTGCATTTATAAAAACATTAAAATCAGTTAATGCATCTGGTTATTTTTTAAAATGCACTTGACCTACACATTGTGGCTATGTTGTGTAGCCTAATTGCTAAAAATAGTATCTGAATAAGTAGATTTTCAAACATTTTTAATCACCGCTGTATAAGTATTTATTGGAAACAGCCATATGAAAATAAATACGCATCACCAGTCATGTTGTATGCAAGACGCAAACCTGTTTTCATATTTTTTCTATAAATTTGATCTAGTTTTATTAGCCCAGAAGTCCTAATAAACATTGCAACCGGTGTGAAAGAATCTTGAAATCTTCACGAATCAAGTCACAGTCGTGTCTGCTATCACTCCTTACACGGCCATTTTCCCAATGTTTGCTAAACGCTACTGAAACTTTGACTGGAACCCTGTTATATGGTCGGATGAAACGGAAATTTTGCTTTTCGGCAACCAACACTCAAGATGGGTTTGGCGTAAAAAAAAAGGATGGCTATACTGAAAATAACCTGATTCCCACTGTTGAGTATGGTGGAGGTTCTGTGATGTTGTGGGGCTGTTTTTCCTCTAAAGGCCCTGGGAACCTTGTTAGGGTACATGGCATCATGAAATACCAGAACATTTAAAATCAGAATCTAGCTGCCTCTGCCAGGAAACTAAAACTGGGTCGTCATTGGATCTTCCAGCATGACTATGATCCAAAACATATGTCCAAATCAACACAAAAATTATTAACTGAACACAAAATCAAGCTTCTGCCATGGCCATCTCAGTCCCCTGACCTAACCCCCATTGAAAACCTGTGGGCTGAGCTGAAGAGGAGAGTGCACAAGAGAGGACCTAGGACACTGGATGATCTGTAGAGATTCTATAAAAAGGAATGGTCTCAGATTCCTTGCTCTGTATTCTCCAACCTTATTAGATGTTACGGAAGAAGACTCAGTGCTGTTTTATTGGCAAAGGGAGGTTGTACAAAGTATCAAATGCAGGGGTGCCAATAATTGTGGCACACGTGGTTTTGTTAAAAATAATTATTTCACTGTGAGATTAAGCTAATTCACCAAACAGTGAATTTTTTATAACCCTTTTTACTCATCTTTACCAGGGGTGCCAATAATTGTGGATGGCACTGTATTTACAGTGGTGCTCAAAAGTAGTAATACCTCTTCACTTTTTGCACACTTTATTGTGTTGTAGATTTAATTTTAAATGGACAATCTTTTTTTTCAATAGCCATTTACTATATAATTTACTATAACCTCTCTGCATTTGAACTGATCTCTATGGGAATTGGGCGGTGAGACTCGATTCAGCTGTAAATTACGCTGGTACAGTATGGAACACATGATTAGCGAAATGGCTGTAAATCATCAAGGGTCTAATGTATCAAACGAGCCTGAAACCATCATACAGTAGATTTTTCCCCATAGAGTTCTATAGGAAAATGAGTCAGGAGAAATAACCCTTGCAGTGATCCATCCACAGCTACTCCATATCTGGCAACAGAGTGATGGTTCGGGGCTCGTTCCATAGCTCAGACCCTTGATAACTTACAGCCATTTAGCCAGCCATATGTTCCTTACTGTACCAGTGTAATTTACAGCTGAATCTAGTCTCACCCCCTCCAATTCCAATAAAGATCCATTCAAATGCAGAGAGGTTATAGTACCACTTGTAACAGCACCTGGAAATAAGATATAGAGAGTATTTTGATGTTGATGGGTCACGGACTTCAGAAAGTAACAGCAGGTAAAGGATATGCGACCAAATATGAAATATGATATTTAAAAAATACATTAAAGCAAAAGGTATGAATACTTATGCACATCAAGAAAATTCCGTTTTCGATTTTTAATACATTTGCAAAAATTTCTAAAAACATGTTTTAACTTTGTCATTATGGGTTATTGAGTGTAGATTGATGGGCAATTTAAAATTAAATACACAATAAAGTGTGAACAAAATGAAGAGGTATGAATACTTTCGAGCACCACTGTATATATATATATATATATATATATATATATATATATATAGCCCCCCCGTTACAGGCCAGTAATATGCTGTTCTGGTCAAATTGGAGTGTCAGAGAATCGATAGCCCCATTGGGTCTATTCTGCCATCATCCATCATTTCCTTTACCCGTGCAAAATCAGCTCAATGTACGGACCATAAATTACATCATAACTTTTCCCAGTAAATATGTTTATGTTAAAATAATTTTTCCCAGTAAGTATGTTTATGTTAAAATTATTTTTGAATGAACAAAAGCTTGCAAAATTTCAACCCATTCTCAAGCACATTTGTAATCTATTCTTCCAATATAAAAATCCATATATTCACTCAAAATGTAGATAATTGCAAAACATTAAGCATCTTGCAAATTGCTCAATACCTGAAGATGAGTGCAGTCTTTTTTTAGGCATGGGACACAAACCTTACAACTATGAATTTGTCTTTAAATTACAAGAGTTTATTTTGTATTAGGCTATTATGTTTTTTAGCATGCAGTCCAGGGGCGCCTGATGAACCAACAGGGGTCACTACGTAGTAATGAACATGGACCCCCTATCTGACTGAACCCTCTCATACCCTGGGTGACGCAATGGCTAATAGTGCATCGCCCTATGCCACTACTGGCCAGTCGGCACTGGCATGTCCGGATTCAATCCAAGGCCACGAGTCTCATCCATGCACCACACTGTGATGCGTTAACCGAATGAGCCATCCAGCAGCCCACATTGCAAGTGTTTCTTACAAATGAATCGCAGTTAAGATGAATTTGACACCACGGTGACTTGTGGTAATTGTTACTTCCAGCATGACTTACATTCTTACAAAGTAATTACTTTTTGACTCAAAGAAGCTTATACAGTATAACTTCAGGTTACCCAATATCTATCAGTCTCTCTGTAATTCAGGACAAAATGGTTCGAGGCTATACATGTATATTTATGACATTAATTAACTGTCATGTTTTTTGTTTTTAAGAATGGAAGAAGGGTAGAAATATTTTGCTAGCAGTTGCCAATATTGAAAACTTATTATTATGATGTTGCATATACTTTCTGGGTCAGTTCATAATCCACCTGAACAGCTGACGATTATACACAGATATGTATGCTCAATGTACACCTGCACACTCCAAGTCCTGTGCCTTATCTCTGTCCGTAAAAAACACATCAAATAAAAAAACACATAGAAAACAAATGTAATACACTTCAGTTCAACAATATCTCAAAAGTGACACTCATGAATGACCTATAGTAACACAGATGGACACGAGGAATGAATGTGCAACTGCCTGTCATTTATAATTATCATACAATAGGTACAGCCTATCCTCTCCCAGCACTCACACTACAAAATGTCTGCCTGCTGCACTCTTTTTTTCTTTCTCTCTGCAACCAGTAATGATTTGAAAATGAACCGTTCCGACAGCCCCATCGGAGTAGTTAAATAATAATAGACAGACATGCATTAGCCTCGAAAATTTCAATCATCTTGACTGACATTACCAGATTCAAAATTCTCTCTTCAAAAGGGAATGGGGAAGATGATTGACCTGAATGAGCACACAAAGAAATGATCACAACCAAATGTGCTGAGCTCCACAAATGGCTGCTTAATAAATTGCTAAACATTCAAGACAAATTCAGAATTCGAAAATGGAATGAACCTGAAGGAGGCAGAGAATCTGAAGCGGTGAGCATTATACGGTTAGCGGTAAAATAACTGTAATAAACAGTTATAATCAAACACTAAATACATGTGGAGCATGATGTTCTTTCACGTTTCATTGACAATGTAGGTTTTGATACGGCAGCAAAAACAACATTGGGACACTATTTGTCACTTTCTGCGCCATCCTCATTGTACATGTGACTCTAAGAACACAACGGCGCATGTGAGATGAGCGCAAAATTAAAACTTCCTAGTTTGGATGTGCTCACCATTGGTTTCTATTGGCATTGCTCTATATATTATATACTCCAAGGACCTGATTTATTAAGATCTTTAGCGAGTGCAAAACCATTTAACACACGCAAAACCAATAACATGAGCAATGATTGGTGATGGTATTTGTTTTGCACCAATCATTGGTCATGTTATTGGTTTTGGTCTTAGGAAATCAGGCCCTAAGAGTTTTACAGAGCAGTGATTCTACTAAGCAACTCAGAAGTTTATGACACAAGCAATCTGTTTTAGATGTCAAACTTTGTCCAGCAGTTGTTTGGGTGCAATTTTAAATGAAGAGTAAAATATAACCCTCACAAATTACCCTGTCATACAGATTTTCTTTTTACACAAGACTTAACAAGAAGAGAAAAGTGCCTCTCCATTGACTATACAGATACAATCATATGATGACAGTGCATCTTGGTGATCATTCCTTCAATAACCCTGACTACAAACATTTTGCACTGATTGTTTTGTTTTATTCAGTATTGAATTTTGACAGTTGATGTTGCCTTTGTTATCTTTATTTATTGAGAAGAAAAAAAATCATAATTACAGGGTAATTATATACACTACCGGTCAATCGTTTTAGTACACCCACAATGTTCTTAGAAGAAGAAAAAAAAACTTTATTTTACAAAAATAAAAAATAAAACAAAAGATATCATCAAGATTCATCAAAATAGCCATCTTTTGCAGTAATAGCTGCAGAGCATATTCGTGCCATTTTTCTCCAAGAGCAGTCATGTGAAAGTTCACACCAATTTTTTTTGTTGTGTATGGTTCATCAGGGAATTGTACCTTTCATCCCAAATAATTATGACCTTTTCAAAACATGTGACATTTAATGTGATGTAATGCTCATTAAGGGAGTTTTGTTCTATTTTACTGTTCAATAGGGTAGTTGACGAGTTGCCAATGGACACTTCTTGCACTTACTGTCTATCTTGAGATAGTCTGTAACTGTCTGTAAATTTACAGACAGTCCATTAAAGATTCTTAATTTCACCTTGTCTCTACATCCACACAAAAAGTTTGACTGTCTGGAAAAGATTACCCATTATTACGGCACAAGTTTTATGAAGAGCGTAGATAGGTCAAATGTGCCTGACAATCAAAAGTTTTATCCCATCGAAAATGCACTTAAAATCTAGCTAACGATAGCTAACGTTACCAAAAAATTTAGTCTCACAAGGTAAACGAAAATAGTATAAAGTACTTCTTTCAGTCGGCTTGGACATTACATTAATTAATTTGCAGATACTTTTATCCAAAGCGACATACAATAAGTGCAAACCAAAGGTCATAAAGTTAAGCTATGACTAAGTCTTTACAGCTAACTCAATAAGACACCATAAGCTACAACATCACACTCAAGACAGGAGTGTTATATGAGTGGTAGAGGATCAAGATACAACAAAGGACCTCAACTTCATGCAATGGATACATATGGACAAAAATAACGATAAAAAAGCATACTGCATGTGGTGCAAAAAGTTATTTTCTATTGCTGCTGGTGGTGTTAGGGTTGTCCAGAGCCATGCTAGCCGCATGAAGCATCATGCAATTTCTAAAGCTCGGACAAAGAATTCAGAAATAGCTCATTTGTAAAAGAGAAGAAGAAGAAGAAGGACAGTTTGAAGCAACAGGTATCTGAGACAGAACTGAAAATGGCTAATGTTTTCATAGAGAACAGATAGCATTTCACAGAAACTCGCAATGGTTGTGATTTATTTATTTTTTGTCCATGAACAAGAGAAAGTGCAGCTTCGATTTAATCGTATGGCAGAAAAAGCTGACGTGAAAACTATTTTCACAGGGATAATGACCTTCCTTTGAGGAAGACTGCATTGCACCCTGAACTGACGGAGCAAATGTACTGATCGGAACTAAAACCTCTGTTCTTTCTAGATTCAAGACTATGCCGGCTAATGTGTTCCACATACACTATAGTTGTAGTGCAGCCCTATGTTCCTCAGATGCATGTAAAGCGCTGCCCAAAACTATCAAGCAGCTCTGCAGATACATTTAGTCACTTTTCCAATAGTTGTAAATGACAGCAGCTTTAGAAAGACATTCAGGCGTTCACTGGGGCAGATAAACTGAAATTATTGACGCCTTGCTCCACTAGTCATCTTGAATGCGTCCAAGGATCCTTAACCAGTGTGATGCCCTGGTCAATTGCTTTAAGTCATGTGATGAAAATGACAGATTGTTCGCAGTAGAGCGAAAAGCTCAGCAACTTTCAGATCCAGCGAATGTCATTTACTTTTTTTTAGCCACAGTGTTTGCCAACTTCAGCATGCTTTGCCAGCAGAACTCATGTATTTCAGAGTATTTGAAGTAGGTATTGGTGGGAGATGGGCTTAATCAGTCATTTGTGTATAGGAAGGCACTGAGGACACATCCTTCTGAGGCACCTGTATTCCTGATGACTAGTGGTGACAGGGTGCCCATCACTCTGACCGACTGAGGTCTGATACCTAGAAAGCTGTGGATCCAATGGCTGAGATTAGGCTATACATTGAGGTCTTTGAGTTTTGTGATCATGATGTGTTGCTCTACTGCGTTAAAAGCAGAGCTGACATCTATAAAGAGTATTCTGGCATTGTTTCCCAGTGAGTCCATGTGCTCAAGGAGCTCGTGGAGTAGACAGGCCACAGCATGCTCTGTGCCCCTTCTGGCAATGTAGGCGAATTGCAGGGTGTCTAGTTTGGCTCCCACTACTGGCAGCATCCTGCCTAACATAAGCCTCTCCAGACACTTCATGGCCATAGATGTTAATGCCAGTGGTTTGAAGTAGTTGGGATCGGATGGGTAGGGGCATTTGGGCACAGGCAATTATGGTGGAGGTTTTCCAGAGTACAGGGACAGTGGAGGAGCAGATGGATTTTTGGAAAAGTGGGTAGAAAGCCAGCGGAAGCTCAGCTGCACAGATCTTCAGTACTCTGGAGGGGATATTATACACTGTTAAAATAAAGCTTGTTGAAAACCCAAAGGTAGTGGTGTGTAGCCTGTAGGGTTGCTGATTCTTAAGAAAGCACACTGGCGGTGTTCAGTTCAGTGTTCCTGGTGCACAGATGCACGTGCCAGACTAGGGACTCGAGGGGCACAACTGGCAGTTACACACTGGCCAGGGACAGGGTAAAAAATCTGTCATCTTCGGATTGCCTTTGCCTCCTGCAAAGTTATTTAACTCAACATAACTCAACAGTTAGTTACAACATTGCATAACCTTGTCATATCATCCAGACGGTTATCCATCTGCATGGTACTCAAACCTATGAAACTAGGCTTATTTTAGAGCAATGTAAAATGTTGCACCTAAGAAAAGTTTTCACTTAAAAAAAGCCAAATAGAATTCAGTGAAATAAATGAAATAAAATAGGGCTAGTCTCTCAAAATAACAGTGTTATATAGTATAATAATAAAGGGGGATACATCTTTTCCTGACAAGACCGAGCTGATGGGATTGCTTCATAAATGAAAATTACTACTTAGAAAAAATGTTCTTTAAGACAAGATTTAATATGAAACAACTATTTGCTGAAGTACAGATTCCCAGTGACTGAAGCATAACTGTAGGCTTCTCACAGTGTTACTACCCTCTAAAACATCATTGATACCAGTATTACCAACCTTCGCTAGTCGGGATGCGGTGGCCTGCCAGATACCCTCACAAGAAAAGGCTCAAGTTTATCACTCAGGAAACAAGGGCTCCTGTCCAATCCGTTAAATGTCACACCATCCTACATCCCACTTGGGGGAATCCTTTTATAAGCGGAAGTTGTGTGTTGCCCTTACCAAGTGCAGTCCAAACAGTTAGTGCAAGTGAAGTGAGATCAGTCCCTCACTCCTCGATTTTGCTTGAGGCAACAAGTTGACAAAACTGCAGACTTACAATAAAGGCATATAGAAAGCCTCCATTCATTTTCAATGAGAGGTGGCTGGCCGTGTCCGCAAGGCATGTTGGGATTGCTGGTGGCGTGGGGTTAGCCGGAGAAGTGGCTGGGGAGATGACCAGAAATTAAAGTTTCCACAAACAACCCATGGCAGAAAATAACTGTACAGTGATAACATGAAACATTAAAACTCGGCCAGAATTTACACAGTGTCTCAGTCAAAAAATAGACAAGCAGCCGATTGTGGGAGGCGGGAACGGTGCCAGGCGTTATTGCTGGAAGATGTATGTTTTCAGTGTTAGGGCAGTGAAATTGCCCAGAATGCTTTACTGTAACCCCATACCTTCCTGTTTTAGAAGTTTCAGTTTAACTCCTAAAGTATCTCCCTGGAAAATCGTAAAAATGGAGATGGCGGCATACAAGTATATAAAGGTTTTTTTTATTTTATTAAAATGTTAAATTAAACAGGAATTAGTATTGATTTAGTGGTTTGGTAAAATTGCTTTAAAACTGATCTCCAGTTAATAGTTTTATGTTATACTAGGATGCAGTTTTAGAATGTTTATTTCAGGCGAGCTAATGTTAGCTAGTTATATAATCAGCTTGTTGCAGTTCAGTTAATAGCTAATAGCCAGCAAACAAGCCAGTGCAAGCAGGAATGGGCAATATTTCAAGTAAATGTTGCTTGGATTTCATGTCTAATATGAGTTGCTTGCTCTGTTTTATGTTTTATACTTCTGTGCCACCTGCATAGCAATCTATTCATTCACCGTTTTGATAATGGCCTTCAAATACAGTACTTTGAGGGTGAGAATCCTTCTAGATGGAGACCATATGCCTGAAGCCCAGAAACCAAAACAGTTCAGCGACACTGGATTACAAAACTAGCAACAACAGCCACAAACCATAAAGCGCATTGTATCGGACAGCTACTTCATTAGCGATTTCCCCATGCTCTCTGCACCTCTCCGGTTGATAAAAAAAAAAGAAATAAATAAACGGTAAGAGAAAAAAGATAGCAACAGCATAGACAAGGCAGGGCCATGATGCAAAGCAGTAAGTCTCAGGAGGGACGAGTGTTTTCCATCCTACTGCAGTCCTCCAGCGCCAGCTCATTTAAACGCTCTTCTCATAGAGCTCAAGCACAGAATTGTATGCACCTTTTTATCCAAGGCAAATACAAGCCATGAATGTTTCAGCAAGTACATACACAGAGTTGAGTGGAGGAAAAACCTTTTACATTTGCATTGTTTATACTCTGCTCTGTATTGCTGCATTGCTTTTTAAATGTTGAATTTAGGCTTGAGATGTGAGAACCAGGATTTAAACTCAAGAGGGCTAGCACTCGAGGGCTTCGATTCAGTTGCGTCTGTCTGCCTCACAAATGCAGCAATGCATTAACGCTTAAAGTTGTTTAGCAAGGTCAGCCATCACCAATATGAAAAAAACCTCACAAAGTAAAAACAAAATCGGGTGTTCGTTTGTAAGTCAAAGCTCCGGAGAAAAGTGGACTGGGTCCAGGGCAGGCCTAGATCTTTCTCACACCAGCGCTTATTATTAACGAGGGCATTATAACAAAATGTATCCATTAACATGGGACATCCTTATTTAATAAACTGAATAAAGGTTATGAAAGAAATCCAGCAGGAACAATAAGCTCTGCCTGAGTGACGCTTGTGAAGAAAGCAATTATACGCAAACAGCCATTTTGTTTTAAACCAGAAGTCAAAGTTAAGCAACCTTTTATGGAAGAGCTGAAGGCCTGTAGGGCTGAGGATGTCTTTAGTCCCAAATCTCTGGAAATTACAGTCATTTGCAAAGCTGGTATCAAAGTGAAATCTACAAATTTTGTAATTTCCCACATTTCAGCTTTGCTTTAACATATTTACTTGAATGTATTTTTAATATTATTTTGATGTATTTTGGGGAAAAATTGCATTACCCCCCAATCAGTAACAGACTGCTGTGCATGGTCTAAACCGGGGCATCCAAACTTATTTGAAAAGGGCCGGTGTGGGTTCAAGTGTTTGTTTTAGCCCAGTATACTATATTTTAAGACACCTGATTCTATTTATCAAGGTCTTCGTTGAAGATCATGGTGAGTTAATTAGTTGAATCAGGTGTCGCAGTGCTGGGCTAAAACATAAACCTGCACTCGCATCGGCCCTTTTCGGATAAGATTGGACATCCCTGGTCTAAACACTTAAATACATTCAGGAAAGAGAGAAAGTGAAACCTTGAACCAAAAGCCGCCAGATTTTTTCACACTATTGGAGGCATTTGGACTGGCTGTGGATAAAATTAGGACTGTGCGACAACATTTTCCCCGGCCACTGAAAGAAAATGAAAACTGCTTCACATATTATACGGCATATCGCTGCCACAGAATGCACTGTATCCAATTAGTAACTGTCCATGTCTTTGAAGGGCTTCGTTTCTTTTTAGGCATCCCTTCTTAAAGATTAATTTAATTTACAGAAGGATTTATTAGTGTTTATTTGAACCTTAATGCACTGGCCCTAATATCAGAGCAGAACTGTAACGGACATGCATGAAACAGCTATTTATAAACTCACCTTTAAAATGTGACTTCTTTCTCTTCATTTCCATGTTATATTTATGGACTGCCGTGCCATGCCATTTGCATGCTAATGTGTACATTGGCATTTAATTAATACCATAATATAATTATAATTTTCTGCTTTGATCCCTCTGAATTCTTTACTAAAAATATCACATAGACTCCATTGGAAATATTCCTATAAAGTGCTACATGGATTAGCAATTTATAATCATTATCACAACACAAGTCAATGCTTGTTTACCATCTTTTTAACTTGTAGAACATAAAGGGCTTTATAAAGTCAATGGCGTATTTCATTGCAGACTGGGTGTGGCTACTGAATTTTGCTATTTTTGGGCTAGAGGTGAGGAGCGCACAGCTCACAGTGCACTGCGCAGGGTGAAAATGGGCTGGGTTATGCTGAATATTTATCAGTGGGTGTGCTTCAGCTGGATTCAACCATAGCTAATCAAATTGCGTCTTTTCAGTCCTTTTCATGCGGCCTTCAAGTGTTTCCGACATGTAAGCTGCACTTGAACGAGCCTCCAAGTCATAATTACAAGTGGGAAAGTCGGAGATAATTAAAAATAAAATTTATTTAAAATGATTTCAGTTTTTTTTTTTGTCAGAGATTTCCCCACCCGAGTTCCCCAGTTGTGACATTTCACCACTGACCTTATACCTCTCTATCCTTCAAGTGCTTCTCCATTTTGTGGATCATATGCGGTCCAATCTGACTGAAATAAATCCCCCAAGCAGGACAAATGTATGCTTGCATTTATTCTTTTTCTTTTACATCTTTTTTCTTTTTTATGTTAGGCTAATCTCTGTATTTATTTATGTTTTTAATTGTTCCATAAATGCACTGTGTTCCTAGGGGTACTGCATTCTTTTTTTACACCCGTCTGTAATGAGAAGAATGACAAACTTGGTGCATACATTTAGTCTTAAAATGGTTGATTGGCTTTTTAATAGGTTCCTGCACGCATTGCTCGGGAAAGCCCTGAAATTAGCAACTCGGCATACGCTGTGGTGTGATTTGCGCTGTTAACATGGTGTCATGTTTTTGTGAAGCTCACATTCAGATTTGAAATGTTCACCCTTCAGGGTTTCAGATCAAACTAATCAAACATTACCAGAACTCTTGGGGGACTACTGGTAGCAATGTATTTTGAAAATGTTACAAAAGTAAATATTTAAATATCTACATTAAAAACCGCGCAAAAGATAAAAATGCGATTCAGCAATTTCCACATTTGCCTCTGCTTTGTTATTGATTTGTAATGACAATGGATTATGTATGTTGGGTTTTTCTGATCAGGTTTTTCTGTAACAATATTTTCTGAGCAATCCCACATTCAGCATTTAGCTTGCAATATCCTGTATATCCTTACAGTGAGACAGTGAGATTTTAAAGTACTTTAAGTACTTCACCTTCAAGAGTTTTAAATAAGTTTAGTATCCTTAATGCCTGATACGAAAAAAAAGACTAAGTGAACAATCAAGTTTAATAGTCCTTGCAATAATAATATTTGTGTGCAAATATGTATTTGTAGTTTACAGGTGACTTACATCATGAGTTCACCTGTTACCAGGCAGACAAGCAATTTATAACCAATTTCATACACATGGCCTATTATATTCTATATTGAGATTAACTTCTTTATTAGAAGTCTTAATTCCTTGCTGAGACTAAACTCTTGAACTGAACCCTCATTCCTCTTCTAATTCTGTCAGCACACAGTATTGTTCTGGATATTCATTACTATAAATTACTATTAAATACCGTTTTCTCTGAACAGCAATTTATCAAAGAAAGTACCCAGGACAATTTCAGCAAGTAGAATCACAAACTTGTAAAGCACTCACAATCATTCTATAGTTCCACTCCAGGACCACTTTTACAATGTCTTTTCTTTCAGGGAACATAAATCATATATTTGATGAGGAAATTATATATTTATTGCCTTGAAGTTAAAAGCAGATCAAACATTATTTTAAAGTGGCAGTATTCCCGGTTTTAAAAGTCAATCTTTGGACAGGGTTCAGAAAAGCCTGTGGTTGTAAGAACGGAATTCGTCAGTGACAATAAAGCCCCCTGAAGCACATATAAGAATGACATATAAGACAAGCGGTGGAGGATACTTAAGGGCAGTAGTTTAGTGGAGGGTATACGCGGGTATACTCAGTATACCCACTTCTGTCTTAGTGGGCATAGAGTATACTCCCTTTTTAATCTCCACTGGTGCATGTATCAATTGGTAGTCATCGATTTGTTAAATTAGAGTATACCCACTTCTCTATAGTACACCCACTTCTCCGGGCACTACTGCACCACTGCTTGAGGGACACTGTGTATGGAGAACTCTTATTGAACAATGTGGTTTAGACACATCCAAAGCAAGTATCAGACAACATTGCGGTTGGACTGAAGATGATAGTCTACTGAAGGGCAAGAAAGAGAACTTCACTGTCGAAACCTATGCCACGGTCTCACTTGGTTTTATTTGCACCTTGATCTACCGTTCTCTGACCTTCAGCCGAAATCCTTCGTAGGAGGACTGAGGAACTGTCAGTATCATGCCCGGAAGGCTGACTTCATTACAAACTGTGCTTAACTGCTCTTCCTCCAGGTCCTCATCTTTAGGGAAGCCTGGATCACCCCTGACAACGCTGCAACCCCAGCAGCCACCACTGCGACACCCCCCCCCCCCCTCTTTCGAGCCCCTCTCTCTCTTTCTAGTCCCTCTCTCTCTTCTTTTGAATTGCATGCCGCTACTGTCACTGACACATCTAAAAACTTCATTGTTGTTGTTTACAAAACTCCTGGCGGGTGTACAAGGAAGCGCAACAAAGCCAGGGTTTCTTTGCGTTAGCTGGCTTCACAAAACCTAATCTGGTATAACCAGTAGCCAACTATGAAGGGAGCTAACAACTAACTAAGTGAACATGGGCTTTGTTACAGCACGGGCTTTGTACAGCATGGGCTGTACTCGACCAGTGTATTTCTCTCCAGAGGAAAAAAGACTGATATACGGATTGATATAATGAACGGATATATAGACAATGATAATAGCAAAAAGCTATTTATCAAGGGAGGAAAGCCAGGGAGGAACTTTTACCAAAAAATTGCTCATTGTGTCGGTTCAATTTCTTAGTTAATACCGTAACACATAAATCTATAGGCTACTCTCATTGTCATACAGTTTATTTCTAACGTGACAACAGTACATTAGAGCTCCTAAATATTAAACTTGATACAGCATGTTTAAAATCGTGCTGAAGCAATCACACCAAAGTGTATTCATGAACTTCGGGAAAGACAGCGGATTTTGTCGGTCTCTAAAGCCCTTTCCGGAACTCCAGAAAATGTTTTGCGGAATTCAATAATCTCGCCCTGCGAGAGACTCCCCCACTATCTGCATATATCTCTACAGGATCCTATGGAATGGATACGCCTTTTTCCAAAGCCAAGGAGTTAATTGGTCAAAGGGCGGTGCTTTTATATGTTTCAATCCGTTAGCCTGAACATAACCTGCCCCGGAGCAAGTTATGCAGAGTAAATTGCCATGTAAATTTGCTTTGTGATACAGAAAACCCAGGGTTGAATCTTAAATTAGCTTGCTACCCCCTTAATCCCCCTTTGTAGTACACCCCCCATGTCTCCTGGGGCACCGTCTCACCTGATTTTCCATGGGTGGAACCCTAATGGTGCTGGGAGACTTAATCAGAAATCTTCCCTCTGCTCCACACGTCGGACCTCCCCAATGTACACGGCAGGGAAACAGCTGGAGCCAGTTTTCCTAACGGACTTCTCCACCTCCAGCATCATGGATACCCCCCGGCCCAAAACCGGCTGTCACCTGCAACCCTCTCTTCAAAGGCCTTTACTTCGCTCCCATCTCTTCATTTGTTCTCACAACTTTCTGTGGCTTCAACACTAATCTCTTCTCTGTGGTCTGACCTTGACTCTCCAGACTCTTGCATTACCCTCTCCTCAGACAAGACTCCTCGGCTGACTAGCTGGCTAACGTTAACTGAAAACTCAAGCTTGCAATTTACCTGTAACTGTTCCGTAAAATTTGATGTTGAGTACCTGGACGTGAATAGCATGCAGATTTATCGCTTACATAAATGCGACAGGATAGGGATATTTTTCCTTCCTTGAAAATCAAGTTGTTGTAATATTTCCAGGATTGGAACATTGTACTAAGCCTTTTAAAAATGTGAATAGTATAGCATACTCAAAGTAGCCTGTACTGTATATCTAGTGCATCGCAGCAATGCAAAGTTACAAAAGAATACAATTCAGTGAGATTGTGGTGTGTAGGCAAGTTCATCCATTGTTTTACCAAAACAATTTTTATGGCATTTGCAGTTCAGTACAATTGGCTTTTTTTTCTTGCAAGGACAAACCAATGTGTGTGTGAGAGGTATTGATGAGGGGGAAGGTCCCAGAACAGGTCCAGGTTTGGCAATAATAGGATCAGACAGCCCGGGAGCAAAGTTATCTGGTTGACTATGTTTCCCCTGAAGTGATGAATAATGGGGCTTAGCCAAAGGGCGAGGAGTTAATTGACTGTGACATTTAAGGTACAGCCTTTGCAAACGTCTGACTTCATTAGTTCCTCTGAGAATAGCATGTTTGCATGTGTGCCAGATTCCAGATTGGTGTCAATGGATGTGGTAAAGATGTTCCAGTTGTTCCTTCATTCAGTTCAAAGTGGAGTTAAAGGTACCAGCCTGACTGACCTAACAATGATAATAAGAATAATAACCTTAACTCTGTAGCATTTTCATCTCATGATAGCAAAGCACTCCACAGTCCCTAATGGAATCAAATCAAATCAATATTTATTTATATAGCGCATTTCACAACTAGTTGTCACAATGCGCTTCACTGAAAAACCCAGCCTAAACCCCCATAAGAGCAAGCCAAAGGCAACAGTGGCAAGGAAAAACTCCCTGGTGTAACTAGGAAGAAACCTTGGGAGGAACCAGACTCAAGGGGGAAACCCATCCTCCTCTGCTCGGCTCAGGGACTAGGGAAACTCCCCTCAACCTCCTCTCCAACATTGTGAATCAAAGCAGCCATTTGGAGCCAAAATGATTAAAAATCAACTGGAGTCTGGTTGGTGCAGGTTGAGACAGCCAGGGTGGGAATTTTTCAAGAAACATTCCTCTTTGTCATAAGAGGGATCTTTTTTGGCCACAATGAGTCAATTGGTTTGACCTTTAACATCAAAAAAATGTGACCAGCCATGGCTAGGGAAGGCGTCACGCTGTCCAGCTTTTCAGTAGAGAAAAAACAATCTGTAAACATTCTAGAAATTCATCTAAAAAAGGCACCTCCATGATTCTAAAGAGAGCCCATGTGTTAACTTACATGTATATGAATGCTTGATAGTAGATGGCAAAGTGTTGATATCCATGAATGACATCAATATGACATTTAAGATATTCTTTATAAATCAAAGTTGGTGTTGAATCACAAAATTCTACCATGTTTACCACTTGTAAAAAGTTGTAAATAGAAAGCACATAAACTTTTTTTTCTTCTTCATCTTGTAAGTAAAAGGGAAAGTCTGGGGGGGTTGGGGGGGGCAAGAATACCCCCATGGCAGGGCTCACACACTCAAACACAACTTCTTGCTGTGAGGCGAGAGTGCTATCCACTGCACCACCGTGCTGCCCTAATCACTCGTTATTCACATCCAAATTCAAAATGGTTACACATATTGTAGGGAAGGCTGCTTTTAACAATTCAGCACAAAGCTGCTGCATACATATCCGAGACACATCAAAGGCGCAAAAACACGAGCAAAACTATTGCTGACATATTTCATGTAATGACTACATATTGACCAGAATGTAATACACATTTCCACTGAACGGAAAACAGGTTATTACCGAAATGTTCAGACGACTAACAAATGGCTGCAGGCAGGGAGTTGCAGTCCATGGCTGTATTACAGCCGTAACCAGAGCAGTCGCCACGACTGAAACGTGCCGTCGTGTCTGCTGTTTAAGAACCGCAAGTGAACGGAGTCAACTCCCTGTTCTTTATTTTCACTCCACGGTGCCTTACCAGGAACTGCATGCCAAAATCAAACGTTGAAATATACCTATATACTGTATACCTTATTACTGTAAGAATAATTTGTTTCCTTTATCATGTGACAGAACGCATGCATAGCCTTAAAGGCGTATAATTATGATGTCGCCATCCTATTTTGACATTCACTGTGCTGAGTTACAGGGGAAATGGCATTTCTCTAAAACAATGGAGTTCACTGGAGAGGCTATGTCTGACAAGCAGAGTTCAGGCCAGTGTTGTTTACTCAAAGTCAAAGATCAATGTGAACAAATACACAAAATGTCAAAGATTATTGTGGTTTTTCATTTTAACATAGAGCTCTTAAGCCTCAGAAAGTTCGATACATTTTAACAACACTTGCCAAGTAATAGGAGGACGTTAGCCAGATTCAGGGAATAGGCTGGGACTAGACACTGTCTATATTCAGTCCTGATAACAAAGAAAATTATGGATGCCAAGTGCTGTGCCTGGTGAAACAGGTAAAGTGAACAGAAACTAACTCAATAGCTCACTATTTCACAAAAAAATAAAATAAAATAAAATGTTGATCTGAATGGAACTTAAAAAGAGACATAAATAAGTCATAATTTAAATATGAAATGATCACTGTGTGCTTTTCTATTTGCAGCATGCATTTTGTATTTTACATTTTAACATGCAAAAGGGCATGCCATTGTGTTAATGGTGTGGGTCTTCAACGATTGCACCAGCTATTTTCTTGAAGGTATTTTATTGCTTCCTATAGAGGCAAGCTATGTCTAGCCAATGGTAGCAGTGGAAAAATAGTCTCAGTTCCCCTTAGGAGTGGGAAAGCACTTCTGCTGTTTATGGAAAAACTCACTAAATGCCTGCTTACCCCAAAACAAAGCCACTGCCAGCAAGCACTTACACAATACAATAAATTCTCTTATCGCATCACTGGCAGAGGGGGCAGGACGGTAGGCAGTCCATAATAAGCAATAGCAAAAATAAATAAATGACTGTTTTACTATTCTATCAAGATGCAGGTCTGGTTATGCATTTTTCCTACATAATCTCAGAACAGATCAATGATAAAAGCTTCAAAATATTAATAACAGAACAGAAATCATTTCTCTAAGAACAACAACTAGCTTTTCTATACTGAAAGACTGTCAGCTCATGGAAAATAAATGATATCTCGTCATTTCCCCTGATTAACTAGTCATGGATATGGATGGGAGAGGAAAGGAGAGGTCCAGTGAAAGGAAATTTGATGGGAACTAATTTTGTAGTTCAAGTTCCCTACCTGAACTAATAAACAAGCCTTCACACTTATAATTCTCCTAATGTGCTACATTTTAATATTAGGAAAATGGGCCTTTTTCAGGGCACAGTTCTCTCTGGCTCAGGTTATGATATGATAAGATATGATACGGCTTATGAGACATGAGATAGACATCACCAGGGTGCTTACAACATTATTCTGTGTTAGCAATGGTGCTGTCATGCTGAAAAAGATATAAACCAGGCTTTTTATAATAGGCACGGCATAATAAATCCAAATAAATTTGTATTTTTGAGTGATTAATTAGGTCTTCATTAGCCCCTAATACCCCCCATGAAATAAAAAGCATGTATGTCAGTAGGTATATCACCCCTGTTACTTATATATGACAGCACATTCTTTCAGGTCCAATGACATTTTTGAAAGAGAGTGGTCATCAGATCTCTGAATGAGATGGAAAAGCCCCCATGGCCTACAAATGATACAGAAACAAACAATGATAAAGGCAAGCAAGGACTATTAGCCTTAATACAAGACAATTCAGAATATGAAAATAACTCACTTTTTCAGGGTCCACGGCAGTTATTACCCAGACACAGTGGGCATTATTCTCATACTGGACAGGGTAATTTGGAGATGTGATGAATCCCTTTGGTCCTCTTAAATTAGAGCCACATGTTCTTGCTGTTAAAAAAGACAAAATAAAAAATAAAAAAACTTAATTATTTCACCATTCCTTTGTTACTTTTTATGCACACAAACATAAAAACATAATTATTATTCTATATATAATTAATGTGTCTTTTATACCTTAAGTACATGCCATAATGCAACCACAACTAATAAGACATAATTTGCAGCATCATATAATAATAATTATTTGTGTGATCATATGCTTGGGCCACATGTAGATTAATTGCACTTAGTAATGAGTTCAGTGTGGGTCTGGTCAAAGTGTAAGCTTCCCTTTATTTTAACAGTTGCAGCAAGTATCCTTTTTGAAAAATTTTTGGCTGAAAATGGATGTGTTCACATAACAAGACATAAAATACTCCTTATTCATTCTGTGTTGATTGTGTGACCGTGCCAGTGCCGATTGTGGTTTGTAGCTCCATTGCGCAATGCACAATTGCCGTTGCGTCGCCCAGGGTATGGGAGGGTTCAGTCGGTTATGGGTCTGCTTTCATCACTATTTAGTTACCCTTGCTAGTCGATTGGGTGCCCGTGGACTGCGGTGTGAAAAGAAGTGGCTGGCGACACCATGTGTTCTGGAGGAAAACCGCAGATGTGTACACTCTCCCGAATCGGCAATGGGATTTGTGCATGAGCGCGGCTGCGGTTGCAGACGATTAGCAATTACAAATTGGGGTGGGAATTGGACATGCTCAGGTCCACGTTGGGTGGCAAAAAGAAGAATAATACATATGATATTGTTACTGTGGAGGCATGTATGTATGGATGCCTCGACCACGTTCTCAACATACACTATCGTTATTTCCTAATCACCCCCTATAAAGAACTTGCTGGTGCATGACTGCCACTCCGCTGAAAGCTGTTTGTGTTGGTGGACTTTTTTAGATCCTAAAAGCTGTGCCATGCACCAGTTCACACCCCTGAACCTCTGTTCCTGTCCGCTTTCCAGCCACCAGTGCAAGTGCTAAAAACAGGTCTGAAAACCTGCGTGCAAACATCACTGCACCTCTGTGCTCCACTCTCTGCTTCCGTGTTAGCTAGGGGCTTTTTGCGCCCTCAAAATAGAACCTACAGTGCACACATGAAACACTGTCTGAATTAATGAAAAAACAATGCATTTAAATGCCTTCATCTAATTAGCTAAAGTACATCCGTGCCACCGGCTGCAAAGTGGACGTGTAAATTTAAAACATCCAGAGTCAGGAGGCATGTGGAGCGTGAGCTGTTATTCTGCACAAATTACTGTATCGAACGTGTTAAATCATGAACCCCCAATGGCCGGAAGCCTGTTCATTCCTGAGCAATGTAAGACCTCTAAAAAAAACCCCACTGAAAAGTGAGCTGCAGATTCTTCTGTTACAGGTCAGAAAACACATTCTATAATTAGCTCTAAATAATCGCTGGAGATCATTGTCCTTTAAATTCAAATGGGGTGTTAAGAACCTGCCGTGGATATTAAATCACACAGGTTAAAGAGTTTTCTACCTTCTACTTTATGTCCACAACCTGTTACTCATCTGCAGGATGGGGGCGGAGGGGCAATAATTAAAGTGCTATTCTTAAAGGGGTTACATAGTGATGCTGAGACAAAAAGTGTCTGGATCAATCAGGACTCTGCAGGAATCGTGCACAGGGATTGTCAAACATGGTTACTCTTTCTTCCCGAGGTCTGATACTCTGCCTTATTTCATTTTGATTAATGTCATCAAGAGCAATGTGTCCTCCCTGCCTCTGAAAGTTATGTCTCACCACGTTTCACCTTAAGCCAGTATTCATCTATCTACCCATAGGGCTCCTTACTAGTTTCTACATATTCCATGCAAGTACGTCCGTGTTACGGGCTGCCATCAATCACTCCCATACAGCTGTTTCTATAGTTGCTATTATTTTATGAAGCATGTACATAAGCGCACGTCTGTCAACTAACTATTATAGGACATTTTGTTGCTTCACATTTTAACACAAGTTTTGTACTGCGACTGAATAGTCGTCCAGTATGTGGAGGCCGCGACTGTGGATAATGTGAGGCCCAGGAGAACTGGAGGCAGTCGATTAGTTAGCCAGCTCCCAGAGCTGCAGATTTGCAAATTAATTCTGTAGAATGGCTTCTGTGCTGAGTAGCCTATGTTTTTTTTCTGTATTCCTTGGGTAAGGTGCAATTAACATTTGTCCTTAACCTTGACTTACAATTCAATGGAAATGTTTGTATTTTGGGGGGAGGGGGGGGGTTTCACAAACCTTTACAAAAATATTGGCCTTCGAGCACATTTGCAGAAAATCTTTGGCATTGTTGCCACAGGTTTGCGGCAAGCTCATATTTCCACATGCAAATTAGCTTTGTGGGAACTGCCATTCACTTCTGGCAAGGTTTTTAGTTCACCATTACTGGCAAACTCTGACAAACCTCTGGCAACATTTTGTGGAAAACAATTTAGGTATTATATTAGTCGCAATTTTGTGGCAAACTATCCAGTTTTGTAAGGGTGGATAGTTTGGTGAATTCACCAAAATTAAATCACCAAAATTAACTCATAAATAATATTTAAAAAAATTAAACTAACGCATTCATGAGTCGAAATTAAGGACAAATGTAAATTGAATCATGATCATAGACATGCTTGTCTTTTCTCTCAATAATAGCACTTAAATAGTTATTGGTGGTTTTTTGGCAAAATTCCCCAGTTGCTTTGTAGAAGAGTCAATTCTAAATTGAGTAAAAGTAACTGTATCAATGAGACACCATCAGATTTACTCCAATTATTTCGAGACTTGGCAGTTGTTCGCTTCCTGTGAGACGTTCTCAGGGGAGATGTATCTGTTATGAGGTGATTTAACTGTGTGAGCTAGTAAATTACTTTCTCTGGTGTGTTACTCTGCCACATGCAGCTCACCAATACCCCCCCACCACCCCAAAGGTAAAAAGTGTGAACATTTTATATGTGTGAAGATCTGCATTACTTTGGGGGAAAACACACATACCAACTGTGAACGTCACATTTTTTATGTGACTGTTAAAAATTGGATGTTCGGCCTAATTCTCACATTACAAAAATCTGTGACTAAGAAAAATCCTCTTATTAATTCTCCCACCGCCATTGGCAGCATGTGGGCTGCATGTCTCCTAATGAGACGTGACAATGTCCTTACAGAAAGTGTCTCGCTGGGGGAACGGCTCCCTGAACCCGTACTTACTGCGACAGTTCGGCCTGTGGTCACTCCACGCGGCTAGAGTCTCTGTCACTCTCTGGCAAGTGATGCTTTTTGAGCCATGAAGCACATAGCTGTCATCGCAGGAGAACTGGATGCTGGCACCAACCCTGTGGGAGAGGGGGAAAATGAGTATGTCATTACGCTGTTGGCAACCCCACACACAAACACATTTGCACACACACACACGCAAACACATGTAAACCCATGCACATTCATGCACATGCACAAACATCCAGTTCCTCGTGCTTGTACTTTATATTTCTGGTTTTGGCGCTTATTCAGAGCCGGGCACAAAAGGAAGAGAGGCGGTAAAAACTCTGAAAGTACTTTCATGACGTCAGAGTTGGCGACCGAAGTGCGGCTTCATTTTCATACAAATGTTCCTTTGCCTCCTTACCCAACAAGTAATGAACTTTAGGCTCGCTGAAGCGGTTTTATACAGAGTGCCACTGATCACCTATTGAGTGGATGCAAGTGAAGTCTCTAATGGTGATGACATAGCAGTAGGGGTTTAAATATGCCTTCGCCACCCAGCAGGTTCAGTTCTGATTGAAATAGCACCATGCAGATCCCATTACAGGGACCCGATGCCCACACAGATGAGAGAGGAAAGAAGGACCTACTGAAAATCTGTGCCTATCCTTTTCCCATTTTCAGGAATTCCGGGATCTGGACAAACATCTGCTGCCATTCCACCTTGGCTCACTGTGATGATAAAGGGAGGAAGAGAGAACAGGAATATAGGTTACACCATTAGGCTATGCCACTCAGTTCAAACCAAACACAAGATATTTCTAAACAACATGTACAAATACACTGCTCAAAAAAACTAAGGGAACACTTAATCAACACAGCATAATAAGTCAATTAAACCAAACCGGTCATGCTGGATGATGTTGCAGGCAGCATAACATTCGCCATGGCGTCTCCAGACTTTTTCACGTCTGTTACACGTGCTCAGTGTGAACCTGCTCTCATCTGTGAAGAGAACGAGGCGCCAATGGCGAAACTGCCAATTCTGGTGTTCTCTGGCAAATGCCAATCGAGCTGCAGTGCTGGGCTGTGAGCACAGGTCCCACTACAGGATGTCAGGCCCTCATGCCACCCTCATGAAGTCTGTTTCTGACAGCTTGTTCAGAAACATGCACACAAGTAGCCCGCTGGAGGTCATTTTGTAGGGCTCTGGCAGTGCTCCCCTGTCCAGCTCTCCTCGTGTAATGGCCCGTCTCCCGGTATCTCCTCCACGCTCTTGAGACTGTGCTGGGAGACACAGCAAACCTTCTTGCGACGGCATGTATGGATGTGCCATCCTGGAGGAGCTGGACTACCTGTGCAACCTGGTACCGCAGGTACCGCCTCATACTACCAGTAGTGACAAGGGCACTAGCAAAATGCAAAACTAGATAAAAATCAGTCAGGAAGGATAAGGAGAGAGAAATGGTCTGTGGCCACCACCTGCAAAACCATTTCCTTTTTAGGGGTTGTCTTGCTGTTGCCTCTACTGTCCACCTGTTGTCACTTTCATTTGCACCAAAGCAGGAGAAATTGATTCATAATCGTTTACGCTTCCTAACTGGACAGATCGATATCCCAGAAGTGTAAGTGACTTGGTGTTATACTTTGTTGATTAAGTGTTCCCTTAATTTCTTTGAGCAGTGTATGTTTAGCCATGGGGGGGGGGGGGGGGGGGGGGGAATCACTTAAATTAAGTACAATTAAGTACATTTGTACAATAAAAGCAAAGGCATACTTGCAAGTACAAAATAAGTTAAGGATCACAGATTCAATTATCCAGTTATATATTATGCATCAAAACAAAGATCAATAAGTTATACACTGCCTGGCCAAAAAAAAAGTCACACACTCTAATATTTAGTTGGACCGCCTTTAGTTTTGATTATGGTGCGCATTCGTCATGGCATTGTTTGAACAACCTTATGCAATGTCACAATATTTATTTCCATCCAGAGTTGCATTCCTTTTTGGCCGAGATCTTGTATTGACGACTGGAGAGTCGAACCACTCCGTAAAGTCTTCTCCAGCACTTCTTAAAGACTTTCAATGGGGTTAAGGTCAGACTCTGGTGGCCAATTCATGTGTGAAAATAATTCCTCATGCTCTCTGAACCACTCTTTCACAATTTGAGCCTGATGAATCTTGGCATTGTTGTCCTTCTTTTCACACCGCAGCGACAAGCCACACATGTACAGATCAGGGGCGGAGGAGACCCAATCATATGCGGAGGAGACCCAATCATATGCGTGTGCAGAGAGCAAGCCACGGACGGGCTCCCGGATGGCCAACAGGGGTCGCTCGAGCAATGAACACTACTATTCCCGACCAACTGAATCCCTCCCATAAATCTTTTGGGCGATGCAAAGTCAATTGCGTGCCGCCCCTGCAGGGCCACAGTCGAATTTGATCCGAGACCGTGGTGCTCACTCATGCGCCAAAAGCCGCACTTTTACCGAGGGAGCTACCCGCAACAGCCCCAAAGGACTACAGTATTGACATGGAGAGACGTTAAACCCACAGAAAAGAATGATGAAAAATAAAAAGCTAAAGGTAGCAAACTGCACACACAAACAGAAGACTAAAGCAATCAATCCCCGTTTCATGTCAATGAAAGATTAAGGATGTTTTGCTGATACTATTAATACAAATCTCAATGAGGAAACTGAGTTGCAGATTACTCTGCCAGTGCCTTATATTGAATCTGCAACTGGCATTTCATCAGGGTCTAATATATTCACATACCGTATCCTCACCAGACCAAACTGTTCTCACAATTATCCAATTATTTTGCATCACAATTATCACGCTGCTAAAAATTTAACTAATTTAAATAATGACGGGATGTAAATAAATCATCATTGAAGGGCTACTGCTTTCCTCAATCATTGTCTATAACTATACATGTTTCTGGAATTTAAAAAAGCAAACAAGCTGCATAGATTTCCATACATTTTTCATTCGCCTCATGTTTGTACTCCATTTCCTGTCTATGTTCCCAAAATCATCCCTCGGCTTTAAGCACAGTTTAATATACATAATGACACCCGGTGGGAAAAAAATCTATGTGGATTAAGGGGTCAATTTACTAAAGGTTTGAATGTACAAACTGGTGTAAAACTGTCACCACCCACAAAAAATCATTGAAGGTGATCAACTAATGCTGTGCAATGAAGACTGAATTGAAAGATACATGGATGGACACTTTTGCGGGTTAGCCTGAATGAATATGCAAAATTTCATAGGGCGTCCCTGCAAAATAGTGAGAGGAGGTCATGCAAATAGATTTCTTTAGCATGTGTAATGTAATTTACCAAGCCTGGAAGGAAGTTTGGTATTTGCAGATGCATTATACTACAAATGGAAAGCAGGTTTTTAAAAACGAGCAATCGATAACATGACATTGTAGCAAGACGCGTACGGGCGTGTTAACTGGCCCATTCTCGCTAATGCTCAAAATACACAAAATTTGTAGATACATAGGCTACATCATGAACAGTAATAATACATATATTTTGAATCATGAAGCAAACAGAATACAAGAGTAACTATTATTTGAATCTAACAAGCAATACTATTACAACAAACAGTGAATAACAAAGCAAATAAAAAATTTTGCTAATTAAAACCCATCATCAGATGGAAATGTGATTTTATGTGAGACTAACTCGGCATAAAGTGAGAAGACAGCCAGCTAAACAGTTTATTGTAAATTGCCAGCTTTTTCAGTGTAACAGTACCCTAAAATAACAGGATTTAAAAAATTTTCCCATTCATTAAATAGTTTTTCACTGGCAACATTGCTGCCAGTCTTTTCAACATTTTCTTATGAGATCTTTTTTTACAGTGCCAAACCATTGGAACCATTGGAAAAATCTTTCATTTAAAATCTCTCACTGGGCTGTTTGCAGCTGGAGTAATTTACATAATGACTCTTAGTTGATCGCCAGCAAAGTGTGCCTTGATGCAAATGCAAATACTTTAGCTGCGCATGCAAAATAGCACCTCTTATTTGGGATTTTAGTAAATCGACCCCTAAAGGTGAAACTGCAGGATTTTTAGCCTTGCTGTGGTCCTGTGATAATAATCCAAGAAGGATCATCTTCCGTTCTCAAACCCGCTTGACGTTGGCCATCTATCTACCTAATGTAGCTATCTGAATAGCTAGAGGTAACGCTTTTTACAGGTCCAACAGAAAACATGCAAACTCCTTGTCACTTTTCATGTCCTTGCTAAACTTCCGCTGTCGCCATGGAGGAAAAGCAAATCCTAGGCTGACTCTTGAACGCGCCCTGTCAGCTTGTTGTTTGGCTTTGCTGTACTTGCGCTTCTTCACCTCCGCCAGTGCAGTAGCTAACTTCCTCATCCGAAACATGATCCCACCCCCAGGCTCTGTAGCCACACCCACCCCGCCCCACACAGAAAATAGGGTCAGAAAAGTGTGTCACGTCCAAAAACACATCTTAGAATAATAAATACAGACAGAAGACCACGGATTTGGTAACATGACTGAGCATTGTATAATACGTTCAAGGTAAAGATCATGTATAGTGCATCTTTTTCTTTTATTTCTACAAACATGCACAAAGAAGTTATAAATAGCCGATGCCTTTTATTCCACAACAGAAAGGAAAGATGAGTTAACATTTTAATGATAGCAATCAACAAACTTTCATTATGACCTGTTTTTAGGGATTACATTGACATAGGAAATGCATACCCCACTGCAAAAATGTGCCTACTGATGTGTTGACTGGAATAAGGGCTCTGGGATATTCTGTAAAAAAAGACTGAAAAGGTTACAGCACGGTCCCTGTTCACTGCTCATCTCCGTCTGACTGCTGCCCTGACAGTGTGAGTTTGCTTCTTCACCTCTAACACACTGGATTGTCCTCTCACAACAGCTCTCTTCATGTACTGACAGCTCAGTTTGAGCACAAGGGCCTTTTGTGAGCTATGAATAATTCCCACATATGTAGAATCACAGATTCTATATAGACCAGCCAGATGGTCAACTCCTGTGCTTCTTCTGTCCTCCTGTCCTCTCCACTTCCCTTTGACAAGATATTCCAGTGCAATATTACTGTACAATGCATTCCAATTCCATAGTATTTAACTGGGCCATGCGCCTTCATGAATATCCATAATAAGACTCATTGAATTATAATGTTTTAGCTCTAACAGTAGGGGGACAGAACGTTCAATGATAAGAACGCGGTGCGGAGTGTCTGGTGGGTCGATAGAATCTGTGGTTGTGCCCTGCTGGTGAAAGGCCTTTTAGAACCTCCCCCTTTTGCTGTCTGCACATTTTATGTACAGCCTGATAATGTTGGAGTACAGCTTCCATTAATAAAACATGTTCACTCTCATTTTTACGCATGGCATCCCAGTGATGCCATTGCACCAATATAAAACAAGCACGCATGGTGTAGACGTTTTGAATTGAACGGAAAAGACAACACAATTCATCTTATTTTAAGGCACTTTTAAGAACACCCAGAATGAAATTATTGCCATTTGGCATGTTTCAACTCATTATCTAAGTGGCTTTTCAGCCGTGTCTGATTACTCGCTGGTGGTGGGCGTCTCAGTGGCCTGTCAGGACAATCCTCCAAATTGCATAAAATACTGAAAACTAAGTGCAGCATCTCAAACATAAAATCACTTCATAGCCATTTTACAAATAATAATAATAATAATAATAATAATAAAATTATACAAATTGAAAACTGGTCAAACATAAGTCCATTTTCATTTCAAAATACTTTTCTCTCTCCAGGAATATTATCCAGGACTCTTGTAAAAGATTTACTTGTTCTGACATTTTGACCAAACTTAATATGAACAGTGTGAATATGTAGATTTCAAACTGGGGTTAAAAAACGTGTTCAGCGTGTGTGTGGTATGTGTGACCATCTCACAGTTTGCGTTTAATCAACTGCTGTTTCCTCCTTTTTGTCGTGTTTGTAGTGCATGTCCCTTGGGAATGAAGTCGCATTCATTTAACCTTGTGTTAGACTTATGTCTAAACTAATTGTAGAACTAACTAATGCCAAAGCAATGAACTAGCTACTGATTTTCAGACACAATGCTCTGGGCTGCCCTTAGGTACTAAGGGTACATAGTTAGAAAGTTATATCAGCAGGGACATATCTATAGTTTATGATTCTATTTTAGTATATGATACTACTCTGCACTATTTGATTTCCTACAAACAGAACACACTGTTCAGCCTTCCATGCCCTCATTTGAGAAGGAGTATCTTCAATCTTTTTAGCACTTATCAACACATTACCTTTTACAAGAGAGAGAGAGATCGAGAGAGAGAAAGATAGAGATCTTCCCTTATCTGACCTGGTTAAGGGTCATTGTAAGAGATATATCAGAAAATTAAATCCATGCAAAAATAGACACTTTGTGTGTGAATGAATATTTATGGACAATTGTGTGGGTGCAGTTATTTTAAAGAGTTCCATGATTTATTTGTATGCAATGTCCATAATATTTTACTGTGGTATAGTGCACATGTCCCAGCATCAAAATGAGAGATATTCCTCTGCCAATATATTTATGTGTAAAATAGAAACAATACTCACTTGGGATCCATGACTGACCCAGTGTGAGTATTTATCATGCAGTTCTTCAAAATTATTCATATACTCTGTTCATTACAAGCTTAGTTTAATCACAATATGAAGTCAATTCACTATAGATAGACTGTATAGATAGTCACGCTGAAAGACTATCTCCACCAAAGAATGAGATAATTTTTTGGGATATTAGATAGTCATTTGTGTAGTGGTGATTATCTGACACTATTATTTTCATATAGCGATCCTGACAGAAAGAGAGCCACACCCATGCTTTTACATCAACAAAATGACAAGAACACTGATTCATTTTGACATAATGGCATCAAATACAGCTGCCAATGTTATTTAATGGAATGTCAATACAATAATTGACTAATAATTAAAGGAATAATTAAAATATTATTCTTACAATATAGATACGAGAGTACATTGCAAATTCGGTCGGCCACTTATACAATCAATCCCTCCTATAACTAGTTTTTTTCCACCTTGAGATTTATCTTCACAAAGTAATAGAAATGTATTTTCTCTATTTAAATTGTTAATGTTGTATTGCGAAATATCTGAATTATCTAATGTTTCATTTCATCAAAGCATGTATTTCAATTCCAAGACTATCGTCTTGTACGTACAATACCATAGTTTTTTCCTCATAGGGATGCCTTGTCTGCCTTGCCTATTTTAACACAGAATCCACAATAAAGTATGAAACGGCAGTAATTCAAGTCTATTGCATCCTAGTACTATGGGGTGGTAGAACAGTGTAGTGACCTGTTGTGAAAGGATTCCTAATGGATTGTATGCACAAATGTGTTCGTTACCTGTTTTATTTCACTCAGAAAGCATAGACTAGTGATCTTAGAAGTTGTGTCTGAAATTTCAGGTAGAAACCACATAGCTGTCAGCCATTTTGATTTCAGAAACACTGCAATACAAAATCTCAAAGAAGCTGAAAAACATATACACGCCTTTGGCTCCTTAAGCCTATATCACTGCAGTGTATCACTGTTGTGTGGTCCAATCTGTATTTAGTCCACTATTTTATGTTCAGTGCATAATGTTCATGCAAGGATTTTAACTAAAACAAAGGCAACCAAAAACACCCCACTACATCAATATACACACTACATCACATACAATCCTCTCAATGTCTGCCAATTAGACATGGAAATACACTGAATGGCTTATTAGCACCACGCTTGAGCAAGCTTATAACTTAATATAACCCTGCTTGAACTGAAGTTAAAGCATGTGGAAGGTATTTGGCTGCAAGCATCCTAAATTATGGAACAGCTTTCCTCGTCCCATGTGGGAATCGGAGTCTGTCTCTATGCAGACTAAACAACCATCCCTTTAAGCCTTGTACAGATCAACCCAAAGGCATCCAAAAATCCAGTAAGAAAACAAGTCAGAAAACAACATTATCCTTAAGTAAACCACTAAAGGCCTGATTTACTATGAACTTTAGCGTGTGCAAGACCTTTGACCACATGCAAAACCAATAACATGATCAAATTTGTATTGCACCAATCATTGGTTGTGTTATTAGGTTATTATGTAAATTAGCCCCTAAAAGTGATAACCTCTTTAAAAAAATATATTAGAACAGAAAAAGTGTTTGAATGTTGACAAATATCCCCTTTTAAATATCCATTTATTAAAATAACCATTTCATAAAAATTGTTTTTATTATAGGGATATTTCATAACCAAAGAAATATAGTAAAAATAAAAAAAGTTGAAGCAATAAAAACACCCACATAATAAAGGTTAAGTAATAAATAAGCTTAAAATAACACAAACTTTAAATAAAGATTACATGCTGGACCCACTTTACAAATATTACTTTAAGTAGCCATGGGACTATACCAGGGGTTGGCAACTTAGTTTGACCTTGCGCCAAATTATTTTTGAAGTTCCTAGATGGTGGGCCAGAACATAACCACTCAATATGCCTATCATTAAGCTTACAGTACAAATTGCACTTAAAACATTTTTTTCAAGTTGATTTCAGGGGAGAAATGTTCAAAATGAGTTCTCATGAACTTACAGTTTTATTATAGAATGACCTTACATTAGCTGACCAGACACATGTCTGACACTTGCTTGTTTATAATTTCACAAATCCAAAGTCACAAACTCACAAAGATAAAACTAGCTAAAAACTAAAATAGTTAATTATTTTGCCTTAACTTCTGTAAAAAAAATGACAGTTTGTTTATTAAATCACTAACGAAAGGTGCCTTGCATTACTAAATAAGTTAGCAGCCAAGTACCTGCATCCCACGTATGCAATGAAAGGATGATTAGAGGTATGGCTACGGTACTGCCGACTCCAACTTCTTTTCCGTGACGTGATTTTGTCTAAGGACCGGAGACTACTGCTGAAGGGAAAATGGCTGAGCCACGTGTTTTTGAGGAATGCTGTGGGTCTGCACTCTCCTGTGTGTCCCAGGCAGTGCGGTTCACCCATGAACATGGTTGGAATCAATTGGACATTCCAAATTTGGGTGGAAATTGGATGCACACATCATTAAAACAAAAACAAACAAAAAGTAATAATACAATAAAATAAGAATGGCTGAAGGAAGAGAATCTGGCCTGGAAGCGCTCGCTGTGTGCATTGATTTTACCGGACCTCACCACAAAGCGCTGGAAAGTGGCCAGAGAGCACAGACAATGTCCCGCGGACCCATATGCTCGTTTTTTAAAGTAATTTTTTATTTATTTTGCTATTTAAATTAATGTATTTCTGCCATTTAACCCAGGGGGGAAATGTAGCTTTGTTCACGCTACCACATTTTTGCCAGCTGCTGTCCCAGGGCCTATACCTTTTGGCAGTATTCCAAATGACCCCTGAAAAAGATTACTTGCTTCACTCAACTGTCGGTCAAAATGCACAACTCGGCAAAACATTTTTTTTTCTTCCAGCAGCAACTTCAAATATATTATTATATTTTATTAACATATTGTTGATAAACACACTTTCACAATTGCACACAAGGGCATGGTAAACCAGTACTCAGGAATATGTAACCTTATCATACACAACGTGCTGCTGTAGCCTTATTATAAGGCCTCGCTCACACAGTGAATAGAGTTGAAATGATACTTACACGCTGTGTTTTTGTGGTTTGTGTCCTTGCTCTGAAGCATTTTGACCCCTCTGGATTTCAACTCAATGGCCTTTTTCACTGTTGGGAAAGGCAGAAAATTATGTTATCGTACATTCCTGTAACAAGATGGAGACTCAGCTGAAGGCAAGGCTGCACACACACTGGCAACTGGTGCCCCAAAGTTGGAGAAAAATGGGGGGTGTTACACAAGACTGAGCGCTTCCTGGCCATGGTTTGTGTATGGGAGGTGTCAATTAAAATGTCAATTTTTTATAGAAATTATATTATATAGAATTTTGTAGAAATGCATTTCCATACTATTTACTGTATAATACTTATATAATATGGTATTACAGTCAAGCCGGAAAGTCTGCACACCCCTTTCACCTTCTCCATGTTTTATTACGTTACGTTCTACAATAGATTGAGTTAATTTTTTGTCTCAAAATTCTACACAAAATAGCCCATAATGACAAAGTGAAAACAGGTTTTTAGATATTTGTGCTAATTTATTAAAAATCTAAATGTAAAATATCATATGTACACAAGTGTGCACACCCTTTGATATGACACCCAAAAGTGAGCTGAGGTGCATTTTGTTTCCACTGATACTGCTTGAGATGTTTCTACAACTTAATTTGAGTCCACCTGTGATAAATTCAATTGATTGGACATTATTGGGGATTGCCAACACCTGCCTATATAAGGTCCCACAGTTGACAGTGCATGTCAGAGCAAACTCCAAGCCATGGTGTCAAAGGAATTATCTGCAGACCTCAAAAACAGGATTGTGTCAAGGCATAAATCTGGAGAAGGGTACGGAAAAATTTCTGCAGCTTTACAGGTCCCAAAGAGCACAGTGGCCACCATCATTCGTAAATGGAAGAAGCACCAATAATGGAACCACCAAGAATCTTCCTAGACCTGGCAGCCAAACTGAGCAATCGGGGAAGACGGGCCTTGGCCAGGGAGGTGAGCAGGAACCCGAGGGTCACTCTGACAGAGCTCCAGCGTATCCTTGTGGAGATGGGAGAACCTTTCAGAAGATCAACCATCCAGGCAGCATTCCACCAATCAGGCCTTTATGGTAGAGTGGCCAGACGGAAGCCCCTCCTTAGTAAAAGGCACATCACAGCCCGCTTGGAGTTTGCCAAAAGGCACATAGAGGATTCTCAAACCATGAGAATCAAGATTCTCTGGTCTGATGAAACCAAAATTGAACTTTTTGGCCTGAATACCAAGCGTCACGTCTGGAGGAAACCAGGCATCGCTCATGACCTGGCTAATACCATCCCTACAGTTAAGCATGGCGGTGGCAGCATCATGATGTGGGGATGTTTTTCAGCAACGGGAACGGGCGACTAGTCCTGATAGAGGGAAAGATGAATGCAGCTAAGTTGATGGAGCTTGTTAGGATATGCCAAGAGGAATGGGCAAAAATGTCCAGAAACAAGTGTGCCAAGCTCGTAGCTTCTTTCCCAAGACGCCTTGAAGCTGTAATCGCTGCCAAAGGTGCAACAACCAAGTATTAGGCTAAGGGTGTGTACAGATATGTAACCCCTAAATAACCTATTTTTGTCAGTAAAATAAACAATGTCTCAACAACAAAAAAATCACCCAACATCATCCCAACATTTAATTAATCTATTTCTCTAGTGTATTTTATATTGGCTACAACTTAGTTTATGTCTGTCTGATTCGTGATCAGTTCTGCCCACGAGTCTTGTACCATTATGAGCTAAAAAAATTATTATATATATATGATATGGCTTTGTATGTCTATTGTTCCAAGGTTTTTATTTATTTATTTAGAGATTCTACAAATTCAGCCACAATTCCTCTGAGTGGCTGTCCCTCACATAGCCACACCCCTGTGCCCTGCATGGCAGCAGCAATATCAATATTCACGTTGGGACCAGAATCCCAGTCCAGTAATTGTTTATCATTTATTTTGGTAATGCAGCCAGAGGCAGCGTTGCAAAGATATGACCCAGACGGCTCTTGTATCTGCAATGGAGACCGGTCCTAAACGTCTGCGCAGGTGAGGGCAGGGAAATATCCCGCTTGCTTCCGACACTACAACAAACACCGCAGCACTGAACGAGCAAGCTAGTGTGTCTGAATGGAGCCTGATTACACGTGGCTCCAATCCCAGCCGCCACTGCTCCGGACTCACAGGCGAACGCTTATGTTGGCCGCAGCCAATCTGGTTTTTAAACACCGCAGAGCCTCGCGTATAATTTAATCAGAGGTAGTTCTGTCATGGGAAGAGACAACTGAGACACAAACGAAAGTGAGAAATGGCACCCCGTCTTTTCGTATGGCTAAATCGAAATACTCCTTTGCTGAAATATATATTTTGATATGACAGGACCTAAACTATCAACATGCTTTTTGTTAAAGCATACATAAAAATTGGCAATAGCTGTGCTATGTACATGTTTATATCATTGGTATGAAAATATAAAACAAAGCAGTTTATTCACAAGCACAGTAATGAGAATGCAGTGTGCTTATTGAGCCAGAATCCTGTATTGGAGGAAGGCATGCTTTTAATCAGAGTACTTTTAATTATTAGTGAGGTGGGTGTTCCTGAACAGTCAGTTTTGATGGATTGTTTGACTGCTGGATTGATTTCAAGTTTGAAAAAGTCAATTTCAGGCTGAGGCAGTTATTGACATTAAAACTGTATGACATGGCATTTGAGACATCTCAACAATTGACACTAAAGCATATTCTCCATTTTGTTGCATCTAAAAGATTCACACGTGGTCTTTCTTTATTTGCATTTGTGCTGAAAGATTCACAAAACTTGTTGTCGCAAGCCATTTGGCAACTAAGGTAAAAAGAAATGTTTTAAAATAAAACAAGTCGCTCATAGTGATTTGCAAGAAGGAAACGGCAGACTTGCAATCCAATTAGATTTATTAAATTTGAAAAGGAAAAAGCCTCAGTCTGTGTTAGTGTGTACCCTTCACCTTTAAAACATTAATCAGAAAAAAGTATGCAAAGTAAATAATGACATTCCAATAGGACAGCATGAAAGCAGAGTGTATGCTTTCATTTTTCAGCTCAGGATAATACATGGAAATGACAATACAAGAAATAATGGATAATACAAGCAATAACTTGCTAACCACAATTAATTATTTGGATATGCTAATGCTGTGACTATCAACGGCTATATGTTTACTCAAGTGATTCATGTAAATGTGAGTTGATTGTTTGCTTTCAAATATCCCAATTTAAATTGTCTTAATTCTGTTAAGTGCAATTAAACTGGTATCTGGTAGTGTGATGATTTGCGATTTGCAATCAATCAAACCTTTGACAGTCCTGATACAGGTTTGATTGATCTGTGATGCCACATTCAGCATACGCAGAGGCCCCCTTCAGTGCACATTAATGTGCAATTCTATCATTTGAAATATGAAGACTTTAATAAACATGGGAAATGAATCTATCACTTCTGTGCAGAGGCAGTATATGAATTGAGTTTACCATAATTGCATGGTATCAATCAAACCTGTTGAGTCAAAACACATCTTAGCAACTCTGTTGGATTTGAGTATAGTATGTGTGTGTAGGACAAAAACATGCTAAAGCAGGGTATGTGGTTATAATACTTGGAATAGTGCATAATACTTATTCAAAATATCTATTGTTTTTGAATTGATTTCGGGTTTTATGTTCATGCTTATCCTAAATAAATTCAATAAAAATAGTCATGATAACAATAAATAAATAAACACTTATTGCCATAAAACTGTGCTTATTTCATCAGACTTCCATTGGGAGTAATGGAGAAGCCCGAAGCACAGGGCTTGTTTTAGTCTCTCAGGGTAAATCAGGGCTAAAAAAAAGGCTAAATGTGAGCCGTTAGCTCTGCCGCAATGCCTCCTGCATTACTACATCTGCTCAGAACCACAAAACCTAGACACACTAACCCTTTACCTTGATACTGGGCACTAAATCCTTTCCGTCGGTGGTTGCTGTCAGATGTGAAATGCAGCCGGAGCCAGTTCTTGCTGCTGATGACGGGGGAAGGCAGATTCATACCAGTCAGCCTGCAGGGAGAGAAAGAGTCTCATTTCAGGGGTGCAATTGCACACCACAATCTAAAGGACAATTAGCAAGGGCCAGTCAGCCAAGGGAGACTCGTGAAAAATTAGGGCAACCAAAGATGCACATGGTCAGAGAAGCAGCTTTTATTGCCCATATTTGGCTCATCAAGAAATAATGTTTCGCTAAAACAAATTAATTAATTACTAAATACTGTTATGATGGGGGTTCAAGATTTCTGGGTTTGGTTTGTACATCAGTGGCATGCACAGTGTTGCAATGCTGTACACCCTAACCCTAACCCTAAAGCGCACATATAATAGTAAACTTGCATGTTTATTAATTAAATTAAATTGATAAAATAACCCTGTAACTTCACCATGGCAAATATTCAAAAGTATTGCCATTAAGGCTCAGCCTATCTTTTAAAAATAATAAATGCATAATCATTGATTGTTGAATGTTCAATAACATTGATACGTCTTCTGTAGATAGTTATACCTCTCTGGTTTAAAAATACACAGATTGGCCTGAAGCTAATAATGCATATATTTTGTCAATAGACAGAACTTGGAACTTTTTAAAACCTTGACTTTATGTTTCAGTGCAATCCAGAGGGTGCTTTCAAGAAGCTAATTAGCTAGCCATATTTTTTTAAAGTTTGTTGCAGTGATCCAGCTAGCGATCTGCTATCCTGTCTAATCTGATTTTACACTTGCGCAGTCAAAACAAACTTTACATCGTAACCCTTCATCTATTCATGATTAAAATACATCCTAAATTAATTCATATCACTGAATTGTAACTGCAGCTGGCAGATTATTTTATGTTAAGTAGCTAACGTATTTAAAATCACTTTAAAATGAGTGCAAAAAGAATTGTGATTCACAAAGTGTTCTAAAAAATATGTATCGCATTACTCATGAAAGTACATGATATGGAGGCTAGATGTATAAAGTATCCCTACAAGAATAAATGTCAATAGGAGTTACCATAGCTTTGAGGGCTGTCACCTTTGTTATTGTTTTAAACTGTTGAGGTAGGTTATTTGCCAGTTCCTTAAAATGAATACAGCTATTTTGCAAGGTGAAAACATTTTGTTGCCATGTCTTTGAGGTTAGCAACAAACAATACTTCTGTAGTTTCCCAAACTGAACTGAATGTCCTCATGGAGCTCAGGAAGTAAAAGGCAGTCACATTAAAACGGTCAGAATTACAAAATATACAAAACTTCAGTCATCCCTCTCTGTGGAGGACTGACTACTAATGTTAAAAGGGATATGGCTTAAATCATTGAGTTTAAAGAATTCGCCAAAAATATATTTTTATCGGTTTCTTGTCTTTATAAGTTTATTTTATTTTCATATAAAAGGCGGGCTGCTGAAGACAGGCCGTCCACAAAAATCGAGGTCAAACTGGGGGGTATTTCACAAAGCAGGATTACAGAGTTAGCAGGATAAATGTAAAACCCGGAACGCTCCCAAATCTGGAACATTGACTGAAGAAAAAAGAGCTGTTCCGGGTTTTACTCATTGCAGTTATCCAGCTAACTCAGTAATCCTGCTTTGTGAAATACCCCCCACTGTATGCCCTGGCATGTGAAATATAGGCGTCTTGGGGTACTGGCTAAGAAGCAGCGGGCCAGTGTCGGCCAGTGACGGCCAGTGTCAGAATGGTTTAAAATCCTAACTGTGCCATGCTGACTAAGTGGGCTGTCCCACAGAGTGAGACTTTATTGGCTATGATGTCACCCAGGGAGGGAGAGTTTGGGTGGGTGGCACTGTTTACCCTCCCCTTCACGCACCTGAGGCTCCTGCACCACTGCATCACAAGGCTTACGTAGCTCGGCTGGTGAATTAAAGAGGAAAACGAAGCGCCAGCTGTCAGAGAATACTGCAGTGAGCCCAGGCTCACCAATGCCATTGTGCATTCCAAACTGACAGCAAAGACAAATAATATAATCAAAAACAAACAAAATCAGTACTAGAGAACTGCATGAAATCTGAGCTGAAAATGGAAGGCAATACTCCAGGTATAAAGTGTTGATGATGCTGCTTTATTTTCATTTATTTTATTAAGTTGTTTCATTTTGCCTTTGGTTTATTTAGTGGCCTTATAAGGCAAAGTAAAATTTTGTAACAGTATGGACTCATAAGAACAACTCACTTTAGCCAGCTGAAACAAACCTTTTTTTTGTGTTTGCACAACATTAATCCATATCACACAAAATGGAACATTAAGCAAAAGCGAAATCGTAAAACAAATCAAATCGCAAAACTTTTGTAAACTGCTAGTGCTCATATGTAACCCATTCCTTCAGAATGTCTATTGATTTGTCCTGATGCATTTTGGTTATATTTGTAGACTAGACTGATCAATGTATTTATTTTTTTCCAGGTGAAATTCTAGCCTCAGGAGGCTCTCATATAATTCTTCCATGAATGGTGCTTCACTCCCTAATCTCCCCAGGTGATGTGGTGAATGGGGTGCTTCACTCACTAATCTCCCCAGGTCATGTGGTGAATGGTGCTTCACTCCCTGATCTCCCCAGGTCATGTGGTGAATGGTGCTTCACTTCCTGATCTTCCCACATCATGTGGTCATTTGAGTGTTTCAGTATATGTAATTTCAGTGTACCCTGTTTCAGTGTATGTCATTTTTCCTTTAAAAATCTTACATAAAAAGGAGCATAAATACAAATTATATATTTGTATAAAGAAAGGAAAACAGAAATGGAATCGAGTCAGAATAAAGGGCTGGTTAAATGTCCTCAAAGGATGTTTTATCCTATCTTCCTCCAACACACACCCAACACACACCCCCACCCCAACACTTGAGCTCCAGGCCAATACACCCCCGCCCCCCCCTCCCAAATGTTCCAGGACAAGGCTGTCTCCACTCTTTGAAAATCTATTTTTCTGGACAATTCCATTTGAATCCTTTGCTGTACCCCCTGATTACTGCTTAGATTCTGGACTTTGCCAATCCATATTTCTGTGACAGTACAGTGTAGTATTTTCATTTTTCAGCCATGAATGCAATTTCTTTTGCTCCATTTGGTTTTTTTTTGGTGTCCTTTGACAGCTGCAATTTCTACTTCCCCAGCTGCTATCAGATTCATTTTGAAAACTGCATTTTATGCCGCTAAACAATTGAACATGTTCAATTGTTTTTAGTTTTTTTCTATTAATTGACTTCATCAACATATGTACAGTATATATTACAATGAACATATTTACTAGTAAAACTATATACAACAAAACTATACTATATATATATTTATATAAAACTGTATTGGTTAAAGTATTAAATTGAGGAATTCATTATTGATATTTTAGGCTCCATTTTCCGGCTGGCGCATGGCGGGTGGCGAGCCAACGCATTGGTGAAGTGACATTTTCGGCATGTACGTATTTTCACGCTCCTGAGCCCGTTTGACTCCCTGTGCACCGAAGTGGGCGGAGAGTCGCTGGTGGAGGTGTGTTAGTCCAGCTTGAGCAGTGAACGAGTACATTTTGGGCTCTATTTTCCGGCCGGTGGCGAGCCATCACTGGAAACTTACACAACTTTTTTTTACATATTATCCATTTATACAGCTGGATATATACTGAAGCAATTCAGGTTAAGTACCTTGCTCAAGGGTACAACGGCAGTGTCCTACCTGGGAATCGAACCGGCAACCTTCGGGTTACAAGGCCAGTTCTTGAACCATTATACTACACTGCCGCCCTATCTGAGCCCGTTTGGTAATTTGGTGACTCACCGTGTGCTGAAGTGCGAGGGACGCCGCTGTTGGGGGGGGTGTCCGTCAAGCAGCCCAGTTCAATTTCAGTGCAGCGGAATGTAATTTTGGGGTTGGATAAGACTGGCACTGCCCGCCAGGTGAGACCACAGCATATGGCTAGTTGCTCATTTTGGGGCTTTCCTGAGCAACGCATGCAGGAACCTATTAAAAAGCCAATCGACCCATGATTTAAAATTACATTTTTCAACTGATTGGAGGCGAAGGAAAGGATTAAAAGCTTTTTATTTTTCACAATCCAGATAACCTATTAGTGACTTCTGTCGCCTTTAGGATTCCATAGTAGTCGGACATTGACAGTGGGTGGACTTGTTCTGCAAGCGGGAGGCCTCCCGACCACGGCCAAATGGGCTTGTTCTGCTATCGTTTTTCACGAAACCATGTGATGCGGGATAGCGCGACATGGTTAAAACGAGTCCACCCACTACACAGGGTCGCAATGCACATGGGTCTTAAAATGACTGAAAATAGGTAATTTGATTAGCTATGGTTGAATCCAGCTGTAGAACACACCCACTGATAAATATTCAGCATGACCCAGCCCATTTTCACCCTGCGCAGCGCACTGTGAGCTGTGCGCTCCTCGCCTCTGGTCCGAAAATAGCGAAAATTCAGTAGCCACGACCAGTGCGCCATATGCTACGTCACTTACTATACATTGCATTAAAAATGTATTGATTTAAATTATAGTCTGGTTACCTGTAAGGGAATTCTACAGCATAATATTTTAAAAACAATAAATGATAATTAAATTTTTTTGATATGCCTGAAAAATGATTGCATTATATGTGTGTTTAACTTGCCTACTAAAGGCATTTTATGGTTATAAACCTATATTGCAAGCAAAATCCAATTTTACACTAATAACTAAATATAGCACCAGTTCTGTTCCTGTTGTTTTGGACCAACACCATTGAAATCAACAGTTTGATTTCTGAAGGTGTGGCTTTTGTCAGAACAATGTGCATTTTGAGGACAGGCCATTTAAAACACTGAACTTACTTCACTTGCATGGAGTGCAAGCAGCATCGGCCATTAGACCCCTTCATCTTATCCAGATCGCAGCAGCACGCCTGGTCTTCAACCTCCCCCGACACTCCCATGTCACCCCCCTGCTCATTGACCGCCACTGGCTAATAGTGATGGCTCACATCAAATTCAAAACATTGGTGCTCGCCTTCCAGGCAGTCCGAAGATCCGCCCCTCCATACCTCCAAAAGCTCATCAGACCCTACACACCTGCCAGATCCCTGCGTTCCGCCTCCTCAGGACGACTGGTACCCCCCCCCCTCTTCATACTAGCACCTGGTCTCGACGTCTGTCTGTCCTGGCCCCACGGTGGTGGAATGAGCTCCCCATGGAGGTCAGAACAGCAGAAAGTCTGACTGCCTTCAAGCGCAGATTGAAGACTCACCTCTTCAAGCTGCACCTCTCTCCATAAGATAAGAGCGTCTGCTAAATGTCTATAATGTAATAATGTAATGTAATGAGTGCTGGGTGTGGCAAGTTATAATGCCTTCCAGAAGATTCTGGACAATCCTTGCACTGTAAAACGCACAGCAAGGGCAATGTAGCTATGTGAATGGTGTGCCTGGTTTCCTGTGCGCGGCAGCGGCTGGTGTTTGTTGAGCTATTGAGAGGGGACATGATTATTTTACGCTTGTTGTCCTATGATAGCTTCTCAGCAGGAGATACACAAACATGACAAGAAGGCGCAATGAGGGGAGAATGTTCCCCTGCACACTCCGGGAATAGAGACTAATCTCTCATATTACAATACTGTGCATCTCACAGCTGATCAATGACGCGTATCCAAGCACCAATCTCCTTGTATACCTGACTCAGGGTCCAAGTCTTGCATTCCTTTAAAAATGTGCCTTTAAGAGAAGAGACTAGCACAAATAGACATGAACTAAGATATGCTCATTTTAATCTTATTGTTATTATCATTTTTCAAATAGTATGCTACAGGCTAAAATATACGATAACAGCCGATGATATACATATGTTTGCATTTATCAGTCAGAAGGTCTGTATTGCAAAGCAATGCTGCAGTTGCATTTCCCAAAACATCCCCACATCAGAGAGATGTAGTTTGCGGAAAACTTTTGAGAGAATAAATGTGGAAACTTTATAGCTGAGTTTTCTCAACAAAAAAAGAAAAAAGTTTGTTCTCACTGAAATCTCTCTTCATTATTTACACAAACTTTTGATATTTTAATGATTTAAATTCCACTCGAGAATCAAAGTGCACAGCAGGAGATAAATAAAACACCTTTTGTTTTTACTGTGGATCATACTTAGTTTGGTAAGTACCGTTTGTACATCCATCAGATGCACTGGACTCAAATTTATCATTAAAATAAAAAAAATATTATATTATGCATCATATTCTCAAATGAATGATACATTTTCTAGAATGTTTTATTGTACTTCTCAGCAAAGTGATTAGTTTCACCCGTGGGACTGACACAAGTATTGACAGCTAAACAAATCTCTCTAAGCTTTGACTATGGACATAAACTCAATAGCATCTTGTGTTGGAGCTTTCTTGCCTATTTCAACAGATTCAAGTTAGGATTTTCAGCTTGAGTTATGTCCATTGCACCAAGGTTCCAAACCTGTGGGCTATTCAAGCAAGTTAATCTCCAGAGTGCATGAAATCAGCCTTGTTTGCCAAAAGACTCCGTTATATAGTCACTTGAGAGAAAGATGTTAAAGGTATTGTAAATATTATGACATGTATTTTTTACAGCAATGATACACTCTGGCATTAGTAATCCCTGTAGATATACAGAGATATGAAACCAGGCACTAAAGAGCATATCCAGAAAAAACACTAATCTTACAGAGTTGATATATTGAGTCTATTATGAGCTCTACACATCAATATGTTTCTACAACCCACAGATATTTCACACGTTATATAACTTCACCAACGTCTATATTATTTCCCCCAACCTAAGATATTGCATACAAATCAATCTACACTATCTTCTGTATATATTGGCATTATGGTCATTCTATGTCATTAAAGAGTGTCTAAACTTACATATTGGTGTGTCACGTACTGTATATCCTGCGTATCATCGTAAATTATGGATTTCTTTAATTGCTATGTGCCATTCTGAATTCTGTCTCCATCAGTTGTTTGGTGCTAAAAAGGCAGATAAATGTGAAAGATTAATGTGCACATTCACCTGCACACATTAATATGATCATTTTCAATATTGTGATTAAAGAACCATTTACTAGCATCTCCAAAAGAAGCGTGTCCCATTTCCATGCAGATAATTGCTCATTCAAAGCGGTAGCAGAGTAGCAGGGGCCAGAGGTATTTACACAACTCCTGCCCTGGTCGCTGTATTGTCTTCATTACATTAAAATGCAATCGTTAGCGTAAACATAACACGCACCTCTTACGTCAGCCTCCTGCCCCATCTTGCTTTGACACCCTTCAGGACAATACTAGCTTGACTCAAAGGATGGCTATGACTGACTGATTGACTCTATGAATTTTAATCATAATAACAAAGCTTATTTTTGCACTTGGTCTTGGGCTTTAAGCCATATTTACAAATGGATCAGAACACTGTATAACACTGTTCTTCTGGCCTTTTTTATGCACTTGTAAGTGTATTTGTGTAAGACCTAAATGTGCACGTCTTTACTTATTAGTTTAGTTGTGTATTTGCAGGGGATGATCTAAAGGGCACTTAGAGGCCTTTTGCACACTTGTCTACACTAAACAAGAACCTTTTTAGCTGCTGCTAACCATATCCTCAGATGGTTAACTTGAAATACTATTTCTTGTTTGGACAGTTCACAACTTGTTTTTTAAACTATTACACTTTTACCATTGCACCTGTTTTGGTCATTTTCTTTTTTATAGATGACTGTTCGTAATATGGGCTTGGCTCTAGTTTGGAGGTACTAAATACATAGTAAAATATACACATTATGTTTAATTACAATCACTTAGCAGACGCTCTTATCCAGAGCAACTTGCAATGACGGAAAACATCTGTGTTAGTCTCAGGAATACAAGTGTGATATATATTTTGAGTTGAGCTCCAGGTGGTGACTTGTCTAATATAACTTGCACTTTTATCTTACATACCAGCCAGCTTGAGATGTCTTGTAGGTAAACTGAGATGTCTTGTAGGTAAACTGAGATGTCTTGTAGGTAAGCTGAGATGGATGCTGAGCCCAGTGTTTGGGAGAGAGGTGAGAAAAATGTACACACATCCTCTTGTATGCCTTCCATGTGATTTAGAATTTGATATATTCTGCACTGAGATCAACAGGACTTTATGTGTCTTTATATTGAAGGAATGCCATTAGCTTTCAATGTCAACTCGCTTTACAAGTATTGGCCAAACTAAGTTTATATTTCCACAGTCATATGCACATACAATAACGCATGACAGAGCACGACTACAGAATATAACACAAACATTCCCTGACACTCTGAAATTAATCGAGACTGTGCCCATGACAGAAAATCAAGCATTCACCTTCAAGGCCTCTGAGAGAGCACATTAACCATGGACACGGGGGCAACATCTGAGAGACACAGACCCAGAGAAATTGTAAATGAGGGGTTTGTCTGAAAGAAAACATTACGCTTACACATGTCTCTCATCCCTCAACCCCCGGTGTGCATGTCAACGGCGCACATGTTCACAAGTATCTGCTTATCTGCCCTCATTCATTCTGCTATAGCATTATACACACAGCTAATTAACAGATTGTAAAGATCGGTACATTCAAAACATACAATGACATTTTTCTTACCAAGGATAGGTGGGTGTAATTTCTGATATTCATTCATCACCTTCAACATTCATCCACCTTCAGTCTAAATAATTTTCAGTACTAGTACATGCTATATGTTATAAATTAAAGACCGGTCTGCTTTTTCCATGCATACATTTCTTTGAACCTTTATCAGTATATATATATATAATAAAATCTATTCACTATTTTTATCTGGTGCTGTTCTACCCATGTGAAAAAAGTGTGTCCTTGGGCATACTTGAAGTATAATTACATAACTTTACTTTAATTAGGCTTCAAGTATGCTTAAATATACCATAGTATTAACATGCAATAACTGCATACAACGTAGAACCCCATTTAACTGTGAAGATGATGAAAAAACAGAACACGGAAAACTCACATTGTGAGTGAAAACAGAAGTCCGAACATGTAAAGATAACCACCTGAATTGAATCAGGAATCACTCAGTGGTTCACAAACTTTTGAAGGTTATCACAACCTCCAAAAGTCTGTAGGAGGCTGGCAGGCTGTGCACTCACTTCCTCAATTTCCAACTACCAATTCTGAAACATGACATAAACCAGTGTGCTTGCCAACCAGATAGCAATTTAGAATAGCACTCACTGAGTTTGTGTACAAGACTGCAAGCTAATAATTACAGGATAGGCTCTTTGACAGAATAAAGATCCCAAAAAGGTAAAAATACTTGTCTTCTGTAAATATGGAACAGTGAAGTGACACCCCATTCCAAAGAGAAATATAAAACATTCTATTTTCAGATATATTATACTGTTACTCAGGGTTGCCCCCAAATAGTCGACTAAACCATTAGTTGATCTAAAAAACTTAGTCGACCACAATTGTAATTGGTAGAATCGTCGCAGTGTGGAAAAAATATGAGAGCGGAACTATTCATTCCTTCGTGCACCTTGTAACGAACAATTGGTGTCTATTAATTAAGGAATAGATCAGTTGTATAAAATGTCTGAGAAAATCAAAAGTACCAATTTGTGTGAGGGATCTCTGTCAGAAAACAGAGATGGGAATATTAGAGATCCAAGTGCAAGTAGTTGGGCAGTCTTAAAGTGTTCGTAAGAACACCACTAGTAACGGACAATAATCCGTAGTGGGGAAACAACTAGAAATGAAAGAACAATAAACCTCGCAATATAAACGAGGAGCTCGCTAAACGAGCAAAACAAAGGAATAAGCAATAACGCTTATCTAACTCCGTTTGTTGGAGCGAACAAACAAAGAAAACCAAAACTATAAGACCTCTTTAACTGGAGTCAGCGCAGTTAGCGCGCTCGTCGGTAGAAACGGTGAAACAAAGGAAATAAGCCGACACGCTTATCTTACTCCCGTTATAGGAGTGTAATGAAAGGAAACAGAACTCAAAAGACCCAAACTTATCTTGGGTAAGAGCACTCGTAAGTTAGAGTATAAAACGAAAGCAACGAGAAAGCCTTTGCTCTGAACTGAGAGCCAAACGAAACTTTCTACTTTCTACAAACCCTACTTTCTAAACCCTTTCTTTTTAGACTAGCTTTCTAACCAATTTCCTATACCTCTTTACCGGCTCGAATGCTAAGTGGAATACCATAGAAGCGACGAGAGAGGCCGGAAGCGGGGTATAAGTATTGAGCGGAAATACCTACCAGGTGAACTCACTAATGACAAGGCGAAAGCAAAACCCGTGACGGAACACAGGAAAATCCGATAGACTACCGGTAAACGATAAAAACGAATAAGGCGACGTAGAGATAAGGGAAGAAAGGTCAGATCCATGACAGGACCCCCCCTCTAAGGAACGGCACCGGACGTTTCCACAACCTTATCTCTGCGGAAGTCGGTGATTAACTGCGGGTCCAGGATGTTTCTCGATGGAACCCAGCAACGTTCCTCCGGACCATAACCCTCCCAGTCAACAAGAAACTGCCACCCTCTACCTACACGTCTCTCGGCCACAATGCGGCGAACGGTATAAGCCGGACCCCCTTCTATGAGTCGGGGAGGCGGAGGTGGTCTCTCAACCGGGGCGAGGGGGCTTACGAGTACCGGTTTCAGACGGGAGATGTGAAACGTGGGGTGGATGCGCATTGAGCGCGGCAGTTGCAATCGAAATGTGACTGGGTTGATTCTTTTAATAATCTTGAAGGGGCCCACAAAACGAGGAGCGAGTTTGCGGGACTCGACCCGCAACGGAAGGTCCCGAGTAGTAAGCCAAACCCGTTGTCCCACTCTATAGGATGGTGCAGCTCGACGATGCCTATCAGCCGCAACTTTTTGTTTAGCCGAAGCCCGTATAAGAGACGACCGCACTTGTCTCCAAACCGACCGACACCGCCGAACGAAAGATCCTACGGAGGGTACCTCCACCTCCTTCTCAAGCTCAGGAAAAAGAGGTGGTTGGTAACCCAGCTGAGCCTCGAAGGGGGAGAGGCCGGTGGAGGCGTTACGCAGCGTGTTATGAGCGTACTCAGCCCAGGCGAGGTGACGGCTCCAGGAGGTAGGCTTGGATGCGGCAAGGCAGCGAAGAGTATTCTCTAGAGTCTGATTAGTACGCTCTGTCTGGCCGTTAGTCTCCGGGTGGAACCCGGAAGATAAACTAACCGAAGCCTCCAGCAGAGAGCAAAACGCCCGCCAAAACTTGGCGGCGAACTGAGGACCGCGATCGGACACCACATCCGACGGAAGGCCATGCGGACGAAACACATGGTCAATCATAAGTTGCGCTGTCTCAGGTGCCGAGGGCAGCTTGGACAGCGCAATAAAATGGGCCGCTTTGGAAAAACGGTCGACCACCACTAAAATGGTAGTATTGCCTGAAGATAACGGCAACCCCGTGATGAAGTCCAGGGAAATATGACTCCAGGGACGGGTGGGAATAGGTAGAGGGCGAAGAAAACCCGAGGGGGGAAGGTGAGAGGCCTTGCTGCGAGCGCAAACCGGACAAGCCGCGACAAATGAGCGTACGTCTCTCTCCAGACTAGGCCACCAGAAACGCCGGGATAAAAAGTCCCTAGTTCGATGAACCCCTGGGTGCCCGGTGAGTTGGGAGGCGTGGCCCCATTGGAGGACCCGCGACCTAAGACGAGGAGGCACGAAAAGACAGTTTGCCGGTGCCCCACCTGGACCTGGGTCTGAGCGCAAGGCTCTCTGCACCGCTGCCTCAACCTCCCAAATAACCGGGGCAACAATGAGGTCAGTGGCGATAATAGGCTCAGGAACTGAGTCTGTCTCAGAACGGTCGTAAATCCGCGAGAGAGCGTCAGGTTTGACGTTTTTAGACCCGGGGCGATACGTGATAATAAAATTAAATCTTAGAAAGAATAGCGCCCACCTAGCTTGCCGTGAATTACGCCTCTTAGCCAGCTGAACGTATTCAAGATTCTTATGGTCAGTCCAGACAGTGAATGGATGTTCCGCTCCTTCAAGCCAATGGCGCCATTCCTCCAAAGCCAACTTGACCGCAAGCAATTCTCGATCCCCTACGTCATAATTCCTCTCTGCCGATGTTAGGGCGCGAGAGAAATAAGCGCAGGGGTGCATCTTGTGGTCAAGTGGCGAACATTGGGAAAGAATGGCTCCAGCGCCTAGCTCGGAGGTGTCTACCTCTACCACAAAGGGAAGGGAGGGGTTGGGAGTAACCAAGATGGGTTCGGAAGTGAACCTTCTCTTTAATTCAGAAAATGCTGAACCTGCCTTCGAATTCCATTGGAACTGGCTGCCAAGGTTCTTCTTAGTGAGCGCAGTAATGGGCGCTGCTACCGCACTAAAATTTTGAATAAATCGCCGATAAAAATTCGCAAAACCTAAAAAACGTTGTACCTGTTTTACGGAAGACGGCGTGGGCCAGTTCTTTACAGCGGAAACCTTTTCTGGATCCATCTGTACCTTACCCTCCTCAATAATGAAACCCAAAAATGAAACAGAGCCCGTGTGAAAAACGCACTTCTCTGCCTTTACAAATAATTGGGCTTTGAGAAGTGCAGCAAGAACCTGACGAACGTGACCGACATGTGTGGTAAAATCGGGCGAAAATATTAAAATATCGTCAAGATACACGAAGACGAATTTCTCCAGCATTTCCCTCAGCACATCGTTAATCAACGCCTGAAACACAGAGGGGGCGCTAGTGAGCCCGAACGGCATGACGCGATATTCGTAGTGACCGCTGTGTGTGTTAAAAGCGGTCTTCCATTCGTCGCCTTCGCGAATACGAATGAGGTTATAGGCGTTCCGTAGGTCCAGTTTAGTAAAAATAGACGCCCCCTGAAGGCGCTCGAAAGCGGAGTTCATAAGAGGAAGGGGGTATCTGTTCTTAACCGTTATATCATTTAAGGGCCTGTAATCAATACAGGGTCTGAGACCTCCGTCTTTCTTTTTAACAAAAAAAAAACCCGCCCCTGCAGGCGAGGTGGAAGGTCTAATAAACCCATTAACCAGAGCTTCCTCAATATATTTATGCTCTCAGGGATGGACAACGAATAAAGAGACCCTCTAGAGGGGGTAGTGCCTGGGTATAGCTCTATAGCGCAGTCATAAGGTCTGTGAGGTGGTAATGAAGTGGAACGTTGTTTGCTAAATGTCTCCGCCAGATCGGCGTATTGTTTAGGAACATTAGCGGGCAGCTGGAATTCGAGTGTTCCTCCCACTTCAACATCCTCAGTGTCCGAGACAGAATGAATTTCCCAATCAATATCTGACTCGGACGTCATCTCCTGCCACGCAGGAGGTGGTTCCGCAGAATAATCCCAGTCTAAACTTTCTTCTCCATTCTCGGAGGGTACATGAGAGGACTGCTGGTTACTAGCGTAATTATCCTCACTCTCTGAGTCAGACTGAGCATAATCTTCACCCCCTTTTCTCAACAAAAAATGACTGGCGACATAACAGTGGCGTTTGCATCTGGGACTCCATTTTTGAATAACGGGACCCGCCCCCCCCCCAATTAATGTGTGGGTTATGGCGAGTGAGCCAGGAATGACCCAAAACCAGTGGATAAACTGGGGATTCCACTAAAAAAAACTGAATCTCCTCCGTATGTTTACGAAACGGAACGCGCATGCGTATAGCGGCGGTAACCCGGGAGATAGTGCCAGTGCCTAGGGGACGGCCATCTAGAGCCGTGACTAGGCGAGGTAGAGATAGAGGGTGGGTGGGAATTTTATGGGATTTAACCCAGTTGGAATCAACGAGGCATTCAACTGCCCCTGAGTCAATGAACGCTTTGCAGGAAATCTGGCGGTCGTTCCAGCGCAAATAAACCGACAGGAAGGTCCGAGGGTAATTTAATTCTAGTCCCGCTACGCGACTCGGTTCCACTAGCGGGACTATTCTTTTCCCACAAGTTTGGGACAGTGGTCCCTTAAATGGCCCTTCCTCTTACAATAACTACACCGCCATTCACGGGACTTAGCATCCCCTTTCTCGCGCATGGAAGAACTATCGACCTGCATGGACTCCTCCTGTTCAATGGGAGCAACCAAAGGACTGTGAGCCGGTGCTGGCGTGTGAGAGGAAGAGTAACGAGGTGGGTGCTGTTTAAAACCCTTATAAGTCCTCTCCTTCTCTCTCTCTCTAAACCGGTTATCCAACCGAATGGCCGTAGATACAAGAGCCCCGAATGTAGCGGGTGGTTCGATACCCGCAATGGCGTCCTTTATGTTCTCCGATAAAGCATTTAGGAACAGAGCACATAGAGGCTCATCGGACCACCCTGTCACTCCCGCAAGAGCACGAAAAGTAATCGCAAATGCGGCTACGGTGTCAGTGCCCTGACGAAGACGGGTTAGACGCATGGCAGCCTCTTTGCCAGAAACGTCTTGATCGAACACTGACACCATCTCCGCCATAAGCCGCTCCGTATTACTAACAATAGTTGAATTAGCTCTAATAAGTGGGTCGGCCCATGCGAGAGCATTACCGGTCAGGAGAGAGAGAATGAAGGCTACTCTGGACTCTTGTGCCTGAAACCGCGAGGGCTGTATTTTAAAAAAAATTACACATTGTGTCAAAAACCCCTGACATCTGCCGGCGTCCCCATTGTACCACAAGGGGAGTTGGAGTCTTGGCTCCCTTGCTTCAGGTGTAAGTGTTGGAGGAATAACCTGTATAGGTGCTTGTGCAACTGGGGGAGAATCGGACCTGAGGGAGAGAGTTCGGATACTTTCCGTCAGATCTTGTAGCGCTACAGCTTGTAAATGCATCTGCTCGTGTAAAGCTTGCTGTGAGTGTTGCAAGACACGAATACTCTCTCTCTGGTCCGCCAGGGCTACCTCCTGAGCGGAAATGATCACTTTAAGGTTGGCAACTACTGCTGGAAACTCCCCTGTGGCTTCCATGTTCTGTGAGGGATCTCTGTCAGAAAACAGAGATGGGAATATTAGAGATCCAAGTGCAAGTAGTTGGGCAGTCTTAAAGTGTTCGTAAGAACACCACTAGTAACGGACAATAATCCGTAGTGGGGAAACAACTAGAAATGAAAGAACAATAAACCTCGCAATATAAACGAGGAGCTCGCTAAACGAGCAAAACAAAGGAATAAGCAATAACGCTTATCTAACTCCGTTTGTTGGAGCGAACAAACAAAGAAAACCAAAACTATAAGACCTCTTTAACTGGAGTTAGCGCAGTTAGCGCGCTCGTCGGTAGAAACGGTGAAACAAAGGAAATAAGCCGACACGCTTATCTTACTCCCGTTATAGGAGTGTAATGAAAGGAAACAGAACTCAAAAGACCCAAACTTATCTTGGGTAAGAGCACTCGTAAGTTAGAGTATAAAACGAAAGCAACGAGAAAGCCTTTGCTCTGAACTGAGAGCCAAACGAAACTTTCTACTTTCTAAACCCTTTCTTTTTAGACTAGCTTTCTAACCAATTTCCTATACCTCTTTACCGGCTCGAATGCAAGTGGAATACCATAGAAGCGACGAGAGAGGCCGGAAGCGGGGTATAAGTAGTGAGCGGAAATACCTACCAGGTGAACTCACTAATGACAAGGCGAAAGCAAAACCCGTGACGGAACACAGGAAAATCCGATAGACTACCAGTAAACGATAAAAACGAATAAGGCGACGTAGCGATAAGGGAAGAAAGGTCAGATCCATGACAATTTGAGCGTCTAAAGGATGACCCCAAAAAAGTTAAATGTAAACTCTGCAAGCAACAATCCGCCAATAAATTAGTGCATCTTCTCAAAGGCCGCAGCTTCATTGTCAGCAAAACGCGGAGTTCACTTCTCCCAAGCAACGTCAACAAACTCGTGTTCCTCACGCATAATATGTTATTACTCACGCAGTTAGTTTAACTAGAACAGATGGCAGCTAGCCATAGACTGTAACTGGTCGGTATTCAAATGTTTTAATAAGAGGACAGGTTTGGGCGGGTATTATGAACAATAGCCTAACTTTATTTGGTTGTTTAGAGCAAAACCTAACCGGACATTTCTAATCGATTCCAAAAATTTAGAAAATGTGCAGGGAATGTTTAAAATAAAAGCAATAATTTATCGGAAAAAAAGAATACGGAGTCTGTAGGCTAAATGTTTGCAGTCTTTGTGATTAGGTTATAGGATGCAGATGAAAGTTCATGCCAGCTACGATGTAATGTAGGCTACTATGCGTTAGCTAGCATGTGAACCCACTAACCTACAATGCTGACTTTATCTGGAACAGTTTTCAGAACGGGTTTCATGTTACTGAAAACCGTGACAGACTGCTCTGTCACAGTCAAGCTAATTAGCGGTTAGACAAAAAGACAGTGGTGGTTTGCTCATATAAGAAAATGGGGACAGCTTGCTACCTTTCTAGGGGCGCTAAGAACATTTATAATAAAAGTAGTCTTGTCAAAATAACATATGTGATTGATTGACCGTCAATATAGTTCATGGCAATAGCTTTACCCTATGTTTATTCGTGTGTGGTGATGCAATGCGTCAAGCTTGGCTACCGAGCTCAGCTGGTATGCTATGTAGCTAATCAAATTAGCTGATGTTAGCTGAATATAAATTGAAGATAACTGAATGAACGTTAATTATGCAATGAATACTACACATTCAATGTGAATAAATGACACAGTAAAATTGAGGATGAAAATGAAATGTTATATTGTAAAACATTAGCAACTTAAGGAAATTTACCGCAAGTTTGTTTTGCAAAAGGGTGGGTTTGGACCATGAAGACCATATCCGGTTGACCCTGCTCCCAACAACGTCACTTTGGCTCCAGGAAGCAGACGCAATTTGCTCAAACTGGCGGTGAAAAAGTCTTCCGGAGACTCAAATTGGTTTTTACGAGGCCATGGGAAGGCAATGGGTGACGTCACAGTGACTTTGTTTGGCCTGTTTCTCTCAAGTGTTCAGTTTGCTGTGTTTTTTATTTATTTGTTTGTTTATATAATTTATTATATAGTCTAGCCTATATTTATTTGCATTTGAAAAAGAAAATAATTTTTTTCCCCCCCATCTAGTTCTGATAACGGTGAAGTTGTTAAATTGACATTGGTTTTGCTCTTTCGTATGACCAGACAAAAGGCTGCTTTTTTCTTTAGTTATTCACTATGTTTAAGATGTGTGTTGTTATAAAGAGAGGAAATAAAAATAACAATGTTAAATGGCTCATTGCTTGTTTTCCCGACACATTCATTTACCGCTTTGTCCATGCCGTTAATAGCCTACAGCGTGGGCCGTAAACAAACCGATGCCATTAATAAGCTGTGCAGGCCAGAAAACCGCAGTCTGTGTTGAGCTATAATTGATATTTTAAATGCTCATAATGATGGTTTTGTATTTCTCAGTAATATAGTAAACTTACTATATATCAGATTGTAGTCAAACCATTTTCTGATGCACACAAATACATATTTAAATAATTAAATTCATATCATAAATGTGCGACGGTTAGTCGACTATGGGTTCAAACTGACGACTACAGGTCGACTAAGCACATTTTTGGTTGGGGGCAGCCCTACTGTTACTATACTATATAGAAGACAGGGTGAATACCTTCTGCATCATTTTAAATTATGATCCAAATGTCTTAGCCCCTCATATAATACTATTCTAAATAGCTTAAGAGCTCTATTACACCATACAAAAGAAACAAGATAGAAACGTTAAATACAGGATGGATGACTCTTCCTCACACATATACACAAAACCCCATTTTTCCAGGTGTTATTGCCAAACTAGAATACCTTTATTGGCAAACTGGGACATTAGTTATTTACTTATAATATTAGTAGATTTTAGATTAATATATTTCATTAGAATACAGAAACCATGCAGGAACATTCATGAACATTTGCTTATAATTAATTTCACTAGAACATTTAATTTAAAACCCTGTGTTTTAAAAAAATGTATAATGATAAATCTTATTTAAAGTTGCACTCTAAAAACATCACTTTGTTAAGATTAGTAGACTAACAATTATAGATTAATATTTCGTTTTGGGTTCATTTCATATAAATTTCATTAGAACACAGAAACCATGCAGGAACATTCATGAAAATCTGCTGATAATTAATTTCACAACAACATCTCATTTAAAACCCTGTGTTTAAAAATGGCTTCGGTGGTTATGGTGGAATGTTTGCTACCTAAATACAGTCTTTGCAAGTGAATGCCTCCCCATCTTCAATCAGGCCATTCTCCTCTCCACATGTTTTATGGAACCAACCCTCACAGATGATGCACTTGATCCACTCCTCAGTCTTCTTGAGGTCAGCTTTATTTCCATACCTGAATTTGCAAATGATGCATATGTGCTGCCCGTCTGAACCAGGGTCCTCCATTTTCCTTTTGTTTTTTGTTTTTTTGGTGGGCTTTTGCTGTTTTTGTGAGGCTATATATGAAAAGTGTTCATCACTTGTGAGATGGTAGGAGGGGTGTTTGGACCGCTTTCTTGTTTGGCCTCTTTCTCTCTTGGGAATAGGCGTCAATGTGGCGAAAGATAATCTTTCAACTTCTCTGGCACCAGGGGGAACAAAGGCTTCTCCTTCCTCTTTTTGGCCTCTGTGAGCGGCATCGTCCCCCACAGCCACTTCTGCCCCAATCCAGTCAGACATCACAGGGGCAAGAGTCTCCAGCAACTCGGGTTGTCCTGGCTCCTGTGGCTTTTCGGTTGTCAAGCTTGGCTCAAAAGAAATGGGGTGTATGGCCATGATATTTATTGGGTATATCCCAGTCACTCTGAAGCCAGCTTGAGCAGTCTGGACTGTGGCTGCCCTTCTCCATGCCCTCTCGGACAAGGAAAATAACTCCCGCCTAAAGAGCTTTCTCCCTCCTGTTTCCCGGGTGAATCTCTGGGTATTGCTTCAGTGATTTAAACAGGAACTTGTGCGCAGGTTGCAGGCAGTGGGTGGTATGTGATGGGTAGCATATCACGTGTACCTTGTGCGTCTGCATGAGCTTTAAGAACTCAACGTCGTACACACGGCTGCTGTGGCCGTCCAGCAGCAGCACATGCGGTCTGGCGTCGTCTTTAGGGAGCATATCAACAAACTGTTTCCCCCAATCCAAAAACAGTTAAGTGGTTATCCAACCGTTGTCACTTGTCAGACACCTTAACCACAGTGTTCGGGGGAGCGTTGTACAGCCACTCTACTTTCAGCCTCTTTGCTTTAAAGATGACTAAGAGTGGACCATAGTCCCCTTCAGCATTAAAGCATGCCAGAGCTGTGGTTGTCTCCCTCTTTTCTCCTGCTGTGACGTCATAGCAAGCAATCCCCACCTCTGAAACTACCTTTGATGACAAGAAATGGTCCTGTACTCCTGTTTCGTCACAGTTCCAGATATGGGCAGGCCAGTCCTTAATCCCAAGCTCAACAAGAAGAGTGTGGTATTGGTGGAACTGTGTGCAAAATGTGTCGCATCGAATGCTTGAATGCTGTTGCTAACAGACACGCACGCAGCATTGTTGACGCGAGCAGCATGCTTTGATTTCTTGATCAGAATCGCCGAGAATCGTTGGACGGAGATAAATCACTACTCATCACAATCACTCACCACTATCACTCTCATAACCTTTATTATATAATTCCCTTTATAATTATACTAAGCTTTATATTGTTTTATTGTTTTGTTTTTTTTGTTGTGTTTATTAGTGATTTCATTTTGAAGTAGATAGTATTTTACTGAAACTAGTATAGTAGTTTATTAGTATCCTGTTGTTATTCAACAAAAAATTAAAAAAAAAAAAAGCATAATAAATTATTTAAAAAAAAATAAAAAAAAAAAAAAAAAAAATTAAAAAAACCGCAACTTAAAAAGGACGCAAGAAAAGAGGAAATGGGCCAAAGAGTAAGAGTAAGTAGGCCGTAAAAGTTGTCTAAAACTAAATAAATAAATAGTCGTTAGTAGGCCTAGTATAATTTTTTTTTTTTTTTTTTTGGTTTTTTTTTTTGATTGACCGATTAATACCGATTAATACGTTTTTTTTTGTGTTTTGTTTTGTTTGTTTGATGTTTGTTTTCAATAAATATTTGTTATTTAGTTAGTTTTTTGTTGTTTTGTTGTATGTTTTGTAGGATAAAAAAAAAGCGCGAGCCGTCACCCGGCGATTCTGAGGTCAAAGTCAAAGCAATGCAATGCTATCGGTCAACAATGCGCTCGTGTGTTGGCATAGCAACGACATTCCAAGCATTCCGATGCCTGGCCCGGACACATTTTGGCTCACGGACACATTTTGGCCTGACAGAACCACTTGTTGATTGTTGTGGGGTTAATGCCTGCTGCTCTTGCAGCAGAGAGGGCCTCTGGTTTTCTTTGACTCAGGTCAGGATTTCTCTTCAACAAATTCTCAAACCAATACTGCTCAGCCATTTTAGTTTTGTCTGAAAATCCAAGCAGTTTGTTTCCCTTAGCACACTGGTATGCAAGAGACTGTACCTCCTTCCATCTAAGTGGGAATCCTCTTTTAGTAAGGGCCTTGATTAGGTCAACTAATTCTGCCTCACTTTATTTCGGAAGCACTGGGTTCCCACCAGAGGCATGTTTGTAGCTTTGTACATAATCTTTGACCCTTCTTAAGGAGAGTGCTCTTTGGCACGTTCCACGCATGTGCAAGCATTCTAAGATGAGGAGCCTGCCCTGAATCTACCTGCTCCCTATACTCCAGTATAACACCTTTCATTCCGTCTTCACTCTATTGATTCAACCTTTTACCTGGCTGCTGCCCTGGCCTATTCTTCCCCCTTTCCTTTCCTCTCTTTTTTCCCTGCCATTCGCTTTTCTGCCATTAGATTCTGAAATACATGGATGCTATTATCATCATGATGATTATTCTTATCACTACAAATTTCTGTCCTGAAGTTATAGAATCTAAGTTTGGTATTTAGCATTATAAGCCCTGTTAAAAGGTTATTTACGATCATATACAACGGTCCATATCAATATTTTGACGAACTTTGCAGTCTTGAGATATATTGTTTATTGCTCATGTCACAGTTAACTTACCCAATGGATCAGGACGGGTATATAGAAAACCCTTCAAAAAAACACCATAAACTCTCGTTTTCAAAAAGGGGAAACTCACCGAGTGGTCACTGTTGTCCGTTGATGTTCTGACACAAAAATTGTCACAAAGTATGCTTCGTATCGGGTTTTATTTATCATTTTATTCAATCCATTGACCAGAAGTTTACAAACGGATGGCTGTACAACGACTGAAAATAGTTATATAAATCTTTAAACGGTTATTTACATGTTTTAAATGTAAACGTAAATTACAAGACACCAGTGACCACTTGGCGAGTTTCCCGTCTTTGAAACCAAGAGTTTATGGTGTTTTTCTATATGCCCATCCAGATTCATTGTGTAAGTTAGCTGTGACATGAGCAATAAACAATATATCTCAAGACTCAATATCTCAAGTTGTATATGATCGTAAATAACCTTTTAACAGGGCGTATAATGCTAAATACCGAACTTCTCCTTTAAGCTAAATAAACTGGTTCATTCATGTGACCGTACGGTATTCAAACATATTATTTGTAATGGGACAGGGGTTTTATTCAATTGAAATCTTAAATAATGTAAGTAGAATTATATTTTATGAGAGACACATAAGAAGGAGATTTCCCCCCATTGAAATTACTTGAATGGCTGTCCCAGTATTCCAGTAATACACTGTCCCAGTTTAACAATATACTATTGGCAAACTGGGACAGTGTGAAAATCGCATCCAAAAAAAGAAAAAAGATGAATATGAACGTGATTTTTAAAAGGTCTGATTCACTATTACATCACAAAACAAAATATAGAACAACTACAAACTATCCATCATGTTTTACATTTTTATAACATTATTTACCTCAGAAGGCTATGTCTTTTTACTAGCCATTGTACTTCACTACACTGCTGTTCAAATACGATATGACACGCCCCCGGATATGACGTCAGAACCACAGAAACCCTATTTTGTCATCCCATACTTTATTATGATTAAAGTAGTGCTGATTTTTTGTAATGGCATTATATACATATAAAGATAAAGATGATGAAGCGTATGTTTCCCACTTTACCTGTATTCACCAACTTACTATAGATCAGATGGTAGTCAAACCATTTGCTGATGCAAAAATACATATTTAAATAATTTAATTAATATCATGTGCGACGGTTATTCGACTATGGGTTGAACTGACGACTACATGTCGACTAAGCAAATCTTTGGTCGGGGGCAACCCTACTGTTACTATACTATATAGAAGACATTACAGAATATTAGTATATATGAGAAAGTACTTGTATTTATATTTAGAGAACATAACATGCATGAAAAATGCACAACCATCGATTCCTTTTTATGATACAAACATGTTTTGAAAATATATGATAAATACATGCAGAATGTATTTTTTACCATTCAATCAGTGTTGCTGTATAATTTCTTCAGCATAAGAAATCTTCATAAAATCAAGACTGTGTCTTTTGTGATACTGTATGCTTCTGGATGCAACACTTCCAAGTGGGATCCTGCCCATATTATGTGTGTACATTTATAAGATTCATTTACAGATAATATTTGGATAACCTTTCCATTCTTTATATATATATATTTTTTTTTATACCTTCAATATTCTTACTCACACAAAATAAGGTTCCATAATTGAATATGGCCACAAATGATAGGATCTTATAAAAGCTTTAGAAATTTAAGTCCACAGTATTATTCTCAAGTCACCGTTTTGTTCTGTATATGTGAGCCTAGACAGGAACATTTAGGGCTCTATTGTCCAGCTGGTGCATGGCGGGTAGCGAGCAAGCACATTGGCGAAGTGACATTTCCGCATGTATTTTCACGCTCCTGAGCCCGTTGGACTCGCCGTGTGCCGGAAGTGGAGGAGAGTCACTGGTGGAGGTGTGTCAGTCCAGATCGAGCAGTGAACCTGAAAATTTGGGGCTTTATTTTCCGGCCAGTGAAGAGCCATCACTGGCGAGGTTGCAATTTTGTCATGAATTTGCACGCGTCTGGGCCCGTCTGGTAATTTTATGACTCGCCGTGCGCTTAAGTGGGAGGAAAGCCGCTGTTGGGGGGTATGTCCGGCAAGAGGGAGCAGTCAAGTTCAATTTCACTGGAGCGGAATGCAATTTTGGGATAAGAGTAGACTGTGATTCGCGCTTGCACTGCCTGCATTTTTTCACGCGTATTTTTCCGGATGATTCTAATCATTATTAGTTGGTCTACGTTTATGACAATGTTTGTTAAGACATATGTGTTTTTGACGTGTTAACATCGCAGAGTAATTTTTTGTGCCGCAGTGTCAGACGTTGCTTCGTGACACTTGAATGATATCCCACCCTCTGCTACTGTCTTTACAATGAAAAAGACAGTGTTCAACATCGTGACTCTTTGCAAATATTTTTTGCTACACCACAATCAATAGGACAATCTACAATTTGTGGTTCATAGCTATATGGTCGTACCACAATATTATCGTTTTTAAATGTTAACTGGAGAAATTGAGCAAAAGAAAAGCAACGTGCATTTTGTGTAATGTTAGCTTGAGCGCATTCATGTGAAGGGGAGTTGAAATCTGCAGGGCAGTCGAAAAACAGCACACTTGCCTCAGCAGAATTGACCTGCTCTTCCTCCTCCACATTTTTTTTACAAATCTATCCAAGGAACGTTTCAATTTTACATTTAATTAATCTCTTTTCTTTTTCTTGTTTCTTTTTTATGCTCCCGAGCTGTAGAATACATTCTGAATTTGTCTCTGTGTCTGCTGTTTGAGCTTGCCACGTAAAAAACAACTTTAAGCAAACTTGAAAATATCATAGTTATCGTAGTTATACAGCGTAGGGACGTAGCCTATAGCTACTTCCCACATAACGTAAATTTTCCAAAATACCATTTAGGCTAAATGTATTTCCGTTTGTCTGGGTGTGCTTCACAAATATATATAGGCTATTTAAGATAAATATTATTGTATAAAAAAAGAAGAAAAAAAAAGGTTGATATTTAAATGAATTTCCCCTCTCACCGCGAGGCCCTGTGAAGTGTGAGACCTGTCGCACCGGTTGCCCCCCCAAAAAAAGATGGCCCTGATTATACTGCACTGTGGTCCCAGGGGTACTGTATAATTTCTTACACCGTCTGTAATGAGAAGAACGACAAACTTGGTGCATACATCCACTTTTATTGCACTCATAGCGATAAGTACCTCTTAACTCAATTACATTCAATGAAATCAATGCAAAATAGATAGCCTATCGTCTTCCAATGCAGAATCGTACAAAAGTCGCTAATACACGTGGCGAGGAAAATGGGATATGCTGCATGGGAAAAATAGATAAATGATAAATGAGTTTAGTGACTTTTGTCGCCTTTAAGATTCCAGTAGTCAGAAATTGACAGTGGGTGGACTCGGGAGGCCTCCAGACCATGATCTGCTATTGTTTTTCACTAAACCATGTGATGCGGGTTACCCCGACATGGTCAAAACGAGTCCAATGCAAACGGCTGTTAAAAGGACTGAAAAGAGGTAATTTGATTAGCAATGTTGCAGCTGAAGCACACCCACTGATAAATATTCAGCATGACCCAGCCCATTTTCAACCTGCGCAGCGCACTGTGAGCTGTGCGCTCCTCGGCCTCTGGTCCGAAAATAGCAAAATTCAGTTGCCACGCCCAGTGCGCCATACGCTACCCCATTGACTATGATGGCTCGCCGCACGCCATGCGCTTGCCGGAAAATAGAGCCCTTAGCTTCCTTACTTAATTTTTGAGTGCAAGCAACCTCCTCCTTTTCTTTGAGAGCTGATGAGAGAACATGACAAGTCAGGTTCCCCCCTTCGTTTCTTTAATATATGTATTCCCATTCTGGAACTTCCCATGGCTTGGCTTCAGCTAGAACTGAGATATCAATATGGATACCCGACAAACACAGTTGCGTTGCTGAAACGTCCCTTTTGCAATGTACAACCTCCCAGCAACATAGAAGTTAAATTCCAAAGTGACATTGCCAAGACTCAGGTGCATCTGTATGACTGCTGTCACCCCAATAGAGTCCTGTATCTCCTTTAATGCACTCAACTATATTACAAGTCATAAAAATAGATTTGATGTGCTTCGAATGGGGGGTAAGGATGGGTAATACTCAAAAAAGAACTCAACGGTCACACTATAAAGTATTTAAATGACAAGGTTTGTGTGGGGGCACGGGGGGTGCATACTTGTAGGATACTTTCTAAATTTGCTGCATTTCAATTTAAGTCAATGCTGTATCCAAACTATAGCCAAGATGTGCTCTTAAGTAGAAACTTGCAAAAGCAGTTACAGAGCACAAATCACAGAGCGGACAACTTCAAATGCGTTGAGAGGATACAAGAGTAATAAGGTGTTACATTTACTGAACTTCTAAAAATATTTACATTCTGCACAATAAAAAAATAGGCAAAATATGAAATTAATGTTTTATTTAAGTAACAAAAAAAAGTTTTTCTGTATTAAGAAACGGAACAACGCTCGTCACATTTTCTTGCCTGATTTTGTCACACCTACTTTTCAAAAAGAAAACTCTTTCTGATGATTGCCAAGAATTAAATGTGCTAGGGCTTGAGGTACAGTTTTCTACTCACAGTCACGGTCAATTTGTATCTTGCATAATTTTGCATTGTTCCAGTGCAGTTAGCTTAGTGTCGCACAAGTTTACTTTATTATTTTCAGAAATCTCAGTGTGACCAATTGGCACTTTTCCTCTTCCGTTCTTTGCAAAGCATTTCGAGGATTGTCAGTTTCATTTTCGCTACGATATCTATCGCTTGAGAGCTGATGAAGGAAGAGTTCCCATGTCGATATCACAACCTCACTCGACTGCCAAAACTGACACCAGATCAGCACTAAGACTTTTAAACATGAGCCTACGACAATCTCAGTGAGAATAGGACACTGTAAAAATAAATGGTGAAAATAATAAATTAACGTTAGCCCTTAAGAAAAACTTTAAAAGGAAATGGTGTGAATTATATAAATTATATTAATAATGTCGGTGCTTAAATATATGTGATTAATCCTTTACAGATTTTCATAAACCTTTAGCATTTTGTTAACGCTTATAGCGATTGATGGTTAGAAATAGGCACACCACTAATGGATTACAAACCGATTGAATTAATGAACACAAGTGACTTTGGGCCTGATCTTATGCTTGAGATACACTTAGATAACTCATTTCAGTTCAGCGCTTCCTCCCCTGCTGGGTGACTTACTAGGGATATGATGTGCACTTGGGGTGGAGTCTCACTCAAAAGAAGGGCTGTGTCTGAATCAGAGCCCTATCTACTGCGCCCCGTCTCCAGCATGCAGTGTACTGACAGACGTGTGCTGTTTAATGTGCACTGTGTAGCACGCGACGTGCAGTACGGAAAAAATATCCACCATACTATTTTCCAACTGTACTGCGGAAGTGTCGTAAGGTGCTACGCCTTTGGCCTCACCCTTGCATGGCCATGTCAACATGTTTTTTTTTGTTGCCTCATTTTTTAAAACAACCTTTTTTGCGCGTCATATTTATGCGACCGAAATGTTTGTGTACTTCTTGAAAAGCGTGTTCCCAAATATACTCAGCGAAACCCCAGAAGTAAGTGTATCATACGGGGGGTTTAAGTATATTATATTTAGAGAAACTTTTGCCTACTTAACGACTTTCTCATCCTTTCTACTCAACAAGCCTACCTAATAGTATGGAAAGGTGATTCGGACACAAGTAAAAGGTGTGTCCCACTGAAGTCTGAGTTACGCATATCCTGGCTTGAGACCTGCATGCTTTTCATCCCGTTTTATCTATGCAGTATTTTCTGGTACTTAAAGATGGAATAGACAGGGCAATCGGCCAGCATATGGAATTACAGCTCAATGGATTATACAGCTCAGTGGATAACAATGGGTTTGCATGCAATACTGACAAAATTGATTCAACAAATGTAATTTTATGGCAGTTTAGAGTTTTATGTTCAAATGACAGTACGAAGAGAAGTTAAAATGGAATACATTTTTGAATGTTATCACATTTTGTAACCAATTGCTGAACTGTAGCCAATGAATGGATTGAAAATACTGTATACCTCTATCATTAAAAACTAGAATCCAATCTGTGAGTTCCCAGAATGCATTTTTAATAGACACAGTCACCCTTAATGTAAGCCAGCCCAAAAAAATAATAATTCAGGGCTACCTACTGTGAGCAACACTGTGGTGAATCTTGTCTCACCTCCCTCTTTGTCACCGATATTTTACTTACAACAAAATTAAAAATACATGAACTGTTTCATCGGGAAAGATAACAAATGAGTCAGGGCAGAATTTATTGCATAATTCATTGAATGTGCATACTGTTAAATACAAAGCTTTAAAAAATATGTATTGTTAGGGATTTCTTAAGCAAAATCACAAATGTGAGCATGGGATGGGATGAGATGACTGAATTATACTCAGAGCAACTTAGTGCAGACCACCCATTTTCAGCATTAAATGACTGCATTTCCCAAGGGCAAAACACTCAAGTCCCGTATAGCTGGGAGTGAAAAAAAAGCACTTAAGTCCCTCAAGCCGGGATCGGTAAGAGGTAAAAGATGACAGTGGTGACAGAATTCTAACAGAAAAACAAATCAAAGTTTACAAGGGGGTAACAAACTGCACACACAAAGGTCTGAATCACTATCACTTCCAGATATAACATTAAAAAGTAGAAAAGTGTTGCTTAGCAATTAGCAAATGTCAAATAAAGTGCGTAGAATATTTAGAATATTTTGAAATAGTTTTCAAAAACTAACAGCTATGGCAATACCGCCAGCAGTATGTACACTATTAATGACTAAGATGAGATGCTCAAAAAAAGGAATTTGAACTAAAAATAGTATCGATAAGTATAGCAGAGATGACAAGCTGCAGAATCAGCCTTCTGTTCATTTACTTCAAGAGACTTGGTACAGCAAACGATCAACAGTGGAATTGGGTTCTGAGTTGTTTTGTTAGCTTTGTAGTAGCAAGTTACTGGCAACTCTAGGTAAACTGCTTTCATTTGTATAATTTCATATTTTAACAGTCGCCCCCAAGTTTCTTTAACTACTACAAAGTTGTGAACTCATTCTCGATTTCCCCTGGTAAATTCAGGTTTATTCTCCATTTTTGACAATATGGAGGAATGGCACAACCTGATGGCACCCTCAAGGAAAGAACAGAAAAGCTAGTCCGTACAATATGTTTATTTCCTTGTGCTTAGCATGTTTATCTATGTATTCCAATGTTCTACTGATGACAGATATTGATCCACAAATCAACATAATCACACATCTTTCGTAACGCACTGGCAATCACAAGAGCAGAATGTGTCATGGTTACAGTGCCCACCAGTATTATTGGCACCCCTGGTAAAGATGAGTAAAAAAGGTTACCGTTTGGTGAATTAGCTTAATCTCACACTGAAAAAATGCGAAAAATCCAAGCTTTAATTGAAGTGAATTTATTATGAGAAAAAGAAAATCCCTCATCAAGAAATTATTATTTTTAACAAAACCACGTGTGCCACAATTATTGGCACCCCTGTATTTATATATAGAATAAAGTAATAATTTTGAATATTTGGTCGCATATCCTTTGCAGGCCATGACTTCCTGATGTCTGTGACTCAACAACATCAAAAGACCCTTGATATCTTATTTTCTGGTACTCTTACAAGCGATACTATAACATCTCTGCATTTGAATGGATCTCTATGGGAATTGGGGGGTGGGACTAGATTTAGCTGGATTTTGATTTGTGGATCACATATTTTGTATAACAGAAATTTAAACAGAAATTTAAACAGAAATGATGAACATGAATTAAAAATGTATTTTTAAGTTCTAAATGATAACACATTTCATGTTAGATTTTATGTAAACATGTTTTTTTAATTCTTCTGAATCTGTTTACTCACAATTTTTGTTCACAGTGCAGTCAGTTAATTTAGCAATTAGTTGTGAGTTTTATATAGACAGTTAATTTCCCTATTTACTTATCCTCAACACTTTCCCTGTTGGCAGTAAAATTTCCTCGACAAAATGGTGGGTGAAAAAATTTATGAACCAGTTTATTATTTATATGCAAACAAACAATGTGTTAAGCATGTCTTACAATCAGCAATTATATTTTGACATAATAACAGCTGCCCATGCCAGTTTAATAGTTAGAATATGCAGTACGTTTGTCTTATTCTCTAAGGGAAATGATAGCACTAATATGTATGGTCTTGGTTTTCTGACCATTTCCACAGATAAGATTAAATAAATAAGTATATGTAATGGCATGTGCATGGTTTTACAATAGAAGCAATTAATTAAGTATTCAAATGGACCTTAACCGGGTCAGATAAGGGAAGAGCTCACAAATCTCTCTCCTTTTGCTCACATCCATAGCTATTTATAAGCATCCACAAGCGTAATATCAAAATGCTTATATATGCACCAATTGGGGTTAACATGTATTACCATTTGCATTGTCTGACAGATTTCCTAGCTTTCACTTGATGAAACCTTCCTGTGCCCATCCTACAAGTATGCACTGTTTGTATTGTATTTGTACAAGTATGCACTGTTTGTATTGTATTTGTACAAGTATGCACTGTCTGTATTGTATTTGTACAAGTATGCACTGTTTGTATTGTATTTGTACAAGTATGCACTGTTTGTATTGTATTTGCCCAAGTATGCACTGTTTGTATTGTATTTGCCCAAGTATGCACTGTTTGTATTGTATTTGTACAAGTATGCACTGTTTGTATTGTATTTGACAGACTCTCAGGAAAGTGTGACAATCTTAAACAAATGAAGTGCCTGCACCTGAGACAAAGCTAATGCATGTCTTTATATATCTATTTTTATTTGTGCATTTGCTGAGTTTTATTTGTGCATTTGCGGAAGCAGAGAGGATCTATTTAATAAAGTGTCAGTTCTTTAATGTCCACGATAATGCATTTTGTCCATCTTGATAACTCCAGATATCAATCACGGCAAACCTAAGGAGGCACTGGAATTACTAAATAAAGAATTTAAAATGATCTTTGAACCAGAAGCCTGCAGCAGAGGGCTATGGCAGAGGGAGAATACCATATCACCATATTACTATATAATTTATATTCTGAAATTCAGTAAAGTAAATAAATGCCTGTAATTACTCGATCCCAAACATAAAAAGGGAACTCACAATTTGATTGAGGCCACAACAATAAAAAATGAATAAAGAGCAATACAAATTTGACACATAAAATTACACAATATAAAAAATGTATTCAATAAAGTCATAATCATTCAGAAATAAAGTATGTATTAAAATATTAATGTGGAACTCCAAATATACAATATTCAAGGATCTTTCTCGTAATTAGCATTTACAAAGTCCATCATACTGGGTGTTCTGCCAGATTGAATTTCTCAAAGGTAAATTCAGTTTGCATTTGATAAACTCATGTTGCTATTCATTTTATTCTGCCTTTGCGCTGTTAAATAGGATCTGACAATTACATCAATATTGGGTGCTGCAGTCACATGTAAGTGCTACCACTCTGACAGACCCTCGATTTGGAATGAAAGTACATTCACACTCATGCTGGCAAGCATGCTTTCAACGAGACATCTTCTCAGCCATACTCTCCTCTCATACTTTACATTCAATCTTCAATGCCCATTATGCCCCTCGTAAGGTATTAAATTACCTTTCAAGTGCTTCTGCAAATTAATTCCTAATTGCAAATTAAGGCTCTTCATTGACATTCTATTTAACATGTTTGATGAATTTAACTGTTGGTGTAATGCTGTGATATGACTTCACATACAAAAAATAAATAAATAAATAAAAAGGAGAAAATGGTAAGCATTGTGAATATCTTGGGTGTACTTTAAAAAAATACAAGTCCTAAAAATACAAATTTTCTTTCTGATGGCCACATTTGTTTATATATTTGAGTGTAATTATACATAAGGTGCCACTGACAACTGGCGATTGGCAATATGAGGTCCTGAGAGCCTGTGTGCCTAAAAACATATATTTGTCTCCAAGCAACCATCTGAGCATATGGCCATCTCTTTGAAACGCTGCAGAGAGGTTACAGTTGAGTTTCAGGATAACGTTCACACTACGCATTCACACTATGCAGAAATGCGAACCATCTTGATATGTTCGATAATTTAAAATGGTTTTTCCTTCGCAATTGAAAGTATTCCTTTTGAACACATCATGAGTGTGTTCTTGCTTCCTCACAGTGTATCAAACAATTGATTTTGACACACCAAATGTTTTGGCTATGTCTCTGATCTATTTCTTCAGATTCTTCAGCATCAGGATGGCCTGCTTTACTGGCATTGACACTTATTTGACCCGCATGTTGAGAGACAACAGCAACAACACACTCCAAATTCCACACCTAGAATTAACCCTAGACCTTGTATTAGCTTTCATATATTTATACATGACGCATGATGTAAAACATATTTATTTTGCTGTGATACATAGATATGCAGATGCTGGCTGGATATTGTTACAGTAGCATAATCTGTGTGGATCCCCTACAGTAATTATACCCAGGGCTTCTGGTATTGCACTTGAATGTGATTGTGCTGGACCTGTTCTTATGGTTGGCAGATTCCATTAAAATACTAATGTGCCATTCGTTTGCACCAACCTTTGCCCCTGAATGAGCAATCCAGCTTCGGAGTGCTGAAAAGAAGTATACAAATAACAACTTCATTTAACATGCTTTTGCCACTTCAACACAAACAGTCGCTGAGCGAACAAACTGCTTATATATTGTGCTGACTTTTTGCACTGTGACAATTTGGCCCATTATCTGAGTATATGCCAATCTATGCAACTTTCCAGCACAGAAACTGAATCATGAATTCATAAATAACGGCCAGTACAGCAAAATATTTAAGGGCAAAATATTCCACATGAGGAATGTCATTCACAAAATGGAATATGTAGAATAACACTGGTATTAATGAAACCAGGTTTGTGCCACAGAAATACATGTTTTAGTTTTGAAGATTATTTTCTGTCATTCGTTTTCAATGACGAAATAATGCATCACCGAGCAACGGTGGAGCCTGAAACAAAGATTTAAGATTGTAGTCTGCGATTTCATTTTCATCAGATCGCATGCACTTCCCCACCTGAGTGAAGAAAGAACGGATGGTGACATTGATTCGAAAAGGTCAACGATGAAAAGAACATATTTATCACAGTGTGCATTGTGACACTGATGATAGAGAGGCCTTTATTTTTAAACCGGCTGACAGAACCTGACTTGACAGGGTGGGAGAAATCTGCCTTCCGGGGATGTGCGCCGGAGATTGCTTTACTAAAGTCAATCAGCAAGTTTCACATGTAAATCACAGATTGACACAGGAATTTGTTCACCTGCCAGCTGTCAGTCACGTTCAGTATGTCCCGTCCTGTCACTTCTGCATGAGTAACAGACTACGCCATCATTGTTTACAAATGGCCAGCATCATAGAGCATATGAAGATAAATAAGAAATATATGGCTTTTAGCTGGATATGGTGAATGTGGAGTGGGCTGAAATGTTAGTAAAGGTATCAATCTCAGTGGAAGGTATATAGATACTTACTTTTCAGTTGGTTAGTTGCGAGCACAGTGGTCACATGTGTTGTGATTTGGCTTTTGTTTTACTGTAATCAATGGTATTAATTTTGTATCCAACACACATATTAATTATTCAATATACACTAAATAGCAAAGTCCCTGGAATAATGATGATTTTCATTACTTGTTTTGATAAATCATTTCATGAAAACAAGAGACAAATTAATTATTACATTTTTCTAAATCAGATTGTACTTCTGCAACTAAGCATTTGAAATGTGGTGTTCTTTGATTTGTAGAACTTTTCTATACATAGTTATGAAAAGAATAAACAACCACATTTGACCTTAAAGTCAAGAATGTAATGTTTTCTGACATGCCTGTCAATACCGTCATATAAAATTTGATTATAAAATGTGTCTCTCTAATGTGCACTGGGCCAAAGGCTACGCTGGTCATTTTCCCCGGTGTAAAAAGTACGGTCAGCTGGAGCAGTCCCACAAGACTGCCAGCTGTCAATTTGATGCTTACATTTTCTTTTTGTGCTTTTTTTCCATTTCAATAAAAAATAAGTGAAATGTTCAGAGTGATCAAATGATAAACAATAAGAAAGCAAAATGATCTTCTACTACTTCACAGTTGCATACATAATGGACAAAATGTCATGGATTATTATTATTATTATATATATATATATATATATATATATATATATATATATATATATATATATATATATTGTTGTTGATGTTGCTGTTAGTATTTATAGTAGTATTTATTACATCATTATTGATATATTATTCTTTTTAATCATATTATTCTGTAATAATAATATTAAATAGATGAATACATTTTCATACATGGGTTCAAACTGAAGTTTTATTACAATATAACATTAATTACCATAATATTAATAATAAATAACAATGACAATTAAGAGTTGGCATGCTAATACATTTGTTAGACCTGTGAATAGTAAAGATTAATAGAGGAGGCAGAAAATTTAAAGGCTGCTCATCCTGTTGGTAATTCTATTCAACAGAATAATATTGTATTATTGTATAATATTGTATTGTAATATTGTCTTGTTTTATACATTATACTAGCTGACTGGACAAGTGATAACACTAAAGGTACGTGGCTTTTAAGGCACAAAGCACTCACTTTGTGGAATATAGCTGTACCGTGTAGCCTAGACATTGCATTCCCAAACGTTAGACACATAGATTGGAAGGTGTATTTGTTTAAAGGCTTTTACAAGTCTAGATAGTTGTGTTTCACTATACATGTAACTGTAATATGCTCATTTTCTGAAGAAAACTAATATCATAATAGACAAGCTCTCAGTTTGAAGGCGATATCGATAGCAAGTTCTTAACTTTATTTTAAAATGAGCCTACAATCATTCGTTCAAGTATCAAAGTACGCCCAATTCACATTATCAACACATCCTCTTTGACCTCTGGCAGCCATATGGTTTTGTCTACTTCCAAAATCTTGAATCAGTTTTGAAAAAAAATTGGATCCTGAATCCAATAAAACTAGATTGGTTTAAATTGGACATAACACTCAGGAGACAGACCTAACTTTCTGTTGATGCAGCGGTTCAAACATGACCTTCGGCTATTTTAGGAGTGTTTGGCCATTTTGACCTTTTGCGATTATAATATTGCTGCGGCCAAAATTGTAATTGCGAATAATATAAAATGAATTGTGCAGCCCTAGCAGTGACTCTTGTATACTTTGTCTATGGTGTTTCAGTGGCATAAGATGGCAGACTACACATCCACAACAAGTGGCAGGAGGGTCAGACATAGTTGTTCATGGTGGTTTGTGGGATGTTTTCAGTTTTCTATGTTCCTCTTTCTCTAAGTGCCGATCAGTCTTCCCTTTGTCAAGCTTATTTGGGGCTCACCTGAGCAACCTCACCTCACTATGGTTTGGAATTGCTCTTGACATTAAACTTGCTCTTACAATTGTTGACTCCCTGGATGAGAGTGGTCATTCTGAAGCATAGCCTAAGTGCACTGATGTCTCCTCTGACTAAAAAAAAAAACAAGCTTGGCAATTTAACCTTGAGAGGAGAGATAAATGCTACCAGTGAATCTAAATGAGAAAATGGGAAACACTAAGAGGCTTTCATGTGCGCTTTCATATATTTCACAGATGCAGACAGGTACAGCCTTTTGGCATTTATACCAGCTCTGCGTTGTGTGCAAGTCTACCATCATCATGCTTGACATACAAATCATTTCCCCTCAGAGCTGGAGAATTAAACCAATTTTCTTTACTCAGAAAACACATTACAAACTGACAAAAACGGTGACATCTGTTTTTTTCAAAACACTTACTTGCATGTGAGATCTATGTGTGAATTTTTAGACCACATTTTTAGTTGAGAAGTTCAAATGATGCAAGATATCATTGTTGGTCCCCCCTCTTTGCTGCTATAACAGCCTCCACTCTTTTGGGAAGGATTTCCACTAGATGTTGGAACATTGCTGCATGGATTTGCTTCCATTCAGCCAGAAGAGCATTAGTGAGGTCGGGCACTGATGTGGGGCAATAAGGCCAGACTTGTAGTCGGCTTTCCAATTAATCCCAAAGGTGTTTGAGGTCAGGGCTCTATGCAGGCCAGTCAAGTTCTTCCACATCATCCGATCTCAACAAGCCATTTCTGCATGGACCTCGCTTTTTTGCATGGAGGCATTGTCATTCTGAAACCGGAAAGGGCCTTCCCCAAACTGTTGCCACAAAATTTGTAGCACAGAATAATCTTTAATGTCATTGTATGCTGTAGTGTTAATATTTGCCTTCAGTAGAACAAAGGGGCCTAGCCTGAACCATGAAAGACAACCTCAGCCCAAGGGGTGTCCACATACTTTTGGCTATATAATTTATGATCCTAAAAGGTGGTCATCGTGGAAGCCTTACTGCCCTGTGTGATGCTGCAGAGCATCAGTTAACACAGAGGCCAGTGGGGTGGCGGGTAGCTGAGTGCTAAATGATTAAAAGTGAGAAAAGCATTAGTCTGAATCTGATGATGCTCGGACGGCGTGCGACCAGCGCTTTAAACCTGCTTCTTAAGTCATCCTGACAAGCACCTCAAACAAAGTCAATCACTCCAGGGGAAGTGGTCAAAACAAAAAAACCTTTGGTTACAAGAGAAGCGTACCAAACTTAATCACCAACTCCTATTGCCACTCAGCATTACGAAGATGGATTGTGGGTAATGGCCCCGCAATGGATTGCTTTCCTGGCTGGGGACAGACTTGCAGCACTATGTTGCAGTGCTTAAATCAGCACCAATCATGAACATCTTTTGTCCTAGGAGCCATCTCATTACTGCAGCTTTACTAATGAAAATTCAACACCAGCACAACGTGGTGGTACAGCTTCAAAACATCACATAAAAAAAGTTCTCTCATGGTTGTTGTTTTTGTTAATGGCACCACAAACAGTATGTTCTTGTGATTAACCTACTGCGTTATTGTCTTTGGGAATTGAGCCTGTTTGCCGAGATGGATCCTGATTGGCCAATGATGTCAGGAACATGAGAAACACATTGAGGAGATCCCACAGAGAAGGCTGTAGACATGCTTTGTGATAATCGTCATGGACAAACAAGCACAATCTCTTAGCCTCCCCATCTGCTTCCAACCATGCTGTTTATAAAAGATCTAATAGTCTGAGCTGCTGGTTCCCTCTATTCACTCCATTTTCCCTCCATCTGTCTCATTTATTTCTTCTCCTGCATTTCCAATTACAACATTTGACCCATTGAGCTCCACCCTGTCAATCCCAAAGCCCCTACCCTTAATGATGATCGCCAACAAGCATGGTTTGTTCAACCAGTTGGTCTTCTATAACAGGGAATTAGCTTTTCTTAATGAAAATCATGGGACAGTGGTACTGCTTAACTTGTGAAAAATATTAGACAACAGAAACGCAGTTTAAAACAATATTAGACAGAACATAAACACTGTTTAAAAGCTTGCCGGGCTCCTGTCATGCAAGGCTGGTGTGTGTATGCTGGCTTCAGGTGTTTCGGCACATAAGGTGATAGTTCACCATACAAAGTTATGTAACTGATTGTTCTTACTTTGAGAAACTAAATTTTGACCTGGAAATGTGGAAATGACAACTGCCCAAAGTATATATATATATATACAGCAGTGGCAGCTGCTGAGCTGAAAATTGAGGAGGCAGAAAACTTAAACTGATTATTGGTCTCAATCATTTTCCAATCATTTTCATTGATTAACAATAGGCTACAGCGTTTAATTCACAAATTACTCAAGGCCATGAAATGTGGCCAGTTCTCCTCAATTAGGCTATTAGGCAAGTAATGAAATTCTTTTAATTTGCGTCGCAAAATTGTGCACATTGTAATCAACATTATAATTGTGGATACATCTGCTCTATGTTCTCCACACTCAAATTTCGAGAATATTCATGGTTATCATAACGATCTTAAAGCTTATTTTTATTGCAGGTTGTGCTTTTCTCGTAAAGTGTACTTTTTCTTTTAATCTCCCGAAGATCACCTGCAAATTATTATTCAGATCGTTGGCACACTTGTTAATCAAGGAATAAATCAGTGAATTTTATCAGGAAAGTTTTCTGCCTCTTCAATTTTCAGCTCAGCAGCCGCCACTGATATACAGTATATATACGTATATACAGTATATGTGACCAGGTCCATATTTCGGATACGTGTTTCAAAATGTGATTTTTTTCTTCAGTTTTTCATCTTATATTAAAGTACAGAATCAGAGCTACAAAATGAGTTATCACTTGATGAGATATGAGGTAAATATTTTTGGAGGTATGTGACCTGCTCTATCATAATCGGTCACACTGACCCCCAATTAATTGTTTCAGCTTTATATACTTCCAGAAAGAGATAAAGCTAAATATCAAGCAAATTATGTCCCATTACATTTTGAGTGCCACCAAACCATGTTTTTGGAGAGAAAAAAATGCCTTCAGTTACGTTTTTAGCCAAAAAAGACGATGTTTTGTTGCTATGTGTGACTGGACACTGCTGGAGTTGAGTTAACACTGGACATTTTCCTGTGCAGGTGTTATAGTTGGACTAAAATTTTGATAAACATTTAAATTAATTTTTTGATGAACAATTCAAAAGATATTGGATCAGATTTACACTGAATTAATGAGCACAAGGTCAGCTTGATCATAGTTATATCTAATGTATGCACCTATTGACAATATTCCAGTAAATAACTGCCCCTCTTGTAGTCATTGCTCTTTCTCCTAATTCTTGAATCACATAAATTAATTAGGGACATAAAAAAGAGAAACATGGATAGATAATGCTGTTAAATATTTTGCCGCCATGAATGAGAATTCACGCTTGAATTGCAGAACCACGCTGACCCACGATTGGTCTGTAAGAGTGTTCAACACAATTAGCCTAATATAATGCTTTCAAATGCTTTTCAAATCATTGACAGACACAAGTACAATGCACAAAATATGCAAAGAAAATGTTATATGCAGCTAGATCTATGTGTCTGGCATACAACTATTTAACTTACAACTTGAATACATAATTTTTTATCTCCAGCACAATTGGATGGTAATTTAAGTAAAAATATGTGGCCTTATTGCTACGAACCACACTCTGTGTCCCAGCAGACATTTACATTTTAGGCATTTAGCTGACGCTTTTATCCAGAGCGACTTACACACTTACTCACTGAAAATAGAGCTTTGTATAACTACAAGCTTGATAAAAAAGCAGCATATTCCAAGCCATTGTAACTTTGGTGCTTGAATCCAAGCATGGGTTTTCTCGATGCTCCATCTGGAGCTGAGAAAGGTCATTTTGAAACTTAAGAAATTCCATCTGCGCAGTCTGCCCAATGTGAACAGAAAAGATACGGACTGGAAACTGCTCCTGCAACTATTTTTATTTCACTGAAATAAAAAATCCAAAAACACATAGGCATATTGAAATGGCAATCCATCACTGAGAGATGTGTCAGATTTATGGCTTAACTCAGCAATATAATATTCCCACGTTCCAGCTGGAAAATCTGCTTTTTCGAGTCCAAGTTTTCTGTTGTGACATCTAACAGACGGGGGAAAGTGCTCGAGATCTCCCTTAATTTTGTAAGTGCTTTACTTTCACTGCAGAAACAATATTCCATTGATGCTGTAGCCTCATGCTGCTGTGAAAGGTTCATATTGTGTTGTCATATTAGTCACACAAGATAAGCCCGGCACACAATGAATCTTGCGTATGAAGTGTAGAGTCTTTATTCTGCCTCTGCTGTGGAAATGAGCCAGTTAAACATACTGGGTAATGCAGGGTGTAGGTTTCATTCTATTGATGTATACCCATTGTCAGTTACCTGCTTTACAAGTTCCCCATAAGCTCTTTATAAAAGCTAATAAACTGCATGTAAACCATTGTAAAGGTTTATTAACCATCTGCGAGCTGTTTATAAACCATTAATCACATGCTTTTACTAATGTATAAATACAATAACAAAACTATTTGCTTATGGTTTATTAAACAGACCCATAAATAAACAGTGACCCATTTGTTCCTTGCACTGACATTTTGGGTCATTAAAGGCGAGACCAAATAGCCATATCTCTTTTACCTGAGAGGAAGTCAAGTAAAAGGATGTATTTTCATGGGTGAAATCATCAACAATGGTTATTCATAGAGACTAATTAAGTAACAGGGGTCATTACATGATTTTTCAGAATTAATTATGTTTTTTATTGTGTTTCTCGTTCATCGGGACAAGCTTTGAGATTGACTCAGCTGCATGTGTCTAGCTACACATATAAGTGATAAATAAAAAAAGCCTTCAAATAAAATAAGTTTAATATCTCTGATAAAAAAAACTTGAACCTATCATGCATAAAATTGTGTTTCAAATTCTCCTGAAGATCACCTTATCTCTTGCCCCTACACTTAAAACAACAAGTTTCAATAAACAGCCTTGAGTGGACAGATTTGATTTGATCATTGATAGACATAATTTACACAATGCATTTATTTGTATGCACTTTTGTGTGCTATGCCACGTCTGATGAGTTATGCACTTTTTCATTCACTTTATCCATTGTTATATTAATCATAAAAGAGCTGTCACGGTTAATAACTGACTAATCTAAGCATTTTGTGTGTAAGCATGCAAACTCAGACAGGTGCAAGTGTTAGAAAGGCATAGCTGAACCATTTCAGGTGTTTTAATAGTACTAACACGGGCAGTGTAAGATGGGGACCAAGGGACCATAACTCTTTACTAAGCTTTATTTCCCCATTTCTGCTGCCATTGCTCCATTATTAGATAAATCCATTCCAAGTGTTTAATTAGATTTCCAATTTTTCATCATACAGATAAAGGTGGTTTGTTGTGAACAAATTAACACAAAATTATTCATAAAGTGTTGGAAATATTACTTTGGGGTTTTGGTCCATAGGTGTTGGGAAATTATTACTTTGGGGTTTTGGTCCATGCTGACTCGAGAGCATCACACAGTTCCTGCAGATAATTCAGCCACAAATGAATGCTGCGAACATCCCATTCCACCTCATTCCAAAAGTGCTCTATTGGATTGAGATCTGGGGACTGTGCAGGCTGTAGGAGGAAGCTGAAGTTACTGTCAGGTTCATGGAGTCAGCTTGAGATGATGCATGCTTTGTGACATGGTGCATTATCCTGCTGGAAGTATCCATTTGAAAAAGGGTAGACTGTGGCCATAAAGGGATGCACATGGTCAACAACAATGTTTAGGTATTAAAGGGCCTGATGTGCACCAAGAAAAAATTCCACACGCCAGTATAGCACCACCACCAACCTGCACCCTTGACGCTAGACAGGATGAATACATGGATTCACACTATTCTGACCCTACTATCTGCATGTCACATCAGGAATCCAGATTTGTCCGTTTTGGTGCAGGGCGGCAGTGTAGTACAATGGTTAAGGAACTGGCTTTGTAACCGAAAGGTTGCAGGTTCGATTCCCAGGTAGGACACTGCTGTTGTACCCCTGAGCAAGGTACTTCACCTGCATTGCTTCAGTATATATCCAGTTGTAAATGGATAGTATGTATAAATGCAAAAATGCTGTGTAAGTCGCTCTGGATAAGAGCGTCTGCTAAATGCCTGTAATGTAATGTAATGTAATGGTGATCACATGCCCACTGTAGCCTCATCTTTCTGCTCTTAGCTTGACGCATTGTGAATTGAGAGATGCCCTTCTGCACAGTATTATTGTAAATGGCTGTTACTTCAGCATTTGTGGCCTTTCTGTTAGCTTGAACGAGTCTGTCTGTTTTCCTCTGACCTCTCTCATTAACAAGGTCTATGTTTTTTGTTTATCACACCATTTTAGTTGCACAATCATTTGAGCAGATTCCTGAGAGGCGAACAGGTCTGAGCATGACCGAACCGTCGCCATCTCCTCCACCACTTAGGGGTGGAGACGCCATTCGCTGGGACGAATCTCTTGGCGAGACAGAACATCTGCTGTACCATTCCGAATACCTGGTAGGTGTACGGCACTTTCAAGGCTGTTGAGGTGTTGTCTGACCTCACAATCACATGCTTGCCCCGCAGCACGAGCAAGAAGTGCCTTAGTGCTAGAAACACTGCTTGGAGTTTGAGCACATTGATGCTGTCCGACTGATGTGGTCGTGACCATACTCCCTATGCTGGGCAGTGCTAGCAGACAGCCCCCCAACTGGTCAGTGAAGTGTCCGTCGTTACCACCACGCGTCATGATGGTATAACCCCCATCCGGAGCCCTTATTTAAAAAGCTAACTCGTCGCCATGGGCGGAGTAGCCGACAAAATTGACGCGTCACCCAGATTCATGTGTGACGGCCCCTCTTGGGGTGCAGCGACATGGCCTTCAACCATAGTTGGAGTGACCTGGCTGTCAGGAGGCACGACTACTGAGGTGGCCGTGATTAGGCCCATAGCCTCTGAAAAACCCGCATTTCGAGGACCCGGTTCACTCTGAACTGACACACCGCATTGAGCACAGTAGCTATACGACAGGGCATCAATGATGCTTTCATGCTCTTTAAATCGAGCAACAGTCTGATGTACTCGATGGAGTGTATCGGCTAGCTGGCCATAGTTAAGTTGATGCCCAGCCTGGCAATATGTTCCAGAGTCGGGGCAGCGCGTGTGCTCGTCATGCCGTACGACTCAGCACATATCAGCCAATCGTCTAGCTACGGCATGATTCTGAGCCGTTAGGAGGGAGGCACCAGTGACACAACGGCCCTTTTTTTAAAAGGCCTGTGATTTCCTGTCCCAGCCTTCTCGACTGGGCGGGGTCCAGACTGCGTGTGTGTCTGACCCCGGAAAATATTGAGGCCGCTGGTTGAACTGGAAGCGGTAACCTTAAAATTGTGGACAAAAACCCATGGGTCTCTCGTAAGGATTGGATTGGATTCAATTTATTGTCATTTAGCAAGTACAGGTACATGTAAACGAAATGACTCCCAGCTCGCTAGCTGGTCTCTGCGATACTGTCCCACCATCGGCTCTATGGCTTCTCTCATGCGTGATTGGGGCCCTGTTTGGGGGGGTTAGTCTGCCGTCCACTAGCCTGACCGCCAGATTGACCTATAGGTCTGTCTGGCTACTTTAGTGAAAACCTGGCCGGGATATCCGGCAGCTAGTTTAGTGTCATAAATGCGAATGCCTGCAGGGATGCGACACTGATACCCATATATAATAGCAAAGCTATTAGCAGATATTGCATGCAAGTGCATTGGAGGACGATAAGAGTCGTAGCCCCGAACCGAAGTCACAAAGCGTTTCGGGATTCGCACAAGATACAAATAGTCTCACGTCTCTACTCTGCATCGGCGAGAAAACAAAAAGGATTTCCGCATTGACATGCCCCCCTTTATAGGGAGGAATTACGTCACTGCGTGGAGGTCATGACATATTTTGATATGACACTCTGGCATTGAATGAGTTAATTAAATAATTTTATTAATATTATTATTTTAAAACACTGATTTTTTTAGATATTTATTTATATATTATATCACCCAAAATACCAACATGATCTCACAGGAATCCGTGAAATAGCCACGGACATTCGTTTAACTCAAAATCCGTGGTGGGCCCACGGAATCACTGAAATGTCCGTGAAACACACACGGATTTCGCTCCAATACAAGTTAATGACACTCATATCCCGTAATACAAGTTAATGACACTCATATCCCGTGGCTATTTCACGGATCCCCGTTTCAACAACTGAGTGCAGATTTTGCTCAACGGACGTTGTTATCTCATTGGGAAACACACTTTTGATACATTCAGTTCGTTTTTTTGTTTGTTTGCTTGTTTTACATTAAATGTCTTATGTATATGAGTGTCATTAACTTGTATTGGAGCGAAATCCGTGTGTGTTTCACGGACATTTCAGTGATTCCGTGGGCCCACCACGGATTTTGAGTTAAACGTCCGTGGCTATTTCACGGATTCCTGTGAGACCAGGTTGCAAAATACTGATGAAATTTATTTCCTTCATTAATTCATTAAATTTCAAGTACTGAAAATTTTTCACAATAAATTCTTATGTTTCTGATATGTTTTCCATCTTTGCAAATATATTCAAAACAACTACTTTACTTTTACTTTACTTTACTTTTACTTTCTAATTACTATAATGGTTTTATACTGCCTGGAAAACATTTCTATAATATTCTACAATATTCCTAATTAGCTGTCTGAAGTGTTGAGGGATTTTCAGCATTGTCTTTTTCCTTTCTTTAAGTTACTGGTGGCAGAACAGTAAATACCTTAGCATCACAGAATTTTTGCCAATCTGAATTTTTTTTAACCAATTTTTGCCAATCCCAAAAATGAACAGGGGAAGACCCGTGCAAAACATGTCTGTTAAAATGTCTTTACGTCTACTTTCTTCTTCCAATTTATGGCACCAATTAGTAATAATAAAAAAAGTAACTGCCTTTGGTTTTATACCAGAGAGGCAGATCTTGAATCCTTATTGGTTTAATGGAACTGTAGACTACCTCAGAGGCAGGTCTAACCTTATACTCAAGGACCTCCATAATTGGCAATTGCCAATGATAAAAAAATGAGAAATTTGACAGTGATAGATCTCCTGACAATTTTGGATTCAGAAGAGCTGCACAAAAAAAACTTAAATGTAATTCCAGACAGAATATTCATTATAATTGCTTTAAGTCTCTTATGTAAAGTAACATTTTAAAGTCACTGTTTAGTTCAGTTAACTAGGCAGTGGCACAACGGTTCATTTCTTAGTCTGCCACAGCTTCTTCTGTAAAATGCTGATTAGAAATTACATGACGTTCATGCACTGTATATTTGTACACTTCCTGAGAAATAAATTATTGGCTTACCGCATAGCCATCCATATTATCAATTATGTTATGATAATTCCGTAATACATTTATATCACTGATTTCCTGGTGAAAATTGCATATACAGTATATGCAGGATGACAAAACTGAAACATGTGATTCACATTGCATAATAACTCAAACTGTAAAATCTGCCTGATAATACACACATGCACACACACACACACACACACACACTATGGGTCTGATTAACGCAACAGCATACAATGACATTCTAGACAATGCTGTGCTTCCAACTTTGTGGCAACATTCCTTTTTCAGCATGACAATGACCCCATGCAAAATTCTAGCTCCATACAGAAATGGTTGGTCGAGATTGTGGCGTGGAAGAACTTGACTGGCCTGCACAAAGCCCTGACCTTCAACACACCTTTAGGATCAATTGGAAACCCACTGCGAGCCAGGCTTAAACCACTGCGATCAGTGCTCTAATGAACTAATGCTCTTCTGGCTGAATGGAAGCAAATCCCCACAGTTCCAACATCTAGTGGAAAGCCTTCAAGAAGAGTGGAGGCTGTTATAGCAGCAAAGGGGGACCAACTCCATATTAATGGCTATGATTTTGGAATGAGATGTTGGATGAGCAGGTGTCCATCTACTTTTAGCCATGTAGTGTATATAGCAGGATAATCATCATAACACACCAGGCAAGCTTAGTCAAATGCAGAAAAGTATTTGAATTCAAAACAAATACTATTTGAACCCAGGTCTGATCTGAAATAAAATCATCATCAGCAGATGCTGGGTATCTTCCCTGATGATGCTCTGCCAGGCCTGTAATTTGGGGGAAGGGGCGTGCCAGCAACCCTTGCAGCCTTTTACATGGCTCTCGTGCACATCCACGAGCTCAGCGCGTCAGGACCCAGGACAGCGCCGTCCGCTTCCCTCCAGCTGCAGCACCCTGGAGCGCACCTCCATAGAATGAACACACCCGCGTTCAGTAAAGACCCGCAGCTGTTGCCACTTTGGGAGAAGCGGCTGGAGGGATAAAAGAGGCGCATCTCAGTCAGGCGAGAGGTGAAGGCCTCTCGGGAGCTGCGTTTGGGCGCCGCGGACTCTTTTAACTTTGGTTTTTATGCTTTCGTCTTCCAGAGACTGAGTGACCACAGAATTGAATTCCACATGGCCAGAAGTGCATACGTATCAGTTGGTGAAACCGAGACTTGCACGTGGAAGCATCACTCAAACAAGCTCCCAAACTTTCATTTGTCTGTGTGCATTTACTCCTTCAGAGTAATTGAGTATCTTTATGCTACCTTTGCATTTTCTGTAATAAATTGTCTCCAATCATTTTTTACTGAAAATTCTCTGTCAGTCCATCCATGCGCCATCACGCCTATATTGTCATTCCCCAGGCGATACCATACAAAGACACATGTCATACCTTGACCATACCAGAATCAGCAGCCTTTGTAGGCTGGATGTGGGTGTATCCTGGAGTGTAACTGCTGTCTAACTGGAGATGTGTGATGTGTTGAGTAGCACTCTGGTGAAGGCACGCAACACAGGAACTGGAGCAGTTGGGCACAGTATGACTCCAAGTACGGCAGTGTCTGGGGAAAGGGGGTCTCAATGTCATGTCATGTTCAGGCTTTCTGCTTAAATTAGCACAAAGCTCCCAGTCTTAGGGTTCTTGACAGATATATTTACATTGATATGGCCCAGCTACGGCAACAGCTACAGGCGTATTTAATAAAGATTACCGGGCATGCATGTAACATCTGTAAAGGTAAATACACTCCTCATCCCTGATTAATACAAATGGGGCCAAAGGGACAGTCAGAAAGAGAAGGGTGATGCATAGGTCCAGGAAAACAATTAATTGGAGATAGAAGGAACCATGTCGTTTCCATAAGAATAGGCCAGGCAATAAATGGGAAACAAAACCTTGCTCAGTGTGGTTCAATTAAAATCACGTCAAATGCTGGACTAAGACCAGATGAGACTGCCTGATACCCAGAACAAAAGCAAACGTGTTTCAGGCAGTGAACTATGATGTGCTGAGCGTGTGCAATCGGTCACCGCTGGTTATCATTCCGGCAGCGCGTTTCATCATGTGAGGATTCCGCCGTGGTAATTTCTCTCTTAATGACATGCATCACATTGCACAGTGGGAAATATTCTAAAATAACAATGATTCCTATCTGATGAGTGTCTCTCGCAGTGGAGTATCTGATGGCAAAATGCACTCCTGCAACAGTTTCTTAGAAGCGATTATGTTAAAATGATGCCATGTTTTGATGATTCAGTTACGACTAAATTGGAAAACAAGTCAAATAAAATGACAACTAAAAATGGCCCCCTCACCTCACGCCCTCTCAGCCATGAAAGCAGAATATTCCTAAGCCTCTAGGGGAGGACCTTTGAGAAAGAAAAACCACCATCTTTAGCAGAAGCTTTGGGATTTTCATTAGCATGGATTAGTAAAGCCAAGCATTCCACACAAATGCCATGCAGGAAGGCTACTACAATCCCCAGCCCTGCTCATGTGTGCATAAGGATGACTGTGTCCGCCATCAGTCACTTATCACTATGGGACCTTTCACCTGTATTACATTAGTCATTATTTTTTGTCAACATCTAAGCCAGTGAAAGAATTTGCCAGGTAGTTTTGGACTATGCTTAACATCAGATCCTACCCTTTTGAATTTGTCCCAAAAAAATACACTTACTAGCAAAAGATAATAATTTTAATAAACTGCCAGTCTGATTCATATCAAACTTCAGTATTCAGATGTTTAGCTTGGCAAAACAACATGCTTGCCACAAGCTAATAATATTGCATGGTTTTTGGATTTGCAACATGCAACATATTTTCAATTAAGTAACTCTGGTCGTCCAAAAGCTTCAGTCCTAATACAGCTTTGTGCAAATACATTGATCTATATACTGTCTGGACTGTGTGCAATGACCATTACTGTGACACATATTTCTAAAGATTAGTGGATTTCCACAGTGCTTGCTGTAAACTGACGATGCACGGGTAGCTGACTGCCTGCTCAATAACATCTCCGCAAACAAGGTTTGGGTTTTATAAATACAGTCTGCAAAGTGGTGGCACAACAACATTGATTTTGGTAGCGCAAACTCGGATTAAAGAGAAGAAAAGCATGCATGCACAGTGTATATACAAATTCTATGAATGTGCCACTACCGTTTTATACTACCATTCAACAGTGAGCACATGGGGTGGATATTCAACCTATACTTATCTGCTTTCAAGCCTGTAATTAAGATGCCAAAGCACAGAAACAATGGATTGTGGAAGCGCACGGGCCTTTAGCAAGCACCGCAGGTCAAGTGCTTCCCTCAAGAACCCAGGAACATTCGATAAACTAACATAATTGCGGCAAATCAGTCACCTCTAATAGTCGGCATGGAAACAAACAATGTGCAATCAATCTCTGCAGAGGCAGCGTGAAGGAGAAATGGATTTCACCAACTTATCAGTCGCCTAAAGTGCAGGAATTCAAGCTGTCCTTCTTCCAGGCAAATCCATTACCATTTCAGTTGAATTCGTACAAATACAGTACAATGCTTTTTATCTTAATTAACAGTGCATTTTTATTATGGGAAAAAAAATCACATTCACAAAAAATGCACTGCGCAAGCTTCTCTTACATCCTAATAAACAAGTTGGCATTCTAATAAGGATTTCCATCCTGTATATGCATATACTATGTTGGATAGATTACATGGGTTTCTCATCATCTCAAAGCTCTTCACAGGGAAGGTAGGCAACTAACCATCACCAGTGTGTAACACCCAACAGCCCGCACGGCAGCCATTTCCCTCCACAGTGCTCACAGTATGTAACTATTAGTAAAGGACCTTTTTAATTTTGAATAAAAGTTAAAGCAGTTGCCTCAGATAAATCACAAATATCAATCAAACTCCGAACCTGCTGCTGTAATTATGGTGCCAATCATAAAAAATGTAATGATTGATTTTTAATGTATAGTGTCTTTACTAGTGTTTAATAATAAGTTTCACACTTAATCATAAGCTTATTAGCAAGCCCCTCACCTTTGTTTTCTTGAAAGCCACTACATAAAACAAGCACGATTATTTTCTTAATTTCTCTTGGTTTCATTTAACATGACTGTTCAAAATATCAGGACACATGAACCAAAGAGTTTCAAAACCATGCGTCGAGTTCTAATATTACCGTCATCCAGTCGGAATATTTCTCAAATAAAATAGAATATGAAAAAGGCTGTTGACAGAACAAAATTGCAAACATATTAATCTTTAGGGATGGTGCTGATATAATTAATTTCATGTTTAAATAATGAGCATTCCAGAGACTGCAGAAAAAATAGTCTTTGTTAAAACATATTTACAGACTGCGATATTTGCCCTCATTCATAAAGATTAGAATATGAATAACAACGCTTGGGAAAGTGCATTTTCCCAAAGGCTCAATGTTTTGGCTTATTTTATGTTAAATTATGAACAATCTTTCAGGCTCACTCAAATTATATTGACTTTAACTGAACATTGCCCTTTCACCAATGTACAGCAGACTAAATCTGAGTGACTATGTTTCCATTGCTATTATCACTGAATGACTGCAGGAAGTGGACACTATAATATACTATGCCGTTCATACCACACATTTCACTTCACATGCAGGCATTCCACACTTAATTCAAACAGTTTCATATTGTTTTAATGTTTATGTACTCCTGACTTGGCTGTAGATTTATTTTGTTTTCTCTTTCAAAGGGTCACCAAAAAGCAGTGGTGAGACTGAGGTACTCCTTGAGGCGCTACGCCAGAGGGGGTGTGGTTTAGCCACAGTCTGGCCATAATCATCATCGCACTCTCGGATGCTGAGCAACCGTATCCCAGTTACAGGACCTGTAACTGACAGCTGTGGTTAGCGCGCATGACATGAGAAACCAACTCTCAGGTCTTGCATCAGTTATCTGCTTCTTTTAAAAATCCGTGTGGAAATCCGCGGAAGAGTTCAATCCCAGGTATTCGGTCCTCGAGAGAGATTCTGCTGCCTTCCACAGAAATCAGCTCTGCTCGTGTATATAATGTCAGCTTTTATGTTTTTTTTATGTATATAATTTCCCATTCATTTTCCCATTCAATAATTCATGATTATTATATATTTTAGAAACAATATAACTATGATGCAAAGCATTCCCCCCCACCAAATTTTTTTTTTAAAAAAGGTCATATATACCATATACTATACATTCAGTGGCCACTTTATTTGATACACATGCTCGTCAACGCAAATAGCCTGTCCAAACAGCAAATCATGTGGCTGAAACTCAATAAATAAAGCATACAGACATGGTAAAGAGGTTTACTTGTTGTTTGACAACACATTAGAATGGTCAAGATGTGTAAATCTAAGTGACTTTAACCATGGTATGATGGCTGGTGCCAGTTGTGGTGGTCCCAACATCTGAGAAACAGCTGCCCTCCTGGGATTTTCAAGCACTGCAGTCTCTAGAGTTTACAGAGAATGGTGCGATAAACAAAAAAACATCCAGTGAGCGGCAGGTCTGAGGGCGAAAACACGCTGTTAATGAAGGAGGCCATAGGGGAATTGGCAGACTCCAGGTCAGAAATGTTGAAATAACAGCCGTGTACAACAGTAGTGTGCAGAAGGGCATCTCTGAACCCACAATGCGTCGAACCTTGAAGCGGATGGGCTACAGCAGCAGACCATGCCAGATTCCACCCCTGTCAGCAAATAACAGGAATACGAGGCTACAGTTGGCACATGATCACCAAACTGGTCAATTGGAAAAACGAATCTTGATTTCTGGTGCGACATACAGATAGATGGGAGGGTCAGAATTTGGCGTAACAGCATGAAACCATGGATCCTTCCTGCCTTGTACCAATGATGCAGGCTGGTGGTGATGGTGTAATGGTGTAAGGCCTTGTACCAATGATGCATGCTGGTAGTGATGGTTTAATGGTGTAAGGCCTTGTACCAATGATGCAGGCTGGTGGTGATGGTGTAATGGTGTAAGGCCTTGTACCAATGATGCAGGCTGGTGGTGATGGTGTAATGGTGTGAGGCCTTGTACCAATGATGCATGCTGGTAGTGATGGTTTAATGGTGTAAGGCCTTGTACCAATGATGCAGGCTGGTGGTGATGGTGTAATGGTGTGAGGCCTTGTACCAATGATGCATGCTGGTAGTGATGGTTTAATGGTGTAAGGCCTTGCACCAATGATGCAGGCTGGTGGTGATGGTGGTGTAATGGTGTAGGGCCTTGCGCCAATGATGCAGGCTGGTGGTGTAATGGTGTAGGGCCTTGTACCATGATGCAGGCTGGTGGTGATGGCGCAATGATGTAGGGCCTTGTACCAATGATGCAGGCTGGTGGTGATGGTGTAATGGTGTAGGGCCTTGTACCAATGATGCAGGCTGGTGGTGGTGGTGGTGGTGTAATGGTGTAAGGCCTTGTACCAATGATGCAGGCTGGTGGTGATGGTGTAATGATGTAAGGCCTTGTACCAATGATGCAGGCTGGTGGTGGTGGTGTAATGGTGTAAAGCCTTGCACCAATGATGCAGGCTGGTGGTGATGGTGGTGTAATGGTGTAGGGCCTTGTACCAATGATGCAGGCTGGTGGTGATGGTGTAATGGTGTAAAGCCTTGCACCAATGATGCAGGCTGGTGGTGGTGATGGTGTAATGGTGTAAGGCCTTGTACCAATGATGCAGGCTGGTGGTGATGGTTTAATGGTGTAAGGCCTTGTACCAATGATGCAGGCTGGTGGTGGTGGTGGTGTAATGGTGTAAGGCCTTGTACCAATGATGCATGCTGGTGGTGATGGTGTAATGGTGTGAGGCCTTGTACCAATGATGCAGGCTGGTGGTGATGGTGTAATGGTGTAAGGCCTTGTACCAAGAATGCAGGCTGGTGGTGGTGATGGTGTAATGGTGTAGGGCCTTGTACCAATGATGCAGGCTGGTGGTGGTGGTGGTGTAATGGTGTGGGGAATGTTCTCTTGGCACACATTAGGTCTCTTAATACCACTTAATAAAGTTGCTAACCATGTGCACCTTTTTTAAATGAATACTCTAGGGTGAAGCGCCATGTCACAAAGCAAACACCTCAAGCTGGTTTTACAAAGATGACAGTGATTTAATTTTGCTGCAATGGACTGAACAGTCCCCAGATTTTAATCCATTAGAGCAATTTTGGTATGAGGTGGAAAGGGAGGTGCGCAGCATGTGTGGCCATGAAATCAGCACAGACCAAAATCCCGAAGAAATGTTTCCAACACCTTTTAAATCCATGCCAAAAAAAATTCAGGCCATTCTGTAGGCAAAAGGGGGTCCTTCTCAGCACTAGATATGTGTACCTCCTCTTTCTCATTCTACTCCATGAAAAAAATATATAAAGAAAGAAAAATAAATATTTACATGCAGCAAATGGCCAAGTTAATGGGGTGAAACTAGAGTCATTCCCACATACATCTCAGCAATGGTTAGATTCACAATTTGGCCACAAGCACACAAACATGACAACTTGTATTAAAGTGGAAGAAAACAAATCAATAAAATGAAAAAGCACATGTTAGTAAATTGTAGACCACAAACGTTTGCCTAACAATGAAGAATTAAATATTATCTACAAATATCACTGCACACAGACACCTTGGTCTGATCCATAACGGGAATATTTGCATGATTGATTTGGCTTCAGTAAATCGGAATAATGGCAAAACACATGTAGAAACAATTTTACAACTGCCTACCTTCTAAATTACTTTGATTTAACTGCTGTTTGTTTTTTCTAGTCATATTTCATATATTTCAGTCTTACAACTATACGGATACAAAGCCAACCCCCTCTGACTCCAAGATGAAATACATTCATGCTTAAGTAATACCAGCTAATGTCATGTAACTGCTTGGAAATAACAGTATTTTCTCCATTAATGTGGTTAAGCTTGGTATTTTTGCACTAATGATGAACACTAAATATGAACAAAAAGACAAGAGCGAAAACTAAAAAAAACTCAAGAAAGGGGAGCTATAAATGACGGAAAGCTTTGATCAGTGTGTCAGGGATTGCTGAACTCCCCTAACAGGATTTTGAGCTGATACTGCTATATAATTATATGGAAAATTGTTCGCTATTAGCAGCTAAATGCAAAGTAAGAATGTTTTGGATTCATGCTCACAATATAATAGAAATTAGGGGGATGAAATTACACAATACAACATTATAAAACTGGTTGTTTGGGAAGGCTTTGCCACTGACACTACTGAATCTTTAACATGTTATCCTTTATAAGCACAAATGTGGTTAATGAAATGGAACAAACCCATAGGACTGCCACTACTCTGTAGTTGCAAATGATAAAAACCTGGAAAATACACCTAAAAACATTCTTACAAGACCTGTGTCATGAGAGAACTTTCCAACACACTTTTCAAAGCGCTACTGTAGGCTACCTTAAGCGACTTCATTTCAGACACAAATAGTAGTTGGGCAGAATCTGAGTGACGATATCAGGATCCTTAACTCAAATGTGAATGTTTTAGCATTGTCACAGTGCAGGGACAATTCAACTCAATGACATTCTGTAGTTGTCTGTGGTCCCTTATTTGCACTTCCATACACGATGATTGTTTGGCAGTATGTGCAGTCTGTGATACTGTATGTGCTGTATGCACATAAGAATGCATAGTATATATTCTGACATGAGAAATATAACACTATTATTTTTTAGCTCACTAAAACCAAAAAGAATATATAATTGCTGATCCGCCTATAGTATGTACAGTCTGACAGATCACAACATGAATAAGACAAGACCTCATAGCATTATTAACGCTACATGGTGGACAAAGATATCTTCCCTAGATGAAAATCCTGGTCATATTTTACAAGAGGGGCTTTCTGTGCTTTCTGAATATCTTCCTCCTCTCAAATATTTCAGCTCAACCTGAGAATAATTAAAATTTGAAATCCTTCACACAGTAGTGATAGCTGACCTTTCTAATACTGTCTCAATGCCTCAGTCGGCTGTATAATTCAATATAATGCTTACAACATTTGTGATCCTCATTGTATATACTGTATATATATATATATATATATACTGTCAAGCCGGAAAGTCTGAACACCCCTTTCCCCTTCTCCACGTTTTATTACATTACAGACATATTCTACAATAGATTAAGTTAATTTTTTGTCTCAAAATTCTACACAAAATAGCCCATAATGACAAAGTGAAAACTGGTTTTTAGACATTTTTGCAAATGTATTAAAAATCGAAAACTGAAATCTTTCATTGACATAAGTATTCATACCCTTTGCTTTAACATATTTTTAAAGTATCATATTTAATATTTGTTTGCATATCCTTTGCATGCTGTTACTTCCTGAAGTTTGTGATCCATCAACATCAAAAGACTCGATATCTTATTTCCAGGTACTGTTGCAAGTGATACTATAAGCTCTCTGCATTTGAATGGATCTCTATAGGAATTAGGGGGTGAGACTATATTCAGCTGTAAATTACACTGGTACAGTATGGAACACATGGCTGGCTAAATGGCTGTAAGTCATCCAGGGTCTGAGCTATCGAACAAGCCCCAAACCATCACTCTGTTGCCAGATATGGAGTAGATGTGGATGGATCACTGCAAGGGTTATTTCTCCTGACTCATTTTCCTATAAGACTCTATGGGGAAAAAAGTCAGGAGAAACAACCCTTAAAGGGATCCATCCACATCTACTCCATATCTGGCCGCAGAGTGATGGTTTGGGGCTCGTTTAATACCTTAGACCCTTGATGACGTACAGCCATTTCGCCAGTCATGTGTTCCATACTGTACCAGCGTAATTTTACACTGAAATCTAGTCTCACCCCCCAATTCTCATAGAGATCTGTTCAAATGCAGAGAGGTTATAGTATCGCTTGTAACAGTACCTGAAAATAAGATATCGAGAGTCTTTTGATGTTGATTGGTCACAGACTTCAGGAAGTAACAGCATGCAAAGGATATGCGACCAAATATTAAATATGATACTTAAAAAATATGTTAAAGCAAAGGGTATAAATACTTATGTAAATGAGAGATGTTTTCGATTTTTAATACATTTGCAAAAGTTTTTAAAAACATGTTTTCACTTTTTATGTTTTCGTCATTTTGTCATTATCTATTTTGTGTAGAATATTTTGAGACAAAAAATTCACTCAATCTATTGTAGAATATGTCTGTTTTCCGGCTTTATGTATATATATATATATATATATATATATAATATATATATATATATATATATTGTGGTCAGCTGCAGCAGAATAACAATAACACAGTATTTATGCTTATGTGCTTATTGTGGAAATGTCATGCAAGTTCCTAATATGCTCCACCTTATATACTGCAGTTAAACAGTACGATACATCACCATACATGGGGAGTACTGTATGTTATGATTCCCTCAGACACCGCAGTTAATTGCACTATAATTATTAGCGACAGGTTCACCCGCATGTAATACGCTAGCCCTGGCTTCTGCTGGAGCCGCTAATGTGCCGCTGTAATTTTATTTTTTACTTCTTCACTGCTAAACATTTCAAAAATTAATGGGCCATAATTTATTAATTTTTATATACTGTGCCCTCCACAATTATTGGCACCCCTAGTAAAGATGAGTAAAAAGGGTTATAAAAAAATTACCGTTTTGTGAATTAGCTTAATTTCACACTGGAAAAAATTAGAAAGATCCAACCTTTTATTGAAGTTCATTTATTCTGAGAAGAAAAAAATCCCTCATCAAGAAATAATTATTTTTAACAAAACCACGTGTGCCACAATTATGTTCATCCCTGCATTTAATACTTTGTACAACCTCTCTTTGCCAATAAAAAAGCACTGAGTCTTCTTCCGTAACATCTAATAAGGTTGGAGAATACAGAGCAAGGAATCTGAGACCATTCCTTTTTGCAGAATCTTTCCAGATCATCCAGAATCCTAGGACTCTCCTCTTCAGGTCAGCCCACAAGTTTTCAATGGGGGTTAGGTCAGGGGACTGAGATGGCCATGGCAGAAGCTTCATTTTGTGTTCAGTTAACCATTTTTGTGTTGATTTGGACGTATGTTTTGGATCATTGTCCTGCTGGAAGATCCAACGACGACCCAGTTTTAGTTTCCTGGCAGAGACAGCCAGATTCTGATTTAAAATTTCCTGGTATTTCATGGAGTTCATACTGCCATGAAGCCCAACAAGGTTCCCATGGCCTTTGAAGGAAAAACAGCCCCACAATATTACGGAACCTCCACCATACTTAACAGTGGGGATGAGGTTAATTTAGGTATAGCCATCCTTCTTTTTCAAAATTCCAGTAGTGTTTAGCAAACTCCAGGCATTTACATTTGTGGTGAAATGACAGGAAAGGCTTTTTTCTGGCATGCCTTCCAGTTAATTTGTTGGCATGGAGGTGACATCTAATGGTAGTTTTGGGGACTTGATGACCCCAAGATGCTACTTTCTTCTGTAATTCTCCAACAGTCATCCTTGGAGATTTGTTTGCCTCTCTTACCATCCTCCTCACTGTATGTGGGGGCAAAATAAACTTGGGTCCTCTTCCATGCAAGTTTGTAACAGTTCCAGTTGCTTTGAACTTTTTAAGTATTGCCCTAACGGTAGATATGGGCATTTTCAAGTGAGTAGCTATTGTTTTATAGCCATTCCCTGACGTATGAAGCTCAACACACTTTTTTCTCATTTGATTTGTGTGTTCTCTTATCTTTCCTATGTTGATGTATGAATAAATAAATATGGTCTCTGTGTCACCTCATATTTATACCCCAGTGAAACAGAAAGTCATGGATTACTGCTTGAAAGTTTCTAAACATTCTGATCAACTTTAAAAAGTAAAATATAAATGGAAAAAATGCTTCAGTTGCATTTTGTCCATAATAATTTCTTGGAGTGCCAATAATCGTGGCACAGGTGGTTTTGTTAAAAAAAAAAAAATTCTGTGTCAGATTAAGCTAATTCACCAAAAGGTGCATTTTTTATAACCCTTTTTACTCATCTTTACCAGGGGTGCCAGTAATTGTGGAGGGCACTGTAGTATAGATCAACTGTATGAAAATGTGCTAGTTACTTGTAGCAAAGGCAGATTTAGAGTTGTTGTCTGTGCACAGCCTAGCTGTGTGTTGGTGACACTATGTGCTGTTCATGCCATGTGCTTCTCACACTGCAGGTGTAGATCACATCATGTATGCAAAAGGATATTCATAAGCAGCTAAAATTACACACCTCAGTCCTCTTGTGTATATTTGGTTGAGGAATTAACTGCAGATGCCTTTTTGCAATGAGACATAAACATTCATCCAAATAATATTTTTTAAACATGCCTTCAAGTGTCATGGAAATTAACAAAAATTTTTGCATTCATAAAAAAGCAAACAGACAGACTAAGAGTTGCATATTAATTGCCATTTCCATAAAGCACCCAGTAAATAGTATTGAGAGGGTTATGACCAGTGAGCAGTAAATTGGGAACTGCTTTTCTGGCAATAACCCAAAGACTAATCACAGCAAAGTATAAGCCTAGTAAATGTATGCTTTTTGACAAGCAACTGGAAGTATACAAATTGCAAAGAAAAACAAGTAATTGTGTTATTAGTGGTCATACTTGTAATAATGACTGCTACAGCTGTTATGAACTGTTAGTCCATAATTACAAAATAAACTAGTAAAGTAACGGATTATGAAGATAAAGTTTACAGAAAGTTTACTGTGAATTTGTACATGCATTTGTACTGCATTTGCACCTCAAAATAAACTTTAATTAAATTGCCATCCACGGTTCTCAACATGCCTTGTTTTTGTTGCAAAACATCATAAATATTCAGCGATCATATGAGCGAAATAAATTTTCATGGTGGATTTTGTGATTGCTTTTTCATTCAGAAACTTCGGCCCTCTCCAATATGGCCCTGATTAACACTGGAATGCCGTTATGACGCGTGTCCTCTTTGACCAAAAGGGCTGTTCCTCTAAAAGCATCGTGCACAGTCATCTTAAAATAGTGCTCCCAGCCTTTTCAAACGATTAAACAAGGCTCCACCAGGATACTGACGTCGGGCAAGTACAAATTAGGACGGCAGGAATCTCCGATGTAACACGAAACAGGAATTTACAGCCCTCTGAAACTAAAACAGAGACAGTGAGACAGAGGGCTGATTCTCACAGGAAAGCTTGTGGCCCCTGGGGCAGGAGCAAAGCTCCAGGTCCTTGCCTTATATCATTATTTCATTCGCTTGCTGGTCACACATTTATTCCCCTCCATTGGCCGCACACCAAGACTCCCTGACAACAATCCTTAAAATTATTTTGTCAAGAAACTGACAAATGGAGCGATCCTCAAAGTGTCAGCCCCCCACTTAGGGTCTGGAGCTGCCTCCTGTTACCCCACAGCTGACCGCAGAGCAGAAAGCGGCTCTGGGCTCTTTTCACAAAAGGAATAGGTGCAGAGAATCCTCACTTGTCTGTTTCTTTCCACAATGTTTTGCAAAGATAAACCTGATGGAAAAACAAAAAGTGTGGCCCAATGCACCAAACTGTTTTTCTGTTTTAATCTTATTTTCTCTCAATTCTCATCTGATAGCTTGACTTCGAGCAGCTATCTTTCAGGGGAAATGTTGTTGAACCCCATAGTGGTAACACTGTGGAACCCCCCGCCCCCGCCCCACACCCTTTCTGACAGTTAATAAAAACATAGTAAGCAACAACAGCAAGATAATCATCTCACTGACAAGCCAAAATAAACCCTCACAGGCTCCTGGGTTCATTAATATAGCAATTTAGCGCAGAGGATTGTTGTCACCTTGTATCGCAATCACAAAAGCAAAGTCACTGCGTTTATGATGGTCAACTACACGGAAAGGGCAGGCTGTCACCACCTTGATAAATTGATTATCAAATTGATTTCAACAAAATGTTACCCGTGAACAAAGCAGCATCAACAATGAGGAGGAACACCGATCACTGCATGGAAAGTGAAGCTGACACTATGATTTACAACCGTATTAATTATCCCAATCCTCATTTGCATTCAACCGGTTAGAGCAATTTCACCCCTCAAATTAACAGGAGAACATATTTTACATTTATTTCCTCATTTTTGATTTTTAGGATCTATATAATATAATGAAAAATTCAACCGTCATTATTCAATTGCACAGAGAAACAAATCAACAAGAGCTCCATCCCCAGAGCTTAGCATGGGAGCTAGCCGGACACTATATCTGCAGTCTCAAGCCTCGTTTACATCACTGCTTTTACCAGTATACCATTAGCTCCTCCCACCAACACAGCAGGTCCAAAGCCTTGTTTACATCACTGCTTTTACCAGTATATCATTAGCTCCTCCCACCAACACAGCAGGTCCAAAGCCTTGTTTACATCACTGCTTTTACCAGTATACCATTAGCTCCTCCCACCAACACACCAGACCCAAAGCCTTGTTTACATCACTGCTTTTACCAGTATATCATTAGCTCCTCCCACCAACACAGCAGGTCCAAAGCCTTGTTTACATCACTGCTTTTACCAGTATACCATTAGCTCCTCCCACCAACACACCAGACCCAAAGCCTTGTTTACATCACTGCTTTTATCAATATACCATTAGCTCCTCCCACCAACACACCAGACCCAAAGCCTTGTTTACATCACTGCTTTTACCAGTATATCATTAGCTCCTCCCACCAACACAGCAGGTCCAAAGCCTTGTTTACATCACTGCTTTTACCAGTATACCATTAGCTCCTCCCACCAACACAGCAGGTCCAAAGCCTTGTTTACATCACTGCTTTTACCAGTATACCATTAGCTCCTCCCACCAACACACCAGACCCAAAGCCTTGTTTACATCACTGCTTTTACCAGTATATCATTAGCTCCTCCCACCAACACAGCAGGTCCAAAGCCTTGTTTACATCACTGCTTTTACCAGTATATCATTAGCTCCTCCCACCAACACAGCAGGTCCAAAGCCTTGTTTACATCACTGCTTTTACCAGTATACCATTAGCTCCTCCCACCAACACAGCAGGTCCAAAGCCTTGTTTACATCACTGCTTTTACCAGTATACCATTAGCTCCTCCCACCAACACAGCAGGTCCAAAGCCTTGTTTACATCACTGCTTTTACCAGTATACCATTAGCTCCTCCCACCAACACAGCAGGCCCCCACAGGCTAACGCTGGTCATCAGTGTGGGATGCGCTTGCAGCTCGCAGGCTAACGCATCTCAGGAGTGCATGCGCATCTGCATTAGCTGCAGAAATCGTGGTGTGAGGACACAGACAGCACAGCACAGGCACATGGGGCAGGAGGAATACAATGAGAACTAATAAAGAGGATGAAGGACAGTGGCCTGGATTCAATTAACACTTAGTTAGCTTTAACGTGTAATTATATGCCAGCAATCCTTATTTTCTTCTCAACGTTTAATCAATCAAGTTCAAAATCAATCCCCAAAATGAACTTGCCAAACTTTGTAAAGAAAAAAAATTTAATTACTTGTTGGTCAAAAAGCATTTTCGTGACACTAGTGTTGATTGAATCCAGGCCTCTGTGTAGTTTTGTGTCAAAGCCGTTACCATCAGGTTGAGAATATCAGTGCTTAATTCCAGAAGCACAAGCACAGATATTCAGTATGAAAGCTGTGTTCTGTGTTTGGGTAAAAAAAGCATACTTTATATGTGAACACGTACTAAAGTAGGTCCACTTTACACACAGTGGGCCTCATAAATGAAACGTGAGCAGAACGAATCTGTATGCAAATTGTTCGTATTAGCAAATTTGGCCGTATTTTAGCATTCATGAACGTTTTCGCATCTGAGATTTGATTGGACGTACTAACTAATTTCACACGCGTACCACACGCGTGAATGCCGCTAAATGTAGCTTCTGAGTGATAATTAGAATGTGAAGTTATAATTTCTTTCTGCTAAATTCACCTGACAAAATGTAGCCTCTGAAATACACAATGCACATGTAGGTCATAAATTACGATTGTAAAAAGAAAACACATTAGATGATGCCTATTAATCCAATGTAGGCTACTTGTTTAATTAGTCTCATAAGCGTAATGAATGCTCCCAGTACTATTTTTCTAAATTGGTAAAATTTTAATGCTTATTGGTAAGAATTAAACTTATATGATGTTAAATATGCTACTTAAAACACACATTTGACCAATGAATGAAATTTGCTTTAAATTGCCTACAGGTCTGTAGCCAGCGTTGCAATGGCTGACCTTGTGCTGTTGGAGGAGTTGGCTGCTTAGGAGAGAAACTAACGCATCTTTGATCACGCCAAAGCTATTTTTTGGCTGATAGTGACATATGGCTAGTTAGTCATTTTCAGGTTTTTATGAAATGACAACCTGCCCAGCAATGTTATTGGTGCTGTAACTGTACTGCACAAACGTAGCCTTGAGGCTCCATCCGAAGATACGTTTGCAAAATATGAATAGAAAGGGCTGTCACATCTGTGCAGCTCATGCTCAACGTCCTGGCTGGATTGCCTGGTGGGACCATAAATGGGTGGGACCCACAACAGCTTCAGTTAGCTGGCTTTAGTGGCTTATTGGTGTAGCTACGTCACATTTCTACATCAAATTTACTGTGTCAGACAGTAAGCCTACCTCTATCACTAGGGGATCGGGAATTCAAACCACCTCTCGCACACACAGAACACCAACAAAATGACAAATTAATTTTATTTCCAGGCTGCAAGAAAGACCGCAGACTAGTGCTTGTCATAGAGGCAATGCGCTTTAACAGCTTGTGTAATTGGAAATTCAGCATTTTCTTACTTTACCAGTTATATCCTCTTTTTACTTTACCATGTAGGCTACTTTACTATATACTTTATGACACTGGAATGGACAAAATTATTTATTTCCTTTGATTAAACATCTGCTAATACAACTTCGATTTCAGTGTCAGAATAATTCTTTATTTAGCTTTTTCTGGGCCATTTTCAGTTCCTATGGAGCTTTAAATGGAAGTGACAACCTCCATATAAGGCAATTCATGGGCGTGGATTTATGGTAATCACAAAATTATGTGAGCGCGCTTTGTACATGCATATGAAAAAATCTGCCTTTTCCACGCGGTTTGATGAATCCGGCATAATTTTTTTGTACCAAGTCGTTCCGTACATAAATGTACGCGCATATTTAGGAACGCTTCAATCTGCTACAATCTGGGGTAACAGTAAAAAGTGCCCACAAAAACAAGAACGTACTGCAGAGTGCTTCATTCCATGACAAGATTACTGTAGTTTTTATGATAACTGATGTTATAAATCACCATTGGGCAGATTCTAAAGGGAAGCTGATACCTCTTTCAAATTATCTAATTAACAAGCTGCCTAAGATCATAATGTAGTAATGCATAAATATCTGAATAAAAATGTCATTCCAATAAATATATTGTGTTCTAGACCAGTGGTTCTGAAACAGGTGTACATGGACCCGTGGGGGGACGTCAAACCTCAACAGGACCTCACATGAAACAAGAATTTAATTAGCAGGATGTAGTTTATATGAAAATAAAAACTAAATATAGTATAAAATAAAATGTATGTTAAATGTACGTGTTTCTGCTTCTTGACAGAGATGGCACATGGGGGTATCCTGAGAGTAGAGCTCCGCACCTATAGCTCAAGGCAATCCTAAAGATGAATATAATTAACAGCAGCTGCCGCTGTCAGGTTGTCTCCTCTCCTCTCCTCTGAACCAAGGAGCAAGCTTACCTTGAAGGTGTTATCATCCAGGTTAGTGTACACCAGCATGCGTTATGGTTACAGTAAAGGTAATGATGTAATCATGTCTTTCACAACAGGTGCATTGTTGCAAGGAATCTCTGGTCATTCACATTTACAGTACAGCCATTTACAGCAGATGAATGTAAAAGCACAGGCATTCATGTGTGGGCACACACACACACACACACACACACACACACACACACACACACACACACACAAGCAGCTCACCTGCTCCCAACCCTTAGATCATATAAGATATATTTTTTATATATTATAAGTTTGTTCCATAAAATGCTAAATGATAAATGGCGTATACTGCACTTGACACTTGAGTGCAATGACACTCAAAATCCCAACTTAGCAGCAAATTAGTCTCTTGTGAATGTGAGTGTTTGAATGGCTACTTAAAACAGCAAGATCCACGATTATTAGTACAATTTCATAAATATACGTATGTGATGTTTGATGCATGCAGCTACTGTACATATCAAGAACAAAAAAAATAAACAAGTATAGAGTACCACTTATCCTGTTTCATAAAGTACATTGAATAATGTAAATAACGTTCAAGTGAACACAGATTTAATACACTACTTGAAAATATATTTTAATTGCTTTGCACTAAACATGACCTCCATTATTTCAGAGAGAAATATCACTGATAAACATTTCTCCACATTCCAATATGCATTGAGTCCTCCTCGAATTTCTAAATGACAATGAAATACAGTAGAGCTCAGCAGAGCTTACTGCTTCAGCAGCCTCGCATATGCTAATATGACTGCCATTCTGACACCTAATATAAATGCCTTGATGCTTAATGCCTCTGAATACATTCAATTTTACTTCTGTGGCCCAAGTATTAGGGTATTTTATGTTTCCAGAGACCGGTATAGCTTAGCCAAAGCCATTCATCATTGAAGGAGTAAATGTAAAATGGGTATGCTGTTCTTGCCCTTGATATGGAACAGCATTGTGTGGTTTCACTGGATTTAGGCATCACTTCGATATATGTGAATGCACACATTTGTTGAATTTGAGTCATTGCCAAGGCAAGTGTGCCACATTGTTTCTTTTTCTGTAAAATGTGTTTTCCAATATGTTCTCTTCACTGACATTTGAATTTGTCGAACAGACCGTCGCAGACGTCATATTTCTGAGGCATATCTGTCCTCGGGGCTGAGAGTGACTGAAACGCACGCTGTCTCATTTAAACAAATGTAATGACAGAGGAGATTTCTGTCAATCTCGCTGCAAATAAAATGCAATGAGATTTTCAGCTCGAAATCAATATTTCTTGAGAACCAACTTGAAGGGAACAAAAAAAAAAAATAAGGTACAGGTTGAATTTATGATTCTTGGGTCAAACTAGCATTTCAAAATGGTGAGGATTAAACTCCCAACACACTTTGCAGTCTTCTCCAGAAATATTGTTGATTCATTAATGGGAATTAATTTACATACTGTTATTTGGAACTATTTGGTGTTTATTATTCTTCTTATTTTATTATTATTATTATTATTATTATTATACTTTTTTAGGCTGCCCTTCAGGTGCCAGGTTGAAAGTTAACAGTAACCACATAAAACCTAATGAAACAATTGTAATAGACTAATTGTAATAGAATAATCACACAAAATATGCAGGGGAATAAAGTCTATTTTGACCATAGAAAATATAACGGTATAGAAACTAACATTGGTGGTCACATAGTTTGTGAAAGATAAATATTATTGTTTGCTGATGGGTTTCTCTACTATCTAAACTTCAGCTATCTACACTATCAGGGATTTCCAATACTCAGATTTTTATATCTGACTGCTATACAGTTCTGTAGCCATGTTGATCGACTGTATTTCTAACAACATGTACAGGTTGGTTCAAACCATCTCTCAAAGAGCCTGAGACAACTATTTCACCACATTTTTAATTCTGTCATTATGGGACTTGCACAACAAAACCAGATGTTGCAACATTTTCAAAGTTGTCATTTTTGCACAATCGACACATAGTCATGGGACAGCATAGACATGAGATGGATTGCGGTGGCTTACCATACGGAAGGTGCTTCTGTACCACTGATCTCCAGAAAGTCATATCTGTCCTCCAGTTGGAAGTCAGCGAAGATGAGAGCGATGGTATCCCCCGGTTCAGCAAGGATGCTCCAGGTGCAGTCTGCATTGTTCTCGTATTCAGAGGGGAAGTGTGAGCTGGTTATGGTGCCCGTAGTCCCCCTCAAAGTCCCCCCACATGCGCCTTCAGCTGAGGAAGAGGCAAAGGGCACAATCCTTTCACAAAACGCTACCTTGGGTTTCAGATTCAATGCTCTCGGATCAAGACTTCCCAGAGGCGTCCCGCACCGTGTAACACCACTGCCACAGTGAGACAAAATTCAGCTTGAAACATGTAAACATTCAAAAATACTTCCAGCCCTGCATTTAAACTGTCTTGTCTTCGTAGCATCAAACGAAACCTTGGACTCTCATAAACGTATGCTCTTAAGGCCAAATGATGACACAGCTAGTCCTACTCTTTACAAACTGCTTTCCCCTTCTGCTGTGCACTTTAATGACATGAAATATCCAGCAAGGTACTGGGACATCACATGGCAAGTATTTATACAGAATGTAGAATGTGACATGATGCCTGAAGTTTGATATTCTAAGTGCTGAGGTACACAAAATGGCTAACTACAGAGTGCCATCTTTGAAGGACTTACATCGATATGATGTACAGCTTGTATTCTTCTTCTGGTTAGATATGAATTACACATTCTAAATCCTTTATAAAAGTGGCATTTTCTAGACCTTAGAAGTGGTCACATTGATCTTATTACTTATGTAACCAAGGAGCTTATGTCAGTGACTGGCTTTTGTTACTGCAGTGGCGCTTGCCTTCCTGTTGACAGAGAAGCTTTGCATAATTTGGTACGTTTTATCCATTTATCTGCACTAATTAAAATTGACATTGTCAAACATGGGTTTTCTTTGAGATGTGAACCAGCTCATTTCAATTATCAGACTTAAAAAAAATCTAAACAAAATGTAACATCCCATGATTTATTATGAAAAAATGCCAATGAGGACAATTTTATAATGAGCCACGAAGGGCAAAGAGCGTAAGTGTTTTCTCCTTTGGCAACAGAAGAGCCGGAATTATTTGTGGCATGAATCAACAATGTGATGGAAGCATTCCTTAGGGATTTTGGTCCATGTTGACTCGATAGGATCACGCAGTTCCTGCAGAGCTTTCGGCCACAAATTCATGCTTCCACTTCAGCCCAAAAATGTTTTGAGATGTGGGGACTGTGCCGTTCATTGGAGTAAACTGAAGTTGCCGTCGTGTTTGTGGAACCAGCTTGAGATCCTGTGTGCTTTGGGTCTTTTCACGTTATCCTGCCGGATGTATCAATTTGAAAAAGCGCACTGTAGCATCATCTTTCTGTTCTTCGCTGACAGGCATGGAATCCGCTTCAAGCTTAAAACATATTTTACAAAAATATCTCCAAAAAAATCCAGATTATTTTATTTTATACATTTTTTTTAAGACATGGCCAGGTTTTTAGTCATGCATAAACACAAACAAATTAAATTGATGCTGCATGCCTGGTAGTTACTCTTAAACTTAATTTAAGCTTCTGCATTGGTAAGCAACAAGCAGGCAGCATATTTTTTTTCATATTTGAAAACTGATTACATGTACTGTATTTATTACACTGCCAATAGCACATTGTCAACTTTAAGGCTTTCTGAAATATGATGTTTTCCTTAGTTGATTTATTTAGTAATATTATATGTTATATACATTATATAATATGCAAACAATTTTGGTTTGATGACTGTAAACAATAACTGTAACTGTAAAATAAAAACAGTAAATAACTGAAACTGTGAAACTTTATAAAAGCCGTGGTTCATTTTATTGGCAATATTTTTTTGTATCAAGCAAAACTTATTTCCCTGTGTTTAATGAAATCTATTTGGCTGCTTTCCTTTCTTTACTGAAAAAAAAGCACTCAGGATTATTTTAGAATGTTTGCTTCCCAAAAAACTTTTGCTTCTCTATTTTTACAATATAATAACGTATTTCACTTTGAAGTATCTTGGCATATTTTGTAAAGCCGATTCTTCTGTCTTAAACATTTGCATAAATATTTCTTACCCTACAGTAGGGACAGCTTACTCAACTTATTTTCCCTTAATATTGCGACAAATTTACACTGCATGTCAAGAATGATTTATTTAACTCACACCACTTTTTATTCAGACATTTTTGTATTCGATCTTGTACCCAGCCCAAAAGTTTAAATCTGCGTCTTTTTTAAAATCGGCTCGCATAACATAAAAAACCCCCAGAGGTGACAGAGGTGGGTTTAGCCGTTCCAAAATATTTCGGATGTGACTAACATATCCGGATATGTATTGCCTCGAGTAAGGAAGGCTAAAAAAAATAGTGTCAAAAAAATTCAAGCACTTCGATTCAGATTTTCTTCAGCTTTAAATGAGAAGTTTTAGGGTGATCATTTTCTGCCATGTAGTCTCCGTAGAGCAGCACAGCCTGTACCCTGCTCTGTTCTGCTCTTTAACAGACAGGATGTTTCTTGTCAAGCTCATGTATGTTGTTTGTAATTTCAACAAATCATTGCACAAAATTCCATTGTTTGGAAAATTATACAGCGTTCAATTGACAGCTTTCAAAAGGGCACACAAGCAAAGTCCGCTGACACAAACAAGGTCAATAAGCAATTTTCATGTTAGACTTGTGATAGAAGCTGCTATTCTACAGTGCAGTGTTTTATCGATCAGAACTATTAAAACAAAAAAGAAAAGGGTTGCTCTAAAAGTAGCTACACATAATTACATCGCACTTACTACGCTTTTTAGTTTGTGTAAGTGGATTCCGCAACAACTGTGACAAATACATTTCCAGACTGTAAATACCACAGATGGACCACAGACAATTTGAGTAGAAAATACTAAATAAATGTACTTTTTCAATGAACAATAATGGCCAGTTATAATACACAATTAAAAATTAAATCAAGATGCAATATTAACATATCATGTCACCTTCAATAACCAATAAATATGTGCCACATTGGTAATGGAACTAATACAAATGGAAAAAGTGACAAAACAAAACTAATATACTGTCCTTTACCTTAAACCATACTCAGCAGATACTTGACCACATTGCTAGCTCAATTATCAGTGTAATTCCACACTTGTCTTCACCCTTTCATAAAATATTTTTGTGAAAGCATGTTCGTTCTCCTTTCCTTTTCCTTCGTTTTTTTCGTTTTTTTGATTTTTTTTTTTGTTTTTTCCGTTTTTTTTTTGTTTTTTTTGTTTTTCGCTTCGGGTTTTGCTCCGTTTCTTATTTTGACTATCCGTCCTTTATTTATATTTCCGTCTCCTATTCCGTCTCCGCTTCCTTTTTTAACTCATTATTTTTTTCGGTAAAGTATAGTAAGCGTAGTATAAAAGAAAGAAATAAAAAAAAAATAAAAAATAAAAAAAAAAAAAGTTTAACAAGAAAAGCTCTTTTTCGCTCTCATTTTCTTTTTTTTTTTTTTTTTTTTTTTTTTTTTTTTTTTTCTTTTTTCGTTTTTTTTCGTTTCCTTTCGTTTTCGCGTTCAAGATAATTTATTTTGCTTTTTTTTTGTTTTCTTTTTTACTTTTGCTTTTGCTGCTGCTCTTAACTTTTTTCCCCAGTGATTTAAGTCTTATTTTTTTTTTTTTTTTTTTTTTTTTTCGTCCACAAACTCGTTAACGTGGTTATTATTCCTTTGTTTTTTTTGTTCTTTCTTCGAGCGCTCTAACTGCTCATATCTCATATAGTTAAATTTTTATTAATTTTTTTTTTTTTTTTTTTCGTTGTTCTCCACCTCCGTGGTATAGTTAGATAAGCTTTTCCTTTTTTTCTTTTGTTCTTTTACGACGCTGCTATCCCAGTATTAGTTAATAGTTTAATTTTTTTTTTTTTTTTTTTCGTTCACTCCCACAAACGTGTTAGAGATATAGGTTTCCGCTTTTTTCCTTTTTTTTTCTTCGCTTCTCTATGCTTTTTGGCAGTGGAAGGGATCTTAATAGTTTTTTTTTTTCTTTGTTAGTTCGCGTTCGCCACACAAACGTTAGATAAGCGTGTCTGCTTTTCATTTTTTTTTTTATCGAGTTCCTCGCCTTTTTTTTTTTTTTGTTATTTGTTTTGTGTTCGCATTATTCCTTCTCTCTCCACTACGGATTATATCCGTTTCAGTGGTGGTGATGAAACACTTAAAGAGTCCGTATCTGTCGCAACTGGACCTCCAATATTTTCTCTGTGTCTCTGGCACAGAGAACCCCCACAGCATGAAAAGGTTTCCAAGTCAGTGTTTGTGTGGTTGGGTCTTCAAAGCACTTTAACGAAGTTAAAGTTAGAGAACTGATCTCTTGGATCATTTACAGTAAGTCAAACAGAGAAGTGCCCCATTAAAATGATGCACAAAGAGCCTTTGTTGCCACTTCACTGCAAGGGAAACAGATTCTTAATGTGCAAGTGTCTCTGACAACCGGAAACATGGAACAATATATTTATAGTGACAGTTTTCCATTATCTGTGTATGTGGCTGAGAGACTTTTTCAAACCTTTCAGCGCTAGAAAAGCGGAACAAATCCAGTACTTGCTTCTCAGACACAAGATTAAAAGTACTTCCAAGTCACATTCATAAGCATCCCTCTTTCTACTTCAACCATGTTACTGTTTAAAATGCATTCCAACATGAGTCACAACCTTTTAAACACAGAAGGAAATTTGGTGTCATGGTTGTCAGAACCAGGGAACATAAACATGTGGTTATTAATCATTCCAAAGTACATGTCTTTACACAAAAAGAAACCAAAACAGACATTTTATTTGAAAGGCAAAAGCTGGAAACATTCCAAATAAGAGTTTTGTTTTGGCAAGGCCTTACAGAATATTTTTTAGTGAACAGCTTCACATAGTACATCCAAAAAAGGAAAAAACACACTGGCCTTTGTCCAATAATTGATGGTTCAGTGTAAACCGTTTCAGCAGTCCTTCAACAGGTTCGCTGAGGAGAGCCAAGAAGAACTGCTGAAACGCGTTGTTCGTCTCTTTCTTGTTTGTTTTTGTCTGATTGTATTTTAAATTAAAAAAATATATTTATAATAAGGTTGTTCCCGTGCGGTTTACAGTGAACCATCAATTATTGAACAAAGCACAGTGTGTTTTTTTTTCTTTTTTGAACGTAATCTTGCTGCAACCTGCACCTCTATTGAAGAATCACGTGTGCATTGAACAATTTTCCTGTCGAGCTTCACATAGTACTTGATATCACGTCTTATTTATTTATTTTTTCTATGATTGCAATCACTATACAAAATAACAACATTTATTTTCAAGTGTCTATGAGTTGTTGTGATGGCAGTATATCAATGATTAGCGTTTCGAGTTCTGTAATAGTACTCAATGGAAGTGTTAAGACTCCTCGATTACCAGTCACCTGATGTGTACCAAGCACCTCAGTTGCATAGCACACATTATACTGTATATTCATCATATCTGCCATTCTACATTACATTACATTACATTTAGCAGCGCTTTTTTTTTTCAGCGAAACGTAAGTAAAGTGGCATATAAAGGTCATCGAAGTAACTACAGAACAGATAAGAAAGCACATTCTTCCCATACAGTATCAGCTATCCCTAGTAACGATTCTATGTAGTTGACATTATCATATGCAAATCATGAGCAATGTTTGTGACTGGCATCACTCTCATGTGCTTCCCATAACTATACTAAAGCAGAGAACACACTGTATGCTGCATTATCTGCATATTCCAAATGCATTGGAAATAACGTGGCAAATTGTATAGTGTGGCTGAATTCAAAATAAGCGTCACTGTTTCAAGTGCTTTTCTTGATTTGTTTAGGTTTACAGTGAAGTTAAAAGCTATTTAAAAAATGTAATCCATACTTTTTACCACTTAGAACCGATATACTGTATTTATATAATTCAAGTATGTAGGATTAATGGCTATTATAGTGACATCAACAAAACCCCCCCACAGCTTATCCTGCTTGCACTGTTGGATGTTGCCCTTGTGAATTATCCATGCTTTCGGCTAGCTAACTAGCTTTAGGTAGAACAAAGAGATGATAAGGTATATTAAAAAATTATGTATTTTTTTATCTATAACATAATGATAGTATGGTTATTGTAATCCTGAACTTTTGTAGATTCCCAGAACACAAGGAAGAAAATATACAGTGCCCTCCACAATTATTGGCACCCCTGGTAAAGATGAGTAAAAGAGTTATAAAAGCCTTATATCACCTTTTGGTGAAATAGCTTAATCTCACACTGAAAAAATGAGAAAAATACAACCTTTAATTTAAGTAAATTTATTCTGAAGAAAAAAATCCCTCAGCAAGAAATTATTATTTTTAACAAAACCATGTGTGCCACAATTATTGGCACCCTTAGAAATTCTTATGAACAAAATGTAACTGAAGCATTTTTTCCATTTATATATTTTTTCTCTTTTGGTAGCCAATTAGACCCTGTGTAACTCAATTCCTCCCATTTAACAACCACTAGAGAACCACTGCTACAACCCCTTCGTCTGGATAGAGGGCGCCGCGTCCTCTTCAGGGCACGACTCCTCGAGCTCCTAATCGTAAGTCCAGCTCTCCCCCAGGGCTAACCTTGTTAGGGTACATGGCATCATTTTAAATCTGAATCTGGCTGCCTCTGCCAGAAAACTAAGACTGGGTTCTTCCAGCAGGACAATGATCCAAAACATACATCCAAATCAACACAAACTGAACACAAAATCAAGCTTAACTGAACACAAAATCAAGCTTCTGCCATGGCCACCTCAGTCCCCTGACCTAAACCCCATTAAAAACCTGTAGACTGAGCTGAAGAGGAGAGTGCACAAGAGAACCTAGGATGATCTGCAGAGATTCTGTAAAGAGGAATGGTCTCATATTTTTTTGCTCTGTATTCTATAACCTTATTAGATGTTACGGAAGAAGACTCAGTGCTGTTTTATTGGCAAAGGGAGGTTGTACAAAGTATTCAATGCAGGGGTGCCAATAATTGTGGCACACGTGGTTTTGTTAAAAATAATTATTTTTAGAAAATTACTTGAAAATTACTATTTTTTTCTCAAAATAAATTTACTTCAATTAAAGGTTGTATTTTTCTAATTTTTTCAGTGTGAGATTAAGCTAATTCACCAAAGAATGAATGTTCCGTACTCTACCCTGACAGGCACTGTATATGCTTTTTTTTTGCAAGTTATGTCAAATTTAATTATGAAAACCAATCCAAATGACTGCTACAATGTCAGTTTGAAAAGAAGGTGACTAACAAAGGATTTTATTATGTGGAAGGGCAATCAAATGATTCATTAGAAATTGAAAGGATTCATGACCCTTATGGACTCAATTCACTCAGTGTCCTCAAAGCCTAGGGGTCATGGGTTAAAAAATGTAATGAAAAGATTTATCATTTGTTTAATTTAAGATATTAAACTGAAATATATTAACCCATCGCACATATAAAGAGCAGAAAAATTCTATTCAAAATAATTTTTGTTTTTCATGGTCATTAAAATGTCTAATCAACATAACAGTCTTAATAGCCTTTTATTAATTCCAGTTACTTAAAGTATTGTTTATTTAACAAAATTCTAAAACAATAAAAGAAGCTAATTATGAGCTCTAGTTCAACATACTTCCAATATGTCACATAACAATAGTGATTTGATACCAGGGAAAACAATTTATCCTTGACATTTTGCTTAATATTCCTCTAGCCAATTACATTTATTTGAGTGTTTTAGAAGGGAAAAGCAAACATATCTGTAAAAAGACCAAAGAGATGTTTCTTACCTCTGCAAAATGGAGCAGGGAAGTCCCATGATGCCCCACTTCCTGGGCTCACAATGCAAGTGAGTACAGCATGGCCCTCCAGGATATATCCCATCATGCAGCTGTAACGGATTTTGTCACCGATGTTGTATCGTGACCCATGAATGATTCCCTTTGGTATCAACCCTGGGTTACCACATGTGTGGCTTGGCAGCACTGTGAACACAATGACAAGAAAGACACGGAAGACACAAGTTGTTAACCCGCTTTGCAGTTTCATAATAATGCAAGCTAATTTTGCAACTTCGGGGTTTCATTGAAGCAATGCATGCACGTCAATACAAAGTGCACGGATGTTTAAAAGTCACGCCTGACTCCAGTCTTATCTCGTGATTTGAAGGAAGGCAAATAAAATTTGCGTTGTTTTGGCATGGCTCCTGGTAATTTGCATCCCTTTTCACAAAGAAAGGATCTTTCTTTTTTGACGTACACACGTCCCTGAAGTATGTTTGGGATACAAAGCTGTGTGACTAAGTTGTATTAATTTTGTAGTGGAAAAACTTTCATGATGTGACAGATGCATTGCAAAGAGTCAGCTCCCAGGGGCCATGTCTGATCACGGCGACATCTTGTCAACTCAGAAACACAGGTGTCAAAAGCAAAGTTGCCTGGTAGGCAAATGAGCCGTTGGGACTGCACTGGCTTTCAACATGAGGAAAATGCCCGAATTGTTAAAAATAAGTTTGCCGTATGTTATACCCAAAACAATCTTCTGAAGCCCATTTTCATGACGAATTACTGAAGATGGGCAGAGACTCAGTGGAATGGTATTTAATCGGACATTGCTGTGTGGGACTTAAACACCTTGTATGTACGTGCATTTTCGTCGGAGATTTATCAGTATAACTTCAGGAGCGATCTTGGCGATGCTGAATTAAAGCAGTTTCCATTTCAATGGCCTTCCCACACAAGAAAAACTTAATAAAATAATAAAAAAACTGCAAAACACCATTTTCATTTTAGTGCTGTCATCACTAGTGCAGTCAATTACAAAAAATAAATTCATCTTTATATACCCATTGCCTAAATGTATTGGTCAATAAAACGTAGGTATGAGCACATAAAAGCGAGCTCATCATTTGTTTAATGCTTATTGTTGTGCAACCAATGATAATGACCAGATCTACAGCATACTAAAGATGAGGTCTCAGTAGTCAAAGAGACACACGCTCACTTCGGCTGAAGGCAAATCAAATCAATAGAAGTCATTTAACATTTTGAATCATGGTCAATGTGTCCTGATAACACAGGTAAATTATTTTATATCAAGTTTGGTATGCTCTATGCTCAATGTGAATGCTCCAAACCCTCTACAACAAAACTATGACTAAGGCTGAGTTAACAGATCAACAGATAACTGCATTTGTCTTTTATGCAGAATGGAAAAACTACTGTGTTTCAATGAAAGGATATAAGAAGCTCTTGGCTTTAGCAGAACACCTGAGCCTTTTTCCTTCTCGCATATGGATAATGGGGGCAGAACGGACTGAAACTGTCGAATTTTTGAAAAGTAGCTTTCGATCAACACGAGAAACTGCGTGGGGTCAAAAGACATGCGCTTCCCGCAATGACGAGGCGGCAATCTTCTGCTGAACGAGGAAGTACAGCCACTGTGGCAAGAGGCAAGAGATACTACATCTACTAAATTAATACCGTCAGGGAAACCCAAGCCCTCTGAAACACATTCAGCCTAGCTCACAGTCTTAATAATAAAATAATAATGCCTTGTATTTATATAGCGCTTTTCTCACATTCAAAAATGTCTGTTTTGATTTATTCTTGTGTACTCCCTAGACTTTGCAATGAGTGTAATGTCATCTTTAATGACCACAGAGAGTCAGGATCTTGGTTTAATGTCTCATGCCAACGATGGAATCTCCTACAACACAGTGTCCCCATCACTGCATTGGGGTTTATTTGACCAGAGGGAAGATACTGGCCCACAAAAACAACTCCCAAAAGCAACTTACAGTGCCCACCAAAATTATGATCAACCCTGGAAAATATGAGCAAAAATACTATTAAAAAAATGTATTTGTTGTTTCTCAGCGTGACCTTACACAACCTTACATCTTCATCTTCAACGTAGGTAAAATTATTACAAAAAAAATTTTTCATATAAAAATGTATATGTTCTCAAAACAACATGCGTGTCAGTTAACGGCAATGCTAGAGATAGTTAACAAACAAACAAAACCAAATTGAAGTATATTCCCATTCATATTTAACTTTTTTAAGTATACCTGAGTCTTTAGAAACTATTATTTGGTAATTCTCAACTTCCTGTTTCACTGGGGTGGTGCTCGAAAGTATTCATACTCCTTCACTTTTTGCACACTTTATTGTGTTAATGTATTTAAAGCAAAAGATTTTCAAGAGAAATAACCCCTGCAGTGATCCATCCACATCTACTCCATATCTGGCAACAGAGTGATGGTTTGGGCGTTGTTCGATAGTTTGATAGCTCGTTTGATAACTTACAGCCATTTAGCCAACCATGTGTTCCATACTGTTCCAGTCTAAATCTAGTCCCACCCCTCAATTCCCATAGAGACGCATTCAAAAGCAGAGAGGTTATAGTATCACTTGTAAGAGTACCAGAAAATAAGATATCAAGCGTCTTTTGATGTTGTTGGGTCACAGACATCAGAAAGTCATAGCATGCAAAAGATATGTGACTGAATATAAAAAATTTACATTTAAAAACACAAACTTGTAAGTGTATGCAAACTTCTGAATCACTGGAATTATATAATTAATTAAAAGTGAAATAATCTGTCTGTAAACAATTGTTGGAAAAATTACTTGTGTCATGCACAAAGTAGATGTCCTAACTGACTTGCCAACACTAGTTTGCTAGCATAAAATCTGTGGAGTGGTTAAAAATGAGTTTTAATGACTTCAACCTAAGTGTATGTAATCTTCCGACTTCAACTGTACTTTTCTCATTTTTCGGAGCATATAAGACATTTGATAAACAACAGTGAATTTAATTCTGCACTTTTTGCTCATATTAATTGAGGTTGCCAATCATTCTGGCAGGCACAGTAGTTTTTTCGGGAGCTATCCAAGTAATAACCAAGCCTACCTGCTTAGCTTCAGCCATCCAGCAGGAGCAGGGTACATAGTGTTATGGCAGCTGACAGCCGAGTGAGCGCTCACCATTAATGCAGACCAGTAAATGCTACATAAACCGCAAGGAACAGGATGCCAGAAGTGAGAAAGTCTTCGAGAAAAAGGGACAATTTGTCGATAGTTGTGACAGGTGTGTGAAATGGCATCAGTGCCAAAAGTTCTGGAGATTATCAACAAGCAATATGTTGTAAAAGCAAGCCAAAACATTGAGAAACTGTCTCTTAAAATGTTAGACATTGAAAGGCGATAAACTATTCTTTGATTGAAAAAGTATTTGAAAAAGAAATGCGTACCGCATCAGATGGAACAGCTGAGCCAAGGTAAATGCTGAAAATATCGGTAATCTGAAAGTTTTCTAATATTTTTGTATTTACACGTTCATAAGGTGGAATAAAAACTTTATTTATTAGTGTTTTAAGTGATATAACTAACAATGTCCTTTTTTATTGTATATTTTTATTACGTTACAACCCTGTCTAGCGGTAAGGGAACGATGAGCGTAACAATAAATAATAATAATAATGACCGGTTATAGAAAAGGTGTAACGCTTCCAGATAAGCGTATGGGGGAGAATAAACAAATGTCAACAATATATAGTACAACAGTGTTTACTTACTGACAAAAGGTGAAAAAGTGCATACAGTGACAATCCCTAAAGCAGATGTATATATACATGTACAATATTTACAATTTTACAGCTTCACACAGAGTTAAAGCTTATTAAATGCAGACACAGGAGTCCTATTGAATTTGAAAGCTTCCTCTTTCCGTCATGCTAATGTGGTAATATGCAACTGGTAATATGCAACTTCTACATTTTTAATTTGTAGCCTGCAATGGTGTCAAAGACAGCATTTGCAGGAGTTTTAATGACCTTGTGAAAGCATGGTGCTGCATCCCTTCAGTAGAATTCCAGACGCTCATAGATTCTATACGACAGCAGATACAAGCTTTTCTGCTGGCACGTGGTGGCCCAACGTCCTCTTAAATAACTTCCTATTAGAGCATCTATCTTTTTAGCCACTACTTGTAGGTTAGCTAGGTACTTCATCTCCAAAAAGTGCAGAATTAAATTCACTGTTGTCAGTGTTGGGGAGTAGTGAACTACATGCAAATTCAACTAGTGTAACTACATTTTGCAGTAGCTTTCTTCAATAGCTTTTCTAGTTCAACTACATTAATATTTGCATAGTGATTCAAGTAGTTAAATTACTTTTTTCCCATTTTTTGTGTAGTTAACTACTGAAACTACAACTTGCAATTTTGTCCTTGTGAAAAGCCCAGATGGGATTGTTTTGTTTAAGACAGGTTTAGGTATTCCAGGAAGCTGGATTGTCAGCTTACCTGTGAAAAATATTTGGCTATAGTTTTTAATGTTTTTAATCTGAATTTGTAAAACTAAAGTTGAATATATTAGGTGTCAATTAGTCATAAGTATTGATTATTGCTATTTATTAACAAATGTTCAGAGAAGTTGTTGCATGCTATTTTAAAAGTTACCTGGCTAACTGAGTAATCTTGCTTGGCGCAATACCCCCACCTAGACTCTAGTTTCTGGAAGGCAGGTGTCTGACTGATGGACATTGTATACAAAACCAAAGCTGATATTCCTTGCACTTTCCCATGAATAGTGGGGTATTTAATTTTTTTGGTTTATGTATGACCTGTGAACAAGTGGGCACTTTTTGAAATAAATTCAATTGAGTGGCATTTTTTGCTGGCAAGTGACTTTTTTGTATTATATTTTGTTAGAATTTCGTATCACATGTACATTGTCAATTTAATCAGTAGTTTGAAGTATTTTTTCTAAGTAACTTTAGTTAACCAAAATAGATTTCTCCCTAGGGTAGCTTTGCTGTAGTTCAACTTATTCCAGTGTGAAGTAATTGGTAGCTTGCAAAGCTATGTTTTCAAAGTAGCTTCCCCAACACTGCTTGTAGTGGACTGAGGCATGAGTAGTTTATAAAGAACATTGTCCACATAATAAACACACATTAGTATATTTTCAGATCTATACAATATTATAAACATTTATTAACCTGCTGTCAATTTTGATTTCTGCTCTCAAATTTAGGTCACAGTACATTAATGGCATCAAAACCACGGGTGATAAACCAATTTCTGGTGGATGGCTTTTAAATAACCATAAATCACAACCTATCCCACTGACAGCACAAGTCTATAGTACAGAACAGTATACAAATCCAGTGCACAACTTTTAGAATGTACTACACAATTTTTCAATTCACTGCATGAAGTCCAACACCCTGGTGAGAAGAAAATGAATTAATAGCAATCTCAACTCAGATAGCAAGGAAACATTGAATCAATGTTGAATTAACATAAGATGAAGCATTGATTCAATGTTGATCTCTAATGTTGATTCTGCGTCCAGGTGCTCATTGAGTTTACGTTGAATCAATGTATTGAAATAATGTTGAAACGATGTTGATGTTAACAATGGAAATCAAGGTAACTGATATACAATCTATTTATTATAAATGTAATCTATCATAGCTAATGATAATATAATTTCATAACTACATTTTACATTGCTCAAAGTAACTAATTCTTGCTCAAAGTAGTCAATCTACAAAAAACAAATCAAAATACTTTTGAGTTAGGCTACTAAAATAGATAACATATTGACATCAATTTAAAAAATGCAAACCTCTTTACTGATTTTAAACCTCTGTTTAATGGACACAATACTTGCAATAGTAGATATAGTTTCATGCTGAAAAAACAAAAGTTGAAGTGTTTTAAAAGCTAGTCGTCTAAAAAAAAAATGTTTTTTTTACTGTTCACAATGTGGGTCGCGGTGTGACCTGCCCTGATGATGTGATGTCAAGTTCTTCCTAGTCGGGAGGTCGGGGTTGATTTCCAGAACCCTGATTTCAGACATGAAACTTGTAGTTGAAAGGGTGTTTTATTACATTTTCCCTCGTCGGATATCGGGATAGTTAGAAATTAATAAACGAACGCAGCATTAGCATCAACCATAAATACGCTTTGCTGTTAAGTCTCCTTTTGTTTAATTTCCTACGTCACCCGTAGCAACTTGAACTTTTAACTTAACCAATTTAACCAAGAAAAAATGTATTCACTTACCATGGAGCATACGAGCATGCTAGCATGTACAGCAGCGACCGCAGAAACAGGCAATGAATAATTCAAACTTTTTTTTATTTGAAAATGAAAGCGCACCTGAATCTGATTAAAAATCTATGTTATTCATCAGTATTATGACTTTGGTTGTTATTGTTACATTCATACAATGTTTCCTTTTCAACCTAATACATCGGTGACCATTACCATCAGAAAGTGAATGTTGATTCCACCATTGAAAATTAGTTGATGACCGATACTGATGCTTATAACACAATATCAATGTTGATTCAATACGTTCTTGCTATCTGGGAACACATTGTTATTATTTTCTTCAATGTTGTTGCAAAATTATACATTTTGAAAGATAAAACCCTTTCACCAGCCATCCCTAATGCTAAAAATGCACTAATAAAGCCATTCAGATGGCTATAGTCTCTCCCATTGTGCAATTATTGCTATAGGAGTAATGCTTGTGTGCATTCTGTGAGACACGTGGGACTGTGTCTATGGTGTAACTGAATCATTTTGAAAATAGATTCAGCATTTTGTGTTCTGTCTAAATGGAACACAAGATACACTACATGGCCAAAATGATATGGACACCTGCTCATCCAACATCTCATTCCAAAATCATGGGCATTAATATAGAGTTGGTTCCCATTTGCTGCTATAACAGCCTCCACTCTCCTAGTAAGGCTTTCCGCTAGATGCTGGAACATTGCTGCGTGGATTTGTTTCCATTCAGTCAGAAGAGCATTAGTGCGGTCGGGCACTGATGTGGGGCTATTAGGCCTGGCTCGCAGTCGGCTTTCCAATTAATCCCAATGGTGTTTGATGGGGTTCAGTTCAGGACTCTGTGCAGGCCAGTCAAGTTCTTCCACACCAATCTCGACAAACCATTTCTGTATGGACCTCTATTTGTGCACGGGGGCATTGCCATTCTTAAACAGGAAAGGGCCTTCCCCAAACTGTTGCCACAAAGTTTGGAACCCATGTTCGTCTAGAATGTCATTGTATGCTGTAGTTTTAAGACTTGACTTCACTGGAACTAAGGAGCCTAGCCTGAACCATGAAAGACAGCCCCAGACCAAGGGGTGTCCACATACTTTTGGCTATATAGTGTATGTGGGAGACTGACCAAAAAAAACTGCCCCTAATTTTAAGCTATTTTGTTTTCGTATTAGATATATATATGTCCAATTTGGCAACATAATCTTCCATGTTCAATATTAAGCAATGAATACACAGTAGAAAAATGCAGTTGGAAAAAAAATACAAAACTGATATGCTGTCCTGATTGAAGCATGGATGATACTTTTTTGTGTCTTAGAAATTTCTATTGAATTATTGAAGTGCCACAGGACCAGACGACTGTCTTAGTCAGTGATCTTACTCCCCTGGTTGATGGCGACACTCAAACACACCTGCAGCAATCTAAATAATCAAATTTAAGTTACTTCAGGTGCGTATAATTGGATTAGAACCCAGAAACATACATGGCACTTGTTTAAAATAATTACAGAATGTTGAGATTAGCATAACACAAAATTAGACCCATTAGTTAGTTTAAAAAAAAATGTAACTTACTTTTTAAAATGGTAATTCAAGGGTGACGTGCAGCTACAATATAGAATGTAAAAGCACCTCTTTAGGTTCATTATTATGATATTTATAATAATGTATTTTATTTATCTATAAAGCACTTCTTGGTGAACTGCCTGCATACCTCACATGTCTTCTTAATGTGAAATCATCGTCACACTGCACTAGGTCCCAAGACTTTTTGGCTCTAGAAAATTGTCGTGTCCGCACGGAGATCGGGAAATTGGCTTTTATGTACTATGCTCCAAACAAATGGAATAACATACAAAAGCACACAAAATTAGACAAGCTAATCCCTTTTAATCAATTTAAATCTCTATTGATTGACATAGAGCAGTGTGAATGTGTGTGTTTTCGCTGAACCATTGTTGCGCCTAAATAGTGCTTTTATGTTGTTATTTATTAATATTTTAGTTTTTATACTGTAATATTATATGCTGCTGTTCTGTTTTAATATTTTCTATACTGTTGTTATTTTTGTATTGTAAACAGGGCGTCCTTGTAAAAGAGAGCTTGCTCTCAATGGCCCTTCCCTGTTTAAATAAAGGTATGATGATGATGATGATGATGATGATACCACTATATTATCAAATTCAGCAAAACACATTTTATTTTGATATAATTTGTATATAATTCTTTCACGTCTGTTGGAAGTCCCACTAATAATGCAAGTATACAACCAGTATTCAACTTGTGGAAATCTATGCCCAATACAGTGCCACTATTGTACATAAAGTAAAACAAAATGAATGCAGTGATGTTTGATATCTATGTAGGACATATACTCATGCTCAGAGCCAAATCAGATTAATCAGTTGCGAGGGAAGATGAGTTCAATCGTGCCTAAAAATAAAACTATTTATATAAAGTTTTCTCTGATAAAATAACAGATACTTACTGAAAATAGACATTAAGAAAAGAAAATCTACACATTTCCCAGGAGATCTCTCTTCTGAATACTAACCAAATCGAACCCTGCTTAGCTTTAGCAGTTTGATATGAGGGCGGGAAAGGGTGGCATGTCTTATGAATAACAAAAAATAGTAATGTTTATTGATGTCCCTGTTATTTCCAAACTAAGGGTTAAATTAATTTAAAAACTGTTTTCTGAAAACGGGTACAAACAACCAGAAAGTAACATGAGATTCACAATGGCTCAAAGTTATAGTCAAGATGTCATTTGTTGCAAACGATAAAGCATATTTTCTGCAATACAGCATATTCATTTCTGGCATGAAAGGATCGTTTCTGTTTCGTTTGAGTAAGTCTAGTTCCAATGTACAAAGGCTTCCACTAATTACAGAGTATTATAAACACACAGAAGAAAACCCAGAAACCTAAACCTCTTTTGTTACTTCATTCCAGAGCAGTGGCGTATATAGAAGCACCGCAGTGTGAAGTTGTGCCTTCGTCTGTGGCACCTCAAACAAAAGGTACTGTAAACAAATCACAAGACAAAGAAATAAGAAACATTGCTGCCGCATAAGATTTTAGCTTAGTAAAAAAAACGAATTATTCAATTTGTTTAGCCCTTTGTACGTGGTGACATACTTACAAGACAATTCCTTTTATTTTCAATCCTGTAGCTTGCTTACTAATCAGTATAACATCTAAAGTAGGAAAGAAATGTGTGCACAGAACAGGCTAACTGTAATTACATATGCTATAATGAGCCACAGGGTTGACTAGGATACATGATTCAATACATTTAGAAGTGTCAAAAAAAAGTATAGTGAATTCTGCAGTCTGATTCAACTTTTCATATTGTGTTCCTCTGTGTTAATGCTAAATGATGAACAGCTACTTATACCTCAATGATTACTGAAAACTGTATAGTCATTTATAAGGTAGGTTCATTGTTCATGGTTACTGTTTTCAGTCCTTAAATTTTACTTAAGGGCAAATGCAAGCCCATTTTTCTGCACAATCAGCTGGGAAGTTAATTTCTGTGACAGCTAAACTCACTGAACTGTTTGTGAAGGAAAATAACTGGTATATAATTGTAATCTTTAATTACACAAATAAAACTTAAAGATTTAGGACTGTCACAATAACTTAAATCAGCAGAGACCCTTCTGTCATGGTTTCTCTGCCTGCTCGTTGTTCGTTGTCCACTTCCCTGGGGAGCGCTCATGTTGCGTCCCTTCTCTTTGTTTTCCTAGTCCGTTTCGTGTTTTGGTTTTCAGTTCAGTGTGTTCACCTGTTCAGGGTTTCCTGTCAGTATTTAAACCACACGTCATCGTTATTTGACGCTTCCATATTGCCTATCGTTTTACGAAGAAAGCCGGTATCCTAGGACATCATCCTTTTCCAGTCCCGCTCTCTTCGTTGTTGGAAATCGTAAGCGTTATTTTGTTTTCATTTCTTTCACCATTTATCTGGCGTTATAGTCACGTTCCGAGGGTGCCTTTGTTTTTTGTTGTTCTTCCTATAACCATTATTGCTACTGCCCGTGTATTCGTGGCTATCTCATTTTGCAAGAGAGTTTTTGGTTTTGGCTCCCTCGTTGTGAGCTATAGGGTTTTTTCGTATAGTTAAGAGTTTTTCGCCCAATTAGGGTTGCTTTTAGTTGTAGCGGTATCTCTCCTGGTGTGGAGAGTTATTATTTGTTTGTTTATTGTTATTCCCTGTTTGCGGGGTTTCTCTCCCGCTTTGTGGTGTTCAGTGAGCATCCTCTGAACCCCTACTGTCGCGTCTGGTCCTTCGTTCCCACGCTACCCCTGACAGAATATGGAAGCCAGTAGGGAGGCACCAGCGACAGTCGCTAACCTAGGGCAAATTCTCACAGCGCAGGAGGCTGTTATCTCCGGCCATGAGGAGGGCATTAGGGCTCTTCAAGCCTCCGTCCAAGCCCTACACACTCAGCAGGCACAGTTCGGCAACCAGCTGCGTTATCAGGGAGACGGGCTGCGTGAATTAGCGGACAGCATTCGCACACTAACACTGACGATTACGCCCCCCCAGGTTACTTTACCTTCAATCCCGGTAGCACAAGCACCAAGTTCGGCGGTACTGATCCCTCCTGATCCAGCAGTGATTCCCGTTCCACGCGAGCTCAAGGAGCCGAAATTACAACTCCCGCTTCGCTATGGAGGAGAGACCGGGAGGTGTAGGGGGTTTTTGACGCAGTGTCAATTTTTTTTTAGGTACGGCTCTCGCTTGGGCGGACCCCTTAATCAGAGCAAGCTCTCCCGTGATGTCCACTATGGAGAGGTTGGTAGAAGAGATGGCGTCGGTTTTCGACCATGACGTTTCCGGTCAGGAGGCGGCGATGCGACTGACTTATCTTCGTCAAGGCTCCGACACGGTGGCGTCATTTTCTATTGCCTTTCGAGCACTCGCAGGGGAGACTGGGTGGCCTCACGGACCGCTTACCGCTCTATTTATTAAAGCACTTTCGGATTCAGTTCGAGATGCCCTTTCTGCACTCGAACCACCCGCTTCGTTCGGTGCGTTAGTATCTACGGCTATCAGAATAGACAATCGGATTAGAGAGAGAGAGAGAGAGAGATTCGCTGGGCCACGCAGTGGTCGGCCCTCTATTTGTGTGCCTCGTCCGGTGGTTGTTCCGGTTTCCTCATTTTCTGAGGAGCCCATGCAGGTAGATGGGACGGCAGTACGTGATTCCAGGTTTACCAGGTCGAGAGAGGCGTGGTGTCGTTATTGTAAACGCGCTGGGCATTACAGAGATCAATGTCCTAAACTAGCGGGAAAAGAGGAGTCTCGCTAAGGGAATCGAGGTCCTTAGTGAGACAAGATCAAACTTCTCCTCGAACTCTATTATCTGTGCAGCTGAGTTGGAATAAGCATTCCAACAGCTGTATCGCCTTTATTGACTCCGGATCAGTTGAGTCCCTTATGGACATTAAGTGGGCTAGGGAGCAGGGGATTCCCTCAGTTTCTCTTTCCGTTCCACGGTTAGTAACTGCTCTCGACGGTCGCCCTTTGGCTACGGGCGCTATCCGACGGGTTACCAGCTCCTTAAAACTGTCAGTTTCGTTCCAGGATCATACGGAGCGTATTAAATTTTTTTTAGTAGATTCTCCCACATACCCACTTGTTCTGGGTCACTCATGGTTGGTTCAGCACAAGCCCAATATTAACTGGGGAGCGGAGGATTCGGTTATTCTCCGTTGGGGAGTTCAGTGCAGACACCACTGTTCTAGAAATAGATCTGTTAGATCTGGCGGCTCGCGCCGCTCTCTTCCCGATCTCAGTTCTGACAGCGAACAGGAGGAGGAGAGTGTTCTCCGTGGGGCTCACGGGTCAGTAGCGTCATCTCACGACACCAGGGGGAGTCTTTCTTGGGACCCGCTCGCTGATGGGTTTAGTATGTGGGAGGAGGAGAGCTCTCCTTCTGAGATCGATTGGGACATCCCTCGCGATTCGGAATCAGATTTGGAGAATGTTCAGGTGGGCGGAGCTATTCCGTTTCCATTGCCAGTTAATGTTCCTCAGCAGTACACTGATCTTGCGGAGGTTTTTAGTAAGCAGCGCGCTACTTCTCTGCCTCCTCATAGGCCGTATGATTGCGCCATCGAGCTATACCCTGGCTCGATTCCCCCCAGGGGAGCGCTGTATTCCTTATCGGCTCCTGAGAGTGCCGCTATGAAAAATTACATAGAGGAATCTCTCGCCAACGGTTTCATCAGACCCTCCACTTCACCGGCGGGCTCCGGTTTTTTCTTTGTTAAGAAGAAGGACGGTAGTCTTAGGCCATGCATTGACTACAGGGGACTTAACGCTATAACTATTAAGAATCGTTATCCTCTCCCGCTTATGAATTCGGCCTTTGAACGCCTCCAGGGGGCGTCTATTTTTACTAAACTGGATTTACGCAGCGCTTACAACCTCGTCCGCATTCGTGAGGGAGACCAGTGGAAAACTGCGTTTAATACCCACTCGGGACACTACGAGTACCAGGTGATGCTGTTCGGGCTCACTAGCGCCCCCTCAGTTTTTCAGGCGTTAGTTAACGATGTGCTAAGGGAGATGCTTGAAAAATCGGTTTTTGTTTATATTGATGATATTTTAATTTTTTCTCCCGATCTTTCCACGCACATTCGCCATGTCAGGCAGGTTCTTAACGCGCTGCTCAAGGCTCAGCTTTTTGTAAAGGCAGATAAGTGTGTCTTTCACACCAAATCAGTGTCTTTCCTGGGGTTCATTGTGGCAGAAGGCAAGGTTCAGATGGATCCAGCTAAAGTCTCGGCCGTTAAGAATTGGCCCACGCCATCTTCTCTTAAACAGGTTCAACGTTTTTTAGGCTTCGCGAATTTCTACAGGTGGTTTATTCGTAATTTTAGCGCGGTAGTCGCTCCTATTACTACACTTACAAAAAAAACTTCTTCCTCCCGGTTCCTATGGAACTCGAGGGCCGAAGCGGCGTTTTCTGAGCTCAAAGGACGCTTTACGTCCGAACCTATTCTTGTCACGCCTAACCCTTCCCTTCCTTTTGTTGTAGAGGTAGATGCGTCTGAGTTAGGAGTGGGGGCCATTCTCTCCCAGCTATCCCCCATTGACCACAAAATGCATCCATGTGCTTATTTTTCTCGTGCATTAACACCTGCCGAGAGAAATTATGATGTGGGGGACCGGGAGCTCTTAGCAGTCAAAATGGCTCTGGAGGAGTGGCGTCATTGGCTTGAAGGGGCGGAGCATCCGTTCACGGTGTGGACGGACCATAAGAACCTGGAGTACGTGCAGCTAGCCAAGAGGCTTAATTCTCGTCAAGCCCGGTGGGCATTATTCTTCTATTCTTCCTTCTCACGTATCGCCCCGGCTCCAAGAACGTTAAGCCAGATGCCCTTTCTCGCGTCTTTGATAATTCGGACAGGGCTCCTGCCCCCGAATTTATCATTCCCGCCAACCAAATTGTGGCTCCAGTTATTTGGGCCATTGAAGCTGCAGTTCAGAGGGCAGTGCGCTCTGACCCAGGGCCTGGGGGGGGGTCCTCCTCACTGTTTGTTCGTTCCGCTGAAGCTTAGGCCCCGTGTATTACGTTGGGGTCACACTTCTCAATTAGCGGCTCATCCGGGCGTTCACCGCACAAAGGACTTTCTTTCTCGGCGGTTTTGGTGGCCCAGTTTGGAGAGGGATGTTCGGAGTTTTGTTGCGGCTTGTCCGGTGTGTGCACGCATTCTGTTCTCTGCTTGGTGCCTCGGTCAGTTTGTCGTCTGGCTTCCATCCTGAGACGAATGGACAGACCGAGCGCACCAACCAGATGCTGGAGAACACTCTGCGTTGCCTGGCGGCCTCTAATCCCACTTCCTGGAGTACACACCTGGCCTGGGCTGAGTATGCCCATAATACGTTGTGCAACGCGTCCACAGGGCTCTCGCCCTTCGAGGCTCAACTGGGGTATCAGCCCCCACTATTCCCTGAGCTGGAGAGTAATATAGAGGTTCCCTCCGTGGCATCCTTTATTCTGAGGTGTCGCTCTGTCTGGAAGCGGGTGCGGACTGCGCTTCAGCGCGCTGCTGCTAGACACAAGGTGGCAGCTGATAGACGACGTCGTCCAGCCCCCTCATTCAGGGTAGGGCAACGCGTGTGGCTCGCTACGCGTGATCTGCCGTTAAGGGTGGAGTCTCGCAAACTCGCGCCCCGGTTTATTGGGCCTTTTAAAATTATACGGCGCATTAATCCGGTTACGATAAGATTACAGCTCCCCCGTGCTATGCGTATCCATCCCACGTTTCATGTCTCCCGGCTTAAGCCAGTCCTTATTAGCCCGCTGGCCTCCGCTGAGAAGCCACCGCCGCCTCCTCGGATGATGGAGGGAGGTCCAGTGTACACTGTCCACCGTATTTTAGCCGAGAGACGGGTTGGGAGAGGTTTCCAATTTTTAGTAGATTGGGAGGGTTATGGCCCGGAAGAGCGTAGTTGGGTTCCCTCCAAAAATATTCTGGACCCTCAACTTATCAGGGATTTCCGGGGTCGCAGGCTTGAGGGATCGTCTGGGGTCGTCCCTTAGTGGGGGGGTCCTGTCATGGTTTCTCTGCCTGCTCGTTGTTCGTTGTCCACTTCCCTGGGGAGCGCTCATGTTGCGTCCCTTCTCTTTGTTTTCCTAGTCCGTTTCGTGTTTTGGTTTTCAGTTCAGTGTGTTCACCTGTTCAGGGTTTCCTGTCAGTATTTAAACCACACGTCATCGTTATTTGACGCTTCCATATTGCCTATCGTTTTACGAAGAAAGCCGGTATCCTAGGACATCATCCTTTTCCAGTCCCGCTCTCTTCGTTGTTGGAAATCGTAAGCGTTATTTTGTTTTCATTTCTTTCACCATTTATCGGGCGTTATAGTCACGTTCCGAGGGTGCCTTTGTTTTTCGTTGTTCTTCCTATAACCATTATTGCTACTGCCCGTGTATTCGTGGCTATCTCGTTTTGCAAGAGAGTTTTTGGTTTCGGCTCCCTCGTTGTGAGCTATAGGGTTTTTTCGTTGTTGTTGCATTGAATATATAGTTAAGAGTTTTTCGCCCTATTAGGGTTGCTTTTAGTTGTAGCGGTATATTTCCTGGTGTGGAGAGTTATTATTTGTTTGTTTATTGTTATTCCCTGTTTGCGGGGTTTCTCTCCCGCTTTGTGGTGTTCAGTGAGCATCCTCTGAACCCCTACTGTCGCGTCTGGTCCTTCGTTCCCACGCTACCCCTGACACCTTCGGAAGGATGTATCAGTCCATGGTTGCGTTACCATTCATAAGGGAGAAAGCACCTCATAAACTTAATAATAAAAACAAAACACTGCACATATCCTTTTACATTACAGTAAACCTTCTGTAATCATAGGCACGAGAAGCAAGATGATATTTCTTCTTTGGTGCACTGAAAAAAAAAAGTGTCCTCCTCTGTTCTAAACCCCACGTAGTCCCCTCTGTTGAGGCAGATTGTAAAGTACGGGCAAGAAACGCGTGAAAAATGCCAAGCGAAGATAAAATTAAAATAACATTTTTAGCAACATGCATTGTTCTATATGGATGGTGACAGTAATTGGGCAGTGTTATCATGATTAAATGAATTGAAATTGTTTTGAAGTCCACAGCTCCCCAACATTGGCCCTTGCTTCTTAATGTATGCATTCCTATACTGTAGGCTACGTCGCTTTGGATAAAAGTGTCTGCTAAGAAGCTTGTATCTAGCTCATCGTTACTGCCGTCTCCGGTGAACGCAGTTGTAATTTGGGGATTCTATGTTTGCAACGTAATTATTGCCAGTGGTTTCAATGATTTTAACGTGTAGCCTACTGTTTTCCTGGTGTGAGACTGGATGACATAGGCTACATCATCAAGCTCCCGCTATCATTCAAAAACACTCAGAAGCTGTAATCATTCATCTGTGCAGAAATTACACCAGGTTGAGAAAATCAGAAGTTTTAAGGAACAATTGTATTTCATTGTAGGCCTATAACTGTATCAAACCCATTTTCAAGCTTGTGATCTCAGGACCGCTTCCTGTTTTAAGCTGTGGCAGTGAGAAATTGAACCGGCTCAGTGCCCTAAATAAAAAAATGGTGTGCGTGTTCAGTGTTCAGTGTTTGGCTAACGTTATTCTAAACATAAATTTGAGCTGGGAAGTAAAGACGGAATCATGTGTGGAATAAGTAGCCTAACATTAGCAGACCATGGGCCACATGTATAAAACTGAGTAAAAGAATGCGTAAAAGAACGCTCAGGGTGAAAGTTGTAAATCTGCCTCAAAAAAGTTTTGCTTTTTCTACCTCTGCCTTTTGGTCGCTATGTCGCCATATCACACTGTCTCCAAACATTGCGTACATATGGTGTCCAACATGTGCAGAGGTATGCAGATTCTCACAGCATGTGTTAGTTTATACATCAGAATTTCTGCGGGCTTACGTGGCTTTCTGAGGGCATTTCTCTGCTCAGCACTGTTTATACATGTGGCCCCATATCTTGTCTATCATAGCTAGCTAACACCATTGTAAAGTAAATTGCATTTTCATTGAGATATTTGTAGACAAATATTATTTATTTTCTGAAATACAATGTACTATTACAGCATTATATTAATTTGATTGAAAAGGTGCCCAACTTCACTCAAAATAGCTGTCTTACTGACCTAGCCGTAGCCTACTGTGTGTACTATACTCAATGTTCATTTCTATGGATAGACATTATGCTACATTATGCTGCTACATTGTGATATTAATGTCTAACCTTTGTCTGACCTTTTTTGTAGCTGCTTTAATGACTTTCTGTATGCACTTATTGTATGTCGCTTTGGATAAATTAATGTAATTTAATGATGAAATGTAACGGAGCTTACTGCATAGCTAGAGGTAATGTAGCCTACTTACAAGTCCAACAGAAAACACTAACTCTGTGTCACTTTTCAATCCTTTGCTAAACTTCAGCTGTCGCCATTGAGGAAAATAAAATCCTAGGTTGACTCCGCTTCTTGAACATGCCGTGCAGGCTTGTTGCTTCGCTGCAACAAAGGCCCGATCCCACAAACCCCAGGTTTTGTAGCCACACCCACCCCTCCCCACACAGAAAAGAGCGCCACATCCAGAAACGTTGCATTGCAAGACTAAAACACTTTTCTTTCTTTTTTTACAGTGTGGAGGATGTTCTTTTGAAATTGAGCTGTAAGATCAACAGGTATCTGGCTTGACCTTCACGTACAGTAAATGTGTGTTTTTTTTTTTTTTCATCCTGTGTCCGACCAGCGACACACATCATACATTCACTGTTATTCCCTCATTCATACTGCATTGATCTGCTTGCCATAGAAATTTTGTTTCAAGAATTTTGTTTCCCATGGGCTCTTCAAAAGATGTAATGAAATCAATGGGCTTTATTCACAAAACTTTTTAAATTCTTCTTACTTTTGTTCTCGAGAAAAGTTTCTACGAAAAAACAACTTGGAAAAGGGAAACACGAGCAGTCCTTCGATTGTGTGTGCATTCCTGGTATACAGATGGTGAATGCAAATAATTTTTAACCTGGATATGTGTGGATGTTCATGTGATTAGCATAATGAAACACCTTAGTAGTCCCAGAAAAAGGCAAGCCAGCCTCAGGGGCATGTGCCTGCAAATATACCCCAAATATATGCAAATATACCCCATTCATTGGTATTCGGACACTGATCTGTGCGGTTCCTAAAAACGCCTTCTCCATTCATCAAGTTATTTAATAGCAGCAAATACACATTTCTAAGTGTTGGGTTTGACTGCACGCCTGTGGCTCTTCATATATCCTCTCAATCATCATCATCAGTCACTTTTTGCAGCAAGGTTTTCGTTAATAAAATGAGCGAAAAATTCAAAGCTATTCTGATATGTTAATGTAATTAAAATCAGTACCTTATTTAGGCCTCTACTTGTACAGAAGAACATTTTCTTGTTAATATGAGGTCTGTAACTAATTAAATTGACTTTGCATGAATAAAAAACATTCTAAATAGAAACCTCTTTTGCATATATGCCTTTATGCTTGTTTCCAAACACACATAGATTTTGATTCAATTCAGACACAATTCAGTTATAAAAAAATGATGTCCTTGGGAATGTTCTTAAGCACAGTTTATGATCAAAACTGGGCAGAATGGGCTCATTGAGCCTCATTCATGGAATGTGAGCAGAATTAATGTAAATTGTTTCTATTAGAAATTGTGTCCGTATTTTGCCATTCATTAATATTTTCGTATCTGAGATTTGTTCGGACGTATGAACAAACTTTACACCTGCTCAGGACCACGCATACCTTATACGTAAATTCAAAATGCCACTAAATTCTCAATATCAACTTGGACTTGAATTTATTTTTACATTCTGTTAAATTCACATGACAAAATGCAGCCTCTGCAAACGTAGCTAATAAATTACGATTGTAAAAAGCAAACCCTTTAGATTATGCCTATTAATCAATTGTAGGCTATGAACTTGTTTAATAAGATTTATAATATAATGAGTGCTCCCACGTTAAATACGCTATATTTAAAATACACATTTGACCAATGAATGAAATTGAACAATGGCCGATCTTTCCTGTACAATGTTTCGGTGCCATAGACTACACACAAGTACGCATCAAGGCTCCATTCGATCAGGCGTTTGCGTATAGGCTATGAACAGAACGGCCTATCATTCCAGCAGCTCATGTGATGTCGAAATGTTCGTTGCTCAAATTTTCTACAAACCTGAGAAGGTGTGCAAAATTATATTGGCTGCTGTGTTCTGCACAACATAGCCATAAAGAACGACCTTCCCAGTCCACCTAAACAGAATGGAACACATGGTTGGCAAAAGGGCTCTATGTTATCAAGGGTCTGACGTATCAAACAAGCCTTAAACCATCACTCTGCTGCCAGAAATACAGTAGATATGGATGAATAACTTCAATGGTTTCGTCTCCTGACTTATTTTTCCAAAAAGTTCAATAAGAAAAGTTATCAGGAGAAACAACCTTTAAAGTGATCCATCCATATCTACTGCATATCTGGCAGCAGAGTGATAGTTTGAGGCTTGTTTGATACATCAGACCCTTGACGACTTAAAGCCATGTAGCCAACCATGTGTTCCATACTGTTACAGTGTAATTTACAGCTAAATCTAGTCCCACCCCCCAATTCCCATAGAGATCCATTCAAATGCAGAGACATTTAGTATTGCTTGTAAGAGTACCAGAAAATAATATATCAAAAGTATTTTCATGTTGTTGGGTCACAGACATCAGGAAGTCATGGCATGCAAAGGATATGCGACCAAATATTAAAAATGAATACTTCATTCTATATATAAATGCAGGGGTGCCAATAATTATTAAAGGTTGGATTTTTCTCATTTTTTCAGTGTGAGATCAAGCTAATTCACCAAACAGTGAATTTTTTATAACCCTTTTTACTCGTCTTTACCAGGGGTACCAACAAATTTGAGCACGTCTGTATGAGAAATCAGAAAACTTACACTGACATATGCACAAGTGCACAGTCATGTCGCTGATACGCGCCGGTGCAAACTATCAATTCTCATTGGACCAGGGATGACGAATGTAAATGCAGACGCATTGAGTTTGAATGCGATACAAGTCAATTTCCTGCAGACCTTGTAGCTCCAGGGGGCTGCTCTTTATTCCCGGCAGGCCGGGAGACGCTCGCGGGTAACCTTAGCATCTGTTTCTGCACCATGCATCATCTCCTCTCGCCCTGGTGTCCCTGGCGTGCCGCGCCCGGGAAGGCACGGGTCATTTCTGCGTTTTTTTTGGAACTTCTGTCCAAGGAGAGTTGGTTTAACGATGCATCACAGGCGAACACACATTAGATTATGATTACTTATGAAGGGAATACACTAATGCACACATTTAAAAAATGTGTTCTGTAAATAACAGCAAGACACAATGAAAGACTATATTGTGTTAAGAAGAAATGTGAAAATTGTAGTGGGCACGTCTCTTGGCCGGGAAGACCGTCAGCGAGGCGGACGTTAGCGAGAGGCCTTTGTGTTCTCTGCGTATAGATGGGAGGAGGAACAAATTCTGCATAAAAATTTATCATTTATTCATGTGCGCAGCAAAATAAACTTCTGTTAGATGCCTCTAGTGATACGTTGCTTGAGCAGGAGAATGTTCCTCAGTTAAATACTGTGTAGAATCTCTAAGTATTAAAGCTATTGTTATTTGCACAACAAGGCCTCAAATATATATACTGTACATATCTGAGTTTATGTTTATCTTCTGATTTCACTGTTACCTCATATTGTCTTATTATTTTTTATTGATGTTGCAATATTTCAGACTACGGTATCCTGTAAGGACACATCTCATTGTTTGCTGTTGAGTTAAGGATACTATCTTTTTTGTTTCATTTATTTTTTGTCACTTTAATAAGACATGAAAATTTGAGTTATACAAGTATTGCCTTGAATATTGCTTTTCCTTATGTTTTTGAAGATTGCTGTGTCGTTATGCATTGTATTAGCAAGATTATTTGAACCAGTCGAATGAATTGAATAACAAGACAGTCAAACAATCACAGCATAAGCCCACATGTTGGAAGATCTAGCAGGTATAAAGTTAATGAAACTGAAAATAACTTCCAGCAAAGAGTAACAGCAACACATAAATATACAGCCCGTATATTTTGGACGCAACATTTGGAATTTTACAACATACAGGTACTGAATTTTTTTTGTCATGAATTGTATAAATTAATTTTTACCAATATGTAGGGTTGCAAAGAGAGGGAAAATCTCATGCTTAAACAACGGTAATAAAACACAAAAAGTTGAGGAAAACAATAAACAAAAGAAATGTGCTGAACAGGCACAGGTTCTTTCTGGAGAGCAGGTTTCTAAGACATAATGGGCCTGATTTACTAAGACCTTTTGCAGATGCAAAACCATTCAGCACAAGCAAAACCAATAACATGACCAATGATTGGTTCAAAACAAATTCCATGACCAATCATTGCTTATGTTATTGGTTTTGCGTGAGCTAAATGGCTTTGCACTCGCTAAAGGTCTTAGTAAATCAGGCCCATAGTACCATCACTGTCATTGCACAGCACCGTAATCTAGATCAGGGGAAAGTTCTTATAAGATTGGATACATTTTGGGCTGTGGAGTGCTGATGCCATCTAGAAGGCAGCCAAACACATCAAGCCATCAACCTGGTGGAAGAAACTGTAAGCGTGAAGCCATGTCCCCTGTTGCTTCAATCATTACCCAGATCCCTCCTACATCAGCTCCATCAGAGCGGAACTGGTGCCTGTTTGGTGGATCATACAGCAGAGTGTGCAACAGGCAGACAGACGAAAAAGTTGAGAAGCTGGTGGCTATTCAGTCAATCTTTAAACTCTTTGAGCTCAACAAAGATGACACCACACAAATTGAATCTGAGGAAGATTGTCCAGATTCTCCAGAGTCTCTTTCTGAAGATGAAGCTAGCTGTGGGTGAGATAAATAATTAGCCTAGGTCAAGCAATTAAAGTTAAAAATTCTGTTTAACCTTACTTTAATCATTCCTTATAGAAATAACTTTTGTTAAATAAGGCCTATCTACTTTTATTTATTAGATGGAAGGAAGTATTTTAGCATTTATGTTTCCATATTAAATATGCTTTTTGTTAAACTACATTTGAAAAAAGAATACGTACACATACGTATATGTGTTCCCATCGTGGTAAACCAACATCACATTCGTTTTGGTTTTCACCCTAACAATGTTTGCAAAGTATTTGGAGTGACCCCTCAAATAGGCCCAATACATGAAAAAAGCCTGCAGAGAACCCAGATTTTAGTCTGTGACTGTCAGATCCCAGCATGCTTGCCTCCCCCAGATTAGATGTATAAAAATATATATATATATATTTTATTTATTTATTTATTTATTTAAAATATTGTTAACAGCATAAAGTTCCAAAATTACCTCAAAATTCCTCAAAAACACAAGTTTTCCCAAAACTTTACAACCCTACCTCTACCCATATAACGTAATTAAAATGTTGTATTTTGCTAAAATATATATCATTGTTTGGTTTCAGTCAAGCTCATCAGTAACTCCATATACATGTTCAGTGAAGTAACGGTACTTCAGTTGGATTAGTCTGCCATTGTTGCAGTTAAGGTCTTCCCTATGGCCCATACCTCTGATATCCCCCTCCCCCTTGCTGTTGTTGTCCCTTTGCTAGGAGGACTAGAAAGAGCACATCTGGGATGTCCATTCACCCAGAAGAAGAACAAGTGTAGAGAGGTCTGGTAGGTGTTCAGGATTTTATGCTAGACTACAACTGAAGGGGACCATCCATGCTTTAGCTTTATAAGCAAGCAGCACCGTTTTGAGTCGACTGAGGCATGTCTGGTAGCCAGTAGAGGGAAAAGTAGCAAAAACTAGTAGCTCCTCAAGCTTCAGGCAACTGATGCTATATTCTCAATGATGGAAAGCCTGTTGTCACACCGAGATTTATGTTAGTCTGAGATACAGACACTGTTGTTTTTTAATAGGCGAGGCTATAGATGGGACATACGATTTTACCTATTAGATACCTATCTTTGCTAGAGCTGGCCAGAAGGTATGGTGGTTAGCTATTAAGAAACAGCACATAAACCCAAGAGAATCAGAACAGAAATCTCATTGACAGAGCAGGAGTATCAGACTATGTGGCAGAAAACCACAAAGGCATAAGGAAGAGGCGAGTAAGACTCCACCCAGGGTTGCCAAGACACTTATGTATAATGTCATAATGTCACATGTGCAGACATAAGCAATGCAAGAGTTATGCCCGTAACAGCCCCTACGCAGCATCTGCCCCTACGCAACAACTGCCCCTACACAACATCGACATGTCCACTCAGGACACACCCCAGAAATGTCCTGCATTCCTCCAGCTCAATGATCCGTAAAGCTGCTGTGCAACTTGTTGCTGGCTCTAAAACAAAGGCATCAGAGCCTACAGTACTGCTGCCACATTGCATGATTTATTTTATGGTACAATTGTACAGAAAAGTACAAAATAAATAATACATTAATTAATTAGTTGGCGTTAAAAGTTTTGAGACTTTCCTTGGATCGATGAGAATTTTTAACAAAACAACAAAAAACATGCAATTATACGTAGACATTTTCTTCAGGATATTGATAAAGTGATGGTTCTCTCATAATTCACAGAAATCTTCAATGTTTCAGGTTTTTGAAGGATTAAGGTTGTTAATTGTATGACCCACAGGTCTGCTAAAAAAAGATTTTATGCTAAATCTAAATATCCTGTGTTTGATGCCTGATATTTGATACATGAGAATTGGCACTAACCACTAACCTTGCTGTGAACAAAACATTTGACAAATTGAAAACACACACATACATATATATACAGTGGGGACGGAAAGTATTCATACCCCTTCACTTTTTGCACACTTTATTGTGTTGTAGATTTAATTTTAAATGGATAAAATTGCCATTTTTGCCCATCAATCTACATTCAATAACCCATAATGACAAAGTGAAAACATGTTTTTAGACATTTTTTTTAAAAAAAAAAAAAAAAAAAAAAATCTCTGATTTTTTATATAACATTACCTTTGCTTTTTTTTTTTTTTTTTTAAAGTAGTATTATATTATATTTGTGGCATATCCTTTGCATGCTGTCTACTCTGAAAGTCTGTGACCAATCAATCAAAAAACTCTCTCTAAATCTTATTTTCCAGCTACTGTTACAAGCGATACTATAAGCTCTCTGCATTGATGAAAAATTATGGGGAATTGGGGGATGAGACTAGATTCAGCTGTAAATTACACTGGTACAGTATGGAACACATGGCTGGCTAAATGGCTTTAAGTCATCAAGGGTCTGAGCTATCGAACGAGCCCCAAACCATCACTCTGTTGCCAGATATGGAGTAGATGTGGATGGATCACTGCAAGGGTTGTTTCTCCTGACTCATTTTCCAATAGAACTCTATGGGGAAAAAAGTCAGGAGAAACAACCCTTAAAGTGACACATGAGTAAACTTACCATAACAAAATGGACTAGAGCTTTGACAGAGGAACAGTTATTTGTATTAGTGGCTATGGCTCTGAATTTCTGAGCAGAGAGGACATCAGTCCCATGGGTGAAATGTCTTTTGTTCCCATGATAAATAGTAAAAGTCTAGCTGTATAAAAGGTTTCCAGAATATGTGAGCCACTTTAAATATAAGTGTCACCCAAAATAATTGTGAAGTTATTTAACATCACTTTTAATGTAGTACTTTAGTGGCATGCCAGCTGCCATTATTTTACTGTCAAAATGACTTATTTTTGACTGGCAGCAAATAATAGTTAAATGTCCAAGGATATACTTTATCAGCTTCTAAAGTGCTAAAATAATGGCAAAAACCAGCAACCTTTAAATCCTTTAAAACAATATTATACACAAATTATATAATTATATTATGCAATTATATATAATAAATTTGAATATTTATCCTATATTACAACTTCACCACACCTCTTTTTTCAGAGGCAGTAATCTAAAATGGACCCATGACACTTGATCTGTGTAACAGTTGTATTTACTGCTGATATTTCATTATTATTAATATTATAATAACATCACTTTGTTTGTATTTTTACATGCGCACTTCATGGTTTTTCAAGCTGAAATAATTTTTCAAAGTTTAAGAATTTTAACTGCAGTAAACACCAACCCTGTCATTGCAATTTCATATGCATAGTTATTGGAGTGTACCATTATGCTCAACTAGCAAATTAAAACAGCCATATTTGAGCTTTCACACTTATTTTTTTACCCTCCTGTTTCTTTTTACCTATGCTTATTTTATTAATCTTGTATTTTCATTTCAGGTTTTCCTGAAATAAATTATTTAGGTACCTCCTTCGTATTATAAAGAATTAGAGGTCTGCATCCTGACCCGAACCCGACGGGTATGCTGTAATCGAGCCGAGTATCGGGCCTTTGTTTAGCTGTGACGTCGGTTCAGATCGGGGTGTGGGCTCGTTGTCAACCTGAAAGTTTACAAATAGTAGCATAGTCACACTTCTGCCAGCTGGTGACAATGATTGACAACAATTGTACCGTTATTGTCAAATAGCAATTTAAAACAGCCGTATTTGACAGCACAGGAGCAATAAACTTATTATAAGTTATCAGAAAAAACTAAAGCTAGGTAGCCTGTTCTGAGAAAAAACGAACAGCGACAAGCTTATTAATGTAATGTTTATCAGAAGAAAAAATGGCACTAAAGCTAGCTGCTTAGCCTGTTCTCATCATTACAAACATTAACATATAAATTATTTTTCTATTTTACAAACATACTTTATGCAAATACATACTGGAAAAAAGAGGACATCACTCCTGAGTCGTTTGTTGTTGCAAAGGTACAAGTGACAAAATCAACATCACGTGTAACAGAAGGGAAAACGCGCTGAAAATACTCATAGAAGGCATGATAACAGTATCTCAAGAGATATCCAGGTACCCATCAATTAAAGGGAACCTCCACTAGAAAAATAAGTAAACTTGAGATGCAGAAAATATAAAGAATATTTCTAATTTGGTTCCCATATTAAAATTGTCTACTTCTTTTTGTCATTGCATTCAAACTGGCTGTGGCCTTTGTTTTTAATGACAATAGAGCAAAGCACTATTGTCTGGCTCTCTGGCAAAGTCTCCACTTTTGAAGGGGCTCTCACTCATTCTTGGCACCCAGTGGTGTTAAATGCAAATAAAATGACAGTTAATGATTTGTGTAGGCTATTTTGAGTATGAGTGTCAGCTATGATTTGTGTATGTGAGAAAATGGACAATTTGCACATACAGAATAAAATCAAATCAAATCAATATTTATTTATATAGGGCATTTCACAACTAGTTGTCGCAATGCGCTTAACAGAACCCAGCCTAAACTCAGTTGTATTTGTTTCAGTGAGAAAGACATAGACCTTGGATGAACTATTTTAGCCATCAGCAAAAGTAAGAAAAAGAATCTATTTGAGATTTGTGTGCTATGACAAGATATATATGAGTGAGCTTTATTCGGTCTTCATCTGAGTGACATCCTTTTATCTAGGACAAAAAGGCATGGGAGAATTGTGTGTTTTCCAATAGATTAAAATGCAATTGCTTGGAAGACACCAACATATTACACAGTACAGAAAATACTATATTTAGGAGGACATTCTTATTTGATCATTCAGTCTAGATCGACCGACATTTCAGATTAAAACTTGAAGAAACTTTATTCGGGTAAAAACAATTGAAACTGATACAAATGGCAAAAAAAAAAATATATATTTTTTTTTTACAAATAATCAGTTATTGCACTGAATAAAATTGTATTTAAAGTGTGGGGCTATATTGATTGGAATTTTTTTTTAAACACACACAAAAAGAAAACATTTTGACCTTCAGCGCATGCACGGAGAACTCTGTCCTTCAGCGCATGCACGGAGAACTCTGCCGAGCGATAAGTCTCATAAACACAAAGGCATTGATAAAGCAACTTACCACACACCTGTTTATGGGGCTTTCAAAAAGCATCAGAAATAACCATACACCTTATGTTTCAGACTTGGACTGAAATCAAAACTGGCCTCAGTGGACTCTTAAATTAAGATTCTGATAGATTTATGCGACACCGCATACTCGTTTTGTAGCTGTATTTTTCGGTTGGGGAGGAAAACGAAAAAATACTTGTGAAGTAATAACACAAGTTATCATTCAAAGACACTTAATATTGCTACAATGCTGTTACAGCTAAATTTCCATTTTTAAGGGAAACAAAAAAATGTATCTTACATGCAGGTACACTTATTACATACAGGTGCAGCTCAAAAAATTTGAATATCGTGAAAAAGTTAAATATTTTTTGTCACTCATGTCAGAAAGTGAAACTCATATATTATATAGATTCATTACACATAGAGTGAAATATTTCAAGTCTTTATTTTTTGTCATTTTGATGATTATGGCTTACAGCTAATGAAAACCCATAAGATCAATAAAAAAATATATTTTAAACAGAAATGTCAGCCTTCTGAAAAGTATGTTCATTTCTATGCACTCAATACTTGGTTGGGGCTCCTTTTGCATGAATTACTGCATCAATGCGGCGTGGCATGGAGGCGAACAGTCTGTGGCACTGCTGAGGTGTAATGGAAGCCCAGGTTGCTTTGATAGCGGCCTTCAGGTCATCTGCATTGTTGGGTCTGGTGTCTCTCATCTTCCTCTTGACAATACTCCATTGATTCTCTATGGGGTTCAGGTCAGGCGAGTTTGCTGGCCAATCAGGCACAGTAATACCATAGTCATTGAACCAGCTTTTGGTACTTTTGGCAGTGTGGGCAGGTGCCAAGTCCTGCTGGAAAATGAAATCAGCATCTCCATAAAGGGAAGCATGAAGTGCTCTAAAATTTCCTGGTAGATGGCTGCGATGACTGTGGACTTCAGAAAACACAGTGGACATGGCACCCCAAATCATCACTGACTGTGGAAACTTCACACTGGACTTCAAGCAACATGGATTCTGTGCCTCTCCACTCTTCCTCCAGACTCTGGGACCTTGATTTCCAAATGAAATGCAAAATTTACTTTCATCTGAAAAGAGGACTTTGGACCACTGAGCAACAGTCCAGCTTTTTTTCTCCTTAGCCCAGGTAAGACGCTTCTGACGTTGTCTCTGGTTCAGGAGTGGCTTGACACAAGGAATGTGACATTTGTAGCCCATGTCCTGGATTTGTCTGCGTGGTGGCTCTTGATGCATTGATTCCAGCCTCAGTCCACTCCTTGTGAAGCTCCCCCAAATTCTTGAATGGATTTTGCTTGACAATCCTCTCAAGGCTGCGGTTATCCCTGTTGCTTGTGCACCTTTTCCTACCACACTTTTTCCTTCCACTCAACTTTCTATGAATATGCTTGGATACAGCACTCTGTGAACAACCAGCTTATTTAGCAATGACCTTTTGTGGCTTACCCTCCTTGTGGAGGGTGTCAATGACTGTCTTCTGGACATCTGTCAAGTCAGCAATCTTCCCCATGATTGTGTAGCCTACTGAACCAGACTGAGAGACCATTTAAAGGCTCAGGAAACCTTTGCAGGTGTTTTCTAATTAGCTGATTAGAGTGTGACACCATGAGTTTCCAATATTGAACCTTTTCACAATATTCTAATTTTCTGAGACACTGAATTTGGGTTTTCATTAGCTGTAAGCCATAATCATCAAAATTACAAAAAATAAAGGCTTGAAATATTTCACTCTATGTGTAATGAATCTATATAATATATGAGTTTCACTTTCTGAAATGAGTGACAAAAAACTTTTTCACGATATTCTAATTTTTTGAGCTGCACCTGTATATTATTTAATTTAACATCCAGAATTATTGGCTTGCTAAATTTTTCTCTTGGTTTGTTAGAAAATAATTAGCAATATTTGTGTAAAATGGCCCTTTCTCCCAAAGTACCCTCCAAAGGCTTTCACATCAGATGAGTAAGCTTCCTACATCAGGATGTCTACTGTAGTCCAATGTGCTTAATAGGGTGCTTGCATCCAATGTTTTTTTCTGTACACAAATAACTAAATACTTCGTTAAATTGAGATCCAGAATGCACAAACATTTTCTCAAGACATGCAGTAATTTGAGGCTAATTCTCCCCTCAGTATGTTAGTATCTCTTCAAGCAAAATAAACTGTTTGAAAGATTTTTGCCTGTCTCCAATTATTACTTTTTCCATTTTTATAAATGTGTTTCCAGCGTTCATATGCAACATTTATTCCCAAAGTGCCTTGTGCAAAAAGCTTGTTTATGAAAAAACCTTCATTTTCCTGTGCTATGAGTTATTTAAATAAATGTGACAGTGGCATACAAAGAATTTGGTCAAATATTTGAGACCAATCATCCTATATAATTTGGGGTTTTAAATTTCTCTATTGATGCATAACAAAACGTGCATTTCAAAAGACTACAGTGGAACCCATTGATTCATTTCTTTCTGCATATACATTATATATTGCATCCTTAATTGTATATTTGGACAATTAAGAAAAATGGCATCCAATCTCAACCCCACACATATTGATGTCATTATCAAGACTTAATTGGTGGTTTGTGAACACTATTACGGAAAGTCCCAATAGGAAAGCACTGGGAAGAACTGTGAAGGTCAGGACTTTGTTCTCTTTCATTTTAACCACATTTTAACTGAAGCTCCAGTGGATTCAATTTCACAATGTTAATTGCATACCGGGAAAGCAGGGACGTGGTAGAGCAACGCAGTAGAGAGGTCATTTGTGTCAAGTGCATTGTAGAGCTTTCTCAATAGACAACAGAAGACATATGATTGAGCTATGAAAGACCATAGATGTCAAACAGAACATATGCTACATCTAATAAACGCTGCTCATTTTCTTTCTTCTCAATCTTTATGAATTCCATTGTTGAATTACATTTAATAGTTATGTTGTTGATACAAGGTTTGAATTACATCTAATAGATAGGATGTTGATAAAAGCACAAAAGTTGTTTCAGTGCGCCTTTTTTATTTTACATGCTAATTGTGCTGAATTTTCTTTGCATGGTTACAGTTTATGATTACCTAAATTGCATGTGAATTGCCATTACTTCCTAGAATATTGGGGATCATAAAAACGTTCAACCATTTCCCTAATAATGGAGCTTTACTAGTGTACTCAGAAGCATATGAATATACAGGTATAGCTGGCGACTCTTTCCTTTTGACTTATTGAGAATATGAACTGGTCATTAACATAATTTTTAAATATCCATTCATCCATCCATCCATCCATCCATCCATCCATCCATCCAGGGGGAGGGGGGGGGGGGGGTGGGCCCTAGAGCCTATCCCAGCATGCATTGGCATACACCCAGGACAGGTCATCAATCTATTGCAAGGGACACACACCATCCACTCACACACTCATACCTATGGGCAATTTAGAGTCTCAAATTAGTCTAACCTGCATGTCTTGGCACCCAGGAAACCGGAGTACCTGGAGGAAACCCATGTGGCCACGGGGAAAACATGCAAACTCCACACTGAAAGGCCCTCGGCCGGGACACTTTTAAACATAAAATATCATAAAATACATAAAACATTATACCACAGACTAAATATGTGATGGTATCATAAGTTAAATATTAAATGTTTATCTTGTCTAAAATTGTTTGTTCCCATTTTCTACAATATGCATGCTTCCCTGTCATTTGTTTTTTTATCGTAACATATAATGCAATAAACTGGAACTTAAGTAAAATAAACGAATTTTCCTGACAAAGTTTCTGTTATGACCCAAACAGTGTTCAATATTTAGTTTACCGTGGGATGTCAACGCTGAGAAATCTGCTTTTCGCACTGATCAGTCGCATTACTGATCCTCGAGGCTTTCTTTTCCGAAATCAATTGAGGCACTTCTGCATGCAGCCATGCTTCGATGTGGCCAGGGATTACGGTGAATTCAGTGGAGCTCGGAGTATTTTTATGATACTAATCAGGGTGCTTTTTTCCGACATTCTAGAAATAAACAGAGCGAAGACAGAACGGGCTTTGAATGCCAACTTTTTTTACAGGTTTATTTTCCCATCGTTGTTTTTTCCCCCAATAAGCCATCATTTTTTGATACATGAAAAGTATATTTGAGTGCCCTAGTTTCACGGTCACACCCAATATCATATGCCAATACTTAAAATGTATTTTCAGACCATACATAACATTAAGTATGCATGCCAGTAGGATTGGGTGATAAAGCATAATTATTCAATAATTTTGAGAGCAATAACAGTCAACAACTTTCTTTTCGTCTTTTGCCTTTAATCATAACTGATGCACCTCAAAGCCTCAGAGGCCCTGTGTAATGCTTCTGCGAGCGTCTACTGCCATAAATCACATCAGGATTAGGGACCCAGTATTGCTGAAAACACATTTTGCACATGTCAAAGCTATCTGTTCAGCATTTGCTTACTTAACCCTTGTATTATGTGTTTGGGGTCAATTTGACCCGATTCAGTGTTTGGCATCTCTTAAAAACCAGTTAACCTTATTTTTTTCATCTTGACACTATGACTTTTCCTAATCTGTTGGGATTAAATAGTAAACACGCAATACACATAATGTCATGTTTGTCTTGTACCAACTCTGTATACAAAGGTGTTGTGTGGGGTCATTTGTGGGGTAGCTATATGTAAGAAAATATGCTGTTACGTTTCTGTCATGATCATGCCACGCACAAACTGGAAGGTTTTGAACATGTATCAGTGCAAACCATTCTATTTACTTACAGGCTGTAGGCCTAGAGAGCTGTATTATAATGACATATGAAGTGCATTTTCAAAACTGAAATGTCCGTCTATTGCAGTGCGCGAGTTTTTTATTGAATGACAATTCACGCATTGTGTAAATGACAATTTGTGCATTAGGCTTGATATAGGTGTTATCATAGGCGGAGGGTGTGTAAGGCGGGGGAAGGCAATGCCTGCATGGTTAGACTAGGCTACCTGTACTAACGTTAGTTGGTTAGTTGTCCTGTCAGTGAGGCCGAAGCGGCAGTCAAGCTGAAGGATCATCACGGAGCATTTCTGGACACACTGTCACAATCTCTGTTAATGTCAATAAAAAATGTTATAAATTATGTGTGTGTTGGCTTCCATGCCAATAGAAAAAAAACAAGTCACGCATAGGCTATCTTCGCTTAAGGCTATCAATATGACGTAAAAATGTGATCGTCAGGGGTGCTTTAATGCACAGGTTTACATGGCCAGAATATAATTTCGTAATTTACCAGTGAATGACTAATTCACTTGAAATAATGTTTTTGTTGTTAATGGTCAGATGAATTTTATTTATTAATCAATTCATCCATTCATGTATTAACAAAAAGCAAAAAACATACAGGCTACCGGTAGTTTTGTCAGATTCATGCAATTGGTTTTCAAAGTCATATTTCGGCAACGTCAACACGTACTTACGTGTGTTGATTTTGCTTATTGTCAGAAGCTAAAATGTCGGAGTTACGAAAGCACAATATCCCTAACAAAAATGAACTATTGCTATAGTTATCTTCTAGAAAACTAAGTATATTATAGTTTTTTCGCCCACTATAATAATGCTATAGTATTTGTCACTATATCCCTATAGTATTTTCACCCTCTATAATAATTATTTAGTATTTATCCCTATAGGACAATAGTATGACTATAGTGTGTACAAAAAAACTACAATAATACTATAGTATTTGTATAGTATATGTTGTCGACATACTATAGTTCATTTTCGTAAGGATCACAAAAACGGAAAGAAAAAGAAATTTTTTTTTGTGAACGGGAGTTGCTAAAAAAAATTCCCAAGCTAACTGGGGTTTTCTAACCTGTTTCCATTTAACCAGTGGAAAAGAGAAACATAGAGACTGCTAGCAGCACGTTAGAAAAAGCCATCAACTGACGGCTAGTGCAGCAGCAGCTAACGTTAGCTTCCGCCGTGAACTGGATTTTACGGACATAATCAAAGACTTCTCTGCCAAGAAAACAAGATGAAAGAACTTCTATGAGTCAGACCATTGTTTATTTTTTTGTTGACGCTCTTGCTTTATTTTATTAATTGTGCATTGGTTAGGCCCAATTGGAAATATTGGGCTGAGAGCCCAGTTGTTGCCCTGGTGGTCAATTCAGCTGAAACTAATCTATATTTTCTATACATCTTTTACCAATGTGTAATGCTTAGACATGGCTTTTTGCATTGTCTGGTCAGGTTCGGTGGGTCGGGCCAGGCGAATACTACACAAATCTAACCCAAACCTAGAACCTAAAATTCCTAGGTACCAACTTTTACGACTAGGTACTGATATTCACAGTTAAGTGTAGCCAACAGTTGCAAGGCTAAGAGACACAGACAATTAGAATAGTTATTTTCTTATTTTAGTGAACTTATTATATTTTTTTTTTACTGACTATATTTTGTCATTGATACAATCTTTTATCAACCTATCATGGTAAACAAAAAACACACACACACAAAAAAACTGTTGTTTTAGAAAATCTAGCACAGAATTACATTATAGACTTGTTGCTTGTCATTTTCGTGGATGGTTTTATGTCTCCCAATACACGACTACTTTACAACCAAAGCCTACATGAGCTCTTGTACTCATAAAACTGTATTTACGTGTAATTAATGCAACAAAAAAAAAACTGAGATAATTGCGAATAGTCTATAGCCTATACATGTAACCTTACACGTACCATCGCACATCGCCTGGATGTTGATGGAGTGGGCTGAAAGCAATTTAATTTGGCATTCCCCTTCGCTGAGGGACAGATAACTATGTGGTCTTTGACCTATGGACCTCTTTATTATTATGCATTTTTTATATATAGCCTACACAATAATAATATTTCACATTGTAATCTTGATATTTTTAATCATGCTTGTGCGCGCCCCTGTGTGTAACAGACAGGAGGTTGTACGCGTGTTGTGCACACGCCTATGTAGATGCACTTATGTGCACCGTTAAAATAACATGCAAACTACTGCGACATGACTTTAGACCTAGGTTTGTGGTGGTTTTAGCGCAAGTGCTTTCTGCTGCCACAAAATAGCAATACGCCAAAAATAATCCTGGCCACTCCTCATCTTAAAACCAACACGCCCAGTTCACTTGCTATGGGCGCAAGAATACATGGTATTTAAATTACGTGAACGCAAGGCGTTATAATAAACCATGTGCCGGGTTTAAGATAGCAAAGACACTTGCGTTTGGGTTAGCGCCACTTAGCGCTGGGTGTAAGATAGGGCCCAATATGAGGGTTAAATCACATTTGGCTCCATTATCAGGAAAGGTTTCTCAACACACTAAATTACATACATTAGGTCTTGGTCCCAACAACATTGTGTTTATCATCATTATACGGTAATGCATACTTTATCTAACATTTGCAACAATATATCTAGACCAGTGTGTTAGTGCTATTATGTGCAAAATGTTATTCTAAAGAAGAATAAATCATATAATTATCTGATCTGTCTTTTTCCAAGAACCGCTGGGCATGGATTTATTTTCTATTATTTATTTCTATATTTTTATTCCTAAATATAATCATCCACACATGAAATGATGAGAAGTTTATTTAATAGCAAGATTGTTAATTCAAGATGATTTAGAATATTAGCCTCACCTCAGATGGTGATTGTGTTCTGATTATGTCCTATGAATAATGTAGTGAACAACTACTCCAAAGTGCTGCGTTGAGAAGTGATTGATATCAGGGCTGCATTCAGAGCAAAAGAAAGCCCCTGCTGACTTGTAATTATGTGCAGAGATTCCATTGTGTGGTGAGAATGATTCGTAATTTACCTGCATGTCTCTCCAAAATGTATTGGAAACGGCATGAGGAAGGCAATCCTTTATTTGTGTCAAACATGACAGGCCAATCATGCTGCTAACCAGTCATTGTCAGATGCTGATGATAAAGCCTGTCTAGAAACCTGTCTGAGGCGTCCCCCCACCTCACCCACCAAAGCAGCCAATAGCAATGAAACCTTTTTTAAAATCTTATTTGTAGGTAATTTACCAAATAACAATAAATCTGCCATCATAGAAATAAAATGGCTCCCCTTTATGACTTTTCCGTACAGAACATTCTGATATAATTTGAATATCAATATTGCATGAGGAAATAGTTATAAACACTTAGCTAAATAGCCATAACCGCTGCTTGTAACATTGTTGCGAAATGGCACCTTAAGGATGCCATACATGCTTGTGTTGTCTACCGGCAGTGTCATTAGCTAGGTGTTAGGCTAGAGTTATTAGGCCTACTGTATGACTTTTTCGAGCAGTATATTCAGTTAGGTAGCGAAACCCGAGTCATATGAAGTTGTACAAAGTCATTCAAATATTTACAATGACAAAGCGAAAACTGACCGCAAAGTGTTGCTAGAAGAGGCGAGCGAGGCTGAATCAGATGCTGGGGAGGAAATGAATGTCGATGACACGAACCCTGATGATCTCTCATGGGCCTGCGGAAGTTATACTGAGGAGAGCCATATGATCTTTACTGAGGAGAGCGACCGTGAGCCAGAAATACAGAGTCTGAGCAAAATCTCAAAAGTCGTCTTTCGGCTATCAATACAGCGGTTCTGTGTACAGCTGTTCCACTGTGCCATCAACATCAAGAGAGTCTGTTATTACAATAAATTATTAAATAAATAAATATCTCTGTATTAATTTACATACAAATATGGTGTCCTCGTGTTCCCATGACCTGCACAACTAAAGTATTATTTTCACAATTATTGATACTAAAAGCAATATTTTACAATATTCACATGTCACGGTTAAATTGTTTAATGTAATATGGTTTCTTGCCATTTGCAGTATTTTCTTTAGTGTGAATGGTATGATTTTGATGGTGATGATGATAATAGTTGCACTATTAAAAATAACAAAGACTATGAAGTGGAAAAAAAACCTGTGTTAATTCATGTTATCATGGCGCACGCACGCACACACACATTTTAAACGACCAGACATAGATTCCACAAACTTTATCACTCACATCTCTTTTGCCGTTACCTGGAGCCATGCCTGGATACGCAACAGCAGGAAATCAACCGGCACAGACTGGCACAACGTTGGGGTTCAGTGAGAAATCACGGATGTGTTCTCACTTCGCCGCGTCTCGCAGGAGGCCGAGTGAGTGAGAGATATTGCGGATGCCGCTACAGCGCAGGCTGTACGAGCAGCGCAGGTTAAAGCGAGCTCTCAGCTACGTCCTGCTTTACTCCCCCTCTCATTTATGCATGAGCCGCATGGTGCTCTCATCTGTCAGCGTATCCTGGCAACAAAAAAAAAAAAGTGTGCGTGATGGACGGGCCATCCTATTTACCTGACGTGAACCCAAGGCTTTGCCATGGGACACGGTGTGCCGCGTGTGCTCCTCGCCCCGGCAGTGCAAAGGCATAAACTTTCTCAACTGTAAAGAGGACTCTGCTGAGTGGTATAATTCTTCTCTAAGGGGAATAAACAGTCCAGTCATGTCAAAGGCAGGCTTTCTGCAAATGGGCCAGGATAAGAAGATTTATTGTCGAACATCCATCGACTGGAGACTGTTTTGATCATTAATGTACCCTGAGTACATTATGTACAAGCCAGTGTTTCATCCCAGCAAGGACATCTCTAAAATTGGTGTCACATTCATGAATGCTGTTGTTATAATGAATGGCATTCATGTCACACACACAAACACGCGCACACACACACACGCACTCACGTACACTCATATAATTAGGGAATAAACCACAAAAGCCATGTGCTTCTTATAATGTGCTCCATTCACAAGGTTCTCTAAGAATAACTTGGTAAAGAATAACTACATTTACAATTGGGGGCAGATCCTTCTACAGAGCTCCTGTCTTATGGAATAAACTCAGCTTGCATGTTTGGGCTTCAGACAGACTTTCTGTCTTTAAGTGTAGGCTAACAGCTCACCCTTTTAGTCAGTCCTATAGTTAGAGATGTGTGGGAGGGCTGGATTTGTACCCAGAGCTGTCAGGTGAGCCGTCGCCCTGTCGCTGCATGTGAACACTCTGGTTCGCTGTTCTGTGTGGTGTTGGGGTGCCGTCAGTCCCGGATCATTCTCATGGTTGTGTACTCCCCTTTTCTCCTCTTAGATATGCTTCCGTTGCCTCGCACTCTGGGGCATTTCTGTATTTCTTTCAGGCCTGTACGTGCGCAATACTTAACATCATAATCATCTGGTTCATAACTCATTTGTATTTCTGTTCTATTCCCTGGGGCTCTTACCCTCAACAACAACTCCCCCGCCCCCCAGCCCCCCACAAGTGCACAGACCGCTCAAGCCCCGACCCGATCCTGGTTTAAGCCCAAGCCTTAATGCAGCCTGGAGGCCTAGACGCACCACCCCACTCTTCAGAACTGCATATTAATATACATATATTTGCCTGACTGTCTATTTTACCAGCTAGTATAATACCTCGGGCTATTATCTGCCAAACCACCTGGACTTTTTGCTCTGATAGATTCCCCATGACATCCCTATTACCACTTAGCATATCTTTAACTATTGATACCGAGCCGGCCAGTGGAGGTTGGGCTCCCATTCTACAGCTGGGTTCCTCCTGAGATTTTTTCCCACCAGGGAGGTTTTTTTTATACAGTTATTAGGTCTCACCTGCTGTTATTTATTTATTTTTTTGTATTGTTATTCTGAGTGCTCACCTTTATCATATGATGTAACATTTCTACCTATGGGAGATTTTGGATCACCAAATTTTACACATAGTCTCCCCCATTTTAGGGCACCAAAAGTAATTGGACAAATTAATTTAATATCTGGTTGCATATCCTTTGCATGCAATAACTTCTTGATGTCTGTGACCCAGCAACACCAATTTATATATAATATTATTTATATTTATGCCAAAAATATAGTTCCTCATTCAACAATATGCAGAATTAGGTGTACTAGATGGGAGCAAATTACCTCTGGTGTTATACTACGTTCCAGGTACCTCGGAAACTCGTAATTACGACCTTCCGAACAGGAAAAATACACTGGAACTGCCTGTTAACTCAGAATTACAAGTCGGAAACCGAGTCGGAGGAACGTGATGTCATTCAAAATGGATGAATCTGTATTGTAATGGGCAATGCTTAACAAGCACTTGAAACACAATTTAATTTAGTGGTTTATGCGTGCCCACTGCCCACATCCTTCACTTGACAACATGCATGACAAATATAGACAAGCTATGGGGTTATAAACACTTTGCCTGAGTAAAATGCGTAAACACGTTTTTAAAATAGGCCTATTATATGGAAATGTATGTAGGCTATTCAACGCTGGCTTGGCTTATGTGTTTTTTCTCTTTGTCTATGTATCAAAGTAGCTCTGAAGTATTTGGCGCTCAGTATTAGAGCTTGGTACAGCTTCTTGCTGTCGGAGCGACGAGCTTCCGAGTTCACAACGAACATAACATTATTCAATTATGATCGACCTAAAACTGGGGGTGTATCCGGAGCCGAATACCCTATTCGGGAAAGTACGAATAATAAGTTGGAACAATTTCTACCCAAAGTTGCTCATTAATATTCGGATTCGGGAGGAATTTTTTTTTTATAAAAAGAGAGAGAGAGAGACTAACTCGGCACAGCTAGCCATCTGCCAGAGATTTAATTCATTGAGATGAACAAGAGTGATTAACACAAATGCCCTATCAAAATCAGCATTATAAAACCAAACTGTGACTTAATGTTTATAAAGATATTTCTCTAACGTATTAATCTAGATCAAAAAGGTCTCCTGTATGCTATTGATAGACTAGCGTAAGTTACGTAAACGTTACAAGTCCACAGTGTGGATTTTTTGCGAGTTGAGTGTTAAACAATTTGGGTAGAAACAAGCATTCACAAAATCCGTGATATACGCTAAATATTCATTTAAATTGTTGTTTTCTCTCCACCCATGAACAGCACAACAGCCTAGAGCTGGCTCTAGTTAGAAAGCTAACATGTACAGTAAGCTGAAAGTTTAATGAATGATAGTGGGCTGAAAACTGATATTTCTGTCATAAATTTTTTCGTATGGAGGGCGAAAGCGAGTGGCTGGCTAGCTATACGCTGATTGTAGCTTGCTCTGCAGCAAGTGCAAATGTTACGCCAAATCTCAGTGCTCAACGCTGTGCAAAGGCTAACCTTAATGCCAGTGGGCTCAGTCCACAACAAGCACTGTCAGTGCGGTCCCACAAATGACACAAGCACACAAACCTTTATCATATGATGTAACAAATGACACAAGCACACAAACCTTTATCATATGATGTAACAAATGACACAAGCACACAAACACGCACACCCTCGCCTCCCACTTTGTGCAACCTACAATCTGTAATGTAGTAAAAAAAAATAAACGAACAAAAAAAGGTACAAAGAGTTGATTATATATTGTACGACAAATTCTTTCCAGTTTTTATCCAAAATTATTGTTCAGTTAGGGGGTGGGGGGTTAGATAAATATAAAGTCCAGAATATAGCTCTTATACAAACAGGGAGGGGGTGAATACTCATAAATTGCAATAGCAATTAATTTTAGACTAGAAAATATAACATTTGACATATGACATATGTAACACCACTTCTTGTCGAAGCCCCGCCCACTTCCGGGTATTATCCGAATACAGATACAGATAATGTTGATGGTCCAACAGATACAGATAGTGGCATCGCTGCACACTAGAAACTGTACAAAAATTGACATCTATTCAGTTTTAGGATGATGGCGAAATGTTTTAGCTTGAGTCAAATTCAGCTCAGAGCTGAAATATAGAACACAATAATCTAGTGCTCATATTAACTAGCACGCCCTTTCATGCTGTGCCTGTCACCAGTTCACATCATCTCAGCAATTTACAGAACGACTATTTGAACACACAATTCCTTGTAAAGCATTCCACTGGGTATGTAAGTCCTAGCATAATGTAAAGCAGGTTGGTTTTTGTTACTTGTATAGACCTGTGTGGCTCATGTCACGATCAGGCACATACACTTGCTTATTGAACTTCTGCTGCAATGTTGTATACAAACACTTTTTCCACATCAGGTAGCACCAGACCAACAGACAGCCTCATGCTTAGGCAACACAGTTTGTCTCAGTATGTGGTGTGGTAAAATTAAACCCACTGGTTGACAGCCCCACCATTTACTTAATTGTTGTGTTCAGTTTGGGTCAAATTGACCCATTTTGAACTTCTGTAAAAGTGGAATGACAGTAGTATTTCATAGCCAGTGACTAAACCAGTGTAATTTTGGTTGTTTTGTGTTCCTATTTCTTCTGTATTTGCTTTATGTTTTTTGTCCATATTCTTTGAATATCATAACAAAAATTAAAACAAATTAATAATGTCCATTCAAAACAATAAATATCAATAATCTACTGCGTGAAAACGGTTTCATTTTAATTATTCACAGATAAACATTATGTATGCTCCCATACTTTCACTACCTTTTTTTTAATATAACATCTTTATCACAAAACATTAATGACACTTTCATTGTAAAATGTGATTTAATAGAGGTAATTGGTCATTTTTAACCATATATATATTATTTATATTGCTTGGATATATTGCTTTTTTTACATAAATAATGTTGAACTTAGAATATCCAGAAGACCACATTGGTCAAAAAGCTTCTGCGCCTGGGTAAGGCCCTTATTGTGCAGTATATTGTCAGGCAAAGCGTTGCCATATAAAGATGCCGTATCCGTTTCACATTTCCTGCGTTGCACACTTCTTATCATGTGCTTCATACCTTTGTGCCTTTTTGTACGGCAGCCCGTGACTATGAATAACTTACACCAGCTGCCAGCAAAGGTCATCAGTGATATTTCATGTTAATTGAGTGAAAACTAAACATAACTCTGGGAAAAAGGGTTTAAAGCGCCGCATAATAACCCCTGCACTCAAGCGACCTTTGTCCTTAACTTTTATTTGCTTAGAAACAAATGCAACCGCTACTTTTTTTTCAGCACAACTGCAATTTGTCATTATTTTCCTGATGGAACTCACTGAACTGTGTTCTTAATAATAAAAGCAGCACAGCATTTTTTCAGTCAAATTTTACTGAAAAATGTTGATTAAATCTAAACGTCAGGATTCTTTCCCAAAATATATTTGAGGAGACAAAGAGCCTAGTTTAGTTGCCTAATCCGCCCATGATTTCAATATTATAGACATTAACCAGGCCTATATTGGGATACCTGCACTTTTTAGCCTCCAGTACTGTAGACCTACTGTACACCAGAAGCACAAAACAAGTGTGGAAAATGTGGCATTTCATTGGTCTGCAGTAACAGTCAATAAAAAATAAGAATTATCACTAAAATGGTGAACTCTCAATGTAATGTAATGTGTTATGGGGGGGGGGGGGCAAGGCTGCAACCTGGGACTAGGGGGCCATCTACATAAATGCTCAAAGGTTCAATGATTGTATCATAATAAAGTTGACCTCCTATGCAGTGGTAAAATAATAAAAATACATAAAATAAGTAAGAAGAGACTGGACTCTTCATTTAACACAAATTGAGAGTAAAAGAAATAAATGAAATGCACTCAACTTAAATGCCTTTACAGAACATAAAACATGCATTCCAGGTACCTTCCAGGTATTGCCGATGCTACGACAATGACTAAGCAATGAGACAAAATATCTTTGTATCAAATTTCACAATGGCAAGAAAATGGCAATACGAAACGTGTCCCTGTATCGTTTATCGCAATTGTAAACTCTCGCATAACCGTATCCCGCATCAGAGACCTACTGAATTATCAGTATAATAATTTAGAATAATAATAACAATAATGGTAATACTCATCATAATTCATAATTGAGACTGTAGTAATGTTCTGTACCATGTGACTGAGATTAAAACGTCTTGTAACAACAATGCTGGCTTGATTTTGTAGCTTATTTTATTAGGCAATGCATAATAAACATCAAAGGTTGTTAAACCTAGATTTAACAACTATCAAAATCTTTGCATCGTCATGGTCAAATCAACTTTATACTTTTAAAAATCTTTTGTATGTGGCAGATATTTGAATTTATATTTTATTTCCAATGTTCAATAAATAGGAAAACTTTAGGGTTGTTTTTTTCTTCCGTCATTGTACGGCGGGAATATTGTATCGTGAATCCTATAGAGGGACATGAACCCGCCATCTCATGTCTAGCATTTACCTCAACACACTCTGTTAGAGCACACATTTTGTGAGTTTTCTTGGCTGTTTTCTACTTGCATTTGAATTTATATCCGCATTATATATAAACTATCCTCCATAGATGTTTCTTTAATTGGACTCCTAGTTTTATAACGTTCTATTGCTTTTCCCACTCCAGTATTGTTACCAGTAAAATTTATATGGATGAGTTTTTATATTAAATATATATTTTAAAATATAGTACTGGGGATATCTCTGAGGTAATATTCTGGATTCATTCTCCATGCATACTTGTTTTTCAGGGCAATCAATGATGAGAAGCCATTCATCCACGGCTGAGTAAATCGAATTAAGCATTTAAAATGATAGGCAATGTGCAGGCTGATCTTGATCGTAAGCGAGTGAGTAAATTTTGCGCTAAAACAGCAGTAACGTACGTAATTGCATAACAGATCACATATGAGCATGGCTAAATCAACTGAACTTAGCATTTAAAATGACACATAATACATTGCTTTTTATTTCAATCATACCGTGCTTTGCTGAAGTGAGAATTGAAACAGAAGTTTCACAAGCAGAACATGGCACACAAGACTACAATATTTTGAGGTTGTATTATTACTATTATATTATGATTATTATCATTATAACATAATTATAACACAATTATAACATAATTATAACATAATTATAACATAATTATAACATAATATACTTATTATAATGTCATACAATTTCTGAACTGTGTGTAGTGGGATATTAGCCCATTGTTCAAGATGGACAGTCTCCAGGTCTTCGAGGGATGAAGGGTGTGGAAATCGAGTTCGCACTCTGCACTCCAGAACTCCCCATAAAGTTTCAATTATGTTTATATCTGGTGATTGTGCAGGCCATGGAAGAAATTTCACGCCATCCTTGTGTTCTTGGAACCATTCTTTTATGTTTTTATCAGTGTGTATGGGGGCGTTATCATGTTGGAATATGGGGACATCATGAGGGAACAGTGTTTGCACCATAGGGTGCACCTGGTCTTGTAAAATGGTTTCATATTGTTTGCCCATTACACATCCATGGAGAGCAATCATTGGACCCAATAAGTCCCATGAAATGGCTGCCCATACCATTACAGAACCACCACCATACTTAACAGTTGGCAGCAGACATTGTGGATTGAATGCCTCCTTAGGCTTTCTCCAAACAAACCAGTCCAGATGTATTAGTAAAAGATGACTCATCAGACCATATGACTTTTTACCATTGCTCAGGTTTTGTGTTCCTTACACTAATGCATGTTGTTGTGCATTAGCCTTGGATACAAATTTTTTTCCGAATGGTGGCCCTGCCATAATTACCATAATCAATTTTGTGGTGATTTTTAGAGCTGTAGTTTTGTGGTTATTAGCAACTATCCTACCAAGTGTCTGTCTATCCCTGTCGGAAACCACAGTTATTTTTATCTGATGCTGTTTTTTGGTGTTGGGCATATGTTGTCATCATTTTTGACACTGTTCCCCTTGCCATCTTAAATCCGTTTTTGTGACCGACGCATCTGCACTTCGGGCACCAACTATTTGGCCCCTTTGGAACCCCTTTTGTTAGTATTCTCATCTTGCTTTGGAGACTTACCTAGCAAAATACTTCTGGTTAGACCTCTTTTAAGCAGACACATGCTGAGCATTAGCATTAAAATTAATAGGAAGCACCTGTGTAGATGCTTTTGTAATTGTGGTTTAGATGCGTCAACGCCAATTTCAGGAGTGTTTCCGAAATGTTGTCCACCCCCTATATATATATATATACATTGAACTTTGATATGATATATATCATATATCATTTCCACCAGAGGGCAGCATACCAGCCCCCTTCCTGCATCACACCACTCATTTATCGAAGCCCTGAAAGACAAAGTGAATTTATACGTATATATTATTGTTGAGGTCAATGTCGGCCATAAAGTTTCTCGTACATATGCGTGAATATTCAGATGTAAAAATCATAAACCCAAAGCACAATCTGTTGGAAGTCTCTGATGGTGAAAAGGGAAGATAAACAAACATATCTGTTTACAGAGAGGAAACAATAACAAAAATGTATATATATATATATTTTTTGGTTTGTCAAATATTTGAATTGAGTGTGTTGCAGAAACTGCAGGCAGGTTCTCAATGTGCACGGCTGCTTCACCTGACAGACAATAGGGCAATGACAACATATTCCTTGGAATACCCTACCATTTCATGTCACTTGAAAAAGGCTTTCTCTTAGAATATAGTATCCCTGTGATATTTATAACCTGCTTTATTAGCTAAGGTAAAAGCTGAGAAAATAACTAATCATATTGGGCTGGCTGAACAATAACTCTATCAATACTATTGACCTTCAGAACGTTTTGTTTGTTTACTATTCACACCTTTTCCATAGTAAAATCCTAACTATTTTTTAGTAAAACATGTTTTTACATTCTTGCATTCTTGGTGAAATAATGGGACATTGACGACCAAAACTGTGCACAGCCATTTAACACAATAGTACACAGTACATTTAGCAGAAAATTATCTTTAAAAAAAAAAATAACTCTTCAAGGCAACAGCAACAGCAACTTATCATCCCCATGGATTTTCATCAAACTGTAGAATCTCCTTCCAGCACATTTTTAAAGCATTAATCTAAATCAGAGTGAATGTGACTTTTACTTTATATAAAAGCCACCAGATTATAGCCATCTGAGGCAAACTGATTTATAAATGAGCACATGCGTCACATAGGGTTTGTCGGATTAGCTTTGGATTTCCTACGCTGCTCAGGTGTAACTCACGTTTCTATTTAGATGATGCATAATTTAACCAGTTCTGTTTGCCACACAGAGGTGCAAATTACCATGAAAGCACAACTTGTAAATTTCCAGACACATCTTCCCCCCGTGTTTCCTTTGAGATATGTTGGCAGGAAGAGTTTATTTTCTGCTGTGTTGAGACATTACAAAAGCTCTCCATTGCAGTTTCATTGGTAATTTTTTACTTTTTGCATCATTTCGCCTTATAAACGGTACCTTGGCGGATTTACACTTTAGCAGAACAACATTCACTTTGGGCTTTGCAAAAGGTATCAACCTGTAACTTCTGACATCACAACTGGAATCGGTCTGACCTGTGTAGCTGTCATTTGCCTTTCTAGAAAGGGTGACATCATCCTTTCATCACGCGTCTATGTGTTACGAGCTACTTGACTGCTGTCTGGAATATCAAACGAAGCTCTAACAATGAGTGTTTGTGTCTCTAGTGTGGGCATGTAGGCAGAAACAAAACAGAGAAAGAAGCTGGCTGGAGATAGAGTGGTCGTTGCAGTTCTCACCGCTCTGGTTGAGGGCCAGCTCAAGCATGCGCTTCCTCAACGAGCGACCAGCTCCAGCTTCCCTCTAAGGAGGAGTCTTCATTGGTTCAGAAGCTGTTTTTCTTTGGTTGGAATCACCAAACAAAACAACATAAAACAAACTAAACTTGGCCAGTCAACACCAGTGGGGTATACTACAAAGCAGGATTTCTGAGTTAGCTGGATAATGCACTGCTTCATTGTATAACCCCCTGGCCAACAGGAACTCTTCAAAGCGGTCAACCCCAAACCCCTAAAAATGTTAACTAACAAGCAGCATTTGAGGCCTGTAGCAACCAATGTGCTCCAAACTGAGTCTCTGCCAAAAAAAAAAAAAACTGGGCCGGGCATTAAAAAATGGCCCTTCTTATCCCTTCTCCCCAGTCACCTGACTGCTCACAAAATGGCCTCTTCTCATGACATCAAATTGGGATACTGCACCATCTCACCATCCAGCAATAAGGAAAGGTAGGATAGAAAGGAAAGATAGAAATATGCGCATATGAATATGCACGTCCCTCCTAACACTTGTTTCTCAGATATAAAATAAAATAGAACTCTGAGACATATGCAATTACTGGCTGCCACATTGTCTATGTTTTTCATCTAATAGTTGTTTACTTCGTGGCATTAAACTGCCCAGGACATTTTTCCACAGTAACATTTGAACATACCATGGCAAAGTTAAGTGCTTTGATATTTTTGATAATATGGGAGTTGGAGCTTGTGAGTCATTAATGATTATCTACCTTAAGAAATGAAGTAAGACCTAAAACCTGAAGATGAGACCTTAACTGTGGTTAAACATGCAACAGAACAAACCTGATTTCTATTTATATATGAGTGTATTTATTATTTTTATTTATTTTATTTATGAGTCAGAGCTAAACAACCCATTATTTCCTATACAATTTAGTTTTCTTCAACACAAGCAATGGATCAAGTAGTCCTCACACCTACACATGAGCTGTTCATAAAAGAGTTTACTGTCCCATTTCTCACATATTGGCTTAGGCAATAGACAACATGTGAATTCTCAGGAGTGAAAAGGAAAGATGACTTCTGTCAACATACCGCCTCCTTTGTACCGACAAGCTTTCAGACAAGAGCTATGAGTGGACAGCCCCTGGGTTGAATCCCGAAAATTCAATAAGAGAGCAGAAGATGACCAGCCATGAAAAACCCTAATCCTCCCCTGGTTGTCATGTCACGGGAGCCTTGCTGTCAGATGCACAGGAATACTGCCTCTGCATGTATCCTAGGCTTTACATCTAAGTGTCAATGCTGCATTAGCTGCTGCTAACAGTTGGTATTTACAGACCCACATTGGGAGCCCTTCCTGGAGTGAATGTAAGGCAGTTGCATTTGGAAGCAAGGAGGGATAACATGATAATTCCAACTGTCACTGTGCCAGAAATATTTAGCAGAGGTGGGTATTTATGAGATGAGTTGTCTATCACAGTCACTGGACTGTGAACACCCTTATCCAATTTCTTATTCTTGCTGTCATGTTTTAAATAATGCGCATATACTGTATGTTGTTAACATTTAGAATATAAAAAGCGAGAGAAATCTATTGTTATAAATGGAGACAGAAAACGTGTGCTAAATATTATATATGAAAACCAGAACATGAAAATGTATGCTGGTTTTTTGAGGGAGAAAAGCTATATCTATCAACTGCGGAATGGTCTTGGTTAGATATTTATTTTACTATCTGAAAAAATGTATTACTGTTATATTGGATTGTTCTAATTGTTCACATAAAAAAGACTTATTAAGCAATACACAGTATGCAAATATTGTTCAAATTAAGTTCAGTGGGGTTAGTAAATTTGGATTTAGCAAATGAAATATGACAGGGGGCAGTTTTCTGCAAGCAAATGGAAATGTCTACAGAGACTTTAGCATTGCCTTTATTTTGTATAAACAACTGCCACTCCAGCTGGTTTTGCCTCTCCTGTTGATGTTAGCAACAATTGTCAAGTAAATGGGATCAAAAAATGATTTTATAATAAAACAACTTAATTTTATGTTAAATAATATATCGAAAGTGTGACCAATGTAAAAAGACTTCTGAATGTTTTCCAGTGCTGCTCCACATTACAGAGAAGTACTGATTTTGCCTGGCAGCATAACACACCACATGATTGTTTGCCATATTAACTACTTTGTAAAAGCACAGGCATATAAATTTTTTTTTAAAATTAGGTATAATAAATTAAACTCATGAAATTAATCCAGAAGAATCAGAAAGATTTGGAATGGGGGTTGTTCGAAACTCTGAAAATGTAATATTTTCTGGAATGGTTAGCCTACTCCATCCTTGTTTTAACAGGCTCTATTTGTGTAAAAATATACATTTTCTTTCCAAAAGATGCAGTATATTAAGACAGAGCATAATAATAGCAAAACTGTAGCAACAAAATAAATAAATAAAGCTACATTTGTGTGTTTTCAAAGATGAACCATTACAAACTGTAATGCCATAAAGGATGTACGTGTGTTGATTACACATAAACTGATAGCTACTGTACATGGCTCTTACAATAGCAAGATGACAAAATGTCTAAAAAGCATTCACTGACTGAACCCCAAATGCAACGAGAACCGAAACAAATGCTTTCATTTACAGGGACCCCCATCTTAGTCTGTGGTTACTGTTAACAAACATCTCAGAGTAAATCCAGCAGCATGCATACGATCAAAGAATAAATAGATCAAAGCGCCACAGGAAAGATCCATCTTTATGGCATAGTTAATTAAATTATCTAACCACTACATGTTGCCCGTGATTGAATGTCAAGTTTTACAGAAAAGTCCTGACCTTTTTCTAATGAGTGGGTGTAATGTTTGGCCCTTCCAAAAGACTAATCTCAGTTTTCACTTTGATCTTTTTCTAAACAAATGGTAAATATGGTTAATGCAAGTGGGAATAGACAAGATCACAGAGTGGAACAAAAAACACACAATGGCTCAAAACCGATGTAAATGACTTGAGCTGTTTTACTGCTTATAGTTCCTGAAAGCCACGTTTACGGCTTTGTTTTCACTGGAGCGGTTGACGTGAGTGAGGAACCTGCTCAAAGCTACAGTCACACCTGGTGTTTGGGCTTCAGGCTCAGCGCTCTCAACACTTCGCCACATGCTACCCACATTATAAAGTCAATTATTCCTTAGTCTCAGCTTCTGAAGCGCCAGAGGCGCAGGTGAGTGACATAAAAAATGAAACTCAATATTTTGTTAAACAGACGGAAACATAAAAGGTTTATGCACTAATGTGTTTTCAAAACAACGTTGAATTGGAATCAGTATAGTTAAAACTGGTTGCTAAAACTATGTTTTAGCCAATGTAAAAAAACTAAGGAGGTGTTCTGTAAATGAGAATTATCAAGAAAGTTATTAGACAACATTAATATTTGGGATGAGTACGGCATCATATTACCTATCGTATTTAAAAACTTACTTTATTCTTACCACTTGATTGATTTCCATAAATAGAGCTGATCATGATGAACATGGTAAAAAAATAACACTGTGCCCAAACAGAATATGTAAATCAAACTAAGAACAAAAGAAAAGCTAATATAACTAAAGTCTATTGAAATTAAATCAAATGTTTTGAACACCCACTCCAGTCACCCACTCCATTCCACTTTCTCTACCATCTCAAATATTCAGAATAATGTGAGTTAATACATTTTTGGGGGCATTTTGAGAATTCAGAAAACATATTTATAGCAAATGTTATAGAGACATTTTTAACCCTCCTAAAGTACCCAGAATCACCCAGAAAAGAATCTGAGATAAAAAATAAAAAAGTTGTACATTTTCTTATGTTTGATAAAGTTACAGAGCCTGGGGTCAAAATGACCCCACACAACCTCTGTTTACAAAGTTGGTACAGGACTTTTGAAAACAGTACTATGTTTATTGCATATTCACTATTTAATCCCACCAAATTAAGAAAAGTCACACAAGATGAAAAAAAATAAGGTTAACTTTGTTTTTTAAAAGACGTCAAACACTGAATGGGTCAAATTGACCCAGAACATAACAGGAAGGTTAAAATCCCATCAAAAAAACGAACCATAAACCGGAACTGCGTACCTGTTATACAAGCATAAAAAACAAGCAGTAGGGCACAACCTAGACTGGATGTGTGAAAGAGGCTACACGGCTTCAGTGGGAGGGATGTGTGTGGCATATTGTGACACATGGCTCACCTGTAAACCCAAGGGGCAAAGCTGGTGGCATTACTGTTTGACATGTCACACTTATCAAACCAAAAACCACCAGCTACCATATCTGTACAGGTTGCAAACACAGTACTCTTACTCATACACTCATTCATTCACTTAGTAATCACCACAACTGTCTATTAATCTGGGCTATGTTAAAGGTCAACTATGCAGGATTTTTACCTTGAAAATAATATAAAATAACCACACTCAGTCATGCAGGATGCACTGGCAACCTCTGTCTTTGCACACATTTGCCAAATCCATGTCTTCAGGACGTTTCTGGGCATGCTGCTCTTTTCTGTGTGGGGAGCGGTGAGTGTGGCTACATAACCTGTAGGTTTCAGCAGAGCGTTTGTAGCTAGCTAGCTACTGCAGTGGTGGATGTGAAGAAGAGGCAAGTACAATGAAGCCAAACAACAAGCCAACAGGGCGCTTTTAAGAAGTAGAGTCAACCGAGAATTTGCTTTCCCTCGCTGGCGACACCTGGAATTTAGCAAGGGGATGAGAAGTGACGCAGAGTTGGCGTGTTATCGGTAAGTAATGTTACCTCTAGCTATCCAGCTGGCTCCGTTAGATAGCTAGATGCCAAAAATCAGGTACTTTGAGTGGGCGGGGTTGTGAATGGAGGATGACACTTATAAATGCAGGATCACAGCAAGGCTAAAAACCCTGCAAAGTTAATAATTTAATACATAGATATTAACCCTCATATTATGTTCTGGGTCAATTTGACCTGATGCAATGTTTAATGTTGCTTAAAAACCAGTTAACCTCTTTTTTTTTTTTTCTTAATTTGTTGGGATTAAATAGTAAACACAATAAGCATAATGCTGTATTTTAAAAATGTATGTACCAACTTTGTATACAAGGTATAGCGTGGGGTTATTTGTAGCTGTATAAAATGTTAAAAAATATATACAATCTTCACAACCTTCCCTCAGGCTCTAAAATGAGATGGTTCATCCCAGATGTTTAATAGTTAGGGATAAAAGGCGAGTCAATTGGGAGATACACAAAAGGGCACACAGGAAGTGCTGCTGTCCTAACCTAACATGACCTGCAGTATATGGATGTTTTTTAAAAAATTCTTTCACACATTGCTGTCTAATTCACACATTGCTGTCTAGTTCTTCCAGACATAAACCTGGTCTACAGGGTTTGTCCTGGCATGCATGGGTCTTAATGACTACCGTCCGTTCACTGGTGTACCTCAGGTATGCCTAACCATGTGGAGAGAGAGCTCCTTTTAACTACCAGGCATTTACCTGCTATGAAGATCATACAGCATATAACCACTACTGAATAATACCTTTGGATTACGAAGCATTGTTTTTTTTACTGTGTGACGTTAAAACCTCTAAGTGGGATAGAGGTCTGGGTAGCATTTATCAGTATGTGGGCATGAGCTTACACTGATAAAACAACACTGCTATTCAGAGAGGGTAAATCCAAATGTTATCTTCAGATGTTTTGGCAAACCATGTTTTCATTTATCAACCACACAGAGCCTTATGTTTATCTGTAAATAATTGCAAATTGTACAGAGATGTCTGAAGATGGGCCAGAAATGTCATTTATGAAACTCATAAAAACAAACATGAAAACAAATTAATTGAATCAATTTTAAGATGAGTCTGAAACATAACAAAATGTGGAACTCCTGAAAGGGTCAGAAAACAGATCAATTTGAATTCCCATGTTCATTCATGGAAAAGTGATTGAATAAATTCTGTTCATCAATGTTCATTAGTGACACTGCTGGCATCAAGTAGGCTCTGCTTACGTTTTGGTCTGATGTGAAATTAGTGTTTATGAATGTTCCCTGAGAAGGCACAAAATGCAGTCACACTTCAAACCCCATTTGCCAGCCTAACAAATCCGATCCTCGGAGAAGTTTTTCAAAATTGCTGAAGGAAGTAAACCTTTACTCACAGGTTACTAGGCACTGCAAAAATAAGACAGATCTTCTATTGAATTTACATACCGGAAGGTTTTGCTTGGTGAGCAAAGCAATGCAATGCAATTTTCATGCTGGAAATATATTTGAGGTGGACTTCTTCTGCAGTTCAAGGTGTTATGCACACTTCAGACGCATTCATACCAAAGTAAAAATATGCCTAGTTTCTGTGTACTACTGCTACCATTGAAAGGGGACATATTCCAGCATTAGACTCAGTCATGCACTCAGAGGGAAGTTCTTGGTATCTGGGGTTAGGCACACGTTTTACAGCATATTGAAAATGAGGTCCAGATATCACCAAAAAAAGCAAAGGAAGGGGTGATGTATATTCAGAACAGCCTTCCATGACAAGCACGTTCAGTGTGCCATTTTGTTTTTAAATACACGGTTTTAATTGACTCCCAATGTGCTTTTAACCTATAGACTGTGCGTGTCACACTGAAAGGAACTGTTGTCTTTCGGGAATTATTCCACCGGGAGGAATAAAACAGAGCATATAAGCGAGAGCAAAAATAAAATCTCTTTTTCCCCAAAATGTGTTGAGCAACTTGCATGTGGAACACCTGCACGTTAATAGACTGGTTTATTGCGTTCGTTGGGCAAAGAGGGAGACTGCAAATAGCAGCAGTACATTACACATTAGGACCTCCAGAGAAACAGTTGTTTTCATCCGTGACTCTCTGATACTCTCCAGTCCCCCATCATGTAAACAGATGGACGCGCAACTGAGCGTTTAATCTTAGCGAGGAGACGCGCTTTGACATGCCTTGCCCATGTAAATGGCGAGGGCCGGGATGTGTCATTTTTCACGCGGCACCTTGTTGCGCGTAAAGGTCCCCTCCCATAATGCAAGGTCTTGATCTTATTTCACGCTGTGTGTTAAGGTGCTGTGACATCCCACCAGTCGCCAGGCTGTAATGGCTCGCTGCAGGGTATTTGAGGTGTATCATTATGTAACATAACTGCAAGAAGAGCATGACACCCTTTCATCCATTTTGCGAGGTATATTCAACAGAATGTGTCCATGGGCTTCACGGCATGCTTAATGAAAGGGCTTCAGAGGAGTACATTAGGCCTATGCATGCTTGCTGTTTTATTGAAACCACCTGCATTCACACAAAATGGGCTCTTAAAGTAGTTCTAAATATTAAATCAAATATAATACAAATCAAGTTAAAACTTGAAAAATTATTGGAGGGAATTACAATATTGATACTGATATTGTTACATTTCCAAGAGTTTTCTTTCAAATGAACAATGCTATGAAGGTGATTTAAAATTTTTTTTATCATAATGGTCTTTTTTTATTTTTAGGCATAACTGTAAAGCCACGAATATAGTATTTCACCGGAAAGAAAATTATGAATCAAAGTGAAGATGTAATCCTAATATGTTATTAATTTATTTTTTATTACTGTTAAGATACTAGGGAAGTCCGTAGAGTTCATGCAATATATAGGGCTCCTATAGGATTACATTTTTGCGGAATCGCGGACAGCAGTTTGCAAATTAAAACTGAAAATGGCTTAAAAAGGATTTTAAAAAGCAGGATTTTAAAAAACGGAATCCTAGGAGCCCTAAATATATATTTTTGATCCAGTTATTTTGAGATCACAACTTATCTATTATTTAGTTTTTTCATGATCACGACTTATTATGACATGATCTTGACATAACAAAAGTTGTTTTTCATGATCACGACTTATTATCTTGTGATTTCACAAGTAATAATATAAGTTGTGATCTCGGAAATAATGGCATGGCCTCTATGGACCTTTGTAAGATACTGCTTTAAAAAACTATTTTTGTAATTGTGTATTAGAGTCATTGTGCATGTGCAGCTTCCAACTGAAAAATATACTTTTCAGATGATGTATTTCTCGTGTTTGATAAATAGAAATAACACATATACACACACGCACACACACACACGCACACACACACACACATTTTACTCTCTACGTACAGAGCTGTCAGTGATGGATACCGATTGATTTATTTCATTGGAATAAGACATCAAAGTATGGTGTGATGATGGATTCCAAAACTGCAGCAGAAACAACATCAAATTAATTATTATCTTCTGAATATGCTTGAATGGCAGCTCCTAATATTCTCTATTGGTATTCAAACAATTCAAAAAAGATGCAATGAAGCACACAAAAGGTAACTGTATTTAATTCACGGTTTTTAGCTTATAAACAAAATGCATACCCTTACATTTTGGAGAGAAATAAATTAAAGATGGCAAGGACTTCAAGTTAATATTAGGTAGCAACTGAGAGCATTCTAAGAAGTTATGACCAATATTTAAAAATACAACATTTTCAAGTGCAACTTGCAAGAACAGCCATTTTAATTAATCCAACCTTGAGATTGACTTTCAGCTTTAACAGAACAGCAACTCCTAGGCTTCTGATTCAATATCTATTTCAGCTACATACTGTGAATTAGAGTTGTTAAATACCTTTTTAATTGCAATCATGCTGTGCTTGAACATAAATTAATGAGGGGATCAAGCTTTGGTGGGATTTTGAATTCTTTGTCTTTTGTCAAGAACAACATGGGCGCCAGTGTCACAATGTCTCATTGTTCATTGAGTGCATGGTGAGGTTTTAATCTCTTTTCAAAGAGCAGTATATTAAAATGTGACTCCGATAGGTGATTAGGGGATTGCGAAGGTGCCATTTCTTACTGTCAATGCCATCCACACACTTGAGCAAACTGACCTAAAGCCACTGCATCTACACACTGGGGATTTGGGCAGTCATCGCAGTTTATTCTCTAAAGATGTTCCCAGGCCTGTACAGGAACTCCATTACTGAACCTGCCCTCAGAAAATGGTCAATGCCATTTCCGTCTCAAAGGGGCTGACTTGGTTTAATCAAAGGGCAACTGGAGGTGCATCCCATTGAATTAAACAAGATTTATCTGCCATTTGGGGGTGGGGACCGGGGGGATAGGGGGGATGGGGCGACGGGTGGGTTGCCTGTCATTTGCACATGGTTTTTAGTTTTATGCATGTGACAAGGAAACAGTGGGGAAAGAGATGATTTTAAAGAACATCATTTTTCATTCTGAGGATAAACATGTTGCTGCTCAATTAAATGCCAGGGGGCTTATGCACACAATTTATTTTGATTGGTAGGTAATCAAACATAATCTCCTTAATGTTGACAGCAAAGGTCATTATTGTGACATTCAACGATTTTCCATCAACTGATTTTTAGACTTTGTTACTGGAATTATAAAGGATAATATAAATAAACAATTTAAGTCTGAAAATTATTTTCAGCGTGTTTAAACTGTAGATTACGCTGTGGCGCAGCCTCAATAATTCAGCATAACCAGATGAACCACAGCATGACCGTAACGGTGTGTAGCGGTTCGAGAGATTATTTTTGTGATGCGGGGCGGTTGTTAGATCTCTGCAGCCCTGTCCCTCTGTCAGTAAGCCTCCCACAAAGGTGTGTTTTGTGACCACAGACAGCCAGGTAATCAATCACAACGCCAACTAGTGCAGTACAGAGCATGGCCTAATGATTAATGCCTCCCAAGCCAAGCTGTTGAGCCTGTGTACTCATGCAATCTCATGACTACAGTTAATTTGATGGGGGGGAAAAATGCACACATGAAATTGCATTACAGTGCATTTACACAAGACGTGCATGTCTACATGATGTGTGTTATGCAATGATGGACACATTAACAGTTCTGGCAGAAATTTCTGATTTTTTTTTTGTAAATCCACATGAGCCTTTGCTGACAGTCTCAGTCTTTAAGGTCTACTCGGTTTCACATTACTTTCAACACAGCTATTGTTCTCACCCACAATGCTCTGCCCTTTACTCCATTTTATGGGCTGTATTGACAGGCCAGTTGACACAAAGTCCCAGTGGCTGGATATCCAAATGAGTATAAATCGGTTCGGAGTGGCCAGGATAACTATAGGCCTGATTAAAGCTATAAGACACTGAGGCGCATGGGCAAATTCATTACGGATGCCAGCCTTCTCAAAGAGATATTTATGAATGCGTCAGTGCCCCCAGAATGGGGGGGACGGGTCTTTTGTGGTGTTAGAGTGGAAAGTCAACCAGCTTATAAATCTCACGAGAGGGAGGCCTCCAGTTATCAACGGAGTGGAGATAGCACATGTTTTATTCCAGGTGTTTCTCCTCCATGGCGGCACAGTGCAGATGTAACCATAAATAAAACCAGTGTGTGATTTATACCACTGAATTAATTTCGCTTACATTTGGCCATGTTGTCACAGGTCACCCAACACACCCCTGGGATTCACGTGGCTTTGTTGCAAATGAGCAGCAAGCACAAAAACGACTATTATACTAACTTATTACGATTAAATTATAATTCATTTATTTGTTTTGTACATTTATCAAATCATGGAATATGTTGTCCTATAGTAAATAAATAAATGTAACACCAAATTCTTCGCAGTATACACACTAACTGTGAATACGAAGGCCTCATCACCATGAGCTTTTTATTTTAACTGATGGGTTTTTGGGAGCAGGTCTTTCTGTATACTGTAATTTTAAGGTCTACCTTACACTACAAATTGTTTGTCAGAAACTGACTGATTAAAACCAATTTCACACCTGCTGGTGATTAAAATGAACACAAGTTTAAAGCAGGTGTGTGACAGGAACATGAGGTCACTTTTTAAGAAGCATGATTGTGGTTTCCGGTATAAAGCCGAGTGTTTAAATTTTTTTCTCCCCCCATTGAGGTGAAAACAACGGGGAGTTTTGCCACTCTACCAATATTTTTGAATCGTTACAAAATGTCAAAAGTAATGGGAAAACCGATTTGAATGGTCTGTCCCTACATTATTTCGTTTCAGAAGCTAGGTTAAGCATTTCTGAGTCAAACAAGTGACTGAAATGAGTCTCCCATTCCAATTGCATCTTCATTTGAGAACCTAATCATCCAATAAGAGGAAATGGGAGTTTGCGCTGTAATAGTAGCGTGAAGTTAGATGCTTCAAAGGTGTTTATTTTCCTTTACCACAAGCAAAAATCCCTTGCAGTCAAAATGCTACTTCAAAAGACTCAACGGCCCATTTCTTCTGACGAGATCCCTTGAAATGTACTTAAATGAAATCAAACCATCCTCCAGAGTTTTTAAACAAACCCTGAAAGCATTCGTGTAAAGTAAAAGATTAGAAACTCTTGGTCAGGAGAGCACTGTTTGTGCTGCACCCCATTTAAAACTATTCCTTTCATGTGAATCATAGAAATGGCACAATTTAGCATGTTTGGTGAAAACACATCCAACCCCATGAGTAAACAAACTTCCTTTAAGCCCAGGATCCACCCCCCCCTAATGGCAATTATGATACGCAACCTACATATTGAGCATATCTAAAAGTATCCTTTCAAAGCTCACAAGGATGGATATGATCCATCTTGATCTGTGATGAGAGCATCTTTTTTTTTGTTGCCATCATAGTCATTAAAATTGTTTATTTGGAGACACTTCAAAATACCTTCGCTTTCAACCATCTCTGGAAACTGAGCTTTTAATTTTCCACTTCATGGTAACTAGTGGAATATAATTACAGCAGAACTTGTTTGATTGTCTTTTTGATGGACGAAAATAAATTGTATTGCTATATTATGCATCAGCTAGCTACACTTTCATGTGAGATGTAAACATCAATAAGAGGTTGCAACCTCTTATTACAGTTTCAGTACAAAGGTAGAACAGAAACTGAGGGAAGTATTGAGCATGAATATTGTGGTTTTGTGTCTGACAACCAGGTTGCTTAAATATTCAACAGTCATAGATTTTGGCTTATCTCTGTATTATTCACTGCCATTATATTACATTATGATGTTGATGAGGGCCATGTTCTTTTTATGAGAAGAAAATAATGTATTCCTTTTTATTCTGTTTTGGCTGAACTTGAAGTAGACCTGTGACATCGAATGTGAGCAAACAAACCTTCTTATTGATCATGGTGTTTATTTCAATAATGCAGAGGTCAGAATTAACAAGGGAGCCGTAGCCCTTGGTCATATAAAAATGAAAAAAAAAAAAAAATTCTGACAGGGCATGCATCCATATTTGTTGAAACAGTGTGCAGGTTGACGGTTCTCCCCAACCAGTTCACTCACTTTATAAAAAATTAATTATAATACCATTAATTATTATATGTGAAGTAGGCCATGCATTATACCAATGTGTACATACTGTATATCAATAGTGCATTTTATTTGTATTTTTTTAACCAAGTTTGTCCCGTTGATATGAAATATATACTCCCATAGGTGTTCAATTGGGTTGAGTTCTGGTGACTGCGAAGGCCATAGCATATTAGTCACACCATTTTCATACTCATCAAACCATTCAGTGACCCCTCGTGCTCGTCCCTGTGGCTGGGGGCATTGTCATCCTGGAAGAGACCGCTCCCATCAGGATAGAAATGTTTCATCATAGGATACAGTTGATCACTCAGAATAACTTTGTATTGATTTGAAGTGACCCTTCCCTCTAAGGGGACAAGCGGACTCAAACCATGCCAGGAAAATGCCCCCCACAGCATAACAGAGCCATCAGACCCCCTCACTGTAGGGGTTTTTCCTTTAATCTGTCACCCGTCTGTCTATGTACGATACACACTCACTCATTGGTATTATGTATGTGCAAACTACAGGATACATGTGTGTACAATGTTGGCCACAAAAAAACCATTTGGGCATTGCTTCCAGAGCCACTCGCAGAGCCTTACAGCGTAAGGTGTGTAAAAGCTGTGTGTAAAAGCTGTGTAAGATGTGTAAAAGCTGTGTCAAATGATGGCTTTGTATGCAGTTTATTGTCCATCATCATTGAGTTATAATGAATAACTAATCTGTGATGCTGGAAACATACAAAACTGCATCATCTGTATTTTTTTTAATGAAAGGTAATCAGCAATGTATTGACACTTTCTTTCTATATTTTGGTCATATCATTGTTTCAGTAACATTTAATTAAATCACTGGATGCCTTATCTCATGTTCTATCATGTTTGCATCTTAGTTATGGATACTACAATATTGTCATTAGTTTTTCCTTCTCTTGCACGCTGGTCCTTCATTTGATATGCACCGAGGGGGGAAAATAAGCCGTTCTTTGAAAGCCTGCACAATATTTCCCCAAAATACGGTGTTTTATTTATGAATCCTCTTAGCATGAGCCGCGCTACTGCTGCTGCTTTTAACCATCTCGACTGGAGGAGCAGTGATTTCCCCATGTGCCAGTGTCATCCAATCCCAATGCCTTTGTGTGTGTCTACACATCTCTTTCATTATGAATATCAGCTGCAAAGTGGATGCACGCATCGTTCCCACATCACTCCCGCTAATGAAAACTGAAAGATAATTTTACAATTATGTGGTGCATTGAGAAACACAGATGGTAAAAACTCCAAACGTGTTCCTTTTGCGATGCATTAAAATGAATAGCATGATGCTTGTATTTTAAAATTCTGTAAATCACTTTTAAATCGCTTTTCTTTTCTCTCTCAACATTCATCAGGAACTTTATATAGGCATATATTTCAGGTAATATATATATAAAAAATTTTAATAATATATTTATTTAATTTATAACATCAGGCTCAACCAAACAAACACACAATACAAAAAAAAAAAAAAAAAAAAAAACAAAAATAAAAAAAAACAACAAAAAAAAAAAAAAAAAAAAAAAGAAAAACAAATTACACAAAAGCAGAGCAGAGCAAAGACAAACACAAACATTATAAATTATTATATATTGTAAAAAAAAAATGTTTTTTTTGGGGTGGTTTTTGGGAGATGGAGTCAATGATGGTTCCTGATGGGGGGGGGGGGGGGGGGAAGGGAGGGGCAGAGCGGCTGAAGGGCCCCTGGACCCCCATGGTGGACCGGAGGGGGGGGGGGGGGGTTTAGCTGAGGGGAGGAGGAGGGAGAGAGAGAGAGCGGAGGGGATATAGATACAGAAGGGTCAGAGAGGGTATGGGAGGAGAGAGAGTGATGATGGCGTTGAATGTATGGACCAACACCAACACCAACAAGCAGAGGTGAAATCTGCTACAATGGCAAACAAGTTACGTATTGAGCACTGTACCATACTGTGACTTCTCAAGACTTTGTCTCTTCAGGTACTTAAACTGCTCATTTGTCATTGGACAACATGGATCAAAGTTCTCTAAGCAACTGTTTTTTTAACAGACACAAGATTTTCTCCAGTGCAGTCGGTTCACACACGTGTACACCAAAGTACCGAAGAACTGCCAGCTGGACTGACCTCAGACATTTCAACCAGCATCATGTTCAGTGTGTGTTTAATTGCCAATGTTTCTTCTTCTCAGATATTGGGAACAGGATAAGGGGAAAAACTGTTGCATGTGATCTTGTCTCATCCAGGAGAAAGATTAGCACCATACAACACAAATTGTTACAATAACTGTATGCAAGTATATTGCAGTACTAGCTTTATTCTTGATAAAAATCTATATATCATTAAAACAAAAAAGTGGAGCGCTTTAAGCAACAGCACAAAGATAAAAATTGATATTCTTAGCTATATAACTTGAGGGGTGCTGAGACAGTGATGGAAAATGTTTCATCCCCCCCCCCAGAGACTGAAGGTAAATATGTTTTCCACTCTTTCCTAAGCTCAGAGAGCTATTAATAACAAGGCTCTGTTCTTCACTAAATTGTCCTGGAGTACTCCATAGTGGTCTCAAAACATCGGAGTGACATTTGGCATGTGCAGCATACTCAACAATTTACAGTTATACTGAGAGGGCCAAAATAAACACCAAATAAAAGGTTCCTGAAACTAAACAATCCATTCCAACAAACAGCTGAACTTATTATTTTACTGTTATCACAGTAAGGGAATGTCAAAAATGTACATAAATATACAAAAAAAATATTTTTGGAGTTAATTGTATAACCTATGTATATGAGTTATGTGTAATGCCCATAGTTACAGTGTCCAAATTATAATGTTGGGGTCTTTGTGGGACAACTGCATTGACATTATCCATCATGCTTTTTACTAAGATACTTTCATGGGCTCAAACAATTTGTTGCTATTGCCTGTTTGTGAATGTGTTGCTACTGTCTGTTTGATAATACTCTTTACTGAAGACCCCACAACGGTTGTACACACGAGGGAGGGCTGATAAACCATTCAAAGCACATCACATAGCACTCTAATACTACAATCAGATCTAAAACCACAGCCTCCGTTTCTACACATCCAGCGGATAGTAGTGGCTTTGGAATGCGCCTTTCAGTAAAATAACACAGCATCTAAATGTTCCAAAATTGCATACACATTTACCTGCTACAATCTCATTTCATTCTAATAGGAAATAGTCAAAATGTGTCTGTGAACTCAAGAGAGTTATCAAGTTACACATTATCGCCACTAAATATGATTGGCAAAAAACACTGTGCACCCGTTCTGTCCATTAGATTCCATTCACTTAACTGACACTCTTATCCAGAGAAGCGTACTATTGAAACATTTCAGTGGCATCGCTGTAGCTATACAGTGTATGCTGATGAGGTTTGATTCTCTTCAAATAAAACCAAACTGTTTATGATAGTAACGGTGGTTAAAGCCAAAGATATAATGACTTCATGTAATGACTTACCCAATGTGAAATGCAGACCAGCCAGAGTAACAGTACATGTGCATGGTGAAACGCTACTACAATAAAAATAATAATAATCATATACACATGAATATTTCAACAGCCAACTCTACTATGCTCCTTTTATGGCAACATTATTATATCATACTACAGAGAAAATACAACCTAACTACAAAGCAAAGTTTCTGAGTCATAAGCGGTTATCAGTACGTATATGCTAGCATTGTGATGATGTGGAAAGACTTCTTCATTTTAAAACACTTCGAAAGCAATCTTTACCAAGATGTTAGCAGCACTTCTATGACTTATGACATATATATCCATATGTAGTCTCACTTTCATATTGCCATATATTACATATATGTCTGTCAAGTGATTCATAAAGTTGAAATGAAACAGTGCACTAAAAAATCACCTCCAATGTGGTCAAAGGCAGGCAAAATATTACTGAATATTTCATGAATAAATATGAAAATGTGTGCAGCTGGATAGAAATTAGGTTAAGTTCTGCATATTCTGTACTGTACCGGCGTTTTGTGTCAAACAAAAAACAATATGGAAGCGTAGAACAAAGAAGATGTGAGGTTTAAATAAGGAGCAGAAATGTGGCGTAGGTGAAAACATTGAGTAGCAGGACAAGCCAAAACACGGGGCTGATAACGAAGAGGACGCTACTCGAGCGCTCCACGGAGAAGTGGCCAATTAAAGAAGAGCAGGCTGAGAAACCATGGCACCTGACCATCATATTTTTGCATCTAACTAGTGGTTTGCATCTTGCAGTGTAGCCTCTCTAGTCTTGTTCGTGAGGTCTTCTGCGGACAGTAGTCACTGACACATCCATGCCTGCCTCCTACAGAGTGTTTCTGATCTGTCGGACAGGTCTTTGGGGGGTTTTCTTCATTCATTATTAATTCTGCGGTCATCAATTGTACAGAATTATTCGGTCATCATCTTCCTTGGCCTACCAAGCCCTTTGTGATTACTGATCTTACCAGTTCTCTCTTTCTTCTTAATGATGTTGCATAATAATAATGGCTTCCTTGACATTCATTGGCACAACTCTTGTCCTCATGTTGACAAACACCAATAACGAACTCCAAATGCAATCAAAAGCCTAGAATCAAGACCATGGCTATGTCCGAATCTACTGCGTCCTGTTTATTGTGTACTAGCATACTGCATACTGCTTACTGCATACCATTTAGTGTATGCAAAAAATATCCTCCATACTATTATGTGCAAAACCCAGAAATAAGTATATGATCCGAGATATAAAGAGCACTCTATTTTCAGAACTGTCGCATACTCAACTTGAATACTCAGTAGTAGACAAGTGCGCTGATTCGGAAACGGCCTCGGTAATGATAGCTCTCGAATACCTGCACCAAGAAAGCAACTGAATGCACCTGACTAATCAGAAACACCTGTGAAGTCATTTGTCCCAAACATTATGGGGGGGGGCTATGTATAAAAAGTGCTGTAATTTCTACATGGTGAAACCAAAATGTATTAAAAAATAGCCTTTCGTAAAATTAGAAAATCTGCACTTTAACCACATCTGAATTGTTTGATTATGAATCTATAATTATAGAGAACAGAGCCAAATAAAGAAAATTATTGTCTTTGTCCCAAACATTATGGAGGGCATAATTTATAAAAATATTTTTTTAAATAAGTAGGTGGTACGTTTTCTGTTTGACATGCAAGTTTTCATACTATGAGCATACGTGCATCTCTTCTGAAACAAGCACTCCTTTTACATTATAGGCATTTTAGCAGACGCTCTTATCCAGAGCGACTTACACAACTTCTTATTACATTTATCCATTCATACAGCTGGATATATACTGAAGCAATGCAGGTTAAGTACCTTGCTCAAGGGTACAACGGCAGTGTCCTACCTGGGAATCGAACCTGCAACCTTTCAGTTACAAGTCCAGTTCCTTAACCATTATACTACACTGCCGCCTTTTAATTTAAGAACTTTACTTTTCATATGGCATGCAATCAAAGTGGAGATCACACAATATTTTTGGAAATTGAACATTCAAAATCTCCAACTAAGAATGACTACAAACACCAGTGGTCTAATCCCTGATCTCAAACACTAATCAACAATATTCCACCCGCTAACAGCTTTTGTGAGTGCGCCAGAGAATGGTTATATAATGCCATATTTATATTACATTTAAGGTGGAAGGTAAAATATTGTTAAATTGTATTATTCAGCTGGAAATGGCTTGTCTGTGCATGGAACGTATTTGGTGTGGAACAAAGACACTCTAGATTTGTATTGTTTCGTCATTCCATCAGGGGAATGACCAAGCAAACAAGCTTGCCTCATGGAGTCGGGAAAGAAAGGAAAAATAGAAAAACGAAGATTTTGTTATTAAGCATTGTCTTATGAGCCAATTAAAACAAAATTGTCGTAGGCACGAAGAAAAGTAGTCTACATGTATATAAATAAAAAAGTCTAATAATAACATCTGCTAAATGTCAACATGCTCTGCCTGCTAATGACTTTTCAAACTACACAGCACAACGGTTGCCATGCAACTGATAAAGAATAGCAGTGGAATTAAAATACGTCCTTCGGCCTTGTTTTGCAGCATAAAAATCTACGCCATGCTATCGGAAGAGAGTAAAATGAAAAAAATCCCGAAAATTACCTCTTGGCAATATTTCACATTTTCAGACATCAGAATGGTGTTCTCCTTCCTTGAAAGCACCCGTTTGTCTAATAATGATGCAAGGATTTACTGCGAAGGCAGGATGCAGCAATCACTATCCAAGCACACGCTCCATGGCTACAGCTGCAGGAATTGACTTGGTCACTGAATTAAATTCCCAAGCCTGTCATCTCCCGCACATTTCTCTCTTAGACAAGTGCACGAGAGACCCTGACAGTGTGCGACATGATTCTTCTGGTGTTTCCCCGTCAATTTCCAATTGTGCTCGGCGCAGCAGTTCATTTCATTGTATCTTTAAGAGCTCTACACCTGTAGATCTGTGCAGGTGAATATTTTGTTATCAAAAGTACTGATTAGGTATCACAAATTTTTGTGTGATTTGTTAAAAAAAAAAATGTTGCTTGGTTTCATTTATCTCAAAAAACTCACGGGTGCTTATTGGAGGGACATGCCAAGAGTGCCACTTTAAGAAATAATATGAACGGCACGTCCATACAGCGCACTCAGATCACACAGTTAAGCGCCCATCAAAGATATGCTTAAATTCAGCATTAAAATCAGGGGCACAATGCATCTGTATGATGTGCAGGACTCAGAAGCTAGCTACCGTTAAAAGAGTGAGATGTGCCAGTCACTCTTTAATTGCTTTCACTTTGAATTCAAATGACAGCCTCCTTTTCCAAATAATAAAAAAAAAAAACATAAAAGGAATATTAATGGGACTTAAGGTCTGACTGCAGGGAAAGAGATCACATTCAGATTTGTAGGTGAAAGCAGCCAAATGCTAAATATTTACAAGTCTTCCCCTTTCTCCGGCTTATGGGCTGAGAGATGGTGAAGGGGATGGTAAAACAATGTTTCCGTTTCAGAAATGTCAACAGAAGCTCGGGCATTTGGAAGCAGAGCTTTGTTTTCCCCGGCTCAGAAAACCCTTATAATATATCCGAGGACGCGGCTCCGCAGCCTGCTTTCAGCGTCGGCTCTGCAGTTCCTCCCCACGATCTCTAGAGGGCCCCCATTACGTCCAGATTTCAGCTGCGAGCACACCAACAAATCCGCCCACACGCCTCAGAATCTCCACATTTCAGTTGCCTCATAAGTTCATATGGAGCGTTCATGTGGTCTGTACTCAAATTAGCGGGTGTGTGTTTTTCCACCTTTTGTCCTATTAATTATATAAAATGGGAACGGATGAGGCCAAAGCAGAAGTTATATGAAGGGCAATTCATCATTCTGGCAGTTACTGTCGTCATAAGGGGGAGGCATCTTGCACGTCAGTCCATCAGCTCATTTCCTGCTCCGCATAATTGCTTTGGGTTATTTTTTCCGCTTTCTTCCGGCACTCTCCAGCCCGCTGGCTGCGATTCGCAGGCCTCGAGCATCATCCACTCTCTCTCCTAAGCTGCAGCTGCCAGACGGAGCTCTCAGTTCTGAGTCATAGGGCCCTGACCCAGGCTCTCAGAGCAGGCTGAACTCGACACAACTCTGTAACCTGCGTGTCCAGGTCTATTAAACGTAGCATCAGATTCTCAAACAGCTTCCAATATATGCATCATTCTTACATAAAAAAAGCATTCAGTGCTATACAATGAAACTTAATTTTACAAAAAGCTTGAAAATGCCACAGCTCTTCACATGCCACTAAGCTGCTTCAGGTGATCCAGAACATGGCCTACAGCCTCCCAAACAGAGCTCTCCTTTCCCCTCCACTGCCCACTGGTTCCAGCTCACATTCAATCCCACACCCTGCTGTTGGCCTACCGGGCAGCCAAAGGCCCAACTCCTCCCTACCATCTGTCCATGAACAGGCCTGTGCGCAATGCACAATCTCTCGGCCTGGCAGCCTCTGGTCACTAACAGGCTCTCCGGTCTGTGGCGAGCCCCCCCACAACCCCTTCCCCCTGCCGTGAACGCAACACCTGAAACATTAGGACTCCAGAATCTCAGATTTTCAGCTGAAAGCCCACATGTCCAGATTGTACCTCATTTCGTCCTAGCAGGTTTTGCCCTGTGTCTGGGCCCTGGCACCTGACAACAACCAACCTGGAGTGAAGCGTTATGTAGTTTGCCTCTAATAGATCATTACTCAATCATTACTGTGTCTGTGTTTGTGTTGGGCAAACTCCATTTTTCCAGTGGTGCTGCAGTTACATGTTCGACCTGGAACTAAGATTATGGCTGAAAAAGGGGGATGGGAGGTGGGTTTATTTTTAAAGTTTTTTTTTTTAATGGTTTCAGACTTCCATGGAACAATGGTATTTCTCGCCCAAAGAAAGCTGCACGGAAAATATGCCATATTTTTCAGAAAAAAGCTCCTCTAGCAATCCCTGAAAAATTGGCAGGGAGTATTTGTTAAAGGATAAACCACTGAACAATGGCACAATAGTGTGCACCATTCATACAACAATGTGAATAAGGGCCAGTGATTCTGAATGCAAACCCTCAAAATCCTGTTGCCATACGCTATCAAACACTGCATAAAAATAGCATGTACTATAATTAGCATAGCTGTAAAACATGGTTTATACTGCATTCACCACATGCATTGCTAGCAACATTAATGACTTCATTGGAAGTGGCTTGTTTCTCAGAAACATAAGGGTATGAGCGTTATACAGATGCACTCTGTTAATATACATGGTAAGACTATTTAAATGAGGTGAGGGAGGGCAGAGAGGTGGTTTTGTTTGCTTTAAGAACTTCCCTTCAGTTTGACACTTAATCACTTTTGCCTTACTGGCTATAAGGAGTCATGCACATAAAGTGCTGGTGCAATCCCAAAGAGACAGGTAATTACTTTCAATTATATATTTAGCAGGCAAATCATGCGTCGATTGATTAGTAGTCCTTAAGAAAACTTTGTGAAAATTGCCTCTTTGGCCTGAATGCAGGTTTACAGGAAAGCCATCTGGGAAAAACTGAAAAGGCTAGTGGCACTTCGCCTGAGCCACCATCAAGTTTCAAGTTGACATGTTTCTAGCTTGCTAAGATCACAATTTGTATTAGAAATGTGGTGAAAGATCAAGGACGAAAAAAAACAAAGTAAAACACCAAAGACACGCCAACAATATCTGAAGCAGGATCCAGGCAGGATGTGACCCTTTTTTGGAGGTGTCAAAATAAATGCATCAATTGAAAATTTAAAATTTAAAAAAATATCATCTGAAATATTACATTAGCATATAGCAATTAGTGCAGTATATTTAGGAACAGTTTACAATTTGGCAGTAGTCCATTGTCCATATAATCAGCCACTAACCAATAAGCAGCCATTTTCAGTCTCATTCAACACGCAGCAGGCTTATGGCTATACATCACATGGATGATTGTGTTGTGTTTGACATAGCAGCGGCAGTACAATGCCATTAATACTGTAGGCTGGAGTGTTTCCAGGCTAAGTAAGGTGTTTATGCAGGACTACAGCCCTGTGGCTAACGCTCAGAGTGTCTTTATTGAACCTCCGAGCGCTTCAGAGATGACCTTTAAAGTCACTCTGGATTAGAGGGTCTGTCAACTATGATGTGGATACCTGTAATGTTTACAGCGCATTCAGTTTCAGTCACGTGGTTTTAGAGAGAATCGTGCTAACGTGTCAAGATGTGGCTTAAATGCATTGGCTGAACAGAATCATTTAGATTCCTCCTTTGAACAAGTCCTTTGGCCAGCTGAGGGGGTGAGAAGCCCCAGCGCTGTAAACACAGACCTGAGCTAAGGGGCTAAAATTATATCCAAATTGCATAATTCACTGATGCATTTTTATGAACTCAGACCTACCTCTTATGCATATGGATCATTTCCAATCTGTCTTCATTTGTTAAATTGGGACCATACAAATGATATATTAGCAGGTGGCAAACATATTATTGCATATGAGCATTGTACTTTAAATTTACATGTATGTGCTAATGACATGGTTAATTTTAATACGCACTAAAATCAACCCGATACCTTTTTTAAAGGTCTTTTTAAGGTTAACTATTAGGTTTTATAACCTATCCATTTAAGTACTCCATTAGCACAGAAACTGCACCACATTACCGGCTGACAGTGGGGCCACTGGCCAATCATTAGAATTCTAATTAATCCTCAGTCTCCAGTGGACCTGTCGTCAGCCTTTTCAGCTTGAACAGAAAATTACACCCTCGAACTTCTTTATATGTGAAGAAAACTCTCAACATCTCTTCTTTTAAGATTCTCCAAATGATTAGCACTTTGTAATTCCACAGATATTAAACAGAATTGCGAAAAATAAAAAAAGGAATCAGTAAAAAGACATGGGGTCTCTTGTTGTAGTCATTACGAAATGACATTCAGATGGCCTTTGTACAGATGGGGTAGTTATACTGAGTCGGTCATTTTTCTTTTTCAATATACGTTTATAATGTGTTAACGTAACATTGGCCAAAGAACAAAAAGGTGATAGCAGATTGCTTCTAGAACCCCTCAAAAGGTCCTTATCACCAGTAGCAACACTATAGAAACAATAATATACAGGCAGAAAAAATAGAACAGCTTTGTGATGACAATATCGCCACATGCATGAACAAAGTAATGACTCTGCTCTCTGCACTACTCGGGTTATTTTGTTTGTGTTTGTGTAAATTCAGATTTAATTATAATTATATTCATGTATTTACACTTTTTTCTTAATTATTTTATTGACATATTTAGTAAATTATTTGTAAATGTTTAATTTATTCCAATACATAGACTGTTGGTTAAAACAAACTCTAAATAAATGCAGCTGTAAATGATTAATGATATCTTAACTAGTGCCCAGTAATTAGAATAAATCCTCTAGGTGATTAATAGCCTAATGGGTCATTTGATAGCCAACATCACTAAGTCTCTCAATGTGACTGAAATGTAGTCTTATAGCTAGCCAGCCAGCAAGTATTGTTAGGTGAACTGTAACAAGCTTCTGTAGTGCAATATTGTTGTCTGAGAGGTATAGCCTGATGATCAAGCAACAGCTAGCCATTTAACATGCAGCAATCATCAATTAATTTCAGAGTAAAGGTAGACTCTTTCAGGTGTAGGAGAGTAAGGCCACACACTGCCAGGCATCAGGTTAAAGGCTTTTGTGTGACACAAATGGCAGAACTTTAATGCATAGCACACATTGGATGAAGGGAATGGAGCTTTAGAAAACTGAAGCATCGAGGTGATTCAGTGCAAGTCAGGTGTGGCCAATCAGCGGCCAGCAACAGGAATTGCACTCAGACCTCTTACACAAAGACAGTTTGGTGTGACAGGAAAAGGGGGAAGGCTGGAAGCATATTCATTGTCAAGGTGTCTGTGCTCAGAAAAAAACGCTATGGAAAATGTACTGGGCCGACCATGCATGGAGAACCACAAGAGGCGAGGCGTCTCCAGGGGTATGAGTCAACCAGCACCTTGCTGAAATAGAGCCAAAATGTCTTCCACTAGCTTTCCATAAGAACTATGCTCTAAGAATAGACCATTCCGCCCACTCGGCCTGTCACTTTGCCTATTGTCAACAAAGTACTGGATCCCCATGCACTGGAACAAGCCAAGTTTTCTAATTCATTGTCCACTGCTCCAGTGGACAACTATTGCATCAGTATTTTCACACTGACAGGCAGATTTGAGGTGCAGTTTTACCAAATATGGCCTTTTGGGGGCTGTTTTTAATTTAGCTTTCTCTGTGCATTCGGTAGTAATGCATAATCAAGTGGGATTTATCAACACTAATACACAGACAAATCCACGCTTGGTGTTAAGTCTAATGAATCAGGCATGTATGGCACTTTCTGAAAACAAATACAAGAACAAAGCTAAAATCATTTTCTAAAGAAAGCCCATTAACTCCAAAAATGATCTTCTGTGAACTGCAGATTAGGAATAACTGAAGCCCTGGAATGCATTGAATGCTGTGGCACATTCAATCCATAAATTTCCATACATTTAAATAGAGTATTTGGGAAAAAAATGGAAATTTTTATTGGCAAGTAAAACATTTTACATCATTTAGTCTGCGGTGTTTGTTTTGCAACAAACGCCACGGGCTATTTCCAAGAGCCTCATCCAAAACACTTGGACAGGGTTGGTATTTCCAAATGCAGCGGATGCCTAAAACTGCTGCAGGAACATTACAATCTGCAAGTTGGTATGCTTTTAGCAGTAAATTAACCATGATAATTCAGTCAAGGTGCCTTTCCAGGAGAGATTCAGTGGGAGGTTGGATAAAGTACAGGGTGGTCCAAAGCATTAATGTCTAAGTTAGCTAAGCATATGTTGTAGCATTTTTAATGAACCCAGAGGCTGAATGGCATTAGTTTAAAAATAAATGAGTGCCTGTTATCACTACCCTTCAAGGGCATGCCATTGCATATTTTATATCTGCATTATATTTGTATTAGATTCAAATGTAATAATTGCAAATATACACCACTATGCACCACTGCATATCCTTTAGTTCTAACCTTTTAGTATGCACTATTGTAAGCTGCTCGGGATAAGAACGTCTGCAGAATAATTCAATATGAAGTGAAAATGTAAACTGAACACATGGGTCAGCAAAAAGGGTCGTCATTGTAGCATATGTGCATACCTAAAATGTGCCGGGCACCATGACTCACCTGACTCCCATGTCTACGTGCGTAAATGGAAAAACCAGTTTACATCCAATGCTAACATACAATCTAAAACATCCCTTGAAGATTGGCATTTGCATATATGCGAGTCCTCTGTTTTCTTACCAGGAAATGACATAGTGAAACATGTCCTACGAGAGACACGTGTCAGTGGGTCACACACTGAGACCTGGGTTGCTAGCAGCTATCAGCACGAATTAAGATGTGCCTGTCCCGTCGAGCATAACCGCTTCATCATAAAAACGAGAGCCGTCGCTTCATTACTGCTTGTTCACTTTCAATACGCAATTTGGATAATTTGGGAACGTCTGGCTGCTTCTCAGTCACGTATCAAACATCAGAGCCGTTTGACTTTGTTCAACTGCCGCGCTCATTAGGACTCTGTTTTTAAAAAGCTGGTTTCATCTGTATTCCTAGATTGTCAGATGTAAACCTTCCAAAGTAGGACTGATCTGTAATGACAACAGTGGTGCAATCACTGCGGCGGAGCTCTTCAGATGAAAATTGTCTTCCCAATTATTTGCAACCATGTCATGCAGGTGGTGAGACAGCAGTAGCAATCATAAGATCAGTCTTGAGACCAAGATGAGATATAGTCCATTTATAGTTTACATTTACATCCTGGCATTTAGCAGATGCTTTTATCCGGATCTGCTGGCAGAGATTACATTGTTTTTAGCTGCGACTAGCAGCTAGTATAAGTCACTCTGTGTCTGTCAAAGATTTTTTCTGCTGCTTTGTAATATGCTTGATCCAGGTTACCCACGTGCACTGTACGGAGGAGACAGGGCGCAGTAGATAGGGCTCTGATTCGGACACAGCCCTGGTGTCATCGTTGATTTGGAGACAAAATTCGAATTACAGAGACAGAAAAAAACGAACCTAGGACTGACGTACGTTGTGTTCTAAAACTCGCCATCTGCGATTAGACGAGGTGAGCCTGAATTGCAACGGCAAGCGCCGGCAATTCCTATCTGCAACATTCTAAAACAGTTTGGCTGTGTTGCGAATCTTTGGTCTGAACTGGCCTTTATGTAACGTTACATCGCACAGATTATCTGTTAAATTGCAGTTACCGATCAAATGATAACGTTGGTATTTTGAGTTAGCTAATGCTAACTTTTAACTAGCTAGCGTCAATGTTAAATACGGCCGGTGTTTATGAGTTGCCTGATAATTATAGCTAAACTAACATTAGCTAACGTTAGCTAACCTTCAGGGCCGAAACATACCTCACGGAAATGTGTGAACATGGATGGTTTGAGCTACGCAAACAGTTTAGTTTTTTTGCCATGACATTTGTGAAAGACAAATGTCATGGCATGGCGGCGGGAGCAGCAGGCAGCGGTGGTGAGGAGGGAGGGGCAAGCGGCGACGGACAGGAAGCTGGACAGCAACTCTCGAGATGCGGGCATAAGCCCCATACTCAACTGGTGTTTGAATGGGGGACTTTCTACTTTTATGGAGTCATTTTTAGCTGTGTCCAGCAGCTAGTAGAAGTCACTTTTAGTTTGGTTACAGTAATTAGGTTATCTTTCAATAACCATCTTTTTATGTATTTGTTATTTTTACTTTACAAAATACGACTGAGGGAGCAGCTGCATAGAGAACGAAATCTAAATTAAATAATTTTCTAATCATAATTCAGTCAATATTACTGGACTGAGGCATGTGTATATAAAGACAGAGTACTAACCAAGCATGAAATCACATGAACAACTCAAAACCAGACATGGTCTGTTTGAATGCAACTGTATTCAATTTCACTATAGGGGAAAAATAGTTGCCATAGCTTACAGTGTCCAATTTTGCCAGACTTTATCTCGCAAAATGACATCTGACCATTTTTCCAGTGTGGGGTGTTACTCCTGACCCCGGCACTCAGGATGGGGTGTTAGGTCAGCCTGTGTGGGAGGTTACACTGCCCCCTGATGATTGCCTCCAAGTGCTCCCAACCTCCATCCGCACAAATATTTTGGTACATCAAAAATGGCCTGTCTTTGATGCTGAGTATAGTGAGAAATCCTGCAAGGAAATCTCTGAAGGAGCACAAGTTTATAGAAACAGTTTATAGAGGCCGACGCCAAATCACAAAGCTGACCAAAATAAACCTCAAAAAGCAAATAAATAAATAAAGTGTTCAGAGCCAGGGCTAAATGCTGAGTCATTGTACAGAGAGACTACAGCTAAGGAAATCTTAATGAAATAATTTGACATGTAGTCATGTACATGCAATCAGTTTTATTGTGAAATGAGTCCAATTGGCTAATTTGAGATGCTTCCTAAAAATGTGTTTTAAAAACCTCTTGCCACCCAGAAAAAACACAGTACAAAGCTGTAATTGCTCTCTTAGTGAGAACAGAATGGGACTGCCATCAGTGACGAAGATGAAAAAATCCAACTTTACTAATCCAGGCAGATTACCAGAGAGCCCCTCCCCCTTTCCCAGAGGCAGACATTAGTCCTGAGAAATTCATGAGCTCACATTCCTGAGCCATCCACAAGTTAAAAAAGGATGGGACCTACGTACAAACCAGTCAATGAAAACGTTATGGACACAAACATTTCCACAGCAGTCATAGGGTGTGTGGTAATAGCGTAAAGCGCCGAGTTTACACCAAAGAACATGCAACGAAATGTTGTGAAAGCAGGAAGAATATCGCAATGTGCCGATCATAACAGACACGACCTGTCTGTTATGTTGTTGTTAGATGTGCTGTTTGGAAGAGTTAGAGACACCAATCAAATTCTGAATGGGGAGGGTGTGGTTTTAAATTGTACACAGGCACTGAGGTGATAACAGTGCCACACAAATACAGCTTAAATGGCTCATAAGCACCTACAGAGGAAAAACATAAACCACCATAACAACTGTTTATCAAAGCATTGCAGGTTGCAGGAGAAATCATGAGCAACTGAGTGAGTTCCTGTGTCTACCAGAAAATGCTTGAATTACACCTGACTGAAATATTTATTTAAATGGAGGAACCAGGGGCACAAAGCTTTCAAAAAAAATGTTTTCAAATGTGCTCAGACTGCAGAGACATGTAAGGTGAACATGCTATCTTTAGCCGTGCCTTTTACCCCAAATTAACATTACCCCATAGAGAGAACCGAAACCTTTAATGGAGAAAGCAAGATAAGAACTCCTGAAGATGGACACAGGAGTCATCTTGCAAACAGACAGCCAGAGATCGGTGAGCAGGAATCGTAAGTCTGTCAGTATGAAACCCAAAAATCAGAATGGGTGTTGACCTGGATAATAAATGGTGTGCAGAGAGCCACACTTAATTTCATCAGCAGAACAGTCTTCCGGTCAGCTGAATGGTTCAGTGGTATATACACTGTTTCTAGAAAATACTCTTTTTGGATGAAAGTAGAGACGTGTCTACATACATGACTGCATTTGGTTGATTCTCTCATGTTTATCCATGTGGACTTTGTGGAGAAATGATGGTACCAGACCACATGCATTTGCAGTGGCTGGAAAGACTGACAAGGGGACATAAGCCATACTGTGACTGTCGCTCCACACAGCCAGTGTAATGGAAGATAATCAGCTATACTTTGAACACTTCAGCACTGAGGCACATGGTGTGATGCTGAATGCAAAGTGCATGTGGGCTCAGTCAAATTCCTATTTGTGGAGAAAATAATCAACATAACAGCGATCAAATGCATCTGTAAACGAGTCAGTCATTTCCTTGGCAAGGCTCCAGAATTTTTAGAACAATGAAAAGCAGTTGAATCAAAAGCCTCTGCTGATTAATCTTCATTCAGTATTGGAGCAGTGCTCACACATCAATAAAAAAACCTGCCCCCCAACCACATACGTTTACACAAGCCTCTACCCATCTACATACATTTCCACAAGACTATTTTAAACAAACAGTGAGTCTAGATGGGCTGAATGTTTACATGGTTTCCATGGCCATGATCTCGCAGGATTTAACCAAAGATAAACTTGATCAGGATTAAAAACATATTCAGGGGAGATAAATGGGTATTTGTCAATGTAGTACAGAAATTACCAGCATCTTCATCTAAGCTGCTGCAACTACCTGACCTAACGTGACCTCACCTCAATACTTTTGCATTATTATTTAGAACAAAACCCTAATTTTGGCATGAAGTCTTGGTAAGGGCTCAAATCTCTCCATGAAGGTGAAGTTGTTGACCACCTGCCCCCTTCACCTGCCCCCTTCCCCCCCCCCCTTCATTTAAAACACCCATACAGAAGCCGAGGCAGCTGGAGCCCTACTGCGTTCAACAGGAGGATCTGCACTGTGAAGACGTGGCACAGGAACATGGGATTCCTAAGCCTGTATAAAAAGACATTCGTGGTCGGAAGTGGAGTGTGAAGGGCAGATGGGAACATCAAAGCTCAGTGTGAGGACATGGTGACAGGGGACATGGCCAGGAACCTGTAGTAATATTGACAAACTGGAAACATGGTGTGAAGTGGGTGTAAAAATGTCAGACTCCATGTCCAGAGTCTTTGATGCCACACAATCACTAGAGATGCCAGGGTAGAAAGCAGAGGTGGATATGTTTTGTTGGCAAAATGGCGGAAAACTACACATTATCTGACGATAACTACTGATGGTTTTGAGATTGTGAAGACTTCCTATGAAAACAAAGCAAGGCGTGCCTGTTAACGGGCTGCAATCTAGATTACCAGAGTTTTTTTTTGTTTTTTTTTGCAATACATGTGATCCCAGGGGTACTGATGACAGACACAGCAGTTTTTATCAGAATTCTAAAATATTTCCCTAAATATTTTCTAAAATTAAAAGATTGGTTACCAGCGGCCCGCACCATTCCCCCAGAGCGACTGTAAAAGTGAGAGCCGTACGGAACTGCAGCGCTGCTTCTCGGGAGGAGACAGGGCCTGTACTGGGTGCTTCGTTAGCCTGCAGAGTCTCACCCTTACATCACAGCCCATCTGCCTCAGAACTCCTCATGGGAATGGAAACCGCCAACTCCATTACCGCCAGTGTTCTGCCAGCTCAGAACAGAGCGACCCGACAGGCTTCTTCTAGATTTGTAACTTTTTTTTAATCCTGATTTTTCTCCAAGTTTAAATGTCCAGTTTGTTTTCTAAGGCAGTTGGACAATGGGAACAATCACCATCAATTTGGAAGAGTGCAGACAAGCAGGCGTGTGTTGCCAGCCTCTGCTTTCACTCTGCAGTCTCCCATTTGAGCTGCACAGTCACTCTGCAGTTCCCCAGATGAGCTGCGCAGTCACTCTGCAGTCCCCTAACTGAGCTGCACAGTCACTCTGCAGTTCCCTAACTGAGCTGCACAGTCACTCTGCAGTCCCCTAACTGAGCTGCACAGTCACTCTGCAGTTCCCTAACTGAGCTGCACAGTCACTCTGCAGTTCCCCAGATGAGCTGCGCAGTCACTCTGCAGTCCCCTAACTGAGCTGCACAGTCACTCTGCAGTTCCATAACTGAGCTGCACAGTCACTCTGCAGTCCCCTAACTGAGCTGCACAGTCACTCTGCAGTTCCCTAACTGAGCTGCACAGTCACTCTGCAGTCCCCTAACTGAGCTGCACAGTCACTCTGCAGTCCCCTAACTGAGCTGCACAGTCACTCTGCAGTTCCCTAACTGAGCTGCACAGTCACTCTGCAGTTCCCTAACTGAGCTGCACAGTCACTCTGCAGTTCCCCTAACTGAGCTGCACAGTCACTCTGCAGTTCCCTAACTGAGCTGCACAGTCACTCTGCAGTCCCCTAACTGAGCTGCACAGTCACTCTGCAGTTCCCTAACTGAGCTGCACAGATTCTAAGGAATTTGTTTAACACACAGATGACTGAGCAGTGGAGGCTAATGGATGCACTGCAAAAAATGTCTGTCTTAACAAGTGATTTAGTCTTGTAATCAGACTTAAAATCATATTTTGTTTCTCAAAAGTGGAAAATATTAGCTTGTTTTAAGTGAAATTATCTTACCCCACTGGCAAGTCTTGAAATGAGTAAAAAATATCTCACCCCACTGGCAGATAGTTTGTTTTATTTAGCAAAAAAGTAACAGAAATAAGATTCTAAAGTGCAAATATGAGATTAAAATGCTTGTTAAGATGAATTTTGTCGCAGTGTGGTACGATGAGGACAGTTATACGGTCTGAAACACGTACTTCCTTAGTGACACCACAGCCAATTATGTTCCATTCTGCTGCTCTGCCAGCCAGTTAGGATTTGGTACCAAGACTGTGGTACACTGGGGTCTTAGCAGGTTGAGCAAGCAACCCCCCCAGCAGCCCAACGAAGGCTTTTAAAATGGGGAGACCAATAGGGAGGTAGGCCAGAGCTGAGTTAACTCATGTGGATCATGGACAACTGCAAAAAACTTCAGCAACAGTTCCTATGGGGTTGAAACAAGGACTGCAGTATAGCATAATCGTTAGGAAACTGGGCTTGTAACTGAGATTGTACATTTTATTCCCTGGTGGGGTGCTGCTGGTGTACCCTTGAACAAGGCACTTAACCTGAATTGCTTCAGTAAAATATCCAACTATATAAATGGATTGTATGTAAAAAAAAAAAAAATGTTGAAAAGTTTTGTAAGTCGCTCTGGGTAAGAGAATCTGCTAAATGGCCAAAAAAACAGAGATAAAAGTAAGCAGGGAAGTTGGGTATGGGAAGAAAACGATTACACCTACAGCTTCTTCATACTGATTGTTGATAACAGTCTGATGGAAAAATCAGCACCACTCCAAAGACCAATCAGGCTACTATAGACCTCTGGGTTGCCATTAAGGCTCAAGGCTTTACACAGCAAAGTGCGCCAGGGCATCGTGTGCCAGTAGTCCACACAAAGAAAGACTTAAACAAGGATAGTCTCCCAAAAATGAGTGAGCGGATCACTGTTTAAACATAAATTTATAAATAATCTACACCCCTTCTACCCAATTGCTAATTTCTGGTGGGACATTGTTATATCCCTGTATATAAAAATACAAAGTTATTCATATGGCCACGTAATGCATCTCTGGAGTCTCTAAATTGTATGCGGTGTCATTGAAGCAACTTGGCATTTTTCAGTAACATACCCATCTTACAGTTTTGGAGAGCGAGCATGCAAGAACCTCCTTGCATGCAGGAGGGTGTTCTTCAGAGAGGGTGAGTGAGCGAGAAAGATTTATTATAGTGTGTTTGCTGAAAATCCATGTTTGACTGACCCAGATTACTAGTGCCATTGATTTCATTTCTTTAAACATATCTCGCTCTCTTTGTAGCAGTCACCCTTATCCTATGGTGCTTGCTAGTTAGTTTCCCCCAGTGTGTGACATTTCGTTTCCGCTTAGTTCGACGTTTCTTCTTGATCTCGTATTCACTCAGTTCAAGATTCCTTTTACTCAGTAGGTAATTGTAGGGATACCCGGATCACCTGTTGATCAGTGTCTTGAAGACTGACTGTTAATTAGTCATTTAAAGCAGCTGTTGTGCATTTTTTTCTTGTCCAATCGGGGTGTGTCGACACCCTTCCTGTTGAGATTACAAAAGGCAGCAAATTACCTACGTTCGCTTCTAATCCTCTCTCGCTACACTCTGTGGCAGCAGCTTTATTTGGTTTTTTAAAGTTATTTATTTATTACTTTTTTATTTAAGGCTAGAATCTCTTGTAGAACTTTCATTTTATATTTTCTTTGCTTTAGTAGTCAGATCAATGGCGAATTGGGAGTAAGAGTATTGGGAAGCCTAGCCATTTAGTTTTATTTATTAAACATACAAAATTTATCATACAAAATGAAAACCATATGCTAGCTGCAACCCTATGCAGGGTCACCAGTGCCAGGGTGGTTAGTCTTGGCTATCTATTGGCTTGACTAAATGAATGCCTAGCCAAGAAAAAAATGTAGTGAAATCTCTGAATACACGTATCTTGCACGACTTGCAGACACGTCTCATTTTCATCAAATCTTCATGAAGGATAAGTCAAATGTCTGAATCACACATGGCTTAAGCTACGCAGAATTTTGGGAATAAGTCCCATTTGTGCGTGCTTATCTCAACTGGCCCATAGTCCTGTACTGAACTATAACCATGCCTCCTAAAGCAAGTTCATCTCCATCATATGGTACCCCCTACAATGTGATTGTAAGAATCGAGCACTGAAATTAAGCAATTGGGTAGACGGTGTGTAGATTATTTATAGATTTATGTTTAAACATCTTGTATTATGCTAATCACCGGTATGCCACTTGTGGAACAGGTTCAGTTTTACAACAGCAAGCCTTTTTATATAAATACGATCGCAAATGTCCTTTTGGACAAGCCAATTGCTGCCTCTGCATTACAGTTATGTATAACAGCTGCATAGCGCACGTGCAACATTCCCTTTCATACAAATAGCGCCCTAAAAATCACAATTCTATCAGACGATTAGGGGATGAAATAATCAAAATGAGCTGATCGCATCCTGTTCTAGAAAATTCATATGACAAGCATTTCCCCTGGGCCTGTTTCCTGCTGGCCTGTTGGTAAGCAGCCTGAAAGCACAGCAGGACTTCCATTCTAGGGGAGTTTTTTCCTTGTTATTATACTCTTTGGCTCAGTGACGGTCAAAGGCGCTTCTCAAGGAAGGCCACATTGGGAAAGAACAGGTCACCTGAGCAAACACTGGTTGCCGTTGGCTACTGATGTTATTAAGAGAGATCAATTAGAATTTTGTTACTCTGTACAGTTTGCGTTTGGGGAATATTTATTTATTTAAAAAATATATATTTTTACATTTCACATGAGCATCTTTACAATGCTACCTCTGCAAGTTACCATAACAAAACTGACAAACTTGCAAGCTGTATGGGCTTCATGTTTGTTTTGATTTCGGGGGAGAAAATACATTCTCGCGAGTGCAGGTGTAGGCTGCCATAAACATCACGTTCGTGTGAGAGAACTGTGTGTGTTCTCCGTCTTTAAGATGTGTGTGTGTGTGTGTGTGTGTGTGTGACAGAAGAGACAAAATATGCATACGACCGTTAAATGTGTGCTGTCCATTCATTTTATTGTCGCTTACGATTGGGGAAAAAATCGTGTAACGTGTCCCCAGCCTAGGGGATAAATAATGTATGACTCATTCAATGAAATATTAACTATTAGAAAAGAAAATAACAACCGTATGCATAATGCGAGTGCATCTTCACTCTTGTTGCTCTTTGGTATTCCAACGAAGCACAGAACCATAAACATGTTAAATGGTATTTGTGATTGCTGTAATTTTTTTAGCTAATTTACAAATATATATATATATATTTTTGATCTAACACTGAAACGGAATTTAAATTTTTAAACCATTCATCTCACTCTTCTAGTAATCTTCATTTACTAAAGTTTAGAATTAATTTATTTTACTATGCCTTAGAAAAGTGTTCATTAATTCAAGACAATGAAACTCATTTTGATGCCAGTAACAAGCAATATGGAACATTTGAGGACATATCACATTGGTTAAATTGAACTTGAGCCTAATCTAATTCTGATTACACCATCATAAGCTTCGGTTGCCTCTATAGTTTAAACAAGGAAGACGATATCATCAGTCAAAAGTGTAAAACGGATTAAATCGCCTCTTAACGGTGGCTTGTCTTAAATCATTACAGGCAGTACGAGGAATCAAAGGAAGCCACTGAAAAGCAGTTGAAGTTTTTGCACATGAATTTACATAGTTGAATTTAATATTCTTAATATTTACATACATCATACAAAGGAAACCCAAGGTGATGGGATGACTTAGCTAAACTTCTGGCTGGCTTGCAGTACTGTTCAAAGCAGTATAACATTCTTTCTCATACATACTGTTTATGGACTTACTCTGGTCCAGAATTAACATGTTTCTCTCAGTGGGTGGGGCTAGAATTGGGGGTGGGCACACATGTCTTTCACACAGCTACTGGAGCTCTCACAAATTAGTAATTGGTAAGTTGTGTTTTTATTATTAACTATTCTACTTGGCAGCAGCAGAATTGAACTGGTCCAGGATAGCTGCTTTAAAGGCATACAGGAATTCCTATGCAATAATTTTACCTTGAAAATATTATAAAATAACCATGTCATATCTATGATGCACTGGCAATCTTTGTCTTTGCACACATTCTTCTAAAATATCTTTGGCACGTTTCTGGGCATGACACTCTTTTCTGTGTGGGAGGGGTGGGTGTGGTTACAGAGCCTTGGGTGGGATCAGGTTTCAGTGCAGTGTTTATAGCTAGCTAGCTACTGCAATGGCGGAGGTGAAAAAACACAAGTACAGCAAAGAGAGTCAACCCTGGAATTGCTTTTCCTCGATGGCAACAGCTGAAGTTCACCAAAAAGGATGAAAATCATCGCAAAGTTGGCGTGTTTTTTTTTTTTTTGCATCTGTATGTAACGTTACCTCTAGCTATCCAGCTAGCTACGTTAGGTAGCTAAATGGCCGAAGTCTGACCTTTTTTATTGAATTCACAGGACCACAGCAAGGCTAAAAATCTTGCATAGTATGCCTTTACGAGCAATTTACAGCACATACATATAAGTACTGATTGTAAACTTGTTTCTTTTTCAACATAGTTGGCACACTTGCAACCTTTTTAATATTTAATTTTGAGTATTTATTGCATTCATTGAAAAGGTTGTATGCATTGAACGAGTGGCTGAAGAGTGTGGATATTGGTGGGGTGTGAGATACTGAGACACGTGGGGATTGTAGGAATAAGCCCATGAGCCCATTATAGGAATGAGAGGTGGAGTCTTCCCCTGGGGGAATACAGCCTCAGCCTGTCCAATTCCTATGGTGAGAGAGTGAGAGCTGTAGATACAATTTAAATGCCTGAGGGAGTATTGGACCTGTGCTTACTAGGCAACGAGTCAAATGATCTTACAGAGCACACAACGATTCCCAACAGAGCCTCTGCTGCGTTCCATTTGTACCAAACCCAATAGTCCGCTTGGCTCTCGTGTGCACAACGATAAAATACAAGCAGCAGAGTTTCCAAAATTCTTTAATGAAAATGTTGAATTTCCTGGGGGTTACTGTTGAACAGTTGGTAGAAGTTACCTCTCACTAGACAGCCTTGTCACACCTAAAGTTCCCTCTCCCTCTCCCTCTCCCTCTCCCTTTTTCTAATGAACGCATCAATTCAAAACTAAACGAGCAAGCAGCTGTTAACAAGATCTTTCTGAGCAGGAAAGACTGGTTAAAGGATTAACACTGAGGAACGGAATCCCTTTATCGTGATTTTGGTTTTGTTTGCATTCAATTATTTCAGTCACCTAAAGAATGATTTCAATTAAACAGAGCTGACAGTTTTAAATGCTAATATCGGTCTTCAAATATGCATTCCCTGTAACGCTTTAATTATAGATCTATTTTCACCAAAGAAAAAAATGTCCATACTTTTTCATAAAGTGCATAAATCTTCTAAATCACTGTTATATGAGGTATGCTTATTTGAAGGCACATTAATCATGACTGTTTATTGAACATTAGATGACAAAAATGTGTACATGTTTTATTTTCTGTTGATGTAAAGTAAGCAAACCTCCAACCCTGATTTCCCTTTTTGGAAAACCTCTTTCAAGATTACAGCCCCTTAATAAACCCCAGTTTATGGCTTGTACAATTGTTTCAGTGTTGACAGAAGAGAAGATTGTGTGGAAGCAGCATAGTATATAGGTTTGGGAACTGGGCTTGTAATTCAAAGGTTGTGGATTAAATTCCCAGGTGGGGTGCTGCCGTTTGTACTCTTGAACAAGGTACTTAATCTGAATTGCTTCAGTATAATATCCAGCTGTATAAATGGATTGCATGTAAAAATGTAATCTAAATCGCCCGAGATAAGAGCGTCTACCCAGTGCTGAAATGGTTTTGTTCGTGAGGAATTACAGTTGCAGTGACCTCTTCTAGGGTGTGTATGGGAGACATTCAGGTCCCTGCCAAACATGTCAGGTCACTGAACTCCTGAACAAGAGGAAGGGGCAGAATGATAGAATTCCTCTACTGAAATGTACGCCGCAAGCATCGTCCTGGAAGCTTGCCACGTGTTTAATTGTGATAAATAATAACGAAATGCATTTGCTATAGTTTTTGATGATGAATAATGCAAGGAAGCCAGAGGAGGAAATAAGTGGTGTCCATAGTGCAGAACACGATGCAGACGTGGAATGGAACATAAGTGCAGCCTAACCTGAACATATTTTAACGGTAAACGTGCACTCGATGTAACGTTAACGGGCTAGCATCCCACTTCAATCTGCTAGGTAGATAAACTAGCGGTAAATTACTTTTAAATTACTTTTAGACACTATGAATATGACTACCTTTTTGTTTTGACTTTCACAGATTCCCTTTTATGAACCTAGCACATTTCACTGTCTTTATTTATTTTGTATTAAAAATGTTTACTTTGTAGCTTACAAAATGAAATGGACTTAACTATAAGTGGGTATAACTGCATACAGGACATAAAGGAATGCAATTATCTTTGTATCCATTTTACTGAATAGTGCGTCTTAATCAAAATGACACTTCAGAAGGGGTATCCATAAACGGAAACATCATTGATTTTTTTTTTAGTTGTGATTCAGTGTTGAAAAAATATATAGCAAATGTGGTAAAAAAAAAGACACATTACTGGCTATTATGTGACAAAAAGAGATAAAGAAAGCAATGATGTTGGGGGTTCAATTTGATTTTATACAAGTGTGTGGTTTTTAAAGTATCTTTAATCTCTATACAAATGTTTAGGCAGTTGCTGCGGAGAGCTATAGACTCGATCACGCGGAGGTGTCCGAAATTTCTAAAACCTGTACCGTTTCCCCCCTAAAAAGCAGAGGTTTAATAACCTTTTATTACCCATAATTTATATTGAAGAACTGCCTCCAGGGTTCTGAAATATTTAGGTTGGGCCCACGGTGACCATCCAGCCATTTACTATGTATCTTTCCACCAGAACCACAGTTTACAGCCTCAATTAAGAAAAGGCTAGTGTAGATTCTTGGCCCTGTGATCTCAGGAGCATAACTCTGATAAGGCCCTGCCATCACCTTAATCTTATTTCCTACAGTGCATTGGGGAGTTGGTGGAAGTGGGGTCACGGAGACCTGGCCTTCCGTTGCACTAAGCAAGACGGATCCCATTGCAAATGGATAATACAATAACAACTCGGACTACGAATATGAGTGTGTCCTACCTCCGTGAATTATTGAAAGACCATTTGGGTGTTTCGTGCATAACGGCAACAGCAAATGCGAATAATACTTTTCTTGTCACTGTTCCAACTCCAGATGAAAAAAAATGAGCTACTCAGCTAAACATGAAACTGCTGGCAGTTGGAGGACAAGGCCGGAAGCCTTCTGCTAATGTGTAGCATATGGATCTGTCTGTGTGAAAGCACAAATGTAGCAGCACCGCTGAATTAGCTTTATGCCGAAGCATGCATCACAGGCAACACGAGGTCGCGCAGATTCATAACCACAAGGATCCGGCACCCTAAGGCAAACCCTACGACCATCCTGGAGAGCCTCTGCATCAGTTACACATTTGAAAATTTTGTTATCGGCAGTTATGTGTCAGTGGAGAATACTGCATACCAATAAAGAACAGAACTTGGCACTTTTCATGGTTTCCAACAGGAATAACTATGACCACAGACTGTCCTCATGAACTGTTATTTCTGTTGACTCGTACCTAATAGAAATGCACAGAATTCAGCTACACAAATCCATCCCATAATAAAGGCCCAAAGAGTGGTTATTATTGTTGCTCAGGGTCTATAATAGCAAATCCTCCATCACCCATAATGTCATATACCTCCCCATTGGTCTTTCATGTACACATACTGCAGCTTAATCTAATTTAGCCAATAGCACCATCTGTTCATTAATGCTCACAAAGCACTGTGGGAAACACTGGCCTGGATTTGAACAAAATGTGTCCTCAATTTTTAAATGGACAAGAACTGAGTGCAAACGCTGCTTTTGTTTGCTTCATAAACAGTTTTCATTTTTGTAATCAGTTAGCATTGATTATGGAGTTTCACAATTTATTCAGAGAAGATCAATGTAGCAGGGGACAAGTAAGCCCTCTTCCATGCTAGCATGCTATAAAATACCATCTTCATTCTTTTTTTTTATACAGTACAATGGACATGGATATCCTCTCTGGGTTTTTACCGCAACATATGCATCAAAGGCTAATATCTCTACAAATGTGTGTTTTTCAGGGCGAGAAACGGATACCAAATTTCTCTATACCATACCTATGGTTAATAATTACGTCATCAAACAGGTCAGTGTATCAAATTAACATAAACATGAAGCCAGATAATAAGGAACACTTTGCCCGAATGGCACGCAACGCTACCTCATGTTACCCACATTTGTAATCGCACTTCACCCAGTTTTTTTCCCTTACCATCTTATTAAAATTTCACTACATTATGTATCTGTATTTTGTATTATTTTTCATAAAGATTCCATAAAGTGTAACGCACATTATTTCCTGACGTGCTGCATGTGCTGATAAAGACGTATCGTGCACAGCGCGCTCCAGACCTGTCATTCAGTGAGACTCGCTGTACCCCATACAGGACAGCGATACGCTGGAGTGCATTTGATGACGCTGTGCACTTGTGAAGGACTGACAAACACAATGTGTGTTCAGCGCAGCATCGATACGCTCTGCTGTACATCCTGCTTTCAAATGGCCAGTGCTGAAGTGCACCTGCTTTGTTAGAATTTGCAAACGGTGTGATTAGAGAACTGGGCCGGCCCTGGCTAGAAGCGATAAGCAGCAACTTGGGGACCTGTAGGCACTTAAGGGGCCCACAAAGGTCCTGATATGCCATAAAAACTATTTAACTTATTTTTCAAAGGCTGTTTTGTGGTGGGGAAAAACTGCCTTTCAACATCCTCTTCCAACAGATCTTGCGCACACACACACAGGACTGATCTCCATACAAATTTTTGCACTTGACATCACAGCACAATGCCACAGCTTGATTAAAAATATATATATATGGTAACTCTTTAAATGAAGCAAATGCATATAATGTCTTATAGCTGCATTTATAGTGCCTTGTGGTTAGGGCCACCAGTTTGTGACCATGTGACTCGCAGGGATTTAAACGTCATTCAGCTGTTATTTTCCACTGCCCTGTAGGCACTCGAATGGCACAAGCAAGTGACTAATTATACAATTGAGAGGATAATTGAGATGTTTATAAAAATAATTAGTTGACCTAGTACATGCGTAAAAGAAGGGAAAGTTAACATGGATGACACAAAAAGCATATTTTTCAGCAAATAAGGGCAGCAGTATCCACCTGGTACCTTGCAGACATTTTTTATTTATTTTGCTACAACCTGCAATGTAATAATAAATTGTGCAAAGATAACAATAGCCTGACATTTAAAAACAAAGCAACATCAATTAAAGTCTGAGATCAACACCAAGAGGGAATTATGTCAGCACGGGAAAAGTGTGGTGGCAAGATGTCATTCAGGATTTAACATATGCATTCTAATGTGCAAATATTCCCCTTGAAAAAGTGGACCATCGCAAATGATGTGCACTTTTAAACAATCATGAAATAAACAGCAGGGCAATTCCATCAGCTAAGTATCTTAGATAGTATGTGCTGCAGAACACTGCTTTGCATTCAATCAAAATGAAAAAATTGGTCGAAGCAACTGACGGAATAGCTGTGGTCACGGACGAATCAACAGATGGGACAGATAATTATGTTTTACATATTTTATTTGTTTTTCAAGAAAAGTCCACAACCAATTTAAAAGTTGTGCTTGCTGATGCATTGTATTTAACGGACGTGAATTACTCAGTTGCAGATGGCATAAAGCAATGCTTACAGGATTATAAGGTTGATTTAAAAAATAAAATAAAAAGTGACTGCATTTCTGTACAACAATCCAAATTATGTTATGTTTCAGCTGTTTTTCTGTCTGACAACTCCGTGATTCGTTTCAGAAAGATTGTTCATTGCAAAGTTAGTAGTTTCATTCTAGTCTGCACTATTATTTTTAAAACTTTGTGTGTTGTGTACGGTATCTTGATCTCTCACTCTTCTGCCATTTCAGGAAAATCAGAACTTGTCACTCGCATAATCGGACACTGTAATTTATTGACATGTGCTTTTAAGAGACCATGAGACAGTGGCGGCCGGCCTATAGAGGGCGCTGGGGCGCCGCCCCCCCCTCCCCCACATACAAATTTAAAAAAAAGTTTAAAAAAAATTATTATTTTTTATTATTATTTAATTTTTTTAGTAGCTTAAAATTATTATTTTTTATTATTATTTTTTATTATTATTAAATTTTTTAGTAGCTTAAACATGTTATATGTTGGCCTTGCGTTGTCTAAAGTTTAATACATTACATATGCATGTTCAGGGGGCTGCGGGGCGCCGGTAACGTTATGGTGAATCAGAGCACTCATTCATTTTCAGGCGAGCCCCCTGATACTGCTGCCTGATTCGCCGCCAAAAAAGGAAGTCCCCGGGCGCAGGCCTGTGCGCCCCGGACTATCCTACCCTTTTCTGATTAGTCCTCATGGTTTATGATATTATTTGATTGGATTTAAGGCATGTTTATCACGTCCAGCCGGCATCTAGCAGGATATCACTGCGAGTGCGCAAGTACTACGGATAGGTTCAGTCGGCTGCTACTCATTCATTCAAGTAGACCTGTCCTAGACCAAGCGAGAGAGATAATTCGAAATGGCTTCTTCAAGTGGAACAGAAAGCAAAGAAAATTCGGTTATTTCTTTGCAAAAAGAACCTTTCTCAAGGCGTTCATTGGGAGAAACGGGTCGGGCTCGGTCACGGCGGCCGAACAACTAGCGAACATTTTACTTTTGAACTACAGTAAAACCTTGACATACGAGTGCACTAACTTACGAGTATTCCGAGCAATTTCTTGTTTCGCCTTACGAGCCTAGACCCGAGTTACGAGCCGAGAAAGCGGAGCATTGCGAATGCGAATGCAATTATTTCCGAAAAATTCTGAAGGGAAGGAAGAAACAAACCACCATGGATAGGTTTTTATCGAAACGCCCTGCAGATCAGTCAGAAAAGCGTGACGAAAAAGCCAAAAATCTATGAAAAAGATGCAAACGTCACTGATGAAGATTAAGTGTAAGTGAAGAATAATAATGTAGCAATTAAGTTTAGAACCAGTTTATTTCTTTATATTCTATTTTATTATCTTTGTATTATATTTTGTATTAATTATTTATAATTTATAAATACATTTCTCATTTTTATAACAACGTAACAAAGAAATTAGGGTGTTTTTTGGGGGGCTGGATCGGATTAATGGTATTTAAATTAATTTCAATGGGGAAAATTGATTTGATATACGAGTAAACCGAGTAACGAGCTCGGTCACGGAACGAATTAAACTTGTATGTCAAGGTATTACTGTACTAATTGGGATGGGTTAGCTTACTGCACATGGTGCTTCAAGTTGTTTTTGGTGAAAATATAGTGTGAAATAAATACAAATGATACCGAATATTGTGTGTGTCTGTTATCTACCAATAAAACAATGCCTTTTGACGGTCATTTAGGTGCCCAGTGACCACTAAACAGAGAAGCTGTAACCATGGTAACAACAACTGCGTGACAGGGAAACACAATGTCAGCGCTTCAGTGCCTTAACTGCGTCGGGCTCGGGTCGGGTTCGGACATAAAAAGCAGAATTCCTGTCGGGTTCGGGTCGGGCTCGGTTACTACTATCTCGGGCTCGGTCGGGTTCGGACAGAAATATGCGGCCCGATCCGCACTCTAGTTCAGTGATGTCTTACTTGAAAAACTGTCCTCCACTGTTGCCAATCAAACTGTCTTATGCAACTGAGACACACGGTAGCTTGTTTTTTCTGTTTAAAGTCAAAGTCAGATGTATTTTTTTTTTTTTAGAAATGCTAGCGCCCCAACCTATATTTAGATCACCAGCCGCCACTGCCATGAGAATATAATACATGGTGACCAACTTTTAACATTTTCTAAATTATGAAAATACAAGCGAGTCTGGCAACTTATTCTGACAGCTTTTACATTACAGGCATTTAGCAGACGCTCTTATCCAGAGCGACTTACACAATTATTTTTTTTTTTTTTAACATATTATCCATTTATACAGCTGGATATATATACTGAAGCAATTCAGGTTAAGTACCTTGCTCAAGGATACAACGGCAGTGTCCTACCTGGGAATCGAACCTGCAACCGTTCGGTTACAAGGCCAGTTCTTTAACCATTATACTACACTGCCGCCGACTGCCGCTGATGACAGGTTGGGCTCCACATCATATTGGCAATGTTGAGAGCTTGCTTGTTTCCCTCATAAAATAAATGGGATGTCCCAGGTGGGTGTTGTGAGGCGCCTCCTTACCCATCTTTCTCAGAGGTAGGATGAGAGCAATAATGTATTTTATTAGCGGTCTCCCAAGGGTGCATGCAACTATTGATCTCTATCTGAGGCCCTACAAATGCATGTATGCACTTAAAATAGGTCTATTTCCATTATCACCAAAATCTGAATTTTCCATGGTAACATTGATAGCTTAGTACGAAGACAAACATTCTATGTGGCATAATGCGTATGGAATATCAAATTATGTAATTCGCTAAATGCATTATTTCTATTAACCAATTTGCTTTATTTTATCTCACTAAAGTGAGTTTATTTAGCTGTATTTCATCCTTCTCAGATGAGACTACAGTGCAAAAAATGTCTGTCTCTAGGGTTTCAGTCTTATAATGAGACTGAAAAACTTAATATTTTTTCTCTAAAGTGGAAAATATTATCTTGTTTTACGTTACTTTTTGCTTGAAATTCTTACTCCACTGGCAAATCTTGAAATGAGAAACTCACCCCCATTGCCTTATTTAGCAAAAATGTAAGATTCTAAAATCTAAATATAAGATTAAAATGCTTGTTAAGATTGACTTTTTTGTTGTTTTTGCAGTGCTTGACTTCAGTGTCACAGTGCACACAGAATGACATCTGCATTGTAAGTCTTTCTTTTTTTGATGGGTATAAAATGACTAAAACACTTGTGCTTGTAAAGTGAGCTTTTGAAATGTGCTGAATACATATGTAGCAGGAGAACCAGTCACTTTAAGCTTTTTAAAAAGTTATTAAAAACACATGCAGGATGTAGCAGCACAAAGCACATGAAATGAGCCTTTATTCCAAGCCCACACATCACAAGTCATCAAATCACGAAGATGGTTTGTTTTAGTGAAAGAAGCCCCAGATTGCTTTTCCCAGATTTTTTTCTCATCAATGTGGGTCGTCTCATGACCTGGAGACTTTCGCTGTTTGCCATCTGTTGTGGAGAAATCAGACGGTGGCGTCTGAAGACTGTCCGCAATGTTATTTTCATTCAACTATTCTCTTGTGCATTGTGTGATTCCATTATTCCTTTGTCTACTTCAGAATTAATTCTGCACTCTTAACTGTTGTGGTGTAAGGACTCATCTACTCTATGTTCATAGGTTCTCATTGTCTTTCACAATTATGTTTTCATGGTGATGTGCAGAGATGTTTTCTCTGAGATTTCGGGTGAAGTTTAGCATACTGCTCTCGGCATGAAGAAATATTTTATTTTTTTCCCCTCCCTCTCTCAAAATAATACATGCTACTGTGTCATTAATAGCCCTCAAAAGAAATGCAAAAGAGAGATTCGACTTCTAACATAGAAGAACTGCTCTGCTAAAGCATGACATTTAAAATAACAGGACATAAAATAGTAGTTTTAAATGGGAGGTTCATGTTTTCTCTGTCTTCTGGTACATTAGGTGAAACATGAATGTTTATCACAGTTCTTCCACTCAATGTCATGCTATAAATTATAACGGGTAATGTCATAATCCCACCCTGTGTATTGCATTTGTGACACAGAACATCCCATGAAGCAGTGAATCACACAACCGACACAGCCATTTAATATTCATCAAAACCAGTCGCCTTATAAACATAAGACAAGCAAATATGAGAGATTGGCAGTGTCATGGGATTCACGCAAGCTTATTACAGGTCTCCAGCAGAGCAAGTCAGATTACGACTAGCCAACCAAAATAGAAAGTAATTTAGGTAAGCTTGTTCAATGAGATATGCTTTCAAATAAGATTTTGAAAGTGGGGCAGATTTGACATAACTGACTGGTTTGTGACATTCTGGAGTTTGAGAGCCAGACCCAGAGAGATTTCTGAGCCCAGAAGGAAGACAACCAAAACTTTTATGGAAACCAAGAAAAAGCTTATTTCCCCTTTCCAAAGGAAAAAGTTTGTCAAAGGCTAATTAATGTGTACCCTGCTCCTTTTGAAAAGTTACAAAAGGCATTTGAATGTGTAGGACCCCTAAAGAACGCATACCGAAGTTTGGCTTCTCTGCTGCATCCCTTGCTTTGCTTTCAACAGTTTTAAGGACAAAACAGTAAATATTATCACTGTGGTTAAGCACAACTGTCAACAAACTGACAGTTACTCTCATAAATGTTATTTTTTTATTGGACTGAATGTTAAAAAAAAAAGAATACGGTAAGAAAAGATAAGAGCCAAGATGTTCACAAGCATTCCTGCTGTCTAGCTAGCAAGCTTATAGTAATATGGCAGTTAAATTGATGATTTAACAAACAGTCATGTTTTATAAGCACATTTTCTTTCCTTTGATAGTATAACACACGATTGTGGGGTTCATCTATAACTGCTAAAGCTAGAGGGGAGGCTTCCATTTAGCATAAAAGCTGACAATGACAAGGATCACCTCATAATATAGCCTATATGTCTGTGTCTTAGGCATTTCATCACTTTCCTTAAAACAATCAAATCACACATAGTAGAATCATATTATAACAGCATAGCAATGATTCTATTGAATTATGAATGCTGTGCAGATCATTATGTTGACCATTCATAATGCATTTGAATTATGGGCATTATAATGCACGATGACCCTTGACACAAAATATCCATGATGTTATATAATTGAGGTATGATATTTAGTTGACCTCAATAATAATAATAAAAAATAATAATAAATTCACTATAACTATTTATAGAGGTAATTCAGCTATCTGTGTTACAACAATATAAAATGACAAAATATTTATATCACCTGGGGGAAAAGTTGGACCCAGTTTTATTGCTGGTAAAAAGGCAACACTTTGGAAGTGGATGATGAATTATGTCTTGAAGGGCTTTAACAGCACAAACAAAAAGCAAAGGTACACCAAGAATTCAATATTTAATTCTAACAGTTAACATTAACAAACAAAAAAACACACCTACAAGATTCTATTGATTTCACATAATTACTTAAATGTTGGACAGGGGATTTAGCTTTGCACAAACCCCTTTATAGTGATAAATAACTAAGCTGTATTACATCAAGTCTTTCCCTGTCTCCCTTACCACAGAGCTTTATTTCACTAAATCTGTCCCTGCACCACCCCCCCCTCTTACCACTTTATTACACCAAGTGCCACATGTATAAACTGAGCAGAAAAATGCCCTCAGAAAGCTGCGTAAGCGAGTTTCTACGCAGAAATTCAGATGTATAACATAAGAGAACCTGCGTACCTCTGCACACGCTGGACATGTGTACGCAATGTTTGGAGACAGTGTGATATGGCAACACCGTGATAGAAAGGCAGAGGGAGAAAATGCAAAACGTTGCGAAACAGATTTCTGACTTTCTCAATGAGCGTTCTTTCACGCATTCTTTTACTCAGAGTACCCCCCCCCCCTTACCACAGAGCTTAATACACCAAGGGCCTGATTTACAGACAGACATTTAGCATGTGCAAAACCTTTTAGCACACGCAAAACCAATAACATGACCAATGATTGGTGCAAAACAAATACCATGACCAATCACTGGTCATGTTATTGGTTTTGCGTGTGCTAAATGGTTTTGCACCCGCTAAAAGTTTTAGTAAATCAGGCCCCAAGTCTGTAGCTTTATTAAACAAAGTCAGTCCCTCCCTACTCCCTCTATCATAGTTTTATTAAATGAAGTCTGTCCTTTCCTGCCCCCCTCCCTTACCACAAAGCTTTATCACACCAAGTGTTTTTTTCATGATCATACCGTTGTAAGACTGAAAAAGGCATTATCAGTCATAAACCCTTGGAGCCGGTGGTGATTTCCTTGAGGGTGCAATAAAACAATTTACCAGGTGGCCTGAGAACCCTTTTCCTCTGACCTCTCATGGCCTCGTAAACTACAGCTGGAATTAACCCTACAAATGGACTTGAGAAGGCATCCTGTAGGAGGTTTGATCCTCATAATGAGTAACCCAGGTTTTTCACAGGATCAAAGACTCTTGAACTGAATGGCTTTTTGGACTATTGACTAAAACAAAGCTGTATATGTATATTGAATCATATGGATGTGCATGTAAATTAGTAATTGTGGAAGTATAAAGTAATTGTGGATAATATGATAAATGTGGTGAACCTGGATAATACTAATTGAAGTGTGTGGTATGTGAAAGTATAGGAGGGGGAGAAATAAAGAATGTGGAAGGAGGATTGTATAGGTTATCAGGGATGCGCTTGTCCATATAAATATCTGGAACCTAGAGTGGCCATCACCGGGACCTCACCTGATATCTAGATATGATAGAGAAGATCATAATATCACGCGCCGTCGTTCAAAGAGTCTTATTACTGTCACTAGATTGGGAGGGGTAGCTGTTTCTCTCCCTGGAGGGGGGTCCCTGGGTGGTGAAACTTCTCTTCCTGCCAGACCTTATTTGGACAAACAAAGGGACTTGTGGAGTTTGGAAAGCCTGCATTTAAGGAAAACCCAAAGGGATATTCGAGGAGAAACTGCTTAACAGTTCTCCTGGTACCATAGTCACACCGTACGGAATCACTTGGTGATATACTTTGTTAGTGAACTTGTTCATGTTGATGTGTTTTAGCAGCATGTTATCCTGTGTTCAGCTATAGGCATTGAATGTGTTCGTGTTTGCTCTCACAGTTTTAACCAGTGATTATTTGTTATTAATAAATTACCATGTTTTCACATCAACTGCATCTTTCTTTTAAACCTTTTTTCCAGCTTCAATTGCCTGCATGATCTGAGCTGCAGCGTTGCAAGCCCTGTGGTGTGAATGCGGGAGTCTCAGAGTCAGAACTCCTGCGTCTCACGCAGGGCTAATTCCAAGCTAATGACCTCCCTGCCTGTTATTCAATTATTTTTATATTTAACGTGCATGGTCTCCATGACTCTCATCCATCTTATACCCTTTTCAGCCTAAATTACGACTGAAGACTCAGGGGGACAATTCTGACCAAGGACTGACTGATCAGCGGCCTGGTACAGAAAGTGGCGTTCTCAAGTTGGGAAAGGCAGTCAAGTTCTGCCCACAAAACAGGGTTGGTAGTGCATGGTTCTGGTGATTTGATGTGAAGAGATCCCATGGGCGTTTTACGCCGGTTCTTGTCAAATTCGCCTTAAGGAGCCCTTTAAATGCACTCAGACCTGGGCTCACAACTATCTATGATAAATATAATGCATGTATTGTGTTGGCTAGACCCCCAACCTCTGCGTTCTCCACCGAACTGAGCTTCAGCAATAATGCTGATTCCGGCAAGCATATATTGAAGTAATGATGGTACCTAAGGACGAGTTGAGTGTAACCACTTTGAGCTCCACGCATGTTTAACCAAAATTCTAAATTATAATTATAAATGGAGTCAGATACACGAGTAAATAAAATAATATTATTTCTAAATAACTTTTACCTTTTCCCACAGCAATAGTGGAATACATCACGCTTAAACCTTCGCTCCGAGCTATTCCCTCATTGGTCTAGTAATTGCGGATTCTACATTTGGTGACCCCGACGTGATTTCAGTGGCTGTTTCCAAGTTTTACAATTTGGAGAACCCGACATGATTTCAGTTGCTGTTTCTAGATTCTACACCGTCTTCAGTTTTCAACACATTCTGTCATAATTGCAGTCTACCTTAAACTGCTAATGGTCTCAGAAACTGTGACTGATTAAGATCAGGTGCACACCTGCTGATGATTACAGCAGACCTCTGTTAAGAGCAGCTGTGAGAGGAGCGGGGCAGGGGGGGGAATTTCGAGGCAGAGAGAAACTTCAATATCTCTTTTTTTTTATATATTTTTTTTTATAAATGACTGTGGCAACGTAAGGACTAACATAGACCTTGACTATTCCCACTGGTTTTGGAAGAGAGGGTGCTGGGGATGCAGCCGCCCCTCTACACTAATAAACTGTTGACACAATCTCTGTGTAGTATCGCTCCAATATCAAAGATAATTATTGAACAGATACATGCTAACGAATATCAACCTTGGTTAACTATCGAGCACTCTACTATATATATTGTATGTTTCAAACATAAATCATGGTCAAGATGAACTACAAATTAGTAAACGACTGCAAAATAAGAATTAAATTAACATTGAAATTTAAACTTTTGTGTTTAGGTGAGCAGTTGTATTCAGAATACAGTTGAAACATGCAGATTTATGAACAGTGAATCAAAGTTTCAGATGAAAATCTGAAAAAATACGTTGTCATCAAAAACTGCCAATATCAAAAGGTCAATCGGGTCAGGAGTGCAGTCAGTCGGTCGGTCAAAAATGCCTTTCAAATGTAAAAGTGGTGTTCAGAAGAGAAAGAAACAGTGTGTTAATGAACTAGAGCTCTTCGAACTTCAGAATTTGTATTGTTATTTTTGTTCCCGCTTCCACAGAAAGAGTCAGCAAGAGCCGAATGTAAAGAGGGCAAAATGGAGCTTTGGAATGCAGACGGCAGTGGATGCACATTCACATTTCTCATTTCTCACAGAAAACATTTGTTTGACTATTTTACCTCAGTGCCGTGGTGATCAAACCATGTAAGTGCTGGTGTGTTAGCCTTTATTGATTGCCGTATGAGGCTAGTATGATGTAGCTAGCACAAGCCAATAGAACTAACCCATAAAAAAATATTTTTAACGTGACTTGTTAAATCAAACATTCAGTGTGAAGCTTTTATTAAGGCCAGCAGCACCGACAATGTCAGTTGTCCTTCGATAAATGACAAATGTCCCAGTATAAGATTGAATTGAATCCTTAAAAGTTATGCTGGATATTTTTTAATCAGCCCCAATGGTGCTTGATCGTTTTTGATGATGTCAAGTAATCTGTGCTTACAGCAACTATGCAAATTACTTCAGAGGTTTTTGGAATTGTTATTTGCGACCTAAACTTCGCTGCACGCACTATGACAATGGGACACCGTGCCAATTGTCTGTTTTGGTATTATTAATGGGCCGCAATGCCAATTGTTCTGGTTATATTAATGAGACACCGTGCCAATTGTTCTAGTCATATTTTAGATAATATGTACTGTAATAATAAGTGCTAGTGCCTGATGTATTTGTTGAAGTGAGTTCCAAAATGCTCTGAGCACTGTCCATAGAGCTCAACTGTATAGAGCTCATTGTATGCCTGAAGGCTACAGTGAAAGGCCTATAGTCGCTAATGAGGTTGCGTTGGGTGTGTGTGCGTGTTAAGCTGGCACGTAAAATTGTAGGTGTGTGTGTGGTCGGGGGAGTGGAGGGGTGGTGCCCAGTCATGCATTTTGCACTTTGGCCCAGCGTGATCATGTTTCTCTAGTGACTAGACCACTACCCATCATGCAAAACAGCACGCACCTCCTCACATCTGCAATACCTTGCATCTGCCATCACAGTGGAACAAGCATCTCGGTGCTTTTCAGTGAAGGGGCACGGTTCAGCTAAAGTCGATCCAATGCGTAGACGCCACCTGACCCACAGAAGTAATTTTTTTTAAACAGTCCAACTTGCATGAGAAATCTGGTGATTTATTTAGCCAATCACATTCGAGGAATGGTTTTTTTGCCATAATACTGGGGAACCCCTTCCTTAGTGTCACTGAAACATTAATGACCACAGTAAGTCAGTACTTCTCCATGATTATGTTGTAGAGCAGAGGTGCACACTCCAGGCTGAGGGGCCACAGTGTCTGCTTGTTTACACTGTATTTCAGCACCAGTGATTCATTGAAATCTGTGATGGGCTAAAGAGTCCATGCCTTGTTCCAAGGCCTTAATTGGCTGGACACTGCGGCCCTCAAGGACTTCAGTTTGACACCCTTGGTTGCAATTCTTTCAGTTCTCAAAGCTATGATAGAAGAACATGAGTGTCACTAATTGACAAGCAAATACAGTATAGTTTAATATTGGAAAGAGAGATCAAAAGTAGCTTTGGGCTTGGGCCACTTTATTTTTAGGTATACCAGGATGAATTCACGCAACGATATGCAGTTTTGGAATACCGTTGTCAACATTATTTAGTTTTTCATCTGATGAATATTAAAAATTGCACATTGGTAAAGAATCTGATGTAAACTTAAGATGGATTGCTAGTTGTTTTGAATGAAATTCACACCATTTCATAAACGTGTTGTGATTATGCTTTTGAAAAAAAATTACATAGACTTGCTAGCAAGTCTACTTTAGAAGACAAGAATAAACTATATTCTCTACCATTGCCTTTGCATTGCTTTTTTCTGATTAGAATGCATAACAGAAGACTATTTTACATTCTATTTGTTAAGCAGAAGGAACATTCATAATACAATAAAAAGCAGAAAATAAAAGTCAGGACAGTATATACCAGTACATGTCCCCACAACAAGCATTTCTTTAGTTATGTACGTATAGGTTTGGAAGCCTTTTATACATCAATATGAAAGCATTTGCATCTCATAGACCAGAGTTTGCCTTGTGCAGACTACCTTGGTATAAGCACAAGCACACAAACACATGCATGCATCCCACATCCTGTCCACAAAGAAGAGTCAAGCCCATCTGTTCGGCAGTTAATAAAAAAATGTTATTTCACTGTTCCCCGAGTCCCTGTCACGAGGCCATATTTTAGAGTTCAGCTTAAAAGTTGCCAGAGGTCAAACTGTTCCTTCAAACACAAGTGTGCCGGATTGTCTTCCTTAATTAAGCAGAATTTTTAAACATGCCGTGTTGACACAGGACACGCTGGAGATATTGAAGCCCGGTCAGAGTAGGTTCCTGGGGACACATTCCGGTGGGGGAGCTGTCATCTGCCAAGAGCTGCTTGATTGCTTGTGAGTTTTGGGAGTCGCTGTGGGAACGGGCAGATTAGTGGATCCTGAACAGCGTCAGGCAAAAGGGCTGGGATGCCTGCCCTTTACCCTCTTCAGCCCGGATCTGTCACCGCCAACACAGCAAGAGACCATGGAGAGATTCCTCTGTTACAGGGGTGGAACCCAGCAGATGAACCCCCCCCCTATAGACTGCAGAAGACAGGCAGGTGGAATGGGTTTACTAGTGTTAAGATATGACAGTTGATCACTCTCAGAAGATTGTTTTTCATCTTTCACTTCTCAAAGGAAGTGTCTTGTGTTTTGTAAGTGCCTTCTGTGTGAGAATATGCCATTCTTGACATAGGAGGTAAATAGGTTTTATAGTCCAATGGCCACAATAATGACGATGGCATCAAAAATTATTTATCCAGGAACCTAGAGAGCACTTCAAAAAGGAAGAAAATATGGGACTCTCAATAAGCACAGCTTCATAGCTAGCGTCTAAAACGGTAGTACTCTAACACAGCTACATCACTCATCCTTTGCACCGACACTTGCCAGCATTGCAGATCAGACAAACAGTTTGAAAGGGCAATTGTTTGGGTAGGAAACATAACGTACGTAGCTTTGTAATGCCTGCAGCACAAACTGTTTGTAGTAACTATCTCAATCATTTGAAAGAGACTGGTTTTGGCATTTTTGCCTTGAAAATGAATCGTCTTCAGATATTTTTCAAGACTAAGTGGTTTGATGAACTACTATATGCGTTTTAAATGGAATGGAGTAGAATTTCTATTAAAAATAAATAAATAAATAAAACAAGTCACCGCTTTTGAAAGACTAGAAACCTTTGCTTCTTAAGGAATTTCAAAAAGGGACAGTACAAAATGAAAAGCCTCATCGTGTTCTTGCTTTATAGCTCATCCACTTCAGAAAGATCATACTGGCTCATCCAGTCACAAGGCAGTTCCACTGTGTTTGGACAATGGACTCTGTCAACTCCTCTTGCTTGGGGCCAAAAAAAAAAGAGACAGATCTCAGGACTGTTTGCATATTTAACTCTATCATCCATCCTGTGGGATTATCAGGATTGGTAGTCTGGATGTAAGGCTTACTTCTGGTGGTTGGGGAATGACTGCCACTACGGATATCGGAGATGCGACCGAAAATGCATTTCTCTACCCTTTGCAACCTGAATGCTGATTATATACCCAAGAGTGAGGGAGAAAAAAGCTTTATCTCAATCCATTTTGACCTGATGTTGACAGACCAGAGCTCTGTAAGTTTGTGGAACTGCTTGTGCGCAATAAAGAAAAATAAAAACCAAAGGTGTTACCGGGGCCTTGGAGGCGGAGGAGGTGGACAGACCTCAGAATCCCAAGTTCAGTGGGAAGGAGCTGACTGAAGAAATCATTCACAGCTCAATGCCCCCTGCTCCCAAGTCTCTCTCTGCAAAGATAACTAAAAATAAACCATTTCTCTTCAGTCTCCCAGGACCAGCCTGCTGTCAGGAGGAGACCCATCTTCTCATTCCACTTGTTAGCTGGCTGCAGGCAGGGAACGGAAAATGTCTTTCTCGTTTAAAAAATGTGTGAAGATGTATGCACACGCTTTAAAGAAAGAACGAAATATAAACGCATATAGGCTTGGCTTAGGAGACTAGGCATGTATGCACAAATATTTGTTAAGTGTAAACGGGTTAACAATAATGTTTAAATTAAATTCTCCATGAAGAATGGTTCCTTTCTTCAAACTGTGCCCGATGAGTACAGCTGCCAGACCATTTAGAAAAATGCAATTGTATTTAAGAAATGTAATGACATCTTTCTGATGAAAACGCATGAGGAGTGCCCACGGCTGATTAATAATAGGCTACTGTAAAAACATGGGACTACAGTCATATAGTACAGAAAGGCCTTACTCACAGATCTATGGACAAGACGCACAAAAAATTCGACAAGATTCATTGCTTATTCATCATTGATAATTAGGCCGTTTCATTACACGTATCAGCTTAGCCTAAAATCTTGCTGAAAATGCATCTTAAGGTAAAATAGTTGGTGTGAAAGAAAACAAAACAGAACAGAACCAGCAAGAACCACTGCTGCCACTTCAGAACACCTTCATAAGCATGAAATTAATAATTAATTAACCATTTTTAAAGCATTATGAGGGCTGATGTGTATAATTAAAAAGTGCATGTTATGTAATATGCGATGACTAATCAAATCACCTCACTTGATAAAAGGGCATAGCCCTGACTTTAAAAATTAAGATGCCATTACACGTGTTGGAATTTTGGTGTTTTGAACTCGTCTTGCACGCAAAACACTTGGCAACATGAAAGGCATAATGAAAACATAACCAGATAACAATGTATAAATCTATGTTTTAACAAAATATTTATTGATGTAAACCAGATTACATGATCACCCCAACAAACCTATCAAAAAAGCTATAATCTGCCTGACCTGCAATTTTAACCCGCATTGAAATGTTGCCATGAATTAACAATCCATGGCCTGGATCTGAATCTTGCTGCATTTTTGATTGTCCTTCATTTGAGACAAATAATACATAAAAGTAAAAGTTCATGCATGTAAATTTTTCAATTCTTATATATTTTAATCAGTTTCAATGACTGTCTGTGGCATTGTGCAGGTGAAAAATCATTTTTACCATACTGGAGAAAAGATCAGTCATGATGTAAGTACATCAATATATGAACTGAATGATTAATTCATGCTTGATGTAAATCTATCACTGAATGTGTATTTTTCAATTTTGTTCGGCTATGTTTCTAGAATACACAAGTGAAACGTGAACAAATACCCACGTGGTTTTCAGGCTCTTTTCCTGGGCACTTTCCTCCCTGCAATGAGCAAGCCTATTTCTTTGGCTCATGTACAAGTTATTATTTTTTAAGTTTAATAAAACCTTTGATCAGATGCAAGACCTGCTTCAAATTGAAAGCTCTTCACTCTTTCATAAGCCAGTACACCAAATAGTCTATCATAGTATTCTTTATTTTGGATACTTTTGCCCATTTATGTCCAACAACATGCCTTTTAATGTATATGTATCCTACTGCCTTGTGTAATGAGGGATCTGAAAATGGCATTTGGTAATTGAATACCCTAATGTGGGGGGGGAAAGGTTTTTTTTAAGGGTGCATCGGGCATTCCTTTCAAGTTCTTTAATTGCAAGCCAAGACCCACATTCAATCAGAACAGGGCACTGATTATTTAAAAAAATTAAAAAAATAAATTAAAAAAACCCTTAAAGACAAATTAACTAGCACTAGCTTTTTTTCTCACTCTGTGCATTTTTAATGCTAAGCATTTACATTTAATCAAACTACAAATTAAATGTATACCATTTAGGAACGTATTAATTTTATTGAAAGAGGGGAGAGGGGATTTGAAGTTTTTCTGGGGTCACCGCTGTGCAAATCACGCTCTCTACACGCATCCTCCGATGCTCTCGCCCGGAGGCTACTGAACATTTTCACCTACGCTCTCCACAGTGCTACAGGAGAGCTGATCAAGATCAAAAGGTGAACTGCAGGACCAAAGGTGTTACCCTGTTGGTGCCTGCCATGCAGTTGTGTACACCCTACCCCTGGTGTGTTGAAACCGCAGCCACCATGGCCTCCCATTCAGTCAGCCGACGAGACGGGAGTGCCTTGGGAATCTCCGACATCCAAGGCTTTACACACCTTTTGGAGGTGTCTGGACTGTCTGCAATGCAGCAGTCAATGGCCAAGGCGATCCTTACATCAGACCTCCCCTCAGGTTAACTGCTGTGACTGCGGGGCCACTTGCAGCGAGCGAATAAGTCAAAGGGCTTGATCTTCCTCTTGGATCCTGTAACTTGCAACCACAAGATGCTACGTTGCCCTGTAGCAATTTAACATTAGCTTTTATCTTTTCACAAAATGAATACATTCAAATGAAAACATGAATTATTCATGATTAAATAAAACTTCTATAATGTAATTGCCACTAGGGTCATGGTACATTGTCATTTGAGTAGAATATTTAAACCAGTATGACACTTTCCAAGTTCCAACATAATACTCTCATTGATTTCAGTGAGCAGCTCATGAGTTCATGATAATGAATATAATGCAATACATGCTTGTATGTGTTGAAGACTAAGTGCACGGAGCCAGAGGTTTTATGACTTCTGATCGTTAGTGACTTAACAGACAAGTTTCCTTACTTTATTTGTTCACATATTACCTTTCATACTTATTAGTAGATTTACAGACACGCTACGTATATATTCCTGTCATAAGCGCTTCATAATACTTCATAAGTGGTATGATATCACTTATATTTGTTAGTGTTATGGAACAGACGTTGAGGTATCTTATGAACATTGCCAAAGGAAGTCTGGCTTCTTTCGTAATGGGATGGCATCTTTATTAAAATATCTGTTACATGGTGCCTGCACAACCAGTCATCCCAGAAGTCATGCTCATGCAGATCAGCTACAGATTGTTATGGCCGGTGGGAGATAGGGACCCAGAAGCAGGCAGGAGTGCAGAAAACCAAAGTTTAATGTCCAGACAAAAGTACAAAATCAAAATCCAAAGGAAAGTAAAAAAACAGGCAGAAGTCAACAATGGGAAGGCACGGCAGAGGTACAGAATCACAGTCCAGGAAGCAGGGTCACGAGAACACGGGCAGAAGTAAAAAAAAACTTTAAAAAAACAGGAAATCAGAGGCAAAATATAAACAAAAAGAACGGACAACAAAAACTAACCAACGCGAAACAAGAACTCGGAAACAAACAGATACTAAAAACCTAACTAAAACACGAACTACAGACTCGGAAGAACCGATACTTGAATACTCGAAAGACCGGTAACAGACAAACGCTATATAAATTTGAAGAACTCACAACGAGGGACTAGGACGACTGGGTTAAATACACAGAGGGAGACAAGAAACAATGAGGATCAGGTGTGAGGAAGCAGGGAGGGGAGATGGCTCACAGGTAAGAACAATGAGGGTAACAAGGACCAATAACAAGGGCGGATGTAAAACACGGACTGGATTTTCACATAAACAATGATAACAACAGACCTGGAGTTTAACAGGTAACAAGTGCACAGCTCGAAGGGGAGGAACACGTGAGTGGACACATGTGCAGAGAATGCAAAATCACAGATAGATACAGGGATAGGATAACAAGGGAAAATGACAGCTGCAGGTAGAAACTCAAGATAAATGAGTAATTAGTAATGTTAATAGAAAATTCGAAATCCTTAATGTTAGTAAGTTAGTCGTTTAGTATTATATACACAAGTTAGTCATGAGTAGATTAGTAGACCCTACTTCTAAGATGTTAGTGATTGTTACTTAATTAGTATTATTTACAATTAAATAATTTAGTAAGAAGGAAGGAATGAGAGGAAATACAGAGAAAACCGAAATCCCCACAGACTCCCGAAAGGAGTGACGAAGACAGGGAGTGACAGAAATACAACACACAGGACAGTGAAACCACAAATAATCAGAAACAAATACCTGAATGAAAATGAAAATACAAAACAGACACTCAGAACTCAGAACATAACACAGATCTCATTAGCTTGCTGCCTGCCTATTGGCAGTTGGTGTTAGCTAGCTAGAAATAAATGTAGTTGATTCCAAATCATTCAAATGATTAAAATTGGTGCATTACGACAACACTTAAGTTACAATCATTTTGTATTTAGATTTCTAAAGGGTTTTTTTGTATCTCATAGGTTCTACTGTACTCTCTTGGCCATATCTCTTCCACTGTAGTAGATTCTGAATGTCACAATCAAGAGTTCTGCATCCTACAAGGCCATGATGAATCAAGCCATGTGAAAGAATCGCATGCTTAAGGATACCTAAAGTATACTCTGGTGCACTTGAGAATACTTCGTGTAATTGAAGTTTATATAGGCTAATTAAACTTCAAGTATGCTTAAGTAGAATGTTATTCACATGGGAGCCGTCTTCCTGAATGACTTCACCAGACTTCAAGTGCACTTCCATAATGTTTTTTTTCCGAAAAACTATTTTCTACACAACAGATACTGCAGGGAAACAGGAGCACATGAAAATAAGATGTAAGGACTTAAAATTAATAGTTCATGCTTTTAAACGTCAATCCTTGCAAGACATTTAATTTGCAAGGCAACCTGTGGGCATTTTAGGGTCTCATTTTCTCAACAATTTCTCATGCACTGCAATTCAAACTCATCCCACGTTAAATCTGCGCAGGAGAGGCACTTAAGCGCATGACTTAAGTTGGCCATCTCTGAATGCGGCCCTCGCTGTCTGAAACAGCATAAAAATGAAAAGTAATGTAGGCGTTAATGTGTTTGAAAATAGAATTTCGCTATTCAAGGCTGCAGGAACAGACACGTACGAGGCACAGACCGACAATATCATCCGAAATGCTCTCATTGGCTGTGCTTTAGATACGCCATATTCTAACCTGCGCTACGCGGGTGCGTTTCTCAAAATGTGGGTGGTACAGGGCAGGATATTCTAATGACCTGTATCTTGTACCTGCCCCCTGGGTTGCCAGCTTACTACTAAAAAAATATGTGTGGGGGTATACATTTTCAATGTGTCAGTGACATTGCCTTTAATAACCGCATTTGCCCTTGTAAAATCCTACCTTCGTGCATCGTATACAGTTGCTCTTGCATGATGGGGAAAGCAATGAACATATTCATCTGTCACATTGATAAAATGATCATAGCTCCTATTGACGACTTGGATATACCCCTCACACAAAATAAATCATCGCTGGACAGTGGTTGCAGGCGATATTATTAAGTAAACAAATAAATCGTTGGATTTACTGAAGAAAAAAATAAATACAAATTTACGATTTACCTAATAAAGTCATGTAGCCTACGGTGGTTGAACACAATAGCCTATATGCAACGTCTTCAACTTAATTATTTTGGAGAAGCTGTGCTTACACAAACCGTCTCTGTCAAAGCGAATATGATCCAGACACTATCAATGAATCCATCTAATATTGGTCTGGCATAATATACCAGACGATCAATCATAGCCTACTTTTACATATATTTATTTTTAATACAGCTTTTTGATAATTGTAAGTAGGCTAGGCAAAGGAAAATAAGACTCATATTATTTTCAAAGAACATGCACACATTCTAATATCCATTTTTGCAAAAGATGCTGTATTTTCATAATAATCTATTGGTGGTGCTAGACACTCAAAACACATGCCTCATTTTAAACAAATCTCCACCCCGCACGCGTAATGACGCGTATATACTGCGGAAAACAGCGGATAAGTCAAATGTCAGTTGCAAGTCCATTTCCCAATCCATTACACTACACTGCCATCATGGGGCAGTCTATAATTGCAATAAAACAAGTGGGTTGTGAGAGCTCTTGTTTAAAAATGATTTATGTGGAAGGGCCTCGTCACTTTAACACAGCCCAAACCCCAGCGGTCAGTGGCGGTCAACCAGTCACTTCCCAAGAATATGGGTCACTATATTATTTCCCCAATGGTGGGTCTCTGCACAGTGTGATTTATGCACAAACCACAATATTATACAAGCCCTTCTGAGCCCATACCTAATAAACCTACACCCCCTATCCAGTTCAGTACAGTTCTGTATTTTTGTATTTTATGAACTCAATTATCTTTCATCAGTTCAAGCCCTTAAATGTGTGTTTAGTAATGGAAGCATCATGAGCACTAAAACCTGTAATACATTGGAAATTGTGATATCAAAATGCACCAGGGTTAAGAATTTAAGCCATTTGCCTGAAATCGTTACCTACATTATGACTCCTTTTCATAGCTGCAAACCTTCGTTTAGATTATGGGTTATAAAAGAGAAGTACTGACATGCTCCCGTGCCACATTTTAACCTTCATTTTGAATATCCTGAATCGAATCAAGCCTCACTTATGAGTGGAAGTCATTAAACACGTTTATAAATTTCGACATGTACAAAACATTGACCTTTAAGGTTTAGACATGTGAATTTCAGTTTGCCCAGATTATGGAACACAAATGGCTGGATGCTGTAGGAGTTTGTGTTTGACAATGCTGTGCGCGGGCAGGCCTCGTTGTCGTCGTGCCAGAGCTATTGCCCTGGAGGCAAACGGAGCAGACTGCATGTCCCATGCCACTATGCTCCACCCAAAATACATCAGCTCACAGGGATGGAAAGATGGGATTGTGTCACAATTAAACAGAAGGTAATTTATTTCAGGTACTCTAGCGTGGGTGCTGACTAGGAAAGCATTTGCACTGGGCTCGGGAGAGGACATGTTAATTCAGTCCATGGTTTCTGCTTATTAAAGCTGGAAGTGCAGCGATGAGCGAGGCAATCTTTTGTGGGGGAAAAAAAGCCCCTGCAAAAAATTCTAATTAATTTTAGCCTCTCCACATTATCATTAAACAGCCTTCACGTTTCAGGTTCAACTCTGCCCCGCGGTCATGCAGGTGTTATGGCAACGTAAACTAATCATTTAATCCCTGGAGAATAAAACAAGTAAACCAATTTATTACATAATTGTGTGTTTCTCAGATAAAGAGCCATAGATAGGTCTAACAGACACGCATGCTCCAGTGCGCACACTTAAAATGGATGTTTACAGCGTGCGTTTTTCACTAATACATGAAACAGTGTCTGATTCACACAATTCTTCATTGATGTCACAGTAGCATGATTAACTATTCTAAATTAAAGCCTTACTATGAAATTATTTATTTTGTAATCTCTCATTTGTGTTTTAATCTGTTTCTATTGTTACTGAAACTTTTTGGCAAGCTGCAATATCTCATAGTAAAAATATAAAAGGCACATTTGAAACCTTATTAACCAAGCGAACATTATAAGGAAACCATGCTCAGGCATCCCACTGTTATACAGATTTATTCCCCCACCAATATGACAATTAGTCACACTTAACCTCTGTGTGTTATTCCTTCATATGCATAGTATCAGGTCACAGCACTATTCATAAGTAAACATTCACATTAGCACAAAGTGCATACTGTATGTCACGCAGGATGTGTCGAGTTATTGCCTTAGTTCCGCAATATTTTATACAAACTGTACTAACAAGACTTATTAATAACATCAGTGGCTTAATGCTTCATGATGTATGTGAAACCTATGAAACTTAAAATCTCTTGCGTCACTGAAAGCACAATAACATTGGTAAAACGTTACAAGGCTACGCTCAAATTTAAATGTGTTTATAACTGCTTATAACCACTCACCGCTGTGTCATGATGTTTCAGCCACCACCCATGTTTGCGAGCTTTCTTAACCCCGTGGCAGCAAGCTTCCCAAAGCCTCGCTAAAATGTCAGAGTCCGTCAAACAAACGTGCGCATGCCATCATAACCTTTTTGTCTTGACATTCTATTTTGCATTGTCTTCCTTTTTGCAAACACCAACAGAAACTCAAAAGTAGACCAGCGTAGAACAGCTTGAAAAGTTCAGCTTGAAAGATCGTTGCAGCTGCAGTACCTGCACTCCACTGCGATGGGCAATGGGTTCCTGTGAGCAGCTGTCAGAAAGAAGAGAAAGGGCTGTCCACGCTGGGGGAAACTAGTTTTCAGGGGGACATAAAGAAAACCTGATGTGGTATTCCTTACAGTAAGGTCAGCTTCCAGCTGCCTGGGCATATTGAAGTCGAGTTAAAATTACTTTGCATGCTCTTATCAATAATTTAAATACTTGCCGGATTCTGGGGTTAGCCAGAGTAAATCTGCAGATTACCAAGGTAGGATATATTCATATCATTTCTGAATGTTTATTTCCTAGGTGGGCCCTGAGGTGATTAAAATAAGCAAAACACAATGTCAACAAATTCAGAAGATGAGTTTAGCAGCCTGAGTGCTTCCATTACCTCTAGATATCGCATACACAAGCACTGTATAAACATCCCTTGATGATGCAAAATATGCCAGCACTTTATACATAGGAGGCATTGTGGAGCGTTTGGCATTATGGGAGTTTAGATTGCTTGAGAAGGAAAGCTTATGCTTTTGAATGGGCTGGTCCCCTTTGAGGGCTGGCATTGCTCAAACTTAATCAAAGTTTACTGAAGCACATAACTTTTTTTTTTTACTTGTTCATCATAGTAAAATTATTCAAACTGCACAAAAACGACCTTATGCTAAAAGCACAGGTCACAGCCCGTTCTTACAGTGTATCTACGGCTGGTTACTTTAAATTACTCATTGGTAAACGGCTGAATACATGCAATAAACACCTTTTGTGTGCTGATAAATGTTTTTTTAGGGGGGTCACTGTTTAAGAAGTCCTTACAGTGCAGCTATATAAAGCTGTCACTTAGATGTCAGCTGAACTTAGATTAGTAGTTGCCTTTTTAGGGTTGTTTTTAACGCTCTTGTTCCTAGTTTGAAAATGCACTATGTACGTCGCTCTGGATAAGAGCGTCTGCTAAATGTCTATAATGTAATGTACCATTAGCTTTAGCTCCTTTTGCTCACTTAAATTGCTGTCCAAAACTATTGGACAGTGACAAATTTTTTTGTTGCTTTGGCTCTGTACAGCAAATTGTATTTGAAATGGGACAGTGAATATGAGGTCAAAGTGTGCACTTTCAGCTTTAGTTTGAAGGTGTTTGCATTCACATCGGGTGAACAATTGTAGCCCTTTTTATACATAGTCCTCCCATTTTATGGGCCAAAAAGTAATTGGACAAATTTAAATTAACTTAGTCATATTTAATATATGGTCGCATGTCCTTTGCATGCCATGACTAACTGATGTCTGTGACCCAACAACATCAAAAGACTCTTGATATCTTATTTTCAGGTTACTATAACCTCTCTGCATTTGAATGGATCTGTAGCTGGCTGGATTCAAAGTTTCTCCATATTATGTGTTGAACCATTGGCGGTAACATTGTTGAACATGCGTGCTTATGTTTGTGTGTGCTGCGTGTTTGCATGTGAACTTAATGCGGGTGCATTGCACTGTGATCAAAGGGCTTTTCAATATGCAGTTTAGTGAACTTGTATCAGTGCAGGGGGGAGGGGGCGATAAAGGGCAAGACTACAGAGAATACTTTCGATTTTACTTATGAAACCATAATTACTTTGACATTCAAAATTTATAAACCTTCTGTTTGTATTGTTTCTTAATGTTAAATTGGAAGAGTGAATTGTGTAGGAATGAAAGCCACTGGAAGAGGTAATGGTTTTTATAATGAACAAGAGGTGTGACATTTCACAACCTTCCAGGTGATTTCATAAATGTGATCTATGCCAATTTAATAGCATTATATACAATTTAATAGTATACACAGCACTAGTCAATGATGTCATGTACAGTAACTCCATGATAATGCAGAGTGGTAATACGGTCTTGGCCAATTTGAAATAATCGGTGGCACACTAAATTGTAGTTAATTTGATTCTGCAACTCCTCCTTCACACTATGACAACAACTGATGAACACTCAGTCACTGCTTCACTAAAATAGCAGCTCTCTAGATTTATTCTATTTTGTATTGGAATGTGTTTGTATAATTTTTTTTGTAAAATGCCATTTGATAATTTTTTCATCTCTCAAGTGCCATACTCATCTTTTCCCTTCCCAAAGGCAGGAAACCTATTGTACTGCTGCTTACAGTGTCTTATTAATTTATCTTGCAACATAAGAGGTGCCATTCTCAGACCCCTGAGCTATAGAAGGTTTCATTGGACCTCTAGGTGCTTGGCCCTGTCCGCTCGTGAATGGCCTGCTACGTTTGGGTCAGGAGAATCTGCCAAAATTCCTCAAAAGAGCAACAAGGCCTTCTTTGTAATCCCCTTCACAGAGAAAACTACTACTTGTCATTTATTTCTTAATGTGTCATCGGTCACTGAATTCCATGCCGCTGCAAAGGTTTATAAATTTGCTGAATTCATTGAAAAACAAATATATATCTTGTAATAATTATAATGTAATATGTAATAAACATGGGTATAGATGGAAAAAATAATGAAACTTTGTCGTAAGGACAAATTAAGATTTGAAAATGGGTGAGAAAAGTAACTGTAGAGAGATTCGTTTTTTTTTTCCCCCTCTTCTCTGCATTTGAATGGATCTCTATGACAATTGGGGGGTGGGACTAGATTTTGCTGTAAATTATGCTGGAACGGTATGGAATACATGGTTGGTGAAATGGCTGTAAGTCATCAAGGGTCTGAGGTATCAAACAAGCCTTAAACCATCACTCTACTGCCAGATATGCAGTAGAGATGGATATCTTGAAGGGTTTCTTCTCCCGACTTATTTTTCCATAGAGTTCAATAGAATTTTTTTTCTGGAAAAACAACCCTTAAAGCGATCCATCCATATCTACCGCATATCTGGCAGCAGAGTGATGGACATGGCACTAGGACCACACAGAAAAAGCCCTCTCCTCTCCGTGCATTGTGAATTAGAAGTACATTAGATCTTGCTAACTTAAAATGTGCTACATCAACTCAATTAAATGAAATGTTTACCTGTCATTGCCATTGCATTGAAGCCTTTCTATTGGTGTGAGTTCTAACAAATTTAGTATTTGCGGTCAGGATAACTTATGTTGATAAAGTTTTTTTTTATTGATTTTAACAAACTTCCCTGGAAACTCAAAAGAAGATTGAGGAAACATAATTGATAAAGGTTTTCTCCCTGTACCATTCTCTTGACTGCAAAGTTTGACGGTATTCAGGGCATGTCAGATGATCAGAGGATCAAATAGGAACTCGTATAGGAACTGCTATCTAGGTTGCATCAATTATTGAATTTATGTATTTACTCCGGAAATATAGCAAAATTGTGTTCTATAAACTGGCAGCACCAAAGCCTCCCCTATAACGGGGAACACATCAATGACAAACAATGGATCCTATTTGCAATGCACCTCATCTGAAAAATAAGTATTTTGTGAACAATGAATTGTCGTATAAAGCTGGCGGCTCATGCAGTTGATTATTCCCATTTCTAAACTGAAAGAGAAGAACATACAAATGCAGGAGCCGAAGCCATAGCAGACCCTGGACTACCTCTGTGAGGCCAAAGGACAACAAAAAAAGTCACTGGGTAGGTTTTGTGAAAGTAGCCTCTAGTGCTGACAGTGGGAAAACTGACTAAATATTTACCTACCTCAAAGTAAATTTGCACAAAGCTGAAAAATTATTATAAACACACAACAGTTTTAGCTTTGTGTACATGCCTATATACGTGCATTCTGTGTAACAATTTAATGTCAAATGTTATTATTAGCATGGCAAAAAAATAAGTGAGGTGCCGCTGATCGTTCCTAGCGGTCATACAGATTTTGCCTTTACGTTTAATAGTGCCAGTAAAGGATTTAATTGTTTCCAAAAGGAAAATAATGTTATTTTTAAGTGGACTGTAAAATGTATTCAGAGGGCTTCCTGTCAAAAGATACAGAAAATCCCTGAAGAGACTCAAGGAAAAAAATAAAAAAATAAAAAAAGATTAAAAGTGGTATAAGGACTTAAAGCCTTCCAGTGAAGCAAAGTTTGCCAACTTCAAAAGCTTTGAAGCATGCATCTTCGATATATAGTTAGTACTTTGGGGAGTAATATCGCCAACAAAAAAGAATACGGGTAGTTCTTAGAGCTGTTCCAAGTTGTTTGTAAAATGGCTCTTTACAAATGTGATGACTAACCAATATCATCATGTTTACTGACATCTGTATATTTAAAATGGCCAAGATCCGGTCCCTCAATATGTGAGTATATTATATATATATATATATATATATATCTTTTAAATATAATATTATAATTTAAAAAAATAATACATTACTACTACTCAGTTGTAGCCATAGGTATGCATTGTACTGATGGCACAAACTAATATTTAACTACCGGTGTTGTGCAATATGAACATTATCTTGCAACATGCAGTACATTGTGAACATTGTGATAGGAGGGTTGAACCTCTACATAGAATTCTGACACAATGATTGATTATCATGATGGACCGTGCACAGTTGCAAAAAACACCTTACGTGAAGCTCTCCCTTACAATTACCCTTAAAGCTGGATTTACAGGGGAATGTCAGGGGAACGGTCATGCTTAGTTGGTAGCAATCATAAAAAAAAACTGTTGAGAAAAATCCAGCACCATACACTGTGTTTATACCCTCAAATTCTGCATTCTAAAACCAGCTAATTTTGTTTTCAAAACAAAGTGGCTTATGACATAAACGAATCAATGATAGGCCGGTTCATGTCGCGAACCAATCAACAGAGACATTGCCAGTTCACCAGCTAGAAATTTCACCAACAATGGCAGAGAAGCAACCCGTTACACCGGTGCTATTTCATGCAAAGAAAAAGAAAAGGGAATTGGATAAAGCTCGTCAAAAACTGGAATAAACATAGGTGCTCATTTGGTGGCGAGATGTTCGGGAGCAGATTGGTTTAAAGACAATTGTGGAGCTCCCATATTCTACTGGAGGTATAGATCATGTTAGCTAGAACAGGTGTTGTGCCGTAGAATGCACCCCTGCCGTGGATTGCACCCCCTGACGGGAGCGCGCACGCTTACGTCATTCTGTTTGAAAAGTTTCTGAATTCGCTTCGTTTCAATATCGTACCAAAATAATATGAAGGAGGTATTAATATTATTGTATTATAATGCTTTGTGAAGAGTATCCTTGTCTTAAAGATGGTAAGCAACCTTCGATTTTATACTAATTTCAATTTAGACTCAAAACACGGAACTGGCGAGGGGTATGTTAGACGCAAATCCATAGCTACTTTTCTTATGGTACGATCGCATTATGCTAAAATATAGCCCAGCTATAATTACAAAATTAGCTGGAATTTTACTGGGGTTAGCCTGTATGTAGCTACTTGTAGCTGGGGAAATAACAGCTTCCTTATCCAGCAGATCAGCTCGACTGAAAATTAAATGTGATCCACGGTTATCATATGCAAGTCATATAGCTAAACTATACTGGATACTTGGCAGGACCCCAACGATCACCGTCAAGTATTTCTGTAAATGTTTTCTTGCAGCTAAATGAATGCAAATAAAAATGTATCCCCGATATATCACTGACTATTGCATGCTTTGACCCTCCAGACACACAGCGGTCACATATATTTTCCCCAAATGTATGTCATATCATGCTGGAGTCAAGAGAGTGTTTTTTGTCCTGGCACGGCTGTTTTTCTAATTGCCGTGAAATGCACCCCCTCTTAACTTTGGCCATGAAGGTCTCACATCCATGAAACTCACAGTGGTAACTCATTGTCACTCCATATGAATGCCCTAAAAAGCATTTGATGCTGGGGCCACCAGAAAAATAATTAGAAGGGGGTGCAATTTCAGGCAGTGCTGGATTTCCGCTTGCCGTGGATTGCACCCCCCTCCTAACTTTGGCTAAAAAGGTACTACATACATGAAACTCACAGTGGTAACTCATTCTCACTCCATATGAATGCCTTAAAAAGCATTTGATGCTGGGGTCACCAGAAAAAAAATTAGAAGGGGGTGCAATTTCAGGCAGGGCTGGATTTCCGCTTGCCGTGGATTGCACCCCCCTCCTAACTTTGGCTAGGAAGGTACTACATACATGAAACTCACAGTGGTAACTCATTTTGGCTCCATATGAATGCCTTAAAAAGCATTTGATGCTGGGGTCACCAGAAAAAAAATTAGAAGGGGGTGCATTTTCAGGCAGTGCTGGATTTCCGCTTGCCGTGAAATGCACCCCCCTCCTAACTTTGGCTAAAAAGGTACTACATACATGAAACTCACAGTGGTAACTCATTTTCACTCGATATGAATGCCCTAAAAAGCATTTGAGGCTGGGGTCCACCAGAAAAAAAATTAGAAGGGGGTGCAATTTCAGGCAGGGCTGGATTTCCGCTTGCCGTGGATTGCACCCCCCTCCTAACTTTGGCTAAAAAGGTACTACATACATGAAACTCACAGTGGTAACTAATTTTGACTCCATATGAATGCCCTAAAAAGCATTTGAGGCTGGGGTCAACAGAAAAATAATTAGAAGGGGGTGCAATTTCAGGCAGGGCTGTATTTCCGCTTGCCGTGAATTGCACCCCCTGCTAACTTTGGCTAGGAAGGTCTCACATCCATGAAACTCACAGTGGTAACTCATTTTGACTCCATATGAATGCCCTAAAAAGCATTTGAGGCTGGGGTCAACAGAAAAATAATTAGAAGGGGGTGCAATTTCAGGCAGGGCTGGATTTCCGCTTGCCGTGGATTGCACCCCCCTCCTAACTTTGGCTAGGAAGGTACTACATACATGAAACTCACAGTGGTAACTCATTTTGGCTCCATATGAATGCCTTAAAAAGCATTTGATGCTGGGGTCACCAGAAAAAAAATTAGAAGGGGGTGCAATTTCAGGCAGGGCTGGATTTCCGCTTGCCGTGGATTGCACCCCCCTCCTAACTTTGGCTAAAAAGGTACTACATACATGAAACTCACAGTGGTAACTCATTTTCACTCGATATGAATGCCCTAAAAAGCATTTGATGCTGGGGCCACCAGAAAAATAATTAGAAGGGGGTGCATTTTCAGGCAGTGCTGGATTTCCGCTTGCCGTGAAATGCACCCCCCTCCTAACTTTGGCTAGGAAGGTCTCACATCCATGAAACTCACAGTGGTAACTCATTTTGACTCCATATGAATGCCCTAAAAAGCATTTGAGGCTGGGGTCAACAGAAAAATAATTAGAAGGGGGTGCAATTTCAGGCAGGGCTGGATTTCCGCTTGCCGTGAATTGCACCCCCTGCTAACTTTGGCTAGGAAGGTCTCACATCCATGAAACTCACAGTGGTAACTCATTTTGACTCCATATGAATGCCCTAAAAAGCATTTGAGGCTGGGGTCAACAGAAAAATAATTAGAAGGGGGTGCAATTTCAGGCAGGGCTGGATTTCCGCTTGCCGTGAAATGCACCCCCTCCTAACTTTGGCTATGAAGGTCTCACATACATGAAACTCACAGTGGTAACTCATTTTCACTCCATATGAATGCCCTAAAAAGCATTTGATGCTGGGGTCACCAGAAAAATAATTAGAAGGGGGTGCATTTTCAGGCAGGGCTGGATTTCCGCTTGCCGTGAATTGCACCCCCTGCTAACTTTGGCTAGGAAGGTCTCACATCCATGAAACTCACAGTGGTAACTCATTTTGGCTCCATATGCATGCCCTAAAAAGCATTTGATGTTGGGTTCACTACATAATTACAAGGGGGTAATATTCCGACAGCGCTGCATTTCTGCTTGCCGTGAAATGCACCCCCCTCCTATCTTTGCATGAGTTTCACATCTATGAACCTCATGCAATTAAACATATTGTCCTCACCTGTACACTACAATAATTGTATGCTAAAGTCAACAGAAACATAATCACAAGCGGGTTGTAAATTTCCATTGGACGTAAAATGCACCGCTTCCAAACTTTTGAAAAGAAGGCCTCTCATCCATGACAGTCACACAGATGAAACATAGTGGCCCCACCTGTACACTGCAAAAAGCATTTTATGCTAAGGTCAACACTAACATTATTATCGGGGTGCAAATTCTTGCTGGGCTGCTTTTTCCCTTTCTTTGAAATGCACCCCCTCCGGACATTGGCTTGGAAACTGATTTCGTGGAATTTATTATTGCTGAACAAAGTAAAAAATAATAAACACACGTATTTAAAATTTCACTTGTGAGTAGCTTTTTTCCCAAAAAGTATTAAATGAAATATACCTCATGAAAAAATATTATTTGGCATTTACATAGTTTGTGCTTTAAGAAGAAAAAATATTTCAAAGTATTTAAATATTTTAAAGTGGAAATAGGACATTTTTACCAAAATTAAATTGTAAACATTTTACATACACACACTTCATTGAGTTACAATTCATTGAGGTACAATTAACTGCACATGCATTGTGAATAATTAATAAAAATTTATAATTTAATACATTTTTGTTCAATTCCAAATTTTGGTAAAAATGTCCTATTTCCACTTTAAAATATTTAAATACTTTGAAATATTTTTTCTTCTTAAAGCACAAACTATGTAAATGCCAAATAATATTTTTTCATGAGGTATATTTCATTTAATACTTTTTGGGAAAAAAGCTACTCACAAGTGAAATTTTAAATACGTGTGTTTATTATTTTTTACTTTGTTCAGCAATAATAAATTCCACGAAATCAGTTTCCAAGCCAATGTCCGGAGGGGGTGCATTTCAAAGAAAGGGAAAAAGCAGCCCAGCAAGAATTTGCACCCCGATAATAATGTTAGTGTTGACCTTAGCATAAAATGCTTTTTGCAGTGTACAGGTGGGGCCACTATGTTTCATCTGTGTGACTGTCATGGATGAGAGGCCTTCTTTTCAAAAGTTTGGAAGCGGTGCATTTTACGTCCAATGGAAATTTACAACCCGCTTGTGATTATGTTTCTGTTGACTTTAGCATACAATTATTGTAGTGTACAGGTGAGGACAATATGTTTAATTGCATGAGGTTCATAGATGTGAAACTCATGCAAAGATAGGAGGGGGGTGCATTTCACGGCAAGCAGAAATGCAGCGCTGTCGGAATATTACCCCCTTGTAATTATGTAGTGAACCCAACATCAAATGCTTTTTAGGGCATGCATATGGAGCCAAAATGAGTTACCACTGTGAGTTTCATGGATGTGAGACCTTCCTAGCCAAAGTTAGCAGGGGGTGCAATTCACGGCAAGCGGAAATCCAGCCCTGCCTGAAAATGCACCCCCTTCTAATTATTTTTCTGGTGACCCCAGCATCAAATGCTTTTTAGGGCATTCATATTGAGTGAAAATAAGTTACCACTGTGAGTTTCATGGATGTGAGACCTTCATGGCCAAAGTTAGGAGGGGGTGCATTTCACGGCAAGCGGAAATCCAGCCCTGCCTGAAATTGCACCCCCTTGTAATTATTTTTCTGGTGACCCCAGCATCAAATGCTTTTTAGGGCATTCATATGGAGTGAAAATGAGTTACCACTGTGAGTTTCATGTATGTAGTACCTTCCTAGCCAAAGTTAGGAGGGGGTGCAATTCACGGCAAGCGGAAATCCAGCCCTGCCTGAAATTGCACCCCCTTCTAATTATTTTTCTGTTGACCCCAGCCTCAAATGCTTTTTAGGGCATTCATATGGAGTCAAAATGAGTTACCACTGTGAGTTTCATGGATGTGAGACCTTCCTAGCCAAAGTTAGCAGGGGGTGCAATTCACGGCAAGCGGAAATCCAGCCCTGCCTGAAATTGCACCCCCTTCTAATTATTTTTCTGTTGACCCCAGCCTCAAATGCTTTTTAGGGCATTCATATGGAGTCAAAATGAGTTACCACTGTGAGTTTCATGGATGTGAGACCTTCCTAGCCAAAGTTAGGAGGGGGGTGCATTTCACGGCAAGCGGAAATCCAGCACTGCCTGAAAATGCACCCCCTTCTAATTATTTTTCTGGTGGCCCCAGCATCAAATGCTTTTTAGGGCATTCATATCGAGTGAAAATGAGTTACCACTGTGAGTTTCATGTATGTAGTACCTTTTTAGCCAAAGTTAGGAGGGGGGTGCATTTCACGGCAAGCGGAAATCCAGCACTGCCTGAAAATGCACCCCCTTCTAATTTTTTTTCTGGTGACCCCAGCATCAAATGCTTTTTAAGGCATTCATATGGAGCCAAAATGAGTTACCACTGTGAGTTTCATGTATGTAGTACCTTCCTAGCCAAAGTTAGGAGGGGGGTGCAATCCACGGCAAGCGGAAATCCAGCCCTGCCTGAAATTGCACCCCCTTCTAATTTTTTTTCTGGTGGCCCCAGCATCAAATGCTTTTTAGGGCATTCATATGGAGTGAAAATGAGTTACCACTGTGAGTTTCATGTATGTAGTACCTTCCTAGCCAAAGTTAGGAGGGGGGTGCAATCCACGGCAAGCGGAAATCCAGCCCTGCCTGAAATTGCACCCCCTTCTAATTATTTTTCTGTTGACCCCAGCCTCAAATGCTTTTTAGGGCATTCATATGGAGTCAAAATGAGTTACCACTGTGAGTTTCATGGATGTGAGACCTTCCTAGCCAAAGTTAGCAGGGGGTGCAATTCACGGCAAGCGGAAATACAGCCCTGCCTGAAATTGCACCCCCTTCTAATTATTTTTCTGTTGACCCCAGCCTCAAATGCTTTTTAGGGCATTCATATGGAGTCAAAATTAGTTACCACTGTGAGTTTCATGTATGTAGTACCTTTTTAGCCAAAGTTAGGAGGGGGGTGCAATCCACGGCAAGCGGAAATCCAGCCCTGCCTGAAATTGCACCCCCTTCTAATTTTTTTTCTGGTGGCCCCAGCATCAAATGCTTTTTAGGGCATTCATATCGAGTGAAAATGAGTTACCACTGTGAGTTTCATGTATGTAGTACCTTTTTAGCCAAAGTTAGGAGGGGGGTGCATTTCACGGCAAGCGGAAATCCAGCACTGCCTGAAAATGCACCCCCTTCTAATTTTTTTTCTGGTGACCCCAGCATCAAATGCTTTTTAAGGCATTCATATGGAGCCAAAATGAGTTACCACTGTGAGTTTCATGTATGTAGTACCTTCCTAGCCAAAGTTAGGAGGGGGGTGCAATCCACGGCAAGCGGAAATCCAGCCCTGCCTGAAATTGCACCCCCTTCTAATTTTTTTTCTGGTGACCCCAGCATCAAATGCTTTTTAAGGCATTCATATGGAGTGAGAATGAGTTACCACTGTGAGTTTCATGTATGTAGTACCTTTTTAGCCAAAGTTAGGAGGGGGGTGCAATCCACGGCAAGCGGAAATCCAGCACTGCCTGAAATTGCACCCCCTTCTAATTATTTTTCTGGTGACCCCAGCATCAAATGCTTTTTAAGGCATTCATATGGAGTGAGAATGAGTTACCACTGTGAGTTTCATGTATGTAGTACCTTCCTAGCCAAAGTTAGGAGGGGGGTGCAATCCACGGCAAGCGGAAATCCAGCACTGCCTGAAATTGCACCCCCTTCTAATTATTTTTCTGGTGGCCCCAGCATCAAATGCTTTTTAGGGCATTCATATGGAGTCAAAATGAGTTACCACTGTGAGTTTCATGGATGTGAGACCTTCCTAGCCAAAGTTAGCAGGGGGTGCAATTCACGGCAAGCGGAAATACAGCCCTGCCTGAAATTGCACCCCCTTCTAATTTTTTTTCTGGTGACCCCAGCATCAAATGCTTTTTAAGGCATTCATATGGAGCCAAAATGAGTTACCACTGTGAGTTTCATGTATGTAGTACCTTCCTAGCCAAAGTTAGGAGGGGGGTGCAATCCACGGCAAGCGGAAATCCAGCCCTGCCTGAAATTGCACCCCCTTCTAATTTTTTTCTGGTGACCCCAGCATCAAATGCTTTTTATGGCATTCATATGGAGTGAGAATGAGTTACCACTGTGAGTTTCATGTATGTAGTACCTTTTTAGCCAAAGTTAGGAGGGGGGTGCAATCCACGGCAAGCGGAAATCCAGCACTGCCTGAAATTGCACCCCCTTCTAATTATTTTTCTGGTGACCCCAGCATCAAATGCTTTTTAAGGCATTCATATGGAGTGAGAATGAGTTACCACTGTGAGTTTCATGTATGTAGTACCTTCCTAGCCAAAGTTAGGAGGGGGGTGCAATCCACGGCAAGCGGAAATCCAGCACTGCCTGAAATTGCACCCCCTTCTAATTATTTTTCTGGTGGCCCCAGCATCAAATGCTTTTTAGGGCATTCATATGGAGTCAAAATGAGTTACCACTGTGAGTTTCATGGATGTGAGACCTTCCTAGCCAAAGTTAGCAGGGGGTGCAATTCACGGCAAGCGGAAATACAGCCCTGCCTGAAATTGCACCCCCTTCTAATTATTTTTCTGTTGACCCCAGCCTCAAATGCTTTTTAGGGCATTCATATGGAGTCAAAATTAGTTACCACTGTGAGTTTCATGTATGTAGTACCTTTTTAGCCAAAGTTAGGAGGGGGGTGCAATCCACGGCAAGCGGAAATCCAGCCCTGCCTGAAATTGCACCCCCTTCTAATTTTTTTTCTGGTGGCCCCAGCATCAAATGCTTTTTAAGGCATTCATATGGAGTCAAAATGAGTTACCACTGTGAGTTTCATGTATGTAGTACCTTCCTAGCCAAAGTTAGGAGGGGGGTGCAATCCACGGCAAGCGGAAATCCAGCCCTGCCTGAAATTGCACCCCCTTCTAATTTTTTTTCTGGTGACCCCAGCATCAAATGCTTTTTAAGGCATTCATATGGAGTGAGAATGAGTTACCACTGTGAGTTTCATGTATGTAGTACCTTTTTAGCCAAAGTTAGGAGGGGGGTGCAATCCACGGCAAGCGGAAATCCAGCACTGCCTGAAATTGCACCCCCTTCTAATTATTTTTCTGGTGACCCCAGCATCAAATGCTTTTTAAGGCATTCATATGGAGTGAGAATGAGTTACCACTGTGAGTTTCATGTATGTAGTACCTTCCTAGCCAAAGTTAGGAGGGGGGTGCAATCCACGGCAAGCGGAAATCCAGCACTGCCTGAAATTGCACCCCCTTCTAATTATTTTTCTGGTGGCCCCAGCATCAAATGCTTTTTAGGGCATTCATATGGAGTCAAAATGAGTTACCACTGTGAGTTTCATGGATGTGAGACCTTCCTAGCCAAAGTTAGCAGGGGGTGCAATTCACGGCAAGCGGAAATACAGCCCTGCCTGAAATTGCACCCCCTTCTAATTTTTTTTCTGGTGACCCCAGCATCAAATGCTTTTTAAGGCATTCATATGGAGCCAAAATGAGTTACCACTGTGAGTTTCATGTATGTAGTACCTTCCTAGCCAAAGTTAGGAGGGGGGTGCAATCCACGGCAAGCGGAAATCCAGCCCTGCCTGAAATTGCACCCCCTTCTAATTTTTTTTCTGGTGACCCCAGCATCAAATGCTTTTTAAGGCATTCATATGGAGTGAGAATGAGTTACCACTGTGAGTTTCATGTATGTAGTACCTTTTTAGCCAAAGTTAGGAGGGGGGTGCAATCCACGGCAAGCGGAAATCCAGCACTGCCTGAAATTGCACCCCCTTCTAATTATTTTTCTGGTGACCCCAGCATCAAATGCTTTTTAAGGCATTCATATGGAGTGAGAATGAGTTACCACTGTGAGTTTCATGTATGTAGTACCTTCCTAGCCAAAGTTAGGAGGGGGGTGCAATCCACGGCAAGCGGAAATCCAGCACTGCCTGAAATTGCACCCCCTTCTAATTATTTTTCTGGTGGCCCCAGCATCAAATGCTTTTTAGGGCATTCATATGGAGTCAAAATGAGTTACCACTGTGAGTTTCATGGATGTGAGACCTTCCTAGCCAAAGTTAGCAGGGGGTGCAATTCACGGCAAGCGGAAATACAGCCCTGCCTGAAATTGCACCCCCTTCTAATTATTTTTCTGTTGACCCCAGCCTCAAATGCTTTTTAGGGCATTCATATGGAGTCAAAATTAGTTACCACTGTGAGTTTCATGTATGTAGTACCTTTTTAGCCAAAGTTAGGAGGGGGGTGCAATCCACGGCAAGCGGAAATCCAGCCCTGCCTGAAATTGCACCCCCTTCTAATTTTTTTTCTGGTGGCCCCAGCATCAAATGCTTTTTAGGGCATTCATATCGAGTGAAAATGAGTTACCACTGTGAGTTTCATGTATGTAGTACCTTTTTAGCCAAAGTTAGGAGGGGGGTGCATTTCACGGCAAGCGGAAATCCAGCACTGCCTGAAAATGCACCCCCTTCTAATTTTTTTTCTGGTGACCCCAGCATCAAATGCTTTTTAAGGCATTCATATGGAGCCAAAATGAGTTACCACTGTGAGTTTCATGTATGTAGTACCTTCCTAGCCAAAGTTAGGAGGGGGGTGCAATCCACGGCAAGCGGAAATCCAGCCCTGCCTGAAATTGCACCCCCTTCTAATTTTTTTTCTGGTGACCCCAGCATCAAATGCTTTTTAAGGCATTCATATGGAGTGAGAATGAGTTACCACTGTGAGTTTCATGTATGTAGTACCTTTTTAGCCAAAGTTAGGAGGGGGGTGCAATCCACGGCAAGCGGAAATCCAGCACTGCCTGAAATTGCACCCCCTTCTAATTATTTTTCTGGTGACCCCAGCATCAAATGCTTTTTAAGGCATTCATATGGAGTGAGAATGAGTTACCACTGTGAGTTTCATGTATGTAGTACCTTCCTAGCCAAAGTTAGGAGGGGGGTGCAATCCACGGCAAGCGGAAATCCAGCACTGCCTGAAATTGCACCCCCTTCTAATTATTTTTCTGGTGGCCCCAGCATCAAATGCTTTTTAGGGCATTCATATGGAGTCAAAATGAGTTACCACTGTGAGTTTCATGGATGTGAGACCTTCCTAGCCAAAGTTAGCAGGGGGTGCAATTCACGGCAAGCGGAAATACAGCCCTGCCTGAAATTGCACCCCCTTCTAATTTTTTTTCTGGTGACCCCAGCATCAAATGCTTTTTAAGGCATTCATATGGAGCCAAAATGAGTTACCACTGTGAGTTTCATGTATGTAGTACCTTCCTAGCCAAAGTTAGGAGGGGGGTGCAATCCACGGCAAGCGGAAATCCAGCCCTGCCTGAAATTGCACCCCCTTCTAATTTTTTTTCTGGTGACCCCAGCATCAAATGCTTTTTAAGGCATTCATATGGAGTGAGAATGAGTTACCACTGTGAGTTTCATGTATGTAGTACCTTTTTAGCCAAAGTTAGGAGGGGGGTGCAATCCACGGCAAGCGGAAATCCAGCACTGCCTGAAATTGCACCCCCTTCTAATTATTTTTCTGGTGACCCCAGCATCAAATGCTTTTTAAGGCATTCATATGGAGTGAGAATGAGTTACCACTGTGAGTTTCATGTATGTAGTACCTTCCTAGCCAAAGTTAGGAGGGGGGTGCAATCCACGGCAAGCGGAAATCCAGCACTGCCTGAAATTGCACCCCCTTCTAATTATTTTTCTGGTGGCCCCAGCATCAAATGCTTTTTAGGGCATTCATATGGAGTCAAAATGAGTTACCACTGTGAGTTTCATGGATGTGAGACCTTCCTAGCCAAAGTTAGCAGGGGGTGCAATTCACGGCAAGCGGAAATACAGCCCTGCCTGAAATTGCACCCCCTTCTAATTATTTTTCTGTTGACCCCAGCCTCAAATGCTTTTTAGGGCATTCATATGGAGTCAAAATTAGTTACCACTGTGAGTTTCATGTATGTAGTACCTTTTTAGCCAAAGTTAGGAGGGGGGTGCAATCCACGGCAAGCGGAAATCCAGCCCTGCCTGAAATTGCACCCCCTTCTAATTTTTTTTCTGGTGGCCCCAGCATCAAATGCTTTTTAGGGCATTCATATCGAGTGAAAATGAGTTACCACTGTGAGTTTCATGTATGTAGTACCTTTTTAGCCAAAGTTAGGAGGGGGGTGCATTTCACGGCAAGCGGAAATCCAGCACTGCCTGAAAATGCACCCCCTTCTAATTTTTTTTCTGGTGACCCCAGCATCAAATGCTTTTTAAGGCATTCATATGGAGCCAAAATGAGTTACCACTGTGAGTTTCATGTATGTAGTACCTTCCTAGCCAAAGTTAGGAGGGGGGTGCAATCCACGGCAAGCGGAAATCCAGCCCTGCCTGAAATTGCACCCCCTTCTAATTTTTTTTCTGGTGACCCCAGCATCAAATGCTTTTTAAGGCATTCATATGGAGTGAGAATGAGTTACCACTGTGAGTTTCATGTATGTAGTACCTTTTTAGCCAAAGTTAGGAGGGGGGTGCAATCCACGGCAAGCGGAAATCCAGCACTGCCTGAAATTGCACCCCCTTCTAATTATTTTTCTGGTGACCCCAGCATCAAATGCTTTTTAAGGCATTCATATGGAGTGAGAATGAGTTACCACTGTGAGTTTCATGTATGTAGTACCTTCCTAGCCAAAGTTAGGAGGGGGGTGCAATCCACGGCAAGCGGAAATCCAGCACTGCCTGAAATTGCACCCCCTTCTAATTATTTTTCTGGTGGCCCCAGCATCAAATGCTTTTTAGGGCATTCATATGGAGTGACAATGAGTTACCACTGTGAGTTTCATGGATGTGAGACCTTCATGGCCAAAGTTAAGAGGGGGTGCATTTCACGGCAATTAGAAAAACAGCCGTGCCAGGACAAAAAACACTCTCTTGACTCCAGCATGATATGACATACATTTGGGGAAAATATATGTGACCGCTGTGTGTCTGGAGGGTCAAAGCATGCAATAGTCAGTGATATATCGGGGATACATTTTTATTTGCATTCATTTAGCTGCAAGAAAACATTTACAGAAATACTTGACGGTGATCGTTGGGGTCCTGCCAAGTATCCAGTATAGTTTAGCTATATGACTTGCATATGATAACCGTGGATCACATTTAATTTTCAGTCGAGCTGATCTGCTGGATAAGGAAGCTGTTATTTCCCCAGCTACAAGTAGCTACATACAGGCTAACCCCAGTAAAATTCCAGCTAATTTTGTAATTATAGCTGGGCTATATTTTAGCATAATGCGATCGTACCATAAGAAAAGTAGCTATGGATTTGCGTCTAACATACCCCTCGCCAGTTCCGTGTTTTGAGTCTAAATTGAAATTAGTATAAAATCGAAGGTTGCTTACCATCTTTAAGACAAGGATACTCTTCACAAAGCATTATAATACAATAATATTAATACCTCCTTCATATTATTTTGGTACGATATTGAAACGAAGCGAATTCAGAAACTTTTCAAACAGAATGACGTAAGCGTGCGCGCTCCCGTCAGGGGGTGCAATCCACGGCAGGGGTGCATTCTACGGCACAACACCGGCTACTCGGCTGTAACCACGCATGCCAGCTATAGTCAGATAATGCCTGGTTCAGATTAATGCTACACAAACTCAGTGTTATGCAACTATACCAGTCTGTAATCCTACAATCGTATCTAGAAAACGTGCATGTTCACAACGCGGTCTGTGGAAGTAGTGGGGAGGGGTGTGTGTGTCTTTGTCTGTGGGCAGGGCCAAGGGGTGTTATGACTTTGAAATGTTTAGACAATAAATGCGACTGTTGAGAAAGTTGCGTATCTCAGCTTTAAGTATCCCTTAAAGCAAAGTGAGTTAAGTGTTATTTAAGGGTTTTCTTAAGTGTAGCCTTAATACATATTAAGTGTTTCATTTTACTTAGGTAATCCCTTAAAAGTCATTGTGTTGCACAAAAGACCTTATCCACAATTTCCCTCAGGATCTTTTAAGGAAATATATTGGAAATATATTCCCTTAACTTTTCCTTTTGAAAATGTATGCATTTTTCCCTAGAAAAGATGGCACTGATTAGTCTAAAAAAGCTTCATAATAACGTTAGTCTAATGTGTCTTCCATATATTAAACGTAACGTGTGCTATTATTTTGTTGTTGTCAGTCATAGCGCATGTTCACATTCTCACCAGTGATAGCCGGCTGAAATATCCCCGGCATAGCCTCACTGTAGAAATCTTCCTCAATTTACAAAAAAAAAAAGCTTTAGCTGAATTTACTAAAAAAAAGTAACCACATTAAAAAGTAAGATATTCACTGGTTATCATGTTAATTGTCATTTGGCAATGCAATATCGAATTCCCCAGCGAATGTTAGCTGATTATGGTAGTAGGTTTTTTTTTAATGAAAAGTAATGGCGTTGTAGCGGTACAACGATGAGCCAAACGCGATAAAAGAAAAGAAAGAAAGAACCTCACAGCCGTAGCCGAAACCAAAAACACCCTCGTAAAACGGGATAGCCACGTACACACGGGCGATACTAATACTGGTAAAGGAAGAACAGCAAAAAACAAAGGCACCCTCGGAACGTGACTATAACGCCCGATAAATGGTGAAACAAATTAAAATAAAATAACGCTCACGCTCTCCAACAACAAAGAGAGCGGGAGTAGAAAAGGAGAAGGGAAAAGAAGGAAACCCTAAACTAATTTCCCTGAGCTTCTAAATAGTTATTTAAGTACAGCTCTACTACGCGAATAAAGAAAAACAATCTTTGTTAACTGCGAGCAGAGGAAAAAAACAACAACAACCGTAACATTCGTGAAGGCACGAAATGATAAAGAAGCGCCAGGAAGCGGAACTCAGGGATTTAAATACCTCCTGACGCGGACGACAGGTGAACGAGATAATCACCTGGGCGAAAGGAAAATCCCGCAAGGGAATGCGGAGAAAAATCCGACAGACCGAAAAAGACCAGATGTGGAATTAGAGGAAAGAAAGGGGAAACCATGACAAAAAGGTTTGTGAGGTTGTGTGTAGTCTTGGCATTTTTTTTCCTTTCCAGCTTCTCAGCCTTTCTGCCAGACTCACATAGGCTACATATCGCTCATTTCTTTTTTTTTCCATTAGCCTATTTCTCTTATCGTCCTCTTTACTGCTAGTTTATTTCCTTTCACCTTTTCTGCTTTTTGGCTGATGTTATGGCTGAATTAAATTTAGTTGTTCTGTTACACAACCAAATATTACCATTTGCCATACAATAGAATCTTACAACTGTAAATCTGTTTTAATGCAGAAGATCCCTTACCATTTTCTCTTACCTAAATAAAACAGTTGAGGGATTATATGCAATACCTTTAGGTATCCCTTAGGTAAGGAAAATCATCCCTTAAGGGTAAAACTTAAAGTGCTTTATGCACCCAGCCACTGGCTCCTGAAGGTTTCTGCTTTTTTCTGGTAGTAATGATAAGAGGGTTGAATCCCTAATCCAGGTTGTGCTTTTCAAAGCAAATACTTCCCCAGGGACCCAGAGAAAAACTGTTTGGACTTAAGTCCCATGAGCCAAATATATAAAACAAAGTGTTAAGAACCCCCATCTCCAAACCCCAAACATATTCCAAACACGTTTATTACAAAGTAATACACAAACCAACGAAACGATCCAAAATCATAAAAAACATTACGAGGAATTGTAGGTGCTGGATGTGATAGAACAGGACAAAGGTCAGGCCAAAGTACTGTATACAGAAGACTACTACATCTGATCTAAGACCAGTAATCAATCTTCCTCCTGTGGAAAAACAAAAGAGTGAGCCTATACTGCAGATTTCCTTCTCTGACCTAAAACCTAACCGAAAAGTGCACATCAAAGAAACACCAGGCTGCGAACACAAAAACCACCAACAGTCAAGCCACAAAAGAGTCTGTATCAAATGGCAGGATCGAGCCACATAATCTCCTCAATGGATTACCATTATCTTCTTTAGCTGAAGCAAGGTTTAAGTAAGGGGACAGGCCAGCAGAGCCCAGCTAACAGGGGACGTGGTTGGGTTATTTGGAAATGTCCCTATTTAGTCCCCTAAAAGATGATGAGGTGAGGTTATTTCTGGTAGCAATGATAGGAGGTTTGAATCCCGACTCCAGGTTGAGCTTTCCAAAGCAATAGGGTTACTGATACTTCCCCAGGGAGCACTACCTGTCCATGCAACACCATATAAAAAACACAAACGAAACACCAGGTTGTGTCGGATCGCAAATATAGATTATAGGCTAGTGTTGGAAACACAAACTGCCAGTTCTACGGCATTGAAACAGGCTGCTCATTTATTGCTCATTACAAATTTCCCAAACTTTGTAGCCTAAACCAAAGACATGGAAGTCAACAACATGTAGGCATTGCATTCAGAAATAGGCCTCCATCTTTTCCATGCTCAGTATTATGCGTTCAAAAATACGACACCGCAAGGCTATATAACAGAAAGTTTAGCGATAGCCAACATTGTGATAAACACAGAAAAACAGGCACAACCTACTCACAAACGTTTGTGTGTGGCTTGGCATCTTGGACTTTAGCTAACTTTTCCACAAGCAAGTGAAAGTCATGCTGCATTCACATGGTAGCGTTATGCAGCTGACAGCAAACCAGATATGCAATGTTTTTTAATGAGATACCAGTCATTGCAACGTTTTGTCATAAGCTCGATTTTGTCAGCTTTTGCAGTCATTCCATAGCAGAGGGACAAACCGGATGTTCTTTTTTGGCAGATGTTCTTTTTGTTTTAACCCACAGTATAAAGTTTTTTTTATTTTTTATTTTACTATCAAAATGTGAATGCCGCTTCAGCATTCTTTCAAATTGTTCTAGTCCGAACCCCACCCCCCGGCAAACCTCTACATATCAAACAAAAGCAGCTTCAGGTATGGACGGCTTCAGGTACGATGACAACAGAACATGCGGAGAAGGGACAAACTGCACCTGTGCAAACTAATGTGAATAACTAGCTGAAACAAGACAATAAAAAGATTTTAAAAACTTCCAATATAACATAAGTTTTTCCCCTGTGCAATAACACACAAAAATAATCCAATTGGGTGGGGGCCAGCCCAATTTAGCAACACTGTAACTGGAATGTCCCTGTAACCTATTCTGAGAATGCCCCCTGAATGATCTCTGCGATATCTCGATAACCTTTAGAAAACCCTACAAAAAAACATGCAGGGGACGTGCCCTTGCAATGCCCTGATGACATTCAGAGATGTAAAGGGGACGTCCCGGGGACATAATTTTGTTATCTGGGAGGCTATCAGGCTGCCAGCACCTCATCGTGGTGGGGCTCCAAATTGAGAGAGAGAGCTGGAAAATGGAAAGTAGGAGAGAGAGTATGCAGAATCACCAGCAGGAAGTAACAAAGTCACTGCTATGTAACCGTTATGAATCAAGGGTTCGAACGAAGCAACAAAACACAAAAATCTCAACATCATTTTACATTTTTAATGCTGTATACCTATCTATAAATTGTGATTTCCAGCTGGCCAATTGAATTGTGAGATTTAATTTTTTTTCTCAGTTCAGGGTGTCAAACTCATTTTGTGCAATCTGACTGCTGCAGATGGTTCGCTCCACTGGAACTATTGCTTATTTGGAAACAAGCCTTTTTCAAGCATGAGCCAATTATGATTGTCTATGCAAAACATTAGTCTATGGTTGTACGTAAAGCATGAAACCAATACCAACTCCACTTAAAGTTCAAATTTACATATTCTTTGAGGTAGTTATCATTGCTAAATCATCTTGTTTGAGAAAAGAAATACACTTGTTTGGTGCAATTTGTTTGGTGGTTAATGCTGCTAACATTAGCTGAAAAACATCTACACCCAAAATGACGTGAGCTTAAATCTGGGCAAAGTAACTAGTATCTAAAGGATGACACAGTTTGTTTTCAGTCATGGCAAAGAGGAGGAACTGAAGCAAGAGGCTGAGGAAAAGTGAGCGAAAGGGAGGGGCCACCAACATGTCAATGAGTTGCATTAGTACGAGGTGACAGACAAAAGCTGCTTTCTCTGCCAGATGGAAAAGTGACAGAGAAAGTGAACTTTTAGCCCCAGGGTCCAGTGAGTGATGAATGGCCTGCATATGGCTTGCAGTAAGTGCGCAGCGGTCAGGGTCTAGGGGCCAGCTAAGCTACCCAGGGTGAAAACGGCTAAAGAATGAATAGAGGCTGCTGTTGGGCCCTCTTGTGCCAATAATGCTACACCGCAGAAAGCCCTCTGTAGATAAGTACAAACAAAAGCGCGTGTTGTTGCCACAGACAGAGTAGAGAGAGAGGGTGCATCCTTCACTCAGATGCTGAATATGCAAATATCCAATGTCAATTGTTTCTGAAAAAAACGTCACAGTTATTTGACAAAATTATTAATCCCAAAATCTGTATTTTCCTAGATTATAGTGCTTAGTATGGAAAATAATCAAGTTGTTTACACATAAACACAGATGATAGATGATCTGGTTAACGTTTGTCAATCTCCTAGAATTCATGGGACCTCCGAGAGCTACAGGAGGAATCATCCACACGCTTTCTGCACTCAGTCTGGGTTTACTGAATACCTCAAGAGACATCTGTTGGTGAATCGTAAATGACATCCGTCATGTTTGGAAACTCATGTGTTGCAATTAGACAGAAAAATATTTCCCAATGCGCTTGGCACTGTTCTGCTCATTGGCTACAGCTAGCGGTCATTGATACAATAAAAGCATTTGGATGAATCACTTATTCTTGCTACAAAACCAGTATTCTCTCCACAGCACAACTGGGAACAACAGATTTGGAGTAAAGCAGTGTGCGAAGCCCTTGACATTCAACTCTGCAAAATAGGCAGGTTATGAGACACTGGATGGGTTGCTCGTAGTTTTAGAACTGCTGATGCAGTTCGGGAAACACTCTGTTCTTTGCAAGCACTTCAACTCTGTGGCTAAGGACCGCACAGAAGATATCAAGTTATGCTGGTCTGAACAAGCGGATAACTTTGCACAAGATCATTAACGATCTGGGAATTAAAAATTGGACGGCAGTTCTAATTATGCTCGCCACGCCATCTGCTGCAAATGCTGCCGTTTGAGGAGCGAAGCAGGGCACGTTGCAAAGTCTGAGTCGGTGATGAAACAGGGCTCACTTCTGGGAGTGACTTTACATGAAAGGGGCAGAGTGAGCAACACAGCAGGGCATGAGCAACTCATAAATAAACTCAGTTCAGTACAAGCAACACTGGCTTAAGCATTTAGCAATGGAGCGACCCATTCAAAGACTTTGTGAATGTTTTGGTCTTTGCAACACAAATAATTCAGGTGTAGGGGGTGTTCAGATATTATATTAAGTTCTGCAACTCTAAAAGCCTCTTTTAACCACAATAAATACAACTGTGATTTCCAGTGCCAGGGAGTATTCTCTCAAATTAATTGGATCTGCACATCTACAAGAGCAAGGTTATTATTATTATTATTATTTTTAAATTTTGTTAACCCTAATTGCCCCATTTAACCAAAAAACCTATATAAAGAGAAATGGTTAACTTTTTAAACGTTCACATTTTTGACACCAGGAGTGAAGAGGCCGAGGGATAAATTACTGTCAAACGCTGTGGTCATGTGGGCTCGCCTGGAAAAGTAGGTCTAACAAGGCAGGGGAATGAGGTCGAGATTGTTGAAATTGAGGCAAATCAGGTTTCCCTAAATTACTTTTGTAAGTCACATTAGCTTCTTCTCAATCCTAAAAAGTAACTAATTGAAAACAGTGAAACACAGTGAAGTGATCTGTGTTTAACCTGAATATTTTAACGTCTAAACAAATGAAAACTGTACAGTAATGAGGTTTGCTGAAATACAGTAGTGCTTGTTCAAAATCTATATCCATCCAGCCCCCCCACCCCAGCTCACCCTGCATCAAATCTACTCCCACGTGTAGTTGACAGAAGCTATAATAAATGTAAACCTCTCCACTCAATTTGTGCACGTGAGGCACAAACTTATTTGTGTTCACAAAAAGAGAATGGGGCTGATTGAACAAGAGCTGCACATTCAGACGTGTCAAAATGATTTTGTTTTTCTTAATTAACTACACCAAAATTGATCCAATTAGTGAACATGCTATTTTTGATTCCTGAGAGCTTCTGGGGTAGGAATTTCGCTACTAGGTTACACATTCATCTAATGTACCGCTGTGCACACTGCAGGCAAATAGATTGCAATTAGTCTGATGTAATGGCCCATAAATCAGAATGTGGAGACTGGAGGGAGAACCTGGAGGACTCAAGGTTCGAAGACGCCACGCAACAAAAGCTAATTCAAGAAGGGGGATGGTTTCTAGCAACTCCCATTAAATACAGTAGCAATTATTACAGAAAGTCACATACATTTTACAATTGAAGCGGATTATATTTTGCCCAAATGAAAAGCCCCTCCTATAAACAGGTTAGGGTAAAACAAAAAGAGTCTATAACACTCATGTAGTATTTCTGAACAAGTGTTCTTATTTCGTTAAATCAAACCAAAGTTTATTTGTCCAGTAACAGTAGTATGTTAGCTGGCAGTGACGTGCTTAGCATTTCATGTTGATGGATTAGACATATTGATGGACAATCAGCTCTGGGAACCGAAGGCAGTCAATAAACTCATTATTTATTTGACGTAAAGGGAAGGTATAGGTATTGCCAAGGGATGCACAATATGGAAATTCTGGGGGCCGATATCAATAATCAACATTTGTCAGCCCGTATTGGCCAATAGCACCCTGTTTTACATCAAAGCACAAATGCCACAAAGTTTCTACATTCATGGTAGTAGAGTACAGACATCAACTTATGAAGTGTCTATTTGTATCCAAGCAAACATGTTGAAAATAGTTAAACAGGAGTATTTTATAACAATGAAATGTTCACCTTCATTTTTTGATTTCCACTCAAACTTTGCATATATGTATTGGAGACCTATTGGGGAAAAACATGTACATTTTAACTAGCTAACAGGTCACATGTGATCATAAAATACTTTCTGGCATATAGATGGGGCATGTATATTTGCCTTTTATGAAATTTTTTTTTTTTTTTTTGACATTGTACTCGTAATCAAAGATCTCAATCAATGGCATTTTCTGAGCCATTTACTGAGAAATCATACACGATGCCACTGTTAAAAGGATTTGGAGATCACTAAAAAATGCTTTCAGGCACCTCCCCAGCAACAAGCATGGGATAATGTGTGTTAAGGCAACGTTCTGCGAATAGAGGGGCCCCGTGGGCAGGTATCTGTAAAGCCAGTGCACGGATAGGCTCTGCTGTCTTGTATCGAATCCCAACTGTGCCAGTGTTGACTGGGGCCATCAGCCCAGCACGGGGACGGGCTATTGGCTCTAGCTTCATGCAGGGATCATGGGAGAGTTTTGCTTTGCTCAGTTCTTCAGTGTGGCTAAATTATTTAAAGACATAGAGCCCTGTTATTCAAATCACGGTCTTTGAAGGCCGAGAACTGCTGGTTTTCCACCCTCCCTTTACCTGGGAGTCAGGTGTGAAGACAGTCTGGCCAAACGGTAGCACTAATTGTTCAGTTAACTCCCTGGGAGAAAGAAAACCAGGGCCAGATTTGAATATCCATGGAATAGGGTCTTGTGAATGAGAAGGTATATTCCCTTTAGGTTTTACCGGCCCCTGAGTAGGAGGTATTATCTGAAGATCATGATTACTGCCAAAACTCCACTGGTACTTTACCTTTCAAAGAGTTGGCAGGTTTCATAATGAAGATTCATATGTTTTGTACTTGTACATCCATGGATGACTTTGTAATTTTAACATTGATAAACTGAGACATAAAATCAAAGAATGTGCTCGACAGTTAGACAGGATGTTCTGTCCCGGCAGAGTGGATGTTAAAATGCTGTGATAATCAGGCCTTCTGTTTGACACCTGGATATTATAATACATTAAACTAATTTTTACCTGTATCATCCACACATAATGTGTGCAGGATTTAATCTGGTCTTCTGTGACTTTACTCCACTATTGGTATTTTCACGCTTTTCTTGTTTGAAAGATTCATAGATGATTGACATTACATTACATTACAGGCATCTAGCAGACGCTCTTATCCAGAGCGACTTACACAACATCTTATTACATGTATCCATTTATACAGCTGGATATATACTGAAGCAATTCAGATTAAGTTCCTTGCTCAAGGGTGCAGTGTCCTACCTGGGAATCGAACCTGCAACCTTTCAGTTACAAGACCAGTTCCTTAACCATTGTACTACACTGCTATTACAACTTGATTCAATAATCAAGCTGCCATTGATCACTCAACAAAAAGGTGCAATTTCCAACCCTGCAAAGTAAAAATAGAACCTCTACTGTGAAGATTGATTTTATTTAATCTAGGGTAGTTCTGAGAAAAATGCCCAAAATAGCACATTGGTAATGCATTATTTTCCGATGCACTGCATGTGATGACTCACTGTTTAATATCATGAATGATCCTTAATCTTAACTCAAATATCTGTTTAAAAAAAATATTAATTATGATTCTGCAAAAAACATAAATTTCATATGAACCAACATGGACAGCATAAAATATCTTTTTTGAAAAAGCATAAAACACAGCCTTTTAGAAGCACTACCTGCATAAAATTAGTCAATTTATAATGCTGCTCAAGAGATTCACCCAGAAAAGGCTATTACATGTTCCTGGCCGTTAAGTTGCTTTTATGAGGATCATTAATATTTTTGAGCACACCCTTGGTTTTCTCCCTGTGTGCGTGTGCATGCGTGCGTTCGTGTGTGTGCGCGTAATTTCTTTCTTTAACCTCTTTAATGAAATCAATTTTGCATGGAAGAAAAATACTAAACTGATAAAATCAGCACCTGTGCTCATTATCAGAATATTAATCTTTACTCAAATCAATAATGGCAGAATTGTAAAAAAAAATAAAAATCAATTTCCATCCACAATGATTGCCCTTTACTTCTGGTCATTCCTTCAGTCATTTAAAAGTGCTCCCTGTTGCTACAGCAGTGACAACTGTGCTTACTTACTGCTTTAATAAGAGTAATACTACTACTAAAACATCATTACAGCTTAACCTTTCACCTCTTTTTCCTTATTAAAATGTTGATGTCCCCTCCTAATTCCCAGGTTGTAATGAATGCATTTTTTTTTTCATTTTGAAAAGAATCGACATACACATATGGAAGGAGACCAATGATTTAAAAAGGAAGACATGATATAACGTACAATAAAGATCACTCGGCTACATTTTACAGATCAGATTTAAGAGATCTAAGATGTAAGAGCCCAGCCGACAACTGACATGGCACACTTAGTTATACAACCTCAATGCCAACCACAAACAAAATCACGGAGAGAGAGCTGCCCACTCACAAATGGATTAAAAATTAATAAGATGCTTTGTCCAACCCTTCAATCTGGCTTTCGAAACATAAAGCCGGCTAACACAGGAACAGGTAATTTGTATGCTGTTGCTCCAGTAGTCTGATTGCAATATATGCGGCATGATTTTAGGATTCATTACAATGCACTCATTCTGTGGTTATAAAATCATCCACCAAAGCATGTTTTCCCAATCCACTCTGCCGGGCTGAGACGGGTTTTCCTTGCACTCATGCCATTCTACAGTGCTTCACAGCTCAATCAAACCTAATTAATTGAGAGCTCAGCTTGAGCGACAGCCTCCACACAGCGTGCCCCTGGGATAACGTTTAGGCAACATTAGTGTATGTGGTGGTACCTCGCTAACCGCAGGTCCGTTAAACAGGGGTTTCTTTAACGGGTCACAGTTCACACGCCCATAGATTCTTTCAAGTGAACTTAAGCGCTTTAAAAGCATTTGCTATTCAATCGTACACAACAAGATTTTTTATTTAGATTCATTCAAACCAACCTTATGCTTATTATGTTGGGGGATAATCCAATTAACTAGCATTGTCGTTTTTACACTTTTGCTTATAATATCGGCGCGTGTGATATAATATATACATACTGTATACACAATTCACTTGCAATTAAAAATTGGATTTTCAGAGTAAAAGCTATTTCTACTGGTAATGATATATTTTTTCATTAAATATGTCATGGGTTACAGTACTACCCACAATGAACTGATTTCTGGAATTTGATGGAAATCTGTATTCTCCTGTCGTAAATAATTAGGTTCCAGGTTACAGAAGTCTGACGTCTGCCTGACGGGGGTAGTCTCTGCAATAATACTGTGTCCATAAAACACAATCTTCTGCAGAGACTGTAAAAAGGGAAGAGTACGGGTGAGTCGCTGCCATTTCAAGCACATTGCATGATGGCTCTACCTTTATTTCTGCACATCTATAGTCCCCATATGAAATAAAATGGCCATTTATTATTCTGCCTCCCTTTGCCCTTCACAGAAACAGTAGTGTTCAATCATCGGTCACTACAAATGAGACCGGATCAACTCAATCTGCATCTTAACAGAGCTCAAGATTTGTACGGCCACAAATTCTAACCACCAACAGTTCATACAGTTAATTGTGAGTCACGTCAGTAAAACAAAATGCAACCGACGCAAAGCAGATACTGTCTATTTATTCTTCTGCAAACTGTAAACTGTTGACATGACAGACGATGCACTGCCATTGGTGTATCTGCAATAACAATGCTACATAACCAGAGAAAGGAAGAAATTGTATGAAGACAACATGAAGCTATACACACATTAGTAATAACGTGATTCTATTTAATACACTAACAGGAAGAATAAAAGCCCTTCAGTCTTACCTTCGTAGATTGCTTTAAATCCTTGAGCACTCACAGCAAAATCTGTTGTGAACCACAGTGCCAGGATTGAACCTGTGCTCACAATAGGTGATGGCAACATGAAGCCAGATAATCTGAGGATAAAATCAGAAAATAAACATTAGTGTCTTAAATTATCGAGGGCGTCACTTTCTTTTCACCATGGGGGGGGGATTAGCCATTGTTAGCGAATAGCGAAGTCACCATGCGTAGCCTATGCAAGACAATTTTACTTAATTTAAATTTGGGTGATTACAAGCCCCACGTGGCACAATCAAACAAGAGAAGGGCATTTTATATTTATATTGTAGTATTTACAAATGAGTTAGCTTGCTAGCTAAATACATCATGTAATAGTATCATATAACTAATAGATCAAATTATATATAGGCCTATCCCAATTTGGATGGGATAAGTTCCTCCAGGGTAGGTGTGTAATAAAACATTTGCATGGCTTCTCTGTAATTTCATCAATCGATTAGTGGCAGATATCAGTTTTATCTGCCACTGTCCCTCCCAAAAAACAGACCAAAAGCACAGAAAAGAGGCATGCTTTGGCACGGCGGCTCAGATTGTAGTAGGCTAAGCTATGTAGGTTTATACAATGCACAAGATATGAATTTACTGATTTCCAGACTCAACCACTGGGCTTGAGTTTAAGCATACTAGCTACCTATTAATCACCTTACAATAAAATCCACCTGTTACCATCTTTCACTTTCCTCAAACACTCAACAGCTACACAGGGCAATGTGTGGTCTATATCCCCCAATCCATGACAACAAGATGACGAAAAACACATAATCCCCAAATTGTAAACTGTAATGTGGGGATCATGAAAAATGTAACCGTACAACCCATTTCGTATCCATAGTAAGCAATTTTCAAAATCAAAAAGATAATTTAATAAACACGCCCTCACCCACTGGCTTGAAAATGATCTGAGGCTTTCACTTTTAGAATTGGTGTATGTGGAATACAGTTATGCTTAATCGAAATTTCATGATCAGGACTTGCTGTTTAGCATGGCGGCTTTGCTCACACAAATCAAAAACTCAATTGTTGAGCCAAGCGATGTCCTGAGTTTATTACAGGCTGGCGTGGCAGCCCATCTGAAACCAACACCAATCCCCTTGAAAAATGCTTAGTGCATTCGCTGATTTGAAGGGCATCCGACGAGCCATCCGTTTTGCCAAATCGTCAATCATCTCCTTCAAATTCAGCTCCTGGGCTCTGGCGCTCTCAATAGAAATTATAGCCAATCCATTCAGTCTCTCCTGCTCTATAAGGCTCCTCACATAGTTCTTGATTAATTTTCATTTAGAAAAATAAGCTGTTGCAGCCAATGTCATAAACAACAGCAGTGCAGTGCACACCTTCCCGATGAGAAAGGCGGTATCGGATGGCGTTTCGCATTTTCGTTGGGCGACTGAAGTGTGTTGAGAGATCTCGACAGATAAGGCTTTGTCCTAATTGTCACTATTCCACGCTTACACAAATCCAAAGACGACAACACTTAACCGAACTGGTTCAAGTGAAAAGTGGGTATGCCCAAGTTTGTTTTACTTTAAAAAGTAAAGCATCATATGTCCCAGAAATCTCACAATTAAGTATGTTGTTGTACATACAGAAATGCAAATGGGTATCAGTATTTTAAGAGGATGAGTAATGACATCATGCAGTGATTCTGATCACTCAAGCAATCAACAGGAAATATTTGTAGTTATTTAGCAAAATAATGGTAACAAACATCATAAATGGATCTGGCAGTCCTGCACAGCGCTGCTTTGACCACAGCAATGCCCTGCCAGTGCTGCATCTGATTTAACTTGATTGATTGCTTGCTAGCCAGATATTGTGCAATAAATGTCTCCTCTTTTCCTTGTAAATACTTATGCTGAGGAAAAGTAATTAGCTAGCACTAGCTAATTACGTTTCTAAATTGTGTATATAATTGAACCATAATTGAAATCACATTTCTTTATAATGACAATAGCGAGTATGAATTAGGCTAGAAAATGTATTTTTGCAGATTGACAGCTGTCGTACATCTTCTCTTCAAGCTAAGGGAAGGATGCCTGAAAGTTGTGGGGAACATGTTTTACGAGGGTTTCTGTCAGAAAATGCAATATCCGCTTAATAGGAAAAAGAGACTGACCGCTTTAATATAGGTTGCCGTGATCAGAATCGGTGGCTCTGCACATTACACTTGGCTGACATACGGCTGCAATGTGTTCTTTCCACTTCGAGAGGTGGCGATCATTATAGGACATCATTTACACATCCTCGATAACATCAGATGTGATTAGACACCTTTCAAAGCAAGGTGTAAATGGGGCCTCAGTTAGCCTACCTCTGTGGGATCCCTTTTATACACACTCCTTGTTGGTCTATTTTATAAAGGTTATTTACTTTGTTTCCCAAGGTTGAATATTAGTTGGTTCACTTCTCTACACATTTACCATAAAATCCGCATGTCAATACAAATGTGTTATTATTTTTTTTTTTTAAAGGAGATAATTAAAACTTTAATTTACCTCGACCCCTGTTCAATCAACATTTGTCATTAACTAACAAATAAATACAAATGTTGTTTATTCTTCACATTTTTTAAAGAGCCAAATAAATGGTGGCTACCAAACAAACACACAGTTTGAAGGTCACCAAAATTAACTTGCTAAAATATTTGAGAAGACAAAAATAGTTGCATTTGAGTCATGTTGATTGGATGTAGAATTTTTTGTTTGTTTGTTTTTTGTACATTTTTTTGTGAAATAATTCATTACACAAAATAATAATCAGCCTTGAGTTAGAACCAAATGTTAACAACTAATTACCAAATTACATCATAAAAGGCCCATACGTTTCCTATCTCCTTTTCGAAAAGAAAAAAAATTATTTAATTTTTTCCCTATTTAGATAGTGAAGTGCCTGTAGGTTTCATAAAATATGTACCTTTCTGGACTAATATGTACCTTCTGAAAATAAAATGCTGGCAGTTAGGTGAAATGAAAGGCGTTGTTGCTACTCCAGAAAAAAAGCCAAACATCAACCAATAATAACAAGGATGACAGAGTAAGAAACCAGCAGGACCTAATGTCAGCTGACTGAGGGCTACAGGACCGGAGGAGGCCGATTTCAACATTGGCCTCATGCCTTTACAGGGATCAAACGCGAGCATTACAGGGTCATATAAAGAAGAAAGGGAACAAATAGGCAGGGCATGCCAGTGGTGTGCAGTAATCTATGGGAAACGCATTCCCCTGCCCAACACGCGTGCGCGCACACACACACACACACACATATGCACATACAACACGCACAGACGCGTACGCGCATTTCCTCTTTTTTTGCTTTAAACATGCTGCATTTAATCTCTCATAAATAATGGAATTCCAGAATGTCAATGACAAATTACCAATGTCAAAATGTTCCGCTGCATTGCTGTACCAATTCAGTTACTTCCTGTTCCTATCCTATTCAGACAATGCCACAAGCTGCCTACAAAGTGTCCTTCTGTGCATATTATAGGCATATAGAGTGATACCTGTATAATTTAAAATCTCATTATTATTCTTGGCTGAACTGAATGTATTCCACTGAATATATTATTTCAAACAATGATTTAGTTACCAACAATTTTTATTTTTATTGTATTTATTTTTGCATTGACTTGCAAATCAGTCATTTTGGAAATGGTGACGGGAGTTTTTAAGCTAATCAATCAGTGCTTCGCATTTCTATTATTTTTTTTATTTTTTTGAGAACTTGGAATACTTGATTTAGTCGCAGATTGCCCCATCAGTTAAAGGCAAGCATGAGTGTCCATACTTCTTTTTCATGTTGAAACTCCGTTAGTTACAGCAGTGACTTTGTTGTGGGCGCATGGAGATCCACTATTGCACAGTGAGATGGAGAAAGACCTGCCAACTGAAATCCTCACTTCCTGAGTGATGCCTTGCCAATTGGACATTGCCACTTGTGACTCCTGGCCAATAAGCTTTGGCAGTAGATAGCCAACTACTGACCACTGAATAAAGGAATCTCATGGTCCTGATTTTAAATGATTATTATCCAGACTGTTTTTACTGGAGTAGAACCAGTGTCAGCTGAGCTGCTGCTTACCTTTGTGTAGCTAGGCAGTTACCCACATTTCGCCTTGGAGCAACTATGGCCTACAGAAATTGTATCAAATATTTGTTTTTAGATCTCATTAACCAGCAAAATCACTTTAGTTTGACTTTTGTGTGCTCAAGGCTAAAACAGAAAAGAACACACCTCCCTGCTCAAACTGATGGAGATTCAGATGATTCAGATGCAGCCATTTTCAGCTGTGTAACTCGGAAATGTTCTCTCTACAAGACTTAGGAGAGATATATTACGGTTTGAATGACAATATTAATTTAAAAAATATTTAATGGGGAAGCTTCTGGGTCTTTAGTTTATCTTTGACAATATGACATGGTTTGTCCCAAATGAAGATGGCATTCCAATAACTTTGAAAATAAGAGGTTAGAGCTCTTGATCTGATGTTAGATCTTGATTTCACATGGGAATGTTCCTGTTAAAATATTTATGAAATGGCCCTTTTCACCCGACAAACTAAGACGCTTCATATCTCTCAAAGATTCAGAAAGACTCATTATTTTATGTTTCCTCTGTTCTGCATTACTGCAATACCTTTCTGTATGGCAGCTGAAAACGTATTTTCTCTCTCTCCAATTACTGTAGAGTGCTGCTGCAGAGATTTTAACTGAACCAAAAATTGATTATATATCAACCCTCTTTGTTTCCTCTCACTGTCGTCTCATTAAACACCAAGCAGGCGTCTGCTAAAATTCTGCTACTTACTTACAAAGAATCCATGAGTGAGCTTATTTTTCTGTGTAATTTGTCTACCTTACATTCAAGCTGGTTGGTAACCTTGTCCTTCCTCAAATTTGTAGTTAAAATAGCAGGGCTTTGAATAAGGGCCCATAACTTGCACAATTATGTGGGAATCAGAACAGGTCTCAATACGTAGCCTAATTACATATTAAAAATGCCAACTACACGTATAAATATGATTCTGCATGCAACCACAACCACACCCCAATTTAAAAGTGGCATGCTTCGTTAAATGTTTAAAAAGTATTATATGTGAAGTTTACCAAAGCATACAACTTTTAATTTTAGGTTACTTTTAGATTTCAAGCTCATATACAATTCTAAACTGTACCTTTGGCTAGCCATGACCTCAAGCTAGATACAAGAACGATGAAGCCATGGTTATATACTGTCTCACAATTGTGTATTGTGGTTTGATAGAAAAGCTTATTTCTGGAAGAGTTTACATTGTTTTCTGCATGTACATGATACAATAAACTCCACACGTGTATAGCATCGTGTGCCTTTCTATGTGCTATTCAATATAATGTTACAACAATATACATACAAATACTCATGATGCAATTCTACAGAGTCATACATGCAGGCTTCTGTTAGTGTACCATTACAGCACAGTAGGATCATGTCACTGCTATTAGGCTCTACCCTATTCCTGCATTACACTGCAGTATTATACAATGCATTACAGTTATACATCTTCTGCATTATTGCTACATTTCTGGGTTACCTGCCAAGGTGGCGCGTAGATGGGGGGAAAAATTAAAATAAAAGTACCACTATTATTATTATTAGTATTATTCAAGATACCATTTTAGATTCAGAGAGATAATAATAATTTATAATTAACATTTTAACAGTAGCCTACCCATCAGTAAAGGCACTTTATCGGTGTCATGGCATGCTGAGTTGGAATTCAACTAACTAATATTATGTAAGGTAACATTAAGACAGAATGATGTCTCAATGTATAACTTACAGTAAATAACCAGAGTGCTGGCAACTGCTCTCTACCCAGCTGCTTTGGAGTTTGGAGGCAGAAGGTTAATTTGTTTATTCTATAGCATTAGCCGGTTGCTACAAGCTAGCTGACTATCCATTTCAGCGAGTTAGTTAGGGATTAATAGTGCACTAGCTCAAGAAGAATGTAATAATCACAACTACAAACTCTGACATTAGAGGTGGTTCCTCGCAGATGGGAAATGTACTTTGTTGCCAAGACGATAAAGATGGATATATATTATCTTAGGAATCGAGCTAGCTATTTTATGACCAAAAACCTCAGTTAACATAGTAATTGTTGGCAGTTTAACTTGCCATTTTGAAGCACGCACGGAGTTGCTCTCATTTTTTTCCCCCACCCTGAGCTTTATAGCTTTTTAAAAGTTTAAGTTTAACAAAGCGCATGCAGCTTAATAGTGCTAGGGTCATTAATAACAGTGAAACAAGGTATGCCTTTGTTTAAGACTGTTGGAGAAGGTGGGTCCCAAAACTCCAATCTGGAATAATAAAGATCAGAGCGAACAGTAGCATTTGGCAAGCGGACTAATTCTATCAACTTTAATTGCACTTTAGTTATCCTAAAGTATAAAATGGTATACACCATGTATTCCAACATACTATTCTTCACATGGGACTATAAACCACTTAGCTCACTGGAGCATACATTTTTCATCAATGTCCACCTGCTCTATGTCTCACTGCAAGATAGTGCTGAGATTTCATGTCTACTTCAATAGGCTACATAAAGAAAATAAAGCCCCAACCAGTGAGTGATCCCAACAGCCCAAGGGCAATACAAGCCCTGTTTTCTGCAGAGAATCTACAATGCACTGATGCATTTCTTTTTCTTTCTACACAGTAGGCTTTGTGACCTTAGATACCAATCTGTGTTCTTATCTCTAGTATTCCTGTAACACTGCATAAACCACGTATGGAATGAAATTTTTCTATTAATTAAACTATTCAATTTTTAACCATTTAATTATTATTTTTGTGGGTATAAAATGTGTTTTTGATGGTTTGACACTGTTGTTTGACTACTTTTGTCCACACGTTATTTTATCCAGCTTGAGCATGTTTTTAATTTTATGTTTTTGATTTTAAATGCAAATGTATTGTGAAATGTATTGTATTTATGTAAAGATATAATGTATACTGATATGTTCATAAATTACATAACTGATTTTAAAAGTCTTGCTGTTAATTCTGATAAATTATAATAATTGACTTTTAATGTGCAAGCCCCAAATTTGGCAACTAATTTTCCTAAATTATTGCTTTGAGATTTCAGATTAAGTTTTGCATTAGTAGTTTGCCTCCCAACGTTTAGATTTTCCAAGTGAATGAGCTTCTGCCAAGTGGAGGATGTGTGTTACATAAGGATGTGTGTTTCAGTATCTTGTGATTGTACACTGAACACATTCAATTTCTCAGAAGATGTCATGCTGTCACTTATTGAAAAGTCATTGTGCTGAAATGTATACAGAAAAAAGAAAGTAAAGTCTACACTCTTCTAGCCCTTTTCTCAACTCAGACACTTAGCTAAAAACATTTCACTCTTACTCCTCATTGAGAAATGCTGCAATTGTTTTTTTTAACTGCAAGACTCGGTGTGAGGAAGCCTGGCTTCTTAACCAATTTCACACTAACTGCCACCTCTAACAATCTATAGCACATACTGTATAAGGGTTTGAGAATTATGAGATCTCAGTGGAATAGATCATAGACAGGTGATTTATTCGTTTGTGTGTGTGTGTGTGTTATACAGGAGTGGTGCTGTATAACTCATTTTTATATTAAGCTTCAGCTGATGGGACATACTAATATTTTAGGGGTGAATATCAGATGAGCCGGAACAAAAATCTATATATTTTGGCCTCCTAACCTGTTCATTGGCATACAAAACCCATTACAGTTCCTTTATTGATGGTGCTGTCACAGTAAAAGGTGGGTCACAACTAACAGAGATGCCGTCTGATTAGCATTTAATAACTAAATTGTTGCAAGTCAGTGCCATAGCTAACAAGCTGTACTGGTCTCAGTAGCTAGCTACAATATATTTTGTACCAGCCTGACATACATGTGATCATCCATATAGTATCCTCACATACTTCAAATAAACTTTGACAGTTGGGCAGGCTCTGAAAAGTCTGCATATTCCCTTCCAAAACCCACCTGTCAACCCCACCAGCCATTCCAACAGACTGCAGTCAAACTATTCTTCGCATATTAATTTTTTCAATTGGAAATGTGTGCCTGCTGGAGATAGATCTTGTGTGACCATGATCAACTATGTGGCACTTATGGGTTACGATAATAATAATAATAAAATAATATAATTATATATATCCTTCACCTTTAGCGCTTCACTTGATGATGGGGAAAAACGGGTCTCTACCCACCACCACCACCACACCACACACCTGCACCCACCTGGGTGATGCCATTTTGCGCCCTGAATGCTCACCACCTCACACACAGAGAGGAGAGAGAGAGAGAGAGAAAATTGATTTTAACCATTTGGGGGGGGGATGATTAGATGGCAGATTGAAAGAGCCAGGTTGGATTTAGGAAGGGGGGGAAACCCCCCCTCCCTCTACTACGATAAGTGTCATTAATTCTTTAAGTGATGACCACAGAGGTTTAACGTCTAAACGTCAATCCGAAAAGACGGCATCTCCTACAGCAGTCCCCCCCCCACACACTGCTGGGGGGCATTTTTTTTTTTTTTTTTGAGGGGAAGACCCCCCCCCCCCCCACCCACACCACCCACAGCAGCGCAGCAGTTTTTTTTTTTCCAGAGGTCTCCCCCCCCAAGTACTAAACCAGCCCACACCTGCTTAGCTTCAGCCATTCAGCAGGAGCAGAGTGCACGGTGGTATGGCTATGGCTCTCAGGACACTGATTGTTCCTAAAGCTCGGACTGTGTTGTGCATGTTTTCTGCAGGGACCTTAAACGTCAAGACCTAGTTCCTATCAGTAAATTTAACTCACTCAGTGCCGTGGGCGACATAAGTTGACAAAAATACGAAGGGTCTAAAGTGCCAAGGATGACAACATCGACCGCAACCATCATTACACTGCAGGTAAAAAATTCTGGATTTGAGCCGTAAAATAATTTACCAATTTAAACTGATGTTCTTTTATCACCTTTTGCCTGGATTTGTGCCTTCTTTTTATTTTTTATTTTTTAAATATATTTTTTTTAACATGGTTCATGGTTTCTGCACCGCTTTATTTTGCCTCTAGATTTTTTTGATACAAAGTACCTCATGCGGACTCATTTTTACATATCTATACAAATTAACAGTGATTATGTTTATTGTTCATTTTTACATACAGTGCAGTTCGTAAGTATTTGGACAGAGACACAATTCTTGTTGTTTTGACTCTGTACTCCAGGACATTTGAAATGGAACGGTGACTACGAGATTGAAGTACAGACTTTCTGCATTCATTTGAGGGTTTTTAAATCCATCAGGTGAACAGTGTAGCAATTGTAGCCATTTTTATGCATAGTATCCCCTATTTTAGGGGGACCAAAAGTAATTGGATAAATTAACATTAACTTAAATAAAGTTATCATATTTAATATTTGGTTGCATATTCTTTGCATGCAATGACGTTTTGATGTCTGTGACCGAACAACATCAAAAGACTTATTTTCAGGTATTCTTACTAATCTAGTCCCACCCCCCAATTCCCAGAGATGCATTCAAATCCAGAGAGGTTATAGTATCGCTTGTAAGAGTACCTGAAATTAAGATATCAAAAGTATTTTGATGTTGTTGGGTCACAGACATCAGGAAGTCATTGCATGCAAAGGATATGCAACCAAATATTAAATATGACTTTTTATGTTAAGGTTATGTTCATTTGTCCAATTACTTTTGGTCTCCTAAAACAACAAAGATTGTGTCACTGTCCAAATACTTACGGACTGCACTACATATGCAAGAGCTGGTTTATATGGAAAACTGTTCACTATTACACTTCATGAAGAGTCCTGTTAACCAAACTGAAAAGCACTGAAAAGAAATTATTTATATTACCATCAATGTTCAAATATCAAATGACCTTGCTCTAATAGTGAACTGAACCAACAGGTGTGCCATCTAGTGCCATCTATCCTCATTAACAAATAATGTGTTTTATTAGACGTTTGCACATTGACAGGTCAATCTAAACATTTTGAATGTCTGCAGCCATATTGGCTAGGCACTGCTGAGGCTTAGTGTTCCAGTCTATTGATAACTGTAACCGTTTTAATAAATTATTGTATGGTCTTTTTCTCTTGGACTTTTTGTGATAGTGACAGGTCGGAGGACCAGCCGTGACCATGAGGGATCACTAAGTTACCCACAAAACGTGGAATAACCACTAGAATAAGGGGAAGGGAATAGAGCTCCGTGAACGGAACAGAAAAAAAATTAACACAAGGGAAAATAACTCCCGGCGAATACTCCAAAATAAAACAACCCAGAAAAGAGGGCGAATACAGGCTCGCAGACTTGAGAAGAAAAATAGCAAAGGAATGAAAGGCCTCTAGCTCAATAAATAATAGATTAGCTAAACAGAGGCAATAAGGAAAAAAGAGGTAGTCCTCAATGAGGACAGGTAGGCAAATAAGGGAAGGCTCAGAAAAGGTGAAAAGGATCCTAAAGATCTAAACCTACACTCTAACTAAAAGGAAGTTCCTGCATTTCTTTAAAAGAAAAGGAAAGCAGTCTCCCAAGCCTATGCCGATACCTGGCTTAAGCGTGGCAAGTTTGACACAAAAGCACAAAGCAAGAGAGTTGCGGTGCTTAAGTAGCCGACGCACACCTGCAGCTCGTAACCAAATAATTAGCCCCGGAGAGAGAGAAAACAGGAACGCCCTCTCGTGGCCCTGGGAGGCAACGCCCGCAAAAAGGACAGAGCAGGCCACAAAACCATGACACTTTTGGTATAGCACGTTTAGCTTAACTGTTGTCTTGATGTCGGTTATATTGTTTCTGAAACTATAAGTACTGTTGCCCGCCTTGACTATGACTCTCTTGGGACTAACTGGGTTACATGAAGGTTAATAAATTTAAAAACCTACTTGCTATACTAGCATGCAAATTTTTTTCCCCTGAGAAGTAAACATGCTTTTAAAGAACATTACAAATGTTGATCTCATTTGCTTGCCTTCGGGCAGGGTCTCCCAAGCAATCATTAACCTTAATATGACAACACTGTTATGAAAGGTGCATGGACTTCATCAAGAAGATGCAAACATTATTCTTGGTTACCCCTGGCTGTGTTAAGGCACATATCTCTTTGCTGATGCTTTATACAGTATCTACATTTTGAATAGAAAAGCAATACATTCTCTAACAACAACAGACACATTTACTTCCCAGTAAGTGCATTAGTCTTTCCTATTATAACAAAAATACAATAAAAATAATAAAATGAAAAGCCCTCGCAAAAGAAATGCATCACTGAAGAGTGGAGAAAAAAAGCACCTGAGAATGAGACCCTGGTCTTCAGACCCTGCCACTCTACAGACCCTGCCACTCTACAGACCCTGCCACTCTACAGACCCTGCCATTCTACAGACCCTGCCACTCTACAGACCCTGCCACTCTACAGACCCTGCCATTCTACAGACCCTGCCACTCTACAGACCCTGCCATTCTACAGACCCTGCCACTCTACAGACCCTGCCACTCTACAGACCCTGCCACTCTACAGACCCTGCCACTCTACAGACCCTGCCATTCTACAGACCCTGCCACTCTACAGACCCTGCCATTCTACAGACCCTGCCACTCTACAGACCCTGCCATTCTACAGACCCTGCCATTCTACAGACCCTGCCATTCTACAGACCCTGCCACTCTACAGACCCTGCCATTCTACAGACCCTGCCATTCTACAGACCCTGCCATTCTACAGACCCTGCCACTCTACAGACCCTGCCATTCTACAGACCCTGCCACTCTACAGACCCTGCCATTCTACAAACCCTGCCACTCTACAGACCCTGCCATTCTACAGACCCTGCAACTCTACAGACCCTGCCACTCTACAGACCCTGCCATTCTACAGACCCTGCCATTCTACAGACCCTGGCATTCTACAGACCCTGCCACTCTACAGACCCTGCCACTCTACAGACCCTGCCACTCTACAGACCCTGCCATTCTACAGACCCTGCCACTCTACAGACCCTGCCATTCTACAGACCCTGCCACTCTACAGACCCTGCCATTCTACAGACCCTGCCACTTATGAAATATTTCTGTGAAAGATCTAGCAACACTGATGTGAAAAGTTTACAAAATTGTTCAAAAACATTTCCTATATATAAAATGTATAAAAGTACTGTTTAAAATTTTTTTTTTAAATAAAAAAGATTTCCCCCCCATTGTCTCCCAATTTTGAAGCCAATTGTTCCCTATCTAATTCAATTTCCCATGTAGCAACCGCTTGAGAATTCGCCACCACAACCCCCTCAGCCAGTAGTAGGAAAGTGGTTGCCACGCCCTCTTCAGGCTGTGACTCCTCAAGCTCCTGACCGTGATTCCTGCTCGCCCAAGGCCATTTTTGTACGTGATTAAGTCTGTGCCTTTGACCGCTGCGCTGCGTATAAAAGTATGGAATATATGTAGGATAAAAATTTATATTGTGGTTAAATATGGAATATTGTAAGATAAAAACAGGGCCACAATGGAAAAACGTATTTGAATTTATTGTGTTTAACCTTGACTATTATTCAATGGAAGCATATTTGGTTAATGCTTCCTTAATTGTCCAATAAACTGAACTAAAAAAAGTGAGCCGCTCCCAGTGTTCCAAATGTGCATTTCAGTTGCATTGCCTCAAGTATATTTAGCCTCTACCACTGTCTGATAACTTGACTGAAGTAGGACCAGAACTAACTGTTAATTAAAAATGTAAAAACCAGTCTCCAAACTTTTATAGAACGAGACACAGCACATAAAGCTGCTACTATATAACTCATCTTTTAATTGCAGCCAAAGCTTAATGACTGTAATGTATGACTCAACTGTACATGTAATCTGCAAGAAGTATGAAAATATATTAATAGTTAGATTTGCTAGCTTTGTACTGGATCCATTGGAGCACCCAAAAACCACTACTACCCTCGTCCCCAGTGGTGGAAAATTTGCCAATCAGTGAGAATTTTCCGCAAAAATCTAAAAGCTTATCTTTTTTCTTTTCAGAATATACCTCAACCTTTCTATTCAATAAAAAAAATTATAATAATCAACCCATCTCTTGATTTATCTCACAGATGTTGATGCATGCATGTTGATGGTGGCACTTATATGATTGTAACTGTTGTAATGATATACCCAGGGACATTTTGGGACTGTGGCTTTCTGATCATAGGACTGGGAGAGACCCCTGCAGAGTCATTCACAATTAATACTCCTGATCAACTGAGGCACAATAGAGTGTCTGTCCCCTTCTTCATGTGACTCTGAGATGAACAGACTGCTTGATCGATCAGGCACTGGGTTGAGCAGGAACTCCAATTTAACACACACACGCACACCCTGAGGTGATTGGAATGGCTGATCTATCTGTGTTTTATTGATGGTTCCAAGGAAATGAGCCAATCAAATGCATGGGTGCCCTAAAGCCATCTACCAATTGGGATCAAAGGAATGGGTTTGGTCGCGTCAGTGACTTTTGACCATAAAAACCCATGAAACACTACGAACGATGCTCTGATGGTAGATACGCAGTCTTACCCCTACCAGATGCACCAATGAAAGGATGCTGCACTTCCCAACCTCGCCTGATCACCGAGACAGAGTTGGCCTGCCATCATCCACAAAATAAACCAGGCTGGTTTATTTTCAACAGCTGTTTTGAGGACACATTTCTTTAGACTGTTTCTCTACTGTCTCCCTTGCGGCCGGACCAAAGTCGAGATCTGTGCACGTCCACGTCGACCCGACTGGAAACCTGTCACAACCCGATTTTAGTAAAGAAGTCTCCAGGAGACCACACACCTGCCGGGACCTTGGACCAGCTGAAGAGCTGACATCACGTACGAAATCGAGACTGGCCTTCCCTTTGTTACTGTTAAGTTTTGAAACACATTTTATTTAGCACTGACACCAGTTGATAGGCTAGCGTAAAACTTGTAATACTCAGTTGAGGTCATTTTACTGCTGGTTCCAACTGTTGTTTGTATTTTGTTTTGCTATGCGGGTTTCGGTTGGGAATAGCCAATTTCCCTGACCATATAGTTTTACACTGTTAAAACTTTATATTTATGAGACTGATACAATGAGCTAACCACAAAATATAGTTTAGCGTGTCATTAACCCATAACACAAACTAACCTTTGTTAATGGTAGGACTGTTAGCTTCTATATTTAGCCGTCACATAATTATAATTTCCTCTGATTAAGATTATGTGATAGAATATACTCCTCATGTTATATCAATTATTGTTTATATTATTCACATATTCATAGATGTAGCCAATAAAACATATGTCCTTCTTCCATCCCATTGTCGTGTCTATGTTATTTCACTAAGTTTGGCTCTACTGACATATAGAATTCTAATTGATTAACTTAATTAATTCTGAATAAAAGTGACCAAACCTCACTACACTGTCAATGTCTACCTCTGTTACAGTGTTTGCTTACCATGTGAAATACACGTTTTTAAGTTACTTGGCTAAAAAAGTCTGCTAAATGACTAAATTGTTGTAGCAGACTAAGATTAAACATTCTTATTGTAATAATTGTCTTGTTTAACTAAAAAAGAAAAACAAGTATGGGCATCACCAGAATTATGTCAAATGTGATGGGCTCGCAGAAATATAAAAATGCCTTTGAACGTCCGAAATGATTTAGAACCCACAAAAGCAATCTGCATTTCAGTTTTCCATAAATATTCCTGTCAACATATAACACCTGACATGATTTTGCTCGGTCACTCAATTTACATGTTTTCTGTCCAGTGATGCTCTTGAAAGAATAGCAATTGTATCCCTTATTTTTATTCTATCCCTTATTCTTAATAATTGCCAATCCCTTATTTCTAACCAGAGCTCTGCGTGACTAGATTTATGTATAACCAAGATTCTGTATGTTCACTGTGCCTGCATAAAACATATATCTTTGTACAATGGTTTATAGTCTCCTTAATCCTTCGTGTCTGTACATTTATGTTTTTCTTAAATTTCTGTTTCAGCATAAAGCCTCTGATATGGGTTACAGACACAGAGATCCTTGCTTTCTTAGAAACATTTCCAGAAACAACGAAATTGCTTCTCAATTCTCATGTAAAAAAATGCCTACATAAAGAGAAAGATTGTCATGGCTAAGGTTGTGTGAAAAGGAGGCACTGTGAATTGCATGCACCTTATGTCAATCAAAGTGTAACCATGCCAATATTAGATTATTGTAAGACCTTCTGAAATGGTGGGGAAAGTGCTTCTCCAGACATTACCTAGCTCTTGTATGGCCGTGTGTCTCCCTGTGTGCACTTGAATAAACATCTGAGTGGACGACTTTGCCTCCTGTGCCTGATTGTGTCCGCTGAGCTGATCTGACTTTGTGGACGTTTTTTCCTACACTGTTCCTCAGGGTTACTCCTGCGCTATTCTTCGTACACATCCCAGCATCGGTCAGATAAGAATCCTTCCCTGTGCTCTACTGTCATCTGTTCTTTCTGCTGCCTTTCTGTTTAAAGGGTAACAAAACACGCTGGTTTAGATAGACCCCTCCCGAGCCCCAAGAAGCTTGCTGCTGCCGAGGCAGAAGCAATGGTGGAGAATGTGGCACGCATAGCCTCGTTTGGGCTTATAATGATGTGGCCAGTAAACAACAAATCACACGTACAAATAGTTACCCATGCCATTTATTTTTAATAAACTATATATTTTTTTTTTTAATAAACTAGCTAGCTACTTGCTAAGCTAGACTGAAAACTATCAAAAAACAAGGTACTATCAAGCTAACTATAAAAAAATGTACCAAAAATAGGTTACTATAACCTATAACCTCCTCTCCCTGTCCATGGCACGCAGATCAACCGCTGAGATTTGCTTTTATAGCTGGGGTGTAGCCCTTCCTCGCTCCAAAACTTCAGGGCCTAGCTACAGATTTCTATTTCATCACTGAGGGAGGAATACGTATGCGAAGACATTTCTGGCCAATCACAGATTTAACGTGCAGTACCTAATGTTTTACCACTAGAGACACTTTTGAGCCAGATTCTTAAAGTTTATGCTTTTGTGCGCTGACTGCTGTAATTTGTCAAGATTTGGACCAGGATCAATCAGTAATACTTATAAAACAAAATGTATAAAATAAAAACAAATGTATCAGTTCCCATCTAAAATAAGTGGTTTTAGTGCTTTTCTACCCTTTAAAGTGACCTGCTCTGAAAGGCAGAGCCATTGTTTCTGTTTTAATGTTTAACAGTTAAAACAAACTACATTATTCCTCAGCAAATATAAATTGGATCCCTTACATTAAAAAAAAATAATAATAATAATCCGTCGGTACTTTGGATACTTGGATATTGAATTTGAATATAATGCACAGTTCTGTTTCAGAGATGTAAAGAGCTCAGATTGTTAGCCTAGGTTTGATTCATGTTTGTACAAAAGCAGACATGACAATATTTGTAATATTGCAGTAATTCCATAGCCAATTGTTTCATGTGAAAATTTTGTATGAGGTGAAAAAGTAAAAACTCGTTAAACGTCTCCAGTCGTACAAAAAATTTGCACATTCATAGTTGTAAGAAAGAAAAAGTAGGCCCTTTGCCGAAACCACATCAGTGTTACTAACTGCATTAGGCTACTACTAACAGTACTTTAGGACTAAGAAAAAATATCCTTCTGATTCATATTAATTCAACCTATCAAGTGATAGTTATATCTTACGCCCTGCCTCCTGTACCATGTTCAGTGTTCATGGAACTAGGCAGAACTGCATTAAAAACACGATAAGAGACCTGCCAACCCTGGACAATTTTCTTGAGTACCACATAGGCATACAACAAATTGTGTTAACCATGACAGTATGCGGAGCTCGGAGAAAACATTCTGCAAATGGCCTGTCAATGAGAACACATAATGCACATATATTTTGTATAAAAGACTAATGTATTGGTTCAGCAAGTCCCTGAGATAGAACTTATGACTCTATATGCACCTGAATATAAAAAAAGATAATATTTTTATATTTACAGCAGCTCTTAACATAACCTGACAGTAAAAGTTTTAATGAATAAATAAAACGAACAAAATAATGAACAGGCAATCCGAAGTACAGTCAATAGCGTTGTAGTTTGTCAGTTTGACTTTGAATAACAGAATAACATTATGTTTCCCTTTGGGACTTCTCCCCTCACATTTAAAGACAAACTCTTGAGGGCATCCGATGACGAATGCGAGACACCGACACACAGAGTTCAGGCATCAGTTGCACTTGTCGTGCAGATGTAGTGGCACTTGCATTCTGCAGCTCTGCCTCATAACTGGTGGCTCTCCTGAGCAGGATGTCAATCTGTAATCCTCCATAAGGGCACCTGGGCGTAGGGGGTGGGTTGGGGAAGTTAGCATTAATAACTTTGTCAGTTATTGAAATTGACATTAACTGAACATTGGGCCTCATTCATGAAACGTGAGCAGAACTAATTTGTACGTACAGTAAATCGTTCGTAATTGCAATTTTGCCCGTATTTTGGTATTCATCAAGACTTTCGTATCTGAGATTTGTTAGTACCTCCGAACAATTTACACCTGCTCAAGCGCATGCGTACCGCGTTCGTAAATTCAGAATGCTGGTAAATGTATAGTTTTAGAATTAGAATATGAATTGTAGCCTTTTAAATACACATTGCAAACGTAATAAATTATGATTGTAAAAGGTAAACCCTTTAGATTACGCCCATTCATCAATTGTAGGCTATGAAGCTGTTTAATTAGACCCATAACGCAGGCTAATGAACGCTCCCAGTAGCCTACTATTTTTTCTAAATTGCTCAAAATTGAAATTCTACATGAACTTACATAGGCTATGCTAATTAAAACACACATTTAACCAATGAAATTTGCTTTAAAGTGGCTTACATGTCTGTAGCCAGGGTTGCAATTGTGGTCAACAGCTTAATCCAGCTAATGCCAGCGTACATCCAGTTCCCCTACAAGATGCAAAGCCAGGTGGAGGTAAAGCAGGGTTTTTATGAAATTGCCAACCTGTCCAATGTTATCGGTGCCATAGACAATTAGAGCGCGTGTGAATTAGATTATGCAACCAATTTTTCACCTCGCTCCTCCCGACTGCGGAGCTTTTCCACCCTAGCTCCCCAGTGGTGAAACGAACTTCCCATTCCCCTACGCTCAATACCAACCCTGCCTGCTTTCCGTCGTGGCCTGAAAACACACCTTTTCAGGCTCCACCTGGACTAATACTTATCTAGGACCTCATGGTATGTCTTCTTGTTGAAATGTGTACTCAAGTTTATACTATTTAGAATAGAATTGTAGTAGATTGATCTACTGATTTACCCAGTTCACTGTGAACTGCATTGTGTTCGTTACTAGGGATAGCTGATACTGTATGGGAAGAATATGCTTTCTTATCTGTTCTGTAGTTACTTCGATGACCTTTCTATATGCACTTACTGTACGTCGCTTTGGATAAAAGCGTCTGCTAAATGACTGTAATGTAATGTAATGTAATATATTTTATTCAGATTTAGCATATTTTTTGAGGATTTTTCGGCAATAAGAAATAAGGGGCCCTATCTTATTACATGCATCAAAAATGCGAGAGCAGACGATGTTTTTTTTTTATATTACAATATTACAGAATATAATATGGAATATTATTACAAAATATAATATTCAACCTGGGAAAAAAAGGTAATCACGGGTCCATACGGGCAAATCAGTTTCACATGTGCTTACCCGAGACCCGCAGCTATTATATCAGTTCTGACCCGGACCCGTGAGACAAGCCAGAAATTTGGACCCATGCCCGCTCGGGTCGAGTCTCGGGTATTCGGGTTCGGGTGGACCCGTGAAGACCTCTAGTGTGGTTACAGTAATTGTGCAGGGATGGGGTGGCCTGGGGCCCAATGTGAGATGTTTTCATGGGGCCCAAAATCCGATCTGATCTGATCCTAGCGGGGTACTGGGTTTCGTTTTTTGTCACCAAACTGAAACCCTTTCAAATTTTGCATTACTGTGAAAAAACGTACCAAAACGTCCAGAGAACAGCTCTCTAGAAGATGTACTTTCAGCTCAAACCAGCCTAATTTGGTCAAGCTGGTTTAAGCTGTGCTTTTGACACTTTTTTAGTCAGCTAGTCCCCCAGTTTGGCCACTTTCTACCAGCTTAACCAGCTTTGACGAGCTACAGACATTACATTACATTACATTACAGGCATTCAGCAGACACTCTTATCCAGAGCAACTTACACAGCATTTACATAGTATGCATAGTATTGCAATTACGAACAAGTACCTTGCTCAATGGTACAACAGCAGTGTCCTACCTGGGAATCAAACCTGCAACCTTTCGGTTACAAGCCCAGTTCCTTTACCATTATATTACACTGCCACCCTACGACCAGTTTAGAATCCCAGCTGGCCTCAGCTGGAATTTTCAGCAAGGGCGTATTCCTATTTAACACTGACATTTAAATAAATAACACTGGGAAAAGACTACATATAGCATCATAAGCTTAATGTCATGTTCCGTGTTCCTGTTCTGGTCTTTTGATTGTCTGGCATTCCACCCCATGTTTTCCCTTTCTCCCTCCACTTGCGTTTTCACTCCCCGCACCTGCATTGTGTTTTCCTCTCGTTTTCTCGTTAGTTTTCCCCCCACGTGTTTCTCGTTCGGTCGTCGTCAGTTTAGTCTGCCCCATTTCTTTGTGGGGCCAGACTGTCTTGTCTCTTGCTTGTGAGTTTGTTGTGTCGTGCACTGTGGTTTTTCGTGAGTTTGTTTTGCACCCGTCAGCTTTGTTTCGTCCTTCCCTCCGTTTGGCTTCCTGCCTTTTTCCGTCCATTTGCCCTGGTGTTCGTTTGGACCGTTCCCCCAGTTACCCCAGTCTTGGCTGTCTTCTACCCCCTGGCGGCTCCAGCTCAGGCTTGTCCTACCCAGCCCTCCTGTTCCTGCCCTGGCCTCCTATACCTGTCCAGCCCTCCTGTTACTGACTGCCCAGCCCTCCTGTTACTGCCCAGCCCTCCTGTACCTACCCAGGCTCCCCTGTTCCTACCCCGGCTCCCCTGTTCCTACCCAGGCCCCCGTGCCTGTCCCCGACTGCGGCCCCCCGCACCTGTTCCTGTCCGAGGTGTCCTGCGCCTTGGGATGAAGGGATATTATCAAAGAGCGTTGATGGCAAAGTGACAATCATCCATGCTCCAGGTGTGTATTGGCTCTGCTCCACATGTTTTATCAGCTGAGACAATAATTCATACCAGACTATTTTGATATCAAAATATACGCAACATGGTATGCAAAATGCATACAGGTTAGCATGGGTCTGCAATAACAATCTGCAATCTGTCCAAAAGCTTTAGGACTATAATAATATCAAACTCCTGGACCACTTTACCATGAATATCCTTCCACAACATTTGGTCTGTACTCCTGTAGGTAACAGTACAGCTACATACTGACAAAGTTCTAGGTAATACTAGTAAGCTCGACTTTGTCAACAAGAAGACACAGGGGAAGACACCCTGCTACTGGCTATCACAATCTGGCAAAGTGAACAGTTCCATCGCATAGCTTGCCAACCAAACCTAATTAATCTAATGGAAATTTGTATTAAACAAGAATACTAAAGCACAAAAAACAATAGCGCTAATTTTGTTTCAAACTCAGATGGAGAAAAGGCATCGCACCATGTCAAAAACAACAATTATAAACGTCCCCACTCAGCTGTATAGAACAGGAATTGTGGTATTTAGGGTATCTGATTGTTTGATGATGAATGATTCCCCCTCCATATGGAATTGCCAATTGTGTCTCAAAATGGCGAAGGAGACAAATTTGATTTAGATCGTAAAAGACAATACACCTCAGAATGCCCCAAATGATTTTTCAATAAAGTTATTACATTTCAATAAAGTTATTTCAATCAAGCGCAGGGAACATAACTGAAAGCCAAAAGAAAACCACAAGAGTAAGCAGTTATGAAATAAGCACAACCCAAAAAAACAGGCATAATAAAAAAGACCTGATTGTCACTGTTATATTTGTCTTTGTACATCACTCATGAAAAGCTATTTAGGGCTGATAATGCATTTAATTGTAGTTAAACCGCAGTCAAAAACATTCTAGCACAAATGGTTTTCCCATCAAAGAATGCATCCTATGATCAATAAAGGAACTCCCTGATTAGTGGTTCTACAGATCAAACAAGGAACATCTCACTAGAACCGCCATGACTGTCTCACAGTTCAAGGATAGAAGACTCTTGATTAGATTATAAGTGCAGTAATTTGGAAACTCCTTGAATAAACAGCACGGTTGAAGAAAAATAGACCTTCCACTTCCAAAATGCTCTCAAATTAATCAGTTCAAGAGTGTATAATGATAAAATAATCATCTGTGTTCTCAAGGACATAGTATGTAGCTTTATTAGATAAATACTAACTTGCCTACTTCTGAGTTTTTTGTGTAACCACAATAGTTGGACAACTGAGTGAGTTAATTTAGCCAATCATAATAATACTGCAAAAATGAAAGGGACATTTCTATTAAAAATGAAAGAAACATTTCTATTAAAAATGAAAGAAACATTTCTATTAAAAATGAAAGAAACATTTCTATTAAAAATGAACAATACTTAAAAATAATTATAACACTATGGCTGAGAGCATTTATTTGTGAGGTTGACAAATTACACCTCGATAATGCACTTCACATATTTCTAGAAGGTTTAACCACTATTTTCACAATGTAAGGCACACACATTGCCTTTGTACGATTGCTGCTTCATCTTAGGAAAAACAAACCATTTGGAGCCATATTCTCTGTTGGAGGGAAATACAAGAGAAATCGACTGGGAATCGTTTAAGATAATAGTGTCACTCAAACTGCATGGATACAGCAAGCTCCAGCGATGAGTCCAAGGCTGTTATTAAAGTGCATCAGACAGAGCTGAGTGTCTGTACAGTTTTGCTACTGACGGGGCTTCCCTTTAATGTGCAATGGCTCAGACCCTGGACAGGGTTTGGCACAGTTCCAAAAACCTCCCAAGCACGAAGACCAATACTGAGCCACTGTTGTTCCCACGGACACTCCCCTTCGCCTTCTGTCTTTTATCGCTGTCTCTCGCTGTTAATTTGGAGTCTCTGTGCTGTTGATATCCTTACAAGCTGATCCCAGACTAAATCACACAACAGGACAAAGCCTCATGGAGTCTTATCTTTTCTCTGTGGAATAACAGACAGTGAACAGTGAATTTGAAATTACCGGATTTGAACAGAAGGTAAAGTAAAGTATTCCTGCCACAAGGTCTCACTCTTTTACTCACTTTTTAATCAATAAAAATCGAATGGTCTGACAATTGACAAATCTGATTTATTATTTTGGTTTCTATGGTCTTGACCGGGGGTGTCAAACTCCAGTCCTGGAGGGCCTCATTGTCTGCTGGTTTTCGGTGTGCTTCAGCACGAGTGATTCATTTGATTGGCTAGAGTCCACACACGTTGTTTTCAAGGCCTTACTTGTCTGCTGATTGAAATTAAACCACAAATGCCTACAGACACTGTGGCCCTGCAGGACTGGAGTTTGACACCCCTGGTCTTGACAGTTGCCTAATAATATTGTTTGCAAGTTTTGCAACATAATGCTTCGTGAAAGAGTCTGTGGTGTAAGAATGCTTGCTTATTTATATATGATGTTAGTTCTAAATAAGTTATATCCAATATCATTAGGGGGCCAGCAAACCACATACAATGGAATAAGTGTGAATATTTAGTCATCTGGCCACAAAGCAAATCCAAGAGAGGTTGAATCGTTTATGTCCCAAAAAAAACCTGTGGAAATCAATCTGTATCGCAGCTCAGACATAGTAGGAGTAGGAGTATACTGGGAACAGGAGTCTAATCCAATGTATGACATCGATTAACTGTGGGAAATCCCATATGTTGGATCATTATTATAGAGTATTCAATTTAAGATTTGCTTTTAAAAGCAAGTAATTCACTCAACTGATTTAGACATCATACAGTTTCTCAGCTTTGGTTTTACTGGAAAATTGTCAATTATCTTGGCAGTAAAATCTGAGTGTATCAGTACAACATAGCTAACTGTGATTCACCTATGCATCTAAAACTGCATGCAGGGCCTGAGACAGTTCAGGGGGTTGTTTGAGAGGTCCTAGCTTGACTTCTAAGGACTTGGTTGGCATTGTTCGATTTGGAGAAGAGCCAATGCTCTTCTAAATGGATAGCAGAGGCGGAGTACTGATCATATATTGATCCATTCCAAATTGGGGAGGAAGGGGAATAATAAATTAAATATAACAATGTATGTAATATTTTAGGTTTCCAACTGAAACCATGACACGTTTCAGTCAGAGACAAAATAACCTTAGGATTTGACATGTTACTTACCGAGACGTTTCAATTGAGGTCTGTAGAGATCTCTTCCTTAATTAGCTGAAGTGCATTCTTAATTATTTGAACTAGCATGGGACATAGAATGTGTGCCATAATGTGTCAAGGGCTTTTCCACATAGTCTGAATTACTGTATTCTGCTTTAAGTTTTGCTCACCACAGCCTTCAGGTTAAAAGTCAGACTTGGCAAGAGAAAATACTATCTGTGGTTCTGGGACATAAAACCCCACCGGTGATGCACTTTTAGAAAATGCTCATGTGAAACAAGTGTTGGATGAGAAAGAGGATATTCTGTCATATTCATAGATGGGTACACATGATCCAATCATAATTCCTGAGGCTCATGATACAGATGTAGTCCTCCACAATATCACAACCAAAAATCTAAGCTAATCAGAGTCTGTTCTACATTAGTAAAGGGTGGTAGCTAGGTTACAAATATATACATAGAATTAAATTTTTATTACAGTTATACATATAAATTACTTGGATGTTAACACTTAAACCATCTTAAGTAGTTTTAAAACTAGATTATTATTTATTTTTTAGCAAATCATTAAATGTGGTTTTCTTCTTTTTTATGTATACTACACAATACCTGCCTGCTAGTGAATGTTTTATGATAAAGCAGAAAATCTGTGTAAGAGGAGAACATTCTAGGATTTGACCCTTAGGGGGGCTCTGCCCCCAATGAGAATGTGAGATGTGCACGTGCAAAGTGCAAAGTGCAAACCGGAAATTTGAATGAATTCATTCATCCATTTCCCAAAACAATGCAGTAGCACAGTCCGAGAAACTGTGCTCAGACTACATCCAGGCTGCCTGTTCACTCTCTCACCTGGCTGTTTCTGGCCCATGACATTTCCTTAGAGTATGCATGGAAAATCACTTCAAATAAACATTTGAGAGACTGAAATTAATTCGCTGACATCCCTACTGTAGATGTAATGTCAGTGACACACATAAACCACTGTTTGTAAGGAGGAATTAAATCGAATGCAGTCATATAAGCTAGCCTACACATCTGTCTTGTCAAAACAATGCAAAATTAGTCGGCTAACGCAAACGCTGACTCGCCAGCTACATATATAGTGAACATATTGAGATTTAGCAAAGAAAGGCGGGGGTCTGAGGATCGTCCCCCTGAAAAAATTGAGTTTCAGGGACTTTTTTTCCTGCATCCTGGTGATTTTTTAAAGTATGAAAATAACAAAAATAATAAGCACACAGAAACTCTTTGTTAAATACTTTTCTGAACAGACAGTTAACCCCTTAACTAGCTGAAGTGGTTTCTTTTAGTTGCATTCATTGTGCATCTTTTTCACAGTGATATCTGGTAACACTAAATGCCGTTTGAAAGTGTTATAGCAACAACAGTTTCTTACTTTTTAACATGACAAAACAGGCTCTATCAAAACAATGATTCAGTAGCTACATTCTGTGTATCCTGGAAATCCGCATAGGACACAAATAATTGAAGTCGGTAACCTCATCCTGGCAAAAAATAGATTTTTTAAGCGAGAAAAACCTTCCACTTCCAATGTGTCTGTTACTTTATTTCAGTCATACTTACAGTAATTCTGACAGTTGGAAATCAAACTCCTAAGGATTAGCCAAGGATTATGCCTGTATTCAGAGGCTCAAGTACAGTAACCATGTTATATTCGGGCTTGTGTTAGGTTATGTTTTTTAGGAGAGAAAAGTTCTCATGAACTTTTGTTGTTCAGTTTTTAATAAATAATGACCTAAAATGAGCTAACCAGACACATTTCTGATACTTCTCATTCAGCTTCTAGATAATGTTAGCTAACATTAACGTTGCGTTACCCCGCGCACATAACTTTGAATTCTGGGGGAAAAAAACAAAAGACGGGGAAGGGCAGGACCAGGATATTAAAGATGATGGGAGAGTGTCCCGTTTGACAGCCAACAGCGGCAGTAAGAACCAATCTACCAGCCCTCACGCTTTGGAGAAGAGATCACAAAATCTGAGGGGCTTAAATTTATCTTTTGAAAATAATGGCTAAACATTTTCAGGGGTACTGAAATGAAAGACAGAGGGGCTGAAGCCCTCTAAGTAGGGTCTATAATCGCCCCTGGTAAGAAGTTAAGAAGTTGAATTACCTATTAATAGCTCTGCAGTTCCATTATTATACCGTATCAAACAGTTGCTTTCACTAGACACTGTTCAGTTTCATAATTGTCATATTAACCTAGGTGAATGTCCGAGATACAAACAGCAGAGTCACAGGCTGACCTGTCAGCTGAATACGGAATGCCACCAGGAGTAGCATAAGCCTTATCAATATTGAGCTCCGTATTATCTCTGTTGCCAAAAAGTAATTTAAACAAGAGTTAATATTAACATTGGAGAAAAGGGCATGTCTCAGCACTATTACTAAAGAGAAGTGGGGGAATCAACCATGTTTGATACAAAGTAGGATCAGAACAAGATGCTACAGATCACTGCAAAGGAGGTGTATCATTTGGCAAACCAATGTAGGAAAAAACAGATGTCCTGATGAGATTCAGATTACCATACTCTTTTATATAAACTAAATTAGCCAAACTGTGATTATGAACAGCATGTCTGCAATGAAATCAAAATATATATGTTGATCACAAGAAAAAAAAAAAAGCCTGGATTCAAGTTGGTGTATGTTGACAACACATTCAATGTAACAGCCATTTCAGAGCACCGGACGAACTTCATTATCAACGCGTTCATATCTCTGCATTTATTTCACATTCAAAATAAATTTTTATGCAGAACAGTTCAGTTGCAAGTCATAATAATATTCTATCAAAAATTATTTTCTGCGGCTACAGTCGAACAGTGATTATGTTTGCAATGCCATCATTTCCCACCGTTATGAGTTATTATTTTTTATTTGGTTGAATGTAAGTGACAACTGAGTCTGAAATTGCCATTTAAAAATGTTATTAGTTATTGCAATTGGTTAATAAATTGTTATGCTTAAATCATATAACTATACACTGTAAAGGAAGTTAAGTTTATTCATATTGTTTGAGGAAATCTTTAACTATTTTAGTATGGTAACATAATGGTATGCACAAAATGATCTTTAACTTAACCCTCCAATTACGTTGACATTTTCTCACTTTTTATATTTGGGGTCAAATTGACTCCAACTGTTTTAAACAGTTTAAAACTTGTATAGTAAAGTACCCAGAATCACTCACAATCACTCAGTTAAAAAAATAAAATAATAAATTGTATATATTTTTCTGTGTTATACAGTTACCTGTGGTCAAAATGAATCCCACACAACACCTCTGTATACAACTTTGGTACAGGACTTTGTTTGCATTGTTTACTATTTAATCCCAGCAAATTAAAATTCATGCAAGATCAAAAAAATAAGGTTAACTGGTTGTTAAGAGTCATCACACACTGAATGGAGTTGAACATAATAGGAGGCTTAAGTTAAACTTAAGTTTTTTTTAAATACTTTATGTTAATTGGGTTATAATGACTCAGTGATCCATTTTTGAGAATACTCAATTAATTTATTTCAAAGTGTATGCATGAACAGCACTGCTCCAGAGTTTACGCATATAAACAGTTTCTGGTACACGTACTGTGAAATATAAGAAATATATGCACCACTCGTCAAAAATCAAACCTTGACCAAAAAAACCACTGCTTGTAATTCTAACCTCCAAAATTGAAAACGGTATATCAAAATCATTGTTGATATAATTTGACATTTAGTATCTTACCTTCCCCAATTGTGATAGAATTTCCAGGCGCATATTTTTTTTACCCTTTTAAAAATATTTGTTGGCAGAAGGTAGAGTACAAAAGGCTAAGAAGGTCAAACAAGTCCCAGCTAGAAAGAATGAATAATGAGATGAATAATCGGAGTGCTAGTACCTCCTGGATCTTCACAGGGTTGTGATCCAGACAGTCAGAAAAGACTCAGTGCCTGTCTGCAAAAAGCAAATAACTTTTAAACAAAGAATACTTTATTTTTCAGCTGCCAAATCTCACAAGCCGCAACTTGAAAGAAAAACAATTTGCCTCGCTTACACGTATTAAATTTTTACAGCCATAATTGGCTGTTACGTCACATTGAAAGTGCAACTCAAAATTCAGCATGGTGGAGTATAGCTATGGAAATTCTGTGGTATCCATCTTATCCTTATAAGCCTCACTTTGCAAAAACTAAAATAAAATTGTGCTTTACAAACTAAAAATATTAATTTAAGACTGACTCCCATACACCAATTAGTTTTAAATTACATTTTTAAGCATTCAACTAATTTTTCATTTCATCTGACTACCTTCATTGTAGTGTGCCTAAAGGAGTCTAATCAAAGGAACAATGGTTCACACAGAATAAAGGCAGGCAGCTTTGAAATTGCCTTTGTATTCAATCACTGACGTTTGGTGCAATGAGTGTTTTATGCATAATTGCACTGGAGAACACCAGTCGTCACATTAAGAGAACTGACCTCTAATTGTCTCCTTTTTATGTGTGTGGAGTGGTGGAAAAGAAAATTCTAGACTCATGCTATTGGCTTAGTGTTGAGTGCTCTGCTCTTAACACCTTTTCTCTACATACTACCGGTGGGGCTCATGCCCTGCACCTCGAGAGTTACTGTCACCCGGACTCCCGGGTGCCTATCATCAAATACAGTACTTTGCATAACATTCTGAACAAAATGAGAAAGAATAGCCCCTTAAAAATAATGTTTTGATCAAAGGATAATTTTACTCAACTATACCGCCAAACATAGAATGTCTCCCATATATTTCCAATAACTAATGCTTTAGAATGTGTGTGAATTGTGACTTTTAACCACGGGAAAAAAAATCGATATCCTCTGCAAAACACAGGACTCAACCAATTTCTCTAACCTCAGAAAACATTTAAAAAATAAAATAACAGGTAGTAATCAACGGTTAATTCTGACAGGAACAAACTGGCCACAGCCTGCTGAATGTGTACGGAGATTAACCTTCACTTAGCATATCAGTATTACGCTATAAAGCTGGTCCAATAGGCAATTCAGACTGCTTTCCATCTTCATGACCTAAGAAATGATCGAGTATTGTCACCTTCCTGCAAGCAATGTGAAGAGACACATCAGGCATATTGCCATATCATTTTCTCCGTCACGTACAGCAATGCCTGCCCTTATTTCAACCTAAAAAAGCAAGCAAACTCAGATCAAACAGCAGTGTAGATTACTCACTCATGTGACATAAATAACAGTACACATTTCCTGTTGATGTTTTACAAACATGTATTATTTATATGTCCGTTATTCTCAGGTAAGTATTGTGAGCCCCTAGTGGCATTCCTGTCACTACACATGTCCAGTGTCCTATAATGTCACTGTTCATTCAGCTACCTAGGACCTCTCTGATGACTGTACATGTATTATTGTCACCACCCTTTTCGTTGCTGTAGTACTGTATAAGCCATACTATATCCTGTACTTTGCTGTACTCTCCCGGGAGCTGTATGCAGTGGATTCAGAAATGTGTTCACCACAAGTATTTAGTTAACGGCTGTACTTAATTGCTGGACAACTGCCGTGTTGATGCATGCTTCTGCGGAGACTGAGTTAATTGTGTTCATTTATCTGGGAACTGACACGCTACGGCTTCCCTGTGTATTGTAGAATCAACCAATCCTAATGAGGAATGAGCGTATAAGTAATGCAATAAGCGTGATCATTTGTTCACTGAAAGTGATCTAGTTTAAAATAAGAGTGTATGAAAACCTGCTATTACAATCATTGGGCAAGCTGAGGTGATGCACTTTCAAAGCTACTGTCACAAGGTTATAGGTAGAGCAGTTCCGTATCAATACTATGTAACGCAGCTCATGTGGTTAATAACTAGCATTGTCATAAAATAGCAATTCAATAAAAACTATTTTTACCCACAAAACAAACTTGTCATTAAAATACTGCCTGTATTGGACAGTTAAACACAAAACCAGTTGAAAGGCAACTCATTTCCCATGCTTTACCTTGTCAGGCATTTTTTAAATCTACAAAATATAAATACACCTATATGCTCACAGCTAAAGAATGAATTTGTCCAGCCCGACCCCTGCAAAGGAGAGTCCAATTACATTTATAAATGGGAAATTAGGAATTGTAATGTTCATCTGACCTGAAATGCAAGTATTCAATGCAAGTAAAAAAATTTTAGAGCAGGGTACAGAGCTAAGACGAGCAAACATAAAATGGTGTCTGTGGTTACATTTTAAATCTACTGTACGCCTTAACAATCTGCTGCCATGAGTATCAATACCCTGAGGCATATAAGATCATATCTCTGTTCACTGGGTTATTGTATATGTATATTGCATACTGCTGATTGGACTTTTTCAATGCTAAACTCAGCATTAAATTTAATAGAGGGTTTGTGTTCAATAAAGTATGTTTATGCTGAGCAATTCTAAATATAACCAACATGTCATCAAAGTTCATTATTAAATCTTAAGTCTTTTTATCAACACTTGTTTTTTTTAAGAAAGTGGTTACTGGGACAAACAAAGACACATTCAAGATACTTTTCCATAAGCAGATTAGCATAGTAAAATGGGAGAGACTGCTTTTTCCTTGTACCCGTAAAAACAGTAACATAAATGTAAAAGTCTCTTTTGTGTCTCTCTGTTATGTCTCTAACCGAATAAAGTGTAAAAGTGTGGTTTCACACTTGAAAAGCATCAAAAAACGATGAGAAATTATTTAACGACTTGCTGGCTTGACAGGCCCAAAACAAATTATTCAGCGGACAGTCTCTGGCCAAGAAAGGCCAAAAAGCACTGAGAAGCGTCCAGGCCAAGGCCAGTGTTAAGCTCTGCTAAAGGGCACAATGAGTTTTGAAAGCCTCCAGAAAAACCTGAAAGATCATAGAAGTGACCTTCCAGGCCCTCCAGGCAACAACATGGCAATGATAAAACTAGTAAAAACTGGCTTGGTGCAATGTGCCTCTCAATGTGCCATTCACACTCGCCTTTTCCTGCTGCTGCTGTTGTTTATTTTATCTCGCTTCTTTTACAACATGTAAACTTTCCATCCTTTTATTGACTTCAGTACCAAATGTGAGATCACCTTTCTTCGTATTTCACCTTGAATGATCTATTGTGTACCTGTAACATATGCATCACCAAGATAAATGCATTCAAAAACCAATTAACTCATTTGATATTTCCTCAAGGACTGTTAAACAGGAATGTGGTGTAACCCATTCCACACCTTCCATTAATACTTTTCCATTTTTGCCATTGCTGCTTTAAAAAAAATTAAATTTAAAGTTTAAAGATTCTCACAACCAGGAAAAAACAAGAAAAATTATTGAGGAGGGAAATCCTTCAAATTTGTTATTGGAATTCAGTTTTGGGATCTGTAGAAAGATCTGACAATTTATTAAAACCAATGAAAATGGCCAGACTGCATTTTGGAATAATTTTTTTCAAATATTAAATATTTTTATTTACATCCAACAAAAAATGAGCGCTTTTCAGATCAGTGGGCCAGTTAAATGACTGGGCCAGTCTATCATATCAGTATAATGAATTTGAATCACAATTTCCTTCTGCTCACCTGCAACCAATGAATATATTTACTATAAATCACAATAAAATGAATTAAATTAAATGGAATGCAGAAAATCCTGTTCATTCTTTTTGATGCGTTGTAGTTTTGCATATAAATGCTGAAATCCTCCACATCTAAGAAAAGGTCCATTACTGATGCAATTCCTAACAGCTGTAACGGATTTCACTTCACGTTTAAACATAACAGCTTGTTTACTAAAAACGTGAATTATTTGTATCTGTTCATTTCTCTGAATGAGAGCAAGTTAAACTGAGAAATAAGGATGTTCAAATTCACACTATCCATATAAATTTAGTATAGTTTGGATGCTCAGAACCGCAAAGACAGTTTGCAAACGCTGGTGTAAAGGCTAGCACAGATCAAAGGTGCATCTAAAATAATTCCAATATTTTAATAGTGCTAATGCTACCTGTGCAAGGTATAGGTGGATTGTTCTTCTTAAGTAATGAGTTCAAAGTGTGACTCTGGACTGGATAATTGGAATGTTATCCACATTCCCATTGTATCCTTATTTTCCTGTTTTTGCTGGTGCAAGATCTGCCCTCTGCCACTCTCAATTCGGAATGTCCACTATGTTCTTACAGTAATACATTACCTTTGAAGTCTTTCTTCTAATGAATATTCATAATGACAGACAAAGGTTGATCATTGATGTTTTGTTGTAAAATTATGCTTCAAATAATTGATGCTGTTACACAGGGACAGGCCTGCTAATTTATTAACAATAAATACATCAATAATAAAAGCTCTGTAAATTTATTGGGGTTGCTTTTGAATTTAATAAGTTTGTTAAAATGTTATTTCTCATGACAGCCACGTGTGGTTATTCTCTGAGAGAGTCTTTAGATATTTTAGAATATCATAAGACCTGTCTGAAAAATTCAAAAGAATTTCATGTCAAGCAGAAGGTCAAGCAGAAGGTCAACCACGCATCACTCAAAGCTAATGATTAAAAATGAATGTCTTGAAGTGGTGAGTGAAAGTTACCATGTCTTTAATTGGCCAACACTGTGCACTTGAAATCATCGTTTCAAATGGTCCTGCCAATAATATTCTGTACAAGCCAAGATGGTGGTTATGATCAGTGAGTTATGAAGAGATCTGGCATGACTGGCCAGCATTAAGTCAAGTATAAATCTGAATCACAATCCAGCTGAACAATATGTTTGGCTTATGTGGCCTTAAGGTTCAAATAAATGGCACTTTTGAGTGACGCTATGCCTGCCATCCGTTTGTAACCAACAGTTAAAATGGAGATGGTATATTTCTTGCATCAGTACAAGCATGCAGCACATAACAGAAAACTGTTCAATGGAAGTGGAAAGCATTCTATAGTGTCTTGTTGAAGTATGATACTTAGAATATTCATTTTTACAGACCTCTTGACCCTTGGATATCATTTGTGAACACTTGCTTAATTTACAGTCGGCGCATATCGCAGAAACCTATTAAAAGAGTCAAGAGTGTGTCAAGAGAATATAATTGTTTACTCTTGAGTCATTGTATGAAATCATCTCAGAGATTGACTGGAACATGGGTGACCCTCTCTGAAGGTTTATTACACTGATGGTCTATTGTTCACCCTACCCTGTTTATACACTTCTTTGTTTCGCCAGCAGTACATTTATTGTACTGAAAGTCTAATTTCAGAAGTATGATAAATCTGTTTAATGATGATATAACCAGTGTTCAGGAATGTTTATATGAATCCATATTGTGCCTAGTTTTAAAATGAACATATTGTGGCTAGTTTGTCCGATTAAAAAATTTGATGTGAGTGATTTATTTATATATAGTTTCTAAGGTAGCATTTGTGTGTACAGGCCAGCTCAGCATTTTCTGTTTCCCTCTCTATAATCACTGCAAATTAAGAAGTCTGCTATTACTGGAACACCTTTGTGTTCATGCACAGATCAGCTTATTCACTGTGCATTGACCAGATCATTAAAACACTACTGCGCCCTGCATTTGGGCCAAACCATATCCCAAAGAGCGATCCTGTCCTTATTCAACCCACTCACTGCAAACAGGAAATGTCAGTCCTAATCCTCAAGCCATCAGTGCAGGCCCTGTAACTGCAGTAATTAGTGGTAAGCAGTCAAAGGAAGTATACAATTAAGGGCCAGCTGAAGAGCTTGTTGGCACAATGGTTTAAGTCTCTAAACAGGAGGTTTATAATCTTGTGCAAAATGTGAATATGTCGATCCAGGTTTTTGCCCATGGCCAACACTGAAACACCTGGGGTTTATTCAATAAGCAGAACACTCTGCAATGTTAGTCGATCTGTTGAGTAGGCTGATCACTCTGAACGGTTTTCTACACGGAGCACTCTTTGGAAGACGTCTCAAGGTCACGAAATGGGAGTGGGGAATTTGGCTTGGTTGCTAGGTTTTGTGGTGTGGTTGCGTATTGCATTGAAAGCATGGCTTGCCTGCTTTTTGGTGCACTTGAATGTGCCTCTGATTCAGCTCAAGGTCTTGATTGAAGACCATGGTGAGTTCATTATTTGAATCAGATGTCACGTTGCTGGGCTAGAACTGTTTGCAGTGACTGTCTGCCTTCTCAGGTAAGACTGGATACTCCTGTGATAAGTTCATTATTCATTCATTCATTTTAAAGTATGAAAATGTCTTGAGTGCGAAACAAGTTACTTCAGACAATCCTGTAGCACAGGGATGGGCAACTCTAGGCCTCGCGGACCGGTGTGTATGCAGGTGTTTATTGCCACCAGTTACCCTAGCTAAATCAGTTAATTAGTTGTATACACCATGACCGATTCACTCGTAAATTACACCACAATAAAACGCTACAATACATGTATACTAACACAAGAACGTTCATCAGCTGCTTTTCATATTGTGGAATGTTGATCAAATATCACATCATGTAAATGATTGGGTTAATTAAATAATTGGTAACTGGTGGCAGCAAAAACCTGCATACACACCGGCCCGCAAGGCCTGGAGTTGCCCATCCCTGCCGTAGCAGAACTACAAGTCAAAAAAATGAAACAACCACGGCCCTAGTCATAACATAAATCATATTCTGATTGATCCTGCTCTGAATGAAAATTCTCTGCATTTTTTATGTGGATAAACATGCAGTCGTCGCATGGATACTGACTCTAAATAATTATTACTTATGCGATTTATGTGTGCAGGGCACAGCGTTTTGTCTGTGCTATAACTGGGTACTCATAGGGAAGAGAACATTTGACTTTGAAGATCAAGCATCTCCATTTCTCCATTATTCAGGCCAGAGCCATACAGATACCAAAGAGAACTTTCCGGTGATACAAACAATAATGGCCTCTGTGTGGACAACAACAGCATTCCCAAAGTGCTGGCACTAAAATCAAAAAAAGCAACTGTTGGGAATTGTATCTTCTTTAAAACAATGGTGTGATGATGAAATGTGCCATGTGATGATGAGTGTGTTACAATTCTGGGATGTTGTAGTGTTGGGAGAGCCCTGCAGTACACTATGTAACAGTAGGAGTGCAATACAAAATGCCCACAAAGCCCTATTCTGTCTGTGAGAAAGACATACAGGAATGTTTCAGGTACAGTCAGCCACAGGTGCTCTTGTAGTAGGGGAATCACAGTAGACCAAAATAAGGAAATACTTAGCCACCAAAGTTTGCAAAAAGATATAAGGTGCAACTTTTTAAATAAAGGTTTTAAGCAGTTGTAATACTAGTGTGTGCCTAGATGAGGATATTTTCAAAATCACTTAATACATTTATAAATATAAAATGTATGAGTATAAAATAGAGCATTTTCTTTGACTGTGAGGGCCAAAAGCAATGGACTTATCATTAAAAACAGAAAGGAAACGACAGTAATGGTTCTACCAGAGCATATTAATTCATTTGAAACTAATGATCTCATGTTAGTGAGCGAAGGGCAATCTCTTCCTTTCCCTCCACACATTTTTATACAAGCACTGACGTAACGGAGGAGTCAGTGGGTCGCATCTCACAGAGGAATGCCCCCATGGTTGGTTTAAATGATATGTTGGTTCTAAATTAAATAATTAAAAACGCAAAGCTTCTGCTGCTCATGCTATTGTTATTTCATGCTTAAAATCCAATCAATACGGATGCTAAAACTAACCTAACTGGTATTTGCTAACAACGTTTTTTTGAAGGTATTCGTAATATGAAACAATGATTTGTGCAGTACTGAGTTTCTTTTATTTTCTATTAAGTTTTACTTGCCTTGAAGACAAAAATTACAGATGCAATACTTAAGCAATACTTAGTCATTAGTTTTCTGTAGTAAGCCAGGTAAAAATAACAAACCGTAAAAGTGACAAAACACTTAAACAGCCAGTCCTATCGACATGTAAATATTTGGAGCCAAGAAAAAGTTACATCGGACTCCACCGACAAACACTGTCAGCATAAACGATAGAATGACATTAGTTAGCCACTCGCTAGTCTTAGCCAAGTCCCATTGCTTTTATCTCTTATCTGAAGAAGCACAAACAATAGCCTACTAAAACAATACTGTTAGCTCACACTGTCCAATGAATGGAGGCATTAACTGTCCACTTTTTGGACAGTAGAAGAATATGGTTTCTGTATTACGTTATATTGCAACTTGTCATCACAGATCTCCATCTGTAAGACCATACCAATCACAAACAAGTTTGAACGTGCAAAAGTTTTGTTTGCGACTCCAACATTGCGGTAAGTCTACACTGGAGGACCAACTAGTGCCAATATAGTACAAATTGTCACGTATTAACGCAACTATTTGAATTTAGAAATTTAGGTGCATGGTAGATTTGATCTTCAGGAACTCGATCTGGTAACTCCATTTTGACCGGAGAGTGATTTTGCCTCTTTTATGAAATAGTCCAGTGCGAGACGTGTAACTGAAGCCTGCGCTGGGTCATAAATAGAGCCAAAAATGGAACAAAACCAAGATAACCCATAACTTTTGCAGTCAAGGCACAATTGTCAAACGGGTACTGGCAAATTAGGGTATGTCCAACTCAATTTCAGTCATTGTGTGACTCCAGTTATTAGCGCAACGGTGCGGTGAAGTTGTAAAAGAGGCTGGTTCAATAAGACAACTGTGGGTGTGGTGAGGGGTTAGTTTTATTATTGCTCATCAGCTAGGACCATTTATTTCCCTTTAAGAAACAGTGCATGAGCACCACAGCCAACTTCTAATTTCAAAATGTCCGAACAGCGAGCACGTGAGAGGCTCCATTTATACAAACCATTACTTCACAGATATCAAAAGAGAGACTGCCATTTTTCTATTTATTTTCCCGCTCAAACTAAATATGTTTTTCAATTATATGTGCGTGCTAAAAACTATAATAAATGGTCCCCATGAACAATTGTGCAGGGTGAATATTCCCAGACTGGCTAGAAGCAGGAGGCAGCTGGCAGAGATAGCCTCCAGTCGGCCTTTGTTACCAGGCATCGCGCTTGCGAACCAGAGGAAGGGAAAGAAGAGGGCAGGTTTAGTTTGAATTTACCATAGCTTTTTGTTTTTTTTGCTGTCAATTTTTGTTTAACCCTTGTGTTCTGTTTGCTTATTAGCACCTGTAAAACTGTTAGCCTGTGTCAAATATACCCAGGACATTATTGGGATTTTAAAGCAATACATAAATAGGATTTATGGAAAATACTCAATATACGTTTGTATATTATCTATGTCAATTCCAAACTATATCAACAAGATATATGGTTAATGGTTGCCCTGTACCTTTGCTAGATAACACTTAACAATGAAAGTGTCATTCGTCTTTTGTATTGATGTGATTTATATTAAAAATCCACTATAAACGAAGGCATGAGGGGCATAAATCATGTTTATCTTTGATAAATTAAAATGAAACAAGGTTTTCAGGCAGTAGATTATTATGTTCTGTTTTGGACTGACATTCTCAATTATTTTTCATATTTATCTTATTATAATCAAAGAAAACATATAGGCAAAAGTCATAAAAAAATACAGATGATATACAATAAATAAAAACATAAAACAAGAACCAAATTTTCACTGTCACTTGTTATGAAATACATCTCTCAAAAATGTCATTCCTCTTTTATTAAAAGTTTAACCCTTTCTCAAACACCACCTTTTTTGAATGCAAGCCCAAAATAAAATCATTCTTGAACCCCTTTGAGTACAGACATAATCCTGGTCTCTTATGAAAGGTAACCATTAGCAGTTTGTTTTCCAAGAATCAGAACTGGGTGCGTCCCAATAAAAAAACATGCACCCTCCTTTCCTCCACTACCACCTCCTCTTCTCCGTGTCTCAACGCGTACCGCAATGTCAGGTATATTGCTATACATGCAACTACTTAGCATGAAACGTACAAGCATTTTTGCATACTTCCAGGTAGGAGAGGAGTGAAGAGTATTGGGACACAGCCAAGGTATTACTGAAACAAAGTTGTAAGAGATAAGGATACCAACTTTACTGTGATTTGTCATCTTTGGATTTCCAGAACAGATACAGAGTCATAATTTTGATCGCGCCTGTTTTGTGTCATGTTACAAAATAAGGAACCATTGTCACAATAACATTGGGATTGTAAAATTGGTTATAAGTTTTAACACTTTAAAACAGGATATTGTGTGACCAGATTGTTTGCTTGAAAATATCACCGTAAAAAAATGCAATTAATGCGAATAAACTAAAGCACTTCCGGCCCGAATATGGACCAGGGTTAATTAAAGCGTTAAAAGGGGGTCAATTTGACCCAAACCGAAGACAAAGGTTAATACCACTATTTAAAATAAACAAATAAATGTCAACACTTTTATTTGTTTATTTCAGACAAGCACTTAATAAGGTGAATGTACACTCACTAGCCAATTGCTCCGTAGCCAGCAGTCCCTGCTCTCTCGTGCACTCTGTCCCTTTCGTAATCTCCATCACAATAGCCCCATGCGATTCTGGCTCTCTCCATATAAAAGCCCTGTAATGTGTCCTCTGTGAGGTCTATGTCACATCCAAGGCTTATGGTGATGTAGTGTAAAACACAGCACACTACAAAGAATGTAGGCTACTGACTTTCTGTGAGTTGTACTGTAATATACCACCGACTTGAATTGCATTTTTAACATTCCAAAGGGTGGCCTTGCCCTGCCAAAGACACAATTAAAAGCAATTTGCCTGTTTGGTCTGGGCTCAAGGTATTTTAACATTTTAACAAATGCCTATATTACACTATTTGAAGCAAAGCTAGTCTCCCACCTTCCTTGTATGGAAGCATATAGCCAAAATTCTAATGAAAATGCTAATCGACGATTGCATTTTATTTTACATTTGATGTCTGCAAAAACCATGACATAATTCAAATGAACATACAAAAGGTCACTTTGCGTTTTCATTTTCAAGTTATCTGACAATTTGAAAATGTTAATGAAAATCCATTTCACACTTAATTTTGCTCGCCCTCTACAACACAACCCTGCCATAATTTTTATGAAAATGAAAAACCTTGCATTAGCAGTTTCTGATTGTAATCGCATGATCCACAACAAAAAGGAAATGATAATTCAATTTGCCATTTAACATGTCGTTTTCATGCTTTTGCGGCACAAGAGTGACATAATTCGTTTACATTATCATTTCCGTGTGGTCACGCAAAAACCCTGCATAACTCCAAACTGAAAATGCTAAATGTCAAAGCTGCCCATCACTGCGGGGCCTCGAAGACAGGGGCTTTACAGAGGACTGTTCAAACCATGAAACATGATTCAATGGTTGTCTGTGATTTCGGTCGTCAGGCAGTTACCAGGCGAGATAGTGATATTTCCTAGTTCTCTGTGTTTGGGGATTATAGGCTAAATGATGAGAATTAAAAAGGAAATGATGTAGCCTAAAGGTTACGACGAGCCATAGCCAGCCCAATGCCCTAAGTCAATTTAACACAGTTTACCCTATAGGCCTCTGTTCTCCTGCTTTCGTTAATCTGGTGTGGTAACTAGTCGATGTTACTAGCCTAATGTTGCGGGTTTGCGTGGTCAAAACCAGCTGGCTATTCATGGAAGGCTATGTCTGAAAAATATGCTACCCTTTCAATAAAAATTATAAATTTAAAAAATCATATAGGCCTATTCCGCATAGGCTATGTCACTCATATATTTACCCAACAGATGGCAGTAAAAGGCTTGTAAAAACTGAATGACAGCTACGTCACGCAGGTTTCGGAAGTAAATTCCCCATTCATTTAGAGCGTAGACATTAACTAAAGCTTACTTTTAAACCATTTCTACTCATTATGTCTTACCGTCAATTTCCTGGATTGTTCAATATAACGCCCAATTGCAAACTGTCGTTTTTCTGGAATAACTTCGAGTACATTTTACGTTTTAGTATTTCTTTTGTGAACATACCAGCGCTGGCACTGTTTAAAAACTCCACGTCCAATAATTCCCTCCGAATGAGCAGCCTTGTCTCCAGACGTTATCATATAACGTTAGCCAGCAGTAGCACGCAGCTCTGTTTTTAAACACTTTTTTCTAACATTAGCTAGCTAGCTTGAAGGACTAAAAGCGAGAATTGCTTTATGTGGTTAACCGTAGCATAGTTTCTGACCTTGTCGGGCAGGCTTTTCTACTTAGCAAGGTAACGTTAGCTCGTCTTCAGCGGCAGTAGCCTAGGCCTACTCCCATCTGCCACAAAGCAGACAGACGAGATGACGATATCTTATTGGTCGAGAACCACCAGGATATGCAGTCCGTTAAAGTGTACTCCAAGTCGAACTACAATCATTAATGCATTACTTTAAAAAATACTAATTGGAACATGCGATTATATGGTCTATATCCTTGTACCACACAGGCTAATCCAGGAAAGTTTCGGCTCATTCTATAAATCCGATTTCAAGAAATAGTCGATAGTCTCCGAAGCCCATTCTATCTTCCATAGGGAATTAACTTCCCAAACCAGACTCTGCCCACGATTGATGTACTCACTTGAGTACTCTATTCAGTTTATTTTTTATTTGGTGAAAACACTGGGGAAACGACCCTGGGGCACAACCGAAAATCTCCCTACTCACAGGCCCGTCAACCTTGGAAATTTAACCTGCAGCCTCGGCTATTGTAATAATCTATATTTAGCCTAGTCATGAAGCAACATAGCATACAGATTACAACAAATGGACATTTAGCCTACACAATTTTTTTAAATGATATTTCTATTTTATTTTATAACGTTACACCATATAACCTACAACACAATCCACTGTCTTTGGTAACTTAGGTCGGCTTAGGCCAGGGGTCACCAACCCTATGCCCACGGGCACCCGGTCGCCCGTTGGCTCCTTCTCAGTCGCCCGCGAGGCATGTTCTAAAAATAGCAATATAACGCGTGTATCTACGTGGCTCGTTATCGGCGATTTACTGTTAACTTAGGCACGCAAACGAACACTCGCGGTAAATATGCTAAATGAACAATTTAATAAACAGTATTTTATCCCTCCCCCCCCCGTCAACAATTTCAATCGAGGTCCGCGAAATATTACGATAGCACCTCCCCCCCCCCGTCAACAACTTCAATCGAGGTCCGCGAAATATTACGATAGCACCCCCCCCGTCAACAATTACAATCCAACAAGTAGCCCTCCGTACTACTCAGTACCCTTGAAGTAGCCCTCAGTTTCAAAAAGGTTGGTGACCCCTGGCTTAGGCTATTCGCACAGCCTCTGGAGCTTTCCAGATCTCAGTGCTGTAAGATGAGCCGGTTAGCCTCTATGATGCTGATTTTCCTGTTGTCGCCTAGCCTACACAAATTATTAAAAATTCAATTTAAATAGGCTACATGGTTATTGAGAGAACGTAAAAACTGGTATTTTTAGAGCGTGTGCGAATACAGTGCTCAGTCTTTTAAGAGCATAGGCGTACAGAATAATTTATATTTAAATAGGTCTACCACTCAGACAAAACTAGAGACATAGCCTAAGCAATTATTTTATTGATAGCCTGCTTATTTTATTTTAGGCTAAGCAAAAGCCCAATGTTGGTTTATCACACAGCCCTGTCTAAGCCAAACCGGTGAACGAAAATCTATTGCCTCTTACGGCAAGTCCTCCCTGCTGTGGTTAAGTTAGTTAACAACGGGCTGGCTAGGCTCATCGTAACATTTAGGCTACCTTGTTTCCTTTATAGTTTTTAGCATTTAGCTTATAATCCCCAAACACAGAGTACTAGGAAATGTCGCTATCTAGCCTGGTAGGCTAAGTTGTGGTAAGTGCCTCAAGACCGAAATCACAGACAACCATTGAAGTTGAACCATAAGTTCAGTGGTTTGAATGGTCCCATGTAACGCCCCTTTCTTCGAGGCCCCACCTAAATGAGCAGCTTTGACATTTAGCATTTTCAGTTCTGAGTTTTGGCAGGCTTTTTGCTTGACCACGCGGAAATGATAATGTAAACGGACACAACGCCATTGCATTTGAATGATGTCACTCTTGTGCTGCAAAAGCATAAAAACGATATGATATGTTAAATGGTGAATTGAATTATCTTTTCCTTTTTGTCATGGATCATGCATTTACAATCAGAAACTGCTAATGCAAATGTGGTTTTTCATTTTCATTTAAATTATGGCAGGGTTGTGCCATAGAGGGCGAGAAAAATTAAATGTGAAATGGATTTGCAATAACATTTTCAAATTGTCAGATAAAGTGCGTACATTCATGAAAATGAAAACGCAAAGTGGCCTTTTGCATTTTCATTAAAATTTTGGCGCGAATATGCTTCCATACTCAACTCCTTAAACTTGCATATGACAGCACATAGTGGGCCTCATCTCCAACAATGATACATCCATGTACAGGTGGGAAGAAGACCATTTCACATCATGGGGCTCCACTAACAATTTGGAGCTAACCACTCTTAAAATTGTGCAGATGACGAATGACTACTGGAAGATTCTGTCTGTGCTTCACCCCCTAGAGATTAAGGGCTCCGCTGTGGAAACAGCTGAGTCCTATAAATTTATAGGGACCACCATGACCTGCTCCCTTAAATGGGATGAGAACATCCTCTGTCTAATCAGGAAAGCCCAACAAAGGATGTTCAACATCTCTCAGCCCATACTGGTCCAGTTCTACCACTCAATCATTGAAAGCATCCTCACATCATCCATCACAGTCTGTTTACCCTCCGCCTTCACACACTCCAAGGCCAAGCTCCAATGTATTGTCTGTACTGCTGAGCGGGTGATTGGCTGGCAGTTGGCTTCCGTTAAGGAGCGGCATGACACCAGAGCGAGGAAGAGGGCAGGAAGGATTTCTGCCAACCCAGCAGTACCAGTCCATTAAGACCAAAATCTCCCACCACCTCAACACCTTCTCCCCGAGGGCCATCACCCCACTTAAGCGGCCCTCCTAAGTCTCTGAAACCCACCCACCCTCCACCGACACATCTTGCTGCATGTTTGCTCATATGCAGAATAGGATATATGTAATGTTTATTTATGTAGAGTCATGTGTTCGTCTACTGTCTATTACTTAGACAGTGCCTACTGCACTGCCCGTTGTACCTAATGTGACAGCTTGCATTTCAAATAGTCAAATTGAAATAAATTAAATATTTTTGCATATGTATTATGTGTTCATGCATTCATATGTGCAGTGCATTCATAACGGCACCAAAATAGCAAAACGCACCAGCGTTTGATTTAAAACCTGGTCTGGATTGATTTAAACGCAAACGCATTATTGACCAAACAAACTTACACAGTGCTGAACTCATGTTGACACAAACTGGTTTACTGCAAACCACAAAACTATCAAATCAAAAATATTCAGTTTGCGTTAGACGAAGCTAGCAATTACACTTGTACCCTGGCACATTTGCACTTACATTGTCACCAAAATAAGGCACTACATGTAGTGTAAAGTTTGCTGTAAAATCCAAAAGTCTTAACATATAACATGCAGAAACCAAGACATACGGTCACCTCTGTTCTGATGTTTTTTTTATTCAAATTATACTGTATATTGTCATAATAAAATACATCATACAAGCCACCGGCTTCATAATATGTAACAATTATAAAGCCAAGAATATGATTCACTGTGTAAAAAGCAGTTAAATCCCTTATTGGAGACATTAAATATCTACATTTATGGTGGTTAGAAATGTTCACTATCCCAGGTGTCACCTGGTTGTTAGGGGGGGAAATCAGCAATTATTTACAATCTCTCTGCAACAACAATTAGAGCAGATCCTGCTGAGCCTTACTGTAGTAACTGCACATTTAAATCTATTAGGTGACTGCTTTGAGGCCATTGTGGTCAGCATAATTACAATCAGTTTAATAGCTTTGCTGCTGAGGCCCGCAGTTGACACAAGTCATTCTACAGTATGAATGTCAGTAACTTCACAAGTGCTTTAGTGGAAAAACTGTCAGACTCTATATCCCAATAATTTCAAAATTCAACCTTGAACCCCCACCTTCTTTACATGTCAGCCAATGTCTGGCCTTCGGATATCTTGCCTTTCAGCTGCCTGACATTATGTTGCCAAAGACTTCAATGGAGATGTTTGTTTGTGGTTCTGATTGGCTGATTTGACTTGAACAGGTCTTTTATCAGCAATTCCTTGCAATTTTTTTTTTGTCTGTCTCTCGAAAAACATGTTTTGCATTTTCTACAGCTGAAACGAGGGAGCCGTGTTAGACATCCATTTCCTTTGATAATATCTAGGGTTGGTCATCAAAGATGAGTTACAACAAATGCTGATGGTAGCCATCTTTTGTATACCATCGGCCATCATCAGAGTCAGTAATAATAGTTAACCCCAACTGTGCACATCCCGCCATTGGCCTATTGTTTAAGTTAGTCTTGCAGGAGGTCTCCATCTAGTGGCACGTAATGTCACCCTTTTCCAGAAGCCTGCTTAGTGCTATTGATTTATTCATAAAAGCAAACTCTTCCCACAACTACTGATATGCAAAGACTCCTTCCCCTCAGCCTATTACATTCTCCCCAAAAGATGAGCTTTTTTCTCCCATGTGGGCTTCTGTAGAAGAGGAAACTGGTCCTAATATATATATAGTATTGTACTTGGGTGACAGACTTATTCAGGGTTTTTCTGCAGAGAGAAATCTTTGGCGCACACCGATGCAAAATTTGCTAGCGCCAAAGCATAAAAAAGAAAAAAAATTATTAAAACTACAGTTAGAATATTATTCATTTGACGCCACAATGTATCTCTCTGATCATCTGAGAAACGCAAAAAGAGAAAGAGAGAGAAAAACACGACAACAAGACGGCACGCTCATGGGCTCTGTGGGTGGGACTATCAAGTGCAAGGACCTTTAGCTTTGTTGCTGTTGCCACTAATCACAGCTGCGATGGTACGTCCCGGGAGAAAACGGCAGAGTCCGGTAGAGTGTTCTTTAATCAATGATGCCAGCGTTTATACTATTTTAATCCTCATCATTAGGAAATGTGTTCTATCGTTTGGAGTCAGACGTCGCAATGGCTTGTTTGTACAGACATGTATTAATTGTCAAATCAGACACAAACCGTTGAACTGTGGACCCTTTTTTGGTGAAAGTTATGATTTAAACTTAAATTTCACAAGAAATGTGGCATAGAAAGATTATATTAATATGACAAGAAATCAGAGACTCATCTTCACTTCACATGTAAAATCAAAACTGTTTCTGGGTCAAAACGACTCAGAATGATGGAGCAAGTCACGCCATACTTTATTCAAAACGTTCGCTAGATTTTAGCCATTTTGAATGAGTGGGATGACAGCAGAGACTAATTATTAGACCTAACATGTTTCATCCATACGCTGTAAAAGACTTCATCCGTTTCTTATAGCTACTTTATGCACTTTTACGGTCACAGATTAATATGAAAAGAGGCAGCTCACAAAACGTAACAGCATTCTCTATTTTCTGATATTTTTGTATTGTTCAGTTCTATATATAAAATAGCAAATAAATATTAATTTTGCCATTTTAGACCTTGGTGGTTATTAAGGGCCAATTTAGGATAGTTCAATGCTAACGATGTGGGATGATCTTACATGCGACCGCAAGCACTGACCCAATGATGGGGAGCACCAAAAAAACTATATATATATATATATACTGTATATAATGCTTGTAACAGATTTGCTAGATTGAAAATTGAAAAGATTGAGGAAGTAAGATTACATATTTCCTTATTTCCTGTGTGTGTGCGTGTGTGTGTTTGAATATTCATAATCTTTGAGCCAAAACAAGAACAGCATTTATTTTTTATTTTTCTTGATAGGTTGAGCCTGGAGGGTAGTTAAAAAAAAACATAAAACAAATGCAGCATCATAAAAACTCCATAAATGCTTTTGGTTACTGTGTTACTACAGTTACTTCAATGATGAATTCTGAGCTTAATATTGCAGTGTGTAAAATAAAATTTGGAAGAAAAAAAACCAATTGCGATAATTGCATCTGAAATATATCCCTACCATCACTGTACCCATAAAAATTATTTCATTATATTTAGATTACAAAGAATCTACGAGATGTAATTTTGTCATGAACAAAGGCAGCATGAAATATGTCTCTGCAATTGACCACCCCGGTTATCTGGACTCGCAGGAATGATGTATTACCTCCTCAAAGCCCTGCTTCAGCTGTCTCTGTTGACCCTGCATGTGTAGCATTAGAGAATTACTCTTCCGTTTCCATCTCATATTGTTTTGGTAGATCTATTTCCTTCTCGGTGATGAACTTTGATAAGAACTGGGCATGAGCAGGACTGTGCAATGAATCAGCTCAGAGGCTGTGCAAGGGCAGCGCGCATAGGGTAATATTTACGTAAAATATACTTGTGTGTATGTGTGTGTAACAAACTAATAATAATTACTAGTTCTTCTACTGTCACACATTTGGGTGAACACATAACTTGGGTAATATGTCTGCAACTACTGAATACTGTAACCTTGGAGTGATTGGCAGTGTTATGGTATAGCATTGCAAAAGAGACTAGAACCAGATGTACTAAGCCTTTTTGACGGGTTTCAGAGGCAGATATGACACATTTCTTCTGTCATCTATCTGCGTTCCCAAGGTGCACTTCTGTCCTTAACGCATATGCATTTTGGGGAGGTTCGTGAAAATAATGGGTGGAGATATTATGTGTGGCCGATCATGTATTCCGTTGAATCAAAAGTTCACGCAATTACCGAGTGTCGATTTTTGCGTGACGCTTCTCTGCCTCTAAAGAGCAGGTCTAAATCGAGACACAAGCAGGACAAGACATAAGTATAGGCCGAGAAGACACACTGAGAGAATATTTGCAACAAGAATCACACTATTTCAACTCCCTATGCACAAAACCATCAAACGTTACAGATGAAGCAGTCACACAATAAAAAATTACTCTCCATGAAGAAATAAAAAATGACCTAGGACCTCCCACACAATGTTGCCATTCAATCCCATTCAATAGTCAAGCTTGCAGCAGTACACTGTCAACAGTACTGCAACAGTACATCGTCAAAACAGTACTGCAACAGTACATCTGGATCATTTCAATCAACAATTGCCACCGAAGCTGGAATATCACACACAAAAAATTATATAGATAAACTATGTAAAATGTACATACCTTTCACTGTTTTTTTTAAATGAAAGGAGAAATGTAGTAAAATTACATAGATTGTTAAAAAATGGATACTTAATTCAACTGTAATTAACATTTAATGTGGGGAAATGCAAAACCCCTTAAATCTAAGGTGGTCTCATGTTCTAAGGGTCTTAAATCAGTTATTAAATTATGTTAACCACATTCTGAAAATACCTTAAATTTTACAGGGTTTCTGTGTTTTTATATTAAAGGTATTCTATCGTAAATGTAAATGTCATTTACTGGACACTGCTTTTTTTTTTTTACAGTGCATAGTCCGGATTTTTTCATGCGCTATTCGTGTTGCTGGATACCCTCCTACAGCGCTCCTGCAAATGCATCAATTTCCCCACATCCAATGAAGATATTCAGTGAATTAACAGGAGTCTTTTAAGCTCTGCTTCATAGGCAAAATGCGATTAGTAGGCAGTGCCATTCACTGATTGCGTAATTAGCTATACCGTAGTAAATAAGACATCAATTTCATGCAGAGCGGAAGCACCAATATACTCTCGTCAGGCCACAACTGGTGCTGCAAGTTTTATGTACATACATCTGGCTCTAGGTGTCTAGCTACATAATAACAACATAAAACAATTAAGAAGAGATTTAAGGAGTGGTCAAAAGTCACATACATTTCTCAGCACATGAGTTACCCTGTGACACTGTGATTTATATTGATTTATTCACTTATAACTTGTGTATGTCCATCTACTACACTTCCTGGCAATTATAATTTTGCCAACTACTTATGTATTATCTTTCCACCGTGTTTGTACTTCCTACAACGATTTATTCAAAGTGGTAACCAAATATACATGGATTTGTAGTACATTAACATTGCTATTGTTTTTATACTAGGCTAGTGTATGGTGGTGATACTGCTTAAGGCAGTCAGCCAAAGTTTAAAAAGTGAATAGGAGCCTCATGCATCTTTCATCAGAAGTAATCAATAGCAATCATGCTGCTCAACCAGTTGTGTTGACATCCTGCCAGCTTTCTCATCCCTAAACTTGCCTGGCATTAAAAGTGAGCTGTTGGTTCTCTCTTTTTTATCCGTCAGATAAACCAGCCAAAATCTTCATAGGTTATAGTTCTTATATTAATTTCAGATAAAATTGTATTCTTAATTTTTTAAAACTCTAAATTGCTTCATGAGAGATATGTAATATAGGATATATTGTATATGGTTTATATTTAATAAGGGCACAATTCATATGTTGTACATTCTAAAAACCATGCATCCAAAATCAGATCCCACCCCCCACCACCACCCCTTCTACCCCCCAGCGACCGAGTGAGCTGTGAACCATGGAATCGCTCTTGATCATGAGGCGCAGATTCAAGGGGACACCTGTTCATTTGAAACCTGAGAAATCTGAAAATTGGGAAGCATTGTACAACCAGTGTATCTGAATCACCTTTTCCTTATGTTATGACTGATATAGTGCTGTTCAGAAGTATCAGGCACTGTTTATGCCAATGCAATGCTTATGTAGATTTTTCTCATGTTCTTTCTAAGCACCGATGAGATTTGGAAACTTCTGTTAAATCCTTTAATTTTCTGCCGCATGTTTACGGTCGTATGGCTTTGGTAGCGATAGTATCTTGGCTCCATATGAACTAGACACCAGGTGTAGTACTCATCATTCTGCAAAAGGTGAGAAAAATTTGTTGCGCTTCAGCAGCAGAGCCACAGTATATTGGTAAATCTATCAGATGGCCCAGCGAACCTTGGCTCTCTTTGGCTCACTGTGCAGTGCATCAATCACTGGGGCAAGCACAGCCATCGCTTCCCAATACAGAAATGAGTTCTGTGAAAACAGCGCCTTGTGCATCTCTCCCGGAGACTCTTAAAAAAACAACGTGGAGGGTAAAGCTGAGATCTCTGAATTCTCGGGACGTGAGGGATGATGTCCTCTGCTTGAGGGGAAGGCGTATCAAAATGCGAGACCTTAAACGAGAGTCAGGCGACAGAAGTGAAAACGGAGCGGACGGTCGTCTCATTTGCTTGTGACTGTAGATTTAATTCAGATGGCTGGTGTTACATGTTGGGATTAGATTGTTTTTAAATTAAAACTGTGAAGATGAGACATATGCAGCATATATTTTTGTGGCTCAGTAAACCACATCCAAATAGCACACCATGGTAGCTGCTGTTTTCATCTTGCATAGGATTCTGGGATTCTTATGTGAAGGCTGTTTTTGAAAATTGCATTGTACAGACCTGTCAGGCAAATCCCAATATGCAATATATGATCCAACGTTTCTGAGCATTCCTCCCCTTAAAATGCTTCACACAAACACTAGAACAGCAACAATTAAATCTATAAACAGAGTATATGCAACAATTATAGACTTATTTCTTTACCTGCATGCTGCTTAGGGGCTCCTCTGTGGAAATATTAGCAATCCATCATCTTTAAAATTGAAATACTTTATTTGCTGCACAGAATTCATAACCTATGCCTTGTGACATTTGCTTGTTATGCTTGCTGCACACTACACGGGTCATTTTTAATTGTGATGACCTCCACATTACGGTCGATATGCTGTATCTGCCGTTACATACCACGGAAGAACCCAAAAGGATTATTCGGCTTTCAGGTTGTCCTTCTATCACTAAAAGTGTTTTCCAGTTGAACTCACTCAATTATAAATTGGGTTTGGAAGCAACTTGATGGAAAGGTTACCATTCAATTTTCACCAATTGATTTTCAGGTCACAGGGTCGGAGGTGAAAGGTACAGACCATTTTTATTTATTTATTTATTTATTTATTTGCAGAAATCAATTTGCAGCAGAGACATAGCAGATGGGCTAACCTTTTCAGTATCAGTCTAATAATCGCATCTAAAAGCCATAAACACAGATAGATCAATAAAGTACTTGCCACAGATGACCATTACCAGATAGAGAGGCTCCTGTTAAGGATTATTTACTTTTGATTTCCAATTTCGTATTAATACACACAATTTGTATTCTTAAATAGTTCCGGGTATGTATCTGCTTCGAAAATTACATTGTCTCATTTCACATTATTATTTCTACATGTGGTAAATACACAAGTCACAACATGTAAATAAGAAAGTTTTGGAGTTGTTGGAAAGTGTATTTTGTCACTTTTGAGGGAGCTAGGCTAACTGGACTAACCCACTTCCAGTGATTGCGGCTAACGCCCCCCCTATACAATCGCAATACTAGTATAATAAGAAATACCAAACTTATAAAGTCAATTTCCCTACATTAAATGTAAGTTTATTTTTGCGTTTCATTTTGTGTTTTTCAAGCTGACGTGCATATGGCCACCCTCCAACCATCGTTTCATATCCGATATCTCCAGTCTGGTGGGACATCATGACTCAAATTGCATCCTGTCAAGAAAGGCGGTGAAAACATGGAGGCTGAACACAAAGCAATCAAACTGCAGTGACAGAGGCGATGGGCATGGAGAACACCACCAGTGAAAAATATATATATATAAATAGACCAGCCTGTTACACTGCTGACATCCTGGCAAAGTAGCTATTGTTATTCTAATGCATGCCTTCATCATTATTACAGGCACACACACAAGTGTGTAAAAGCAGGCACACAGGCACTTGCATGCATTAATGCATGTACACATACAGCTCATGCATCGATCTGAAAACGGTATTCTAGATCTGTGAAGTGAAACAGCACTGATTATTTATTTATTTATTTGTTCTACTTGAACAATAAAAAAATAGAAGAAAGATGGTCTGACTTCACATAGTTGATTTTCAATAGCCTACACCAACAACACTTTGATTATAACAACAACAACAAACAAAACAAAAACAAAACAAAACAAAAATCACCCATACAAGTACAAATTTACAAGCTCAAAACAATTTATCATTAACATCCAATTTTAGATTCAAGTGCATATTGTCAATTTTTTTTTTTTTTTTTTTTGGATTTGTACATTTTTTTAAATCGATGAATATCTGTACAACCTTTTAAATCCTGTAGTTGGGAATTCCATATTTTTACACCAACAACCGAAATACACATTTGTTTCAAAGTAGTCCGAGCAACTTGGTGCTTAAAATCAAATCTTCTTCTATGATTCTCATCTTCTGAAGTAAACACAAATAGCTTTTGCAGGTTTTCTGGTAAAACTCTGTTTTTGGCTTTGAACATAATTGACAATGTCTGGAGTTCTATTATCTCTGTAAGTTTCAATAACCCTGATTTAATAAATAAACTATTGGTATGTTCTCTAAATTTAACTTTGTGGACAATTCGAATTGCTCTTTTCTGCAATAAGAACAAAGGCATTACAATAACTCAAGTAAGGCAGTATCAGTGAACAGTACAACATTCTCATTGTTTTGCAATCTAAAACATACTTGGCTTTGTTCAAAATAAAAATATTCTTTGACAGCTTTTTTTTAACATATGATACATGTGATTTCCATGTCAAATTTTCATCCATTGTGATTCCCAAAAACCTAAACTCTGATACCTTCTCAATATTAACTCCATCAATGGATAATAAGACTTCTTCTTTACTTTTTTTAGCAAAAACCATATACTTAGTTTTTAACAGATTTAACGATAACTTATTTACATCAAACCAAATTTTGAGTTTCACCATTTCACTTTCAATAATTCCAGATAATGTTTTTAAATTATCTCCTGAACAGAAGAGATTTGTGTCATCTGCAAACAAAACGAACCGTAACAATTTAGAAACTTCACAAATGTCATTGATATATAAAATAAAAAGTTTCGGCCCCAAAACCGAACCTTGTGGGACCCCACATTCAATCTTCAAACATTCAGATGTATTACCAGCAAAATGCACATATTGTTGTCTATTATGTAAATAGCTAGTTAACCAATTTAGAACAACTCCTCTCACACCATAACACTTTCTTTATGACCATAATTTTTTGTAATGTCATTTGCCAAATTAGGCCCAACATTTACAAAAAATGTTGTCCTTAATAAAATGATTGGGTAAATCTGTTCTAGATTTGTTACCTATTACACTGTTTAGAATATTCCATGTACCCTTAATGTTGTTTTTATTTTCTTGTAGAATTGTATTATAATATTCCTTTTTTGTTTTAAGAGATCATTATAAGTATATGTGCATTCTATTTGAAGTATTAAAATAATGATAGCGACAAAAAAAAATCCCATACAAACAGTGTTCTGTCCCTGTGCTGCACCACGAATGCGCCCTTCTGATTTGATCCGTATGCTACTCGTTTTCGTCTTGATTGGGAATTGCGGTCACTTGTGCTGAATTTCCGAGAGCATAATGGTTGCGGTTTCTCTAGCCTGTCTAAGAGGTGTGTGTTGGTTAATTTCCACTCTGGATAACTTCATGCACGTTCCTAAGGTAGAAGTTTAGTCTTAAATAGGCTATGACTGTGGAGTTCGTTTCAGGTTGTGTGTGCACCGCTTGCTATGGTGGTTTGTCTTAGTGTTAGTAGTCAAAACCGCCGGTATGTCGTCAACATCTAATACTCAGTAGAATTTCTATCATTGTTTGCAGTGATAGTGCATTGCTAAAAGAACGTGTTCTGTTGTAAGACCTATTGCAATGGCGGATCCATATATGCACATCGCCACTTTGTGTAGAAGTAGCCAAACGCGCTTTTATTTTGAATTTGGTTCCCTACAGTTGACAATGAGCGTTGCAGGGGAACTGATGGGTGTTTTTATGGGACTCTGCTTTCTATGTGCATTCAGGAGGAAGCTCTCCTTTTTTATATAGTGTTGCCTTTTGATAGAAAGGAAGAAATGAGTGAAGTTTAGTAAGGCTACGGAAGACTCATTTGCCTTTTGGTATTTTGCTTTCCAGGTCAGATTAAATAGCTTTGATACTAAAGATTAGGTAAATTAGTTTGAGCTTCCTCTAGTTTTGTTATCACTGTTGCTGCCGAGTTCCTGCAAATTAAGTAAAGCTATGTATTTTTAGGAAGTTGAGTTGGCACACTTTCTCGTTAGACCCTTTGCTACCGCTTGGTAATTAACGCAGGTGGATTCTGGGTCGTAACAAACATGTGTGTATGTATATACACCGATCAGCCATGGTTCTGTATACTCTCGCACTTTGAGTTTGAAAGGATAAAATGGCAATGCTGTTGACGTGCAGACTCGGCTTTAATTTCAGGGTATATTCATCCATATCAGATGTACCGTTTAGAAATTATAGAACCTTTTGTACATAGTCCCTCCATATTTTTAAATATCTGGTCGCATATCCTTTGCATGCCATGACTTCCGCACTAAAAGATGCTCATATAACACTAATGACTCATAAACCTGCATATAGACACACAACATTGCAGTTGTAAGCAACACTTAAATACTTTAAGCACTTCAGTTAAAATCTTTTCCAGTTTTTTGTTTTTTTGTTGTAGTAGTAATAATACACTTTATTTATAGAGCACTTTTCCCACACTCATAGCACTGTACAACACTACAAGTACAATAAAACATCCATGAATAACAAATAAAACAGTCATACAGATTTTTAAAAAAGGATGAGAAATACAGTAGAGAAGAAGCTAATCATTTAAGGGAGGGAATTTGTTATCCCAAGAAAATCTCTTCTGAAAGGATTTATCTGTCACATTTAAAAATGAGCTCAAATGATGTAATGGTGTTCCGTTGCAATGACTCGGAAAGTCCACTATTAACCGATTCCCGAAACATATCATTTGAGCCCTTTCAGGCTTCACTTCTGTACAGGTCGCGAAGGTGGTTTGCCTTTACAAACGAATGTTGTTTTGATTCAGTAATGTTTTTATTCCATTATTTTAAATGTTCATAAAAAATAGGCCAGCTGTGATGACTATTATCAATAAGTAGATTTAATGAATCATTGATATGAGTGATGTGTATTAGCTGGCCAGCTGCTAGATTACTGTCACATCACTTACAGGAGGAAGGTGCTGCATTAGTTTTAAAAGAAGTTAATTTAGCTTCCAGCTGATATATCATTAATATTAAAATGCCCACGTTTCTGTGTTTGAACATATCCAATTTAATGTTTTTAAACATTTAAAAACAGTTTGTCATTCAGACCGGCTTTGCGTGATAATGTTTCTCTTGAATCAAGTCCAGTTGTGTGATTTAGCCAGACATTTGTCAGCTAAGGTACAGTAACCACTTTAATAGCCAATATCAGATTAAGCGCAAAAACAAAGGTTCATGTTTCATGAATGCTGCGCTGGTTTTTTGTGGGAACTTGAGAAAAAAAGTACAAAGAATTTAAGAAAAGTTTTGTGAATGAGGCCCATCCATTTCTAAATCATAACTCTCCATAGGCGGACATATGCTTCGTGGCCTGGTGCCGAAAAGCCACTTACTACTTCCGGATCGCACTATCCTTCACAAATGTGGTATTGCCAGCCTGACAGGGTAATGTTAGGCTTCTGGCCTTCAACTTGTAAAGGCACTGCAAGCTTTGCAGAAGATTTGAGGCTTTTTGTCTGTTAGAAACCTAATTCTATTTGGCTATTGTTGACAGGCTAGTTATTTCCTCTCTTTTTCCCCTTCATTATTCTCATTCAGAATGAGAGGCGGAAAATACGACTCACAGATTTATTAGATTGTATCACTAAGTGGTCCATTGTGAATGAGAACATTTGCCCAGTCAGTCTGGCCAAGGAAGGGGAGAAGCAGGAAAAAGCAATGGTGTAGCCAAAGAGACTAGACCACCATTTGGTGTAGGAGCGGGTATATGTAAAGCTCTCCGATGGAATTAACCAACAAGTGTTTCAGCTGCGTTTGATAGTAACAGGAGTTCAAATATAAATTTCAATATTACAGAAAATATTTTGGATGCATTCTCTTGTGCTTTCTGGGGCAAAATAGATTGAGGTTTCCCCCCACCTTTGCCCCATATATTTACAATGGTGGCAAAAAGGTTAGCAGCACACAATTCAACTTATTGGTATCATCACAGCAGTGTCTGATTTAACAGGAAATAATGTACATTTATTTGAATGTTTACCAGAAAGCTGGATCCACAACAAATAGGGAAATTCATTTAATCAAGGAATCAGTCCATAGTGTTTCTTACATATTAAGGTTTATACAGTATGTATACCACAGCTATAAATACTTGATTCTGATTGGCTGATGTGTGTGTGTCTGCTTAATTAAAATTGAACTCAGTAAATAGTATGAACAACGAGCTTGAATAAAAAAATGTATGTCTGTTTTGTTTTGGAAAAAAATGCCTAAAAACCATGGTCCCCTCTTGGCAAGTATAGAGTGATAGTTCCTTCTTAATAACACAGGTGTGTGTGTGTGTGTGTGTGTGTGTGTGTGTGTGTGTCATGTATACCACATGGTAAATCCTACTCACTCATACAACAAGGTGTATATGAATATGTCCTAAGATACTGACTCATAAACAAGGATCAATGTTACTTCTCCACCAAAACCACATTCCAGATACCAATATAAACGGACACTGACACTTGTGTAGTGATCTGCTACGTTGCTGAAATGAACGCCGAGGAATCCAGGAGTAGCAAAAGCACCATGACACAATTGCACAAAATGGTATACATCAAATGATTCCAATATATACCTACTAGTGAGCCATCAACCCTTATGGAAATGTAATATACTGCAGTATATATTAAATATATTGTGAAGATAATTTTTATATATTTACAATATACTGCGGTATATTATTTTTTCATACCTTCTTTAACTTCTGAATAATTTCACTGACTCCAGCAGCTTATTGTGGCAGTGGGGTAATTTGAAGCCACAAAATAGTGACTAATATTTTTAGCAACTACAATATAGCTAAGTTAGGTAGATAGCTGGGCATGTGAATATAGCTGGAGAACAGTACAGTTTGTTGTGGTCTTTTGCCTTCATATAGTGCTCAAAGGAAAGCATAAATTCTGGGTGATTTTGTAGCTCCACTCACCTGACATAATAAATTAGGCTAACACTGAAAACAAGTTACACCACAATTACCAATTTCTCTAAACACATTATTGTATTGTGGGAATTGTCAACAAGCCAGCAGTTTGCCAAGCAAGAATGTGCTGGAGGGGTGAGGGTTTGGTCAGGTTGATATTTATTTGTTTCTATTTCACTTAACCTTTATTTTACCGGGAGGTCCCATTGCGATAAGGCATCTCTTTTCCAAGGGAGACTTTGCCAAGGGACGATTTAAAAGCATATTACATCTCAGAGATATTATAAAAGTAACAAATAAAGGCAGAAATAGGTAACAAATACAGGCAGGAAACCACAAAATAATAAAGACAATAATGAAACAGACAATATCTGTAAAATGAACATGTGAACATAGACTACAAACAAGAACACATATTCTAGTAGCAGGATTTGCATTTTGAACTTATAAACTTAACTGTGCCTCCTTTCCTCCCTATCGATTCTATAACATGAAGTCAGCTCTAAAAGACAGACCCATCCTTTCCCCATCTGAGTTGGTTTCACCTTAACTTCTCACTGAGAAATACAACAAACCATCCCTCCTGTGCTAGAACGATGACAGTCTAGGCCAGGGGTGTCAAACTCCGGTCCTGGAGGGCCGCGGTGTCTGCTGGTTTTTGGTGAGTTTCAGCACAAGTGATTCATTTAAGTCTCTGATTGGCTAAGAAGTCCACACACCTTGTTCTCAATGCTTCAACTGCGTGCTGATTTAGAGGAAACCACACATACCTGTAGATACTGCGGCCTTCCAGGACTGGAGTTTGACACCCCTACTCTAGGCTATAACCCCATCTGAATCTTCCCTCTTCTGTTGCATACTAACTTCCCTGTTTCTCAAGTCTGAAGCCTCAGACACTTTTCTCATCAGTACTTTTACTCACCGTAAGCATGTAAGTATGTGCTGCCTCTGCTGCTCTCCATGCTCAGTTATTACGACAGAGGAACTTTAAGACATACTCTGCTAACTGTACCTTACATGCATGCGAGATGTGAGTGTACTTGTATTTAAATTTTTGCCACTGGTAAGCACCCTCAACCCCCAATAATGCTTCGCATCGACCTGAAGAATATTGATTCGATCCAATGTATTGATTTTATTATGAGTGAACGTGTCCACACTTGTGCATTTACATTTTATGAAGGAATATTTTGCCTTGCATTTGACCATATGTCTATAACTGAACTAGGCAGTTTGTTTATACATAAAACCGGGCATAAAAAAGAGCCTGTGTCCATGCAATAAGAACGCAACTCTGGGAAAAGATCAGTACACTGTAAATTGAAAAGCTAGTATCTGGAAGGAAAGCACTGAATTATTCCAATGGCTACCTGTCTCTTCTTGATCATTAACCATGAACGTAATGATGATGATGAGGATGATGATGGCGATCATTATCAGCATCATAAACTTCATCACCACCATACTTTGTGGTGTGCTTTAACTGTGGAGATTTACTGTACGGCCTATATATATTTCTTTAGCTCAATACATCATTGAAGTGTGATCTTTCCCATTCTGCAATCAAAATCAAAGGCTAGAATTTCCTGTAAAAGGAGAGTTTCCATTAAAAATTGAAAGTGGAATATGAGATTTCAGAAAATAGAGACTTTTATGTGCATTATTGTAACAGTGTTATTGTCTCCATGGCACTTGTGTATAAAGATCCATTAGATATGCAGTATACCTTCAATGCAAGAATACAGTGGTGTTTAGGTCTCTTTGCTGAAAGGATGCATTTATTTATTCAAAACATTAACAAAGGCTTTCCTCCACCATATGTGTATGTAATATTCTGTAATATTCTGTTATGAGAACCCTACACTTGTTTTCGTCACTTTGTATCAAATTACAACATAATGATGTTATTTTGTCATTTAAAATATTTTATAACTACTTCAGGTAAAAAAAAAACTAAAAAAACAGGAGTAGGTCTTCCATAGCGGACAACATTCCGCTCACATTTTAATAACCACAGATTCATTAGGCTGCAATGTGAATGTGCCTTATATATATTTAAGTGCCCTTGGCTCCTGGTAAAGATGAGTAAAAAGGGTTATAAACAATTAAACATTTGGTAAATTAGCTTAATCTCACACTGAATAAATGAGAAAAATCCAACCTTTAATTGAAGTAAATTTATTATAAGAAAAAAAAATCCCTCATCAAGAAATAATTATTTTTAACAAAACCATGTGAGTCACAATTAGTGGCACCCCTGCATTTATATATAGAATAAAGTAATAATTTTTAATATTTGGTAGCATATCCTTTGCATGCCATGACTTCCTGATTTAGCTGTGAATTACACTGGAACAGTATGGAACACATGGTTGGCTAAATGGCTCTAAGGCATCAAGGGTCTGATGTATCAAACAAGCCTTAAACCATCACCATAACTTGAAGGGTTTCTTCTCCTGTCTTATTTTTCCATAGAGTTCAATAGAAAAATTTGTCATGAGAAACAACCCTTAAAGTGTTCCATCCATATCTACTGCATATCTGGCAGTAGAGTGATGGTTTGAGGCTCGTTTAATACCTCAGACCCTTGATGACTAACAGCCATTTTACCAACTGTATTCCATACTGTTCCAGCATAATTTACAGCTAAATCTAGTCCCACCCCCCAATTCCCATAGAGATCCGTTCAAATGCAGAGATGTTATAGTATCGCTTGTAAGAGTACCAGAAAATAAGATATCAAGAGTCTTTTGATATTGTTGGGTCACTGACATCAGGAAGTCATGGCATGCAATGGATATGCGACCAAATATTAAACATTATTACTTTATTCAACATTATGTTAAACTGTCCAACATTTCTTGATGCCTGAAAATGGGGGGGGGGGGCTATGTACAAAAGGTTCTATAATTACTATAAGTACTCGGAGTACAGAACCAAAATAACTAAAAATGTGTCACAGTCCAATGAATTATGGCGCTCACTGTGTGTGTGTATATATATATATATATATATATATATATATATATATACTGTGTATATGTATATATAAGCACTAATATTTATATATCAGAGAAAAACAGGCTGTTGTTTGTCTAGTTGTTTCAGAATGGGATAAGAAAGTAGGCCTATAGTTTATGTGACTGTAATGCAAATCAAAACTCCATGACAGTGATGAGACCCTACATCATCCTGCCATGATCAATGTGATATGAAGCTGACAATTGAAAAATATCAACAAAAACAACTTAATCAATGTTTGTACCTACATGTCCTTGGGTCCTCTTTGAATCAGATGGGATTTTACTGTCTTTTGTCAATAATATACAATATGGATGCTGATGTATATTTCATGAAGAATTAATCTTGTAAGACAAGTTGACTGCGGGATTCAGTAAAGCCAAAATGAGAGATTTAAAAATTTTCCTACAACAAACTTGATCCCCATATACTACTGGTCATGACTATTATGATTTGGCAGCCATGTACAGCAGAACAAACTTCACACTTCAGATATACAGTATCTGTTGAAGACCTAAGAATTGGACATTCTTTTAAACCCCTCATACTAATTTATTCACGGTACAACCTCAGTCCACCACCATCTGCTAAAGTTATGGAAGTTGTCTGCATAAGGTATTCAATTTACATAAAACTGCTGATACATGTTCATTTCTATGCATAATACGATTCAGTGTCAAGCCATCTAAATCTTCATTTGCCCTCATTTCATCTTAATGAGCTAATTTTATATATATATATATATATATATATATATACAGTCAGTCAAGCCGGAAAGTCTGCATACCCCTTTCAGCTTCTCCACGTTTTATTACATTACAGACATATTCTACAATAGATTGAGTTAATGTTTTGTCTCAAAATTCTACACAAAATGTAGAATTATGGGCTATTTTGTGTAGAATTTTGAGACAAAAAATGAACTCAAATCTATTGTAGAATATGTCTGTAATGTAATAAAACGTGGAGAAGGTGAAAGGGGGTATTCAGACTTTCCGGCTTGACTGTATATATACAGTGAGCACTATAATTAATTGGACAGTGACACATTTTTAGTTATTTTGGTTCTGTACTCTAACACTTTAAGTTTGAAAGAATACAATGACAATGAGGTTGAAGTGCAGACTAGCAGCTGTAATTTGAGGGTATTGTCAGCCATATCAGATGAACCGTTTAGAAATTATAGAACCTTTTGCATATAGCCCCCCCCCCCCTCCCATTTCTGGGCATCAAGAAATATTGGACAGTTTAACATAATGTAGAATTAAGTAATACTTTTTTTTATATATGGTCGCATAACCTTTGCATGCCATGACTTCCTGATGTCTGTGACCCAACAATATCAAAAGACTCTTGACATCTTATTTTCTTATTTTATGGTACTCTTACAAGCGATACTATAACTTCTCTGCATTTGAATGGATCACTGGGGATCTATGGGAATTGGGGGGTGGGACTAGATTTAGCTGTAAATTATGCTGGAACAGTATGGAATACATGGTTGGCAAAATGGCTGTAAGTCATCAAGGGTCTGAGGTATAAAATGAGCCTGTAAGTCAGCTTTAATACCCTCAAATTAAAGCTGACAGTCTGCACTTCAATTGTATCCTTTCAAACTCAAAATGCTAGAGTACAGAACCAAAATAAGAAAAAATATGTCACTGTCTATATATATATACTGTAGGCTATACCCTTTGTCCACCCAAATAGGATAGACCAACAAAAGGCAAACAAACACTGATCTTAACCCATTTGGCTAAACTGGGTGTGTAAATTAATCTATTTACATAACCAATAGTGATTATTTGGTAACAGGAGCACAGGACAAACTCACAATAAAGCAAAATCAAAAAAAGGGTTAAAACCTTTTTTTTTTTATCTGGCAACCAGGAAACGTTGGCCCAGATAGTTTAATTTAAGTCCAGTTGAGCATGAACTTGGAAAATAACTTTGGCATCCAACATTGACACCATTGTCAACTGTAACTCTCATTAAAACAATTTTTGGTCTGGAATATTGGATGGATGGATGGATGGATGGATGGATGGGTGTAAGTGCAGCAGATCAGTTCAAGTAATGTGAAGCACGTCACAAGTTTGTAAACCTGCCTGCTGGTGATTTCCTCTCAGTACACTCAACTGCTTCAGGTAAAACCTGCAACAGCTTGAACTGCAAAACGGTTCTATTTAAATCCTCGTTCAATCAAAAACCAAGGTGAGAACATAGGCCCTGAGAATTTAGACTGGGCCATTATCTCCAAGGAAGGACAAATTCCCCATTCATCACAATAATGACCTAGAGAATGAGAGTATTTCCAAGCAAAACAGGTACTGTGGACTAAGTAGTAGTTGCTTCACAGGAAAGAAATTACACCAGCTATTTTTACAAAGAGAGATAACACATCCATTTTTAACTGTAGGGTGGAATTATAACTTGACTCAATTGATGACAAGTCTCGTGTTTTCAACAACCCTGGGCTGCTATAATTAGTCTTTGATGGTGTGATTGTGGTTATTTGCTAAGTGTGAGTGAGATACTGCTAAGCAAATGAAGATAAAAACGGGTGGAAAAAACAGCTATTTTACCTTTCAAATAAATAGTCCTTGGCCCTGAAACAGCCTTATTTGTCTCAGCAAATGGACCTAATTTAAAAGAAAAAGGAAGGGTGGAGTTGCACTGTATTTTTTATGATATTACACAATAATAGGAGTTATCCCTTAATGGATAATTATGATTGATCGGCTGGAGGCTATTGTCATTTCAAAGCAGTTTGTTTCTCGCATACTGCTTTGTAGGGCCCCTGACTTGTGGGAAAAGGGGAGGAGCTTGCCTAGTACCTTGTAAAAAGAAGAAACGGTAATGCATTCAATCCATATACTGTAGAATGTGGGCTATAACGGACCCATTTCATTTTTTCAACAAAAGAGGATGTGTGTGCTACCCTGGGGCAAAAAGTAATTCTTCAAATCAGCTTGGTGGGATATCACAATTAATACAGCGGACTTGATTATGAATGATTTAACGTAAAAATATAGAATATATAACTTAAGTCTTCTTACAGCTTTATTGTAACTTTTTTTGCTGTATTTAGATATTTAGGTATTTAGATATGTTATAAATGAGTTCAAGCAAACCATCGCAAACTGTCACTGTTTGACCAGTGGCAAGTTGATAACTTTATTTTTAACGTGAGTCCATCTGAATAATAACAGGTAGGAACTAATTAACAAAGAAGGAGCAGCTGCTTGACAATGATCATTTCTATCGTCTGTTTGAAATTTATAGAGTGTAACTTCATTATTTTGTTCATGTCAGCGTTGGTTTGGCTGTGACGTGACAGGCACCCACAGAGTATGATTAGAGATACACCTCTCCTCTAATCATTGATAGTTATCTGGTAAAATGGAAATTGTCACTCACTTCTGGATCAGTGTATCAGTGATTAACACATTTCAGCTTTTGTGCTTGTGTGAGTGCTGGTAGTTCAGTTGTGACTCAAGACAAGAGGTATAATTTAATATTCACAATCTGGAACAGAATAATGGTTACATGCACAACAATACCCTGATTATTGACAGTAATACATGTATTCCAGTGTTTAGATTATTGCGTAGACATTGATATTGTGATTATTCCAATTGCCGCATTTACATTGTTCTTTATTCATTATTCTTATTCGTATGCTCAATGGAAATGGCGTAGCTACTTGATCTTTGACTTCCGCCTGACATGCAGTTTCAAAAAGCCAAAAGAAATCAGAGAAAGACGTCTACATACACCAAAAAAAAGATTGGTCAAAAATCCAGGGGTTAATGCCGTTTACTACATTACGTCAATAAAGGTAATCAGATAAAGGCATTTAGGTGACCATACCAATAATCAGGTATTGCTTTAATTGGGGTAAGATTGGACTAGTAGTATGCATGGAAACTAGTGTTGGCACGATTATCGATAAAGACATATTATTGTCAGTAACATGTTCGACAATAATGACGATACATTTTTTAAACATTTTCATTTTTATCGTTATTATCATGATCAAAGTAATTTAGTTTTGCTCCGGGGATGCTCAAGCAGACTTACCACTCTTGCTGCAGTGGAGTTACTGAGAGATGCGACCACGATAGTATTTGGTGTCATCCGCAGTGATTTCCTTGCGCGAATGGGAAATGTAGTTAAATGCAACCTACCAACGGTAGGGAGAACAGAACAGAATGGCCATAATGCATGGGAGATCGCCGTGAATTATAACTAGTTAAAACTGCTAATTGCCCTGTGAGTGAGCGGCCACCTCAATATAATACTATTTTATAATCAATGTAGCTTACAAATAATTTATAATTTATCAGCCAGAAGAGTGCCACCCTTAATCTATAATATAATAATATAATCTTATAATTTTTTCAACATCAAATACAATTGTTTACATTTCAAATGTGTCCATGGTATTTTGTTTTATTATTTTAATATTGGTATTTTGCTTAAAATGTGATTATCGTCCAAAAACTATTATCGTGATAATTTTTCACACAATTATCGTGACACAAAATTTAATTATCGTCCCAACACTAATGTAAACACACCCAGCGGTTGCAATAAGAGTAATAATTACTAAAAAGTAAGTAGCATAATCACAGCAAATTATTCTCCAGTTTCCTAGCAACCTCCAGTGGCAACATAATTTCAGCGTAAAAAAAAAAAATGTTCCTATTTTACTTTATTTTTAACACATTGATGTATTCTATTCTAATTCTCAAAATGCTTATGATGTTATGAGATCATGGAGAAATGGCAAGTAAATCTGAAAAGTGTCAGAACTGAGCTGACTGTAAAAATGGTAATTAAATAAAATGTTCCAGATAGATTCTAAAAACTCTACATCCTCCAGGCTCACTTCAACATTCACTTACTAATGAATGTTTGTTTGCACTTTTGACCAGTTTTCACATGCCCAGAAAGATGTGGCAAAGATTAGCTCAATAATTATTAAAATAGATCCTTGAGGAGACTTAACAACGGGTCCAAAACTATAAAGACATGGCAGATTGAGATAAAAGGACTTATCAGGAATGTGTTACTTCTCTTTTCAAAAATCATTGAGAATTTTTCTAACCTTCAGGCACGGACTGAGATAAGTGGATAAGGATGATAAAATCAAACTCGGCACGGCAGCGTGTATTATCAGTGGCCCTGAACCCCTTGCTCTGGACACAAGTGGAAAACTTCAAATACTGGTATATTTGTACTTTTCTAAAGCCCTATGTGTGTGTGTGTGGGTGGGTGGGGGTGTAAGCAAGAGTGAGATAAAGTAGTAATAATAATAATACTTTAATACTGATGAAAAGGTGATAAATTAAATATTATGGCAAGGAATTACCAGAAAACACTACCTCATTGACCAGATGAATGGGTAAAATGAAAATGACCCTGATAAATATTCAGGCTGAAGACACACTGAAATGGTTTGGGTTGAAATGAGGGTTACTGAATTATTGAATCATGTGATTACGCGTTGGCTTAAATCCATTCAGTGTTCAGATTAACGGCATATTTGTTTTACAAAACTTGATCAGAGCGGAAACAGGTAGCTGGTGAAGTCAGACTCGGCTGGGTGTGATGTGAGCATGCTTGGGAAGATTGTAGACAGCATAAGTGATTTGAGAAACTGTGGGAGAAGTGATTGCATATAAAGGGAAAAGAGGCAGGGCCTGTCCAGAGCCTTTGGGGATACATAGGAAAGCCATGGGCCTAGACAAACCACTGTCCCAGCAAAACCCCAGTGGTGCATCCAGAGAGGTTGGATTAAACCTATTTGAGGGCTAGATTCAAAATCGCCAATGTTCTTAGAGGGAGAGGATGAGCAAGTGGTTTACCATGTCAAAACGTCTGGTAGGATCAGAATAAAATAGGGGGAAGGCATTCTAGTTAATATTAGTTGGCAGTTTGCTAAGATGATTTCAGACAATATTCTTTGATTTGTATTTTGGTTTTGCTAGATGATTGAGTGAATGAATGCTCAAACTTTTACCACACAATTACCAAAATTCCTATGGCTAGCAATTGTAGTTGTCTACCACGCATTATTCAAAAAATAAATAATTTTTTTTTAAAAAACTTAATTCATGATATATATATTTATGATAATCAGGAAATAAAAATCCAAAATTAGGAAAATAAACAATTTTTTTTGGGCTCTATGTAAATACCCATCATGACCTAAATGATTAATACATTCTGATTATACGTTTCATCGATTCAATCATCACAGTATGTTGAAAATTCATACTGTGATAATTGAAAAGATTAAATTTAATGTTGGCCCCCTAAATCCAGAAAAGGGACTCAGGGCTGGAACCGCTGGTGATAAAAGCAGGAACAGGCATCATTACTGCATTACCTAAGGGTCTGGAAAAGCCCATGATGCACTGCTTCAAGCTCTTTCCACCTTAAGCACCCTGTTCAGCAGTCATGGTCACTACTCTGCCCTCCACTGGCGCCAGTGGCGAATGGCGGTGGGTGGACAGGCACGAGTTTCACAACTGCAATTACCTTTATGTTCATATTGGACTTTCAAAATTGAAATATAGTTCAGGGATCTGCCAGATGCAGGGGTGGCCCCTGTCCAAATACCAGTCACAGTGGCAGCCAAGAACCTAGCCTGTACAGTCAAGCATGCGCAGACACAAATGCTATGTGGAAGGCTGCCCGGATCCACCCGGCTTCCCTCCTGAAACACCAGTACAGCACAGCGCAGCTCTCCCGAGCTGTCTTCCGCCTCCGCCTTTCACTAAAGGGAATAGCGCATTTCCATGGCTTCAGATACAATTACTTTTTCCTCAACTCTACAGTCCTGCAACTGCAGATCTCACTAGCGCCAATACTTGCACGTAGTATGGATTCATTCTGAGTATTGGTAGAATTGACTCCTCCAAACCCCACGGAGTATCCTCGTCTCCGAGTGCCTGTTTCCATTTTTAACTAGGAAAACATGAACAATCTCACAACTGCCTGTTTCCAAACGCCCGGATAATATGCACCAAAATACAAAGGTTGAAGTAGTTTGTTCCAGTGTCAATTGTTCACAAACTACTTATCAAATAAAATTTAAAAAACTGCTTTAGGAACCAATACACAAGCAAAAAGAAAAGCTTGCAGATGGTAGTAAATTCTGCAAACTGCCAGATTAAAAACATTTTAATAGATGTGAAAATACATCAATGTTTAATGTTTATACAAGCAGTGTAACTGACCTGGGTGATTCAAAGAAAAGAAGAGCATGTTAAATGTGAGAAAAGGGAAAGAACCTGAGGAACTACTTTTTTCAAAATGTACTAGATGGACAGTATACAAAATCCGATTAGCCTACCTTGAGAAAAGGTCAAGAGGGACTAACATTCTGACTGAGGGAATACCAGGTGCTAGTTCTGAGCCCTGCTATGGCATAGAGCTAGCAAGCTAGCTAAATCAATAAATAAAGAATCCATAGCTAATATAAATTGAATGTACTTCCTTTGAGAAGCAAGGCTAATTATTCTCAAACTCCTGAAACAAAAAAACAGTTCACATGATCCAGAAAAGCACTCACCCCTAAGTTGAGTAGCAGTCTGAGGAAGATAGCTGGAACTGGAAGCATTTGTTCTCCCAGTGTGCATGTGATGAAAGCATGATCTTTGCATTGATGTTTCATCACTGTTAGAGTGTTTAACTGCTCATCCAAAATGTCATGGACCTTTGTGAGTAAAACAAAAAAATCGAAATATATAAAACATTCCTACGATTAGAAAAATGTTTAAAGATTTGGAATCAGCCCTATTAGTCATTTAGTAGAGCTAAGAAAAAGAAAAACTGACTGGAATTTACCAGAAATGCCTTCCTTTTGTAACCTTATTGTCATCACCTAAAAACTTAAAAACTTGCCATCCTTGAAAAACTTTGGTTTCATAAAAAGAATAAAATTGAAAAAAAGTTCCAATCATCCAAACCCAGTCTGGGATTCTCATTTCACATTTAAGTGTCTTATTTTATTATTATTATTGTCCTTCCTACCAATTCTGTTTATGGTTGTATCTTGTACAGTGCACTGCATTTAATATTAGATCAATATTCATTTTATTTTATTTTTTTATTCGCCCCAAAGTAGTTACTGTTTTACATTGGCTGGGTCTGATCTCTGTTTTGAACAGAAAATGTTTTCTTTCCCCCTAGATATCTAAAATTGCCTGATAAATTTGTAAGACTTGGGAACACACCCGCAACCATTATCTTCTAACCATTTGGTGCAAAGTACATTGTCTGCTCTCAAACAATGATCTTGTTCATCAGTTTTTTTTTTTACCTGATCAGACACAACTAAGACCAGGTTATTGGAAGCAGAACATTGCATGAACCAATCGCCTCCAATGAAAAGGACTATCACATTTGGGAATAGGCCACCATGCTACAATGCTACACCATGCTACAAGCACAAATTTTCCCATGGGTCCACACATTTAGCCTCTCTTAGCCAGCTCATCAATATAACATTATCTCTTGGCACAGACTAATCAGTGCAGGATCCCTTTAACAGGTTTTTGGCAATAACCTGGGCTGAGTTATACCTTGGGTGTTAGGAACAGAATGTGCCTCCAAATAATCAGAGAGATCAGATAACCGGGGGAACAACACAGGCTCGTGCAGAACACAAAACCCCACTCAGCTTATTCCACCAAGCACATACAGCGTCATTTATCAAAAGATCATACGCTCAGACTCAATCAATAACATATCCTGCTTTTATTATGTCCTTATTAAAGGAATCTCTTCTCCAGAAGAACCACAGAAATTCCTCAATTTCACATCTCTTCAAAGCTATTGCCCTCAATGGTATAGGTTATCATGTTGATAGGAGCATTTTGTATGGGAGTTTTTAGTAAATTACAAAAGATTATGTGCGTTTTACATAGTGTCCCAACTTTTTTAACTTTATTGATTTTTGTAAATATAGGCTAATTCCGAATTTGATGCCTGCAACACGTTCCAAAAAAGCAAAAAAGAGACTGGGAAGTTAAAAAAACACCTGTTTTCCAGTTAAACAGGTGATGCTATCATGACTAAATGGCTGAAACAATATGGAATACATGGTTGGCTAAATGGCTCTAAGTCATCAAGGGTCTGACGTATCAAAAAAACCTTAAACCATCATTCTGCTGCCAGATATGCAGTAGATATGGATGGATAACTTGAAGGGTTTCTTCTCCCGACTTATTTTTCCATAGAGTTCAATAGAAAAAAGTGTCAGGAAAAACAACCCTTATCTGGCAGCAGAGTAATGGTTTGTGGCTCAGACCCTTGATGACTTTGCCAACCAGTTCGCCAACCATGTATTCCAAACTGTTCCAGCATAATTTACAGCTAAATCTAGTCCCACCCGCCAATTCCCATAGAGATCCATTCAAATGCAGAGATGTTATAGTATCGCTTGTAAGAGTACCAGAAAATAAGATATCAAGAGTATTTTGAGACTGTTTGGTTACAGACATCAGGAAGTCATGGCATGCAAAGGATATGTGACCAAATATAAAAAATACTTACAAATTACTTTATTCTACATTACGTGAAACTGTCCAAAATATTTTGATGCCCAAAAATGGGGGCGGGGGCGGTGGACTATGTACAAACAGTTATATAATTTCTAAACGGTTCATCAGATATGGATGAAAATACTCTCAAAGTAAAGCAGAATCAAAATAACAAAAAATGTGTCACTGTCCAATGAATTATGGTGCTCACTGTAGTTACTGTAATGCAAAATGATCAAGCTAGAAAGCCAATGTGAGCTAAATTTGAAAAAAAAACTGTAGAATATCCTGTCCTGGTAAATCTGCATCTTGTCCAAGAGTGTAAAATTGCTGGTTATCAAATGGATAACATTCATAAACAGAGAGTAAAATAAGTGCACTCTGAAAGAGTAGCACTGAAAATAAAAGTAATGTAATTGGGAGGTATTTCTTACATATTCATAAGGTGGTAAAATATAATTCAATAATTTCACATGAGTTTATAAAAGGGGAGGCACAAAGCCTACCTTTACAGTCCTGACGCCATTTTTCATTATGAACAGGCTTGCCAATTTCACTAAGGATCGGCAATCAGCAGCTTGTTCCTTTTAACTGAATTGTGTGGCGGCGATACCTTTGTGCATTTAACATTAAATAATGCTAATTAAGACAAAGCAATCAAGTTACATCAATCAGGGATTACAGGTTCAAATCCCAGCCCTGCTGAATAAGTGGATAAGGTGTAAAAAATGTAATCTGTGTAAGTCATTCTGGACGAGATTGTCTGCTGTGCAAATATTACCTGAAACTAACGAATCCCAATGGAATTCATAATTGTGGTAATATGTCTCCATCATGTAAAAATGGAAGGGATGTCTGATTGAAGTAGAGGTTGCAGACTGGCGGTGGAGGGGGGGGGGGGGGGACTTGGCTTGCAACTCAAAGTTGTGGGTTGTGGGTTTGATTTCCAGATGGGTAATTGTCATTATAATAATAAACCCCAATTGCTGTATAAATGGATTGTATGTAAAAATGTAATCTCAGTAAATCACTCTCGATAAGTGATCTGCTAATTTAAACAGTGAGTCACTGACTGCATATGGTACTTCTGTATTCCCATTTTTGAACTTATAAAACCTCACTCTTCAATCACTAGTTTTTAGAACAATTTCTTAAAGTAGTTTATTGTGTCAGTGTGTAAATTGTGTTTGTGTGTGCATGCATGCGTGTGTGTGCGCGTGTGTGTGCGTGCGTGCGCGTGCGTATTTTATTATGATTGTTGGCTTCTTGAGTTTTAGTATCTGTATTGATCATCTAAACAACTGAATCGTAAAGACTAAACGTGTAATTTACCCAATTCTAAATAAAGTCAATCAAAGCTGTTCGTTTCCTCCTTCACTGTGGAAACAGGGAAAAAAAGCCACTTGAATTAAAAAAGACACAGCTTACTGGGAGTATGATGTCCTCATAGGCCTTATCTGTCCCTGTCACGCCCCACCCCACTCAGAAATTGGTTATAACATATTGGTCACAAAGGGGGAGAAGACGAAACAGCTTGTACTTTGTGTTATGAAATCGCAGTGTCTTGGCACCTGAACACATGAAGCCTGCCAATATAGCAGGCAGCTGAAGCACTGTTTTGGACAGTGATTTTTTGCAGGATTTATTTTGCATTGCCGGTCTGGTAATACCCAAAAAAGTATTCTCCGGCAGTCTGTGCTCCCAGGGATATGTTGAGTAAGCTCTGAACTTTAGAGGTGCACCCTTAGCATATGATCCTGGTGTATCAGGCACAGATCAAAGGGTGGTCAAGCAAACAGTATGGCTCCTGCAGTCCTGCATGTGGTTCCAGAGCGATGACTGCTGCCCACCTGGTGGACCACACAATGCAGATAAGTAGTGGATGATACACATGCTAGTCTGCACTCTCCCAATTTCAGAACACTGAAGTAACTTCAGGCCTACGAATGCAATGTGGCATCATGAAATGGCAGATTATAAAAATTGCTTAAAAAAAGGGACACAATCCAAGTTTAAGGGTGTTTGGGCTCCTGGATATCTAATTTGGTTAAGGCACCACGCTGTGGTGCATGGATGAGCCTCATGGCCTTGGATCGAATCCGTACCGTGCCAGTGCCGGCTGTGGCCGGTAGCTTCATAGGGCGATGCAAAATTGGCCGTTGCGTTGCCCATGGTATGGGAGGGTTCAGTCGGTTAGGGGTCCACACTCATCGCTATCTAACAACCTGTGCTAGTGGATTGGGCACCCTGCATGTGAAAGCTACATATCAAAGGTCTTCCTTCGATTTTGCTCTATGCAAGTTTAGTTGTAGTCTGCCATGCTGCAGATTCTGCATTCTGCCAAATCACGGCTGTGGTTGTTGACGATTGGCCATTCTAAGTTGGGGTGGGAATTGAACATGCTCAGCCCAACATTGGGTGCAAATTATTTTTTTAAATTTTAATTGGAACTTAATAATAAATGACCATTGTTTAGTGAAAGTAAATTGGTCAGAGTAAAAGCCATTTCAGCTAACAGTAGTATTTGCTCTTAAATTATTATTGGGTATTCCACACAATTAATTAATAGTTCAGACATTTAGTAGTAATACGTATTCTGATATTTAATGATCCTTTAGAAGTTAAACTTTTTTTCAGAGATTTTGTACATATGTAGATACGTAGCTTGCAATTGGTTAAAACAGCTAGTCATTATAATACTTCACACTGGTTAAATACTGCAAAGGGTGCTGCACCATGCTTTTGCCAACGATTACGTGCTGTGACTCAAGCATTCATTTATGCCTTACAGCACTTTTTTGCTCACCTAATTTTTATTTAGCATTAAAGCAAAGCAAGCCATCAATGACCTTTGACTGCCAATTACTATAATGTTGAAATATAGCATTTGTTTCAATACTGCAAGGACAGGACACCCTTAATGTGTAATCCTTTTAATGTGTATGAACAAAATCTTGAGGTTGCAACCATCTATTCTGCCACTTTTCTGCCATCTTCCTGTTTTACGGAGACCAATGAGAGACCATGAAAAGTCAGGCATTTGGAAGAACGGTCAGGTCAATCAATGACAACCATGGGTGTCAATCTCTCCATGAAAACTCATATTCATTCGCTTGAATTTTAATTTGCTTCGTAATTCTTGCCACCATATTGAGATTGTGCAAACTAGCCTTTATTGAGGTGTGGTGCCAGATTCATCGGTAGGATTTGATTGCATTGCATATGTCCATTAAACCGTCTGATTGCATTTGATGCTGCTGTAGGGCCTCATTCCTAGACAAGAAGCATCAGCATGGCTATTTTTGGTCATGAATCCAGAAGTTGTAGTCATAACCATTTTATTCAGCTGAAGAATTAAGGAAGAACCTTCTATCTCTAAGTAAATAATCTGATTGAAGCATGCAGCTAGCGGTATGCTGATTCCGTTTAGGAATAAAACACAGTGCGCTTATGCCCGTTGCAAATATGGGGGGATAATTGCTTAATTACCAAAGGTGTTCATACTAAACACGGTAGACATAATTAGCTTGCTTGATTTCTAGATCCTTTCTTAAAATAATTCCTAATTCAATTAACTCTTAAGTCTATATTGTGCTCTAAAACATGTTATATTATTTGGTTTCTGGATGGCTAATCTGTTTAACCTGGAGTGGCTCAATCTGCTGTCAGGAGTGGATGTCTAGGCAAAGGGCAAGGAAATATGCCTGAGAGGTCTTCTAATTGAAATTCCAGGCCCTGCTTTAGGGGAGGGAGGTACTGTGTTTGGAAGACTGTGGGGAGTGTATATTACTGTAGGAATTGAGGGTGGATGTGGCTCCACCAAACTGTCAGACCTTTCCGGATTCAGTTCCACAAAGCACTTCCAGGAGTATATCTATGAATTATGCAAGCATGCAAGCACTTGTCTGCGCTCTTCCTAATTGACAAAGGACACTGAAGGATGAGACAGGGCCTACAAGTACTTTCACTCTCCAGGCAGTCAGCAAATGATGAGCCTAGATGGGTTGAATAGCCTGTCCTTGTCATTAAATATTCTTAGTTTTGTGTGCTTCTTACAAATATGATTGGACATCCAAGATTGTGAGAAAAAGAAAAGAGTGGTGAAATTGGTTTATCAGTTTAAAATATCCCAGCCCACTGCTGACACACTTCTTTATTTGGAAGTGAATGTTCACTCAGAGAGGGCTGTATCTATTCCCAGATAAGTTGGACACTTCTTTGAAAGGTGTTAAGCACCTGTACATTGCCCGAAGCAATCTCATCCGTTAATGTCATCATTTTATGAGCTCAGAATTGAATAAGTGCCTTTTCTGAAAGGGGTATGCAATGTTACTTTAGCATCTTAAGATTCCACCATAAATGGGTTGATGGGATGGAGCATGGAGGTTAACTGACTGAAATCATTTTAAGTTTTTTTTAGTTTTTCTTGCTGTCAAAAGTTTTTTTGTCAGCACCCTTCAGACTCAGCAGGTGTTTAATTGAGACTTAAGACTCAACAAGTGCTTCACCTGCTGCATCGATGTTTGGGAGCCCCCCTCACAGAGAAGGTGAGATCTTCTGAGCTTGGAAATGTATTCCTAAGCATTCCACTATAGAAGAGGGAATAGCATCCGACCAGAAAATTCGGTTGCTAGGTCATGTGCTTACATCACAAAGTCTAGTTTGGGTCAATGGCTTATTGGGAAAGTAAATTAGATCTCCGTTTTTGGACAATGCACTCCTATAATACAAGGCTAAGGTTAGTTGCTAGTGACTTGCACAGCCGTTATGCTGGTACTTTGCTGGTCAGAGACTCAACATTAGCAGCCTCAGGCAGATGTGAAAAAGGACACCGACTAGCTATCTGTGGAGTACTGACAGTCATCCCACTCCGGCTTCTTCATTGCTTAGACATGCTGAGATATTATATGTTTTAAAACCAGATAATAGTAAACTGCAACATTATTAGATCTCACATCTTGTTTTTCAAGGTTTCTCTTTTTTTCTTCCCCAAACATTCAAGGAAATAACTGAAGACTCGCTGAGGCCAATATTTATGTACACAAATCTAGGGTGTTATGGTGTCGACTCTCATGGAAGGTTTTATTACCACTCTGAAGAAACTCCAGAACACAAAGTAATTTGGAGTGTCAGGGCCCAGTGTGGCCACACCATACCACAGGGTCATTATTGCCTTTTGGATTTAAAGTGTGTTCCCAATTTGTGACATTCAATTGAAGAAATCAATTGAAAGTCTTAATGTCTGTGTAGGTAATGGCTGTCGAGGCCTGCCATTTAGGAATTTACATTTTTGTGGCAGCCAGAGAAAAGCAGACCATTGTAGCCTTGTCACAATGCAGCAATATTTTTTGCCTGAAAATGGGCATTTCAATCCTGGGTGAACTTACTATCCCTACTATCATTAACTACAAACATCACCCTTATTATTGAGAGCTGGTCATTTTTGTTAGAGATATTCAATAGCAAAGTGATTCATGTTTGGTCTCCTTAAAATAGTTTAAAGCAAGATTATGGCGCTTACCTCTGCTTTAAGGTACTTTTACTAATAATAATTTGGTCAGTTTTTAGATTAGCCAGTCCTTGCCATAAACAAACTCAACCGTCCATACAGCGCTTCAACTTGGCATCACCCAATCAGGGGTCAGCGTCTTCAGTCCCCACTGGATGAGAAATCTAGGACTGTTGAGGGTAAGGTTAGTTTAGATTAGAGATACATTTTGGAGCAGTGAAGAGGTGTTTTATTCCTTTGCTTTATGGTGGTTCCCTAGTTGTGTGTTTGAAACCCTTCCAAAAAGCCAACTGGTAGGTTTTGTCTGATGGGAGATTTGGAGACTTTGTATCCCTTAAATGCAAAAGGTTTAGTAGATCCCCAACTGTGGCAATAAAATTTAAATTTTTCTGCCAAACCATGCAGCCTATAACAGGCAGGTTTAGTGTCCCAGTGTTTTTAAACGTCTTAATTATTGACCCAATAGTATAAAGTGGTATCCATACTCAGGGCAATGTATGAGTTTTTGCCCTTGGATGATATATGAATTTGACATGTTTGATACCTATTTTTTTTTTTTCCTCAGTGGAACAGGAAGACATAGAAGATAATGTACAGTACTTTAAAAATAGCATGTCTACACAAACACACAGACACCTGTGCAAATGTATCTTTCACTAATCATTGGACAAGACTGTGAGTCACTATTCCTACGCGTTCTCGGATATGCAACCTCAATAATTAAGAGTTAGGAACAAATTCAGTGAGTGAACAGTGGGAAGCTGAAGTGGAAATATCAAAATACATTATTTCCCAAAGAGGTTTGTGATTAAAAGAGTAGAGATGATTAGCCCTGGTAACTATGCTGTTCTATATTTCTGACTACAACGTATTTGCAACACTCAAATCCAACGTAGCACTATAGCATGCGTGACTTCATTAAAATCCCTTGGTAAACAAACAACAAGAAGCAATCACATTGCTCATTCAGAAATTCAGATTACGCACCTATGATTTACACCTGAAAATGATTCTAATCACACACTATCAATGACAACGCATGTATTTTGAGCCGAAATGAAAACCTGGGAATCATGTTTTCCTAATAGATTAATGACTACAAGGGCGCTTAATCTTAAAGTCTCACTACATGCCGTGAAGAGTCTTACAAAACACTGTGGCTGTCAGCTAAGATTGCGTTTCAACAGCCACATTTCAGCATGGCACACAAGCACAACAGCAATGGTGAGATGAAATGTCATCAGCAAAGCCAGTGAACAGGATAGGATATGATATTCCTGAGTAATAAATGTTAATCTTCCCAGTGATTGTACTTGCAGGAATAATATACTGAACTGTAATATTATTTGGTCCATTGTCTTTTCCTGACACACTTTTATTGCTGTTTTCTTCCCTCTAATGTAATTTACACTGGCAATTGGCAACTGATTTATTTTGATTTGACATTTTGCTTACATAATGTGGAATCTTCGTCTAATGAAACATTGCATAATATAGTCACGTCACTGGAGAAAAACAATACAATAAAAAGTTACATGAATGATCAAAAGACAAAACAAATCTGAAACACAAATGAGCAACATTAACATACAAACAAAAAGGTTTAAATTTTCTTAAAGCAAAAACCTCACAAAAGTAAAACAAGAGAGCCAAATTTCCTCAACCCAAATTGTTGTCAATTATTTTCCATTTAACTGGGTACTGAGTACAGAACTATAATCTATTTGCATTTGAAGATTCAACTCTGTTGCTGAAGTATCTGTTCAAGGTGGTGGCATTTTACAAAGTTGCCCTTTTGGATTTCATTGAGGACTACAGGTGATGCTTAGGATGGATATAAAAAATACCACAATCATAGAATATTCCGGCAATTCAGTCAGAAATTATTTGTATGTGTTTTTTGTATTATGTGTATTACACATTTAATTACTATAACTGTAGGAATTTAAGATTAGTCTTTCTCATGGGTGAAACTGTACTGTCCGATTTACACTTCTTGGGCCTTATCCAGGTAAATTCACCTGTTCCATAGTTCAGTACAGCATAATTTCCCTGTCTTTTACAGACACACTTTTACACATCAGAACACTAACATTTATATTTTAAAAAATTGTATAATGGTGGGTACATGATAAAGTTGAAGTATTGTGCATAGTCCTGTTTATGATGCATTGAAATTCTAGGAGGGTTTAGCCTTTACTGCTACAGACATATCCAATTGATTTAAATGGACATGTATTGAATGCAAATACTTTTTCCTTTCTGAGTGGGTGTGATGGCTCTAAAGCTTTTTTTTTTTTGGTGCAGTTCATCACCGGAACCAAAGCTCTCGCTAAAATAAGAATTCCTTTCAAGCATGTGACAGAGTATAAATAGAGTTAACAGACAGCACGGATATAATCACCGCCGCACGGTTCATTTTCATGACTGTCACCACTCTTTAAATCAGCTACTGGAGACCTTCGGAATTTGCACTAATGCTCTGCGCTCCACACCTCCTACCCAACCCCGAGTCTCAGTGTGAGCGAGTGTGTTTGTGTGACCGTGTACGTGTGTGTGAGAGAGTGATTGCACGTACTGGTATGTGTGTGCATGTGTGTATACTGTGAGAAATCTAAAACAGAAGCTTATTGCTCCCCCCAAACCATGATATGCTTCGTAGAGAACTGAAGAATTGTTCCAAGCTTGAGAGTCATATGTGGTATATTATCATTGGTATATATGGTATATATAGTCATATGTGGTATATAGTTCATGAAAAAAGAGCAGACTATTTTTGCTTGTGATCTCACTGACATAAACGTTGCTTTTTTGGACATATCGCGTCAGAAAATTAAGACAAAAACCGAGAACTGGCTTTACTTAACATCGTTGCGATACAGATAGGCCCCTGTAAATTAAGTGAGCAGGTCGCATAGCCTAAAATGGAGTCCTCCAGCAGAAAAATGCTGATTGAGCTCCTAAAGAAGCCACCTGATGTGATAGATCATTAACAATCATCGTGTTGCAGCTGCTGAAGAACCTTAATTAGTAATTTAATTATTATGAATTACTCTGTGCAATTGTGACACATATTAATCCGCAGTGTATAGCGCAGGGCAATGAAAGACCATTTAGGTTAAAAGTGAAAACTTTTTAAATGGAGAAAATAAAAGCTATTACTATATAGAGAAACTGTATATTTGGTCTCTGGAGGCTTACACTGAGGGTTTGAAGTAGAGTTTAACAAATCAAAAGGGGTTCAGTAAAGTGCTTACATTAACAAACTAATTAATGGGGGAGAGGAAAAATACAATTTGGGACATTGCTTTCTCACATAAATAAAATCCACCCAGTCAGTACAAAGATTCAGTCGTAACTTCCTCGAAAAAACAGACTGGGGTGCTGTGCAACAATGATACTATTTGCAATCAAATTCTGGACTCCCGGCTCAATGAACTAAACAGCCACTTTCAGAATGATTTATGCAGGCTCATGAAAGCCACCTGACTGCATCCGAAATGTTCGGCCTCACAGATGCTCCTAAATCACTGAATAAGTTGTTTGATGTCCATTTGGGGGAAGCATAACTGCCCATTTTTTTCACAACAAATTAGGCAAATTTTGGACAGAAGGGCAAAAATGAACACTGAACTAAAGTTTTAGACCTTCAATTAGACCGTTAATTAGACTTTTGGGTATGTTTTGAGGACGCAAAAAGCCCCCTGCTAGCACAAACACAGCTGTTGCAATGGAGATTGGTATTTAGTTGTGGCACAGAGCTGGTCAAGTCGATTGGTATTTTCATCCATTTTTTAATCATGTAGGCAGTGTGGATCTGTACGGATTCTGGATAACATATGGGGAAGTAGTATATCAACAAAAAAGGAATGTGAAAATTCTGCTTTCTGAGATATGTTTAAAAAATGGTGAAATCCATTCATCTTCCCTTACCTGTCGGTGCACTTGTGGCAGAAAATGCAGGCATAATAATAATAATAATAATAAACACACTATGTGCTTGAGAAGATACTATACCGGTCAGAAAGTCCTTGATTAAATAACAAATAATATTTTTTTTTTGACACACATATCAGTTTCTGATAAAATTTTGCCTGAGAGAGTAGGTTTTTGAGAACACTATTTCAGACCTGTGATCAATAAACAACTCATTATTCTTGGCAAATGGCAATTTCGTTTGGAGCTAAAAGTAGCACAGCAGCTTAATAGGGGAGGGTGCGACTGGAAACACAGTTTTATATACTTTTTTGGAGTGACTAATATCAGTAAATAGGGTTTTGCGACAGTTTACAAATAAATAAAATACATTTGCAATATCTGTTTTTGTGTTACATGCATTGGTTTGGTGTATGTATATTGTCAGGCTTATTTCACAAGCGATCATTGCCCCTTTGGGGTGTAAACAAAGTTGAATGTATTGCATACAGCATTGTATTTGTGCATTTAGGAAACACAATTCAGTGTGCCTCACTGTAGGAAGTGGACAAAGAGACAGCCAAGATAACCATATAAAATGGACACGATTTAAATAATGATTTCTTTACAATAAAAGCACTGGCCTTTCCGAACTGACCTCTGCCTGTTGCAGCTAACCTCAATCTCAATGCATGAAGCCACCCCTAAAACTGTGCAGGATAGTATTGACATACACCCAAATTACTTTTTTTTTTATCATAAAGAACTGCCTTGGGCATCTTGCCTATCATATAAAAGAGCCGTAAGTTGCCTATTTCAAGTAAGGCGAGTCATTTTTATGGCATCAAAACAGTATCAATTGATTTTTATATCCTACACTGGCTGGACCTTGCTTTAAGGTGAATACTAACTATAAGAAGACTGAAGGCATAAATTCCACTTCTTAAATCCAGACAATTCTATTATGAACTTGTAAACAGACCTAGTTGGTTATTGGTATTTAAGTCGAAAACAATGTGAGCATCAGTGCAATCAAATACAGTATAACTAACGCTTATTGCTCTCACATCATGTCAAAGTTAGTAACTGCTTCAGATAGCTTCTCATCAGTTGTAAAAATCTGGGCTGGTCTTAACCTTTCTAATAAAGCTTAAAATGGTTGAACTTGTGACTGGGGGAAAAAATGGAAACCAAACATTGATAAACTCATTCATATTGATCAAACTGGATTTAAAAAGGGGGGAATGTCTTGTGGTAATGTGTGCATAATTCCACTTCACATCACTTCACATTGTGCTCTGCAGGATTTAATTTCATCAGTGCTCATTAGATGCTGAGTAAAAAACCTTATTATTATTTTAATATCACAACTGGAATTATTTATGGGTGACTTTGAAGTATTCTGCTGAACATGTTATGCATGTTATGTATCTGGATGTTTTGCACAGGATATCGTGATTCTGATTCTGTTAGATGCACAAACAGAACGTTGTTCTGGAAGAACACAGAGAGTATACGCCCCTTTTCTGTCACTGACCGTTCTCTTTCATCAGAAAATACAGTAAATGCTTCAAATGGTTTAATGCTCAATATTTCTCCACGTACTGATAATACCCTGCTTTATTGTGCTGGAATGTACAACTGGTACCACGCGCCTTGAAGCTGGTTGATATACTGTATATATTGTGTCTCTCATTGAGTCTTACCAGTAGTTGCCCCCACCCTGCATGGCACAACTATTGGAATGCACAGTGAAAAGAGGCTGAACAGTCAACAGAAATGCGCTTTTTGGTCTCTTTCCCGAGGTTGCAGCGATGAGGTCAGCACACATACAATTGGCCACTAAAAAAATAAGTGAAAATAAATAATTAGGGGATACAACTTAAAGAAACAAAATAGTTTTGTTTCATTACCCTTCATTTGTTTCGACTGGCTTGATCAATTCTCTGATTATCCTCAGGGGCACTAATCCACTCTGGCCGCATTCAGTTTCCCAATGACTCAAGCCTGGTGTGCGTCCAAATACGTGAAAAATGCATCCTGTTTTCTTCCACTACCACCTCGTCTCCTCCGTGCCCCGGAAACCAATGTTTGTGTCCTCCCTCCGTTCACTGTCCCAATATTGGAGGAGACGAGCAAAGCGGCTTCAAACTCGGCTCCTCCTCTCCTCCGGCGATGGATACATCGATGTATCCTACTGCGGAAGAAGTTTCGCATTTCTGGGTGACATCATCGTGCTCACGCCCCCACAGAGGGTGGACACATTTAATGCTAGTATTACATGGCAGACGAGGGTGGAGCTCGTTGCCGGAATCAAGTATAAATGGGCGCCGTATTCGGCAGTGTCAGTGTGCATCCTAAGCTAATCAAAAGATCCAGAAGTCAGCACGGCTCTTTTGGAACCACTCGATGGCATTTAATATCATTCACAAGTGCCTCGCTAACTTTCTTCTTATGTTTTTAGCAGGCAAAACGGCAATTTCCGGCGGCTGCTTTTTGTGTACAGTACACAAACAAGAACACACCCATTCGGTCATGGTCGGGAGGCCTCCCGCTTGAAAAATAAGTCCACCCAATGGAAGATGGTAAAAATGATAATGCGTAGCTATGCCTTATATGAATTTCCCCAAAATAAGGATTCCCCAATGCAAGATATTTATCCTAAAGTGTGTGTGCTTTAGTAGATTATTATCACACACAGGACATAGCATCCAACCCAAAGGCTAGATTGCCTACAACGGATAACAAAATGGCAGTTTGTTTTTTTGTGGCTCATAACCTAGAGACAAATTCAGCAATTTAAGATGGGGAAGCAAGTTTAGTTATTTGGTTGTACTTGAACATTGCTTAAATGAGCATGACTCTAAAGATAAACATGGCAGCTACCATTATTTCAGTATGTAAATATGCATTAATCAATTTATTCAACAAATTGTTTTCAAAGGATGTATTTAAATTTGATTTCAGACATTACAGTGGGAAATAATTGTTTTTCAGCGTGAACGCTGCCATAATGTGAATGTTGGGAAACAATAACTCAGATAATATTAAGCAATTAGACTATGTGAGATGCACTGAACAGCCAATAGAATGTAGGCTGTCACAGTATAGCTACAGTAGCCTATATGAGGTGACTTAGTGCTCTGTATGTTCAGACATCGGGCACATCGGGCTTCTGGAATTACAATAAATTGTTATGTTTATGTATACTATGAGATGTTTACTTTGATCTAATGTTGCTGATTACATATTAATTATGCAAACCCCAATGCCAGGTACATGTTTATACTGTACATGCAACTACTTGTACCTGAAACTTAAAAGATATTTTTCCCTTTAAATGGGCTGACCATGTGTAAGATCTGTGATTGGTGATGGGACTATTTGTGGGCTCGGCGTCAGTCAAAGTTATGATAGCTGCAGCAGGGCGACTCGCACTTCCTGCCCTCCATGTCAATGGCTCTCGCTCGTTCCGACTGCGGAGCTTCTCTTCCCTAGCTCCCCGAACGTACTCCCCATTCCTCTAAAACTGCTCAATCACTGCCTGCTTTCCATCATGGTCTGAAGACACACCTCTTCAGACTCCACCTTGACTGACCCACCAATCTAGTACCGTTTTTTTAGTTCTTTTAGTTTTCACATAGCAGTTTTTTTGCTTGTATCCTGTACCGTAATTCTTGTTTTGTGTGATTTTGTAGTTTATCATGGTCTATGGATAGCTGCTACATTATAAAAGAAATGTGCTTTATCTGACCTCTAGTTGCTTCAATGACCTTCGGTATTCACTTTGAATAAAACTTTGGATAAAAGTGTCGCCCAATTGAATGTAATGTAATCTAATGTAATTTAATAGGGCAACTTCATCAATAGTTAATGGTGATTTTGTTGATGGAGAAGCAGACTAGCTGTCCCAATTTTCTTCTTTTCTTTTTCGAGTAGCAGTGGGGGAGTGTAGAAAAGAAGGAGAGGAGTGAAGAATATTGGGACACACCCATAGTTTACCTTTCAGTACCTATATGCCCTCTGTCAGCTTTGGTCAGAGTCTCAGCATCTGATAACACATCAAAATATCTTATTGGTAGGCTCCATTCCATGTCTTCCACTTTGTTTAAAAACAAGTATATAGAAATACAATACAATTATTTGACAAGTGCACTGATCCAGAGTAATTCACAGCGCATCAACAATTCTAAATATAGTGTTGTGGTAATATATAGTTGGCCAGCAGCCATACCACCATGCATTCTGCTCCAACTGAATGGCTAAAGCTAAGCAGGTGTGGGCTTGGTTAGTACCTGGATGGAAGATCTCCTGTGAAAACTAAGTTGCTGCTCAAAGTGGTGTTGGTGGGCCAGTAGCGGGCAATCTTCTCTCTGGTCAAATAAACCCCAATGCCCCAGTGCAGTGATTGGAACACTGTGCTGGAGGAAATGCCGTCTTTCTGATGAGACGGTAAACTGAGGTCCTGACTCACTGTGGTCATCATTAAAGATCACATGACACTTATCGTAAAGAGTAGGGGTTTCCCCAGTGTCCTGGCTAAACTCCCAGCCCAGGCTCTTTCAATCTGCCACCTAATCATCTACCAGGTTAATTGGCTAAAAAAATAGTTCTCTCCACCTCAGCTGATGTGTGGTGAGCATTCTGGTGCAAAATGGCTGCTGTTGCATCACCCAGGTGGGTGCTACTCATTGGTGGTGGTCGAGGCAAGCTTCCCCCTCATCATTGTAAAGCGCTTTGATTTGCTGGCTGGTGAGTAAGGCACTATATAAATGCAAGGCATTATTATTATTATCATTATAAAGTATTATATTACAATGTGCATGACGTGCGTCTGTAAGGTACTACGCAAATCATGTTTTGGAGTGACAAGTGCATGAGGTTTATGCTTTGCTACTTGTGAAGTCTGAGAGTCTGCAGCCCTAACTGCAGGACAGATTTGATGATTTTTATGATGAGGGCAATTTGATGTGTGTCCCTACAGTGACCCGATACTAAGGTGCTGTATCAACTTCTGCCAGCAAGTCGGCTGTAATTGCGCGGTCAGTGCACCGTCTCCTGCAGTCAGTCCGTCATATAACAACCAGACAGTGGTGTCTGCTTGTTTCCCTTGTTTCTCTCCAGTAGGACAGTACTGATTATAGACTTAGACTTTATGTACTACAAAACTATACAGGTCAAACACAAAGTGGTGGGATTACTAAACTATGACACACAACAAAGGGTTCTAGACCCACTTTTCTCTGAAATGTGTCACGAGTAACACAATACCTGAATGCATAACGTCAAAATACCTGCCTCAGAGAGATAAACGGAAGGTTTGTGGTGACATCAGTGGGGACGTGATGAGCTTTCTTATTTGAGACCTTTGCCAGTGTGTACAACCATAGCCCAGGACAAAGGGACGTTTTGCCTCTAACCTCAGCGTTGGCTTTCCTTGATTTAGGACGACGTGACTCATGCCTGCATGTTGTCACCCGGTCCTGACCAGTCAGAATCATATGGCTGGTTGACCATTGATTGGAATTGCCAGCAGTGAATGGCGTCTGGCCCCAGGTCGTGTGTCTCTTTGCATTTAGACAAAGAGGGAATACCTCAAAGCCAGTGCTGAAGTCACAGAAGTCATTTACTCCGCGCTAAACTTAATTCCAACCACCATTTAACCACAATTTGTCTCTTTCTTTGCCGCCTCTATTGTCCTATTCTGTCTTGACTTAGTCTATTCTGCAGACTTATCTTGTTCAGAAGTGTGTAGAGTGGGGCCTGTTTTTCAAAGGGCTTTCTAACTAGATTGGATTGAGAAGAGCGACCACCTTTTTTTCTGTGTCTGTTAGCTAAAAAACGTTCAGAATATATCAGAATGATCAGAGTCACTGATAAATTATGTAAGAAAATGGCTGTTATTCCTCTGGCCAAATAGTCTTTGTCAGCGGTGCTGATGCAGATATCTATTCTTAATGATGCTTTGGGCAGAGATAAACTGCAGATATTCTGTCAGTAAAAAGATTTTACAGGCAATTCAGACGGATGTTAGGACACACATGGTTAAATATATTCATAGGAACCAGACACACTATTTGCTCAGTAGCTGGGTAACTTTTATTTAATCAAGGTTATGCAGATTCGCTGACCTTTATGGTGTGGCGCTGAAGCACTTTCATGCCTCGATTCATTACAGGGTATTAAACTGAGGGTAGTGATTTGCTGTTTTCTATTTTATTACATTTGCGGTGTCAACACAACACAACACAACAACACAACACAACAAAGAAAAACGTGCATAGGGAGAAGGTGAAGCTAAACACCAATTCTGCTCTTTCATGTGGGGCTTTTATCACTGTGCACAACAGCAGGATCCAAAGTAGATTCAATATGAGACCAAGGTACATGTCACTACACTGTAACCTGGAGTTTTAGCAGGCCAGGTTACCAAATCTTAATTGTTTAAAGTGATCTTTGCAGTTTCGCGTAATTTTGTGGACCGTGGAAATTGCTTGGTCCCACTGAAAATACATGCATTTGTCTTACAATGTTACGCTGAACCTCCAAAAACAAAAAGCTTGAAAAATAAAGTAAATACTGAGAGAATCATGGTAACCTTTTTTTTTTAAGCTAGCTGTGGCTTGATTTAGATGCTCCCTGCAATCTGGACGCTCAAGGTGCCACTGACAGGGGGCGGGCCTTGCCTGTAAAATGTCCATTAGCCAATCAGTAACTGAGAATTTAAACTGCCTTCCATTTCAATCAAACTACCTTTCCGTTTCAATCAAACTCTCTCTCTCACAGTACTATTCTCTTTCAGATGATCATTCTCTCTCACACACATACAATGAAATCTCTCAAATGTTTGTTTGTGTGTAAGACATTATGTTTGCATGACAGGTTTTACATTTATATGTGAGAGTATTATAGTGTGTGTGTGAGAAGAATGATAGTGTGTGAGAGAGTATGATGGTGTGTATGAGAGGGTATGATGGTGTGTGTGGGAGAGTTATAATGGTGTATGTGTGAGAGTATACGGTGTTGTGTGTGAGAAAATATAATGGTGTGTGTGAGATCAAGTATGATCAGGTACTCTTACAGGCGATACTATGACCTCTGCATTTGAATGGATCTCTATGGGAATTTGGGGGTGGGACTAGATTAATCTGTAAATTACACGGGAATAGTATGGAACACATGGTTGGCTAAATGGCTGTAAGTCATCAAGGGTCAGAGGTATCAAACAACCCCCAAACCATCACTCTGCTGCCAGATATGCAAAGTTATATGGATCACTTTAAGGGGTTCTTCTCCTAACTTATTCAATAAGAGTTCAATAGGAAGATGAGTCAGCAGAAATAACCCTTAAAAGGATTTATCCAGATCTACCTGAAAATAAGATATCAAGAGTTTTTGATGTTGTTGGGTCACAGACATCAGGAGGTCATGGCATGCAAAGGATATGCAACTAAATGTTAAATATGATTACTTTATTTAAGTCTATGTAAATCTGTCCAATTACTTTTGGTCCTTTAAAATAGGGGGGGTGGGGGGCTATTGCTACATAGTTCACCCAATAGGAATGTAAACATCCAATATGAATGTAAACACCTTCAAATTAAAGCTAAAAGTATGCTATTAAACCTCATAATCAGTGTTCCATTTCAAATCCAATGTGCTGGAGTACACAGCATAAAATGTGTCACTGTCCAAAAACTTTTTTTGTATGTCACATCTTGCTAATATTAAAATGACTCTTCCAAACTTATTTAGTCTTATACAAAAAAACGAATAATAATAAATTGTCCAGGTGTATTTTTACCCCTCAATTTAGAACTTTAAATCTAGCTGACTGACCTTTGTCATATTCTGAGTGGCACACGAACAGGACGTGTGAAATTTCAGTGCATTTCACCCACGCATAGAAATGAAAACAAACACCCCTCTGCTCCCTTATAAGATAGACAATATTGAGTGAAATTGCATCCCTGTTTATTTTGTCTTTTAATGCACATAAAGACAAATTTTCATTGTGAAGTAGGGATGAATTGACCTTTGAGTAAATTAATCTGAACCCAATTCAATGAAATTAAAATGAGGCATTTCCAATAACAAACACAAGCCACAATTAAGTTTCCTTTATCTGAAGCTCTTCTGTCAAGCTAGAGGGCGAACTCACAAAATCATGAAAAGGCTGGAGATTCACACAACAGCTACTGCAAAACAGCAGGGGAAAATAATTTGAGCAAAATGATGCCACTGAATCACAGAGGAGCGTCTCAAATGAAGACCATAGTGCAATACCATTTTTGCCTCTTCGCCTACAGACTGGAACGACAAAAAATCTGAGAGTATGCTGATGGTGTAACTGATAAAGGTGATTTGTTCATTTGGGGATTCCCCCTTTAACTTTTACTGTATCTCCCTTTCATTCTTACAGCAACAAAATAATACCAATGCCCAGTGATTTTTCATTCTCTATGCAAAAACTCAAACATGGGATGAAAAGGTGTCTAAACAACTTGTCCTGGAATGCCAAGGAAACTATTTATGAGGTTTTTTCACAACCTCTGATTTAACTGTTAAAAATAATAATTTTGTTATCATTTAAAGGTTATAGTTGCACCATTGCGGCAAAACTGGCTCTTATTTAGCACTCAAACCAACTGATGCTCACCTCATGTTAAATGGGATTATAGAGAGTTATTTGAGTTGCATGCAGATAACACTGGCTACATACAGATACAGTAGCTATACTGGATTAATATCCAGTAGGCTATTCAATACACAGCAGGTTCTATGGTAAGATAATGACATAATGACCAAAATCCTCTGGAAGCAGAGGACGGTTTTTTTGTGAAACCTTTAATTCATTTAAAATAATGTTTCTAATAAACTATATTCCGTAACTAATCATGGACTGAGAATATGCTATGCAAAGTAATGTTGCTACATAACCAAAACACATATTAACCTCAGTCCAACTGTATCTGAAAGAGGACCCTATGTAACCACTTTCACAACTTTTGGCTGATTTGTGAAACCTATAATAATTTTTAAATATTTTTTCTAATAAACAGTATATTCAATGTGGGCCTGGAAAGAATTATTTAGAATTAACCAAACTATATTATTAACCAAACTATATAATGACTTCAATCCAAGGGTACCTGGAAGAGGATCCTATGTGATAACATTCATAACTTTCGTAACTGTAATTTTCAGCATACGCTAAAGATTTTGGTGGGTGCTCCTAATTTTTTTTATTTTTGGGTGCACCAGTGCTACTAATGTAACCCTGGGATGCAACAAGTTTCTAAACATGTTAAAGGAGAGAGCAGAGGGCCCAGATCCTGCTGTTCCACAGATATATTACAAGGCCCCTATCAATCAGGTGACATCGCTCGGTGATCTTGGGGTTACAGTTTCATTGTCTCTGATTTTCTGGGCCACTGCAGTTGAAAAACGTTTGGCCCAACGCTGCTGAACGATCATTGGTCAGTGTGGCATGAGAAAGGTTCGTCTTCTGGGGCAGATAAACGTTTCACCCACTGCTACTGATTAGCATTTATAGCCTTCAGACCTGCTGTAATGTAAAGGTAAAGTGACCATTTTGGCTCCATCCATACTTGCTTACAGTGTCAGTCAGAAGCTACACCACAGAGGCTATCCATTGTCAAATATACTCAACAGTACCTCCAGTAAATGCACACAATAACAGTGTTCTACTCTATGGTGCCACCTGTTAAAAAGGTGCTCTGTTACCAATGATTATAGTGACCATTCATAATAAATATTAAACTTTTTTTTTTTTTTTTTCTTCCAGGCTGCAGTCTTTTGCAGCTGTTCTGTGTGTTGGTGAGGAGAACAGTCACTGGAGGAGAGCGCATTAGAGGAGCACACATGCATCCAGGGGGCACAGGAGTGGCGCAGGAGGTGCCATTTACGAGTGAAAACGGTGAAAACATATGGCATACAGGTAGCACAAGAGGTCCCCCTACTGATGCCGATGACTGCTGCAATCCGTTCGATGATTATGCTGATATGGGCTTTTTGTTGTCATGGCATGCGGCAATAAAACACCATGGTGCCTCAGGGCAGATTTATAGATGAATCAGCAAGTGTTCAATGAAAGAGTTTATTTAGCTTCCTTGCACGCAACATATATGTACACACTCAAACTTAACGTCATACTGATGCTGAGCTTCAAGGCCAAGGATAAATTTAAAGCCGCGTAGAGCATTTCCAGATAATCTCTAGCCCAGCTGCTAAATACAGTACTCTGTTGCTCTATTCCTCCTTGACTTTTCCATAAAAGGCCCTCGTCAATCAGCACGCCACACTCTCAGCTCAAGGGCACCAGCAAAGACACTGAAAACACAGAAAGTTTAGAAAAATTGAATAAAGGATACCAACATTTAACAATATATATAAAATAAAAATACCATCAAAAAATATATATATATTTTTTTAATGCCCAGTAGGTTCCATGACTGAATGACCCTATGTCAGTTTAAGGCGGGGACATGCATGCACATGTATGGCCCTGGGGAAAAGAAGGTACAATCTTACCACCACACTCCAAGCCAGCAGGTGGCGGTAATGCACCAAATGTTGGTTTGCAGGGTGTTTGGGTGGCGTAGGTTGCAGAGCAGGGCTGCCCAACCTTGTTCCTGGAGATCTACCTTCCTGTTGGTTTTCATTTCAACCCTAATTTGGCACACCTGATTCTACTAATTAGCAGCTCAACTAGATCTCTAGCTGTTCAATAAGGTGTGCTTTGTTAGGGTTGGAAAACCTACAGGACGGTAGATCTCCAGGAATATGGTTGGGCAGCCCTGCTGTAGAGCATATGCTCATTGTGAGCGGCGACATCGATGGCTCGAATCCGGCCACGCAATCTTTGTCGCATGTCTCTCCCTTTTTCTCACTCCCATTCTTCCCGTCTCTTTACGCTGTGCTGTCCAGTAAAGCTGAAAAAAATTCCCTAAAATAATATATTTAAAAGTTTGTTTGCCATCAAAAAATCTGACACACGCTTGAATATCACCTTGCTGTGCTTTATTAATGACCCTGATGAAGGCATCTTTTGCCAAAATAAAATTTATTAAAAACAAGGAGAAATTTGACTGAGTGTGTGACTCTCATATTTTTTGATGCTTGCACTCTGTTGGTATGCACCTCTCTAACCTTTGGGTGTGCGCCATTTTGTGTTTATATATTTTGTGTTGTGTATATAGAAAAAATTGCTTTGCCAACCGCAAAACAAAAACAAAGAAGAACAACACATCAAGGGGCCAAGACCGGAGCTGCTCCCTTCCCTTGCTGGCTTCCTTTGAGGAAGCCATCTTGTGAAGCAATTTCCTACGTGCAGCAAGCAAACTTAAAAGGCGCTCTGCAAGGAAGGATTGATGAGAAACAAACAAAAACGGAACTAAATCGCCCTTGCAACATATCGGAAGTGCAACATCATAGAGTTGAAATGTGACTGCCCACTTTTTCCATGTGGAGCATTGCATTGTGGGATTACCTTATTGCTGGAAGCTTGTGTTTCATACACTTGATGTAAGGGAGGAATTAGGGAGTGAGGGAGTGAGGGGCTGCGTTCGGATCTGAAATGTATCCTTTCTTCCTTTTGTCCCCTTCCCTTGCTTCAAGGGGAGAATCCCCAAAATGCCAGGATGAAATATGGCAGCCACACCAAGTGTGATTCGGATCCAATTTAAGAAAGGGGAGCAAGTAATTATGTGTTTTTAATGCTTTTCACAAGCCCATGGAATGGTGAGGTCACAGTTTATGCAACGCATTCTTGTCCACCTACCAACACACACATTGTCAACCACAGTTCCTACTTCTCAGTCCACTAGTTGACCTGTAAAACCATTGAGAACAGCACATGCAGTGGCCACAGGCAACCCACCAGTCTAGAGGATTCCCTCTTGCTCCATAAGGCAGGGAGTCTCCTGCAGGCACAAAGCCTCCCTCTCCAGGCAACATTATGGCTAATTGCCTGGCAACCCCACTTAAAAAAACAGGATCCTACATGAAAAAGGTCACTTGCTTTAAGATTGAATCGTATTTCAAGGTTGCATTGCCCTACTTACGGATATGGATATGACTCTCCATGGGCTACTCGAGCACAGCAGATTGCTGAGCTCACTTGTCTGGGATGGACGTCATTCAACACTAAACAGGTGAAAACAAATTTCATCAGCATCAGTGCCAATTATTAAAGTCACAAATTAATAACAAATCCAATCCTGCTTTTAGCTGCAAGATTTGGTACATCTTTGCGAATGAGAAATGGTGTAGCATAGCTGGAGGGACAGCCAAAAAAAGGTAATGCCAGGAACATCTTTCTGTGAATAGCAATCTAGAGTTTCATACAGCTGCCCGTTCATATAAAAAAATTAAAAAAACATTGGAATTAAATTAAAAGCTGGAACCGCGTCCCTAGCAGTTTGTGTGGTTCTGACAATACAAAGTACAGAAAGATTGAAATCACTTGGATCAAGCCGCCTCCTGGCAGCATCCATGAGCACAGCCCAAGTGATATTAAAAATAAATGCATCTACAATCTACATTGCAAATGATCATCATTATAGTCAGAGTGCTCTGTGCAGAATTTAAAAAATGTCAGTTCGTAGCTTGAAAGCGATGCTAACACCGGATAGCAACTTTAGCTTTTTATCAGCCTAAACCTTTATGCACATCGATATAATCTTTGTGCCATGCATACAGGGTCTTCTGTTGCTGCTGCTGTAATTAGTACATCTAACTAATTAGTGCATCTAATTATGGCAACTATGAAGAACCTGCATCCAGGTGGTCAACATGCTCTCCTGTGCTCTGGAGAGAAGGTACAATCACTATAAAGATCCAGACGGTCATGCTGAGATGGGGAAAAAGAGGTGGCCTACCATAATGATGCGTTTGAATGATTAAATGTCATGTAATACACAAGAACATAAAACAAGCAGCAGTGTGGGTCGGCCTAGCCCCTTTATTTTAGGGTGGAGGGAGAGCAGCATGTGTGTAATGGAAGCGGGAGAGTGACACTATTGATGTCCAGTCAGTGATACTATTGTGCATCATGTTTCCACCAAATATAATATGTAAATGAGGCTATTGCTCATTCCCAACAGCAGGTTTTCTCGAACTTGTCCCTTCCCCCGTGTATACTGGTTTGTCCTCGATTAAAAACTTAATGATCGCCCTTAATGTCGACCGAGTAGTGATGTGCAGTTTTTTACCTGGCTTCTTTAATTTTATATGCTTTTTTTTAATTAAGTGATGCATCAGGTCAATCAGCTTAAATGTTATTAATGGTGCAATTAACCAAGTTTAACAGCATTATAGCCAACTATTCTTTTTTTTTTTTCTTCTCGTTTAATTCCCACTTGTAGACGAGGTAAACCTGCCACTTTAGAAAGCACCTTAGATTCCTAAGAACCCTTTCGATCTTCTGTTCTGTGTCAATATATTTTTTAAATATTTTTAATTGTGTCAAACGGGCGCACCACTGTTGTTTCCAGGATGCATTAATGCATCATTTCCCCCCTGTTTTCCAAGTGGATTATCAAACTATTTGGCAGGCCAGTTGTAGGCTATTCACCCCTGCTACCTGGCACTGGTCAGACACGTGGTTTCAGGATGGCCACTATAAAATGTAGGTAGAGAACAATAAATTAGAAACAGCAAAGTAAACTCTTTAGGGTATTAGCCCACCGCCTGTGGCTAATATGGCCTATATTTGCCGTGGCACAGAATTCCATCATCTGGACTAGCACATATTCATTATTTGGTTTATTTTTATTTATTATTAGAGGCTGGTCCCCATCCATTTGTCAGTGGTAAATTGTTAGTGACACTAAATTTGGTGCCTTAGAGTTTTCTGTCCCTCAGCAACATTACATAATCCATTCTCGCACATAGGAATTCTCCCTTTCATAATCACCATAACATGTATTTATTGCCATTTCATAATCCCTTTAACGCATATTAAATGAGCGTTGCGCATGAAGTGCGCAAAGCAAGTTCTGTCAATTTTGCAGCAAACTTGCAGTATGGTCACTCTTCGTTCTATAAGATGTTTAATTAAAATTCAAACATTTTGTGCCAAATCTATCCTGTATTGCTGATTACAACACACCACCAGCATAGAAAGCAAAAGACTATTGTCACAATTTGCATGGGTGCTCAAATCTCTGTATACATGGTATACATCTATCAGCTCCTCAGCTATACATCTATCAGCTCCTCTAATGGCCACACCATCAGTCACTATGACGCATGTCCTTTACATCCTGTTCACTAAGTGGCAGGCAGCTCTGTAAAGTGTAAATAACTACTTCCTCTCTTCCGTTTTGTTTGAGTAAGAGTCAGCACAATGGTCAGGTTCAAGAAGCCACAATGTCATATTTTGTGAGCTATTATTAAAGTAACAAAGCACAGTTAAAGAGGAAAAAGAGGAACAGCGCATGAAGCAATCAGCGATCCTGGTCTCTGCTGGCATGCCTTGCCCCCGCAGTCTGTGATTGGCTCCTTCTTTTGTGATATAGTATGCTAATATGGTAATATGTCCACTCCAGCACATTTCTTTACCCTTTACATGGGTATACAGAGAAAACAAACCTGGATTCACGAGCCCCTGTTCTTATATCCACCCTTTGGTGGTGGGTTTTGTGCACTAATGAGATAGCGGACAATGGCGGTGAGTTCCTTTTAAGACCTTCCAAGGCATCATATTAGCTGATGTTTGTGTCAGCTCAAAGCTAACGATACCTTTGACTTTTAGATTTTTGTTGCTCGACCAGCTGACCTTCATGGGCGAGCAGACAACACAGGTCGGGCAACTCAACTGTCAGGAAGATGGCACTGAGCTTTGCTTACATCACAGCTCCTTAATTTGAACACGCAGGCTGCCTCGCAACGCTGCGCTCATCCAAACAAAAAAGGAACTCACTTACCTAGCTTCTGAGCTAGCCTCTCAGAGGTTCCGATGAAGTTGGGGAGCCTAGCCTTCTTCCTGCTGTTTTAATTAGCATTACGTTCCCTGTGGCTGTGCACTAAGCCCAACACCCTGCTGAGCCACGAGCCCCACTCTTCGGCAGAGGAACTGAGGGTCATTCCAGGGAACAGTGCTGTTTTGTGTCTGGCTGATATTATTTCCACCTTTAGCTCACCATGATTCATTTATTTTTTTTGTTTAGATGGCTTTATCGTTCAATCCGGAATAGTTTTATTTAATCTTAGAGAAGCCAGTAAGTTTAGAGTGCAGACTATCAAATTTCTGGACAGACCGAGAGTTTTATTTTTTTCTCTGTTACTCAGCATTTAATTGATCAATTAAAACTTGATTACGCAGTTCACTCTCCTCAGCTGGTTTCCTTTATAAACTGGTGCCTATTTTAAGGTATAAGCAAAAATCAGCAGACCAGACCAGTTCTGGAGACTCTGGCTTACGGATAATTCGTTCCCCTCCAATGAGTCAATTTACTTATTGTCCAGTGATGGCCCCATGGTCAACTGAAGCGTACCCTTGGGGTCACATGACTCTGAGCAGGCCCTATCGTCAACTGAAGCATACCCTTGGGGTCACATGACTCTGAGCTAGCTCTATGGTCAACTGAAGCGTACCCTTGGGATCACATGACTCTGAGCTGCATTAAGTTGAATTAGAAGGCTCCATCAATTATAATGCATTTGTATTAGTGCCCCGGGAATATGTGTCTGTGCGTGCGTGCGTGCATGTGTGTGTGTTCAATGAGTGCAGGTAGTCCTCATGAAGGCTGTTGAGATCCCCACTTTGTGAGGCAGACATATCCCCATTCATGTCCCCACTTGGCTAAACATTTGTAAAGAATTGAAAGTGTTATCTTAGTAAATATTATGAACAGTGAGCTTTAAATTATTTTTGAAACTATGGTAACTCCTTGGTGGTTAGGGAGTGATAGTCCCCTCTTGGTGTGTGTGTGTGTGTGTGTGTTAACTGAACAAAGTTTACTTGTCCAATAGGGTTGAAATGCAGAGAGAAATATAGTGATTGTAATATGACATGCACTATATCAGAGAGAAATATATTCGGTTCTCACAGCTTGTTTTCTTGTGCAGCCATAAATCCTGCCATAGCCATTATCACACTGTCCTCCAGAATAATAGCCAGGAGACAGTAATAAGGATAATTATAACTTCACAGATTGCTTTCAAATCCAATAGTCCAGTTATATCATTAACTCTCCCTACCTAAGAATGCATATAAACTCGGGGAAACATTTTGGCATAATTTACAATTAAATTATATGCGACTTCCTTAATTGTAATTACAAAATAACCATATTTTGGTTCCTGATTCATCTTTAAAACTGTTTTTTATGTACAATATTCTTGAATTACAATATTTATGAACAGAAATAACACTGTTTATTATATTTGATACGTCTTGAATATGCTCTCTCGCACGCGATCCATCAGTTTATTTTCTTCACCTTCTTGAGTCTCACGCATTCAGACTGCAGAGCACAACTGAGGCCTTTTCCTGATACAAGAATAAATTTTCTTTTGTTGCTTTTCTGCCTTCTCATGGAGCCACAAATCCTGAATACCCTGATTGCACTTTGACTTTCAGCATAAAAGCTTGATGCTGATAATAATTCAGGTAATTAAAACTACCTTTTAAGCAACTAAAGCCCGTTTCACACACGAAGCCTTACCTAGCAGTGTTCTGGAACTTTACCGTTTAGGGGTCAAATGTGAACAAGAGCCAGAGTCAGCATTCTGGAAAAGTTTCTCCAGCAATTTCACCCCTAACATTTACAGAAATGTCCTGTTTTTAAACCGTAGCATTACAGGACCAAGCACGCAAAACTTTACTTGTAAAGAGACATCCAAGCTACGCGGTTTCTTACTACTGTAAGAAATAATGACGTAAACAGAGCAAGTACACACAAATAATGCATAACCTACTTTACTAATGATACTATGCAGTAAGCGTTTTCACCATCACACATCCCTGTCATATAGATTTAGAAAGGTTTCTCAAGTTCTTGTAGGTGTAGTGTGCACGTTAGAATATGGCTGGTATGATTTACTTACTTTTTCTCCATTAGCAATTTACCGAGGCTACGAAGCTTTATTTCAACAAGCATATTGTATGCTATTCATAGTATTGGGACAACAACGTCAACCTCGATTCTAGAAATGTTGTTGTTAAGTTATATGTGCAAGTACATGCACAACTTTGATAATTGTCCCCCGCTCGGTTTTCTTCACAATAGCGGCTTCTCTTGTTGTGAGAACCTGAGAAGCCGCTAGATTGCTGGACAGTTAATATGGCAGGGTTCTGTGTTCTATATCATTCAAAAGCACTAGAATCTTGAAAACAATTCAAATAACTGGTGTTGTTTTTAAAAAAAGAGAGGGTAGAAATGTTATCTCACAAACCACCACAATCCACAAATGGTCAGCTTCCCAAACAGGACAGGTTATTATTTAAATAAAAATATGTTTCTTCCAAATAATAGACTACTTGACCATTGCTACCATGACTTTTTACATGTGTTTGTTTTTTGGTATTGCAGGGGTCTGTGTTTACAGTTCCAGACCTGCCAACCTGCACGCATTTTGTGTACCAACCACCCAATTCTTGGTCAAAATACTCAGGTACGAACAGGGCCGTGTCTAGGGGGGGGCGCAGGGGGGGGAGCAATTATTTCCCAAATGCTCCGTCTGCCCCCCCAAAGCCAAATCCAGAAAAAATAAACAATATAAAGTCGGCGACCGTAGCGCCGTCAGTAGGCTATTAGAGCTATAGACGATTCGGCCAATCATAAAAATGCCACATCAAAATAATATATTTCTCTAATATCTGATTGGTTGGTTTGGTCATATAAAACAATTTGAGACGCAGCGAGAGAGAGAGGTCAGTTTTTTTGATCAATCTATGCTGTCTCTTCTTGATAACTAGCTAACTGTTACGCATTGCTTAGGATATAATATTCGCTAGCCTGGCTTACTCAGTGAGTTGAGGATAGTGGCGAGAATCTCCATCTGTGAGATATGATTTTAAATAGATTGATTACATGTTGCATCTAGCCTAGTTGTTGTAGTTGTGATTCTGCAAAACATGTGACCTCCTATAAGATGAGGGGGGTGGAGGTGGGTTTAAAATGTAATAAAATTATCCTATTCACGAATATATACTTTATATATACCACAAAAGCCTATACTTTAGCTTTATATGAAAGCATCTCAAATCTCATCTAGGGCTTTGAAATTTTTTTATAAAATCTTCAAAATGTTCATAAATTAAACACTTTATTTTACTAAATGCCCTGTGTGAGGTTGTGTAGAAATGCAAAAAACTTTTTTTAAAAGGGTCAGATTTTTGGGGGGGAGGACCCCCAGACCCCCGTTACTTTCTATCCCCTTGTGCCCCACCAACATTTCTTCATGCCCCCAATCAAAGCAGTCAAGAAATGGCCCTGGGTACGAAATGCCAGCTGAAACTACAAACAAATAAAAAATATTTTTTTTTTAATGCAAATATATATATATTATAATCATTTAATTACAGAAAACAATCAATCAACACAAAACAATACTGTACATGTATTCTGTATTTAAATTACATCCCTCTTCTTGTGCTTCTGCAACGTGAGCCCCTCCCTAGTCTCGGAAACCGACTCGAGCGAGTTCTGCTGAGTTCTCGCATACAGGCTGGGGACGAGACTAGCCCCTCCCCGACCCAAATCTTCTCACTCACAAACATCGTTACTTAATCATTGACCGAGACGTACGTTGCATTGCATTGCTGAGGTAAAATGGGAAGTGGGGGAGTAATAATCAAGCACAAACATATTTGAAATGTGACCGTAATGTGAACATCATATGAAACTATTTGAAAATAAAGAAATAATATACAAATTAAATATAACAGCTTCGCCTTGCACAAGCTGTCATGGTTTGTGGTTTATTTTTCCTTTTTCGCTGCGGTTCTCATCCTATCTCTCGGGTGGGTAATCTATCAGATTTTTTTCCACGTTTCGTTCTGGGGTTTTGATTCACCTCGCCTATTATTTGTTTCACTTGTGCTCCTGCCTGCGGGGTATTTAAGCTCCTCACTTCCGCTTCCAGACGCTTCTTTGTCATTCCGTATTACATTCAGCCAGGCATAGCCAGGTACAAGCGACCTCGTGATATTAAACTTGCTTTATGTTCACGAGGGACTTGCTTCGTAGCTTTATTATTTCAGGTATAGGATTATCTCCTTCTGTTCTATTTTGTCCGTGCTGTTTTCACTGAGACAGTTTTTTTTTGGTGGTTTCACTTTTGTTTCACCTTCTTCTGGCCTTGTTAGTTTTACGTGCTGAAGGTGTTCTTTTCTTTTTTAGTTTCCTGTGTTAGCTCTAGTATTGAGCTAGGGAGACTTAGTTTTGTGTTCATTGCTGAACATGTTCGGTAACTTTGTTGTTCGCTTGTTAGTCGTAGCTCGCATACGACATGATTAGCCTCGTTACGAGACTTAAGGCTACGGTGTGATAAACTGATGCTAACGTAGCAAATGATTCCAATTATTGCAGCCAGTCACCCATCCGACCAGCCTTGCAGGTAGATATTAGTCATCATGATGTCCCGATGACGAGAATACTGACACGGAGAGAGAGAGCAGCAGACCTAACGTTACTAAAAAGAAGCGAGTGCATGCGCCTTTTGCACATTGTGCAATTATCAGCCACCAAGGAGCTTCAGGTAATCATTTAGCTAAAACCTACATACATTCCTAGATAGTTTGTTAATTGAATACCATTTTTTTCATTATATGATATGTGTGCTTATATAAGCTGATAATCATAAGTGAATTGCATTAAATTATTTAATTATTAAATAAAAATGGAAATCATGCCCAGAAACGTGGTTTTATCCATAATTGACTATATTTTACATCGCAACACAAGTTTCTGTAAATATTTGACGATGAAAACATATGTTACAATATACAAAATAAAACATAAAAAATTGTGTGTACTATTTTGTACCTTTGACTGATACTGTACATGATTTTCATTTAAATTTAATAATTAAATAATTTAATGCAATTCACTTATGATTATCAGTTTAAGCACACATCATATAATGAAATATTAGGTATTTATAGAAAAGTTTATCCAGTTTTAAGTATTTTATTACAGTTTAAAGTGGGGATATGACCGTGTGCAAAGGGAAGTGAGCATTACAATATTGTGGTACTCAAAATATTATCCCAAGGTTGGTAGGTGTGCAGTTCTATTCTGAAAGCTCCATTTACTGTGGGAAAGGACGATTGTTCGATATGTTTGAAGGCTTACAGACCCTCTGAAAGCATCCACTACCGAGTCATCATTTTCACACAGCGCAGCACTTTCAGCGGATCAGTTTCACTCCCGGTCTCCCAATTTAAAGACTGATTCTTCTCATTGGGTCATCTCAATTGTCTGTTATTACCACTGACCATTGACCCAATGCCACCCGAGTATTATTAGTATTTTCTGATTTCTATCACTGATATGAAACTCTAAATGTTGTGAAAGAGAGGGGAAAGGAAAATGTTGACAAAAGAAAAAAAATGAAGGAAGAACTGCTGTAGGTCAGTTTGCAAAAACATACCAGAGTAGAGCACCAGCAGAAAAACTAAATAAAATAAATAAAAATATAATTTAAAGAATAAACAGCAACAAATATTCTGCATTAAGTGTACATATACACAACTGGATTCAGTTAAAATTATATATATATATTACCCCCCCCAATTCCCATAGAGATCCATTCACATGCAGAGACATTTAGTATCGCTTGTAAGAGTACCAAAAAATAATATATCAAGAGTCTTTTGATGTTGTTGGGTCACAGACATCAGGAAGTCATGGCATGCAAAGGATATGTGACCAAATGTAAAAAATTTATACTTTATTCTATATATAAATGCAGGGGTGCCAATAATTGTGGCCAACATGGTTTTGTTAAAAATAAAAAAATTTTGATGAGGGATTTTTTAGTATTATATTTTGGACTGAAAACTATTTGAAAATAAAGAAATAATATACAAATTAAATATAACAGCTTCGCCTTGCACAAGCTGTCATGGTTTGTGGTTTATTTTTCCTTTTTCGCTGCGGTTCTCATCCTATCTCTCGGGTGGGTAATCTATCAGATTTTTTTCCACGTTTCGTTCTGGGGTTTTGATTCACCTCGCCTATTATTTGTTTCACTTGTGCTCCTGCCTGCGGGGTATTTAAGTGTCTCACTTCCGCTTCCAGACGCTTCTTTGTCATTCCGTATTACATTCAGCCAGGCATAGCCAGGTACAAGCGACCTCGTGATATTAAACTTGCTTTATGTTCACGAGGGACTTGCTTCGTAGCTTTATTATTTCAGGTATAGGATTATCTCCTTCTGTTCTATTTTGTCCGTGCTGTTTTCACTGACAGTTTTTTTTTGGTGGTTTCACTTTTGTTTCACCTTCTTCTGGCCTTGTTAGTTTTACGTGCTGAAGGTGTTCTTTTCTTTTTTAGTTTCCTGTGTTAGCTATAGTATTGAGCTAGGGAGACTTAGTTTTGTGTTCTTACTCGTGTTTCGAGTTCGCCCTGTTTTCCTGGGCTGATTATTATTTGGCTGTTTTAGCTTCTAGGATTATTCCTTTTCTTTTCTACCCTTTTGGGGTTTAATCTATTAGTGGTTGTAACTGATGTTTAATCTATTAGTGGTCCTAACTGTTGTGACTTGTTCTGATTCCCATTCCCATTGCATGTGATTTTCCGCCACTGGAAACCATCACATAAGCGGATGAATTACATTAAAATTGCACATTTGGTGTGCTTGACTGCATGCGTAATGTTTTCTCAACAAAAGAAGCTGTCTTGGCTGCCGCGTTAGCTCAACGGTAAAAGCGCTGACTTTCAGTCAGCGCAGTTGTGCTCCGAGGATCGGGGTTCGCGCCCCGGTCCTGCCATATCCGAGCGTGGCCGGCGCCCTGTGGAAGCAGCAATTGGCGGCTGCTTCCGGGTGGGGGGAGGGGCTCGGAGAGAATCGCTGCGCACGGGGACCTAGGGCGTGTCACGGTCAGGAGCTCGCGGAGCTACGTCCTGTAGAGGACATGGCCACGACTTCCACAACTAATACCGATTGACGGGGTTGTGTAGCAGTGGTTCTCTAGCGGTTGCTACATGGGGGGGAATTGAATTAGAATAGGGGTTCAATTGGCTACCAAATTGGGAGAAAAAGGGAAAAAATTAGAAACAAATTTAAAATTAAAATAAAATAAAAAAGAAGCTGTCTTGATTTTGCATTAATAGTTTATTAGAACACATTTTTCTTCAGAATAACGAGCAATAACTTTATTTTGCCAGTGACAATTGGGATCCGACCTAAAGTTAACGAACAATGCTTTCGGGAAAGTCAGACCAAAACCGTGTAGCTCTATTGATTTAACAATGAAAAAAATTGCTGATTATATCAAGCTTATAGCCTATTAAGTTCAAGTAGCCTATGCCTACTGACAGTTAAAAACTGCCTTTTTATAACTGGCAACAAAAAAAAACTAGCAATCCATATAGGCTCTTTTCATTTGCGACGATGCTTCATTTTATGGAAGTGAGCAGCTGCTGATTTGAAATCGAATGTCTCATAAGTTTTATCGCAGCTTGAGATACGCATGAGTCATGTAACCTTCTCCTTCTGAGTGCGGTTTTGATCCGGCTTTGGAGCGAGAATCCTCGCTCTGCTGGCACACTTGACACGGGAATGACACAGGCCATCTTTGCCACCTTCACCCAGTCGGGATAAATGTCAGGAAATTCTCGGATCAAAACTTCACAGGCTGACGATTTTAAATAGCGGATTTTGTGAGAGTAGCGTTGTCTGATTTGCGGTGATAATAGGCCTAATGATAAATTGCAGTGGTTTTGAAAGTAAATAAGTTAAATTACTATATTGCAAAGTAAAAACATTTTTTTACCGGCCCGAATGTCCAGAGGGAATTACATTTTCCGGCTTTTGTCATAAAAAACAGTCAAAACGCGCAATGCGACCCCTGATATATACAGTGCAGTCCAAAAATATTTGGACAGTGACATGTTTTTTGTTCTTATGGCTTTGCACTCCAGCACATTGGATTTGAAATTAAACCGTGACTATGACGTTAAAGTGCAGACTTTCAGCATTAATTGAAATGTATTTACATCCATATCCAGTGATCCATGTAGAATTACATCCTTTTATATACCCTTTTTCTGGTCCCCATTTTAAGGGACCAAAATTAATTATACAAAATAACATAATCTTAAATAAAGTTGTCATATTTAGTACTTGGTTGCAAACCCTTTGCATTTGATGACTGCCTGAAGCCTGTGACTCATGCTGGATATCTTCCCTGGTGATTCTCTGCCAAGTCAGTACCTCAGCCAACTTCAGTTCCTTTTTGTTTTGAGGGATTTTTACCTTCAGACTTCATTTCTTTTATTTATTTGCTTATTTGTACAGGAACAAAACAATGTGCAGATATGTTAAAAGAGTACACAATGTACTGATAAAACTCAGCCCAAGTTTAAAAACTGGTTTGCAGTGGGTTTCCTACCCTGCAGCTAATCTAAAACCATAAAGAAGGAAAGAAGAAAGAAAAAGGAAAAAGGAGGTATGAGTGAGAAGTGTGTAGGTGGCACTATGTTAGGGTGTGCCATCTACAGATAGAAGACATTTAATGAAAGCATAAAAAGATGAATAAGATAAAAAAAGATTTTAAAAATGGCAAAAAGAGGTTTGATTTTTGGAAGCAAGGTTCAGAGTAAGGGTCAGTGAGGAGTGGGGACATGAGTGGTTTGTAATCAGCCATGCTGAATGTAATTTCTTCAGCAATGCATAAAAACGCATGTTCAAACAAGCCTCAAACCATCACTCTGCTGCCAGATATGCAGTAGATGTGGATGGATCACTTTAACCCCTTTGCGCAGATCCTCTAGCGGCCATGGCCACCCGCTGGTGCCAAGATTTTTCTCAACTCTGATATCAATTTCTCCTGCAACCACACTATGAATAGAAACAACAAACTCAGTGTTTTATCTTTATTAGAACACGGTCCGTGACAAATCTGCTGAATATGGAGTTTCTAAGTGTGACTATTGTCCCCTAGCAAGTCCATTTAACAAGCAACCCCCCGCCCAGTATCGCTTGCAACTATATCTACCAATGCATCACACCGTGGACAATAGTATACGTTCATAAAAATATATTTTTACCACCAAAAATGTGTATTTCTTCATAGTAACAAGATAAACCCAACAATCGCTCGATCATATGCCAAAAAAGCTGTGAAAAGCCCTGCTTACTGAAATGCAAAATAAACATGTGGAATTTTTGTGTAATTATACAGTTATACTACTACCAATATCTGCTACTAAATATGAAATAAATCCTACCATTGGTTTTACGCATAGATATGTCCCTTTAAAAATTCAGTGGTCATTTATTGTCTGGGACAATCCGTTTCAGAAATACACACCACTTTATAACGCTATTACACTATTAGCGCTATCTGAAACATTGACTCTGCAAACCTGTCTCATTCATTCCAGTTAATTCTGGTTTCATTTACAACTCTTTTATCCAATCTAGGACATTATATATATAGCCTTAGCAATGGTGTTTGCAATGTCTTATTGGATGCTTTAAGCAATAAATTATAGATGGGCTTAACAGCATCTCTAGTTCTATTAGTTTAACGTAAACAACTTAGAATGTACATTCACTCGCCGAAGCGTAGTAGTTGCTTCTTGTTATTTTTTAGGTGTTTACTAATTTACTAACTCGTCAGCTTGCTTACGTGGATTTTGGGAGTGGGTCAGAAGAAGATACCATAGTTACCAAGATACCGTAGATACCATAGTAATGATTGATTTATCTTGTTGGGTTACAGACAACAAGCCATGGCATGCAAAGCATATGTAGCCAAACACTAAACATGTCTACTTTATTTTACATTGTGTTAATTTGTCCTGAAATAGGGGGACTATGTAAAAAGAATAAATTAAATAATATATATAAAGTATTATAATTTCTAAATGGTGAATCCAATATTTATAAAAATACCCTGTAATACAAGCCGAAGCTCTCTATTCTAACGTCATATGAATGGTCTGAATTCAAATCAGAACTTTTGGAGAATAGAGCCAAATGAAGAGAAAATGCTTCCTTGTCCCAAAACTTACATAGGGTACTGTTTATAGATACACACACACACACCACCAATGTGTGACTGGACCACATACTTTTTGCCTGCATGCATGTTCAAATGAGACCATGCTTTACTTGTTTTATCATATAATTGTTTCCATATTACAAATATTAAAATCACATTAAATAAAAACGATTCAATAAATCTTGCATAAATACCAAAGAAAAGTGAAGCAATCTATGGAAAATGTTGTGTCCTGCCAGAAAATAGCAATTTAACTCTTCCTGCTCTTGCATATTTACAATTATTTTCAAATGACGGACAGTCAGCCAGTAACCTGCAAGGGCGATATCGTCAATACTTTTAACCATCAAACTAGAGGGTCATCAGGAATTCAGCCTGAAGTCCCACTACCACCTGCTGGAATGGAGCTTTTTGCTTTTAGCCCCCAAAGCATTAAGGAATTTAGATCCCAGAAAATCAGCTGGTCCTGATTGGTTAATTCCAAGGCTACTGAAGGTCGCTGCACCTCTTATCGCAGAGCCCCTTACTCACATTTTTTAATCTGTCTTTTTTAACTAATACTCTTCCCAATGATTGGAAGGCAGCATATGTGCTCCCCCCTTTTAAAAGGTGGTGATCCCTCTGGTTAACAGTTACCGCCCCATTTCAAATCTCTCCATTCTGGCGAAAGTTTTGGAATCCCTTGTCAACTCCCAAATTAAGCAGTTCTTACTTGATAATAATATACTGAGCAACGTGCAATCCGGCTTCAGGTCTGGCCATAGTACCATTTACGCAACCTCAGTAGTACTTAATGACATTTCCCAAGCTCTTGATGACAAAAAACATTGTGCCACCATGTTTATTGATCTTTCCGAGGCCTTTGATACAGTTAACCACTCTATTTTACTCAATAGACTTAGGGACGTTGGCTTTGGGTCTGCAGCGGTAAATTGGTTCTGACAGAACCCAATGTGTCTTTGGGGATGGGCTTAAGTCCCCTTTTATGAAACGAACAAAAGTTGTCCCTCAAGGCTCCATCCTGGGTTCTATATTATTTACCATCTATATGAATAATCTTTCTCAGGTTACAATCAACTCCAAGTGTAATATGCACTTATACGCAGATGACACAATTCTTTATTGCTGTGCCTCCACCCTTTCCCAAGCCTTTGAAATGCTTCAGAATGCTTTTAATTCTATCCAGTCTGCTTTTTTGGATCTGCATTTGGTCCTCAATGCAGGTAAAACCAAATGTCTACTGTTTTCAAGATCTCACTCTCTTTTTCTGGATGACTTTTGATGGCAAGTCCATTGAAAGAGTTTCTTCTTATAAATACCTTGGGATCTGGCTTGATGATAAACTTAGTTGTAAATTGCATATTGATAGACTTAAGTTAGGCTTCTATTTTAGGAATAAATCTTGCTTCCGTTTTAATATCAAGAGGACACTGATCTAACCTGTTTTAGACTATGGGGATACTTTATATATGCATGCTTCATCTACCACTTTACAAGCATTGGATACAGTGTACCATAGTGCTTTGCGTTTTATTACAGGTTCAAAATCATTGACCCATTATTGTCTGTTGTATAAATGGTCTGGGTTAACTTCTTTACACTTGCGCAGATTGACCCACTGGTATATATTTATCTATAAATCAATAATTGGCGTACTTCCTTCCTACCTCAATTGTCTGCTTTACAGAAATTTTCATAGTTATCACCTCCGCTCTAGTGATGTGATACTTTTTAAAGTCCCTCTACTGAACTTGGGAAGCTGGGTTTCAGTTATTCTGCACCTTTCAGTTGGAATAATCTGCAAAAAAATCTTAAACTTGATAAATTAATTTCAATTGCTGATTTTAAACATGTAATTCATGACTCAGTGACTGAAGTTTGCTCCTGCTTTTAACCCCTGATTTGTTCATTAATTTATGTTATTTTATCTCATCTAGCCTACCTATACGGTGTTTGCAATTAAAAGTCTTGTTGGGAAACTTGTGTTTTATGTCAGGTCCCCCCTGTGAAAGAGATTTCGATCTCAATGGGGTATTCCTGGTTAAATAAAGGTTAAATAAAATGTTTTAAATTAAAATAACCTTATTAGGGAAGTTTTCAGAAAACACAGCATGGTGCAGCAACCAAAATGTACTAAAATGATTATTTCAATACTATTTAATATAATCCAAGATACAATATGTAACAGAAACTTCAATAGCAAAATGAAAAGCATTAAGTTCTATGGGTTGGTAATAGGAATGTACAGCTTTATTTGATTTATTTTACGGGGAGTGACAAAAAGTGAGTGTGCACAGTATTAAAAAGGGCTGCAAATTGTCCAGATTTCAGCATTGTGCTGCTGCAGGCAGAGAGAAGGGCAAATAGGATCCTAGGATATATAGCAACATTTATTGAATTTACGTCAAAAGAGGGTTAATACTCTACAGTGGTATAACAGCATGACCCGAAGGCAAATTGGAAAGCAGCAATGCATGCTATGGGGTTTCAGCACTCTGATCATGCAAATCTCCTTATATCATAAAGTGGGGTCAACTTTTATCATGACATAGCTAGAATTCACTCCCCAGTCACTGCAATGAGAGATTGGAGGTTGTAATGAGTGCTATATTTCAGTTTTTTCCATGCTTTCTGACTCGAAGGGAAAGTGGTGCAACACACTAACATTTTTGTGCTCACACACACACACACTGTCCCTCCAGCTATGCTACACCATCTATTATTTACACACATTTTATATATACATATAATTTCAATAAATGCAAGTAACGTAAGTACCTTGAGGCTTTTAGACTTGATTTTACATCAACAGCACATTTTACTTCAGTCATAAAAGACGAAGTCATTATGACAAAGTATTTTTCCCTACATCATCACAATGATTGGAATGATGAGCTCATCAAAAAAAAACATCTTTTAGAGACAGACTTCACATTTCAGTACACTCCTGTCATTATGACCAAATGTAAAATCATTACCAGAACTATACATTACAGGAGTACTGTCATTTTCCTCTCAACATACATCACACACAACCTGCGGTAACATACACAACAACTCACTAATGTATTTCTCTTTCACGTGACTTAAGTTTTGGGGCTACAAAGCCTAAGTGGTCAATTTCTATCTTAAGCATACCCATCCGGGGGTTTAAAACTAAAATAAAATTGAGGACGCAAATCAGTTGTCCCCCTAAAAACTTCTACAGCCAGCAGCCAGTATTGATGTTTTTGCCAAGCTATATCTTATTGTGCATCATGATTGCAGATTATTATAGAAGATAGGCAGCATGAACACACTGCACCTCTGCCACAAGAAGTAAACTATCTCTTTTTTTTTTAGTTTTACAAGATTTCAACAGCGAAACAAGAATGAAAATAATAACTGCTTTTGGTCATTGAGCTGTAATTCTTAAAAGGATGCATTTTTATTACGGGGTCATCAAAACATCATTATATGGCTAAATTAAGGATAAGTAAAATCCCTTTATTGACATGTTAAATAACAGCGTTTTGCCTGCTTACCACATTATCTGAAAGGCCATGGTTTTAGCTTAAAGCACCAACCCCGCTGGCAGTGTGAGTCGCACCACTGCACCAAGGTTTAATGCTTTAACTGGACACCACCCAGTAGGCCAAAGACAATGAGTTTTCACATTTAAGTTCCTGCTGCACTTGTTTCAATTCAATGTAGCTTTAATGAAAATTAAATCAGGGAGAAAATTGGCTCTTGTTGAAATGACTGCTTATAGGCTTTAGTTTCATATTCAGTGATACAATGACAATCTTCACAGTTGTGCTTCCTCCGACATCCATCACATTACCAACACTGTAGACCCGCAACCACATGAAGCATACTATATATCTATGATATACTATCAATTACAGTAAATCAATACAGCTAATTGTGGGGTGTAACATGACATTTCAGAGTATTTAAAATGGCTGGAGGGATATATTTCATCGTAACCGCATGAATGTAATGCCAAAACTACACTCTTCATAAAATATGCCATAAATGAAAACAACAAATGTAATATATTTCCGATATTCAATAAAAACGATGAACTGAGATAAATGATGGAATTTGTTTTAGCCTAGGGGAAAAGGTCTTGCTGTCAGCAAGCACACTGTAGTAATCACTATACAGCTCTCTCTTTCCCAATCAATGGCAATATCTCGTGATCAACTTGTCCACATCAAAGCTGGCCGACCAGCCGTTAAGCCCAGGAATTAATACAGTGGGCCTTGTTGAATAAAAATTTCCTGTCTTTACTCTGATCAAAACCACATGATTAGTGCCGTACATTACTCTCTTACGTCACAATTAGTAGGTTTAATCAATTGTTTAGCTGCAGGACTATAGAAAAACAATCAAGAAAACCAATTATTATTATTATTATTATTATTATTATTATTATAGGGCATTTATTTATTTTTGTAAACAGACACTGCTGTTCAAAAGTCATTCTATCAGATAAAATGGTTCATCCCCATGCAATTTTCAACATGAGATCCTGAATAAGACATTTGAAAGAATAGCATTTGGAAATTTGCCATTTTTAAATGGAATGTGAATATGTGATTCATGCAGCTATATACATTCATATGCACATTTTTAGAAATAATGCATACTGGTGGTCATATAGTCCAAATTCAAATGAAATCAACAAATATTCAAAAATGAAACCACAGCTGAATTTGCTGGGTTTCCTTCTGGTGCCTAATTGGCCAGTACATGGTCACATGCCCCTCTCATGCCTTTCTCTGGTTTCTCAGGCTGTGACCGAATGTGATCCCTGTTCCCTGCCCCCTGCCCCCTGTCCACTCAGACCCCTGTCTACTATGTGCCCTGTCCCCTCACTTTCCAAACTAGTGAGAAAGTAGTTCATAATATATTGTTTTATTAAGAATATCAATCAGTTTACATATGACAATGGTTACAAAGTGTAGATTATGAATGAAGATAGAATTAACAAAAATAAAAAGAGAGTAGTTCATAATATGTCCTGCTCTTGTACTACTAAGTTTTAGTTTTTAGTTCCGGTTTACTTCCCGAAATTTTCGGATGACTGGACAATTCTGTGGATGAACATGCTCCTGAATCCCCTCAACAAAACCCCAGAAATAAGGGTTTCATTCTGGTATTTTAAGTGCCCCCATTTGTGAGAAAAATTTTCCCACTCAAAAGCTTTTTGACGAGGTTGACTCAAATATGCACCCTCAAAGGGGTTAAGGGATCATATTCGTTTTTTTCCCCACAGTCTCCTGTCAGCTAGAATCTTCTGGTTACATTTCTGTTTTTAATTGGCAATGATGTTTTTGCAGTTCTCCCGCTCACAGTGATGTGTGCATTTCACAAAATGAAACATACTTTCACAACAGCAGCAAGTAAATAAGATGGTGCTTTTTATTCGGTGATAATATATTTCTCAGTGACCACCCGATCCTTCCCAAATGGTTACGGAAACCCTTTTATCAAAGAGTGTCGTGGTATAACTTTGACTAACCCTGTACGGCATCAAAAAGGGGAGTTGTGTGGTTTTGTGAGATGTTTCGGGTTATGTTGTTTCTCTGTAGTTAAAGAGCAGGTCGTGCATCTGTGGCAGGCAGTCAGAGAGCGAGAGGTGACGGAAAAAACACTAAATTGAGTTTGAATGCAATGTGAGGAACAGACCGCCGCATGGCTTTGTCAGCGCTCCCCAGCTCAGCCTCACTGTGCCCACACCTGCTGTTCTAATTATTTTTACACTGTTCAATTTCTGCCTGGCCCTGGGGTTTTCAAAAGTTATACAACAATGAACATTGGTTTTATTTCTCTCCTCAAGGAAGTATAGCTGGAGCCAGTTCCCCAGCTGCTCTCTCTCATACGCTCTCTCATTCCCTCTCTCATACACTCTCTCATACACTCTCATTCTCTCATTCCCTCTCTCATACACTCTCATTATCTCATTCCCTCTCTCATACACTCTCATTCTCTCATTCCCTCTCTCATACACTCTCATTCTCTCATTCCCTCTCTCATACACTCTCATTCTCTCTCTCATACACTCTCATTCTCTCATTCCCTCTCTCATACACTCTCATTCTCTCATTCCCTCTCTCATACACTCTCATTCTCTCTCTCATACACTCTCATTCTCTCATTCCCTCTCTCATACACTCTTATTCTCTCATTCCCTCTCTCATACACTCTCATTCTCTCTCTCATACACTCTCATTCTCTCATTCCCTCTCTCATACACTCTCATTCTCTCATTCCCTCTCTCATACACTCTCATTCTCTCATTCCCTCTCTCATACACTCTCATTCTCTCATTCCCTCTCTCATACGCTCTCTCCCTCTCATTCTCTAATTCCCTCTCTCATACGCTCTCTCCCTCTCATTCTCTCATTCCCTCTCTTATACGCTCTCTCCCTCTCATTCTCTAATTCCCTCTCTCATACTCTCTCTCCCTCTCATTCTCTCATTCCCTCTCTCATACGCTCTCTCCCTCTCTTTCTCTCATTCCCTCTCTCATACGCTCTCTCCCTCTCATTCCCTCTCTCATACGCTCTCTCCCTCTCATTCTCTCATTCCCTCTCTCATACGCTCTCTCCCTCTCATTCTCTAATTCCATCTCTCATACGCTCTCTCCATCTCATTCTTTCATTCCCTCTCTCATACGCTCTCTCCCTCTCATTCTCTCATTCCCTCTTTCATACGCTATCTCCCTCTCATTCTCTCATTCCCTCTCTCATACGCTCTCTCCCTCTCATTCTCTAATTCCCTCTCTCATACGCTCTCTCCCTCTCATTCTCTCATTCCCTCTCTTATACGCTCTCTCCCTCTCATTCTCTAATTCCCTCTCTCATACTCTCTCTCCCTCTCATTCTCTCATTCCCTCTCTCATACGCTCTCTCCCTCTCTTTCTCTCATTCCCTCTCTCATACGCTCTCTCCCTCTCATTCTCTAATTCCATCTCTCATACGCTCTCTCCATCTCATTCTTTCATTCCCTCTTTCATACGCTCTCTCCCTCTCATTCTTTCATTCCCTCTCTCATACGCTCTCTCCCTCTCATTCTCTCATTCCCTCTCTCATACGCTCTCTCCCTCTCTTTCCCTCTCTCATACGCTCTCTCCCTCTCATTCTCTCCCTCTCTCTCTCTCATACGCTCTCTCCCTCTCTTTCTCTCATTCCCTCTCTCATACGCTCTCTCCCTCTCTCTCTCATTCCCTCTCTCATACGCTCTCTCCCTCTCATTCTCTCCCTCTCTCTCTCTCATACGCTCTCTCCCTCTCATTCTCTCATTCCCTCTCTCATACGCTCTCTCCCTCTCATTCTCTCATTCCCTCTCTCATATGCTCTCTCCCTCTCATTCTCTCATTCCCTCTCTCATATGCTCTCTCCCTCTCATTCTCTCCCTCTCTCTCTCTCATACGCTCTCTCCCTCTCTCTCTTTCATACGCTCTCTCCCTCTCATTCTCTCATTCCCTCTCTCATATGCTCTCTCCCTCTCATTCTCTCATTCCCTCTCTCATACGCTCTCTCCCTCTCTCTCTTTCATACGCTCTCTCCCTCTCATTCTCTCATTCCCTCTCTCATATGCTCTCATTCTCTCATTCCCTCTCTCATACGCTCTCTCCCTCTCTCTCTTTCATACGCTCTCTCCCTCTCTTTCTCTCATTCCCTCTCTCATACGCTCTCTCCCTCTCATTCTCTCATTCCCTCTCTCATACGCTCTCTCCCTCTCATTCTCTAATTCCCTCTCTCATACGCTCTCTCCCTCTCATTCTCTCATTCCCTCTTTCATACGCTCTCTCCCTCTCATTCTCTCATTCCCTCTCTCATACGCTCTCTCCCTCTCATTCTCTCATTCCCTCTTTCATACTCTCTCCCTCTCATTCTCTCATTCCCTCTTTCATGCGCTCTCTCCCTCTCATTCTCTCATTCCCTCTCTCATATGCTCTCTCCCTCTCATTCTCTAATTCCATCTCTCATACGCTCTCTCCCTCTCATTCTTTCATTCCCTCTCATACGCTCTCTCCCTCTCATTCTCTCATTCCCTCTCTCATACGCTCTCTCCCTCTCATTCTCTCATTCCCTCTCTCATACGCTCTCTCCCTCTCATTCTCTCATTCCCTCTCTCATACGCTCTCTCCCTCTCATTCTCTCATTCCCTCTCTCATACGCTCTCTCCCTCTCATTCTCTCATTCCCTCTCTCATACGCTCTCATTCTCTCATTCCCTCTCTCATACGCTCTCTCATTCTTTCATGATTTCTCCTCTCTCTTGCTCTCACCTTTTCTCCCCCTTTCTCTCTCTCATCAACCTTTTCAACAGGCGTTCTCCCTCCACACTCTCACTGCAGTATCTCAGTGGTAGGATACAAATAATTGGCAAGCGGAATCTTTGTGATTTACCAAACAAACAGTGGCGATAATGGCTAATTCTGAAAAATGCATAGCATCAGAACTAAGTGCAACGTACAGTAAGTGTTAGAATTGCAATGATGCTCTACAGTACTGCTGTCATTTTTATAAATCCAACTCAACATGTTATGTTGTTTACATACTGAAACGTTCTGGACTATAGGTGGCTCTGGTTGTTTGCGTTAGAGTAGCATTCACTTAAGTCTACTGTGTGTGTGCGTGCGTGTATATAAATACTGTGGTGTTATGTGCTTATTAGTTTGTATTCAGACCTTAGATGGCCACTTGTGCAATAATTTTATTATGTGTTATTTTACATAAATAAGGGTAAGTTTATTCAAAAAGTTTTTTTTTTATACACACAATGAATACAATAATACTGCATATGTATGCCTGGGGTGATAATTCTGAAAGCGGAGTGTTGTTTCCACCTACAAGTGTGTGCATATCTTAAGAAACACACAGCTTGGGGTGGTGTACTGTGTTTATACTGCCACTCACCATAAATAAACATTAAATCCTATTGGATTGGCGTGGACTGTCAGTTTATGGAGTCCAGCGTTCACTGAGATTAACATGCTATACTGTGTTATTGAAGGAAATATCTAGCACTTGCATTTATTTTGTAATCAAAATTATGAAAAAATGTTGATTCAATTTTTCAGGCCAAAGTCTGAATATGAATACATCCCGGAGATAATGTAAAATACCTATATAGCATTATAATACCTATATCTATGTTATGAAAATACCTATACCTATATGTCATTATGCCTATATCTCATTATAATACCTATACCTGCATGTCATTATAATCATGACAGTGGAAGTTCGAAAATAAAATAAAAAATGTATAATTATGCACGTGCATGTTAAATAAATATGTTGGACATTGCTACATTGGGTTACATTTTACAGTATGATTATTCAGCATTTAACACTACAACAGCAATTATAGTTACACTTTCGCATAATAGGACATAAGTTACACACTGGTGTTCGTAGACAATGTGGAAGCAGCTTTTGATTTAAGATGGCTCCTGATTTCGATTGTGGGACGAACACCTTCAAATGACTGTGACTGTTACTTGAGTAAAAATATGACTGTTGTGTAGTTGCTTCCCCCACCCCCACTCACATGATGCCATATGTACATTAATGCTACTAATGTGACTGTAGACCCTTCTGTATGTTGCATATGTCAGCTAATCGCATAAAATAACCAACCACCATACACACGGTATACCATGTATCATACACTTCTGCAAAAAGCAAAAGACCAACATGAATAGCTCATAGTCCACTAAGTGCTTAGAAATTTAAATCAGAGAAAAACTGCACATCTAATTTGTAAATATATAATGTATAAAAAATATTTATATGTGTGATAGAGATAAAGAGTTTGTATGCATCGGTTTGCACATCGATGCTGTATTTGACAACAGTCAAAATAACGGTAACGGTCACGCCGGCTCTCTCATACGGTTAGAAGAAAATTAAAGAGCCACATCGCTAATGTGGGAGTTCAGGAAACGTTGCAGTTGTCTGCAACGAGGATGCTATAATGGAGTAACAAAGCACTTTACGTGACTATTCTTTTGGGAAATGCACCCCTACGCAACTAAGCAGCTCGCATTATCTTAATACTCTTTGATTCTGCTGCATGTGTTGTGCTGTAGCCAGCTAATCAAGAAATTAGAGGGTTGTCTTTCTATTTCCATGCTGTGCTTCTGGTAGCTCAGAGTAACTACAGCAGTCTTTGCCCTGAAGACCTTGAATTTATGTCCCGTCTGTACAGTTCCATAAATAGCTTCAGGGAATGATAGCTAATTAGTTAGAGAGAGAGACTATACTTGTGGCCAATGCAGTGTGAGAGTTGCCGATTGTCTGCATTTCTGGAAATGGACATCCCGGGACAACTTTATCGATAACCATTGTCAGCTGGTTGAGCACCTTTAAAAGAAGATTCCTGATGTTGAGGTCCAACTGGCTGGCCTCTGCTGTGATAATGAATTGGTAGAGTTCCAGGAGCTGGTGAGCATGCCAACGGAGAGAGCATTTTGTGCGCAGGACTGAGGTGGTGGTGGGAGGGGGCCCCTGGAGCAGTTAGGGAGAGACGTTTGGGTGATAGTTGGCTGCGTTTGTGGAAAATGGAATGAACGTACTACCAAGGTAATGACTCCTGAATTCGTAGTATCCGACCAATACCAGACGGGGGAGGGGTTATGAGGATCATAGGAGGGATTATGAGGACACGATTCAAGAGGTCGGTGTGTGACCTGCCCACCTCCGCAGCTATCAGCCTTGTGTTTTGGGTCAGAGAGGTTTTTTAAAGGACAGTGATACAGTGGTGCACAGTCTGACCCTAGAACGGAGAAACAGAAGAGGTGAGATTCAGAAATGTACACTTTCCAGACTGTAGGAGAGAGGGGAGGGGGGTGTATTGCTCGTGAGGTGCATGGATGATGCAGTCCAAGCGGTAGACGTGGCTCTGTGTCCCCCACTCACTCACTCCCTCCCTCGCTCAGAGTAAATGTCCACAGTAACCTGCAGGTCTCCCAGTTGGAGTGTCATCCCCGGTCAAAGCCCGGTCACAGCTAACCCTGGCACGCCCATCAGCCAGCGGTGCTTATGAAACGACTCACTGAAACACGCGTTCAAATCTGTATCCCCACCACTTGTGCAAGCCAAATTTAAACCTGGTCTTCCTGATCCAGCACACTTAAGGTAACAAATCGACACCCAGATGGAAGAGGTTTTTTTGGAGCTGGCATTGTTCTGCAGCAGCAGAAATCTTGTTCACTTGGTTTGTGGCATATGCTTCAGATTGATTCTTGTAACGTGGCTCCGTGCTGATATTATTATATTAGTTGATATTAGTAATTGGTAGGCAGACTGATTTTTGATGATTGCAAATTCTGAGGAGGATGGACAAAGCTTGAACTACCGTCTGTGTTCACTGATCTACGGGATGTACTATATTCAAGTACATGGTTTGTACATAACAATCAGAAAATATCTCGGAAAGCCTACATACATGTCTGCCGGAAAATGTTAATTTTTTTTAATGAGGGGTTGTATTACAAGTGAATGTAACTGCTGGATTCAGCAAACCTGTGTCTGCCTTAATTACAATATGATCTATTATGGAAACAAACGATGGAGTTAAAATATAGTTGTATGTAGACCCTATATTTTATAAAATATACAACAGAATGTGAAAATATTTGTTCATATAATGATACATGCCATTGGGTTTTCCTATGCATGAGGTTATTTTGAATCCCTATCATAATTTCTGCATTAATGCAGGTCTAAAAAAGTCCTTAAACAGTGTTTATGATTGAACTGCCCCCGTCCTTCGAATATGAAAAAGCTGTGAAAGACTTGAATGGCTTTTATCTCATATCTGTTTATTTAACAGAGCTATAATAGGAAAGAAAAACAGCTCTTACGGGCTTAATCTGAGAGCAGCCATAAGTCAGAAACATTGCTTAAAAGTATGAAATGCATTGTTATGCAAATATTCACAGAAGCAATGGTGGGAGGCATCTCTCGGCATACATTTCAATGTTATTCATATTCATAATGTAATCATTCTGGTTGTATAATATCCCTCCCTACCTCCTCTATGGCATTCTTTATCAAATGCGGAACTGGGTTCATCCTCTTTCCGAAATTCGCTGCAGCCCCCAGAGAGATTATTCTACTGTGGGACGCCCATGGAGCCTGTTCTGGCATTCCTGTGTATGCACTGAAAAAAAATCTCAATAAAATAAGAAATAACAGAGAGCATCCTTTTTACAAGGGCATCTATTTTTCTCTTGATGATAAAGAGCTATTCTCAAGCAGGATTTGACTGCTAGTGGAGTCGTGTTCTCTGAAAGCTCAGTTCTGGCATTGGATTCGATGGAAGATGTGTAGAAGACACAGAGTGAAAAGCTGGGCTGATTGAAAGTACTATTGCCGCTTTCTTCACGAGAGGTCGAGTCAAATGTCTGTACAATGGTGCATTCAAAACGGATGTCTGTCACAGTCTATTGCCTGGGCCCACTGCTACCATCTATATGTCAGTATGAATTATGCTCAAGTAAAAACAGAAATGGCATTTTAATAGCTCAATATTTTATTAAATTGATAGCCTTGAATATCCAGCAGTCTGTTGCTGATTATTATCAGTTAAAATGGAAAACTTAAAAATTAAAATTTAAATATTACTAATAAGTAAATATAATACTGTTGGAATACAAAACATTTACATGAAATAAACAGTATGTCACTACTGGAGACTAAAACAACAACACTAAAACAAAGCAAAATAAGAGCTTAATCCAGATAATACAGATTTTGTAGTTTAATTTTATTATGTATTTATTTTTAGTAGTATTAAGCAAATATTTAAATTTAAACTGTATTTCAAAAAATATTAGTGTAGCAAATGTACCTTATCTTTTATTTTAATACTTTTATATTTTACATATTTTAATGCAACTTTCTGTTCTGTTTTTCCGTTTTATGTGCTGTAAACTTAGCTTTCCATCTTGCAACATGGTTTGCTATGTAGCTTTTTTCCCTCGCTTCCATTTCTTCATCTTTATTGGATGCTGACTAGTTTTCTATTAGTGCTCCGTCTGGGCCATTGAGCTATGCTGATATGGAGATGTGTACAGGCAAATACTAAATGAATAACGTGCAAGCGGTATTTTCTTATATTTACAGATTGAAGAAAACCAGTGGGGGAAGGAACACCCTCTATTCTCATCTCTTACAGACTACAGATAATTGCCAGTGTCTCAATCTTTCTTTTACAAACAGTACTGAATCTGCCAGCCCCGCCACCGCCCTTCCGCTGGTATAGTGGTACACCCCTGAGGCGCGGAATCAAAAGAAGAAGGCCGTAAACATTTTTATTCAATTTCCTCCAAAGATATGAAAGCCACAGATTAATGGACAATATATCCCGTTTCTGTAACGTTTGATGCAGATATCGAAACGGACCGGAGTTTCTCACTGCATAAAGAGCTACGAGGATCAATCTAGCCTGTGTTTGTTGTGAGGTACTGCAGTGCATATAGTAGTAGCAGTGATAACTAAAACTGATGGACAGGGAATTCTACCCATCTTGTGATAGCTAAGGTGTAAATTATAAAACAGAAGTAGGGAAAACCCAAATAGTCAGGTGTTTTTACATAGTTCACCAACACGGATACAAGTATACACAGAAATATACCTTTTTTTTTTTTACTGACAGGTGGTCTCCCTTATGTTTGCCTAGAGAGTAGAGAGTCTGAATGATTCACAACTAATTTAGTCAAACAATTCCGAAATCAGAATCTAAAACTCACGTCCTTTGGGTATATAATTTGACCTTTGGGTATATAATTTGACCTTTGGGTAGCTATGGCCAGTTCTCAGGTACAGAGGACCAAACACAGAATGCAATGGCAGACAGTGGTCTAAGAGTTATCCGTTTTTTAATCATTAATAGAGTGATAATAATAAATCTGGCTAGTTGCAGCACGTTCAGTGCTCGATTCACTAATTATTAAGGGCCAGATTCAGAGTTGAGATAATCACACGCAAATGGGACTTCCGCTCAAGACCACGCGTACCGTGTTCGTAACTTCAGAATGCCGCTAAATGTAGCTTCTGAGTGATAATTAGAATATTAATTTATTTTTATTTTCGGTGAAATTCACATGACAAAATGTAGCCTCTGAAATACACAATACAAACATAGCTAATAAATTACAAAAAGCAAACACATTAGATGATGCCTATTAATCAATTGTAGGCTATGAACTTGGTTAATTAGTCTCATAAGCGTAATGAATGCTCCCAGTACTATTTTTCTAAATTGGTCAGATTTAAATGCTTATTGGTAAGATTTAAACTTATATGATGTTAAATATGCTGTTTAAAACACACATTTGACCAATGAATGAAATTTGCTTTAAATTGCCTACAGGTCTGTAGCCAGCGTTGCAATGGCTGACCTTGTGCTGTTGGAGGAGTTGGCTTCTTAGGAGAGAAATGAACGCATCTTTGATCGTGTAAAAGCTATTTGTTGGCTGTGTGTGATATATGGCTGGTTAGTCATTTTCAGGTTTTTATGAAATTGACAACCTGCCCAGCAATGTTATTGGTGCCGTAACTGTACTGCACAAACGTAGCCTTGAGGCTCCATCCGAAGATACATTTGCAAAATATGAATAGAAAGGGCTGTCACATCTGTGCAGCTCATGCTCAACGTCCTGGCTGGATTGCCTGGTGGGACCATAAATGGGTGGGACCCACAACAGCTTCAGTTAGCTGGCTTTAGTGGCTTATTGGTGTAGCTACGTCACATTTCTACGTCAAATTTACTGTGTCAGACAGTAAGCCTACCTCTATCACTAGGGGATCGGGAATTCAAACCACCTCTCGCACGCACAGAACACCAACAAAATGACAAAATGAATAAAGGTACAAGAAACAGCTCATAAGAATATCACGCCGTGTGCCACCGACATTTTGAGAAACGCACCCACGTAGCGTAGGTTAAAATACGGTGTAGCCTATCTCATCCCATGGTAAATCCATTTAGGAGAGGTACTTAAGCGCATGGCTTAAGTTGGCCATCTCTGAAACTGGCCCTATGTGCTGTGACTCGGTTGGTCTGGGAAACTCCGTATGCTTTTTTTTGCTCTCAAACATCCCAGGTGATAAAAAAATTGGTGTGCTCTACATAACTGCCTATTCATAAAATAAGTTAGAACATCAGCCCTTAATTTATTTGTGTTTGGCTCAGATCATAAAAAGACAGTGGAGAAAATTGAAGCTGGTTGTAAAGGCATATATATCCGTTTACCTTTCTTGCAAACTTACTTGGGAGGTTGTGTATGTGTGTGCGTGTGCGTGTGTGCGCATGCATACGTGCATGCGTGTGTGTATGTTGTAGAGCAATAAAAGGAGTGGCACAATCTTACAAAGGTTTCATTCAGGGTTGAGGAAATCATTTATTCATGCACTTGCAAAGTCAGCACTGAAGAGGCGAGCAATCTTTAGAGGCTCCAGCCTACTGGCTAATTTGCTGCTTTTTATATCAAGATTTTAAAGAACAAGAGGCAGGACTAATGTAAGTCATTTCACTGATAAAACAACTATGCAACCTGTAGAGGTGATGACACTATGTGTTTGGTCAACTTTAAGGACAAGCTTCAGGGCTTATCATAAAGAGTCCACTTCTGATACAGCAGCTTTGTGGTGTCTGGTGCTTACTTTTTTATATCATCCATTGATTCTACTAAATATTTACCACAGCAATTCAAGTTGAATATCTTGTCCTGTAGTACAATAATAAGGTCCCTGTGGGGAAATGAACTTGAAATATACTGGTTACAGGCCAAACTCCTAAACTACACAGAGATGATGGCATAGTATAATTTGTCAGCTTTGAGACCAACTTGGGGCTTAACCAACATATATTAGGCAGTATGTCTGTCTGACAGGACAGTATTGGAGATACCATACTAAATTTTTACAGAGAAATACAAAAAAATACATTATTATTATTATTATTATTATTATTATTATTATTATTATTATTATTAATAGTAGCAGCAGTAGTAGTAGTAGTCAGCGGCGGTAAGTCCCGGTTTTGTTCCAATCATCAGGATTTGCTAATTAGCACAATTATTCAGCCAGAAGGTAGAACTATTAAGTGAAATCAGCTGTCTGAGTTCATGGGTGAAAGAAACACATGGCAGGATTTCATTTTTACTTTCTGATTCCTGGACTTTGCACCTCCGGTAGTAGTAGTAGAAGTAGTATTTACTTAATCACAGAAGAACTGTGCATTAGGGCAGAATGTGATTGTTCTCCCAGTTACAGAGTCTTACCTAACAGCCTGAGCGTGCATCACAGGCACCAGCTCTACTGCTGTCACAACCAACTACCGCAGTCCAAGAGCAAATATGTCCTTATTTAGTAACAGTAACTCACTGAAACTCAATCTCAGTGTGACAATCTAATACAATTGAAGTTCATAGTAATTTCAGTCTCTAAGTAAAGTATGAAGAATAAGAATTGAAGTGATTGTCACAGGAAGGGTCTATATTTAGGCCCGAAATGGAAGGAATGGCGAGGCCTGAGAAGCACCACCTTTGACTGATAGGCTGCTAACCAGAAGTGACAGAGTTTTTGATGCCCATGCATGGGTATTCACCTGTCTCTACCTGTCCTAAGGCAACCCTGTTTCAAAAAAAATGGTTTCTCATAAATATAGGCTGAGTCATTTTTCTTTAACTATTAAAGAAGAGCTTGCAATATTAGACCCGCCCACATATCTTGGGAATTTCAACAGAAACAAATATCTTTGGTATTTTTTTGGTCAAAGCGAGATGTTTTCAATCTGTCAAAGATAATGAAAAATAACCTCAGTCCAAGCCTGAGTTTCCTGTCTGGATTACTGCAATGCCGTACTCCCCTGCAGTCCACACTCTCCAATTAGCTTAAAATGATGCCCCCAAAATTTAAACAGATCATATATAGCCTTTCTGAGCTTCTCTCTTCAATAGTTCCTTGTTAGATGAAGGCGAGGACTCCCGCTCCATGCCGAAAAGCTCTAACGGACTTGTTACTTCACGTAATCCTGTAGACCGTTACAGTCTCAGACAGCTTACTACTGTCCTTCCGAACATTTCAAAAGCTGAAACTGAGCTTTTGGCAGCAGGGCTGCTTATGAAATGATGTGTGATGACAGTACCTCCCTGTTTCACTGGACAGCCAATGTCTTGCAGCATGCTAAAGATAGCAAGGTGGCCTTCATGTACTATTTACTTTCTAGCATGGTCTAAAAACTGTACTGTTCAATGTACATGGGTACATGAGTACAGATACAAATTAGTGCACAGGAAAGGCAGGCATCTCTTTTGAAATTTGCAAAGTATAATTGCTTAGAGAGGCACACAAACTATATAAGCAGGTGCTTCCATGTAGGTATGGTTCCTGAGTTAATTAAACAGCCCAGCATTATCAGGGTTGCATATAAAAATGCAGACAGGCTGGTTACCTGTGCATGGCTGGAAGATAAGACCTCATAAGAGCTTCAGTAACAACAACAGCTCAAATGTATGATGTTTCCCAAGGAACAGTGTCTAAGCTGATGTCACCATGGAACTCTGAGGATAGGACACCATCAATAAAAGGCAACGACTTAACTAGTTAAAGGTGCAAGGATTAAACAGGTGGGCAACTCCGAATCAGCTCACTGCAAGGTTCAATCTAAGGCGTGAGCAGACAGTTTCATCAAGAATGGTCACCGTCGAGATACCATAGTGGGATTTCAGTGCATAAATGCTCATTACACCTGCCAACACATGTTTACGAGTACAACAGTGCAAAGAGCACAGGGATTGGAGACATGTCATATGGTCAAATTAATTATGCTCAATTTATTCCCGATGTTTGTAGAGGAATTTTTACATGACTACCAAGAAGAGTTTTTTCTCTTGTATATCACGTTGGTTTTTATATCTTACCTGTTTTCTGACAGGTAAACAGTTATATCTGATGGAAGGCTGCACTGTCTTGTATGCTGATTCTCAGACTTATGTTTCATGGACACTTTGCACTTACATGACTCTACCAGAAATAACACGACAGAGAGACATTTTCACTGTTGCATGAACCTTAATAGTCAAAAACGGAGCAACAGCTTGTGTGGCTAAATGGTCTTGACCATGTAAATTACCATGCAACCTCACAAGTTCTTGAGACTGTTATCTCAGTATGTGGTGTGCTCAAAAAAAGAGTAAGAAAGAGAGAAATGGGGAAGAGAAACAGAGAGGAAGACTGAAAGAGAGGGAGAGAGAGGGGAGAGGTAAATATAGAGATGGACAGACAGAATTCCTCCACTGCAGTTTTCCAGTTGCCCACTGGAGAGCTGTTATGTCTCCAGCCTTCTGGGTCTAAATTGTGCTAAATTAATACAATAATACAAAATTCCATTAACAAAATTATAAATCCTCAATGATTTAAAAAAACAAAACAGTTTTAGTTCTATGGAAGTTGAAGTAGAAGACACGGAGGAGTAACCTCCATGATCTAACAGTGACTGCAACATGCAGTTTTTTAAATATAAATAGTTAGGCATGTTCAGTGATCACCAATGTGAGAATTTGCCAGAAAAAAAGAAAGACAGGTTTATTTGTTAGTCAAAGTTACTCTGGAATGTTACAAAGAAATGTTAATCAAATGCAGTCCCAAGGGTTATAAAATATAAGGAAAATAGTGTTCTAAGTTCAATGAGTACACTATTTAGCATGCAGGCTACCCCCAGACCACTTTACATATGGCCATATGAATTCATTAAGCTTATGCAAAAAGAAAAATTAATGAAAGGGAATATGCATGTAACTCAAAGGAAGAATGGCTATTTTATGTATAAACAGTGCAGGAGATATGCACTGAATATTAAATGTGTTCCTGCCTGGGAAAGACTTCACCAGAGAGAAGATATCAGCAATGTCTAAGCCCATTTAAAATGCGTAGACATGTCCAACCCATTTATTAAGTTACATGTATGTACTGAAGCATGCTTCTCAGTGTTATTGAAAATTCAAGTCTGAATGTGTTAACTTGGTGTCCTGAAGTACATGTACGGCTACAAGAGATAATAGAAAATATTACACTCGGGGTGCTGTCACAGTTTATTCAACAGAATGAGCAATTCATCTGAATTATTGCGTTACTCTACCATGTTTCACGTGTTCAAAGGGACCGACCCTGCCACAGAACACTCAGTATTTTCTATGACAAGTCACTTATAGCCACTGTGATTCAATATAATTTAGCTGTCACGTGAGCAAATTTTATACGTGAGAACAACACAGAGCTGCAAAGACTTTTCAAAATGCAAAAACTGTTTGAAGCTATTCATGAATATTGTCTGGCCTAAAACAAACTTTTAACTTGGTGGGTATTTTAGTTATCAAAAGGTGGCGCAGCTTTGTGAGAAGAATACATATGCAGATTAATTTCACTGTAATTCCTGACATAATAATGCATAGTCTCGTCTGACATAGCTTACTTTTACTGGTGATCACGTTGGATCAGCAAATTAAAAAGCGCATGTTTTTTTCACTGTTTTCTTTTAATGGTGAAAGGTACTTCCTTATGATAAAGCAAAAGTTTTAACATAGATCTAGACAAACAGCACTGGACTCAACAGGTTCATTTATCTGGTTATAAGGTACTGAAATAAATTGGTAAATGTTGCCCACAGAAAACAGTGGTGAAGCGTGTAGATGTGCCAGCCCAAATTTAAAGGAAGACGTGGACATTGTTTTACACTGCAATATTGAATATTGCTAGCGAAGGACAAGCTCTGTAAGCGCATGATGCATCGCATCATGTTTTTATAATGCTGGAATCGGTTTCACTCCGCTGAAAGCAGGCATAAGGAACTTTATATCAACCCCCCGCCTACGACTCTGAGGTAGGTTTTTTTTGTTTTGTTTGGCATTTATCCTCATTTCTCATTCAATTCTGAGATGCTTTATAAATTACAGGCTCTGATGCACAGAGGCAATGATGCATCTTTGATCGGGGGTGATTATATTTAAAAAAACAACTAAAGATTTGTTGAATATGTTGTGGAGGCATGAGTGGTTTTGCAAGAACAAATCATCTTTAAGTTCATCATGCATTATAATCATGAAATATTTAGTCAGCATCTGCTTGTCATGTTATATCCACAATGAATACCATTGAAAAGAGAGCACAAAGACAACATGGAAAGACGTTTTACCTATGTCGTCATCAACTTAGTCATTTCAATGTAGTCCAGCAGTTCACACAAGGTATTCTGTATGGTATACTGGAAAGCAACATTTGGCATCTTGCGGAAAGTTATGTCCAGTTTACATGAAACATGAAAATAGCATTTTGTCAAGTGTAGCTGGAGTTCTTTTTTTCCCCTTGCAGTTAATATGAAATTCATGAAATGTTCTGTATGGTGGCCTGACAGCAACAAATTCTATAATCTTATAAGTAAAGAAACCCTTGTTCTTTAAACAGTTTTTTTACTAGCCAGAAATATGAAAAATGTGGTACAGACAGCCTCTCGTCACGTTATATATATCTATGATCTAAATATTGTCACATGTTTACTGAACCTGGTTTCTGAGCCACGTTCCTTGTGAAATTCACCAATTTTCACAAAAATTTCACCTTTTAAACATCTCAAAAATCATCACCTGTCAGTGGCATGTTGTGTTTTACTAAAATACCTTTTCATTTGAATTGGCGCTCCTGTTTTACAATTGTGACTGTGAAAATAGTATGTAATGTATTACATAAAAATAAAGGGGTAGGCACAAAGCAGCCATGTTAGTCATTTGTAAATCAAGATCCAAAAATAATTATAAAGTGGAATATCTCTTAAAATTCATGAAAGATATACTGAAAGAAGATATACTTTGAAAGGCTTATCTATTTGGGGGGGGGGGGGGGTTGGATTATCACTTATTTTAGAAGGTGCAGAAACTTAAATAAGGTTTGATTTTGCATTTGTATTGGTAGATTACAAAATAAAAGGATGCTAGTTTTGTTTAAGAAAGAACCTATCATAAATTTTCTTGCAAATTCAAGCATAAGCCCTTATCCTACACAGAAGTCATAATCAAATAATTGGCTTACCTACTGTTCTATTGGCTGGTTCCCTAAAGGCTGGTATGCTTATCTGGACTGACTTAAACATAAACTCACTTTTTTCATGCTATCCATTTATTCTGCTAGATACTTACCAGTGCAATGCAGGCTAAGTACTTTGTCCTCTTGTACAATAGCAGGGTTCCACATGGGATTTGAACCTGCAACCTTCTGGTTACAAGCTCATTTCCCAAACTCAGACACTCGTCCTCAGAGACCAGTAAATGATAAATGGTTAGCTAGCACACCATTTCTAGTTTTTTCTCCCATTCAACACTACAAGGCTGCTTGCTGGCATGTTATCAGTATAGAGAATATACACTATTTAATGAAGTGCAGAGTGAAAGTTCAAACTCCATTTTTCCATTTCCAATAACAGAAACGTGGCTATAGGGGATATAGAACCACAAAATAAAAAAGGCTGTAAATGTCCACAGTCCTGTTGCCATTTCCATTGTAAAGGAAGGCCCCTCCCCCTCATTACTATGCACATCCAGGGATGGCCCCTCCCCATCATTAATATGCACATCCAGGGATAGCCCCTCCCCATCATTACTATGCACATCTGTGGATGGCTCCTCCCCATCATTACTATGCACATCCAGGGATGGCCTCTCCCCCTCATTACTATGCACATACAGGGATGGCCTCTCCCCCTCATTACTATGCACATCCAGTGATAGCCCCTCCCCCTCATTACTATGTACATCCAGGGATGGCCTCTCCCCCTCATTACTATGCACATCCAGGGATGCGGACAGTCCTCAATTTCCTCAAATAACAAGATGACAGTCTTTGTAAAAAGTATATACACGTAAACGCTCACTTTTGAACATGCGTCTTTTCTCGGTTTTGTTATAGGATGAGAATGCAGCTTTCATCAGTCCTAAATTGATAAGCTAACTAGTGACCTTCAACAATAATAACCATATGTGAAATACCAGGTTACTTACATTACATTTGCAAACAAACACCCAGATTTTTTTTTAAACAAGCCCAAAAAACCACAGCCCACCACTTTTTCAAGAAACTTGAAACAAAACAAGCCCAAAGTTGCATAGGCCTTATTATAGGTGGACTTGGCAACTCTGGTGCAGCTTTTCAGTTTTTAACAATCTCTGACGTCGTCCCACTCGTTCTGCTTCTACGTCATATCCCAGGTTCTGACTTAACGTTTTTATTTTTCACTTACACAATCAGCATTGGTCCTGCTGAGGACAGCAGGCTCCATCTTAGTTGCCCTGTCCTCCTGTATACTGGCCTTTCCCCACAGTTTCCTGTGATTCTTACCCAACAATTATTTCCGCACACCTTTGATAGGTCACAAGTAGACCCAATCGTATTACAGACAAGGCCACTTTCAAAATGAGTACACTGGTCAGATATGTGCAAGATTTGGTTCTCATAAGTGTTTTTATAACAGGGTTTGGGCTTCATTGATGTTTACTCTGTAATGTTTCCCAAGTAGCAAAGTAGAATATTTTATCAAAAATGTACTCAGGTAAAAGTGAAAATAGAAGCATTTAAATGTTCAAAAAAGTACCGTTCCTGAAAAAACTAGGTAGTTTGGTATTTTTGAACCCAGGCCCGATTCAGATGGGATGATTGTGAATAGTAGGGACCATAATTTTGCTGATCTCTTGATAAATAAGTTTGATGCCTCTTTGCTTTATCGTCAGACATGGCTACAACAGAAATACATTGGGGAAATTTTTGCAGCCTTCAAAAACCAAGATCATTTTTGGAAAATAGGAAGCAAACAGTATATTCATATCAGTCTTGAGTTATTATTTAAAAATAGTTTCGAGCAAGAGCAATATATATTTGAGTTGGAACTATTTTTTCACAAACCAAGCACCTCATAGCCAGCTGTAAACTTCTGCACTCTAGCCATACGTTGTGGGGGCGGTGCTGAAGATGATGGAAAAACACTTACCAATGCGAGTGCACTTACAGTTTTTCACAATTGTTAACACACAAAAAGCGAAAATTCGGCACAATTTGCACAACCTTCACTTCATGTACCAATCGCTCGACCCAATTTGGCACTACTTCACACTCCCTTATCTGCATTAGACTCTGACTTTCCTTCTTTACACTCTGATGTCAATTACACATCACCTTGTTGTCAAAACACTACACACAATGTTCAGTTGTTGCACACACTTCTCAAGTAAAATCTCAAAGCATCAACCTACAACACACAAATATTCAAATCTCTAAACATTCAGGTCTGTTGAACAATTTGCAATCAGGACTGCAGCATAAAAGTGCCTTGAGCCTCTGTTTTGTTTGGTGAACAATGGAGAACTTTGAAGAGAGAGACAACCAGAGAAGGAGAGGGGTAAGAGTGAGAGGAGGAGGAGGAAGAGGAGGACAAGAAGGAGGAGGGAGAGGAAGAGGAGGAGGAGAAGGAGGAGGAAGAGGAGGAGGACAAGGAGGAGGAAGAGGAGGAGGAGGACAAGGAGGAGGAGGAGGAGAAGGACAAGGAGGAGGAGGAGGACAAGGAGGAGGAGGAGGACAAGGAGGAGGAGGAGGAAGAGGAGGAGGACAAAGAGGAGGAGGAGGACAAGGAGGAGACTTGTGGCGATGAGTGTTGAGGCCTGTCAGGACTTCATGCGCCACTCGAGGCGTTTCTTCCAACGCTGCTTGGACAGGGAGAACATTGCCTGTGATGTGGATGAGGCCCTCTGGCCAGACAGGAACCGGAGGCGTGATGCCTAATTCATTTAGTGGGGGGGGGGGGTTGAGCAGGCCGGTTTACAGTACAGTACTGTTCTCTGTGTGTACCAAAATAAAACGTTTTTGCTGCATATTTGTGTGCTGTTTTATGTTTGACTATGAAAAGAGTAGGCCTACACTGAGACATTTTACAAAAGGAGAAATGGCTCATTCTCCAGAGTCATTGTCATTCATATGGTGTGTTCCATTTCTATGATTGTGTTTTAAATTTTGCACTTCAGTGTGCTGTAAATGCTTGGTAGTGTGCAGCAAATGCTTAGTTGTGTGTACTCAATGAATGGTATGTGTGTGTCATTTGAAAATATGGCTGTGTGTACCAAATTAAAACACGAGTTCCATTTTGTGAACAGTTAAGAGATTTGATAGCAAAGAGTCATCTTGCAAAGGGAGTGTCAGGTTTAACATTTTGTGTGTGAGGTTTTCAGTTTTGTGTGTGCAGTTTTGAGAAAGCCGTTATTGTTTTGAGAAACGTGTGTTAACAATTGTGAAAAACTGTAATCTCAAACTACCTACAGTTTACAAACTAGCTAAGAGTTTTAGATGTCTAACTAACAAGCATGGCAGAAAAAATGTGTCGCAAATATGCTGTTCCCAATTGTGCCAATAGATTGAATGTTGGCTCTAAGCTGACTGTTCACAAGCTTCCATTCTATGACCATTATAGACTGTGGTTCTGGCTGGTTTTCATAAAGGTGGATATCAAGTATGGTTGTAATTTGAAAGTGAAAAATGCACCTACCACCATCCTCAACCACACCCCACTCTCGCTATTAACTAAACTTTATTTTATGAGAAAAGAAAGCTTGCAAATAACATCCTCTATATATTTTGTTAATCCTGATAACACTTAGAACAGTCATATCATTGTCACTTGGGAGTCTCAGAACTTTGACGTTCTTATATTTGTGATATCCAAAGTTGAAAATGCAACCTTGGCATGGAGCCTCCATGTAGCCCAGCACAGGCAGTATAGACTTTGCCCTTTGTTAAACTCTTTCCCCTTTCCGAGTTAGAAGAGAAACTCAGAGAGGAGACAGGAAGTTGTAATCTAATTAAACAATAGCCAAGGTCTGAAACCTAACATTATAAACAAAGGCCTACAGTGGTGATAGATGCACACAAAATAGTAATAAAATATCTTCTACCTGTCTTGCAGTTTTAACAAACATGATTATCTAACATTTGACATGTGTCCTTAAAAAAAATGGAATAAATAAATAAATAAATGATATCCACATTCACTGCACTGCAAGTAATTCAGTTTATGACTTAGTTCATTAGTCTCATTAATCTGCCCCAACATGTTTTGGACAGAGAATTTCTCAAAGCACGTACAGAGTAAAAGAGGGTTGTTCCCTCTTGTTGAAACAGATCAGCAGGTTTGCACAAAGCTGGGAACTAGAATTAGAAATGTGTTGAAGTGAATATGAGAGACGCTAGCCAGCTTCTTAAGCAATTAATAGGAAAGAAACCACACGTGATATTTATTTTTTCACCCCAGGACTAAACCCAAGGTGACAGGACCTAAAGACTATACTTGACTTGGCTCACAAAGCACCAGCATGTTTGTAATACAGGAAGGGGAAAGCTTGCATGAATAAATGAAACCATTTCTTATTACCTCATCTTCAGGTTGCCTGGCTGAGGCTGCCCATCGTAGATGGAGACGATGTCGAAGTCCTCCTCCAAAGCAAAGGTGTGAAATGACAGCTGTATCCTGTTGCGTTCCCCAGTGACTATGATCCAGGTGCAGTTGGCATAGTTGGGGTAACCGTGAGGAAAGCCGGGGCTCTCTATCGTCCCATTGAGCCCCTGTACCAACCCGCCACACATCTGACCTGAGAACCAAAACAAGAAATGTCCGTCATCCATCAAAGCCAAAAGTCTGTAGTCTGTTTACCATTAAATGTTAAACGACCTAGCTGAATGAAGCAAGATGGAAAAAATCCAGAATGTTCCCTACACAAAAGTTCCAAGGTAACTTGAAAGGAAATGGTAAGTCAAATAAACAGATCTTTTTAAGAACTGACCTACAAGTGGTAAGAGAAAAACACATTATCAGCATAAATATTAGCAAAATAAATAAACAAATCAGTATATAGCACACCGGACATTAAAATAAATAAATAAAATAAAATAATTGAAATGATCACACCCAGCAGAGGTCATCCATTGTTAAGCATCCATTACGATATATTAACAGGCTTTATTAAGTATTTTTAGTATTTGCCACATTGGTATGTGAGAATGTCTTTTAAAATAAATCTGTGAATAACAGACAGACTTGCGTACAAATATCACCGTTACCTACTGTTGTTAGAACTAAATGGGAATATAACACAAAATGCCATCTGTGGATTGTACAGAGAAAGAAACCGAGTGAAAGCATTGTAGAGCTTTTAGATGACAGCTGAAAAGAGGGAAAACTCTCAGATGAGTGGGTTAACTCATGCTCAGAACCACCAAAGCAGAATCAGATATTAGCTGGGTCAGGTTCCTTTTCACCCTCACCAAAAGGATCTAATGAACTAACCATCTGCTGTCCTATCTACTCACAGCACACACACAAGCATCTGTGGGCTCAGATCACTGGATAGCACAGCAACGTTATATCACGTTCAGTAAGGGTCATTTTGTGTAACCGAGAACACATAAGACATGATATCTATGTGACTGCACTTTAGCAAATAATGTAATTTCTTAAATAGTTAAAGCCTCATTTACAAACAGAGACATGGTTGGATTTTGAGTTATGGATAGGCTTATGGTTATGCGATTAATTTTTAATCATACCAGAAAAATATGTTTCACATATAAGGATAGTGTAGAGGTAATGTAAGTTTCAAATCAGGTTTAAAGTGGTGATTGACATGAGGAAAAACCTCGGACAGATCCCAGTGACCAAGATGGCTGCTGTCCTGTCAACCAACCTCCAGGATAAGCTGACTGGAATCTTCTCTCATAAATAAGATGTTACGGCATCATTTGTTCTCGCATCATAAGGTCCTTGGTAACCTCCCTTACCCCAGCCTAGGCTGGTACTCCTGTCTCAGCCTGTGCTTGCAAATCCAGAATGCAATGCAGTGTAAGTAAATATGTAACAACAAAGAGAGAGAGAGAGCGTGTGTGTAATGTACACGAAAATGTGTTAATATGTAATTAACTGCGTGGGAATATGTGTGAGACAAACGGGTGACGTAGTTGTCTGCAACAAAGCAAAGGGGACGGAAAGAAGGAAGGAGAAATGAACCTTTTCACTGAAGTGTGCTGCGTGTGAAACACACTAAACTATATATATCTCATAATGGCCATACTGCACAATTCAGGAACACATGCTGAATGCTGTGCAACAGGACAAATGAGAAGCAAAGGTAAACACTGATTCCTGGAATATCCGCAGATTTATCATTATTGGGAAATCAGAAACATATCTTGGATATTCCAGAAATCTGTTTTTTTTTTTGTTCGTTTTTTTCCCACACATAACAGCTCAGCTGCATTAGCATAAATTTGAGAATGATTATGACTGCTACAGTCTATATTCTGCAATGACCTTCAGATTCAGCCTTCTTCTGATGATGATTCAAGACTTTTTCGAAAAAGTCTTTCGCCCCACAGTATAGTTCAGTGCCTCCACCAGAACATTAAAAGTCTGGTATAGTTCTGTTCCAGTACATTACATTTTAGCACCATGCTTATTCAGTTGTGATAATATGTGGAGGTGGAATGGTTCCCCAAGTACATAGCTCAGTACAAAGCTTATAGGTCATGGTTTCATACCTACATCAGTAGTCTAAATTACATGTCAAACTATTAAAAGAACACAACTTGAAACTTCTTCATTCTGAAAACCTTTATATCAACTCCCCTCCCCTAAATATTACCTCTAAACAAGAACTGAAATAAAATTAAAATATTTATCAATTTAAACAAATTAAAGGGTGTGATATGGGTTTTCTAAAAGAAACTGAAAGAAATGTATTCATAATTATTTTTCCAGTTTTAGTCATTTGTCTGCAAGATTGGGAATACATTATTCTGTCCCATAATATCGCTTAAACACATCATAAAACCAACAGCAAATATATAAAAATTTGTATATTACACTATAAAATGCCCACAGCATGCTTACAGAAAATACACACTATCCAGAAAATATTTTTAGTAATCGGCTTATAGTTATGTAAATTGAGGTTGACCTCATTCATAATTCTAGAAGCTACTGCAAAAAATGAATTACTAACTGCAGCAGGTGAGCTCATGCAGTATCTAGAAGATCAGCCGGGGGTTTGTCACAGTTCTAAAAATGGCGCATTGTGAGGTATTGCACAGCACATGACCGCGAAACATTTCTGCTTCCCCCCAGTGCTTGAGATGGGGGAGAAAAGTGCAGAAACAAGGGTGACCAGATGAGAAGGGAATACGATTGCAATCGCAGACCGAGGCGGAGAGATTGCCATCGTGGCTCGGGGACAGGGGTGTGGGGGGCGTGCGGTGTAGATTGTGATCGTGGACCGGACGTGGGGAGATTGATCGTGGACCGGGGGTGAGGAGATTGATCATGGACCGGGGGGCAAGGGGGTATACGTAGAGCATATTGGGAGCAGCGGAATACTAGGAGGAAGTGCAGAACAGCAGTAAAGGTGCTGGTGCTCATATGAGCAACACGTAGAAGTCCCGGCACGGCATGCCATGGCGTAGCAGTCCGTTCCCGTCCACTTCAAGCACTGCCTCCCCCATTGCATTCAGTGTGTTTTTGGTACAAATGGTCATACTGTGGTTATGACTCATACGAGAGAAAAAAGTTTTTACTTGATGGAAACTTATAACTTTTGTATAAAAATTGTGCAGTGTGGTATTTCCAAGCCAACTTCAGTGATTCTGCCAAGATAAATTGGGGCAAAATTTGACAGGTGGACTTGCAAAACTCTTGCCTTTGATTTTGGAAAATGAGGTATTGTGTCCCAGGCTGTGGTGAAGCTGTAAGTACAAGTCAAGACAACATGAGTTGAAACAGGGTAGGCTGTCTTGATGCTTTGTCTCACACCCAACTGGAGTCGCATCTGACAACCGTGACCCAGAAAGAGGTGCAGATTCAAAGAGAAGCAAGCTCTCCTCAAGGAATTACTTATGTTAAAAACACAGTTTGTTGACATTTATTTCACAAAACAAAATAAGCTAATTTTATATCGGTGAGCATTTATTTCTGTGAGTATTCTGTGTATTGCCGGAGGTATGCATGAAACGTGTGGAAGAGTGATTGTGAGGAACCCGACCCCCCTGAAATAAAAACGAATGTGGAAGATCAATACTGGAAGACCGGAAAAGTAACCCCCCCATTCAAAGCAGAAGTCCATTTGCACCTAAAAATCAGCAAAAAAAATTAAAAAGGCAATCATTTGTTCAGGCTTTTTGGCTTTTCTCTACGCATTCATATGATTGGGTCTCATGCAAGTTCAGTGATCACAAATATAATTATTTTTTGCAATGTTCAAATTTATTTGTAAGTCATTTTCATTGAATCCAGGTCTTAAGTTTTTGTACTGCCAATAAAACACCATTGGGTTACAAAGGAATCTCTCTTCCTTTGATTATGATTGCTTGGAAACATCTGTGAAATTCATATTGCCATAAAAACATTATCTTTAAAAAAGGTCACTCAGTAAAAGCGCGGCTTGTGGTGCAGGCGTGAGCACCATTGTCTCCGGTTGAATCCGATCCGTGCCAGGGCCGACTGGCCGGCAGCCTTGCAGGGGCGACGCACCATTGTCTTTGCAGTGTTCTCTTGCCCGAGCGACCCCTGTTGGCCGTCCGGGCGCCCGTGGCTTTTCTCTACGCATGCATGTGATTGGGTCTCCTGCAGCTCAGCTCTGCGTGGGCGTGGCATGTGGCAGCAGCTGGCTGGCACCACATATTTTTTTGGAGTTGTCTTCACCCTCTCGAGTCGGCAGGGGGGGGGGGGGGGCGTATATGAGCACGCTTGTACATCGGTCACAAATTGGACATTTCAAATTCTGGTGGGATTGGAGTTGTCAAATTTTACAAGAAATGTGTCACTCTTGATATCCAAATTATATATTGGATACTTGTTTTCATTGTCCATCTCATACATATGTTTTTAATTTTGAATTAAATTAAGAACGGCATTAAAATTCCCAATGAATAATAACTTTGGGCTGTGTTCCCCCCTGTGTGTGTGTGTGTGTGTGTGTGTGTGTGTGTGTGTGTGTGTGTGTGTGTGTTTGTTTGTTTTTATTTCATTTTCAATTCTATTTTTGGGCATCACGTTGATTCGGGTTTTATTTTCAGTGCCGTGGTTGCTAGGCGATCTCAGCCCACGAATGGACAATAATAACTGATTTCACCCATAATTACCACTTCACACTTAGTTTCATGGTGGGGCTACTGATTTGCTATTTATAATACAGTGGTTGATACAGAATTAGTTCATCCGCCCAATCAAAATGTCTTCTCTGGGTAGAAAGTTCACAGAACCTCAGAACTTCACTTTTCCTTTTGAGCGCTGCCTTTTGCTTGAGGGAGTATTCCAATGCTGCTCCATCTTAGATAGCAGGATTACATTTAACATTACAATCTGCCTTTATCTTAGACACCTTAATGGAATGCACACACCATGTGCATTGTAGTAGAACATCGTGAAGACAGCAGGAGGCTCTTTTGCCCTCGGCCAGTCCTTACAAATGTGGAGAAGAATTAACGTTATTAAAGACAACTGAGCCCGTTTCTGCCCACGGAAAATGTTTTCTAATACAAACCTCAGGACTGAAGGTAAGGCAAGAGTCAGATTGGCGCCAGACCCAAAATGTGCAGCCAGAGTACAACTCTCTCCGGATCGCTCGAGAAAGCATGTAATCTGCTGATGCTCTTGCACCCAGAGAAAGTGCATTTGCGACCCTTCGCTCGTTGCTTGTAAATTGAAAAAATGAACTTACAGTAGGTAATATAACTAAGAGATTAGGAAAAAAGCTAATAAATTGAAAGAGACTAACTATAGGCTAACAAGAACAACAACTAATGATAATGATTGTGAAATGGATATGGCCACGCCTTGTATTTATATTGGGGGGCGGTAACAAGGTGCTGATTATGTAGCGTCGTACCAAAAGTACGACTCTATGGGCTCTATCTTGGCGATCTTAGCGCTTTGTCTAAACGCATGGCGTAAAGTGTATTTAGGGCATGTCCAAGTCCACTTTTGCTTGTTTGAGAGCGTGTTTTTTGAGTGCTAAGCACGGCGCAACGTGCAAATGGGCTGAACCTAGTCTCTTCATTAATTATAGGTGTGTCTTTGGTGTAACATGCAATAGACCAATCAAAATCTTATATCCCATTCCCTTTAAATGCCTACTTTTCCACCTTGGCGGATTGCTTATATGATGGCGAAACAGACATGTTTGTGCGTGTTTAGTGCGAGCAAGTAATAGGCTATATGGATCAAGAGTATGATCAATATTATTCGGACTAACCATTATGAGTTCCCGGTAATTCCCGACATTGCTCCTACATGAAGTTAAAGCGCACATGCAGAGAATGGCATTGAAATTAATTGTGAATTAATTGTGTAACGTGCTGCAAATTTGTTTTCGTTTATAATTAGACGCTTAGTTCTTTTAAAAATAATTTTCGTTCAGTTATGGAATAGCAAGTGAAATCAGCGGGGTTTTAATAAGCTGAGAGTTTGGGAATCTTGTCACTGTGATTAAAAAATATGAAGGATGAAGAATAAGGTTCAAATTCAGTTAATGTGATAAAAAACCTTATGCACAGCAAATCCGCTGTAGCTTAGGCAATTTGAAAAACAATAAATGCAATATTCCCTGGACAAGGTTTTGAACTTTTTTTAGTCAAAACCATTCTATTTACTTACAGGCTGTAGGCAGAGCAGTATTGTAATGACATCTGAAGCACATTTTCAGAAATCAAATGTCGGTCTATTGCAGTGCGCGAGTTTCCGATTGAATGACAATTCACACATTAGGTGTAAATGACAATTTGCGCATTAGGTTTGATATAGGTTTTAAGTTTTTAATGGATAGCTATTGTCCCTTAACAAAACATTGTCCCCCCAGAAGATTACAGGAACTAATGGCAAATATAAGTTAAGTCATAGCTTGATCCAGGACAATTATACATTTTGATATTTTTAGTCATGCTTGTGCGTGCCCCTGTGTGTAACAGACGGGGGGTGGATGCACGTTGTGCACACGCCTATGTAGACGCACTTATATGCACCGTTAAAATAACATGCAACTGCAACATGACTTTAGACCAGGTTTGTGGTGGTTTTAGCGCAATGCTTTCTGCTGGCTCAAGATAGCAATACGCCAAAAATAATAATCCTGGCCACTCCTGATCTTAAGACCAACCCGCCCAGTTCACTTGCTATAGGCGCACCATCACTTGGTATTTAACCGACGTGAGCGCTAGGGGCAATAACGAACCCTGCGCCAGGTGTAAGATAGCAAAGACACTTGCGTTTGGGTTAGTGCCGCTTAGCGTCCGGTGTAAAATAGGCAGTGTTGGGGAAGCTACTCTGAAAGCACAGCTTTGCAAGCTACCAATTACTTCACACTGGAAGCAGTTGAATTACAGCAAAGCTACCCTAGGGAGAAATCTAGTTTGGTTATCTAAAGCTACTTAGAAAAAGTAGTTCAAACTGCTTTGTAAAAAAATTATTAAATTGACAATGTACATGTGATACGAAATTATAACAAAATATAATACAAAAAAGTCACATGCCAGCAAAAAATGCCACTCAATTGAGTTTATTGCAAAAAGTGCTCACTTGTTCACAGGTCATACATAGACCAAAAAAATTAAATACCCCATTATTCATGGGAAAGTGCAAGGAATATCAGCTTTGGTTTTGTTATATAATGTGGCTAACTTATCTAAACTTTGCTAAATTGGCTAGCAAAGTCAATGTTAATACACTCACCTTTATATCTGTTCTTCGATTTGTGTTTGATGTCTTTGCAATCGAGAGTGTATTTACTCTCGGCTTGCATAGCTCACAAGTAAAAGCTCACAAGGTTTTGTCGGTGGAGCTAGTCAGTGTCATGTATTTGCTTAAGTATGGCCATGGTGATTCTTCCTCAGGCTGAGATTCGGGAGGTTTATCCATGATGACGCTGTCACTGTGTGAGCACTGAGCAACGCCCGTCCTTTTGCACAAATTCAAGTGTGTGGTGGTGGCTGCACAAATTCAAGTGTGTGGTGGTGGCTGCACAAATTCAAGTGTGTGCTGGTGGCTGCCTGACAAATGCATTGCCTGGGCATGCCTTCACAGCGGTCAGGATGAAAGAAAAAGGGGGCGGGGCTGGTCAAAGGGGGTTCAATTCCAGTAAAGAAGCAATGGTAAAATAAATTTAAAAAGCACTTTCCTTTTACGGCCCAAAATTGTTTTTAGTTTCAGTAGTTAACTACACAAAAAATGGCAAAAAAGTAATTTAACTACTTGATTCACTATGCAAATATAATTTAACTACCAGCAAGCTACTGCAAAATGTAGTTAAACTACTAGTTTAATTACAAGTAGTTCACTACTCCCCAAAACTGAAGATAGGGCCCTATGTTATTTTCAATGATGTAGCCCATCTGTAATTTTCAACCCGAAAGAAGAAGAATAGGCGATGCAACGGTTAAAATACTGGAATTCAACATTTTGCCCAAAATTGTAGACGTAATGCACAGGTTCCCTTCCATCTGAGGCAATGCCTAGATATTAGTTAACTTCTGAAAAAATTTGATTAAGTGTTTCCTACCTCTTTAAGAATCACCAATAGACAATCATATTACTAGATTCTTTATTTATTTAGTCATATTGTTAATGTCTGTATTGTCAGAACCTCATTTAGTCCATCGCTATGATCGCTAGCATTGAGCTGATATTAGCTGACGTAAGAAGCTGGTTGGTTAGCCCTGCAGCCGCGATCTCATCGGCAGTACTGCATTTTCATCCATAAATATAAAGATGTCAGTACTTATGTCTTAGAGCTCAACATTTTTCATTCCATCTGTTTTCAGCGTACATAAGAAGACACACTGATGCTACTTTTGTTTTGCATGCAGCAGTGCCAGCCATTCCCCCATGCCATGACTACAGCAACAAAAAAGATTATGCTTGCCTGAATGAACACTTGTATTGTTTACCTTTAGTGTGACAGACACCACCACACTGGGGTGGTTTTAGGAGGGTTTGGATCAGACATTTTTTAAACAGTGTGTGATCAATAAGTTCAGAGAATTTGCTACTCATGTTTTCTGGATCTGTCTGTAAATCATAATTTCAGAGAGTCTGTCACTCGGTGTGTGTGTGTGTGTGTGTGTGTGTGTGTGTGTGAGAGAGAGAGAGAGAGAGAGAGAGAGTGCACATACACACACGCACGCGCACAAACATTGAAATAATTTAAATGGCCTAATACCATCTTTGTGTACTCATCACTATAAAGTAAAAAATAAACAAATGGCAAGTAATGAAATGTAATATCCATTTTGTACACATGTAAATTAACGACAGCCATGACATTGTTTTAGAGTGTTAAAAATTGTAGTTTTTATTATTATTTTCTGCAGCATTATTTCTGAGAAAAAAACTTAAAATAAAACTTGCCATTTTTGTTTTAAATAACAGATTTTTTTGCTCATGGTCATTTATATGTATTAATGTATTATATTGTAAAATTAGTAGTAGTAGTAGTAGTACTAATAGTTGTCTGCTTCTTTGTTCGACTGAAATAAAAAAAATTCTCCAGAGGCAGATGCTGAAACTGAACGCCCTCCTTAATTTAATTTTGACTCATATAGTTACCTTTGTCACTCACTCACTTAGCTACCTTTAATCGTCACTCACTTAGCTACTTTTAATCGTCACTCACTTAGCTACTTTTAATCGTCACTCACTTAGCTACTTTTAATTGTCACTCACTTAGCTACTTTTAATTGTCACTCACTTAGCTACTTTTAATTGTCACTCACTTAGCTACTTTTAATCGTCACTCACTTAGCTACCTTTAATTGTTGCTCACTTAGCTACCTTAATTGTTGCTTACCGAACTATACTACCTGCCAGATGACACAGTGGGGAAATTCTTAAGCGCTGCTTAGGATTATCATCAGTAGAAAGTTATTATCCCATGTTATCAGTACTAAACTTCGGCTGTGATAATGCTTTGCTACAACATAGTCCACACACAATGAACCACGTAATGTACCCTTTGTGAAACTGAATGAAAAATTATCTTGCAGTCTGATTTTATTCAAAAGCAAGATTTTAACTAATTACAGCTTTCATACATTTACTCTCAGACTGCCTGAGCAGACTACATTTATTCAATGGCATAAATTCAATTAATAATAATATAAATGCTTTTTTACATTTTGTTACCTTTCTATACACCAATTTAGCAAATACGTGTTTGCCAGGGAGAAAAAAAAGCCTAAAACTTACATTAAATTTAAATATTGCTATTTGAAAGGTATACAGTGTCCATTATTCACACAGCATTTGAAACTCATCCTTTATGATCGTTTCTAAGGTCGCCATATTGATTTGGTTGACTCTTGCCGGAACACCTGCTCTTTATAAACAGTGCCACAATGTCCAGCATGGTGAGTCAAACTGAGCCATTTAACATGCCATTTGAAAGACGACAGTCGACCTAAAATAGTTTCCCCATCACTGCACTGGAGCGCTGGTTTTATACTTAGTACGGAGGAATGATTAGCCCCAGTGACCCACCACAACTACTTCCTCCAACAATTTCATTTTCCCAAGTCTCCTATCTGAGCATTAAATAACAAGCCGTGCCCTTCTCAGTCTTAGACTCATGTGAGAGGAACAGGCCTCACAGTGATATGACTGCCGCCTAGTACTTATCAAAATATTGGTAAATGCTTAAGCAAAATGTCAGACCGATTGCTACCTGGCTCTTTTTTGTTGCATGTCGCAAGACTTATTTGGCACAAAGTGGGGGGGGGGGGGGGGGGGGGGGGGGGGTTCTAGATGTGAGTACAATCTCATGTCTATTTACATATGATCCTGTGCAGATTGAGAATGAGATCCGGTTGCATTGTGGGTAAAATAACATACTTTCTTTTTATGATCAGAGTGGGTGACTTTTCAGACAGAAAGTAAGAGTACCACTTCTGGAATTTAAAGTAACGCTAAATTTGAAAACAAATGCTAGTTAACAGTACTCTATAAGATTGAGTTTGGCCTTAAATGAGGTTGTTCAAACCATCTCAGTGGCACAGAACAGCTTTCGCTCTTCTAGTTTTACATGTGCTGGAATCAGGTACTGGATTTCAGACTCCTGCAAAATATCAGTGTTAAGATATTAATAATGAGCCATCAATGCAGGTTCTAACGGCTCTCCAGGACAAGTTAAGCCATTACACGTATTATTATTTTATAAGATTTTGACAGAAATTAGTGCTGATCTCTTGAACTTTGAAGATTACCTCCGGTCTTCTGACCGAATCATACGAGGCAGCTTTCTGTCTGTTTCCCTTCTAAACATGCTGCAAACAGTGCCGGGTGTATTTGTGTCATCAAGTTCTTGCTTGCAAAGGAAGCTGAATATTGTAATGGAGACTGAGTCTTCCAATTTCTTGGCCCAGGTCAATATTCATGGACCAAAATATTCTCAACAACTAATTTACTAAGTGAGGCATTTAAACAAAGAAATACTGAAGTCCCTCATGTTTTAGCTGCACTTATTCCAGGTGGCCCAGCTCGATATGAAAAAATACTGCCTGTATAAGCACAAAAAATGTATATATGGTATACGTCACAAAAATGTATAATACGATAATAATGACATAGGGCACAAAACGATATTGAACAAGCAACATCTGTTGGTAAAAAAAAAGAATCATGAATACAATGTCAGTTTTTTTATTAACTATACAGGGGCATGTTTCCCAATAACTTCTGAGAATTAAAATGAATAATAAAACTTATGAGCATTGCTGCTTTGTACAAGGGGAGTCCCAAACACATCAACCTTGACTTCAAATTATTCTTTTAAAGAGGGTACTATGTAAAATACAGTTGCTCATTTGAGAAACATTTATTAAGTTATATATTCAACTGGAATGCATACACTTGATTTCAGCAAATGCACAAGCCGGTCCAGAATGCAAGTAGGCCTACACCACAGTCCTTTATGTACATCAGCCAATAACAAAGACAAAGCAACATCATGCACTTTTCACTCATAAAAAAAGAAGAAATAGTATTATGAGCCCTGCCTCAGGAACAACGTGTGTGTTTGCCTGCTCATTCGTGTCTTTGATTAGGCCTGCACTACCAAAACACCCCCTCTGCTTTTACTGACCATTTAATTAATTGAAAATATTTACCTAGCTAGCTAATGGGAATTGTTGGCTAAGGAGCAAGCCAGCGAGTTAAATTCATAAATGCAACAGAGCCGCTCGCTAACAGGCTAGATAGCAAGCTCCAGGTGTTACTAATAAATTGGCATTAGCTCGCAGTAACATGACCTTGCTGTCTAGCCATATAGCCTATAAAAAAGTAACAACTGCAATACAAAGGACATACCCGCCCACAGTCGGCTAGAGGTGCGTGAGCGCTAAAACTCCCCCCCCCCCCAAATCACCCGCTAGTCAGCTGAAATGAGCCACAAAGGTGACAAACTAAAAGTAGTTTCAAAAAGGGATTGTTAGTCAGTAGATGCTTTTATCCAGAGTGGCTTGCAAAAGTGTATACAAAAAGGTGAGGCAAGAAGTAACAATACGGTGTAATTAGTGTCACGACTGATAGTAAGTGTAGGTACAAAATTTATAACAGGCCGCTGTAGGATTTGAAGATATTGTGGTAAATTTAGCGTAAGTATACCCAGAGGTATTCAAGCCAGTTGTCGAGACTTAGAACAGGGGACAGCCAGAACTGTTATTTACTAGCCTCAAATATGAAGGGAAGAACACTGAGTTCTGATAGAAAACAAAGTAAACTAAAACTATCTCTCTAAAACGCCTTTAGTAAAGAGCACTCTTTCTTGCTAATGCGTCTGCCACCGAGTGCCTGCCTGCAGGTATCTGTGCCTGCCTCTGCTGAAGACAATTTAAAGGCCACTGACTGCCAAGTTTTCAGTCTCTGTACCTGCAGCTATGCCGGACGTCGCTCAGGACCTGTGACATATGAAGGGATCAGGCTCAATAAAGGATTTCAGCAATAGAATGGCATGCATACCTACATACATACATGCACGCACGCACACACGCATGCACGCACACACACACATACATATACATGCATGCATACATACGGTACATACATACATACAAAAAGACATAAAGTATAACTGTTTCATTCTTAATAGTACATTTAATTATCTTGTTGGCCCTTAACAATTTATTTTTACAATTAAATGGGATGAGGGTTTTATTAATTGGACTTCATTTCATTATAGAATATAAAAAAGTCTGATTGAATGTTAATGTGATTTATAATTGGTCCTTGTTCATATCGCCATTTGCCTTAGTTCTTATTTATCGGTCTGTCACTGTTATAACACAGCATTGTTTATATTAGTTTGTTGTTGCACACCGCCATTTCTTGCTAGGGGTGTGCGGAGATGTCCTGCTTGGGGTGTGCGGAGATGTCACTGCCTGTATCTGACCAACTGTCGGCTGCTGACAAACTGGTGACTGGGGGTTGTTTTGTTCGTCTGGCACTGAAATGTAATAAATGTATCTGTCAATGTATCGAGAAGCAAATGGCCACGGTTTCATTTCCCACGAATCTCATCGTCCGAATATCATCGGTCAACATCGAGAAGAAAAATGTCTGTATACAATGCGTTGCCTCTGAATTTTCGAGTAGGGCATTTGGCTTTTGGATACACCCCTAGTGCAATGTGTGGAACCAGGAGCTCTCTGTGTTAGTCAGCCTGTACCTGGAACAGCAGATTTTTAGCTCAGGATGTGCTTCTAATTTGCATATGTATGAGAACCCTTTTTTCAAGGTCTTCACCACGATCAACTTGTGCATATTTTCCCTGTAACTCTGGCCTTTCTGGAGGATGAGTCACTTTGTTTCACCGCTGTAATTGTTCTATTGTTCTTATTTTATTGAATTCCCATTTCACTTAACAACTGTTTCTACTGGTGCAAGCTCAGTTGAGCGCTCTGAGACACTTCCCAGAATTGCCAAGACCACAATATGAATGTAAATAACATAAATGCAATTGATATAACTTTTGCTCTTGAACATCTTTTAAATGATTTTAAGTCAGCTTGATTTAAGGCCCCAGAAGCTCTGTGTTTGTAGGGCAGGAAAGCGGTTGGAAAGGGTGCACTCGTGCCCAAGAATCGCACCGTGTTGATACTTTAGCTGCAGGGTCACCAGAGCTATGATTCATTTTCTTTTCATGCTTTTAGTCCTAATGTTGTAATCAGTCTTATTAAACGGCTGAAACAGTTTACAAAAAAACGCTGCGCTAGACAGTACAATGACCTATGACTAATGTCGAATGATGAACGGCCTGTGTCCGCGTGGGACACTGGAAGAGTCTGTCTTTGTGGTTCAGCATGCAGAAATGTGCATTATGTAGGCACAAACACAATCGCTAAACCTTAATGTCTTTGTTTTCCTTCTTATACTTTGTTTGAGCCTTGGGTAAATTTTACACATTCCAGCCTGCCCTTTTAGAATTTAGCAATAACTTGGTTTAATAATGCTGCAGTGTGATATCCTGTTATTGAAGCTCACCAAACACTTTATTTCAGGACATAAATATATCTATATAGGGTCTGGTCAAGACACCCAGGATCCAACTGATAAAAATGAAGTGTAAAAATTGTTGTTCCAAAGTCACATGGTCATATGGCAGAAAGCAATATACTGTCGTTTCTGACTGGAGCGTGAAATAAACTGTGTCACTATGGTTACATATGCAATAATGTATACTTTCTGATTGAGAAGGTTGCGTTGGAACAGGGGTTTTCATCCTTCGAGGGACCCCCACCCAGGCTTTAGAGGCATTCAGTAGACCCCCAACATAAAAAGGGAAGAAGGTATGTATTTGAAATTGAGATTTTATAGTAAATTACATTATATATTTATAAAAGGTTTTATAAATATTGTGGTCCAGTGGGGGTTGGGGGTGGGGTTGAGATTGCGATCACGCACCAGGGTGGAGGGGGGGTGGGGGGACGATCTTTATCTGCTGACGTGCCAGATCCCCCTGCAGTACCTTCAAGGACCCAGGAATATAACATAGCTTTACTGTGCCCCTAATGACACTGTGAAGCCACAAACTGAAGTATAATCAAGAGCACAACAGCAGTGCCTCACTGTGGATAAAAACTCACCAAGCTGTTCAGCTTCCTGTCTATATCTGCACACTGCGTCTCACTGTTACGTCTAAACCTTCTGTTGAATCTCTTCTTCATCCAATCATGCAAAATTAAAAATTGTCACATGTAGTTTGTGACTATGACATGTATTACCATTCAATGTCTGTCTATGCCTTTACAGAAATACAGAAACATATTAAATCGTTCCTCGTGCCTGTTTTGAGTCATGCCCAATCATTTCTTTTTCAAATTTCAGACATAAAGACAAATTCATCCAAGCGATCCTGTCCTGTAATGTAACAACTGTGAGATATCCACCGTGTCCAATGAGACATGTTCTGCTGTTCGAGAAATGATGTTTCAAACCTCACATTGAGGGGTATTCTGCTATCATAAACATGCTTATTCAAAACCATACAAAAATGCTCTGCTGCTGTAAAGCCCATTTTAAAACTGTAAAGAAAAACTGCCATGTATTTCAATGCTCAAAAAATGTATTGTGCATTAGCCAGCTCTGTGTGATCTGGAGAAAAGCACTTTTTTTTTTACATGTTTGCAGTTTCACTTAGCTATTTTTAGAATTCAAACATGTTTTAGGTTTGTGTGTGTGTGGGTGTTTATGTGCCAGCAATTTTCATCTACACTGGTTAATTTATTTGATCCACTAAGTCCTTTTGTGTGCAGTGTGAGTCAGTCAGTAGGCGATTGAATGTCATGATAAATCTAAAGTGAGCTGTATTAAATAAATGAACTAAGTTGGCTGTTTGACGTCCTCTTCTTTCTATGGATTTACTGCTGATCCCTGTGTTCGACTGCTTGTGCTTTCACACTGGGTTGAAGATCTTTGATTTTCCAAGCTTTGTTTCCATAGCAACCGCTTGATTAATACACTTGACATGTACTTTTCCTGTGGTTTTTTAATGTTAATTTTAGTTCCCCAGGGCAGTGACCCCACACTGCCATTCATGTGATGAGTTCAATCAATGGGTTTTACTCTGTTGATCATCTGGTTGCATTGCAAATAACTTCCTGCTTCTCTCTCAATCTGGCCAAGTGATCATCCCCCAATTTTACTGGCTGACTAAATATTTGCCACTCTAGGACAGACCCTATTCGGATCATTTGAGATGCTTAAGGTTTTTTTTTGCTATTGACAGTTCTACAAAACCAAAACGATTGTGCTACTGTAGCCTACTGTGTATAATCTTTAGATGTTACATAATTAAGATGTAACATGTTTGCATAATAAAATAAATCTAGTTGAATAGATGTTCTGCATCTTGCTATCCCACCTTTTCTGCCTTACTTTAATTGACGTCTGTAATTTAGAAGCGAGTGCTTACACTACCCACACGATTTGTATGATCAAAAAACACACTTCTTCAGCGTAAGGGCCCCGAACTGGCCAAGCTCAGCAAAGGAGCAAACAGGGACAGTCATAATCACAGCCTATTCACAGAAAGTCTTTATCGCGCTTCATTTAACTCATTCACCAGGAGACTCTTTTTAAAACAGCTTTACCTACTATTTTACAATTTGTGGCTGCAGATCCACCCCCATCGCTGCGATGCTCTCAAGCAGTACGTGATGCGGTGGGGAATTCCTTTCCGACTGAAACCTTTCCTTCCCGAGTGACAATATGGCCAATGATGCGTTCTCTATGGGCTTTCCCAGCCAGTCACCACTGGCCCAGCCAGGATTCCACCAACCAATTTATTTATAATTTTTTTTTAAATTGAGAAATACTTGTGGTGTCCTTAATCCATACATGGTTTAGCATGATACTTATACTTCTCGTTCTGGCTGTTTATAGTCTATCGTAAAGTATAACAGGTGTAGCAAGAAAAAATGCTTCAGCTTGGAATGCAGCTCGCCCCCTAGTGGCACACAAGGGACCAATAAGAAAATAAAACCATGTAGTAAGAAAACAAAATTCTCATTCTGTGACACTGTTCACTGAAGACACAGATAATGGTGGCTTAAGTGATTATGTTTCAGGTTTAATAAACGCATCAGCACCGAACGTGGAACAGCGCTGAAATATAACAACGGCAACGTCAACAACAACAATGATAATAAATATAGCTGCAAGCAGCAATTAAGGGGGCCAAGCGCACAAAGCGACAAATACATACGCGACTGCAAAAAACATACATATGCATGTTCATAATTAATTGCTTAGTCAGCCTAGCTAGTTTCAAATGTCATCAAAAAAGTGATTTTTAGTAAACTTTTAAAAAACTATTTACTTGTGAGTAGATTTAATAATAATTCGGTACAAATTGGCCAAAGCATCTTGGAGCAGATCAATGTTAACTGTTTTGTAATCTATTCAAAATGGTGGCAAATTTTTAATGGCAGGCTAATGAATCCTTAAGCCATGTTTATTTTCTGTGCAAAGCGGGATTTTTTGACACTGAGTTCAGGTCCCAGAGTCAAACGCAGCAAAATGTATTAATATCTCATTCTAAAGACTGCTGTTGCACCAGGATAGGGCCAATCCGCAGCAAATTCTGTCAGTTATGCTTGGACACTACCGTCCTTCAAGTGTGCCCAGTTTCATTTGAATAAACCAGATGAAAGTTGGAAAAGTAGCATATAAACCAACAACATCTAAAATGGTCCCCAATTCAAGATGGCGGTGATTGAAACATACATGGCTATAGACGAACTGAGGGTTATAGTCACTGTAGAAAGTTTAAATTTACAGCTAAATCTAGTCCCACCCTCCAATTCCAATAGAGATCCATTCAAATGCAGAGAGGTTATCGTATCACTTCTAAGAGTACCTGAAAATAAAATATCAAGAGTCTTTTGATATAATTTTATACCCAGTCATGATAGCATCACCTGTTTACCTGTGGAATGGCAAACAGGGTTTTTTGAGCTTTCCAGTCTTTTTTTTTTTGCCCCTGTCCCAACTTTTTTGAAACGTGTTGTAGGCATCAAATTCAGAATAAGCATACAGTATATTCACAAAAATCAATAATGTTGATAAGGTAAAACATTAAATATATATTTTTTGTACTGTTTTCAATTAAATATATGTAAAAGAGAATTTACAAATCACTGCTTTCTGCTTTTATGTGCATTTTACATACTGTCCCAACTTTTTTGGAATTTGGGTTGTAATTAAGTACTCTTTATATTACTTTTTTTTTTTTTGATATTTGCACTTGTCACTTTATCTTTTTGCACTTTTGCTGCTGCAATTTTCTAAGACTATATAAAATACATTTTTCTAAATACTGACCTTCAAGTCTTTTTTTCAAATTCCAGTGTGCGGACTCTACCTTGTTTTTGTTTGAATTGTTTACAGACCTACGCACCTGGGTTAAGTAGCTTTTTTGGACATTTTAATTAAAGGCGTGACTCTCCTATTGCTTTTACTTGTATGTTTTTTTGAGCCAGCGACAGCACTTTTTCTTTTGGTACAACATGTCCACTTTTGCTGATATTAGGAGCTTGACAGAAATGCGTGCACAGACTCACACTTTTACTGAACGGGAAATTGAAGCAATCGTGGTGCCTAACATAGTGACTCCCCTCATACCAAGTGAATCCAGGGATGATCTCTTCTCCCCTCATACCAAGTGAATCCAGGGATGATCTCTTCTCCCCTCATACCAAGTGAATCCAGGGATGATCTCTTCTCCCCTCATACCAAGTGAATCCAGGGATGATCTCTTCTCCCCTCATACCAAGTGAATCCAGGGATGATCTCTTCTCCCCTCATACCAAGTGAATCCAGGGATGATCTCTTCTCCCCTCATACCAAGTGAATCCAGGGATGATCTCTTCTCCCCTCATACCAAGCGAATCCAGGGATGATCTCTTCTCCCCTCATACCAAGTGAATCCAGGGATGATCTCTTCTCCCCTCATACCAAGCGAATCCAGGGATGATCTCTTCTCCCCTCATACCAAGTGAATCCAGGGATGATCTCTTCTCCCCTCATACCAAGCGAATCCAGGGATGATCTCTTCAGAAACCTCAAAACTTTCCAGCAGAAGAAAAGATTCCATCTACATGGGGCCACACTCAGTCAGTATGCGGGGTCCAAACGTATACCCAGAGGACTGCGCAGACAAAAGATTCCCACTATCAGTCATAGTGTGTCATCAATTGGTGTGAGATTTTGAACAAGGCCTCACTGGACTTGACCGTTCTTATAATTGAATTTACACAGAGCTTACAAAAACACAGCTAGAAATTGCTTCTGTTGAAAAGACTCTAAAATAAGAAGCAATGAAGTTTCTTTTAAAAACTTTTTAGATTAATTGATATCCACCACTGAGAAATACCAATTAGAAGTACAGAAGCAAATAATTGAGAAATTCAGAAGAGACAGTATTGATTATAGAGATGGGAAAGTCTATCCATGGCTCTCCAATGATAAGTTGCCTACCTCTAGGTCCAGATTTGTCAGTTTTCCTGACAATGCCCACACTTTAGCATCTAGTATTTCATAGCCATCAGATTCTGAGGGTGATTTTGTTTGGTTTGTTTGCTGTGTTGCCTACTGCATTGTCTTTTTGGACTGAACTGTTTGCTCTCACTTTTTTGCACTTGTCACTTGATCTTTTTGCACTTTTGCTGCTGCAAGACTATATGAAATATATTTTTCTAAATACTGACTTTCAAGTTTTTTTTTCAAATCCCTGTGTGCTGACTCTACCTTGTTTTTGTTTGTAGATACTAGATAACAAATTTAGTGCAAATGGGTCAACGCATCTATGATGAGATAGATCTTAAGTGATTTTAAATTTTTTCAAAATGGTGGTACATCCACATTGATGCTATAATTGATCCTTAAGGCATATTTATTCTGTGAGAGAAGAGGGATTGTGTGACATTAATTTCAGGTCAGTAGGCTATATCAAACAGAGGAGGACCTATCAATATTTACTTCTTTGGAATTCAAAAGACTGCTATAGTGCCACCATATGGCTAAACAGCACCAAATTTGGTCAATGGTGTTTGGGACATAATTTCTGTCAGTTTGATTCCCATCAAATAGGTGAAAGTGGGACAAGTAGCAAATTAATCCAAAATTGTCACCAATTCAAGGTGGCAGTGGTAGAACCATACATGTTCATATTTGGACCGAGAGGTTTAGTCCCTCTTACCCATTTCAAATCTTTATAATAAAACAGTGATTTTTAGTGAATTTTTTAATTATGAAAAAACATTGTGTTCTATAGTGCCACCACGTGGGTTAATCAGGCCAAAACTCTGTTTTGAATGGACCTACCAAGTTTTGTTGTATTCCATCAAATTGTTTTGGATTTATGAGCTTTTTGGTAAAAAGCCATGCCCACATGCAAATTCATTGGCTTGTTGCGGGCACAATTTTAATCATAGCAACTTTGTTTATATAACTTTTTGAGATATTCAAGAGTAGATGCTAATTTCCAAAGTTTGTGAAAATCGGTCAATGTGTCTAGGAGGAGATTTTAGGAGGATTTTAAAGGTTTTTCAAAAAATTCAAAATGTCAAAAAATCCAATATGGCGGACTTCATTGGTCCAAATAGCAAAGTTCTTCAAACAGAGGAGCTGGATCTGTGGACATTGATTTTGTGTCAATCGGAATAACGGTTCAAGAGTTATGAGTGTTTAAAGATTGCAATTTTAATTCATTGTTATAGCGCCACCATGAGGCCAATCTGAATAAAATTTAGTTTTTTCCCGTTTGGGGTACCCCTCTATCAATTTGCAAAGTTTCGTAAAAACCGACCAGGTGATTATACCAGAACTGGAAAAAACGGCGGAAGAAAATTTACAATAATACGTAGAAATACAATAGGGTTCCAGCAGCTTCGCTGTTTGGCCCCCTAATAATTATACGATTCATTTATACAGCACTTCTCATTCAGGTGATAAAAATGCTTTTGGCAAAAGGCAAGATAATAAAAACAAAGAAACATAAACATGCCTGAGTAATTGTTTTAGCATAACAGTTACTAATACCAATTAATGATCCAATCAACATTCCAACCAACACTACTAGATTGGCTACCATACAATATTCATATAGAAATCTGCATTATTCCCTTTATACCATTTTACAAAATATGGAATAAAGATGAGCAATAAATAGTCAACACATCAGAATTATTCAGCATCTAGGAATCTTACAGACAGGGTGCGCATGTTAAGACCGGAAGACTAGTATACTGTGATGGATTTTGTAGCGGTGAATCAAACGCAGAGGTGAGGGAGATCAGACAAGTCACCCTGGAAGTAAATGCCCCTGAAATGGGTCTTTCAACAAGAGAACGACCCCAAACACACGAGTAAGCGAGCAACATCTTGGTTCCATACAAAAATAATTTAGATACTGAAGTGGCCAGCTCAATCCCCCGACCTCAACCTCATTGAAAACTTGTGGGGTGACATTAAAAATGCAGTTTCTGAAGCAAAACCCAAAAATTCACAGGAACTGTGGAATGTAGTTTGTTCATCCTGGGCTGAAATACCTATTTCTAGGTGCCAGAAGTTGGTTGACTCGATGCAATGCAGATGCGCAGCAGTTATCAAAAACAATGGTTATGCAACCATTGTAAATATTAGTTCAGTAATTTAAAGTGAAGTGAAATCTTCTGAAAAATGTCTTCAGTTTATACAGTAAGTGTTTGAGTTTGAAGAGAAAAATGTCGACACTGCTATTTCTTTGAACAGATTAATATTCCTTTTCTTTGCTTTCTGTAAAAGAAAATAACGCAGACTTGATCAAATTTGCACTTTATTCACTTTTTTTAACGCACTGCTATTTATTTGAACACAACTGTACCTGCTTTTACGTATTGCAATTCAAAAAGATAGTTGCTAAAAAGGATTTTTAAAAACGGAGAAGCCTTTTGGTGTATTTGACATTGAGGAGCCTTTATAGCCTGTTGAAGGCTATGTCTTTTTACATTGAATGTCAGAAATACTTGACTCAGAGTTGGGAAGATGCACAATGATGACTTGGTGGCCTAGAGAAAATAATACATGTTTGTTGTATTTGTGATCTGACAGGTAGACTACAATTTGTTTTGCAGCATTGGAACAGAAGAGAAGCATCGAGTGTGGGAGAGTGCATGCAAACCTCAGGTTTCTAATGCCAAGTCACTGAGCTTCCAGAGAAAATACAAATTTTTCCTTGGAATTGAAATGTTCAGCCATGGTTTTTTGTGGAAACAAAAAACAAAAGCACTTAAAAAAATAAAATTATAAAATAAATAAATAGAAAAAAGTCTGTTTTTCTTCTTCTATTTACAGAACAGGAGTAGAAAATGATCAAATGCAATTGTGCTCCAGTTGCTATTCGGCTCCTGGTTTATGCTGCTTTGAGGGCTCATAACCAGGTATACATTTGTTTTAAACACATTTAATCACATACCAGCACATACATGAGTTCTATAGAAGAAAGAATTACGAATTACGTAGAGCTTAATCACAATGAATCTCACACTCTACATGTATGTGAAGTGCCCACACTGTCTTGCATTTTCCACATATTTTAATCAGCTGTGCACACTGTTTCATAAAAGGTGTGTATAATCACTGATGCACAAAGATTATATTGCAAAATAGGCCTCAGATTTTTGCTGATTTGTGTAAAAAAAAAAGCAAATAGCCTTAATTCAAATATTCATCAGCAAGCTTTTTAAGGTTAAGAATTTATTTCCATTTGCTATTCTGCATTTTCAGTCATAGCTTCATCATAATATTCACACAGATCAATGCACATGCCAATAACAGAATTTTACCTAACTAAGTAATCATTTTAAAAACAAGGCACAAACATTTCATTTCAACTGTATTCAATTCAATTGAGGGCGAATAAATTGCTCAGCACAACATTGGGTGCTAACGGCGCCGAGGACACCTTGTAATGATGTATTTGCAGAAAAAAAGACCTCATCATTCAGGTTTATTACAGGAGTGAAAGGTGCCATACATCATATCCCTGGATCATATATTTAGGATACGCATGCACTTAAGACAATTTATAGCAAACCTGCCGACAAGCCTGTCTGTAAAATTTCAAGCCGCATTTAAATAACATTTTCTAATAATACATTTGCTATCCAACAACGTAAAAGGTAACTGTGTCCACAAATCCTTTTTTCCTAATGTATCAATAGTACGTTCAATAACAAGTTGGGTATTTTATGCAAAATATGTTTTGTTTTTATATACAAAAATACTTGACAGTGCTGCAGATGGACCATGCCATAATTGTTAACACTTGATGAGCGCACGGAATATGCATGAAATAAAAACATGATGCGAGCAGTTGATGCCATGTTAATATAGGGGTCAGCACCCAAGCCATCTGCATGCTTGATATTTTCAGGAAAAGCCAACTATCTTGGTTCTGCATGTCCACAGTGGCACACTAATAACATTCAGGACAGTATTCTTCTTAATGTTCATTCTGATTGCCTGATATTTCAGGGGATAAAAATGCATTAAATGCATGGTTATCTTTCCCATCCTCAACACAAGATCTACCTTTATAGGTTTCATTTATGCTATATAAACAATGGAATTACAAGCTCAACTCTGACATTTACAACTTGAATCAACTGATCAATTCGTCAACATTTACAGCTTGAATCAGCACTTCTGAAATGCAGGTTAGTTTTACGGTTTCTATTTCAAAACATCTCCTTAAGACCCACTCCCTCAACCTCCTCCCTGCTTCTCAGATCTGCTCCTGACTACCTCAGTTACAAAATGCTTAGGCCTATATTATTTTTGGAAACTGAATTATGTACTAGTCTGTTTTGCACAACACAGTATCACCTGACAGATCTGGTTGTGTGATGACTACAATAGCAGGGTGACATCAGTGCATGTATTATGTGGGTTGCCCAAAGCCTGTAATAGTACTTTTTTACGTTGAAGCATTGTGTATGATAGTAGACGAAGAGCATGTCAAATGTAATGAGTTTAAATCAAAGGATGTCATGTACAATGTCCTCTACTAGTATTGGCACCCCTGGTAAAGATGAATAAAAAGGGTTCTAAATTTATTGTGAGAAAAAAAAATCCCTCATCAAGAAAAAGTATTTTTAACATGTGCCACAATTATTGGCACCCCTGCACTTATATATATAGAATAAAGTAATACTTTTTAATATTTGGTTGCATATCCTTTGCATGCCATGACTTCCTGACTGTGACCCAACAACATCAAAAGACTCTTGATATCTTATTTTCTGGTACTCTTACAAGCAATACTATAACCTCTCTGCATTTGAATACATTTCTATGGGAATTGGGGGGTGGGACTAGATTTACCTGTAAATTACACTGGTTGGCTAAATGGCTTTAAGTCATCAAGGGTCTGACGTATCAAACAAGCCTTAAACCATCACTCTGCTGCCTGAAATACAGTAGATATGGATGGATAACTTGAAGGGTTTCTTCTCCTGACTTATTTTTTTATAGAATTCAATAAGAAAATGTGTCAGGAGAAACAACCCTTAAAGTGATCCATCCATATCTACTGCATATCTGGCAGCAGAGTGATAGTTTGAGGCTCCTTTGATACCTCAGACCCTTGATGACTTACAACCATTTTACCAACCATGTATTCCATACTGTTCCAGCATAATTTACAGGTAAGTCTAGTCCCACCCCCCAATTCCCATAGAGATCCGTTCAAATGCAGAGATGTTATAGTATCGCTTGTAAGAGTACCAGACAATAAGATGTCTTTGATTTTTTTGATGTTGTTGGGTCACAGACATCAGGAAGTCATGGCATGCAAAGGATATGCAACCAAATATAAAACATACTTTATTCTATATATAAATGCAGGGGTGCCAATAATTGTAGCACATGTGGTTTTGTTAAATAATTTTTTTGATGAGAGATTTCAATTAAAGGTTGGACATTAAGCTAATTCACCAAATGGTGAATTTTGTATAACGCTTTTTACTCATCTTTACCAGGGGTGCCAATAATAGTGGAGGGCATGGTACGTCCCTTGCGATGTTTATGTCAGACTGCATTTACAGTATTTTGTCCAGGTCTGGGCAAGGCATTAAAAATCTCTATATCCGTACTGTTAGCACAATATGAAAGCTAGCGTACTGATATTAGCTGGCAGTATTTAGGAACTTGGAGTGTCATTATGGAACACTGCAGTATTCCGAGGAACCCCAGCCGATTACCCCTGGTTTTTTTCTCTCATTAGTACATAAACGACAAATGACGTAGCCTGGGTCTATATGATCCTGGCTGGATTTGGAACGCGTGTGTAGAAAATGAGATTCTTCATCTAATTTTTGAAACATTGATGTTCAGGTGAATGTTTTTAAAACCATTCGGGACTGTTCTGGGAGTGCAGGCAATCTCCACAGGGTAACCAGAGAAGAAGAACATGATGCGGGAGAGGAATGAAGAGACGACTGGGAAGATTGACGCAGTTCGGTGGTCCGTTTTGGCGGCGTAGAGAGACCGCGGTGCTGCGTGTATGGAGGCGGAGTTTGTGTGTTGGACTGCTTGGTGACACTGGACATCTCAGGACAGCGGGGGCTATTTTTAATCATGGCTATATTGCACTTTTATTCACTTGATTGATGTAATGATTCTGTTGGATGTCTTTGTTTGATATGTTTGTTTGTGTGGTGTGAGTCTGCCCCACTGTCTATGTTTTTGTTGTGGTTGCTGGGACTACAACTGAAGTTCCCTAGTGGGAAATAAAAGTTATTCTATTCTATTCTATTCTATTCTATTGCAGCTGTGCCAGAAGCACAACAGCACAGATAAAGCCAGGAGGGAAAAAAAGGATCAAGGACAAAAGGCAAACAAATATTGACAGGGAAAATTAAGAATTTATTTATTCATTCATTTATTTATTTATGTATTTATTTATTTGCAGTCCATAAATACAGGGGGGGGGACTTGAGAGAAGTGGTATAAGCTTTAATAATCACCACCATGACCTTGAGAGGTACCAGATATCATATCACAGGAAGTGAAGCTTTCCAGACAAATGAAAAAACCCTTTTCACTGATATCATCAGCTGTGTACAATGAATGAACTCAGATGCCTGCAGTAAATCAAAGATAGTATAAATAAAAAAGGTTTTTCCTGTCACAAGTTTAAAAAAATGTGCAAGCGGGGAAAGGTTTCTGGGTCTGACTTGTTGGGACCTAGAGAAGTCAGGGGATAGTTGTTGGGATCTGATGGAGACTGCCTGATGCTGTGCCCATGGGGCTATGACTGAGAACCGGCGGGTTTAAGCCATTACAGACAGCTCAGAAAAGCTGAGTTTGTGCTCCAGTTTCTGTAAATGTAAATGAAGCTGTCCATTGTATGGAAGGAGGCTAAAAACATAATAATACTGACATAAAGACTCTGAAATGTTACAATATCTTAGTCAACAAATTGAAAAGCCATGACTGCAGTCCGCAGACAGCATTATAACTGATATGATCACAGCATGTGACTGATTATGCAATATTAGAACTTTGTACTGTACTAGCATACTGTATTAGGATAGTCTGTACCATTAATGGCCTGACCTCCATGTTGAGCTGTGGACAGGCCGTAAACACCAGCAGACTACATAGCTCCTGCACCGACTGGATCACTATGGCAACTCCATATACTTCGGATTCCATCTGAGGCCTAGAAGTTAGGTTCAAGCCCTGAATCAGCCAGATGCCTTTACACCTCAACGAGCAATGGAAATATATAAAATATCATAGCAACATAATTATATGCCTGCCTATTTATCCACATCCGGGGTAGGCAACCCTGGTCCTGGAGTGCCAGAGATGGTCCTGGTTTGTGCTCCATCCAAACCTATAACTACATAGCTGGATTCATTTTAAATAATCAGCTTTAATTAATGCAGGTGCTGGAAGCACTGGGCGTTTCACCATTCAGAATATTACGGCTCAGGCTCTTGTGGTCAAGCTCAGAGAGAACAAAAGCCAGACATGCCACGGGCACTCCAGGATCAGGGTTCACTATCCCTGCTCCACATCATGCATTGGAATTCTGTTCTGGTCCAAAAGAGTGCCCCCTACTGGCTGACCAAATCCTCTACAGCAGAACCCATACCTACTAAGCTTCAGCAGTTGGAAATAAGAAGAGAACAGGTTGCTATGGCTGCAACGTGCTTACGATCTACTTTCCATGGCTGTTGTTTTGCAATATATTTCAATTTATTATAAAGATATTACTACATGACAAACTCCCAGACTGGGGACAAAGTTATGCATCCTTCCTTCTCTTTATCCCAGGGGGCATTTTTAAAGTAATTAAGACAAATATCTATTGTCAGAAACAGTTTTGATGTATATATCTACATATTCCTACTTCAAAGGAAAGACAAGCTATATGAAGTATAACTAAGTATCTGACAAAGTAAATGTCACTTGCCATGTGACAACCCTGAGAGGGACAGAATGGCTGGACACAGGGAGATTTCATTTATTTAAGAGAGAGAGAGAGAGAGAGAGAGAGAGAGAGAAGGGGGGAGAGGGAGAGGTAGGAAAAGGGAGAGGGAGGGGGGAGAGAAAGAGGGAGGGGAAGAGGGAGAGAGGGAGGGGCGGAGAGGGAGGGGAGGAGAGGGAGGGAGAGAGAGCATACAGTGTTTAGACAAACAAAACAAATAAATGAAAATCTTCTTTACCCTCACAGGATCTGGATAAAAATAATAAACTAATATGCAAATAAACAAAAACACAATAAAAGGTTCTTTAGTGTTTCTCTCTCTCTGTCCCTCTGTGGTCTCAGATGCCTACTGTGAAAAGACGCACACTTTTAAACCGTGGGCTGATTAGTAACCCACCCCAGTAGGCGTGGCGCCAGATTGCCCCGATGTCCTCTCCCAGATTGAGCCCTGCCACAGTAAATTACATTACATTATAGGCATTTAGCAGACGCTCTTATCCAGAGCGACTTACACAGCATTTTTGCATTTATACATAGTATCCATTTACAGCTGGATATATACTGAAGCAATTCAGGTGAAGTACCTTGCTCAGGGGTACAACGGCAGTGTCCTACGTGGGATTCGAACCTGCGACCTTTCGGTTACAAACCCAATTCCTTAACCACTGTACTACACTGCCGCCTAAATAACTCAAGTGGCCAGTCATGCAAAACTGAGATAAACATCATAGTGTCATTTAGCGTTTCTCTGGTTTATTAGTTTTCATTCTATGAAAGGTCTCATGCGGGGAGAATGAAAACGTCTTTCACACGACACCCTTACAGCAGCACACTGAAGATGCTCTTAAAATTTGTTTCTTCTACCTCAATTGTAAATCAGCCCCATCACAGGTAACCTGGATGCGGTTCCTCGGCAACCTGGATGCGTTTCCATGGCAACTTCACCCCAGGCTGACGGAATGCTGGCCAACTACAGATATGGTATTGGCTTGGCCTGGAGCCCAGGTAAAAAGTCCAGGAGGAAGTAGGTGTGTTTGCCCTGTGCGCAGTGTGTGCAGAGTGTATTTTTAGTTCCAAATTCTACCCAGTGCTATGTAACATAATCTTACAGGTTGGGCCTGTCTATAACTAAGGAAACATTTACAAGTACAAAATTAATAAACTGAGAAGTTGAAGGACATGTCGGGGTGCCACCTCATGCAAAATAGAAAGGATGGATTTCAGCAAGAAAGTATATATTGAGGTTGAGAAGCAACTGTCAACGTGCAGAAAACTAAAACTGTAGGACTGCTTTGGATGTTTCCAAGTGCACTGTTAATTACTATCATGCATATATTTAAGAAATAATATACAGCGAGTGAGTCAATTGTTTCAAAATAAGCCCCAACAGGGTGAAGCAGAGATTATATTGAAACAATTGACTCGCTTATCCCAGTTATACCATGGCTATTGATAATGTATGCATTTGCCATACAACCATATCTAAACAAAGGACTTTCTGACAACAGATTTGAGTATCCTAGCAACCACAAACAAGCTTGCTCATAATGTTTTTATTTACATTTTAAAAAGCGAGTATCTAGACAAGATTTAGCTAGCTGGATGACTTATTATACTCGTAAAATTGCCCAATTATGTTTGATTAAGTAAGTACTCTGTATCTGCACCATTCTTAACATTAGCAGCGTTAACCTTTAGGCTACCATTCATTAGTCTGCTAAATTCATTGCTAACACGATCTACAGACCCGAAGCTAATGTAAGCTATACAGCCAGAAAGTAATCATCATTACAGAAGCAACCTTATGTTAAACATACTTGGGTAAATGTTATTCAAAAATAAGAACTTACATAGCATAGGCTACACACTACCACTAAAAGGTGTCTGAATGCTACCTAGTGGACATGTGTTGAAACACAATAGCATTAATTTTATTCAGCAAGGCTGGTTAATTGAAAGTAGTGGAACAAAATACCTAAATTTTTTATGCCCTTTTAACAAGCTCAAAACGGTGAAAAATACTGTTCTGTGCACTAATTTCAGAATTCCACGCGCGCTATTTATGGAAATAAATAAACTCCATTGGCTACTAGGCTTGTCTTGAATGTCACATTAGATAACAGAAACTGTTGTTGGTTGGTCACTCGTGCTGTCAGACACATTTGACATAGCCTACTGCGTGTCCAATTAGAAGGAGACTACAATATCCCGTCATGTAGGCCTAGAACCTACCCTTTCCGTAACGTGATTTGTAAATGTGTTTTGGGTTTTGTCGTTGTGTTTTCTGACTTGCAGTTGTTCTCTGAAATGTCGTTGTGTTTTCTGACTTGCAGTTGTTCTCTGAAATGTTGTGTTTTCTGGCTTTTCTGGAAATGTCGTTGTGTTTTATAACCTGTTGGTGGGTTTTCCAAAATGTCATTGTGTTTTATACCCGTTGGCTTCCGTAGCTAATTTGCATATTGTCAACTGGTCAAACACAGTAAATACAGTAAGCAATGGGCATTGGTCAAACATGCTTATTTTTGCTTTCTTTAGGCTACTTAGGAAAATAAAGCCGTTTTTTCCCCAACATGACTATGAACTGAATGAAATGTAATACACTGTAATGTAGCCTACCCGAGACTCGCTTGATTAGCAAGCGGGTGTTCATTTTCATAAAGTAGGCTACATACAAATGCAGGTTCATAGCTGACGGGTGCTCGCAATGGTCCGGGTTTGTGAGGAAACTTGCTTTCTGAAGCAAAAGCTTGAAGAAATTAGCAAAAGTAACTAAGGATAGCTGGACTTGGGTGAGGCTTGACAAAGAGACAATATTGACTAATAAGCTTTGTTCACTCCCCACGTGGGTCAATATGTTCACGTTGTAGTGCCCTGCACTCTGTTCTTTGTTTATTTTTCCGGTAATAACATTTTGATTTTTTTGTGTGTAGGCTATATTGAACTCAACAGCAAGATCGTGTTTAAAAAATCATAAGTAACATGATTGGTTAAACAGTTTCTAGTAGCTATGAGGCCTACACACTCTTTTTTCTATCTGTATGCTCACATTTAATTCATCCTCACATTTAATTCACATTTAGCATTTAATACTGGGTTGTCTAAGTATATGCTATACTTTAGTGCATTGTGTTTACCCTACCACAGTGTGCCGATTCTGTTGGGGGGGGAGCATTTTGGTGTGCTGATGCCCAGGGGCACTAGAGTCTTAATCCGGCCCTGGTCCTACCTTATCATATCTGCTCACCATAAAAAGGAGATAAACGGCAAAAGCATTGTCATACATGCATTTACAAGGCTAGAGGTCATATGAAGTACTTCACTAACTTTATGTGGGTAAATTACAACCCTCTAAAATGTTTTCCCAGTCAATCCCTCCACTTACTGTACATGCGACCCACCCTGTGGTCCATAGCAATTCATTTTTCATTTTTTGTTATCACCTGGGATTTGGTTTTTAAAAGTGATATGCTATGGTTGGCTGCTTTGTTTGTTTCACTTCAAATTAGAGATCTGTAGTGATAATATCATGAAGATTGACAGCCAAAATCAACATTTATTGTTCGGCTTATATTTTCTGTTTTTATTGACAATCTGAGGACAGTGTTGCACAAGCAGTCCCAGAGGTGTGCTGGCAGAGAAAGGACAGCAGTCTTGATTGCAAAATTGAAAAGTTTTAATGAAAATTTTTAATGAAGGCATGGTGCATAATGCAGTGACTGCATCCTTTCGCTGGTGAGGATATGTGTAAGGATATTTCAGTATTTCAATCTGTTTTTTTGTTTGTTTGCTTTTTAGTCTTGTTCCTACGTAAGCTACGGAAGCCCTGAAAGGCCAAAACCTAAGTTTATCTCATACCTACCAGATCATATCTCATATGTACGACATAATATCTTTTTTTTTTTACCTTGCCTTTCAGGGCCTCTGCCATTAAGTCGTACATTCGACTTAGCACTGGCATTGGAGCAGGATTTCCGTAGCCTAAAACAAACTCATGAAACCAACATAAATTAGCTGGAATCTGTGGAAATCTAGGTTGAGTGACGTTTTGACATAAACAGACGCTAACTCTTGTTGAGCATTCACCTGAACGCTACACGTCGTTTCACTGACTTTTCAACACAAAAATGTTCACAGACAGCTACCATAAAAGGTGCATAAAACATTTTTTTAAACTATGGTTATTTCATCTTCAAATCAAGGTTATTATAGTTTACTGAAACTAAAACTGAAACTAAAATAAAATAAAAACCACATTTTCATTAACTGAAATACAAATAAAAACTAAAATTACTTTAAAAACTCAAACGAAACTAAAACTGTAATGTAGTGTTGCAAAACGAACTACAATAAAATAAATATGACCATGAATTCTTTTTAGTTTTAGTTTCTGATCCTTGTTTGATTTCCACCATCTGATTCAGTTTGATGATGCATATGTTATTCTAGCTATTCACCATTTATCTCTAATCTGGATTAATCTGGATTGCATGTAATTTGAGACATTCAAAACCAATATTTATTTTCTCTCCCCCAACCCAATTATTGACTGTTATTAAATAAATAAAATAAATAAAATTGGTTGAAAAACTAAAACTAAAAGCACACTCTGACAACTAACTAAAACTAAATCTAAATTAGAAAGTGAACTTAAAACACAAATAAATAAAAAAAATTAATGAAAAACTTAAAACTGTTATAACCTTGCTTCAAATGCACATTTTGTAACCATATAAACATTTTATGCTAGATGGTTCTGATAGGTTTCTGTTTGACCTCTCTACTTTCCCAATACAATAGCCTAAGTAACACATTGGACTATAAAATCCAACACATTGTTGGTAAAATATATATATGCCTAATGGCGTGTTTGTGTGTGTGTGTGTGTGTGTGTGTGTGTGTGTGTGTGTGTGTGCTTCATAACTAGTAACTAGCGCGCACTACGGCCCGTCATAATAGCGTGCACTGGGGCCCGTCGTAACAATCTTACGCCACTGGGTCCTATTATCCTCAGAAATATTTTGGAGGTGTTTTTAACCCACAAATCTGTACTTAAGAATGTCTTGACATAGTATTACAGATATCCCACATAGCTAAACCAATCTCTATTTTGTGACTACTAGGCTTCCTTCCTCCTGTGCGCTCGTATGGAAGACCAAATGTGACTAAATTAAATAAATAAATAAACAATGAAATAGATAATTAAATAAATAAGCAATAAAATATGATTTCTTCTTTATTTATTTAAATGGGTATTTATTTCAAGGCGTAGGCCTATTTATTTCCAGGCGTATAGCTATATTTCATGTATTTATTACATGGCGTACATTATTTCAAAAGGACTCGGCCTGTCAGTCAACATGAAAGGTGCATGTTCAGCTATGATGTTGTTGTGATGTTGTATGATGTTGCAATACTGGCCGCAATATTAGGCGTCAAGATCAGCGTATTTTGGTAGCGTATTGACAAATGCAGACTTCCTCTGATAAAATATGCTAGGCCTATGATTAGTTTAATTCTGAACAAATTTTCTGAACTAATAATATATTTCTATCTTGGCCTGAAAAAAAAAAAAAAAAAGGCAAAATAAAGTCTTCTTCTCTATGCTACAGTGTTACTCCATTCTACAAAAAAAAGAGAGAAATATATGAGTTTATTTTTACATTACAGGTTGTGGCATGCACAAACAAAGACAGCAAGTGGATAGCCAGGGAAACAAGTACCTACACTCTACACCAAGTGCAGAAAATCACATCCCCGGTAACCAGCTCTAATACTCCCTGAAAATGACACAGCAAAGTATACAAAAACCAGGTTCAGTGCGACAGTGTACGGACGTAACACACTTTCAGTTGGAGGAATGCATTTAAGTTGGTGAACGTGAGGAAATGTCATTAAAAAATGTATGTTTGTTGCATTAATAGTGTTTTTAGAATGTGTTAATTGTGTTTTTTTGGCCGATGGTTTCCTAAACAATCGGAATTTGGTATTGGCCAGAAAATGTCATATCGCTGCATCCCTACTTATTACTGTGACTTTGGTTCAAATCAACACTTTTTAAAAGATTAAAGTGCACATTCAGTAACTCACTTCTCTAAAGTACAATTGTGCCACAATTAAGTCCCGAAAAGGGAGAAATTAATAATTTTTAATTATCAGTCACAACCACCCTTTAATCACATTATTCCACATTGCTAGCAAAGACGTTATATAAGTTGAGTTTTCACTCAAATGAAAATATACCCTATGCAGTTATCCTGATTCTCACTTGCTACAGTATGCTATCAAATGTATCAGTGAGTCATAGACTCACTCCTGGAATATTTGTATTTTCTTCCTTGACTATTTTAATCATTTTTTCTCTCTTATCATCCATAACTTCAAACATTCCCTCATCAATCTTCACACATACCGGAAGAAGGCTGACATAGAAACAGTTGGAAAGATGAAAGATTCTGAACTGTTTAAAGCTTAGAAACTACTGTTACCGAATGAGTAATGTACATCGCTTACCCAACTTTGTTAGAAAGACCCACATGACCATGTTTTATTTGTCAATTTATGTACTCTGACTGTAAATTCTTAGCAGAAGACAAGTAAATGTATAAATTCAATAAATTGAAGACTAACCTGACCAAATGTACTGCATTCACATTAATTAAAAGTAGTGGAACAAAACTGGCACTGTTTTACTTGGAATACCCCATACTTTTACTGTTTCGTTTTATATGTAGCGACATAGTAATTTAACCCTTGTGGTGCCAAGAAGGGAATTGGGGTGCTGTCCACCAGGAGGCAGCACCGGTTCTACGTACAGGTATGGCAACAGCTGTGATTCATTGTAACCATTACCTAATCATTGGGCTTAATAAAAGGTCTAGTTTACAGGCCTAAAGAAGACCATTGGCAGGACTATTTTCAGGACCGGTTTGCTACATGGGTGTTATGTTTGGTTGCCAGGGTGTTATGTTTGGTTGCCAGGGTGTTATGTTTGGTTGTATGGGTGTTATGTTTGGTTGCCAGGGTGTTATGTTTGGTTGCCTGGGTGTTATGTTTGGTTGCCTGGGTGTTATGTTTGGTTGCCTGGGTGTTATGTTTGGTTGCCAGGGTGTTATGTTTGTTTGCCAGGGTGTTATGTTTGGTTGTCAGTGTGTTATGTTTGGTTGCCTGGGTGTTATGTTTGGTTGCCTGGGTGTTATGTTTGGTTGCCAGGGTGTTATGTTTGGTTGCCTGGGTGTTATGTTTGGTTGCCTGGGTGTTATGTTTGGTTGCTAGGGTGTTGTTTGTTTGCCAGAGTTTTATGTTTGGTTGCCAGGGTGTTATATTTGGGCGGCAGCGTAGTATAATGGTTAAGGAACTGGACTTGTAACCGAAAGGTTGCAGGTTCGATTCCCAGTTAGGACACTGCCGTTGTACCCTTGAGCAAGGTACTTAACCTGAATTGCTTCAGTATATATCCAGATGTATAGGAATGGATAAATGTAAGAAGTTGTGTAAGTCGCTCTGGATAAGAGCGTCTGCTAAATACCTATAATGTATAATGTATTTGGGTGCCAGGGTGTTGTGTTTGGTTGTTATGGTGTTTTGTTTGATTGCCTGGGTGTTATGTTTGGTTGCCAGTGCGTTATCTTTGGTTGCCTGGGTGTTATTTTTGATTGCCAGGGTGTTATGTTTGGTTGCCTGGGTGTTATGTTTGGTTGCCAGTGTGTTATCTTTGGTTGCCTGGGTGTTATGTTTGGTTGCCAGTGTGTTATCTTTGGTTGCCAGGGTGTTATGTTTGGTTGCCTGGGTGTTATGTTTGGTTGCCAGGGTGTTATGTTTGGTTGCCTGGGTGTTATGTTTGGTTGCCAGTGTGTTATCTTTGGTTGCCAGGGTGTTATGTTTGGTTGCCTGGGTGTTATGTTTGGTTGCCAGAGTGTTATGTTTGGTTGCCAGGGTGTTATGTTTGGTTGCCAGGGTGTTATGTTTGGTTGCCTGGGTGTTATGTTTGGTTGCCAGGGTGTTATGTTTGGTTGCCAGGGTGTTATGTTTGGTTGCCTGGGTGTTATGTTTGGTTGCCTGGTTTTTTTTTGGACCCTTTTTCTTTTTATGGAACTTTTTGTTGCCAGTTTGGCCTTTTTCTTCTTTCATAAAGGTGTTCATAATGTTGTGGCAACACACACCAGTGACATGGATGATGGCAGGATTTGGAGGGCACAAACCTATGAAATATATGAGCAATTATTCATTGTACACACATAATGTACTTAAAAATGTAACACAAAATGTAAGCAACCGGAAATTAAAAGACAAAGATATAAACGCAATCAAAATATTTGGTTAATCAAAATAGCCATCTTTTGCAGTAATAACTGCTTTGCATATTCATGCCATTTTTTCGACAAGGGCAGTCATATGGTTCTGATAGTTCACACCAACACTGCTGTAGAAGTCGCCACAGATGTGCTGCAGTTGTGGGCTGCTTCCCCTTGACCTTTGTCCCAAACTACCTGATTTTGTTGGGAAAATAGAAAGAATTTGTTCGGCTGTTTATTTAGCCACATATGGCTTAAACGGCAAAATTTAGGTCAGTAAAATATATTTTTTAACTTCTGACTATTCTCTTCTTACCTTGTTCCATTTGAGTTTATTTACTAAAGTTAAACTGCTTAAATTACCCTAAAAGCAGAGTACTAAAACATGAGTAAAGTCTACAAAAATCTTTGAGCAGCAGTGTAGTTCATCTCCAACAAGTTTCCCACCACTTGAAAACAAATTGTGCATATATCTAAAACCTTTTAAATTTGACAAACTAAAGCGTATTGCCCCGAGGAATTGATCTGAGGTCAGTGGCTTTTCTTTTGCACCTGGAAGTGAATGCAATGTAGTACTTTACATACAGACATTTAAACTGAATTATGTATTTGACGATTTCATCCAAAGATATCCGAGATAAAAGCACCGTAGACAGCATTAAAAAATAGGTTTATGATGTGGTTTAGGGTGTAATAAGCGATCAAGGGATAGTGAGGCTTGTTTTGCTTTATTGCCCTTTTTTGCCCTGAGACCTGACGAGGGGAAAAGTGCCTTTGTCGGCTAGAGGTGAGTCTAATGAATGCTGTGAGTGTAAAATTGTGGCATGTTCATCCACATATTTTAATGCATCTTGGATATGTCATAAGTCCAAATTCTGTGGGCGGTACCATCCACACCACTAGGGGGCCGTTGATAAAGTTATTATGTGTTTTTTACAGTGTGGTTGCATATCCATTTCCTTTGTCTTGACAAGAATGACAGCAACATTTTTCTTGTTTGTTTGTTTAGTTTTTTTTTCTGCAACAGAGGTCCAGTACAAAATGAACATATTTCCCAAAGCAGGCTATAATATCTGTGGCACCCACATAAAAACACCTACATCAAACGCATCACAGGGATGATGAGACGATGACATGTGTCTAACAGGGCTTTTAGGAGATAAAGGAGGAAACGGGTCAGGGAGAGAAGGGGAAATCTTTCTCAAATATCTCCCAGAACCAAATACAGGAATCATTAAAATAAGACAAAATCATTGAGAACAACAATTACTGGAATTTCTAAAAATACCTTAAACATAAGGTGCAGTAAGGTTGCAAAAAAACCTGCGGCAAAATAAATAAATAAATTACTTGTGTTCATTAAATTTGGATTCTTTTGTCTCTGTTTCCTTATGTATTTGTTGCTATTGTTATCACTGTTTATCGGTGTTCTGAGTTCTTTCTGCAACAGTGCTACTGTTAAATAATATAGCCTACTGTCACAAAAAAGGACCAATTATTTTCTATAATAATAATGATCTGTAGTAATGTTCTATATCTTTATTTCTTTATCTTATTAATAACTTTAGTACAGTGCTTTCCTGGAAATCAATCTGTCGCTTCACTTCGCATCCTGCCAGATGAGCTATTCAGTCATTGCACTGGAAGAGTACACTTCACACACAATGGAGGAACTGCCCTTGCATAAGGGCCACCTTTTCACTATTTTTAAAGCACAGCTAATGCATTTCTGAGAGAAAAGTTGCAGTAAATGGCGTTAGCGTGCAACCTCCCAAATGGTACTAGTGTGCGACTGTCCAAACAGTGCTAGTGTGCAACTTTCCAAATGGTGCTTGTGTGCAACCTCCCAAATGGTGCTTGTGTGCAACCTCCAAAATGGTGCTTGTGTGCAACCTCCCAAATGGTGCTTGTGTGCAACCTCCCAAATGGTGCTTGTGTGCAACCTCCCAAACGGTGATAGTGTGCAACCTCCCAAACGGTGATAGTGTGCAACTTTCCAAATAATGCTAGTGTGCAACTTTCCAAACGGTGCTTGTGTGCAACCTCCCAAACGGTGCTAGTATGCAACTTTCCAAACAGTGCTAGCGTGCAACTTTACAAACAGTGCTAGTGTGGAACTTTACAAACGATGCTTGTGTGCAACCTCCCAAACGGTGCTTGCGTGCAACCTCCCAAATGGTGCTTGTGTGCAACCTCCCAAACAGTGCTTGTGTGCAACCTCCCAAATGGTGCTTGTGTGTAACCTCCCAAACGGTGCTGGTATGCAACTTTCCAAACGGTGCTAGTGTGCAACTTTCCAAATGGAAAAGTAAGCACAGTGAGGTGCAGTAAATCGAAGGCCTCGTAGCAGGTTACCGTGGTAATGTGTTCGCCTTGAAATATTTGGATGAGTGAGAGGAGTGGGGTTCAAATCTCACCTTGGGCTTCTGAGTAACCTTCTCTCTTTCCACAGTCGTTACACTGGCGTGCAACTTTCCAAATGGTGCTTGTGTGCAACCTCACAAACGGTGCTAGCGAGCAACTTTTCAAACTGTGCTAGTGTGCAGTTTTTCCATTTGTGCTAGTGTGAAACTTTACAAATTTTGCTCGTGTGCAACTTTGCAATCTGTGCTGATTCACAAATTGATGGAGGTTTTTACAAAAATGGGGTCAGTTTGCAATTACAAGTAGATGTAAAGAGGAGAAAAGTACCAAAAGGAAAAAAAAGGTTACTCAAAGAAACATTACTCTTAGAGGTGTTATAATACAGTGAGTCTTCATAAATGTGTTTTTACTCCAAGGACATGTCCTCTAAATGTCACTGCTGCAGACTAAAATCCCAGGAGACGCTTTCTGCTTGAATACTGTCTCAGATTCAAGAGGGTGTATGACACAGTCCTTTTTATTTTTTTCTTGGAAGTTTGAATGGGACTGAAAAACAAGTAGAAATTTAGCAGCACTGGGAAGAATTAGAGCAAAAATGAGTCTGAATGGTATGCAAAGCTACCATTTTGTTCTCTCTTTGCTTAATTTCCCTAGAATAGACTGCACCTTTAATAACCTTCACAGATGAAGAGAAAATAATTTTTTTTGAATGAAGTCGGACTGGTTATCAACATTTATTTCATGAAAATGGCATGCATGGTTTCTATGGCTTTTGTTGTGATGTAGACAAAAAAACAGACAAAAACGGGCATTATTGAAACAATATATAATTTCTTAATCATAAATATTTTGGTAGACTGGTCACAGTATGAACATTCAATGCAAGAAATTAGAAAAATGGATACTGGATAGACTTGAGCAGACATCCCTGAACTGAAGACATCCCTTCGGCCGGCACAAATTGAATGATTTCACCTTTGCTCTGCTTGGTAATTCTGTGGTCTGTAATAAAGATGTTTTTTATCAACATGGGTCTGCAGGGTACAAACTTAAACGTGACATAGTTCTGAAATTGCTAATGCACAATTATAATTTATTTTCTAAATTTAACAGTTTGAGAAAAATAAAACCGGAAGTTTGGCATGTGTAAAAGTTTCTGCACCCTTCCAGTTGATCTCTTAATACTTTTTTTAAAGGCCTCAAAACCCGATTGACTTGTTAGACCTTACATTAAGCCAGATGAAGACAATTCCAAAGCTTAATAAATACTCTGACCCTTCTAACCTCTCCGGGTGCTTACTCTCAACAACCATGGGCTCTTTTAAGCAGCTGACTGAGGACTTGAAAATAAAGATAATTGACTCTTAAAAAGCAGGAGAAGTCAAGGCAAGATCTGGAAGACAAAGGAAAATATCTGATAGAACTTCTCGTAGACTTGTCAGCGATGTAAAGCAAAACCAACATATCACTGCAAAGGACCTGCAAAAAGGTTTAGTGACACCAGAGTAGTGGTGTTCAGTGGTACAAAAATATTTGCATGTAAGACAAACCTTTCTTGTGATCTCATCACAAAATGCATTGTCTGAAATATGCAACACAACTCTTCGATAAGCCAGAGACCTTCTAGAACAAAGTGCTCTGGACTGACAAAACAAAGATTTAATTGGCCACAAGCACCAAAGATACAGAACATTTGGAGAGAAACAGGAAAAGTATTTGAAGAGAAGAACATCTTGCCAACCGTTCAGCATGGGGGTGAGTCTGTTATGCTTAGGGGTGGTGTAGCAGCCAGTGGCACAGGAAAGAAGAATGGATTTAACTAAATATCAACAAATCCTAGAAGCTAATGTCCCAATGTAAATGCAGAAATTTAAGCTGGAAAGATTAGAGGAAATTAAACAAGACAATCATGCAAAACATACCTCGAAGTCAACCATGATATAGGCTAAGGTTCTGGAATGGCCTTCCTAGTCCCCAGACTTGAATATTATTTTCAAACATATACTACACGCAAGAAGGCCTAAGAATATTTCTGAACTATAAGGGAGGAAGAGTGGGAATTCCTAAAACAAGATTACAGTTGTTGCAGTGATTTTTGCCAGGGGAGGTGTACTACATACTGGTGGACAGGGTGCCCAAACTTTTGCACATTCCACAAAACCATTTTATTTTTTTCAGTCTGTTCAATTCAACAAAAAAGGAGTAATGGTGCATTAGATTTTACAAAAGATGTCATGCACTTTCCTGTACAGTTTTGGAGCTGGGATAATTAAATCAGGATGGACTCTAGAGAAGTGTGTAGACTCTAAAAAGTAGTGAATAAAGAAGAACCAAAAGAGAAAGCGATATGTGAGATAAACAACAAAGTCCTCAAGTCCCGTATGTTCCTCAATGAGGGGGATATGATTGGCTGTCATCCCAAAAAGAGGAAATTTAACTCAAGGCATCATTAATTATTGGGACAAATATAGAACAAATGGGGCATTTATCTGTTTTGCGTGGGATGTGTCCCCTGCCAAAGGTGCTGCGTTATAGCTGTGGAATGAACACACAAATCAGTGGAGGAAATGGTTAAATTACAGTTCCTCTACTCTGTTGTGTCTATAAGTATGTGGGTGATTTTATACTTGTATTTTGCCTGTTGCGCACAAATGAGTGTGTCAACTGTGTAACCATGCTAGGTAACTTCAAACTGGGTGCTGCTACTAAACTCTGCACTGCATTGTGGGAAGAGCCTTATAGGGACATAACATATCAGCGCAGCATGGCATGTGCAGGTGCCAGTGAGCTACAGTTGCTATTCAACAGGTCACACAGACTGCTGGCACAGTCAGTGACACCTAAATTGAAAAGGATGGGTGTTATTTGTAATGTTAATATCTCTTTGTCAGAAACTCTTATTCATGAGGCTATAACAAAGGTATTATATGGACATTCATGTTTTCATTCTTTTATAGTATTACATAGAAATATGTATTTAACTTATATTGTATATATCCTTTTGTGCATAATATAAATATTATATACAGTGCCCATCAGAATTATTGGCAACCCTGGAAAATATGAGCAAAAAGGCAATAAAAAATGTATTTATTGTTTACCAGCATGACCTCACACTGAAAATATGACAATCATCTAATCTTTAATTTCGGTAAATTATTCAAAAAAAGAATCATGAATTATATATATATTTTTTAAATGTGTAAATTATTGGCAAAGCTAGAAATAGTTACCTAATTGAAGTATCTTTTTTTTTTTAAAAGCTAAAATTTCTTTAAGGTTCACAGTTTGAAAATTGCAGAAGTTGGTTGCATCCTGGGGTCACCAAGTCTACCAAACTACAATTAGACTCCACCTCTATGCCAGCAAGCTATTTATAAGGCTTGCCAGAAAAATGACTCTGCTGTCATCAATATAAGCGCCTGGCATTTGCTAAATGTTGCCATAATTTAGATTGGAACTGAGTGTTATGGTCAGACAATTGATCTTTTTGGTAATACACACCAACGGTAGGTTTGGAGTAGTACAATGCATATAGTTATGCAGAAAAGGGCCTTATCCCCACTGTGAAGTATGATGGCGGTCATTGATGGTTTGAGGCAGTTTTCTTTTCCTCCAAAGGACTTCTAAACAATAAACCTTAATTTAATCCTGCACTTTTTGCTCATAGTAATTGAGGTTGCCAACAATTCATGTATTTTGTATATCTTTTTGAGCATCATATTACATATGGTGTACGGGCAGCAGTTTAGTATAATCATTAAGAAACTGGCCTTGTAGCCTAAAGGTTGCAGGTTTGATTCCGAGGTATGACACAGCTGCTGTGCCCTTGAACATGTCCCTTAACCTGCATTGCTTCAGTGTATATCCAGCTGTATAAATGGATATACTACGTTAAAAAATTCCAAAAAGATGTGTAAGTCGCTCTAGATAAGAGCATCTGCTAAATGCCCTTAATATATTGAATATATATTTTTGGGCATAACATTAAATGCATCCCAAACTCCAAACCATTCAAGTGCTTTCACTGTCTCAGTGTCCCTGTGCCATGTTTAAAAAAGCAACCTGCTTTTATTTAACAGAAAATATGCTTGCTGCTTGTCATTACTGAAGGGAAACATTACATGAAGCATAAAACATAAATTCAATGGAAAATGGAAACAATTATGACATAATCACACACCAAGGAAACGCCTATTTTGTACGATTAAACATCAGAGCTTGGCCTTATGCAAGCCATTATATAACTGCAGTCAGGGATTTGCATTGCCTATAATGTGGCACAACTTAAATAATTCTCACTAGCTGAAAGAAAGATGATAAAGTAGGACACTCCAGTCAATTCAACACCCTGATGGGAAAAATTTAATGATTTCACGATTATATTATGAATTTAATCTTTCACAGGTTAGACTTAATTCCTTGAGCATCTTTTTATATGACGAAGCACATGGGCCATGTAATGAAACATGTCTGAACCGGCTAATCTTCAAAAATGATATGATGATATCTACAAAACCACTGCCCCAATAGCTCAAGCTCTGATTTGACATATTTCACCAATTCTTTATGGGAAAAAAATACATTCTTGCAGGATAAAAACCCACGGATTGCTGCATTGTACAAGAACTCTGAAGAACTCTGGTTCACTTCTATGTGCCTTTTATATCACGTAGTATTTCTTTTTTTTTGGGGGGGGGGCTACTGTAAGTGTGTAAGTTATTGAGCATTTTAACCTTGAGTGATGGTCTGACACAGGCTGTAATTTGGAGAGACAGATTAGCCAAGCTTGACAAGGTGTTTAAATACAAGCTAACGCACTTTGAACATTATAGAATGAAACCTGCACATTTCCCAAGGACGAAAACAGCATGTTTTAAAACACCTGCAAGACAGCTATATACATGACACTGAATTCTTACAAAAAGGACAGGGTTTAGCCCCTAAAGAAGTGTGTTTGAAGAACAGAATAACCCCAGTACACATATTTTGTAAAATTATGTGTATTAATCAAAATAGAGAATATGCTTTGTAGAAAGCCTAGAAACGTGAACAGCAGTAAACTGTCAAAACATTAATATGCCTTTCTTTAGCATGAGGGAAAGAATAATATGAATTACTCATAATAGATAATAGATGATTTTTAAGACCTATATTAATATCCAACACAAAGTCAGCATAAAAAACACCCTACAACATGAACACATTCTTCACACATTGAATGTAAGGTTTGCTTTCATTCATGCAATTAAACACTATTATATTACTATAATTATTATGAGTAGTATTATAATTGTAATTAATGTATTTTTATAATAAATTGTCACGCCATTTCTCGCATGCTGCCCAGAATGAGTTCTTTAGTGTTCTGTAGAAAGTCAGTGTTTTCTGTTTTTTTGTGTGTGTTTGTTTTGTGTTGTTTTGTTTCAGTAAAGAGGACACATACCGCGAGGCTCTAACTGTGCTCTGAGAGAAAAGCACAACAGGTCTTTGCATCTATTTGGTTCATCCATGTGTTATTGTACATTGGGGTCAAGAGATGACCTTGTCAGGAGTTGCTAAAGATGCCAAAGGCAACAAAAAAAGCTGAAGACTACTTAATGAAAGCACATCTGAGCCAAGATCAATGTCCTGTTCGTAGGCCTTAGCTGCCTGTTGTTCTAAGAGGGGCAGGGAAGCACCAGGGGGATCTTGTTTGCATAGTAGCACTTCCAACATACTAATACTTGAAATGTGTCGTGGATCAATACATTGCAAGCTGTGTTCCAAAGTGTTGTTTGTCATAATGACTGCCTCTGTTATGTATGGTTTTTTTTCTTCCATTTTTGGGGTTCTTTTGCTTGACTTTTATTACTTTGCTGGAGGCCTGTGTCTATAACAATGGTCACTACACATTTGATGACTTGTGTACTGATTTAGGCACTGTCTGACCAAAACCTCAAGGCAAATAAATCAATAGGTGGCAATGGAGCCACCTTGCTGCCAGTCTTTGATTCAAAGATTTCCAGAAGATTCTACTGTTTAATGTACGAATGAAACCATGCCCTACGAACTGCCACACAACCGTGACGCCACTGAGAAAATTAAGTTGTGTGTAAAGAGTGTGTTTAAATACACTTCAGGCATGATTATTAGGTACAAGGATCAAAAATGTAATTACTCTGTGTGTATACTGCGCCTATATTCCAAACGTATCAAGTGACAATAGCTGCATGAAATCTGAGCAAATTTCTGCATCATATTAATAAAGTTGCAGTACAGACTGCCTTAATCCTACGTTTCCATGGTTACATCAGCCTCTTTATAATTCTGGAATGAGAGCCTTGCATGTGAGCGAAGCCACAAACTAAACCAACAGGACTATTACCAACACAGCAGATGGAGAAAGAATTTAAATAATTGTGAAACTTCAAAATCACTGCAGTTTTCTAACAGTTTTACATGCTGTCAGTCAGGAACGCACAATTGTTTACTTACTAAATACATAACATTTACGTGGAACATATACAAACAATGGTGAAAACTTGTGGCTGCATTGAGACAAAAGTGTACGCATGTTGTATGGAATCAACGTAAATACGTATTGCCTCCACAGATTCCCATTCAGTATTCTGATGCAGTTAGCCACGCTTGTCAGCAACAAATTTAGAAGGAAAGTTTCTATCAAACATTCAGTTTAACAGCTGAAGTGTGGCTGTGACTCCTTAAAGAAATACACACGTTATTTCATCCCCTAGCACTGAGCAAGCACTTGCTCTCTTGACAGTGGAGAAGGAATCTTTACGGCACTGATAAATAATTCATAACTGACATAAACAATTGAGCTCTGGATTTCTCTGCATATAGCATGGGAGAGGAGAGCATCTGCCCTTATTTTCTTTTTAATTTTATCTCATCTCTTGACATTCCATTACATTTCCAGGGAAAATGACAACAGGGCATCAACGTGAAACTGTGCCATTCCAAAGCTGCTGAAGTCATTATTTTCCTTCGTTTTAAAAATGAGCCATGCATAAAATTAATTCCCAGGTCTCACCGCAGATGGGAAAAAGGTCTAGATATAACGAGACTGATGCTGATCTTGGTAATCCATCCAGTGTTACCCTGTATGTAAATGTCACGGTCAGCGGTAAATGACACTGACACCAATAACAATGTTGGGCTAACGATGCAGAGCAGAGCTTGGAGAGAAAAAGCACCCCAGTTTCGTGCTCCAGTGAACCAGTAGGTTTGGCCATTACACTGAGAGCACAGGCTGCTAATCTTTTCCTTCACATTGTCTTCTCATGTAGCATTACAACCAGTAATACGTGAGCCATAAGTAGACTGTATTTGGGAGATGATTATCTGTCTTCATTGTCTATCTGGCTAAGAGCAGACATTGCCAGGTGTTACATTTTAATGAACACTGTCACGTCCCATGCCTCCATGTCTGAAGTCTATGTCTGGTTTTTCTGTTTACTTGTGTTTCCTATCTGGCAGTCCGTTCCATGTTTTCCCTCTCTCCCTCCATTTTGCGTCTCCACTTCCCCACACCTGAATTGTTTTTCCTCATTTAGTTTCTTCTCACCTGTTTCTTGTTGTATTTTAGTTAGTTTGGTATTTAGTCTCCTCTGTTTCTGTGTTCTCTGCCAGATCGTCTTGTGCCCTGCATTCGTGCTTGTCTCATTATCTTCTAGCGTTTTTGTCCCCTGCCTGTCCCCTGCCTGTCCCCTGCCTGTCCCCTGCCTGTCCCCTGCCTGTCCCCTGCCTGTCCCCTGCCTGCTCCCTGCCTGCTCCCTGCCTGTTCCCTGCCTGTTCCCTGCCTGCTCCCTGCCTGCTCCCTGCCTGTTCCCTGCCTGCTCCCTGCCTGCTCCCTGCCTGCTCCCTGCCTGTTCTCTGCCTGTTCCCTGCCTGTTCCCTCCCTGCCTGTTCTCTCCCTGCCTGTTCTCTCCCTGCCTGTTCTCTCCCTGCTCCTCATTCCTGTGTCCAGTCCTGTGTACCCATCCAGTTCCTGTTCTCCTGCCTGTCCAGCCTGCTTCTGTCCTACCTGTTCCTGTCCAGCCCTGCTCCAGCCCTCCTGTCTACCTGCCCTTCCCCGTCCTAGCCCTGCTCTTGCCCTTCGTCCTCCTTATCCTCTGCCCTGACGGATTCCCCGGTTCTGACCCAGGTCTGTTCCTGGACGTTGCTCTTGCCTGCCCTGTATTGCACTGATTGCAACTTGGGAACAGACATGTTTTACTCAGTATAGCCATACAACCTCCAGGTGTAATTGTGTACTTCGCTCAACAAAAGCATCAGCATTTCTGTATGGTTTCATGTGAGAATAAACATTTAAACATGAACCCCCCTACCCCACATCTTAAGGATTTATCATGTAGCATTTTCTTCATAATGAGCCTGGATCAAAAATTATAACTGTATATTGCTCACTGTAGCGTGAGCCATATTTAAATATGTAATGCTAACCCAGCCTAGCTGACTGCATTCACTTTACTGCTTATTTATTGGGGGAATTTATTGGTTTATTTATTTTGATTCATGAGGCTAATTGTTAGACACATTGATTATGTCACAGTCCTTCATTCCAGAGTGGCACTACTCCACGAATAATGCTCACCTGAAGACTATTGATGGAAATAAGTCATAGGCCATAATTAATACATGGTAAACTTGATTTTGAGCTTATTCTTCACATTCTTAGAAATGCTTGCTGGGAAATAAATCAGAAAAACAGCACATGGCTGAATACCGACACATTCAGCTTCATTAGAAGGTGTGATATTCACTGCCAGTTATCTTAAATAACAGCACATGGCTGAATACCGACACATTCAGCTTCATTAGAAGGTGTGATATTCACTGTCTGTTCTCTTAAATAACAGCACATGGCTGAATACCGACACATTCAGCTTCATCAGAAGGTGTGATATTCACTGTCGGTTCTCTTAAATAACAGCACATGGCTGAATACCGACATATTCAGCTTCATCAGAAGGTGTGATATTCACTGTCGGTTCTCTTAAATAACAGCACATGGCTGAATACCGACACATTCAGCTTCATCAGAAGGTGTGATATTCACTGTCTGTTCTCTTAAATAACAGCACATGGCTGAATACCAACACATTCAGCTTCATTAGAAGGTGTGATATTCACTGTCGGTTCTCTTAAATAACAGCACATGGCTGAATACCGACACATTCAGCTTCATCAGAAGGTGTGATATGCACTGTCGGTTCTCTTAAATAACAGCACATGGCTGAATACCAACACATTCAGCTTCATTAGAAGGTGTGATATTCACTGCCAGTTATCTTAAATAACAGCACATGGCTGAATGCCGACACATTCAGCTTCATTAGAAGGTGTGATATTCACTGCCAGTTCTCTTAAATAACAGCACATGGCTGAATACCGACACATTCAGCTTCATTAGAAGGTGTGATATTCACTGCCAGTTATCTTAAATAACAGCACATGGCTGAATGCCGACACATTCAGCTTCATTAGAAGGTGTGATATTCACTGCCATGAATGCCGACACATTCAGCTTCATTAGAAGGTGTGATATTCACTGCCAGTTCTCTTAAATAACAGCACATGGCTAAATACCGACACATTCAGCTTCATTAGAAGGTGTTATATTCACTGTCTGGCAGTGGAGAGGCATGGACTGAAGGTCAACAGAAATAGTTACCCACAGTGCTGCAGCATGTATAACAAAGCAGTGCCATTGTGGCTACAGATGTTCTGAAGAGGACACGTGCTGATATGGGAGTTGTAGTTCCAGCTGTATGAAACCTGTGCCAGTGATACAGGCCAGCTGAGCCTAAAATGGCTTTTGGTCTGCCAGCCAGACTTGGGTGGTGATAGGTGCCAGGAGCACCATGTGGTGGCGTATTTGTTTAAAAAAAGAAAAGGCATTCAAATTGAATATGGGTTTAGAGATTAGGTAATCATTGCATTTCCATGGGTGAGTAAGAGTGAGAATGACAGTTTGAGATGGTGAATGAGTTTATTATCACCTGATGGCTGTGACGTCTGTTTTTAAATGGACCACTTGAGAGTTCACCTATCAGCTGCTCTTAAAACTCGTCTATCATTTTCTGTTTCTGTAACTTTATGTACTGTATCACATCATTTTTACACATGCTTTCAGCATTATTCTCTTCATTGATTTTATTTAAATTATTCTTCTTATCTAGCAGCAGTTAAGCACTTTAACAGAATGAAGAACAGGAAATTGAAGTACAATAAAGTACAAGAATTGCATGTCATTTACGTGGAAACTATGGACTTCTATTCAAAGGATAACAGAATGTACCATTTATGTTTTTCCTCCACTTATTGTACCCATTTGGATCACCAAATCATATTCACCAGCTGCACTCATTGCTGAAACATCTGCCATCAAACATGCTCTCCTCTGAAACATGTGATGTCAAACTTGCACAGACATGAGCTAAAGGAAGACGATTCAGCTTGAGCACGCATACTGTGACCAGCAGGGGTCGCTGATGGGCAATGAATCATAGACAGTCATCCCAGCTGTATTCTTTCCTTCCTGCCACAGGCTGTATGTTATTGATTTGTTGTTGTTGTTCTAGAACAACAGAAGTGGTATCGATTGATTACTAAGCATGGAAATTAAGCAGAAAAGAAAACAAATTACGCACTCTATGTTAAGAAATGTGTTTAAACTGAAATATGTTCCGAATATTTTGTCTGAATCCTAGTGTCGTTCAGGTGTGGATTTGCACCACTTACTAGTGAAATGGTTAGATGCACAAATACACCTGATGATAATGACTTTGCATTCTGGGATGAAACAAAAGCCACTTTTCGATTATGCTCCAGCTTTTATGATGATAGAATTTTTCACAGTATTACAGTATTTGTTCACAGTATTATCCAGACACACTGACACCTTGAAAGGGGAAAAAAAGATGAGTTATGTACTATTTCATAAAAGATAATTTGTTTAAATAGCTGTGCCAAAGCCTGCTACCAAACCATACAATCCAATGTTGTTTTTTTTGTAAATGATCCTCAAAAAACACAAATATAATTCAAATATTAATACATCAAAGATGAAAACTGGGATTTGACTAAAGTTTGGGGGCATCAAAAAAAAATACTGCTTCCAGCTAGTTGTCCTTTTTTCTTCATCAACGCAGGGTAACACATTTTTGTTAAAAGAGATGAAGGCAAAAATCATATACCTAAATAATTCTGTTCAAATTAATAAAAAAGCAGGGAGAACCATAAACTGGATAAAAGTACAAAGAATTAAGGAACTTTAAGTCTTAACGATTTTTCTTTCCAGTTTGTGCTTCTCCCTGGTTTTGAACTTTATAAACTGCTGCAAGTCTTTGTCATGATGAAATTAATCAAACGCTTATCCAAACCCAACATGAATGCAACACGTTATACACTTTATCTCAAATAAATAATCAGGGCTTATTAAAACAGGGTTGTGAAGTGTAGTCCTTGGGCAGGTTGATAAAGCATTCAGATAACCAGGCTGACAGAAATACATAGTGTGTGAATATGGAAACACAGAACTGAGGCCTTTAGCAAGACCACAGTACCAGACATCTACGCACATATTTCATGGTGCATTAGAATAGAGGGGAAAGCAGACTACCGCAGCTTAAATGAATCACTTACATTACATCGACTATAAAGTCACCAAATGGATGCTGCAGCTCTAATTCCCTTTTAAAAGAGGAGCACAAATATTCTTCCCTCTCCTCATATTCACGTTTGGGCATATGAAAAAGCCATCAGAAAAAGGTCAATATACGGTATTAAATTTGGAGACTGATAAAATAAATAGCAATTTACAGCAGCCATATGCTGTTGTTAATTGATGGGCCAGAGTTTTATTACTTGTAACCTGCCAGCTAATATACAATCTTTATTGCTACATTCTATAAAATAACAATAAAAAAAATCAGACTACGCTGAACTTCAACTGTACTATGACAGAATTTTCATGGAAAAATTGATCCGGGACATACAGCCACTTATAAAGAACAACATTCATCAAATAATCAGTCCAAGCCTTCAACAAACATTTCCCTTATACCCAACAGTCGGAGCTAGAAGGTACATAAAAACCTTCACATGTCCACAACTAAGCAACGTACAAATGCTACTCATTTTACGGCAGATATTTAAACATTGAAAAAAAGCTCCTGACAAATATTACCCTAAGACGCTATGCTCTGAATAACTGTTTTTTAAAAACCAAACTTCCCTTTTCCCCAGACTACTGTATATAATATCACAATGCTTATTTAATGGGGAAAACAATGTAATGGTTTTAAAATCCAAGTAATTACTTTATTGGCTCCAAAAAGAAGAAGAAAGACTAGATCATTAGGACAAGAATGGCTCACTATTAGGGAACTCCCTTGACATCTCGCAAACAATGCAACAATAGAGACCTCTTTCAATACACTTAGAAACAAGGAGAAATATTTCAATTCCACATCCTATTCTTGCTGACTACAGTGTAAACTCATATTACAATACAGAAAAAGTCAATTTTATGAATGACTAGACAATGCCAGAAGTATTGACAGTGTCGGATCGACTCACAAAAGACTATTACAAATATGTGCTTATTCTTATACTAAGCAACTGGAAATAATGTAGTTTTTTCCTTGTTTTAAATTGCCGACCTGTATTCTGTCTTTTTTCTTAAAGTGATCCGAGAGCTGTTCATGGGAGAAGGTGTTTCTTTCCACCATTTTACACAGATAAAATAGCCATGGCTGGTGCAAAGGCCAGATTTGTCCCGGAGAGACAACTGAGAGGATTCTGTCAGGCACTGACCAGGGACACTTTTCAATGTTCAGTCAAACACATGCATTTGATGTGGACATATCATAAAAAATACAAATTCAATTTTTTGAGTTTAGAGTTCTCCTTTAATTGTTGTTTTTTTTGCAATTATTTCCTTATGTGTTGCGTCCCCAGGGCTTGCATTTGGAGGTGAGCGATCACTCGGTGTCATGCCAGCTGTTATTTCACTGTCAATCCCACCCCCACTTGGGCCGGGGATGTCAGATGCTTGATTGATGTGGTTTGTTTCATGTGACTGAACAGCCGTGAGCGATGAAAGGAAATTCAGAGATTGGGTCTGTTTCATTGACATGACTGGATGCTCTAGCGATGGCTGCCTTTTTGCCAGTCCACACTATTGATATACACATCCTCTACGAGTTGATTTAAAAACAAGCTTTCCCCTGTTTTCCAGGCTCTTAGCATTTAGAATGAAAATAATTTAGTGACATTTTCATAACAATGGTCCAGACATGATTAGCGCATTTAGTAGCGTTTAATTCCATTCTGACAGAATTACCCCAAATAATGTCAATGTTACGCTTTATGCTATAAATGGCTTAGTCAGGTGAATGCTCACCGGAAAGGCCAGACAACTGGTAAACTGTTTATAGGAGCTTGTTCAAGACTTCTCGTGTCTCCTATGTTCAACGACATAGCTGACACAAGCCAAAGAAAGTATAGCCTTTTGAAATTGGTTTTAAAGTCTCTATTGTTTGACCTACAGCCATGAAATACACTTACCTATATGGACCGATTGGGGCATTTTAGTACTCCAGCTATTGGACATCTGTCATAAAAGACATGTCCGTATGGTGCTTAGCTCTCTTTAGAGCTCTCTTCAGCTCTCTTTCTTCATTTTTGTTCCCTCTCACTCCAGGCAACACTGTCTTCTGAAGCAATTTAGTGCACTTGTTTGTCACAATCTCTAGACCACCAATAAATATGCATCTTGTTGCCATGTCCATATATATCATCACCACATAAATTTTGCAGATACATGTATCGCCTGCACACGTCTCACCTTCACAGCCTTCACAGTCTAAACAAGTTGCACATTGTGCATGCGAATCACCCGCTCACATCTATTCATGCTCAACATGGCCGACAAAGAGGTCACTGTTTCTCAGTTATCACCCTATGGCAGGTCATAAGCCACACCCATTACTGTCATCGTACGGCTTTCGTCTCATGAATAACGTTTGACAGCATTCAATCAATAGTCCATAACTCCTGTCAGCCTTGGTCTCCAGGTCTGTTCTTACCTGGCGCCATGGCTCTCATGGTGACGAGACACACAATAAGTCCGAACATATTACTTAAGTTTTGTATGTCAATATGCTCATAAGCATGAATAGTGCATTGAACAGAGTGCAATATACTTTTCTTTGCTCTAGGGTCTTAAAATGGCCAACCACTGCAGTTTTCACACTTCAGCATCTCTCGGCAAACATTAAACATTAATCTTTCACCCAATATGGCACATTGTTCCTGAGTAGACTGCATTCGTGTGCAAACTGGTTGCCATGGCGTTGAGGCTCTGACCATTCTATATGACACTGGCAAACATTTATGTTGCTTTTATCTAGCTTTTCCTGTTCTTAAAATAGGCAAATAGGTAGAAATGTTGGTGTCATTTGATATGAAAATAGTTCTTGTCAGTTCTCTTTGAATTTCTGTGGAATAGTCTTTGCTGAATCGGAAGAAACTGGATGCCGAAAGAAAAATAATGTTTCTGTCACTCACTGCTATGATATGACAATAAAAAATACATTTAGTAAATGGCATACTGCACCTCCATCCAGTCAAATTCGTCACAGGTATGTAACATTGAAAACAGTTTGAGAGGCAAACATTAAACAGAGATCCAAGAAAAAGATTTAAGAAGTAAATCTAAGACAAAATACTGAGCGCAGTTCTGCTGTGAATGATATCCTCACCATATTAAGGACTGATTCACTAAAGCATCGATGCAAATCAAGTAAGTGTGTGAACACACTCAACTAGTTAGTGGCCACAGTTAACAATGGTAGAAATGCAAAAGACGCATGGCTATAGTGTAATATATTTCACAATATAAAACTTAACGTGAGGGAAATATGCACTCATGTACAACCGATGCTTGAGGTATTATGTCAGCATTAAAGTTGCGTGTAACTTTAACTTAATATGATAGCAAGCTATTTTAAAAGTCTCATTTATTTTTTTGTTTCCCTAAGCAAGTTCCTTTGGCACCACACTTGCTGACTGGCTACCTTGGGCCAGCTCTCTAGAAAGCTGCAATTGGGGGGGGGAGGGAACTGGGAAAGCCTTAGGGCTCCACGTATGCTTATATCCAGCTGTAGCTTTTAACTGATCACAAGTTTCAACCTCATTTTGTTTGTTTTGTGTGATTAATGTCTGTGACTTGGCAGAATGACCTGTTTCCATTGGCAGGTAAATACAGTGCCCTCCGCAATTATTGGCACCCCTGGGAAAGACGAGTAAAAAGGGTTATAAAAAATGCACCTTTTGGTGAATTAGCTTAATCTCACACTGAAGAAAATGGAAAAATCCAACCTTTAATTGAAGTAAATTTATTCTGAGAAAAAAAAAATCCCTCATCAAAAAATAATTATTTTTAACAAAACCATGTGTGCCACAATTATTGACACCCTTAGAAATTCTTATGAACAAAATGTAACTGAAGCATTATTTTACTTTTTAAAGTAGATCAGAGTGTTTAGGAACCTTCAAGCAGTAATCCATGACTTCCTGTTTCACTGGAGTATAAATATGAGGTGACACAGAGGCCATATCCCCTTATTCATACATCATCATAAATCAGGGAATGGCTATAAAAAAATAGCTACTCACCTGAAAATGCCCATATTTACCGTTAGGGCAATACTTAAAAAGTTCAAAGCAACTGAAACTGTTACAAACTTAGCTAGAAGAGGACCCAAGTTTATTTTGCCTCCATGCACAGTGAGGAGGATGGTAAGAGAGGCAAAACAATCCTCAAGGATCACTGCTGGAGAATTATAGAGGAAACTACCATCTTTGGGTCATCATGTCTCCAAAATTACCATTAGACCATCATCTCCATGCTAACAAATTATTTGGAAGGCATGCCAGAAAAAAGCCTTTCCTGTCATTTCACCACAAACGAGTTTTCTAAATGCTACTGGAACTTTGACTGGAACTGCGTTTTATTGTCAGATGAAACAAAAATTTAGCTTTTCGGCAACCAACACTCAAGGTGGATTTGGCGTAAAAAGAAAGATGGCTATATTAAATATAATCTGATCCCCACTGTTAAGTATGATGGAGGTTCCGTGATGTTGTGGGGCCGTTTTTTTTTCAAAGGCCCCACGAACCTTGTTAGGGTACATGGCATCATTAGGGTACATGGCATCATTAGGGTACATGGCATCATGAAGGACATTTTTTATCTGAATCTGGCTGCCTCTGCCAGGAAACTAAAACTGGGTTCTTCCAGCAGGACAATGATCCAAAACATACATCCAAATCAACACAAAAATGGTTAACTGAACACAAAATCAAGCTTCTGCCATGGCCATCTCAGTCTCCTGACCTAAACCTCATTGAAAACCTGTGGGCTGAGCTAAAAAGGAGAGTGTACAAGAGAGGACCTAGGACTCTGGATGATCTGGAGAAATTCTGTAAAGAGGAATGGTCTCAGATTCCTTGCTCTGTATTCTCCAACCTTATTAGATGTTACGGGAGAAGACTCAGTGCTGTTTTATTGGCAAAGGGTGGTTGTACAAAGTATTAAATGCAGGAGTGCCAACACATTGTAACGTGTGGTTTTGTTAAAAATTATTATTTCTTGATGAGGGATTTTTAACTTCAATTAAAGGTTGGATTTTTCTCATTTTTTCCAATGTGAGATTAAGCTAATTCACCATACAGTGAATTTCTTTACTCATCTTTACCAGGGGTGCCAATAATTGTGGAGATCACTGTATTTCTCTTAATGTAGTCTCACATGGCGGGGCCCTTTTTTCTTTATATCGCATTAAAGCTATTCGGAGATGAGACAGATTTCAATTTAGCAAAATCAATGTAATCATTACAATGTAATCATTTTAACTTAAAAGGTCAATCATTTTGCCTACGTGGATTAATTGATCCTTACTATTTCTGACTCCTCTAATTTGAGCACAAAAATCCTCCCTTCACACTCAAACCTGTGGGGAATTATTCATTCTTAGATCACAGCCTTTGTGATTGTGAGTGCTTTGAAAGTTGGAATGAGAAGTGTGTACTTTATAAATTAGTTGGAAAAGCATGTAAAATTACACCCGATGAAGGCAAACAACACCATAATTTGTCCATCTGCGCATCATTCATTATGTATTGTCAGTTTGAACATGAAGCCAGCAGAATGGCATTTTCTATTTTCATGAAAGTTATATCTTATCAACGAGAGGTTGATAAGAGTAGATTTTCAACAGCCACATTCTATTCATTGTATTAAGATGAAATACATCACATATTACCTGTGAACATTGTGAACTGTGAACCCTTATCGAATCAATATTTCTTAAACAGTTATAGTGAACATTTAAAGACTGTCTATTCAGACCAGGCCTGATGGGGTCTATGAATAACAATTTGGGCTCTTCAGCATATTTTCCATTACTAGTTCACTGCCTGTAAGTTAGAAACACAATTCATCCTGACAGTTGCAGCAGAATTAAAAGTTCAGAAATGTTTGGATATAGAAAACGCTCCGTATCGCAAAAGTGGCACAGTTAGAAAATATTCTCCCCTGTCACAATCTGTTTCATTGCAGAATTAGCTCTGGTGAGAGTGCGAGAGTCAGCACAGATTCCGTGATTAGAATCACCCTTGTGTCCAAAGACCTACCAAAAAACAAAACCAAAAAAATAAAAAATAAACAAATGACAAAGTATGTCCTTGAAGCTACCCTTGGGGGGAAAACCATCAGATGGGGCTCCTGAGGACAGATTTACTGTTGCTCTCCTGTTGTGGTCTAAGAATATAATCTTTCAAGATGGCTCATCTGGTTTAACGCCACACCATGCTGCGCTACCCATACAAATGGCTTAGCCCTCATATCTCAGACAAACCTCAAAAAATAAACCTGTGTTTGTACACAGCTGGAGGAGCAGGAGAAGGGTCAAATGCAGCCAAGTGAAAACCAAAATTAGTGACACTTAATGGGGGTCCCTGGATTAGGTACGGTTTACATTCCATCCCAAGTATTCCCACAGCAAAATGAGTCTCTGTTCAACTTTCATACGACACATGCAAAGGCAGCACTGTGAATCACACAGCCCACGTCACCCGCTTTAAATGAATCATTCCAGTTTCAGCAGCACAAAAACAATAGAAACAATGGTCTTCACTTTGCCACATGCTTTAATGACAATGCCTTAGAAACATCATGTCATTATCACATTCTGCACCTGCACAGAAGTTTGCAAAGACAATATTGTTAGGTGATATAATGAGCCAAAACAATGCTGATATTTTTGATGCAACTTTTATATTGGTGGTTTATAAAAAGAATGATATTGCCAATTTATGGATTTATTTTTAATGAATATGTGGGAGTTTTCATCTCCTGCTTGTGTCACCGTTCAGAGCTACTTCAAAAGAACCCAGCAGCTTTTATATTTTATATATCCAGTATATATATAATTTATATTATATAATGAGCAGATAAATACATATACCCGTTTTTTTATTACAATTTAATGTCAGCGTTGACGCCTTGTACATTTCAGTTCTTTAGACAGAAAAAGAATCGTTGGAAATCATTACCACTGCTTGTGTAAGACGTATAAATAGCTTCTCATCAAAAACAAATGACTCTTATGGATCAGTAATCAATTATGTATAACCAAAGGATATGCATCTCTGAACGCCCACACGATTAAACTCTACTGGCAAGCTTGAGGTTTGCATAAGAAGTTTCAAACGAATTCTGGCTCTAGAAGGTAACTAAATAATATACCCTTTATGTGTATGTGTATTCATAATGTAATGTCCATTATTTGAGTACATAGTACTGTTACAGGGACATACTTCGATAACCAAAAAGAGACACATTAATATCCCAGCTCCTGTCCCTCCGTTACTTCTTTTTCTACTCTGCTCAAGAAGATGCAGATGCATACAGGGGCGTTATCCCCTTAACAGCCTTGTCAACTGTATAGTGCATGGCGTTTGGTACTTCACAAGGCCTTAAAGATATCAGATTGATGCCTTTCATTTTTTCCCCATTTGTATCCCTGACAGTGAAAGACAGCTCAAAGTGACGGTAATTACTAAGAATGCAATGTTGTTATTTACGCAAAATAAAAAATGTGTCACTTGCAACCGGGGTTTTCACGTTAAAATGTTACATAAAAATATTTTGAATTATGTTTGATTTTGGCTTTGGTCGTTTATTTTGGTTACCTCAGCCTTAGTTTATCCATATATTGTATGAACAATGTGATTATGAGCGACTGAAGATTTAAAGACCATGACTACTCGCCCTAGAGTTAGGCCATATAATGATAATGACGCTTAGCGTGCAAACTTATTTATTTATTTGTTTATGATTGGAAATGATATCCAGCCGTATGTTAAAGCTTCCTTTTCCCTCCATTTTCCTAATGGATTGAGGATCACACTGCTTCCTCATAAATAAATCCCATAAGCATTGCCTAGAGCAGCCTGCCATGCAAGCGGAGAGAGAGGGTATCACTGTGTTCATTCATTACATTATATTGCATTACATTAAACGCATCTAGCATTTACAAGCTCAGTTCCCTAACCATTATACTACACTATCCAAGGTGTGATGGGTCATTCTGTGACAAAACAGTAAGAACATTTGTTACATTTTATTTTAATTATGCCACTTAGCCAGCTAACTAGGTTTTATATAGTCAACCTGCAGTATTTGTAAAGTAGTATTTTTTTTGTAGATTTGTACATTGACATCCAAACTTTTTGTCAGTATTCCGTTTTCTAGCTGTTCTATGAATGTTTATTCTTCCTCACAGCATTTTGATAAATATTTGATATTTTCCCTTTTTTTCCCCATATCTCCAGAACCAAGTAGCAGACAGGGTATGCGCACGTACATTTCTGGTCAAGTTCAATTCTTGTATGAGATTAAATGCATAAGGTTTAAGCAAAGATTTGCAGCCAGGCAACAGTTAATCCCTGATTAATGCTGTTATGTTTCTGAGTGTTTTGTATGTACTTTAAAATTTCAGCTCTACTCTGTCTACCTCTCAGACAGCAAAACTATTAAAAACATGGATATTGTGCCATATCTTGCTATCCTCCAAAAGCAGACATATACCATCTTATTAATTGTAGGCCATATCTCCAACCTCGAATGAGCATATAGTCACTTGCACTTTCCATTCTATTTAGCAGTATTCACCATATCATGCTAAAGTTTACAGTTCCCAGAATATAATTAATCAAACACCTGAGGCTTTTTAGAAAAACTCATTCTCATTTTAAATAAATCTGAATAGAATGTGTCTGTTTACAGCACACTATAAAGAAATATGACAAAAGTCCATCAAAACTCATAAAAAATACAAACTAAAAGGCCTATTGTCAATGGTTTGGTGAGTTAAGCAATCAGCTCTGATTAGCTTCCTAAACAGTGCATGTGATATAAAAGGAATACTTGTATTTGTTATTAGAAATATATATATATATATATAGTCCCCTTCTACTTACAGTCTTACAAGAATTGTTATCTTCCAATGCTTGACTCCTCTCATATTAACTTTCTTATACATATAATTAAACCAAGGACCAATTTAAGTAGTTGCTTAAGATTGTAGGTTCCTTTTGTCTGGATAATAGTAATTAGTTAGATTTTCATAATGTCAGTGCTGGTTTGAATAAATATTTGTACAGTGACAATTTCAACCAATTCGTAAAGGTACTGTCCACATGATGACAGCAACTGCTACACCTGTATGAATCATCACCAGTTCATTAACTGTGATATTTCTTTAGCTTTTATATAGAAACCCATTAGTCTCACATTATGTTAATGATGATTTTGACCATTCACTTAATTCTGAGAATATGTGACAAAGCAGGGTTATCTGTACATGATGAGATGCCCGAATTATATAATTATATAACAAATTAATTGTATCCCCTTATCTAACCAGTATCTCAAAAAAGATTATATATTTTTATATTAAAAAGAAATTCAAATATAAAGAAAATGTGGATAGCACTGTCACCTCACAGAAAAAAGGTACCGACTTCAAATCCCGGACCTTTCTGTGTGGGGTTTGCATGTTCTCCCCGTGTCTAATAGGCCTATCCTAAAAATGTATTTCAACTTTAGGCTACTTATGCAAACTGTTTAGGCTGTAACCCCATAGATTTTCTATATTGCCTATGCGTGTTATCAAGTAAAGGATGTGGGCACGCATAAACATTGAAACTACCACTAAATTAAATTGTGTTTCAAGCTGTTGTTAAGCATTTTCCATTAAAATACAGATTCATCCATTTTGAATCATGTCACTTTCTTCCTACTCGGCAACCCGGAGCTGTGAAACGATAGCCGAGTTTCCCAGTTGATATTCCGAGTTAACAGGCGATTCCAGTGTATTTTCCGTGGTCATTACGAGTATCTGAGGGAGGCTACCTGGAATGCAGCAATAGGCAGGACAGTAGCCTACCGGAAAAAAAACATCCATGTATGTGCAGCTACATTATGGTCTTGTGCTTAGTGTGCCTGACATCGATGCAGGAGTTCCCAGGTTCATGTTACTTACTGCAGCTACGCCAGTCATCTTCCCACATGTCACGTTAGCAGCTCTTTCTACAGCGTAGCCTACCCTTTAAAACACCATCGTATGTCTTTCTTTCAGCTAGAATGTGTTCGCATCTAGCCTATTGCATGCATGTCTCCATTGGTTCATTAATTTACTTGCTTCTTCATGATCCATAGCTCAGGTGGTGGTGTTCATTGTATTTCATTAGACATTAAATCCATAGTTCATCTACAAACTTTTTTTATGTAATTGTGGGCTATCGGTAATAGGGGAAATGTTCTCATTCTCATCAGTAGAGGGCGTTATAGTTACGCAAATGTCTTCATTAGGAGTCTGCATGTATTCTGTATGCATGTCTCTCTCGATGTCATTATCTTCATGCATTATCATCATTAGTTAGCTACCAAAAATAAGTGATATCTCAACAAAAACACGTTTTCAATGTTAAAAAATGGCAAGTTACTCACGCATAGCCTACAAAGCACTGTCTATAAGTCCTTAATTCCAACTTGCAAAAACTAGGCCTGCCTTGAAATGTATTGATATCAAAATGTGGCCAAGTTACAACTAACAATATTGCCTATCGTAGCTCACACAAAATAAACTAGCTATATTCCAAAGCAATGCTATCCAAATTTTCCTAAATTATTTAATGCAACTTGGCCCTGTGTTTTTTCTTACCATATCAAGAGAACATAGTCAATAAAACTGTATGAGCCACATCAAACTGTGAAATGAGAATAATTTATAGTGGAAATACTCAGATGTGTTGCACTTAGAACTTCTAAATGTAATTATTACACTATTGGGTATGTTTGAACAATTGTTTGCGACCACTGCTTTGGGTCTATGAAAAGCACAGCATGAATAAAATGTATTATCATTATTATTATTATTATTATTTATTTATTGATTTATTTGAAATATTTGAATTTCTATAGAAACCTGTTTGGTCCTACAGAGCCTAGACATTATTGTGTTCACAAAATTCTGTTTGCAAATATCATAAGTATTATTATGTTAAGAAAATTAGTATTACTTATTTGGCATCATCTGACCCACAAACATACAGTGGGCTACATTAACAGGGCAAACATGTCTGGATACGTTTGTAAAAATGCTATATGTACACTATTTTCTAGGTCAAAATATTACTCATTTTTATCTGCATTTATTTATTCACCCCCCTTTCTCTATTGTACATGATGTTTCCAGATATAAATGTCTGTTTGTGAATTGTAAAGAAATCTGTAGCAGCAGCGAACATTTTAAAACCTGTACATTTTCTATAGTAAACTTGCCAACAAAGTATAACCATATCCTTTCTGGAGTGTAACTGTTTAAAACATTCATTGAAATCATATGTTGTTCCATGAGGCAATTTTTGTTATTTGACATTTACAGTTTTAATGGCCACAATCTCTTCACATGCTAAAATGAAAAAACACAGGGCCAAGTTGTATTAAATAATTTAGGAAAATTTGGATAGCATTGCTTTGGAATAGAGCTAATTTATTTAGTGTGAGCTACGATAGGCAATATTGTTAGTTGTAACTTGGCCACATTTTGATATCAATACTTTTAAAGGCAGGCCTAGTTTTTGCAAGTTGGAATTAAAGACTTACAGACAGTGTTTTGTAGGTTATGCATGAGTAACTTGGCATTTTTTCGTTGAAAACCTGTTTTTGTTGAGATATGATGTACATTATTGTACCAACTCAACTAGGTTATTTAATATCTCAATCATGCTACCGATATGGACACATATGGATATGCATGTTTTTTTGAAATCGTAGGTGACTAGAATGGTTGTGGAAAGGTTTGCCAGCCACCACTCTGTGATCTATCTTAGCTGGCTAATGTTAGCTAGTCACCACACAAATTATTTGTTAGCTTTATGGCTAATAGTATTAATTTAGTAGCCTGTATAATGTTAGCATCTTCACTAACTTAATGTTATTTTCTTCACTTTTCTCATTGGCCCACAATATTTTTTTTTAACTGAAGCAGCTGAAAATGTCTATCCATAATAACCAATGAAACAATATGATGCCTGTTGTCATGCCTATGATATATACACAATGCACTTGTTGACCTATCAAAAACTGTAGCATCCACTGATGGGCCAATCACAGCTGAGCACAGCAGATCAGAAGCACCCACTGCGTAGTACTCAGACAGTACAGTACAGTCCCGTACAGTCACAGTGTGTCTAGCAAACCTGCATGACGTAAATATAAAAAGTGTTTTGGAACATGACATGTGAATGTTATGTCATCAAGGGCGTTTTTGAACATTCATGCAAATCTGACCACGGATAACAAAATGTTTATTAGAAAAAATATGGTTGCTGAAAACTGCTGCGTCCGTGTAATATTGCATTTCTCCATCGATAAATGTGTGGTTCTGTGAGGATAGATAACAGTGCCTATCCACTGTTTTTGGTTCTTGAACAGTCTCTGTCATTCCAGATTTTTGCTTATTTCATAAGTGCCAACACATTGAGAAGTAGATCCTTCCCACCATCTCTTACTGCAACAGAATTCAAATCTGATATAACTTATGACTTTAATTATTTTCTGCATGCAATCATCCTGCTGTGCCATTTTCTGTGCTGAGCTAGCTAGTAAAGTTATATTCAAATCTACACAAAGGGGAATTGAAAAGTACTATACATAGCTAACAAGCTTTTGAATATTCAATTGTGATGCATACCTGATATGACATGAACTTCATGTTAGTTTTTTTTTGTATCCAAAACACAGTCTGTTGTGCAAACAAACAATATAACTACAATATTGTACGGACCCAGCAAAGGTGTCAGCCTTATATAAGGAAAATGGTTTATTGAGGCTACAATGGAGGGCAGAAGAACAGCTAAACCGATTTCTTTGAGAGCTTTTTGAATGAATGTGTAATGATTGCGCTTTTTCATTTCAAGATCAGAGAGTGATGCATATTACCCTCAGTGAAAATCTCAACTTCTTTGGTTGCCAGAAATTTTAAGGTTGGGTGTGCATTCAACCTAATGCCACATTTGGAGCAATAGGGGGAAATATTTATATGAGTTATGGTCTTATATGCATATTTTTACTTGTTCAAGGTGACTGTATTGTTATTCAAATTTACAATGAACAAACCTTCAGCCCACAGACCGCGTATATCAAAGTTCACATCAATCGGTGCAGTTATTGGTAAAAAGACGATTGTCATATTTTTTAAAAGAATAAAATGCAAATTACACAGAGAAGTCCAATGTCAGTACCACAAATCTGCCACAGATTGCACCTACAATCTGGAATTTACATATGCACAATTTTATATTACATAATAGTCCAGGCAGTATTATTCTCACAGTTCACACAATTTTAATATAACAGGGAGAAATAAATCTGATTTATGGATTTTCATGTATTCCTGTAATTTGATTGCCTCAGGGCAATTTTTGTTTGAGAGACTTGCCATGACCAAGCTGATATAGGGCATCCAAACTCAATATGCCAAATTACAGGTCAATGAGTTTGGGGATTTATGAGTAGATGTTTTAAACTTTTAGTGCAATATGAAAATACGGGTGTACACATTTAGCAGACACTCTCATCCACTGCAACCTACGTACATAGCTTATATTCATTTACATACAATCCATTTATACAGCTGGGTATTATACTGAAGCAGTTCAGGTTAAGTGCCATTGTTCAAGGGTACGAGGGCAGTGTGCAGGCTGAGAATCGAACCGACAACCTTGGATCTCGGTGACATACCCAGTTTAAAGATACTGGAGGCACTATGTGATAGAGGTTGAAACATTAGCATGATGATGTCCTCTCAAAAAGGAAGACTCTGACAATGTTTGGAATAAGAATGTCATTCACATACAGTTGGTAGCTAAAAATAATTATACTTTTATGCAGGGCTTATTTTCTTCAAATTATTTGCTGCCACCATCAAAATAAATCTCTGTTTTTGTTTGCTTTTTTCAACTCAAGTTGTCATTTAAAAAAACTAGGACCGCTCCTGAAACGAGCATCGCTAAATGAAAATTTTTTTTTTTCAAACAACCAGGATTCCCAGTTCAAAATCGAAATAAAGAGAACTAATCAGTTTTTTATGTGATCCACCAACTGTCAGATCTAAGTAAAATACCATTGGGATGTTCAACTTTAAAAAACAAAAACACAAAAGCAGAATTAATTAAAGGATATATGGGGGCCAATGATCCTATTACAGGCCCTTGGCAAACCAAATGTTTGGCTTGAACGACGCTTCAAGAATCTGAAAGCATTCTTATAATGTTCTTGTATTGGCGCTTTGGTGCTTTTTTCAAAATCAAGTACATGCTAATTTTCTTAACAAATCCCTTTTGGGATTACACACTCGAAATTGGCCTCATTCTCAATACAAATGAATGAAAACATCTCCAAAGCATTTAAAAATGTTTGTGAACGTCTCCTCATCCGGTTGCATGAGAGTGACAGCAAAATCATCCAATCAGATTTGCATTTGTAGGAGGTGGGAACACCCATATCTTTTAACCCCTTGAGACAGCTGCCCGTATTCAAAAATTTCCCAAACCATATAATATATTATAAACCACATGGTAATTTCACACTAAAAAAGTTATAGATAGTTATAGAATATAGAATAGCTTGTTTATCTGAAAAAAGGAGATTGTAGGCTAGCTAGAAGAGTATACCTGCAAGCATAACAAATATATTATTCAGACTATGTCGGAAGAATTTCCAGCTATTGCTAGACAGATCATTTTTATTGCCATATATGTAAAAAACACAGGCAAACAATATGGGTTTACAGGTATGATGGTATGCCACAGGTATGATTGGATCTGGTGGGCGTTAGGATTTTCTCCACTGCTGCACAACACTGCTGAGTCATTTTTAATGTTAAATGTCGTTGTTGAAATGCATGATAATTAAGGCTGATTGCTTTGTCTCATAATTGGGCATTTTATTGTTTTGTTGACCTATTTATTAGACTATGTAGGCCTGCTTGGGGGCTACAAAAATGTGTTACAAATCAGTCATTCAGACTGTTGTGTCGGGCTTGGACATTGTCAGAGCATTTTTGTGGTGCTGTCTACTGGCGTAACGTGATTTGCAAGACAGAAGCTTTATAAAGGACAGTGTCATCAACGTTTCATTTGTGTTGTCAGAAAATGTCACGATTACAGACTGGCAGAAAGAAAGAGTCTCGCCTGTTGTGGAATGCCTAATTATTGCAAATCAGCACCACAGCTGTTGTCACCATTTATTCAAATCAAAATTGTACAATCAGAAGATAAATTAGGGATCAGCCCTTACTAGAATGTAGCTACTGCATAAGCATCTCCAGCTAAAATTAAACACGTTTATTTTTATATGACGCCTGATTAGATTACACAAACAGCAATATGTGCCTGTCAGCCCTTTTTCAGTTCCGCTCATCAAATACAAAACATATATGGGTTTTGATGGATAACCGGTGAAAATCCACGCCTGCCTGCACTTGTTATTTCTCAAAAGTTTTTCAAGTCTTCAAAGTTTCCATAAAACTTTGCAAAAGCTTTTAATAAAGAAAACTGCAAAAAAAACTGAACTCATAAAATATGAAAATTTGAATGTTGTATTTTTAGACAGGCCTCTCATTTTGCCAGAGCTGGTCATAGTTTAAAACTCGATGGCATTTGAGGCAGGACCACCTGATAGTGGCGGGTGAATAAGGCTTAAATAATTTTCCACCGCCTCCATAATAGCCCTCTGTAGAGGTATATAATATCTGCACTCTGAGAAAATGAATGGGAGGAGCCAAGCTGAACCATGTGATCCCATCACAGCACGGCAACACTAACAAGCACAGTAGAGTAGTGAACACTGTAACTATCACACATGTTTATTATCCCTGCCATGTGTGCAGTGTTTTACAAAAATGTCCATGTTGACACCCAGCCTATTGCTGTTTACTTGGAGTGCAGTAGAACCGGGGCGGCTGGGAGGAGGAGGAGGTCGTCCGGTCGCGTCGTCGATCGGGGGGGTTCGCCCCCCCCTCTCTCTCCCTCTGTCCATGTGAAGTGTCCTTCCTTGGGCAAGACACTGAACCCCAATTGCCAATGAGCAGGAGCAGGCGCCTTGCTGCTGTGTGCCTGCCGCCATTGTGTGTGAATGTGTGTATGAACGGGTGAGTGAGAGGCCATTGTAAAGCGCTTTGGATAAAAGCGCTATATAAGTGCAGTCCATTTACCACATTTACCAAATAATAATCAGTTTGGAGATCAGGACAAGGATCTGGGCTTGTAACCAGGAGGTTCGTTGGTTGGAAAACTTGGTTTAACACTGCTTGCTGTTCAACCGAGCGAAATGCTTCATTTGAAGCAGTCGGCTGTATAAATGAGAAACGTACATTATAAGCTGGGAAAGTTGCACTCGTAGAAACCGCAGAGTTTGCTTGGGGAATTCAGAGCAGCAATGCATTCTGGGACATTAATTGTGGCCTGGCAGTTTGTGGCAGTTTCAGGTGCAAGGGGGCAGCTTTCGGCTCTTAAACTGAGAAAGGTCTAGCTGCAGCGTCAGAGAAGCCTCACGCTTGATTTTTATTGCCATATGTGTAAATTGGTTTATATTGGCATCACTGTGGCTGTGTCCGAATCAGAGCCCTATCTACTGTGCCCTGTCTCCTGCGTGCATGTTCATGTCACCTGTTGTTTTTGTTGTATTTGTCCATGTCAGCAAAGATGCACCTCATTTTTTTAAATAAAGCTTCACGTCATACTTATGCAACCAAAATATTTGTGTACTTCTTTAAAAGTGTGCTCCAAAATATATTCAACAAAACTCCGGAAGCAAGTGTATCATATGGGGGTTTACAGTATTACTAAAGTACTATATTTAGAAAGATTTTCACCTACTTAATGACATTTTCATCCTTTCTACTCAACAAGCCTACCTAGTAGTATGGAATGGTGCTGATTTGGACACAACCTAAGGCCTAAAAGCTTTGTTTAAAAAAAATTAGGATCAGATTCGCTGACGTTTTTCTTCAAATACAACAACGCGTGACATGGCCGCGCCAGGGCCGGTATTTTCTACAGTACGGTTGGAAAATAGTATGGTGGATATTTTTTGCGTACTGCGCATTACAAGCTAAACAAAGCACTTTAAACAGTGCACTGTATGCAGGAGACAGCACGCAGTAGATAGGGCTCTGATTTGGACACAGCATATCTCTACATATTATATGCTCCAAGGTGAGATGTCACAACCAACTGGAAGCCAGAAAAGGCACTCGCTGTGCACTTCACCCCTACAGAGCCCCGAGGACGGGAGGTGTGCTACGCCATTGACTGTGGAGGCTCTGTTTACAGGCATAGCTATGGCTGTTTTTAGCCGGCCACTAGTGCAGCTGTCTCAATAGTGGTCCACTTTAACAGTCACTCCTAGATCTGGCTGCTTCAGATCCCCTGGAGCAAAAGAGCAGGGGAGGTTTGGTTCCATGTGGGGGAATTGTCATTGTCATTCCACTATTTTGTTTGTTTTTTGCTTTTTATTACGTTCATACACGTGTCGACTTCATACTAGCAGCTGCTATTAAAATATAAAGTTTAACTCATTCCTGAGCAGCATGTTTAAATTATATTATAACAAATTAATTAAAAAAATTTTAAGTTCTATATCTGCAGAGTGCCAGTAGCCAATAGATTTTTGTCAGATTTCTACAAAATTGTATTTATTCAGTCATAAAACCATATCCTAAGGACCCCTGTCTCACTTTGTGGTTTCACAGAAGGCAGCAATTCTATTTGTGTAATGGGTTTATTGATTGCTCGTAAATTCAAACGCAAAGGTGGGGAGATCAGAACAAGTCAGCTCACAAACGTGAGGACCAATAATTAGGGGAAAATAATAATAAAGGAAGAAAGAAAAGGCAGGAACCTAATTCCTGAAGGCTAACAGCCAAAACGAAAATCAACCCACAAAACTGGGCGCACTACTAAAACTAGTAGAATACAAACTAAATCTCCCGAGCTCATGTAATGAGCTAAATACGGGAAACATAGTAAAACAAAAAAACACTCTCGGCTACAATAGCTCAAAGCCGGAAGAGTGCAAAACCAAAACGAAAGAACAAAAAAAAACTTTCTCAGAGAGAACAGCAAAGAAACAAAATAGATAGCACCAAACGCTACCAGGTAGAAAACAATCCTATACCCGATTAAGTAGCTATAGTCCCCCCTGAACATAAACAGAGTTTAATATCAGGAGGTCGCTAGTTCCTGGCTATACCTGGCTCGAATAAAATGTTGTGAGACAAACAAGCACCGGAGAAGCGGAAGTGAGGAACTTAAGTACCCCGTAGGCAGAAGCGCAGGTGAAAACAATAATGAGGGCTGCAAACCACGAAACGGAATGTGGAAAAAATCCGATTGATTCCCAATCGTGAAAGCAGGACGAGAGCCGCAAAATAAAAGTAAACAAACAACTACAATTTGTGCTCAGGTAAGTTTAATTAATTTTTTTATTAAAAAATAACATTGCTATCAGGAGTTTCTCAAACATAACAGGTCAACTCCAACTCGAAACAAAATAAAAATAATGGTATAAAAATGAAAATGGCTACTCACTATGGCTATATTGCAAAATGAGAAAATATTACATTTTGTCAAGCCCATAAGATGTCAACTCCATCAAAAAAATTTATCTGATGGAGTTAATGTATATGCTGATAGAGGTGACTTCATTCTCAATTATCTTTAGTAATTGAATCATGTTATTGAAATTAGCTATTTATTTTAAATTAAGTTATTTCCTATCAAACCAGTAATACATAGTTTTTTTTTCTAGCTGAAACATTTTCTTTACTTAGAAAACCAGCTTTTTGTAATGGGAGTTCTGTGTGAATGTTAAAAACCAGCAGTGCAATAAATAACTGGAGGGTGTGCTGTGTGCTATAAATGTGGAGAGCTAACTGAGTAAAGGAAAAGTAGTGGGAGACACATCCACAACTGCCACACTGCAACTTTACAGGCAGGGAAACACAAATATGCATGCATGGCATCATGCATGCATGGACAGAATGAGCCATGAAGAAAGGGGTCCCCAGTGACTTCAGTCATGCTACACACTCCCTCTTAACTGACTGTGCTGAGGGGAAGGGGAAAGCTGCTGCTTGCATTCAGGGGGGGGGGGGGACTGGCGGCACGGGCACACCAGCACGTGCATTTAAAACATGTGTGTACACAGATTAACACACAGCTCCAGTCAGAGGAAGTAGCCAATCGGTTCACTGTAAAGGTGCAGCAGAGGTTGTCTGCAGACCGATGCAAAGGCCACAGAATTTCGCACACAGGATCTCCATTAGACTTGCCATTTGGAACAGCACCTCAAAGAAAAAGGACAGGAATGAGGGGGAGGAGTCACAGCCCAGCTGGGAGGAGGAGTCACGACCTGGCTGTGGGGAGGAGTCATTACCAAGCTAGGAGGAAAAGTTATGGCTGGGCTGGGGGGAGGAGTCTTGACCAGGCTCGGGGGAGGAGTCATGGCCTAGATGTTGCTTGTTCCTTATTCAACCAGAAGCAACGCAGAATGCACGCACACACACACACACACACGCATACTCACACACACGCACAGTGTTACAGTGGACACAGAGGGGACAGATCAGAGCAGAAGCTATGCAGGGAGGTGGACATCTCTTGACTGAATACCACGTACTGCATGCTGTAGTAATAATAATGTCAGTCCCTGCTCAGAGGTGAGCTTCGCCCAGTAACCCAGAGTCAGTGGGAGAGATTTCCCTGCCAAAAATAAGTGACAGAGAGGAAAATAAAGCAGTTACAGCTATCAGCTAAAAAGAAGCCCCAACCCTCTCCTCCCCCACCCCCAAGCCTTCTGCACTTATTCAGGAATCTCACAGAGGAACCAGTGTGCTGTCTACTGCTGAGGCTAAGCAGGGCGACGAGCTCTGCATCTACTTTCAGCATTCAATGCGCGTCAGAGCGGGGGAATAGCACGCTTATGGTTGCCTCTCCAGCACCAAACGCACATTTGCGGTCAGAGTTTCCACAGAAATCTTGTGGAAGTACAGCGTAATTCCTGCAGCACTGAACTCCCACAGCAGTCATTATTCTACATGCTGTAAGCGTCCTTCCTACAGTAGAGAAACACTGTAGACATAACTGCAGACATTGGTACTCAAAATGACAATTTATATCCTTTTTGAAATGATTAATAATGCATGTTGTTGCCGCTACATTTCAAACAACAAGCAAATTTTCTTTTGCTTGCTTTCAGACAGTGGAAAAAAGGAAGATAAAAACCATAAGAAACTACATTCATTTTGCATTGTCTCCTACGCACATGCTACTATTTTTTCCTGCATCTCCTTTACAGGGTTTTTCTCCCACATACTAACCACAATATATCCAAATTTGGAAGCACGTTACATAAAAGAATGATTTCAGCATTCACAGGCAGAGTAGCATCTTGTGAGAGGATGCTTTAGCAATTCTTGCTTTCATACATAAATTAGTCTGTTCAGCTCTGGGGGGGGGGGGGGGGGGGGTGAGGGGTCTTTCTGCCACATAATCCTATGTCTCTTCCATTTCCATATTCTAAATGGCAGTGCACTCAACAGATTCACATACCCTATCAATTTACCAGCACTGGACTGCCTAGGACTATACTGTATATATATATATATATATATATATGGGTAATTTCATATAAAATCAATCAATGCTTCCCCCTCAAAATCACCAGATTTTTTTGTCCATTAACTATGATCTATTTAATGAACCTATGCAAAAAGTAAACTTTATACTATGAATATCATGAAGTACCTAGGGGTAAAAATCCTAGGGGTAGCTGAAATCCTGGATTTTTTTATTTTGCATTCAATTTATTGTCATTTTTGAGCCCCCATAGCTTCATTACTAAAAGTGCTAGCCACATGAAATTTTCAGGGCTCAAAGATACGTTGGAGTTGGGTTCAAAACTGCAATCAGATCTATTTTACATGCATAACACTTCTCACAATCTCAAGCCAAATCTCAATTTTTCTACAACCAACTTATCATGGGATATATTATCAATGTTCAAACATCATCGCTTTCATGTCTGTGGCCTATACTAATACAAGCAGGCATTGGTAGCATGTACATACAGTATAATCTGTTTTCTGAGAAATCGCCATAGAAATCTCAAAAAATAAATCTTTGTACTTTCTTTGAGGGTTCATATCACCCCTATGTGGGATAGTTAGTTGGTGAAAACAAATTATGCCAAGTGAAAGGACTCATTTTTCCCTACATTTTGATACCAGACCTCTAGCCATGATTCCTTCTGTTTCAAAATAAATGTCAAAGCTAAGCATAATTTGACGCTCGCGAATATAGTTTAGGGCAGTGAAAATTACAAACATTGGTATACACATGTTTTATATTCTAGATGTACAACTGACAATGTATACTCATAATTATGATGAAGATATTACATTGGAAATCACATCAGCGAAGTTCACAATCTGACAACAGAAACAGGGTTAGGATTAGGGTTAGGTACTGAATGTTAGGTACTTTGTTCATATTATATCTATATCATAATCATTACATTACATGTTTTTGTGAGTTTTTTTTTTTTTTTTTTTTTTTTTTATAATAAAAATCAATAAAAAAAAAAAAAATTTATTTTTTTTGGGTGATTTTTTTTTTTCTCTGCTGTAAAAAGCACAAAAAACCAAACCAAAAAAAAAAAACCACAAAATTTGACCACAAGAGACAGCCATTCTCTTAACCATCAGAATCCATCATCGGACCACAAAGAGAACCTGCAGTCTTGCGTAAGTTGTGCCTGGAGAGATATCAGTCTGCATTTCTGACCAGTTTAATACTGACCATTGTATCCCTTGCTTTTCTTGATTTTATGATCCCAAAATCCATCAACTGAATTTTGCCTTATAGTTTTCCTAAGCAGATTCTGTATCACTGGTGTCCTTCCCCACTTTGCGGTTTCAGTCGAACTGTCAACCCTGCTGTCATCACCCTCTGACACTTTGGATATTCTGCCAGATCTATTGGCAACTGTGTTATAGAACATGGAAAGGTGTCGCTTCTCCATAAGCCTAGCTTTCGACTTCTCATATTGTAGACCTCAAAGGAGTTTTCAGTTTTGAATCATTGAGCACATAACCGTCTATCATTCACAATAATCTAGCGTCTTACAACCCACCTCTTGTAGTGGTTCGTGGCTGTTTGTTTGCTTTTCTTTTGCCGCTCTCGTCCTGCCTTCACGATTGTGAATCAATCAGATTTTTTCCATGTTCCGTTCCGTGGTTTGCCAGTCTCGCTATTGTTTTCACCTGGGCTTCTACCTGCAGGGTACTTAAGTTTCTCACCTCCGCTTCTCCGGTGCTTGATTGTCTCACGACATTGCTTTCGAGCCAGGTATAGCCAGGAACTAGCGACTTCCTGATATTACACTCTGTTTATGTTCAGGGGGGACTTGCTATAGCTACTTAATCGGGTATAGGATTGTTTTCCGCCTGGTAGTGTTTTTTGTACTTGGTTTTTCTCTTTTGTACTTTGCTGATCTCTCAGAGAGTTTTTTTTTTGTTCTTTCGTTTTGGTTTTTTCACTCTTCCGGCTTTGAGCTATGGCAGCCGAGAGTGTTCTTTTGTTTTACTAAGTTTCCCATTTTTAGCTCATTACATGAGCTCGGGAGATTTAGTTTGTATTCTACTAGTTTTAGTAGTTCGCCCGTTTTAGTGGGTTGATTTTCGTTTTGGCTGTTAGCCTTACGGAATTCATTTCCTGTCTTTTCTTTCTTCCTTTATTATTTTTGTGGCTTATTCTGATCTCCCCACCTTTGTGTTTGAATCTCCGAACCATCAATAAACCCATTATACCTCTCTGTTATTCAGACAAACTGACCCAATACAAATACTATGGCCTGGGTCATAATCATATAATAATCTTAAAAAATGGCCAAATATGAGTGGGCTGTACTGAAAGAAAGGCAAGAATCTGAATGAGTGCAAGCAAAAAATAAAGTGCAAACTGCAGGCAAAAGATAGCCAGGGTGTTTAGAAAGGCCTTCAGCAAATAACACATTAGACTGAGACTGAGCACACAGTCCTGGGCAAGGATCCTTCCCTGCCTGATAAACTAAATTGATTCTATTTGATAAAATGACAGCTGATCAATATGGATTTCAAACCAGTGCAGTAATTTTAGAGCCACATTCTGTTATTTAAGATGTGTGAGGTCAGATCCCTCTTTTTAAGGCAAAACAGTAGGAAGGTTGTAGGGCCAGATCAGACATCCACAGCCACTCTTATGCATTATGCTGATCAATTATCCTCTGTTTTTCTTTTACTGATATTTTTAATTGGGTCTCTGAAAGAGTACAAAGTCCCTGCATGTCTTAAGATCCATGTGCCTAAGAAGCCCAGTACAATCTGTCTTAATGATTACAGGCCAGTCACTCTAGCTTCTATTATTATAAAGGTTTGAGTGACTGGTCTGCAGTCACTTATCCAACAATGAACTGGAACCGTTTCAGTTTGCTTACTGGCACTATAGGTCAGTAGATGATCCTGTGTCTCTCTGTTACCTGTGCTCAGCTCTGCATTTTCTGGAAGCTAGTTTTTGGCATTTGTTAAAAGAAAAATCTATTCTATTATCATGGACATTGGCTGTTTTGACCATGCTGGTTATTAAGACCTAGACCCTGAGCCGACCAGAGGAGAATGGGTTCCCCCTCTTGAGTCTGGTTCCTCCAAAGGTTTCTTCCTAGTTACACCAGGGAGTTTCTCCTTGCCACTGTTGCCTTTGGCTTGCTCTTGTGGGGGTTTAGACTGGGTTTTTCTGTGAAGCACATTGTGACAATGCACTATATAAATAAATATTGATTTGATTAAAAAAAAGAAGTTTTATTTCATTAAGTGAGATGTTTCCTCATTATGACTTAGTATCTCATAATTATGACTTAGCATCTCGTAAGTATGACCTGGCTTCTTATAATTATGTCATAACTAAGTCATAACAATAGAATAGAATAGAATAGAATAACTTTTATTTTCCTGAAAGGGAACTTCAGTTGTAGCCACCAGCAACAACAAAAAAGACATAGACAGTGGGGCAGACCCACAACACACAAACAAACTTATCAAATAAAGGCATTCAATAGAATCATTGCATTGATCAAACAAATTAAGTGAATTAAAGTAAATTAAAGTAATACAGCCATGATTAAAAAATAGCCCCGCTGTCCCGAGATGTCCAGTGGCATTAAGCAGTCCAACACACAAACTCCGCCTCCACGACTCTCCTCCTTACAAGCAGTGTCTCGGTTTCTGTCTGTAGCTACACCGTCGAAACTGAGCACCGAACTGCGTCAGCCTTCCCAGTCGCTGCCTCGCTCCTCCCCGGCATTATCCTCTCCTTCTCTTCCGTGGTGGCCTTTGAAGATTGCTTCTGCAGTCCTCGATCAGTCCCAACATCTTCAACTCCGGTGAAGAGCGATGGTAAACTTTGTTGCTGCAGATCCACGGACATTCCCGAGCATATGTTGCGAATGCGTCTCCATGGTGACGACCACAAATGAAAATGATATTGACGAGACGATTCGTCAATATTATCAAAACGAGCAGCAGGAGTGCCCTGAAAAATATCCAGCCCTGTCCCACCACAGACACACGGCGCCTGGAAAAACAAAAGCCTGACACAACTAAATACATTCAAATTAACAAACACGAACACGAGAGACAGCTGGACTATATGTCGCCATTACAGCGCGTGATATGAGATACTAAGTTGTAATTAAGAGACACTAAGTCATAATTATGAGATACAAAGTCATAATTATGAGATACCCAGTCAAAATTATGAGATACCAAGTCAAAATGACAACTTAGTATCTCATAATTATGAGATACTTTTAATGGAGTGAGCATGCACAAGTCTGCCAGCAGCTGTTTGCAGCCTGTTAGCAATCGAGCTTTGTTAAGGTATGCTAATGTATGTACTTTTCCCTGTTAACGTATGCTAATGTATGTACTTTTCCCTGTTAAGGTATGCTAATGTATGTACTTTTCCCTGTTAAGGTATGCTAATGTATGTACTTTTCCCTGTATGTTTGTGGGTAACAGTAACAATGTGGGCCAATCACATTGACCTATTTTTATTACATTTTGCAGAAAAAATAAGTCATATCTATGGACCTGATTTGGCGCATAACTCACTATACTACTTCTATGCGTTTGTGGTGGATATTTGTGCTTGGTCCCTTTAATTGCTGCTTGCAGCTATATTTATGACTTATTATCTCATAATTATGAGATAGTTAGTCATAATAATGTGAAGGTTTCACGTAATTATGAGATAAGTCATAATTATGAGAAAACACCTCACTTAACAATGAAAACAAAACATTATTTTTTTTTTTAACATTATTGTACCTTCAAAACTTCAGGTTCTTGGTTTGAGTCTGTCATTGTGTCACCAGATTTTGCTTCTTTTTTTTGTCAGACAGGGAACAGGGTGGTGAAGATGGGTATTTGGCTATCAAAGCCTATGATTCTCCCCAGGGTTGTGTCCTCTCGCCGCTTCTGTAATCCTTGTATACCAATGACTGTGTATCACACTCTGAATCAGTTAAAATATTTAGGTTTGGGCTGTAGTTGAAAGTCACTTTCTCAATTACAGTTTAGTATGGCAATACAACAGCTCAGGAGAAGAAACAATTAGAATGGGTGACACGCTCAGCATCTACAAACATTGGCTGTGAACTCCCCTCTCTTTCCTCTCTATATGCCATCCGTATCCAATGGATAGCTAAGACAGGGGTTCCCAAACTTTTCCATGCCAAGGACCCCCAAATAGTCGTAGCCTCTGGCTGGGGCCCCCCTATTGCGAAATGGCTTTTTAATTTTTTTATTTTAAATTACACTGGCAAATATAAAAAAATCTAACATACAGCTTCTTAATACACAACACAATACTTTTGACCCTATTTTGATTCCATAATCGGGCCGTTAGCAGCTCAACGTAACGCTTTGACTGACAGGCAGACGGTTAGTTATTGGCTGCGATTGAAAGAAGAGCATGGCAAAGACCTAATTTCGATAGGAAACGATGTATAACAATTTATATCTTATTTTAAACCGGCACAGTAATCTTATGAATTGAATTGGAATTAATTTTTTAAATAAATAAAAAAATTTTTTTTTTTTTTTGCATTTTCCATTTTCCTCTCCCTTCCAATTGGCCCCCCTGGCGCCCCCTGGCGGCCCCCCGTTGGGCCGCGGCCCCCACTTTGAAAACCCCTGAGCTAAGAAACTGTCAGCTGACTCATTGTGCCCTGCCAGCTCTTTCTTTAAAGCCCTTCCTTCAGCAAAGAGGTACCAGTCTATTAGCTGCAGAGCATCTCGTCTTTGTGAGAGCACCTATACTGAGGCTGTTTGCGTCTGCATTTAATGTAATGCACAAGAGTTGAGTTTTTTTTATTGGTGGCCTAATGCACATGCACTTTAGAGTCCAACTTATGTTATTCGGGTGTGAACACTTTAGAGAGGGTACATCCGGGCCGCCGCGGTGGTACAACGGTAAGAGCGCCGACTTTCAGTCGGTGCAGTTGTACGCTGAGGATCGGGGTTCGCGCTGCCCGATCCGAGCATGGCCGGTGCCCTGGGGGAGCAGCAATTGGCGGCTGCTTCCAGGTGGGGGGAGGGGCTCGGAGACAATCGCTGTGCACAAAAAGGCCCTGGGCGAGTTGGAATCACGGTCAGGAGCTCGAGGAGTCATGCCCTGTAGAGAACATGGCGCCCTCCTTTCTACTACTGGCTGACAGGGTTGTATAGTGGTGGTTCTCTAGCGGTTGCTACACAGGGGGACTTGAATTAGGGGTTCAATTGGCTACTAAATTGGGAGAAAAACAAATTTTAAAAAAGATTAAATATATTGTATATTGCATTGTACTTTTTTGTAATAGTGTGATCTCTGTGTTTTTAGGTGTTAGGTGTCAGTTTTTTAGTGGTAATGGGTAGGCAAGTGTGCAGAGATAATGTGTGAGAGTGTTAAGCAGAGGTGCATGTGTCTGAATTTTTGTGAATTTACATGTGTGTGTGTGTAATGGGATGGTGCTCACAAGTATGTTGATATGGAAATAAAATGGTGAATCTATTGAATCCTGAATCATAATGCAACCTTTTTTGCAGAATTTTTAAGAAAAGCAATTTAAGAATTGTACTAATAGCAGCAAAGTGCGTGAGAGTGCAAGCAACAGCATCCTTCTCTACATTCTTCAGTGATCACATTTCAAAGTTAAAGTATAAAAAAACTGCATCTCACTGTGACCTTCCAGAAAAGCAAAAAAAATGTAATAAAAAAAGGGTGGGAGTAAATTCAATTGCAATTTCAGCCGTTCAGAGTAAAAGAACATTTACAAAGTGAACAGATTCAAAAGGCACTTTAAAATGGTGGAATGGGGAATATGTTTGGTATTATAGTCAAAGGCTGCAGGGAACGTAGTTTTCTCCTGTACTTCTCTTATCTTTGCAGCATATTGTTCCCCCTCAAGTAGCCTATGTCCTGCACGACTCTTTATTTTATGTTTGTTGGAAGAAGAAGAAGAAAAAACAAAAACTAAAAGCCTTTCACACAATAAAAATGTTCTCTGTGCCAATGTTATCTGCATTTTAAAAGACAAGAGTCAGAGACAAAAGACATACTGAGGAGATTAGGGTTGAAAGACCCAGCTCAATGACTTTTTCTTGTACATTTAAAGTGTTTATTAGTGCCATAATATTTATACTTGTTTTTTTTTTTATTATAAAACTGAAAAAATGAATGTTCTTTTGATGTAAAGTATGTATGTGTCTTAACATGAGAGCTGGAGGTTTAACACAATGTGTCTGTTCAGCAGTGGATATTCATTTTTGTTAATTCTATCTTCATTCATAATCTACACTTTGTAACATATCGTCATATGTTAGCTGATTGATACTCTCAATAAAAAAATAAAAAATAAAAATATTACAAACTACTTCCTCACTAGTTTGGAAAGAGTTTTGCGGGATTTCTTTCGCACACTGCTTGCAAAGTGAGGGGACAGGGCACATAGGGACAGGGGTCTGAGTGGACAGGGGACAGTGGACAGGGAACTATGGAGTTAGATCGGGATTTGCAAATGTAAACTTAAAATAGTAAATTGAGATTCGCAAATGTAAAATCTAAATGTGTAACTAAAATTTATTGAATTGTAAATGTAAAACCTGATTCGTGTACGTAATCTTTTTATCTGTACGTGCGGAACTCATTATAGGAGTGTGCACTCTATTCTCTACATACATGTGTTTTGTCAGTATGGTTGGCACCAAAATGAAAACTGTAACCGTAATTTGGAATTCGTAAAGAGAAAAACGCAAACCTAGACCAGGAAGCCACAATTAAAAACCGGAAGTCTCCGAACAACGTTTCCAAATTTCAACTGCAAGCATACGAGCTTCCACTAAGGTTTCACCCGCGCATTCACAGAAACTAGCTTAGCTAACCAAATAATTAGCAAACTATGGCTGGAGAACAGCGGTTGGCTATACTCCCAGTATAACGGTAAAGCCCCACAGAAAGTGGTAAAATAGTATGCCAAATGGAGATAGAAGATTATGGGTGGGCACCTCCGTGCCTGAAAAACTGATGCACAGGTTCCCAGCGGCGGTTCACTCGTAGATTAGAATAAAATATTTTCTATGTAGCTCAAGTAGGCGATGCTTTCACATACTAAATTGTCATTCACGAGTTTATCAACAAATTTAGCAAAAATGAGATGGTATAAATGGCTGGGCTAATGATATACGAGTAAAAAGTATGGAATCCAGAAACCGATAGCTTAGAGACGTCCTTACCCATCCCTGCACGACAGTAGGCTATGCCATGGAGGATAATCACTCTAGGGGGGTCTGGGGGCATGCTCCCCCGTGAGAGAATTTGTCCAAAATGTAAGGATCTGTGATCTGTCTGTTATGTATTTGTTATTTTCCAGCATCTTGTTTACTTTCCGGGTTTTTCTTAGTTGTCTTGTGTCTGCTTGTTTACATTCGATCTGTCACTCCCAGTTTACGTCTCTGTACTTTTCCGGTGTTTTCATTGGTGTTCGGTTTCCCTCTTGCTTCTTACCTATCTCTGAGCAATTAGATTTACTAATTACCACTAACAGACTAACGATAAGATTAGATCTACTAACTCCACTAACAGACTAATTTGTATATTCTTACTAATCATACTAACGGCAGGGGTGTGTGTATAGTTACTAAATCTCACTAACATATTAGAGCGCACATTTTTCACGCTGTTCTTTCTCTGCTAATCATTCGCAGCTGCACCTAATCTCCTATCCCTGTTCTCTTAATCTTTGCACGATTTCCTGAAACTCCGGGTCATCTGTTATCGTGTATATGTTTGCAATCCAGTCCGCGTTTTCCCTAGTTGTCTACGTGATTGATTATCCGCCCAATGTATTTCCTCATTGTTTCTCGTTTGGAGTCCCTCCCTCTCACACACCTGATTCCTCTTGTGTCATTAGTTACCTGTGTATTTAATCCCTGTGTTCTCTTCAGTCCTTTGTCAGAACGTTGATCTACTCATCCTGTGTCTACGCCTTTTTCCTAGCCAGTGATTTGATAGTTTTTCCTGAGACAACCTTGCATCCCGACCATTCTTTTGCCTTGCCCTTGCCTGCCTTGTTTTGATTACCGTTTACGACCTAGCTTTTGTTTTTGACTATTCTCCTGCCTAGCCCTTTTGTACTTTAGCTTTTTGATTTTTTGGTTTACTGATTTTTGGATTGTCTCACTATTCTATTGCCTGTCGTTTTTGTACCTCGTTATCTCTGACTACCTGGCTTGATTTAAGGAACGGACAATAAACTACCCCTTTGGAATTATTCTGTGGTCTGCGTCTGGGTCTTCCTAGGGAACGTAACACAAAAGCACTCTGAAATGGTTCACTGATGACTTCTGAGAGTAGATCATTACTTTTTTCAACAATTAGCTACATGCCAGCCTTAAACTAAACCTTTTAATTTATTATAAAGCGCTTTAATCCATAACAACACTAATTCTTTAGGATGAACAAAAGCCACATAAAAAAGAGGCTAAAACATTAGACATTAGGCTATAGTTATCCGCGTAAGCATACTATTAGGCTACTGATGTTTTTGTTTTCCATATAATTCAGTTTGTTTAGGAAACGTAACCTTCATGCCTAACGTTAACCCATTTTCATTCAAAAAAATATATTAATTCCGCGTATGTCACCTTTGCAATATGTCACGTTTAGCCTATTCATACAGTTAAATGAATCTGACAAATAACTCTGGTTCATACAGTTGAATGCAACCTGAAAAAACATAATACAAATTGTTGGCTCAAGGTGGTACACCCCCGCCCTCTAGGGGGGTCTTGGCTGTATAATTCCCTTTTAATTCAATTTACTTAATTAGTTCGATTAATGCAATGATTATATTGAATGTCTTTGTTTGATATGTTTGTGTGTTGTGGGTCTGCCCCACTTTCCACGTCTTTTTTGTTGTTGCTGGGGCTACAACTGAAGTTCTCTAGCGGGAAAATAAAAATGATTCTATTCTAAAGCATAGCCTACTTAACTAAATAGAAAATATTTTATTCTAATCTACGAGTGAACAGGTGTTCTGTCGATTCATCCTACCCATCGAGTTGTCCTACCAAGGGGTATTGCGCATGTGCACACCACAATTGTTAAATTTTTCTTGTGTTTAACGGCACGCCCATAAATTCATGCTACTTCCGCCTCAATTTTTTTGACCTAAGTTTAGTATTGCATGTTTTCCATACTTAGGGTGTTTTCATCAAACTTTTATACCATTTGTCATGTTAATTCTAATTTTCTTTTACTAAAGAATCACAAGTTACTTGTGGTAGTATCTTCTGATAGGGTAGCAAAGATCGATAGATAACTGCATGATGCTACCGGTAGGCTATTTTGACAAGGTAGGACAAATCTACTGAACACCGGCGCTGCTTGCAGTTAATTGGAAAAACCTGTGAACTTTTAATTTTGAAATGTTGTTTCTGAGACTTTCAGTTTTTAATTGAGGCTTCCTGGTCTAGGTTTGCGTTTCTCTCTTTACGAATTCCAAATTACGGTTACAGTTCTCATGTAGGGAACGAGCGCACACTCCTATAATTCCGCACGTAGATTTAAAAAATTGCGTACACAAATCAGGTTTTACATTTACACTTCAATAAATTTTAGTTACACATTTAGATTTAACATTTTCAATTTGACTTTGACATTTGTGAATTTCAATTTATGATTTTAAGTTGACATTTGCAATTTGAGTTACATTTGCGAATCTCAATTTACATTTACGAAATGTTTTGGCGGCTATCTAACTCCATAGGGAACAGGGGTCGTATTCGGTCACTGCCCTGGTCTGGGAAACTACAAGCGAAAAAGTTATATTTTAATCCTGAATGAAGCACGACCAATCAATAACGACTTACGCTCTGGGCATTGTCTGTCTTCCCACCCACCAAACCTGACCACTATAGGGCGTGTTAAGTAACTGAGCGGATTTTTGAATCACTTAACGTTCTGCTCTACATGAGCGCTGAGCAACTGTCAACAACTGTCTGAGTTTGGAAAAATGGCGACGTACAAGATTCAAGCATAGCCTACTTATTTTAGGTTGAATCTGGTCAGTTGTCAGCTGTAGCTAACGCCAACTTAGCATTATCCCTAACTTATAATTTCCTATAGCTAATATAAATAAGCTATATAAAACTAGACGCATATGGTTCGTGCGGCAAACAAAAGCACGTTTCGTTCCTGTCAACCCCAGTAGACCGAAAACTTGGGTCCATAGCTAACGACGTACTTCCATATTGCTCCTCTCTGATCCACATTCAAAAGTGCTCAGCTATGATCTGAGCGGCTCAAAGTGAGCAAAACTGAGGAACCCGTTACGTGCGCTCTTCACTCTGAGTGAAGCTGAGCCGCTTAATTAACGCGACCAGTGGTAAACGGATGTCTTCTGTTGCAATCTAATTGTTTCTTTTAATACAGTTGTGTGGAAGATGCTGGCATTTGGGCATGCTAATTAAATTCAGCATGCTACGAACTGTCTAGCTAGCTACTCTGGTCTTGTAAATTGTTCGGTGTGGTGTCACTGGTCTCTAACCGGTGAAACTGAAAAAGCATTCTCAACAATGACACGGCTACAACAGCAAGTTTCGCATTAGCCTAGGACTACATAAATTCTATAGTCCAAAAAAATCACATTAACTTCTAACGCGTGTCAAAAATCCATACAGTATCTTTAAAAAATTGGTTATATCGACGTGCTTTGATGATGTCGTTAGCACATGTGCCATCTTTGTTGAGTAACAAATCAGGGTGGGTCTAAACTAATTGAGTGACGGCGCGGAAGGCGCAGCACATTTTTCAAACCACTTCCCCATTGCTGCTACGACGTGCCGGTCATTCCATTTTTAACCCAAGTTTCACAGACTCAATATTTATGCAATATGTGGAGCGCAGCAATTCTACGTAATATTTATTGAGTCTGGAGGGAGACTACCAGAAGGCCAATGCCAAATCCTCCTTTAGTGGGCAGTTTAAAAATGTTGCTTTCATAATATGGAAAACGTAAGGCAACTGGTGGGAACAGAAAGCCATACCTAACAATTAATCAGCTTAATTTACACACAGAAAAAAAACAAAAAGGTTGTCAACAGGTTCACTAACTGTTAAGAAAAGCACTGCTGCTCATTTCCCAAACTCAGAGAAACAATGAATAACGGAAAATAAAAAGATGCAGTGATATCCAGAAGATTGCTTGTATGAAAGAAAAGAAAACTAGAACCACAGTCTTCCACTGGCTATAAAAGGACACCTTGCTATGGCTATAAAGGCAGCCACACTCCATGGCACTCGTGGATGGAATAGGCAATCACCAGACCAAGTACAAGGTCTGAGAAGTGACTTTTACAGTGACAGATCCGGAGATCACGTCAGTGTAACACTACGCAAGAAACACAAAGCCTTCCTCCCCAAGGCCTGAGAACAACAGCCACCAAAGTGATCATAATTGTTTATATCAGTCAAACTGCTAGTAGTCTGAAACTGAGGCTGACCTTACCCCTACACATTGATACATCTTTTTAACTGCACATAAACACCACATGCATTTCTCTCACTGTTAATTTTTTTTGACTTTATCGACTCTTTTTGTGAATGTATTTCAGAGTTTCCTGCACTTAACCGTAATAGGAAACCAGCGTTAATGGACAAGAGTCAGTAGAAACAATTTATGTTCTCTGAAGCAAAATGTGGATGAAGCAATAATTCCATTGTCTTTGGTCTTGAAATTTTAAAAGTCACAATTTTTTATTATTTGAGGACGTTTGTCTTGTGTGAAGTCTTTTTAATGTGCTCCTTATGTGGCAAAGAGTTTGATGTGACTTTTCTCCTAATCAATGTGAAATAAGCCAAGTAATTCAAGATTTTTTTCTGTAGGGTTTCTGTTTCAAAAACATGCACGATTGATTTTTTTATAAATTCTATTTTGCTTTTGTTCTCCATTTTCCTAATCTAGTAAAGAATTCTACAGCAGACATGCCTGGGTGTGTAGTTATACAGTCAAGCCGGAAAGTCTGCCCACCCCTTTCACCTTCTCCATGTTTTATTACATTACAGACATATTCTACAATAGATTGAGTTCAAAATTCTACACAAAATAGCCCATAATGACAAAGTGAAAACATGTTTTTAGAAATTTTTGCAAATGTATTAAAAATCGAAAACTGAAATCTCTCATTTACATAAGTATTTATACCGTTTGCTTTAAGATATTTTTAAAGTATCATATTTAATATTTGGTCGCATATTTTTGCATGCTGTTACTTCGTGAAGTCTGTGACAAATCAACATCAAAAGACTCGATATCTTATTTTCAGGTACTGTTACAAACGATACTATAACCTCTCTGCATTTGAACTGATCTCTATCAGAATTGGGGGGTGAGACTAGATTCAGCTGTAAATTACGCTGGTACAGTATGGAACACATGACTGGCGAAATGGCTGTTTCTCCTGACTTTTTTCCCCATAGAGTTCTATAGGAAAATGAGTCAGGAGAAATAACCCTTGCAGTGATCCATCCACATCTACTCCATATCTGGCAACAGAGTGATGGTTTGGGGCTCGTTCGATAGCTCAGACCCTTGATGACTTACAGCCATTTAGCCAGCCATGTGTTCCATACTGTTCCAGTGTAATTTACAGCTGAATCTAGTCTCACCCCCCAATTCCCATAGAGATCCATTCAAATGCAGAGAGCTTATAGTATCGCTTGTAACAGTACCTGGAAATAAGATATCGAGAGTCTTTTGATGTTGATGGGTTACAGACTTCAGTAACAGCATGCAAAGGATGTGCGACCAAATATTAAATATGATAGTTTAAAAATATGTTAAAGCAAAGGGTATGAATACTTATGTTTTCACTTTGTCATTATGGGCTATTTTGTGTAGAATTTTGAGACAAAAAATGAACTCAATCTATTGTAGAATATGTCTGTAATGTAATAAAACATGGAGAAGGTGAAAGGGGTGTTCAGACTTTCCGGCTTGACTGTATGTAAATACTTGCCACAGTGCATGGTAAACTAACCTATGTTTAGACTTTGAAATTGAAGACCCTGGCTTTGACCGTGTCTGAAACGGGCTCTGACATTTAAGCTATGTGACTTATGACTCATTTAATTTTCTTTTACAAAATTAAGTCTACCTTTGGGAGCCATCCAATAGTGTAATGCCATTCCCCTATCTTTCAGACATTAAAGAGTTGCTGCTTGGCAACAGAAAACGTGTGCATGTGTGGGTGTAACACACTAACAGATACTCAGCATCTAAATATCTCAGGCACTTACTACAGTCCAAGAGCATATCTGGGGGGAAAAAAGAAAAACGCACGCAGATTGCATGGGATGTACGGAGCCCCTAAAGGGACATGCAAAATCTTTTTTTTGATAATTATCTCGTGCGCACGAGATAATGGAAACTTGCGCGTTCGAAATAGGCTAAATCGTTTAAAGAGACATGCACAGTAGTGCTGATCTGCAGTTCAGTGGGTAAGGTGTCGGTCTCATCATACATAGGTAGGTAGTCGGCTCGAATCTTGGACTGAGATTTTTATTTTTCAATCTTAAAAGCCAAATTGGTTAATTCAGTTAGCTGCAACAGCGGGCCATTAAATAACCTGCCATGCTTTTTTTTAAAGAAATTGCATATTTAAATACTATGTCCATATTCATTATTCGTCATCTATTAGGCCTCATTTACACTGCCTTTTAACACATTTAGGGCTATTACAGACAGTTATTGTGGTAGTTACTGTCGTCAGCTGTAGCCTAACGACTGTGAACATGCACACAAAACAGGGCAATTGATGGGGTGGTGAGAATATATTTGACAACGAAGTTACATAGTGTTCCACTGTCTTTGAAATCACTAATTGAAATGTACTAAATTAATTAAATGGAGTCACTGACACATTATATTGCACCAATTGGAGTATATGCAACTAACACATTAGTAGGCTACACAGGATAATTACAACTTCAAGAATGTTCTCCAATAACGTCAGTGAACGTCAGGCTAGTAAACTAGTGAAGAGAAGTGTAGTCTAAGTAACTAGTTAGGCGAATATACGGACTCTACATTTATAGTTAACATGTTTACACTGTACCACTTTCCTTTTAAGATTCCATTCTCAGAAACACGGATTTGAAACAGCCACCTATGTATTGCGAGCGCAGATGCCTTACTCACTGGACCACAAATCAACACAAACGAGTTACTCTCTTTAAACATGGGCGGCAGTGTGGCATAATGGTTAAGGAACTGGGTTTGTAACCGAAAGGTTGCAGGTTCGATTCCCAGGTCGGACACTGCCGTTGTACCCTTGAGCAAGGTACTTCACCTGAATTGCTTCAGTATATATCCAGCTGTATCAATGGATACTATGTATAAATGCAAAAGAAGTCGCTGTGTGAGTCGCTCTGGATAAGAGCGTCTGCTAAATGCCTATAATGTAATGTAATGTAAACAATTTAGCCTATTTCGAACGCGCAAGTTTTCATTATCTCATGCGCACGAGATAATGAAAACTTTCGCGTTTGAAATAGGTTAAATGGTTTAAAGAGAGATACTCGTTTGTGTTCATCTGTGGTCTAGTCAGTAAGGCGTAAATAACTTGCGATGTGCTTTTTTAAAGTAATCATTTAAATACTATGCCCACATTAATTATTCATAGTCTATTAGGCCTCCTTTACACAGCCTTTTAACACATTTAGGGCTATTACAGACAGCTATTGTGGTAGTTACTGTTGTCAGCTGTAGCTGTAACTGTGAACATGCACACACAACAGGGCAATTGGATTCACTGATTATAATACACGAATTAGAGTATATGCAACTAACTATTAGTAGGCTACTGTCATGGATCTTGCCTTCCTTCCCTTATCTCCACGTTCTCGTTATTCTTTTTTGTCGTTACCGGTAATCTATCGGATTTTCCTTTGTTCTGCGACGGGGTTTTGCTTTCGCCTCATCATTAGTAAGTTCACCTGTGATTAATTTCCGTTGACTATTTATACTCAGCTTCCTGCCTCTCTCGTTGCTTCCATGTTATTCCTCGTAACATTCGAGCCGGTAAAAGAAGGTATAGGTTTAGGTAGTAAGCTAGTTTAAAAAAGAAAGGGTTTAGAAGAAAGGGTTTATTAAGAAAGCTAGTCTCTTTTCACTCTTATTTCAGAGCAGAGACTTTCTCGTTTTCTTTCGTTTTACACGAAACGGTTTCCTTTCCTTTCGCTCCACAAACGGGAGTAAGATAAGCGTGTCTGCTTATTTCCTTTGTTTTACTACGCTTATCTGCGAGCGCTTTAACTGCTTAGTCCCAGTGAAAGGGATCTTATTAGTTTTATTTTCTCTGTTCGTTCGCTCCACAGACGTGGTTAGATAAGCGTGTCCGCTTATTTCCTTTGTTCTTTTACGAGCGCCCTAACTGCTCATATCCCAGTTAAAGGGATATTAACAGTTTCATTTTCTTTGTTCGTTCACTCCACAAATGTGGTTAGATAAGCGTGTCTGCTTATTTCAGTTTTGCTCGCATATCGAGTTCCTCGCCTTTTTCGTGAGGTTGTTTTGTGTTCTCATTATTCTCCCTCTCCACTACGGATTATTGTCCGTTTCAGTGGTGTTCATTGAACACTTAAAGAGTCCGTATCTGTCGCAACTGGACCTCCAGTATCTCCTCTGTGTCTCTGGCACAGAGAACCCCCACAGCTACACAGGATAATTACAACTTCAAGAATGTTCTGGACCAATAACGTCAGGCTAGTAAACTAGTGAAGAGAAGTGTAGTCTAAGTAACTAGTTAGGCGAATATACAGACTCTACATTTATAGTTAACGAGATAACTATCTTGTGCGCACGAGATAATTATCCAAAAAAAACAATTTTTGCATGTCCCTTTAGGGGCTCCGTTGGGATGTCTGGTTAACGAAAAAAAACATTTTTTACAGAACATATTTTATCTCTGCGAGTAATATACTGTTTGTTTTTTTTTTTCTGAAGGCCCGATTTATAGAGATGGAAAAAAAGGTAAAATAAAATAATTTGAAAAAGTAAAACAGTTTCCTCCAATTGTGCAATTGTTTCCAGTGACGAGGGAAGGGGATGGACTTGGAGGCGGCGGCTTGTGGCCTTTTATATGGTGATTGCATGTGACATGCACACATGCAGAGGGACCCAATGTGATGGCTACAGACGGGCCCGGGAGCCCGATTCACAACTGCACACTCACACAGTGTAGTCAAAAATGACACCAATGAATTCACACTCCAATTGAGAAAGACAGGCATTAGGACAGCCTTTCCTGTCTCTTTTGTTCATTTCAGTGTAGAAGTTTTAGCCAACCTAGGTTTCCAAACAAACCATATTGTTTCAAAAGTTTTTTTTTTTTCTTTTTTCAGGATGAAAGTATTGCTAAAGCAGCTTTACTGTCATAGTGGGTTTAATATGTCTATGGCTGTTAGAAACCACTGCCGAAATTAAGGTTAAATACGATCCATTAAAACATGCATATTAAGCGTTCTGTGAACTTAAATTATTTAAGAAGCTACATATTATAAAACTCTGCCTGAAAAAAGTTGAACCTACAATGTGAAGCAATCTGGTGTAACACACTAACAGATACTCAGCATCTAAATATCTCTAAATACACATCGTGTGTTCATTTACTATACGCCCAATGCAACAAAAATCAAAATAAAATCAATTCCATTCAATCAATTCCAACTCATCATTTTTGTTGGTTTCTGCAGCTGAGCAGGTATAACACCACCTAAATAGGTCAGAATTTATCAAATTTTACATCTGCGTGAAGAGGTTGAAATAAAAATTTAAAAACAGATTTCACCAAAAAACCTAATGTTATTTGTAAATCTGCGAATGTAACCCTGTTTTTGCTAGAAGAGACCAATTAAGATCCAACAGGAGGAAGTCTCTATTAATGTAAGTCAGAAACAGTATATTGGTAGCAGTGACCTTTGGAAAGCATCTAAAATATGGTGTGACTGGGGATGACAGTTGCTTTTTGCTAAGCGCTTACCTGAACACTCTGCCTCTGGCTGCATGAATGAAAAGATCTCTTCAGACAGCTGCTCTAAGCCAGAACAGCATGACCATTGTCACAAAATATAGCAGGCTTCTTCTCTGATGGAAATTGCATATACAAAACAAATGTGAGAAAGTTGGTCAAAAGACAAACCAAAGACATTCACAGTATCTTTCATTTTTAGATGGAGTATCTTGGGGTGGAGAGCTGTAGAGGAGGCACACGTGGGCTTCATTATAACCCTCTCAGAGTTTTTAGCAGTCATTGGTTATTGGTTTTGTTAGGAATATTGGGGACCGAGTACCACATAAGCATCATACTGATTTTGTTCAGATTATTCTGCAATGTTAGGGGGGAAAAAGTGATAAAGTCCACAGCAATGCTTGAAACGTGCTGAACTTAGCATTTTTGTTGAGGATCACATTACGCATATCATTGCTAAATGATTGCACTTTCGCAGATGCTTGCATATACAAGGTGGGGATGTAGAAAAGCCAATTCACACAACAGAAAGCATCAGACATCGCTAACAACCACTCCCACAAAAGCATGGAGTTATGATTATCTTTGAATATTTCTTTTTCTTTGCTTTTCGTTTTAAATCTGATCAAACCTAACCTATAAAATAAGACTGAGACAAAGAAAAGAGTGAGAAAAATAAATGAATAAATAACCAAAAATACATGTCAGCACAGGTCACAGTAAGGCCTTATGAGCCCTATGGAGATAATGGATTACACCTGCTCTAAGCTAAGTACCTACTATTATTATTATTATTATTATTATTGTTGTTGTTGTTGTTCATTATGGCTTGGTCATCCCTTCCTCAATCGTCTTTGCCTCTAGTTGCTCAGGGATTACCAAATATTCTGTGTTATCACAGAAATAAAATAATAGTGAAATACCTTGCAATATGCTTATTTTTGGCTGTTGCGGCCTAATTCTTGGACCACTTAATTGCTGCTTGCTGCCACATTTTTTTTCTATGCTGCCTATATTACTATTTATGCCAACAACTCTATAAATCAATATCAATTTATATATATATCTTTTTGGAAATAAAATACTTCAGGCTACTTCCAATTATTGTCTTATCAGTAGGCTACAGTATCTGCTTATGGTTGCTGTTTTTTTAAAACACAGTATAATCAAGTGAAAAGCTTTGTGTGTGACCTTTATAAAAAATGACCTTTATGACAGTCGCACATTACAAATGTCTGTTTGTAAACTGAAAAGCAACAGTAGAAACTTTGTCACAGTATTTTTTTTGTTGTGGGGAGCCAATAGGTTTGACTGATTCAAACTATTTAATGATTGGCAGCTCATTGGAGCTTCACCCATTATTCATTTTGTGATTCATAACTCTCTCATCTGTATTTAGCCCCCCCCTTGGCTAATTCCATTAGCTAGCAAGTTTATTAGCACATAATAGAAGTTGCTAGTGTAATGCTAATTGTTTGGCTAAATGATCATTCAGTTCATCAGGTTCAGTAATAGTTAGTTAGTGCTAGGTAAGCTAGGCAATCAAAAATGCAAATGTCAAATGCACACGAAAAAATTATAAAAAAAACTAACTACTACCCTAACCAGTAAATAAACAATTTTATATTTATTTTTATAAATAAACAACTAACAGTTTACATGGAGCTTTGTTAGCTTAGCTTGTAGCTTGTCTTGTTTTTTTTTTTTATAAAAAAAATATATAGGGGGTTCCAAAAAAAAAGCATACATTTGGAATACCCTCCCACCCAACCACACCTCTGATCACCTGCTGTTACAATCCCCCTAAATACATGGGATATATCAATACTGTTATACTGTACTGAGTTAGTGCAAAAGAAGGACCTTAATTGTGGGGTTTTTTACCACCCCAGCTAGCCAAAATGTACTTTCTTTTCCAGTAAGCACAGAGTTAGAAACATCATTAAAATTGAAAAAAGTAAGATTAGCAGGAGATGTTTTCCAGAAAACATGAATTACTTGAACCCATAAACTTTGCTCTACAGGCAGTCCCAGCTAGACACCTATTTAATCACTCTTTCAGATACCTAATGAACTAGCTCATGTAATATTGTACTTTACTACTGGACAGTGGACAGGAGTATACTGCCTAGCATGTATTGTTATAAACAACTGTACCAACTCATCGAGTTTTTAGCTCAGCAGAAGTCACTTTAGGCCTACTTGCCAAACAAGAAAACACATTTATCAATTCAAATAACCGGTGGCTATAGCATTAACAAATGCAAGGAATATTTTTAAGCACAGCAGTGGAAACTAACATTTTCTAAGCTATAAATGTAGTGGCAGTTAAGCTACGGCTATTTTATCGGCATCGTTAAAGAACCGCAGTGTTCATTAGCAAGCTTACACCTCAGCAGCACTGAGCTAGTGCTATCTCAGTGGCTCAATTGCTATAAAATCTAATCATGATTGCAAACAAAAAGCCTGTTATTCTGGTAACAATAAAGTCTCTAGTACAATAGTCTATGTTCCCAACAAGATCTTATTGAAATGGTAGCTGTGTTTGGATTGGTTGATTTTTACTTCAGACAATTATAGCTTAGTCTGTGCTGGATTCTTTAGATGTTTTACAATATATAGTTGTAAATATAATCTTTTGACGGAAATATTGGACTGGGTTGCTGCCCAGCGGTGAGGGCAGTACTATTGCAACTGCCATTGTATTAAATTGCTATATTAAATGTTGTTATATGTAGACTAATTTCTTGACTTTATTTGATTCGAATTACATCTTGAGCAGAGTTAGAGACTCAGGGACCTCAATGTCTCTGTAATAAGAGACTGCTATTGTAATGAAGAATTCTACTATTTGAATTGCTGGGTCGATAATATCTGCAGATGTAAATCTTTCCATTGATCTCTACAAACCCTCTGTGTGTTGAGGACAGCTTCTCGGGCTGCAGGAATCCAAACACTGTTAACAGGGGTTGACATCACTGTTAGAGGTTCATTATGTACACAATGAGCCGTGGCACATATTCCCTCCGCAATCTCTTCAGCCAGACCTGCCGCAGGTCCAATCAATCCCACTCATGTCATCGATGGATGCTGAATCGCACCAGATTGGTGATTTGCTGAATCGCACCAGATTGTCGATTGGCTGAATCGCACCGGATTGATTATTGACTGAATCACACCAGATGATTGGGTGCTTAAACGTCATCCATGCAGCTGCTCATATGAACAGTCTTTCCACCTTCATCATTTGCCATATGCCATAATTCAAATACTGTTTTTGGTTGCTTCTGTGAACCCAGCCATTTTTTTGCATTTTAATCCTGTGACTAAACAATGTTCTATCCTACCATACTGATAATGAGTATGCGTGTATCAAGGAGCAAATAGGCATTTATTCATTTCTTATTGTACTATATTACTAGGGTGGGAGTAAGGTGTGTCGAAGAAGCTCTTTCTTCCAAGCTTTTACATTAGTCTTTGTTCCGAGGCCCTTCCTTGAAGCCAAGCAAATCATCAGCAATGAGAAAAGGTCAGATCACCTCCAGCCTTCAAAAAACACTCAAATTGGCAATTAAATTAATATGCATCCATTCCTATTCAAACCAGTCATTGTGTGCAAGATTTCAGCTGATATACTGGCCTTGAGTGTTACACACAAAAGTTCTGATCTAGATTATACAATTCGGACAAAGTAATATGTTTCTCAGAAAAAGCCATGAAACTTTTTCTTATAAAAAGCCTTGATGTGTTATTTGGCTTCTCCATATGATCCTACATTCTTAAAGATCCATAGAAATACAGATTAGAATGGGAACTGGAAACACAAAAGGTTCATTGCAAGAGCAGACTTTTTAATAAAACAATGCAGCAATTAATACCATCAGGATATTCATTTCCATTGGAATTTTCTAAAAATTCCCACAAATCCAGGAATAATCTTTTGGTCCTGTCCTTGCATTTGCCAAAAAAAGCAACACATTCAATTTTGTCCAGCTATAGACAAAAAAAAAGAATAAATATTTTAAATGTATTACTCGTATCAATTGTATAGAGAAGGCATGTATTTGTAATATCTGAGAATTACGTTGATTTAGAAAACCTGTATGAAATATACACAAGTATCGATGCCTTTTCCATGATCCAAAATGGTTTGGAAAATATATGACCAATGCCTGAAAATAATATAGCATTAAATAATTTAATCGGTGTAGTGTATAATGTGAATTCCATATATAATTTCAATAATATATTAGCAAAATATTTATGCAAGACATTGAAATTGTGAATTAATTCAATATGAATGCATTGTTTTTTAAAACGATACAAGGTCATATATTGGAAATATAATTGTTTTTGGTAAACAAAATATACTATGGTAAATATGGAAATATTATTCTCTTTCTCACTCGCTCGCTCGCACGCACGCACGCACGCACGCACGCACACACACACACACACACACACATAAAGAGAAATGTATTGAATTGCATTACCACAAATATATTAGCCAATCATTTTCTTTCATGGAGGATGCCTAATTCCCAGATAGCACCCTGCTGAAGCCAAACTCTGATTACCCAGCGGCCTATTAGGTATTATTATTTGTGCCTGGATTGGTTTTCAGTCCCTGTTGAGGTGGAACTGGATTAATTTGTTTTTAAGCATTTCTGGTTCAGATTCTAAACAAATAATTGGTGATGTACAAACCATAAATACATTTTATTGTATTATATGATGGTTTTCATTGTTTGAAGTCATTAGCATCCAGCATGCATTGTGAGAATCAATTTTCAGCAGTCCAACATATGCAAAAAAAATAATAATAAATACAAATAAATTATGGAGCTGGATACAGTCAAGACTCACAATTCTATTGCTATAAACTATTTTATGATTCCAATGTTATAGTGACAACGGTTTCTTATTTTGTAACTTCATACAAAATAGGTGACTCCCTCATGTTCTATATGTTCTAAAAATCGACAGACAATACGAATCATGGTAAGGTCGGTGTCCTTTTCCTGGACAAATATTTAAATATTTTAGTCCACTTTGTTTGAGCTTTTGTAACTTTGTTTCAGTCATACTTCTTAGAGTAACTCTGAAAAACACCTAAGGGTTACTTTACAGAAAGACCAGGATTATGCCTGTAGTCAAAAGGGTTCAAGAACAGTAACAATTTCTTTTCTGGCTTGTGTTCAAAAAGGTTGTACTTGAGAAGGGGTTAACAAAAAATTTTGGTTTCATTCTGGTGTGGGTTTTTTCAGATATATGCACAAGCATTACACATTAAATTGATAAAAAGTTTAGCACCAAATGCTTGACTCTCATTAATCTACTATCTGTGCAAATAGGTTGATAAAGATTTTTCCATGCCTTCTACCCAAGTTTTTAATAGCCAGTAATGCTCACGCTGCAACGCTCAGCCTCCACTCTCATTCTAGAACAGCACAAATGTGCTCTCCTCCCAAGCATGTGATGTCAGTTCCTATCACACTAACGCATCTTATCACACGTAAGTCAGGCTCACACAGACATGAGTGGGAGGAAGACACTTCATGTACAGCTCAACAGAGGAGCTTGCGGAAACCCTCCCATGGCTGGGCAAAGCCATAGTCAGCACTGGCCCAGTCCAGGTTCGATACCAGACCGTGGCATCAATCCATGCCCTAGAACAGCAGATTAACAGGATGAATCACCCAGCACCCCATTGATAAGCACCCCCTAACTGTTTTCACCAGTTGCAAGTAACAAAATTCTAATTGTGCACAAACAGAGCCATCATGTCAATCCAGATATATTACAAACTGACAACCACTTAAAAGGTGGGAATCAATATTTAATTTGTCATTCAACTAATCACTCATGTTCAAAAGATATGCTGTCAAACAACCCAAGACGGTACCATTCAAGGAGCTATCTGTTATGATGCTATTGGTGCAGATCAAACTCTATCCTCATTTTGTTTTTAGCATTATGTGCTGAAGGCAACAGCTCCGTCTCTAACGTCCCCAATTTGAAATAAAACGGGAACAGGGGGAAAAATGCACAATTTCTTCATGACATTTGCTCGGAAAAGCAAATTTCTTCTGTTTTTATTTATTTCTTTATTGTTGCTGACAATCCACGTGTAAGAGTGAGCCTAATCACACCATTGACCTTCCCCCTGGAAACGAAAACCACTGGATATTCATGCACGCCTGTTTTTCCCCGTCTTCCTTTTTAAATACATCTGACCCAGGTGCTCTCACTGCAGATGATTCCGAGGCCACGTTAATTATAATCCTGGAATTAATCCAAGTAGTACTACGTCTCCCAGCCGCACACGGCACACACGCTATCTCCAAGGAGAATGACTGCCTTGACAGCGTCCCTGATGTTTCTGGAAAGTGGAGCCAGAAAATCTTTCTCTTTTCAATCATGTAGGTGGCCCCACTGAATATAAGACCAAACAGCAGATAAAATGCCGTTAATGGCACAAGACCAGATGAACACTGTTTCACTAGGGGGTTAAGCCTGAGTGGTAGCATACTCGTGGAGCCGTCTACACAAAAGTAATCCTTCAATTTTGATGGCCTGTCAGTTAACATTTGAAAATTTTGCACAAGTATTGGTGTAGCCCTGGTGGAACTTGGAGAAGGAAGAGGGTTGTTCCTCCTGTCTAGCTGCTCTGGCGTGTTCTGTTGTTTCTCAAAGCCAGGGAGGCCTTCAGAAACTAGGACAGGAGCAGCCTTCTTGACAGGCAACCACACCTGGGACTGACAGGTGTCAACCCAGGTGTTGCTCATTACCTTGGTTTGGGCTGTAATAAATGTGCAGTCTTTGGGTGGGGGGGATCCTTGGAGAAAATGTTTGAGAGACTAGAAGCTGGGGTTTGGAACTTTGTGTTTGCTGCTTTTCAGAGTATAGCCAGCCTTTTTTTAAAATCATAATCTCCTGAAGCTTAGGATATTCTGTTTTGTGTTTGTTTCCCTTCAGACGAGGGCAGAATAAAGCAGACATTAGCCTTTGACCCAGTTTTTAAAGAAAGTTACACTTAAGAAGACTAGCTTTTTTAGCTAATGCCATGGATGCAATATTGTCAGTTTTATCTTTAATTTTAAGAAATGTGCATGCAGGTATGCCACATGCATTTCAATAGTGAGACTACATCCTTTCAGTATTCTACAGTTTCTAACAATTGAGTATGCAGCAACCCATTTACACTCTCACTCCCTCCAACCAATCAAAACACAGCAGTAAAGGACTGCAGAAGCCACCCTGATCCCGAGTATGCATTAGACAAAAGGTCTTACCAGGGGACGGCCCACGTTATGTAAATACATTCTACACTGTAAGCTTGTAGGATATAAAAATGCAGTTTGGTCTTGCCTAGGAAAAATTTAAATGGAAGTTAAAGATCTTCCACATATCCTGGCCCATTCACACCTTTTTCCGTTTTTTTAAGAGTTCCCAATGATTGCAGTCCAAGGCTCAAGTTACATCCGATCAGAGCTTAAAAAGCTCCTCAGTGACGCATAATGGTCCAGAGCAGTACCAGTTGAAGAGAAAATATTGTTCTGGTGCAATTCTCAACTTCTCAAGGAACAAGTTAAGGTGGTATACTATAATATGAGGTAATAAAAATAACATTAAGGTCCCAAATAAGCGATATAGCACGTATTAGATTGAAGGGAACACACTGTGTGTGGAGAGCTCCGGTCTCTCTGCTCTACTCATAACTGCCTTCCTACTAAACTAAACGGTTAACTGAGCACTGATTATGACATTATGATTATATGTGATATATGAGTGGGTTTTAAACATTGAGTTCCATTCACTTATGCAGTGGCTGAGTTATATCTTTGTACTCTATATATCTACAGATTTACACCATCTGGTCCTTCCTGTTCCTTGCCCTTGTCATTTGCATTTGGATTTGTTTTAACGGCCTTGGAATGTTGCTTTGGACTACACTTTTTACCACATGAGTAACTGCAAATGTATAGGTTTCTAAGTATACTCAAAATATAATAAAAGAAAGTTTTACATCTGTTACTGCAATGAACAATAAAGCACATCGTATTTCTAGTCGGCTAGTTCACATGTTCAATATATAGATACTGTATGTAGAGTAATTACAGAAACAACAGTCACTTTGGCCTGCTTGCTGATTTTAGAGAAAGCTATTGTGATAAAAGCCTTGGGCTGTATTGTACAATATCTGTATCTTTCCCATGTTGCAGAACATATTCTAATGTACTTTTCTCAGACATTTACTGGAGTCACAGATCATGACGTCTGCATGATTCCATTTTTCCATTTCGCCAGAGGTACTGCCACTTCTGTTTTCCATTACAACAATCGATTTTGGATATATAGACCATTTTTGATATCCATGATACGTGTAAAAAAATAGCATTACACACATATTGAACATTGTTTGACAAGAAATCATTGTTTATTAAACAGGCTCTGGATTCTTGCATTCTCTCAGTTCTCCGGTTTGCAGTCTCTGTTTATTTTGGCAGCTGCCATGGGTGATTGGACAAAACGGTACAATCTGATTGCTTTCAATAAGCCTCGGATCTTTTCAACAGATGGAGCTGATGTTGAGTGAGTAAGCAAAAAAATAATATTATGTAAATCTATTTTTTTAAATTAGATGCCATTTATGACCTCATCTTTTCAGAGCACAAAACGTTTCAAACACACACAGCATGACAAAATACTGTCAAACATTGCAGCTTAGGACTTTGAAACCAACTGGAAATGCTGTTTACAAAATTCATTACAGAACATTGTCAAATCGCAGTTGTCAATCGTCAAGCCTTAGCTGAAAAGTTATCAGTCTCCAGTCTTCATGGCAGTGCACTGTCATCCATTTCAACTTCGTCCCTAAACCAAAAAGTATTTTTACCTCATTTGTCAGACATAACAGCATCCTCAGTTCACAGGCAACGGCTGTTCGGAATACAGCATCATTCGTCAGTCCACAACAGAGATCTCAACACTGTAAATTTTATGACATCATCTCATGTGAAAGTTTTCAGTCCACAGGTTTTGTATTTTTTATGTTTTTTTTATTGAATTAAAAATAGATTTTGGTGGGGGAGGGAGGTGCTTTTTCCCCAAAGCTGTGCACCTGAACAGGTTTTCGAAAGCGTTAAGTTCGAGTGAGGCTGTGCAGCGCAACGCAAAAGGATGTGACAGTACTACTGAATTATGCAAGTTGCAGTAAAATCCACTTTCACAGTATGGAACATTCTCTTAAAATAGTCAAAATGCAATAAGAATATCTGACGCTCCAAATGATAATCCAATAATTTAGCTGCTTCTACAGAACAGTGTGAAATCTTAAGACCGTCACACCTGGGAGTGACGCAGGTAGTAAGCATTTTAAAAATGATCACATGGCTTTCAATCAGATTCCATGAGACCAGAACAAGTCAAATGTTCATTTACAATTGGAGTCAACCCTCAGTGATGTACAGACCAAACTATGGTGATGCCAAAACACAAACAGACTGATGAAGAACAGAGGTCACTGAAATTACCCCCTGCCCCCCACGCCTCCCCCCAAAGAAAATAAATACATAAAATTTTAATTTTCAAATGCCATGCAGGAGACAAACAATTAGCAACAGAAGATCAGTCCCTGCTGGCATCAGTCAGTCCCATACCTGGGCTAAAAAATATTGTCTGTATCTAAAAAAAATGGAAATTACAATTTTCATTTTAAATGCACATGAAAGCACATTTTCAACATGACTTTCACTCTTCCAGTAGCTCTGTAGCAAAGTTGCTCGGCCCTGTTTAGACTATTCATTAGAACAGTATCGTTATGACAGGCTGCCATACATCAATCCCTCCACAACAGATCCATACACCAATAGATGGGTCCTTGGACAGTGGACACGAAAAAAAAATTGTATTCAGGCTTGGATCAATTAAACACATGTTGGAAAATTAAGGTAGTGGATTACATTCATTTTTTGTCCTAAAAGTCTTACCATGAATTCACCAGCAAGTTTAACGCTGAATGCCACAGTCCTCCCATGCATTCACCAGCAAGTTTAATGCTGAATGCCACAGTCCTCCCATGCATTCACCAGCAAGTTTAATGCTGAATGCCACAGTCCTACCATGCATTCACCAGCAAGTTTAACGCTGAATGCCACAGTCCTTCCATGAATTCACCAGCAAGTTTAACGCTGAATGCCACAGTCCTTCCATGAATTCACCAGCAAGTTTAACGCTGAATGCCACAGTCCTTCCATGAATTCACCGGCAAGTTTAACGCTGAATGCCACAATCCTCCCATGCATTCACCAGCAAGTTTAATGCTGAATGCCACAGTCCTCCCATGAATTCACCAGCAAGTTTAACGCTGAATGCCACAGTCCTTCCATGAATTCACCAGCAAGTTTAACGCTGAATGCCACAATCCTCCCATGCATTCACCAGCAAGTTTAACGCTGAATGCCACAGTCCTCCCATGAATTCACCAGCAAGTTTAACGCTGAATGCCACAATCCTCCCATGCATTCACCAGCAAGTTTAACGCTGAATGCCACAATCCTCCCATGCATTCACCAGCAAGTTTAACGTTGAATGCCACAGTCCTCCCATGAATTCACCAGCAAGTTTAACGTTGAATGCCACAGTCCTCCCATGAATTCACCAGCAAGTTTAACGCTGAATGCCACAGTCCTCCCATGAATTCACCAGCAAGTTTAACGCTGAATGCCACAGTCCTCCCATGCATTCACCAGCAAGTTTAACGCTGAATGCCACAGTCCTCCCATGAATTCACCAGCAAGTTTAACGCTGAATGCCACAGTCCTCCCATGAATTCACCAGCAAGTTTAACACTGAATACCACAGTCCTCCCATGAATTCACCAGCAAGTTTAACACTGAATGCCACAGTCCTACCATGCATTCACCAGCAAGTTTAACGCTGAATGCCACAGTCCTCCCATGCATTCACCAGCAAGTTTAACGCTGAATGCCACAGTCCTCCCATGCATTCACCAGCAAGTTTAATGCTGAATGCCACAGTCCAACGCTGAATGCCACAGTCCTCCCATGCATTCACCAGCAAGTTTAACGCTGAATGCCACAGTCCTCCCATGAATTCACTTGTGAGTTTAACGCTGAATGCCACAGTCCTCCCATGCATTCACCAGCAAGTTTAACACTGTGTAACACTGTACAGCCCACACAGTGCTGCAAATGAACTAGTGCCACAAACAGCACTGCAATACGGGAAGTATCACATGGATCTTTTGGATCACAGTTCAAAAACAGCCCCTGCTCATATTTTTTCTTTCTCAGTAGAACAGCTCAAATCAGAAGCAAAAGAATGCTATTTTTGACAAGATGACTGTCTATTCAAAGCCATCCATTTCAATTACTTCCATCCAGTGACAACCTTTGACTTTTCATTTTACCAAGAGAATATTAAGAACAGAAGTTTACTGCTGCCAGGTAAAATAAATAAATAAATACACCTTAGACAAGGCTTTCACCTCGACTGTGATTTAAATATAAATCAAAAATATTTTGTCTTTTTGGCTTACCTGCTATAGGTTTTGCGAGACAACAGTTGGTGTATATTCAATATTTATTCAGAGAATCATTTGTCATGTCTTGTCTAATTAGTTAGAATAATGCACTGTGATGTCTAATTAATCAAGCCAATCCATCTAATGTCTCAATGCATCTAATGTTTGAGGGCATTTCATTGTCTGTATTCTACCTTGGATTTGCCTTCAACAAGATGAAATACTGCAGTGTTTTTCCACACGTCTGTAGAGACATCTATGTCTAATACGTATTCAAGTACATGGTGTTTTCAAGATTGTTTATTTGCATTATTCTGACAATAAATATTATGACATTAACCCAGAGGGCTTGGTTTTCATTGGTTTTTATGTAACTGGCAAACATAATGCATAGTTTTCAATCCCTGTACATGTGGGCAGGATGCGAAAAAAGACAAGGGGAAATTGTGTGCTAAGAGAAATGGTTTCGTCTTCGTTTAAAAACACGAAGTTGCTGTGCAGGTATGACTAGAAAATGAGCAATCAAGATTCACAGCAAAATCTCCTTTTAATATAGTTAAATTCTTGAAAATGCATAAGAGGAACCTTCCTAGCAGGAGCTGTTCTTTTGTTTTGCAAACAAAGCACATTCTGCTTGTATTGGCCTAGACCGACTTCTTTGGCCCTTAAGTGCCAATCAAAAACAAGTTCACCTTCTGAGAGCAGAGTAAAGACATGCATATATCTATCAACACACACACACATATACACATACAGAGAGAGAGAGAGAGAGAGTATATCAGCATATAGGCAAACTATAATTGACAATTTCAAGGTACACAGACAGCACTGAAAGACTCAAATGTCGAGTGCCATCAACACATGAACTAAGCCAGGCCAAATGCTCAAACGTTTGAAGAAGCTGGATTGTTGTTTTTTTTCAAATGTCACACTATTTGCTGAGGAAAATGGAATACAAAATTGAACACAATTCAGCTGAGAAAAACGCAGATTATGAGGATGTCAGTAGTTAATGGGAAAGCAGTGCCTTAAAATGGCAAATTCAAACTGTCACACAGCCCATGGCAATCCAACACTTAGTCTGGTGACGAAGATGGTTTCATTATTTTAATTAAGGTATCGATTAGTGGAAAAGTATAAAAATAAATACAATGCACTTTGTTTGAACCACTCTGTGCAGTGTTTGTGAAGCTTAGTTGGTCAGACACAAAGCACATCTTCAAGTTGTTGAGAAATATACAGGCATTTTCCATTGTGTATCGATTTCTTTGCCTGTGGTTTGTGAGATGAAAATATTACTTCTGTGTGTCCCAGCTTTTATATGTTATCATTAAAATAGAGCGAAACTCACACCCTAGATAAGACCAATGTTTGTTTTTCTTCTTGCTGCATGTCTGTCTCCAGTAATTCAAACAACGTTCTATATCTAGTGCATGAAATATTAAAGAGTCTCTATGTCCCTTTTTATCTACATGTTGAGGACAGTTATATAAGAGCAAAGTAGAAAAAAAAATTAAAAACTTTTTATTCATTCATCTCAGATGAATCAGAAAACTGGGAAGTTTTGGATGCCCAGGACTTAAATTGCTAAATATACAAGTCCAATTTACATTGTTCATAGCTTTCACGTAAAAAACGTGCATGCAAACATGCAGATAATTGGCCAAACATTGTGTCTCGCATTGTGTAATCTGGATTGTTGGATATGATACGTGGGTGCTCAAATGCACCGCACTGTGTATGTTTCAACGACATCAAGGGCATTCAGATGAATTCCAGCACCACCTCTTCTATTCTTCCCACAGTGAGCTTCAAGGGCTTCGTCATCATCACGTACTCCAGCAACTAGACCGAGTTAAGAATTCAATTACGGATGCAGCGCTGCAAGACTGCCCTCCCTCAGCCACAATCCTACACAGATAAATCAAATGATTTGACGTCCTCTGAGTACCGGCTAGGCCAACAGCACTCTGACCAATGCATTGTCACAGCACTGTAAGCAACAGAGCCACTGCAGAGGAAGCAGCCAATGATTGAATCACGCGGCAGAGGAACCGGGGTCATAAATGATTGAGAAGGAATCTTCCCAAATAATAACACCGCTTGACGGAGGTCTCTCAACATGTCTAATATAATATTGGGGTTGCATTCTAATATGTACATAACCACACACTGCTTTGTATTACATATGCGGATTTGGAAGCCAAGGAGATTGTCTCCATGGAAACTAATAGCATTGCTTCCACCTGACTCAAGGAGTACTGCAGGCCACTATAGCAGCAGTGCCCTGGACTGTGGGCTAGTACTTTTCTCTGCGGACTTGCACGAAACTAATACCTGCTCTGCAGTTTTACAGCATAGCTACTGCAAGCAAAAAGCATAACAAAAAACAAAACCTAAAACCCTGTGATTAAAAATGTCATGCATCATTGTGATGTGCTTTTACACACGTAATTCTCTCATCTTTCATCAGTCAGGTCCCAAATTATGCGCTGTTTCCCATTTTCTAACTGCTTTCCCAGTAGTGCGAGTTCTGTTCTTTGACAGCTCTTAATTGCCCATTAGATATAACCCAGGATGGGGCACGTGTTCCATTTGATTCAAACTCCAAGGTCAAAGAGGGGGGTGGTGACTACTCTGCAGTCATTTTAAGAAATGACATAATGATTACGACTTGGACGCATTCATTGATTTTCAAGGACTAAAGAGAGTACAAAAGCAATTTCCTTACTTTTAAAACTGGTACGAAAATGCGCACGGCATGAAAAAAACATCTTTCAGTCACAAGAAGAATGAGTGCATTATATTAAAGAAATGTTCTCAACCATGCACAGAGAACATTTGCTGCAAAATGATATCGTATGCACAGCAAAAGCAGGACCCGCAGTTGATGCATGTACTCTGATTTTTCTATCTACCCGTTCGTATCACGTCCAAACGGGAACATAAAGCATTAGTGACAGTCGTATTTTTCTTACAGTTCTACATGTGGCAATAGCGTACAGGCAAGCAAATTAATCCCACCCTGAGACACATAACGAAAAATTATGCAGGGCCAAATATGTCTCTTGGCCCTGTTGTCGCTTGGCAGTGGCAACGGTCAAAAAGAGTGCGATTGAGATTTTTGATTGGGCAGGGGGGGGGGGTGGGCGGGGGCTGGGGTTAGGCTTGACCGGGGGTGCGGTTCAGTTAGTTGAGAGGGGGGGGGGATGTTCATCATGTGGCATTTGGCTCAGATGACTAGGATAGCAGTGACTGAAGGGTTGCAATGTATAATACAGCTTTGAATGTTTGGCCACACCTGCTCCACAACCTGCTCAAACGATTGGATAACATGGAAGAACCTTTGCATTTAGAATTTACACTGAATGCTCTCTGGATCGCACATATTCAAGAACTTCTTCCCACCCTCTCTTGAGGAAATGACTCACCAGTATATTACTTTTTAAAAACCTAAAACCAGAAACGTGACAGGCGTGCTAAAGACTCATCTCATTGATAGTCTAGGCATGGAGTGTGAAGTGGGAAATTTGACAAAAACTCCTTAAACCATTAAATATGACCTGGTGAAACTATACATCACTTCCCATATTCATTGAGGAAAAAATAGAGGAGAGAACTAATGAGACTATGGCCTGAATTAAATCAAAATCATGGTGCCATCATATTGCTAAATATAGCCATGATGGCTTCATTCATTTTGATGTAATACCTGCTGAAGTGGTGCACTGGGTTACAACATTTGGCTTTTACGTCTGGAGGCACAATTTTAATAAAAAATTTGTAACAGGTCTGCTCTTTCTCAAATGTATTTTTTATTTATTTGATTTATTTAATTGCGTTCAGTGCTCTGCAGTACCACACAGAACATCTTCATTTGGATTTAAATTGATTTATAGGGGCTGGAATTTCTGCATGTTCTTCTCCAAACGCTTGGTTGGCTGCAGAAAAACGCGGTTCAGGGCCCAGCGGGCTGCGGACATTGTTATCCCGTGATGGAACTGGGTCAGCAGGCCCCTGTGCTGTGCCTGCTGAAGAACTAACATTCCAACTCGGTCTCAAAGAAAGCTCCACCATCTATAAAAAGAACAATACCTGACTAGCTCCCTGCTCAGGTTTTTTTTGCCATTGTTGCTGTTGTTGAGTTTACCTTCGGCATGGTGACTTTCTCACCTATAACACTGAAAAAACAAGTGCTCGAGGGCAGAATATAGAGGGGGTGTCCCCACAGGCCCCAAAATAGATTCAGTACAGATAATAAAGTGACATCACCACCTCTACATGCAACTGAGTTGGTTTTTGAACAAGGTGACTTAGCTGAAAGTACACTGCTCAAAAAAATTAAGGGAACACTTAATCAACTCAGTATAACACCAAGTCAATTAAAATTAAGACTCCATGATGGTGGCATGAGGGCCCGACGTCCTGTAGCTCGATTGGCATTGGCCAGAGAACACCAGAATTGGCAGGTTCACCATTGGTGCCCCGTTCTCTTCACAGATGAGAGCAGGTTCACACTGAGCACATGTGACAGACGTGAAAGAGTCTGGAGACGCCGTGGCGAATGTTATGCTGCCTGCAACATCATCCAGCATGACCGGTTTGGTTTAATTGACTTGGTGTTATACTGTGATGATTAAGTGTTCCCTTAATTTTTTTGAGCAGTGTACTTCAAAGTAAGTATGTACCACAAAATGAAAATATATATTTTAAATGTTTTAGAAATGGGAACAACTAAAAATGTAATTAGAAATAAACATCATTACAGAGAATTGAGATGCCACTTTAAATGTTGGGGGTTTTTTTGTTCTCAGAAATTATTTCAGTTTTGACAAGGAGCCAAGTTAATATGTCTTTGGCCCGTATAATAGATACATAAATTGAATGTTTCTACAACAAAAATATTCCTTTACGGATGCTTTCTATTTAGTTATATATTTATTTACCTATGTATGTATTGATTTAAACAGGGGTCTAAAACACATTAAAAGAGGCATACTGTGCAACTGCCACCGACCAAAATGACCTCCCCTGATTCAGTAAATGCCACATTGAATAAACAGAGGTGGTGGAACTGAGAGTATGTGAAATGCATGCCCCTGTAAGCTACCTGGGACAAGGGCATCTGTCAAGGTAACATACACGAACGATAAAACCTGTAACAGTAAGCTTGGAGGGTCACACTTTAATTTATTTAGCCGATTGGAAACCATAATACTTACTGTCAGTGGCCTGAATACAAACAGTACGCTCACTTCCTCCCGGATATGTTTTGATGCCTTATACCATAATCCTGAATCTTACAACATCTCTCTTCCCATCTATATAATGGTATTAGCTTTCATCTATTTTGCATACAGTAAAGCAACCAATTCTAATTCTTACTCGCCCTGGAATAATTAATTGTGAGACAGTTGAAAAATGAAGATCCGTTTCTGTGAGCGTGTGTCTTGTGCAAATGCTTTGCCACCTCGTCTTAACAGAGCTGGCCCATGTGAGTCAGCCCCTGACGTACGTGCCGCTTATGTAAGCGATCTGATGTGTCAGCTGGCATGCGGAGATGTCTGCTTACAGGGCTTCTACCTCCAAGCTCCTGGAGAACTTGTGAAGTTTAGCTGCAGTGCAGAAAGGTCAAACAGCTCCAACCTCTCAAAAGTGCTACAAGATCTCCGCAATTTGCTTTGGAGTGAACTTTTGGAGCAGGAAGACATGAGTCAGCCCAGAGTATTCAGCAAATTCCTCATACACCATTGTTTTGTTGTTGTTTTTAACAAGTGGCACCAGAAGAAGATTAGACAAGAAAAACGGGTTGAGAGTTTTGCCTCCACTAAGCTCGTGTGTTCGTTTCTGTTCTCAAAAGATTGCTCTTTATTATCAAAAGCTGCCCTGTGAATATGCAACATCACGCTTAATAAGACAGACAAGGCCACAGATATCTTTTCATGTGAACTTCCCACTGTACATAATGACATCTTTTCCCCTCACATTCTCATAGCCTGTGAGTGCATTTCCATGTGAGAGTAAACATCCACAGAAGCATAGAATCGCCATAAAAGAATGAGTAATTAAGTTTACTAGAGAGCTTATTAGATGCGTCACTCATGGAAAAATCATTTAAAACAGAAAAAATCCATTAATAAAAGGAACTGAATGAGCAATTAGACGACATGAAAGGTGAGAGAGAGCCCCATGGTGCCAATCTGTCAAGGGGAGGAGGCTAATTAACTTGCGGATTATTGCTATGTAGAACAATGTAGGAGACACAGCCAGTTCTCACTCTGTGGTCTCATATTGTAAATGGGAAAGGGTGCACAGAGCATAGCCTCCCCCAGAGAACAGTGCAAACTGAATTAATAGCATGTCCAATCATGCAGCTCTCATCAAGCCATCTGCAGAAATTTACGAGTTGCATTGGAGGTCAACATGAAAACGAGCTCCTGTGAAACGCTGTTTCTTTAGATTCAGTGATTAGATGTATGAGATAATTAACCATCTTTGGTGAAGGTAGAGAAAGAGCTTAGAATTCACCAGAAGAAATTGCATTATATTGTGGAGGTAATCTTGTCCCAATCAGACAATATTTTGGCCAATGTGTCACTGCCACACACTGTAGTTATCTGATAAAATGTAAATTATTGCAAAATGCCTTAAGACCTCATAAATGTCTCCTTAACAATGCAAAAATAGCAAAAAAAAATCCACATTAGTCATTACATTACCATATTTATATGAGCACTGTGAATTCCAAAGCAATCAAATATCACATAACAAATATTGTACTCACAAATGGGCATTAAGGGATTCATCTCGTGAGAGCATTACATTTCAAAATGCCAGCGTGGTCTTGAATGCAAATACTTTGATAATATCCAGGAATACAAAGTATAAATAAGCTTTGATCACACAAGCCCCTCATTAACATTTTAATATTTTCCTAGAGCTTACTGCTTTATCTTGAAGCAATTTAGGTATAGTCACTTTGCCTCAAACTTTATGCTGGGCCATACACAATTTAACATTGTTCAATGTTGAAATCAATTTCTGCACAACTTTTAGTTTTTTCCTCATTTGAAAGTAAATGTTTGTGGAAGGTTTTAAACGGAGCTAACTGGAGTCAGAGAGAGCAATGAATGCTTGATAAAGGACTCATCTTTGCTTGTTGAAGATACATAAATTAGGGGCACCACTGTATGCTAATGACTAAAGGTACATTCAGCCAACAGGTCATATTCATTTACAGTATGAAAGCGACTCAACAGTGCTGCCAATGCAGAATTATGACAACATTAACCTGTCGTGCGGAGAGTGATGTTAAAATCACTTCACCAGTGTGCCTCTACTTGGGTTGGGGCTGCCCTTCCGTACCAATCCTGTCTTTGATTGAGAGCAAACCCCTCCCAACTGGTGCACTCAATGCATGCATGAATGAATATATTTTTCAAGATAAGGCACCCGGGTATAATGCAAAAAGTTAGCAGTTATACCACTAGGAATAATTATACGAGCAAATGATATATTAAATTTGTTTCCTAAATTAAGGCATAAAACTGGTGAGCGGAAGCAGAAACCACATTATAAATATTTATTATACATCCTTCCCAGCTTCTCCATCCCTGGAGAATTCTGTTTTGAGTGCCTTTCAATATACACTCTTAGAAAAAAAAGGGTTCTCAAAGGGTTTTTTGGCTTGTCTTCACAGGGGAACCCTTTTTAGATCTTTCTGGAACCCCTTGCTGTGTAATGTGTGAAAGCTCCCAGAATGAACCATTTTGCTGACAAAGAACCCTTGAACTAGATAGGGTTCCTCTATGGAGACGCCAAGGAGCCTTTTGGAAATCTTTTTCTGAGCGTGTACGAAAGTAAATGCTATATATTCTTACAATAGTGAATAAAAAGTTTTAACTTTAAATGTGAGTGGGTATTGTAGATCTTCATATATTTCTGTCAGTTTGTGGCCACTTGTGTCTAATCATAGGCCGCGGAACCGGTATGGCCAGTAGGGCCGTGGCCATACCTACTTTGGCGTGCATCAAACATAAACATGTGTAAAAATTCAAATCTATAAGCAAATACGTTACATTCTTAATGTATTGCACTTTTGCGCGCTTCCCGGGCTAATTTCCGCTAGCTGTAAACCTACGTAAAGTACGTAGCCTTAGGAACCAGCAGTAGAATTGCTAATTAGCCCCACAACTGTCATATGCGATCCGAACGTCTGGAATTACCGTCACAACGGTAGCATCAGTAACATCGGCAATGAATGCTGCTCCGGTAGCGAAAACCCTATTGCCAGATGTACACAGGCTGTTGAAATTGTTTTATACAATTCCCGTGTCAACTGCCAGCGCCGAGAGGTCTTTCTCAACCCTTCGTCGTATGAAGACTTATCTAAGGTCAACAATGACTCAAAGGAGACTCAATGACTTGATGTGCAGCCACACACACAGGGATGCTTTGGCCAATGTGGATAGTCTCGCCATTGCCAGTGACTTCATCCAGCACAACGAGAGACGGAGGAACTTCTTTGGGAACGTTTAAGACAGGGTGGTGAGCGTTGACATTTTTTAATCCTATGCAACTGGACTTGACGTGTCAAATGATTTATGCTTTCTAATCATACTGATTAAGTAATGCATATTATACTATTTGATTGTGACTCAAGTGTAGGCTATAATCAGGACAAATAAAAACGGCAATAATAAATAACAATAATAAATAAAGTTATGCGTTACGAGTGTGGCTTGGGGGGGACGTCACGTCATTCTTGGCCCTACCCGTTCGAAATGCGTTCCGCGGCCTATGTGTCTAATAGTCATGTATCATGAGAATGTAAGAGATGGGTAAAGGTTTTGGAACACGTTGATATACTGTTTTAGGCTCCATTGCAATTTCGCTTTATTCTACATTCTGTCACATTATGTATTATTTTCTAAACTCTGCCATTTTATTTGATTTAGTCTTTTTTGGGGCCTACTTACTGTACTTTTAGAATAATTTAATGGACAATTCCATTCATTTGTTTTCTGTCTATTATGTGTGGTAGTTTGCTATTGATCAAATTAGAATACGTTATGTGCAATAGTTAAGACGGTACATTTGATTTATTTGGTCTGCATATGTCTTATGAAATACACTGGCATAGCTTTCATGATTGAAACTCAGTTTACGTGGACCTTAAATCAAATGAACACATAAGTGTGCAACTACATGCCGAATACATTAAAAAGAATTCTCAATGGCATAGAAATCTTACACCTGCCAATTCTGGAGAAATAAATGCCATAGACCTGTAATTATATCTCAAGGTCAGTGCCCAAACTAGGACTGTGCATGGAAGGCTACGGAATGTAAGATTCATGGTAATTTAAGCTGTAATATTAAGATAAAAGCCCTTTCCCTCTGATTAGCGAATAACCCATAACATAATAATTGTATGTTCACCATCTTAAAAAACTTTATTATTATATTTAAACCAAACGGATAAACACATACAAACATGGAGCTCTTATGAAGTCTGGCTGCAGTATAGCACTGCTACGTCACGTCCATGCCTTCAAACTCTTAGCGTTGGTTCATAGGACTTCTGTCAGTTTTGCCTCTGGTTTTGCAGATGTATTGACAGCATATAAAAACTGGTGTTCGTCATGAGGGCAAGGCTTCATTCAAATCTGTCATAGCATCCCTCGAATGCAGTGGTGTCAAACTCATTTTCACCCCAGGCTACATCAGCATTATGGTTGCCCTCAAAGGGCCGGTTGTAACTGTAAAACTATAAATATAACCATACTTGGGATTTTCGCGGACCTCGGGGGGGGGTGGGTGGGTGCAATCAAGAATTTTCGCGGTTTTGATTCACCTCGCTTATTATTCATTTCACCTGTGCTACTACCTGCGGGGTATTTAAGTTCCTCACTTCCGCTTCCTCTGTGCTTCTTTGTCATTTTGAATTACATTGAGCCAGGTATAGCCGGGTGCAAGCAACCTTGTGATATTAAACTTGTTTTATGTTCACGAGGGACTTGCTTCGTAGCTTTATTATTTCAGGCATAGGATTATCTCCTCCTGTTCTATTTTGTCCGTGCTGTTCTCACTGAGACGGTTTTTCTTTGGTGGTTTCACTTTTGTTTCACCTTCTTCTGGCCGCGTTAGTCTTACGTGCCGAAGGTGTTCTTTTCTTGTTTCCCGTGTTAGCTCTAGTATTGAGCTCGGGAGATTTAGTTTTGTGTTCCTGGTTTTCGTGGGCTGATTATTATTTGGCTGTTTTAGCTTCTAGGATTATTCCTTTTTTTCTACCCTTTTGGGGTTTAATCTATTAGTGGTTCTCACCTTTGTGGGTGACTTGTTCTGATTCTCATTCCCGTTGCATTTGATTCGCCGCCACTGGAAACCATTAGAATATAAGCCACGTGGTGAAATCACACACACCAACAGCAGAAATGACCACACCATTTGTATGAGGTTCTTGTCGATGAACGAGCTATCGGAAGAGCATTTAGAAGGGAAGGTGTTTTTTGAGACCAACACGATCCAACATGATAATCTTTATGAGCGCTATTGCCGATTTAGTCGAGGGAATCATTTATTTAGCAATTAATAGGAATGCCCATTGCCACGGAACGAAGTAGAGCCCTAACAGTGACACAGACACTTTATTGGACTCTGATTCCTTGCACCTTCACATTTTTATATGCTGTTGGCAATGATAAAAATATAATACACTTTCTTTGTACAGCACCTTTCATTAAAAAAAATGCAACACAAACTGCTTCACATTTGAGGGTAATAATAAAAACTAAATAAAAGCAAACAAAACAGGATACAAGGTTACACAATACACCTAAATGGCTACAGAAAATTCAAACAGGGCGGAAATATAAAGCCACAGAAATTAATATCAGCAAAGCCATAGTATACAGAGCAATCAGAAAACTATTCAAAAGGCATAGCAGTGTGTTCACTATTAAGGAGTAGTGAAAGGGGTAATAAACACTAAATCACGTTTTCTGAGTTATAAAACGGAGTATCTTGCCTACATTTCTTAAATCACATAAATCCTATCGTTAAAAAATAATAATAATAATCGAATCTTCTGCACTCACAAGTTGAAATTGTATCAACGGTAGCCAATTTTCTAGAATTACCATTACAGAACAGTGACAGATGCGTGATTGTTTCCCCCTCGCTGAATCCGCCTACGTGTCTGACGCATTGCATCTATTGCCCCTCCCCCAACTGTAACTCCTCCCTCCTCCTCCCTTCCCTCATTGCTCTCAAAATTGAGCCCAATTTGCATTTTTTGAAATTGTGAAGTGGACAGAGCTGATGTTGCTGTACACTATTAAGGAAGGTTTCTATGCAGTCACAGGTAAATTTTATATATTTTCTAAGAGGGTTTCACAATGCTACAATATTTACATAATCAATAATAAGTTATCTACTCCCAAGATAAAATAAAAAACAACATAACTGTACATTATGAGAGTTCAAAAAATATTGCTTGTGTCAATTTCAATGTGTTAAGCGATCGGGCAAAGGGCATCGTCACCTCACTTTGTGTGTACAAAGGGTGTGATTCTGGTTTTGGCGTGCGATTCACCTCCCCTTTACGGCGGAGCAGGTGCGCACCATTATCCGAGATGATTCAATGCTAGATTAGCTAATCAAATCGTAATTCACATTCGTGAAACGGAGTAAGCCCAAATTTAATTACCGAGACAATTTTATACTATATGAATCAAATTATCCTGGATTGCTTAAGTGACGTACACGAAACAGGGCCCTGATCACTTTCAATGTGCCTCATGTGAAAAGGGGCATCGTTCATTGTTCGTCCTGTCATCTCTTTCAGTTTTTAAACTAATCTTACTGTTATTACATCCTGAATTTTTTTTTGCTGTTGACGCCACGTGTTTTGGAGGTGAACCGTGGATGACGCCACGTGTTTCGACAGGGTGGCTCACGCATGGAACATGGGTGCAGTTGCAGATAGCTGGACATTCCAGATTGGGGTGGGAATTGGATATACACGGCCCTGGGATGAGCAGAAAATTTAAAAAAATAAAAAAGTGTGACTAAGTACAAAACAGGAGAACATCATTAGCTGCCAAACTGAACTTTCTTTTACATGCATGTGAACATTCCCATAAGTACAGACTGTCTGGAAATCATGGCAAATGTTACTGTCTATTAACAGTACAAACCAGGCTTGCCTATAGCTGGCGCTATCATGATCGCATGAACCCTTAAATTACTATAATCTATTGCTCTACAGTACAGGAAAACTGGAAGGAATCCTGAGAATGTAGCAATTCTGCTGAGTCATGCAATTACACAAAGTAATTCCAAGGATGTCCTAGTTTGTCCACTGGTTCTCTGTTCTTATCTGCTTTAAGCCATCTCTGAAACCCGTTTTTTAGATGTACTGATACTAAAATGTGTGTCGTGCCAACTAATTTCACAATACCTTCTTTTACAGAGTAATTTCACTGAAAAATCTCAAATTACATCAATTTCCTTTCATCTTGAAAACCTGATTATTTTAATAACTTAACACAAGCTAATTTTAATTACTTTTTTTGTTTTTAACAAGTTCCAGTTAAGAATAAACCTTCTGCAATTCCCGTAATAAATTTTTCTGCCTCTGCTTCTCACTGTACCAATTATTTTTTAATAATGAATGGGTCATTTTTTATCTCTATTAGCAAATTCTTTTTACATGTGCAAGGTTTTGTCATCATGTAAACAATAAATGGTATAATGGTTTCTAAATCTAGAATATCTGCATTGCTTGTGCCTTACTTATCCATGAAGTTACAGCATAAACACTGTCTGTTATCTGTCGTGGTGTAAAACGCACTTTTTCAGACTCCATCTCGACTAAACTACCTATATAGGGCCAATTCTATAGTACTTGCTTCTTGTTTTTTTGCTCGTTTTCTATTTAACTTGTTTTTTACTATTTTATAGTTAAGAATGTATAGGTGACTGTGTGTTCTATGTTCATTACTAGGGATACTAGTAATAATACGTTGTGAGAAAGTTATGCTTTGTCGGATTTGCTTCGTAGTCGTGTCAATGACCTTCAATATGCACTTATTGTACGTCGCTTTGGATAAAAGCGTCTGCCAAATAATTGTAATGTAATGTACTGATGAAGTCTTTATGATGTAATAGAGTAGAAAAAAGAATGTTCACTGGAATGACGATCAAAGGAAGGCCTTCTCATTTTGTCAGATTGTTGGATGTTTCGGAGACCTCTGGATGGAAACCACGATATGAAATAGGACAAACAAATAAAATCTTTTAAAAAACCCTCAAAAGAAGATATTCCTGCTGTAATGTTGTGACAATCCAGTCCATGGTTTACAATGGACTCCTGTTCTGTTAATGATACCCCAGTTCCGGATCTTGAGGCAGAGATGGCTAGAACACGGGACGGAGTAGCGTGGTATAATATGTAATGAATGATGATTACATCGCCTATGATGACGCCTATGATTATTTATGCAAAGCTATCAACTTCAACATCACACCTGCTTTTCCCTTTCACCAAATAATGTGTGTTGCTTCAACAAAAGAGAAATCTTCCTTTAGTTATCTCTAGAACTAATATACTCATATGTCACACTTGTGACATTTTACTTCTATAGGCAATTTTTTTTGGATTGTTGAAACATTTTGGACATGGTATAAAAATTAATTTTCCATTGCTTTTAACATACACCTTAAATGAGGACATGTCTGGCCAGTGGCCATCCCACTATTATCTCACGCCATGTTTGCTTGAACTTGATAGAGAGTAAGGTGGTAGAACCACAATCCCATGATGTGGACAGAATTATGCAGATTTTTACAAAATACATGATCAAATCAATTAAACATCAAAATAAAGAGGATTTGATGTGAATGAAATCTTTGATCCAGTGCCAACATCATGTCATGTTTGTTGTTTTTCCTCCCAGAAATGTTTCCACAATGGCAAGGCGGTCAAAGGTAGGATAGCATCGATACGCCATGCCACTATCAGCATAGTGAGAGTGCCACAGGAAAAACGCACCCATTTGCACACTGAACCCCTCTGCACGAAGAGGACACGTCACGTTCGCCGCTCTGTTTAACCCGTCATGGAGATTCAGCAAAGACCGCTAACACCACAGAGGCAGAAAAGACCATGAGTCACACTGGAGTAAAGCGGACAACAAAGGACTTACGCCGACTCCAGAAAGCAGGTGCAGAAGCTCACTGGCTAAACCTTGCTTCTCCGCTTAAAATCTGACCCACCCACGTGACATTGTTTCCATGCAAGAGCCACTGTTTAAGGATGCAGCGCTTACTTTAAAGAGAGAATCCTGATTTATTATGCAGGCAGCATTTTCAATGCATAATAAAATGCATGATTCATGCCAGTGCAGTTAAATGGTAAATATGTTAGTGAAGATGTAAGATCAGGAGCCTTTGCCGTGGGTTGTGTGTATCCAACCCATGTATATCTGAGTATATATATTTAAGTACATGTGTATTCTGTATACATGTATAATGTGTGTGTGTGTATATATATATATATTTTTTAAAAATTAAACACACACACAATGCAGCACTGTTCACACAATTTTAAAAATCCAAAACAGCCATGCAGAATAAACCTAAATGTGAAAAGTAAACGTAAATGTCAGAGCAATATCAAAGAAAATGTAATTCTCTGCCAAAATTGATCCAGTCAAATTGTTGTTTTTGTTAGGATTATTGATAGTTTTGTTCCGATCAGAGCAGAAACCTCAATCCACTGACACACAATGGGAAATCTATTGAAAATCTAATTATAATTATTATTAGTAGTAGTAATGGCATAACAAGTATAAGGACAATAATAGCAGTTCTTCTTATTCTTATTATTAATATAGCAGTTTTACATATATCACAATTGGGGAAAAGCATCCTCCAAATGAACTAGTCCCGTTTTCTACTAGCCCTAGTTATGTGAATGGGGCGTTAGTGAGCACAGGTGGAATTTCAATCTGCAATTACTGTCTGAAAGCAGTTTTTTTAAGTCCAAATAAAGAAAAAAATGGTTGTGACTAGAATGTACAGCAATGCCAATAAGTCGTACACAATATCAAGGTCTAGCCATTGGCATGCTGTACAAACACAAGGGCCCCATATGAGTCATACTGCCATATCAAACAGGAAGGTCTAATAATATTCATGTCTATGGTTTGCTAGTGTCCATTGGGCCTTGCTTGAAAAGTGACCAAATTATTTACATAATTATTCTCTGTGTACATTCAGGGAATATTGCTGGCACAAGTTGCCTCTATCTGATCTCCAAACATAATATTCTACTGTTTAGATTCTCGTGCAACAGCACAATGTTTTGAAGTTTGTTTGCTAGCCTTCATCGCACATTTTCATCAAAGCTTGATGCCATGAGTTTTTCTTCATTAGGTTTATTTTTTGTAATTATTGATTCAATTATCCTAAATCGAATCCTGTCGTTTAATCGCATTCTGTGAACGGTAACAGGATGTGAAGAAGCTAAACCATGAGACACAATTAAGATTACATTTTGGAATGACTGACATCCTTGTTAACCAAAACAATTTATGCCTCCTCATAACACATACTGTGAGTGTGTTTACCTCAACCTATCATTCAAGGTGAATGTGCGTCAATTTACAGTCAATAAACAAAAATGTTTGTTTCATTCATGGATGATGCTGGTGCAAAAGCTTCTACCTGACCTGTAAAGAATTAACTTATTGCAGAAAGCTGCTTAAAAAATTACGCATCTTGTATAATTAACTTCTTTGCGTCAGTCTTTAATACAGTTCAGCTAACTAGCAGCTGAGCAGGGGTGGCTGTACAATATCCATTTGAAATTGCATTTAATATCGTCCATGCAAGGAAATCTGTCGGCAGTGTTTCCAGCTATAGTTGACTGTGGATAAATCCAAATGCTTGCTTCCATGACCCCCAAATGAATGAATGAAGCAATACCTTGCATGTTGTGATGGTATTTGTTCCGAAGCTAACCCTAATGGAAGGTCCACACAGACAGACAACTCCCCCTGGTTCCTGCTTGTGCCATGGACCCCCCAAGGGCAAAGTAGGGTAACAGAAATAAATATAAAAGTAGACTCTTTTTAAATCACCAAGAAAGGAGAAATTCAGAAATTCTCCTTTTAAACTATTTTTCTCCAAATCTAATTCTGAGGCACTTGCTGCTTGAAAGGCAGAGAGTTTGGGGAATAGCGTCACATTCCAATCCTGAGAAGTACCATATTGCCCTGATAAGGGCTTGATAGGAGCTTCATTGTTGAAAATGGTTCAATAATGTTTATCAGTTTTTCCCATTATACTGTATTTGCTCTACAGGAAGTTGTACTAAATTAATTAAACAAGAGTTATAGTTTATAGATGAGAAGGTGGCTGCTATTCTTGAAAGGGGAGTCGGGTTTGGAGGACTAGACGATACTTCTACGCAGTAGAATAACCACAAAAGTGAAAAGGACTCAGCGAATTTGAGGGACAAAACAAAGTACCTCTCACTCTCAATACGAGAGAGCACAGACGGAGGTAACAGAAACAGAGGATAAATAATAGCGACCCAGATAATAAGATGAAATAAACTCCTAGCTCGAGTGGTAGACAGAAAAAGGAAGGAATACCTCTCGCTCTCAATACGAGAAAGCACTAATCAGAAAGGTAAAAGGAAAGCGGTAGAAAGGAAACTGTCTCAGAGAGAACAGGTAGAAAAACCAGAACGAGGGACAGAAAGTGCAACAGAGAAATCAAAATCCTAAAAAGGAACTCGGCAAGTCCCGTTACTCCAAGGCAAAGTGATGGAGCGAAGAGGTCACCTTAATCCTATACCTATACCGGCTTTGTGGCAAAATACAAAAACAACACGGAAGCGCCGAGACCGGAAGACGCAGGGCTTAAATAGCCATCAGAGCACCTGAAGAGGTGTTGGCTAGGAGCGATAGGTGGCGTAGAAAACCCGGCCTGGAAGTCGGACCGAAGCTGCGAAACAATCTCAGCCGAGAGGAAGCGGCAACCAGCGAAACCGTGACAATTCTCTTACAAAACCAAAACAAAATCTCATATAATAACTAGGGGTGGGGTCCTGAGAGATATACATCAGCAAAACTACCATGGTACTGCAATTACCGATTGCCAATCAGTAGATACAAATATTTAGCAGACGTATTTGGGCGGAAATGCACAGTTCTCCTGTGAAAGCACAGCAAGATTGAGCAAGAACCACAGGGGGGGGGGGGGGATTTGTAATAGGAAGTGAAATGGGTGCTAAGTTGAAAATATTAAATTGAGACAGGAAAAAGGGGACTGAGTTGTGCTTATAACATAGGGGAGAGCGGTGGGGTGGGGGGGGGGAGATTGATCCATGAGTGTAAATTGATCCATCTGCATTCACCTACCGTACAACAACACATAAAGGGGGCAGGAACATTAGAAAGAAACAGCCGGGTGGCTTGGTAGATATTGTGGGCTATTTTGCATTGTCCTGGATTTATGGTCAGTACTTTATAATGTGCACATACAAGACGTGCATCTAATCAGAGAGTGACACCATTTGGATGGGGTATCGGGGCAGATTCCCGGGGTAGTGACGAATACTATGACGATGTGGCAGATACTCCACACACCTGACTACCCCTAATGTGCGCCGGGCCCAATCACAGTACACCTGCTCCCACTTTAAATTCACTTCATTCTGATCCATTTTAGCAGGAGTAAGGCAGTTATAACTGGATTGCTGAACCCAATCAACCAGAGGAGTTGCTTGTTTGCAAAAACCAGGGCGACCCACCCAGCTGCCCAACACTCTCTCTGAGCGATGCTGCCGCCGCGTATTCCAGCCACAGTCGGCGCTAGCAGATCAGCATTCACAACCAGACTATGGTTGCATTTCATGAATATTCAGTAAAAACAAAGAACGGGTCTGGAAGAATCCATGGCGCAAGCAGGAATGAATTTTCCATTAACAAGAGTTGTCTCGCAACGGATTTGCAAGTGTTGGTATGGGAGTCGATTAAATTTTATAGGAAATTAAAGATTAAACACAAAAACGATGTTACTCGACTTAAAGGACTGTAAACCCCCTTTTTTTAAAACAAATTAAGAGTCGTACGTTGATTGTTTTAAAACTGTGCAGATGAAGGGAAGCTCATTTGAGATGACAGCATGTTTTAGGAGAAGAGCCCATTTCAGTTCACCTCTTTTAAACACAATGATCCATGGCTGTGTAATCCTTAGACTGCACAGTAGTAGGAGATGACAGCTCATAAATAATGTCCGTTCACGTTTGCCATTTGCAAATTATACAGTATCATGAATCGCTAGTTTATATGGCAATACATAGGCTATAACATGAATCGCTGGTTTGATGTACTGGTATATCATACAAACATAAATTGTGTGTGTGTGCGTGCCTGTGTACTTGTGTGTGTGTGTGTGTGTGTGTCTGTGTGAGAACTTGATGGGTAGAAGAGGTCTTTGCCTATTTCAGTAAGGACTGCTCTGGTAAAAGGAAAGCTTTCTTTAAAGCTCATTTATTTTATGGACAGTATATGCACATTAAATAATTAGGAGATGCTGCGATTGCTTTCTGAGCTTGTCTCAGTGAGGGAGTAAAATAAATCGGGAGTCACTGTACAAATGTACATCAGATGATTGTATGTGCTGTTGGTTCGGCTGACAGCAGAAACCAGGAGAACTTGATGAGTGAGATATTTATCACTACCTCCTTACGTCCCGCGATGACTCCGACACTTTTAAATCAGATTAGCATAATTGGCATTAATATTTTCTTAGAACTGGTTCTAATTAACTCTAAAAGCATCAAGGAGCACAAGAGACCATTAATAATCCTTATTTCCTATCTCAAACCTCAGCCATTCAACCAAACAGGCCCTGATGGATACGTTATAGACCAATAAGTACATTTGGGTGCAAATGAGCCTGTGATTTGGAGGGAAATGTACGCGTTAGCCAGGAATTAGCAGCAGCAAACCGATAAGAGATCCAGCAGCATCTCACCTATTTTGCTAGCGAGGACAATCAGTGTGCCCAAGAGAAAAATAACAACTGATTGCTTATAAAAAATTCATGGCTTTCTTATAATGTTGACAGTTACAGAGCTCAGAGTGCAAGTTGGTTTTGCCTCCAACTTCTGTTCTTAATTTTTTGAATGAACGTAATAGTTTTTAAGATTGCTGGAAGAGGCACCGGTTGAAACAGCACAATGCTGTGTAGTTCACTTACCTTACATCAGAAAACAGACTGCTCATTGGTTCAGATTGTGTTTGATAAAAAAATAATTACATATTCACAGTACAGTATATGAAATGTATGGTATGCATTTCAATATTCACAGCAAATGTACTCTTTAGAATAATAACGCAAGGGACGTTTTAGGAACAGGTACAGGAGAACTGTAGCAAGCAGTCCTCCAGAAATTCAGTTTTATACATGTATCATACAGGCTGTAATGAGGAAATCACTGGGCCTGAATTGGATGAGTCTGAACAAGTATATTCTGAGAAATTTTGAACGATCATACTTCATACTGTAATATAGCCTACTTCACTTTGGCTAATTTATTCACTTGTACATTGTCAATATTTATTGAGTAATTCCGTAGTTTCGTGATTCTGAGAAAGTAACAGTTAAGTTGTAGGATGGTCAGCTCGCTAGATTTCTCTAATCTAGCTAACTCTCGTGGAGGTGTTGCCTGCATCAGATCACAAAAACACATTCTCCCTGGGGCTGACCATAGACTTTAAAAAAACATATGGACAAAGTGACATCACCAATTGACTTCCCATGGGCTTGCGAAAAGCATTTTTAAACCCCCGGGGAAGTGCAGTTTTTGTGCGGCCTTGTTGTAAAAATGGGAACGAGAGACTGCACAGTAGGAAAAAGGGGGAGCCCTTATATGGTCATTAAGTCTGGGCCGGGTCCGGGTCGTCCACTAAGCGCATGAGATAATGTCCCTTCTGAGTGATGTTCAGTGACTATAGGCAGTGTCCCTGATTCGTCAACAAAATATAAAAATATTGTCCAAATGACACATTAACTTAACAAATCTGTACAGGGAGAGACATTGGATGAAGAAAAGGCACCTATTGCGACTACATTGCGTTCTTGTGGGAAACTACATGTTCTTCTCGCATTTTGACCACATTGATACCACTGACTGACATTGAGAAGGGGGGCTGAAAGACCCATACTGGAGCCAACCGCACTGACGCTACTGAGAAATGTCTCTCAACAAGATCAGGAAGTGAGCTTCAAAAATGAAGCCTAGTCTTGGTCCTTTGGGGCTGACCAGATGTTCAGCTTTGAACTGATCGAGGTGCTTGTTTTGTTTACATACTCACAGTCAAAAGCAAAATTTATGCAACTAGAAATCAGCTTGTCACTACCAGTCAAAGTCAAAGCTGTTGTGGGTGGCAAGAGATACCATAATCTATTTTGTGTGCGTTCTGTGCATAGGATAAGTTAAGGCAAGCCATGGATCGGTTTCTCAGCTGATTGTACACATTAGTACAAATCTCTGCTGGTCGATTGAAGCATGCCTTCAGTTCTTAGTAGGCAGCTGTGTATTAACATGGGTTTCCAATGTACCGTACTAACACAGGATTTGCTATGTATTAAGTTTAGGAAGGTCTGGATTGCATTGTGCAGAGTTCTGTATCAGCTGATCCCCAGAAAGTCTCCTACTAGTCCCGAGGTTCACTGTTTACATTTTCCACGCCATTGTACGCGTGCTTCTTAGTGGAGTTCAGAGATATTTAAAAGGGTAGTCACCAGTTTTGTGGTAGAAGCGGTGAGAGCAGAAAATGGAAAAGTTTAATATTTCTATTAATATGCTTTTTTAAATTTATTCCAGAAACATCTGTGACTGTACTAGTGATTACAACACAAAGCACATATAAACATGAGACTGCCTTGATACCCCTTTAAAACATAAATATGCCTGCTAAATTTTCTTCTAAATAAACTGTTACATAATGAATGTTTCCTGGTCTTACAGAACCTTAAATGTTGTAATCATAACTTGTGATTACTCAAATTATTTGATTCTCTTTTGGCATTAGAATAGCGTATGAATTTGATAATTAGATTATTAGATTTGGTCAAAAGACAAATTATTTTCTATAATTAATAGGGGTGACTTTTGACTGGATTATTCACTTATCAGTATACAGGTGCAGCTCAAAAAATTAGAATATCGTGAAAAAGTTCAATATTGGAAACTCATGGTGTCACACTCTAATCAGCTAATTAACTCAAAACACCTGCAAAGGTTTCCTGAGCCTTTAAATGGTCTCTCAGTCTGGTTCAGTAGGCTACACAATCATGGGGAAGACTGCTGACTTGACAGATGTCCAGAAGACAGTCATTGACACCCTCCACAAGGAGGGTAAGCCACAAAAGGTCATTGCTAAAGAAGCTGGTTGTTCACAGAGTGCTGTATCCAAGCATATTCATAGAAAGTTGAGTGGAAGGAAAAAGTGTGGTAGGAAAAGGTGCACAAGCAACAGGGATAACCTCAGCCTTGAAAGGATTGTCAAGCAAAATCCATTCAAGAATTTGGGGGAGCTTCACAAGGAGTGGACTGAGGCTGGAGTCAGTGCATCAAGAGCCACCACGCACAGACGAATCCAGGACATGGGCTACAAATGTCGCATTCCTCGTGTCAAGCCACTCCTGAACCAGAGACAACGTCAGAAGCGTCTTACCTGGGCTAAGGAGAAAAAGAACTGGACTGTTGCTCAGTGGTCCAAAGTCCTCTTTTCAGATTAAAGTAAATTTTGCATTTCATTTGGAAATCAAGGTCCCAGAGTCTGGAGGAAGAGTGGAGAGGCACAGAATCCACGTTGCTTGAAGTCCAGTGTGAAGTTTCCACAGTCAGTGATGATTTGGGGTGCCATGTCATCTGCTGGTGTTGGTCCACTATGTTTTCTGAAGTCCACAGTCAACGCAGCCATCTACCAGGAAATTTTAGAGCACTTCATGCTTCCTTCTGCTGACAAGCTTTATGGAGATGCTGATTTCATTTTCCAGCAGGACTTGGCACCTGCCCACACTGCAAAAGTACCAAAAGGTATGTGCTTGATTGGCCAGCAAACTCGCCTGACCTGAACCCCATAGGGAATCTATGGGGTATTGTCAAGAGGAAGATGAGAGACACCAGACCCAACAATGCAGACGACCTGAAGGCCGCTATCAAAGGGCTTCCATTACACCTCAGCAGTGCCACAGGCTGATCGCCTCCATGCCACGCCGCATTGATGCAGTAATTCATGCAAAAGGAGCCCCAACCAAGTATTGAGTGCATAGAAATGAACATACTTTTCAGAAGGCTGACATTTCTGTTTAAAATATCCTTTTTTATTGATCTTATGTAATATTATAATTTTCTGAGACACTGAATTTGGGTTTTCATTAGCTGTAAGCCATAATCATCAAAATTACAAGAAATAAAGGCTTGAAATATTTCACTCTATGTGTAATGAATCTATATAATATATGAGTTTCACTTTCTGACATGAGTGACAAAAAATATTGAACTTTTTCATGATATTCAAATTTTTTGAGCTGCACCTGTACATCAAGTACCCAGAGTATTGTTCGTCAATCAACATACAAATTAATAAAAACTGTTGAGCAATGGTAAATTGAATAATCCATAATTTCATCATTGTTCCAGCCTTATAAATGACAATGCTGTCCTTAAAAAAAACTTTAAAATTAAAAATGCAATGCAAATGCGTGTAACGCACAGTCAGTTTTTTTAATCAATAATGTATGTATTGTCTGAGCATCACAAAGCTAGTATAGTTTTCAAAATACCAATTTAATGGAAGGACAGTTCTGAATTTAACCAAGAACAATCATTTTTGGAAACAGACAATAACACCGTATTTTTTACTTGTTTTCAATGCAACAAAATATTTTGAATGTGATTATTTTGTGTGAAGGTACTAGCCAGTTGAAAGACATGGATGAAGTAGGCTATAAAGAGTAGTGAACTTTTTTTTATATTTCTGTATGAATAGCCCTTACTCTCTTGTAAAGCCTGGTCAACAGCAGATTTGCTAAGGATGAAACGTTAGTATCCTCTAGGTGTTATTTAAAGCATGTTGTAATCGGGATTAACATGGAACTATACTAATGAGTTAGGGAGCACGCTGCAATCAGGACTAAGGCAATTTGGTCTTGATCTTGATCAACATTCGGGAAATATGGAAAGTCTCAAGAAAATCCTGTGCTAGTCCCCAACCACAGACAATCGACCCTGCAGGTTTTTTTGAATCAATACAGACAGCTGTCAACTTGAAACTGAATTAAATTTCAAGGTCAATATACCTGTGGAAGCAAGCACACATTTTTTTAATGCATTTTTCATTTTTTCCGCTACAAAAGCCTCAACTTGTCCACTTACCCCAACATCCAAGATGCACTTTGTCATCAATTAGTCAGCATTTGTCATTAGTTAGAGAGAGAGAAAGAGAGAGAGACAGAGAGAGAGAGAGAGATAGAGAGAGAGAGAGATAGAGAGAGAGAGAGAGATAGAGAGAGAGAGAGAGAGAGAGAGGAGGATGGCATGGGGGGTGGGAGTCATTAGAGCTTCAGTACCCAGGGACTCACAGCTTTGCGTTTAAGAAATGTTACATTGTTCACAGTACCATACAAACCCATCGTTTCCTGATTCTATTATGATTATTTAAAAGAATATTGAGCCTTGGTGGCCCCCTCTCAGTCTTCAGTGACAAATAAACAGGTGTATGCACAATATCTAACCACTAAAATGCACTCGCATCGTCCAGCCATGTAACATCTACACAAACCGTTTAAATACAGCATTTCCTTACAGTGGAAAATATTGCAGCAGGCACTATGTTCAATCTCATAAAGTAATAAACAACTGTCAGTCACACCAAAAATAACAGGCTAAATTGCTACATGCAAAGTGAATATCTGACATGGCCAAGTAATAGTATGGATGGCTACAATACGTGAGGCATGCAAGTTCAACGGTCGAAAAAATGTAGCTTTCAACACTTGAGTGAAAGGATTTGTTTATTGGACTATATTTAGAAGAATAGCAGTAAAATAGCTTTTGACCATGGCTCGGAGGACACTCAGAAATGGAAGTAATATTTGGGGAATTTATTATGTATTGAGGATGTACAGTATTCTCGTTAAATACAAACACTCTAAGTGCATGATATTAAGAATTCACTCTTGTGCAATAACTAGTACATGTTGGACTAGTTAACCAGTCTGTTTTGGACAAATGTAAATGTACAACGCATCCACACATTCTATTACTTATTGCAATATAATACATCTATTTCAGACAATAAATGTCTATTTTTCAAAAGAAAAACATCTCAAGCAGCCTTGAGAGCAGCCTTGGCTCACAACAAGTATAAAAAATTTATTTAAGCCATATTTACACAACACACGAAACATAAAGCTGTCGTTTCTGGGTGAAAAATGAACTTGGAGCTGGGAAAGTAGAGGGGAAGTTTCAGCCTACCCCACTGGATTATGGGAAGTTATGGGCAAGCCAATTAAGTGAGTCTTTGTTCCCTGTGTCTGAGTTCATATACATCTCCCAGGTGTAATTTGGACTCAATGAATCAGTTGTTTTGGTTGACGAGCATCTTTCATCACTGTTTAAAAGGACAGTCTTTGTGTTTTCTGGCATCCCTATCCCCTTGGTATTCACATTTTGCTGCTCGGATCAAAATTATGCTCAGAAGAGCCAAATATCCAAAGGGCAAAAGCTTGTGTCCAAAGAATACATTGTTCATTTTCCAATTAATACTCACAAATTACAAGTTTGAAGAGTAAAGTAATTCATTGAGAAAGACTATCACACCGGAATTATGCAATGTAACATTTAAAAAAAAAATTTTTTTTAAAGCAAAGGCACTTTCCTGCTGAAATGTTTGGCTTCGGATACTGTGAACATGTCATGGAGATTTAAAGAGAGAGATTCCCCATCTCTGACCCAATCGTTGACGGTTCTGTTTCGGAGACCCTGCTCATTCTGCCATATATTAATTAGTAGCAGCGTTGCAGCCAGGAAATGGTAAATGAAGGGAACAGTTCAAGGACGCGTTCTCTGTGTCCGGGGGTGTCCTTTGTATGCTCACCCCTATCAGTCTCAGCTGAGACCACCTGTGCACTTTGTTTTGCCAGGTTTGGAGCCTATAGTTGTGCTCGTAGAGCCTGACTCATCGCTAAAATGTCCCCTGTCATTTTAGAAGCATGTGTGCAGCCAGCAACCTCTGCATTTAGCTCGGCAGTCCTCATCAGTCATTACATTATTTTACATTACAATCACTTAGCAGACGCTCTTAGCCAGAGCAACTTACAGAAGTGGAGAAACATCAGTGTTCGTGTCAGAAATACAAAAGTGTGATATCATATCACCAAGGCGGCACAGAACGTTAACGTAACCAAGCAGCAGTTTGTAGACTCTGATGAGATGCGAATAAACCCATAGACAGAATCCTTATCTCACCGAGTGACATAGTGGGCTGTCATGTGACCCCTGCAGAGGTGCCAGTGACCACAGTTAGCCCTGGCACACAGAATCCTATATCAGACCCCTGGGTGTGTCTATAGGCTGGTTCCCAGTGTCTTCGCAAGACGAGCTACCCAGCAGCTCATATTTGGCTTCTTTTTTTCTTTTTTTTTGTGTAAGGCCACAATCTTCAGTCTAGGATGGTAACTGCTCATACATGAATGGCCCAAGAAATTTAAACATCCCCCACGAAAACCCCCCCACTGCAGATGTCTTCTTTAGAGTAACTGCTTAAACGCTGCAGTTGAATGGTGCCAAAATTAATGTGCAGTTTTATCACAATTCTGAGAAAAGAGAGAGACGAGACCTAGCCAAGAGAGATTTAAAGGAGTTTCGATGAATCCTATAAATTTTAAATTGAATACCATTCTAAAATCGTGTGGGATTGCTCATCGATAAAACAGCTGCGAACCTAAAAGTGATCCCTGTCTGCTGCCAAGAGATTTCTGTCCTTGGTGGTATTATCTCCAGGATGTGTCCAGTATTGCGATTGTGAAGGTATCTCTTCCCCCAAACCTAATTAACAAGCTAATGGAAGGGACTTAAATAAGAAATAGAAATTCAGAGCCTGTCATTGTAGCGAATTTCTTTCCATAAGGTTCCCTGGGGAAAGCCTGGGATTTAATTAAAGGATGTTGTCTTTCAGTGGACAGCGTGGTACCTGTGCTGTGAATTGTGAGTTTCCCTCGAGTCATCCCAAGGCAAATATCTAGCATGCAGGCACACACTTGTTTTCTTTCATTTAGCAGCCACACAGCAGGACAGCAGCCTTGCCCACAGTCACCAGTGAATTTCATTATTTTTTTCATATATATTAGCAATTGATACTTAAGAAGCCAGCGTGCACAAACTAGTCAGGATGTCTCTGTTAGTCCTGCAAAGGCCAGTCACGTGTATGTGTGTGTGTTTCTTTGTGTGTGTGCCTTCCATTAGTGTTAGCTCTGGAACAATTAGCATCACAGCATGCAATGTATTGCTTCGTTCATTCATTTAGGGGTCATGGAAGCAAAAATTTGGATTGATCCACAGTCAACTGTAGCTGGAAACACTGCCGACAGATTTCGTTGCATGGAAAATATTAAATGCAATTTAAAATGGCTATTGTAGAGCCACCCCTGCTCAGCTGCTAGTTAGCTGCACTGTATTAAAGACTGATGCAAAAGAGTTCATTAAGAGGCTTAATGCAAAAACACAATTTTTCACAGGGCAGGTAGAAAGCTTATGTACGAGCATCATACATGAATGAAACAAATGACTGTAAATTGATGCACATTCACCTTGATTGATTGGTTGAGATACATTTATAAATCATTTTTACATTTTTTAATTGTTTGTTTGCTCACAAAGTGGAAAGGTCTCTTGGCCAATCTGTAAGGTTAGTTTCAATGGAATAAAGAAGTCCTCAGTGTTTGGCAAGGCTTTTAATTCCAAATTTACCTTTGTCTGTACATACTTTATTATTCTTTGAAAGTTATTCACGGCTTTTGTTAATTTTGTCCATTTAGGTCAGTCTGTTGTATGATTTTTATTGCATTTTATCACCATAAACACGGCTTATGAGACCAGCACTAATATTAATCAATCATAAGACGTGCAGAGCAGGTGACGACACATTTTTATTCTGATGATGATGTTGGAAAACCGGAAATTAATTAATTACATTTACATTTATTAATGAATTACATGTATCTAAAATAAATGAGTCTACTGTGATAATGGTCCCATTCACTTTTGGGGGGGGGGTGTACTGTTAAAATCCACTGCTATGCAAGTCAAGACTACTTGTGGGTTAGGAAGCACTGGCACATGCTAACCTGCTAACGCAAAGCTCATGATTAATCCTCGTGTGCCCTGCCCATCTGTCCACCTGATTTATAAATCTGCTGCAGAGTCTATCTGATCTAATTAACCAGAACCCCATCATTCACCTCCCCCTGACGACATCATCATTTCTGATAGGCGGCTCCACAAATACCTTGTCATTTAAGTGGGTGAAACTATTAATCCTGCATGGCCAAATACGTGCTAACACTAACAAGGCTAATAGCATGCATGTTCACTTCATTCAACACATGCCCATATCCTGGTGCAATGCCTAAGTACGTCCTGTGTATGAAGGCGATATTTAAATTAAAAAACGCACACCCTGGTATTAATATTAATATTAATAAAGATTGGATACTTTATATTTTTGGATATATTCTACTTCACAAAGTACTTAAATTATGGCTGAAAGACTATGGTAATTATATGATTGTAGCGTAGCATATTGTAGAATATATGTAAGCTACCTATAAGTATGTGCTTAAGAACATTAAGAGTATTTTAGCCCTATGCCAGACTCTCATTGGTTTCTGGTACTTACACCTAAGAGTCTCTTTTCTTCATTCTCAATTCTAAAGCAGTCTTATAGAGGTAAGGTCATTATGAAACACCAGCAATTTCATCAGATTCTCTCGCTGCCTGATCTGAACAGAACAAGTTATTGATTACCAAGCCGTTCCGTAATATTTCGTCAAAACAGAGACTACAAACCCACAAAAGCAGACTCAAGTGGCAATAATGCAATTGAAATGCGTGTCACGGTTCCGTCTACGTTTAGTTAACAATTGATTCTGTAAAGGTTTGGTCACGAGCTGTGGCGCGATTTAACATCTGGGGAAGGTGTGTTATTTTTTTTCTTTCCATGTGGTTTCTGGGGAATATTATCTTTGTCTTGAATATGTTTACTGCACAAATAATTCCATACTTCTCAGCATATACCACTGAAACACACAGATGTTCATGTACCTGACAGAAAAAATTATCTTCTTGGAGATGTATCACAGTCCTGTTGGCCTGACATTTTACATCACTGGATTTTTACCTTTTATGTCATTATTTTCCTCAACCCTCTCTACTGTTGAGCCAAAACTACCTAGGCAATATACTCTATACGCTTTACATGTATGTACTTGGTCTCAAGTATTCTGATCTATTTTATGCCTGATTTCTCTTGATCCAGGTTCCCATAGTAAATTGTGTTCAGGTGTCTTTATCCTGCAGCGGGTATGAAAAAACTTTGACGGGAAATGTTTTGTTTTTGGTTTTGTTTAGAAAGAGCTTGGTCATAATGGATGCTTAGTGAGCCAAATACAGTTCATTTTGTGAGGAGTCTATTTCCATTTAGAAGTGTAATAATAGCCCTGATCACTAGAGACAAAGAAAATCTGCAGAAATAAATAATAACTGTCAGATATAGGGAATAGCCAGTTTTTCTCGTTCTTTCTTAATGTTTGTGCTACACAAATAAAACCACAAATAACTCCCAGCAAATAACTTAAGCATTAAAAATGTATCAGGGTACAAGACTAAGTGCATGTAATTAAATTAGGTAAAAGGTGCAGTGTTTTTTGATTTCCTTTTAATATTGAGAGTATATAATAACAATAGTATCACCTTAAACATATCCCTACATGTTCTCAGTTGTAGTAATGTGTAGTAGTTTCACATCCCTTGACACCGCATGTTCTATTAATGGAATAATTAACCCTGCTTATTGTCCACAGCAGGTTGTCAGTTTCTGGGTTTTCAGCCAAATTGGCTGAATTGTCACTGATTTCACACTGAAATGTGAGATTGAAAAGCCAACTGACATCCCCCCATTTCATATTTTTTGATAGAGCAAAAAGAGCCATATCGAGTAAAAAAAAAAAAAGAGCCATATCTGTCTTTCCTTAGACACTACTTTGATATGAAAAGCCAGATATAATTTTTATTTTTTTTTAAATTAGATTTTCACACAACTGGGGAGTTGGGACGTAGGAAAGAGGGGTCTAGTGCGCACACATGCTTGATGGATGTTATAAATGTGAAATGAAATAAGTGAAGGTTTTCACACATGTGACAAATATATCTGGCATCCATAATGAGTGTGACATACGACTAATGGTGATGGAAACTCATTCTCACATCGAGAATACAATGAAAAACAAGAAACCAAGTTGTCTGATAAGTGTTCGTAATGTAGAATGATTGCATGGCACATGCATTCACCAGTCATAATGGGCATGACTTACAATCTATGCAATCAGGCAGTTTAATAAATAATATCACCCTTGGTTTTATGCTACCATTTTAGCCAACATTCCATAAAATATAGCGGGTTTCTCTTGGACGAAAGGTATTCGTTATCTTTATGAAAATAGACCCTTTCATCTTTTAAGAACTGCTTAGCGTATAAGGCTTCGTGTAATAAGTCAATAAAGTCAACTGTGTTTTTCATAGCAAGTATTCTTATTTGAATAATGAGTGACAAAAAATATTGAACTTTTTCACGATATTCTAATTTTTTGAGCTGCACCTGTATACACATATATACATATTTTCACACACACACACACACACACACACAGTATGGTAAGTATTTGCAACTTATGACAGAGTATAATAGCTCTGGGCATGTTGCCAAACCCAGTATGTTTTCCTGTCAACATTGCTGACCACGCAAACTACCTGCTCACAATACTGTTTAATGTGATGTATTTTTAAAGAGAAGAAAGAGCAAGCATGCGCTTACAAATGCCTAATGCTTAGGTGCACAGTATTCCTCAAGGGCATTATTTGTGCTCTGAATACAGACATCCTAAAATAAACATTACATTAGAAGATGTGCTGCTTTTTATTGCTATACAAGGGTAAAACCTGGCATACTTCTCAAACCATTAAAATAGTTCTTGGTTGGCAAGCTGAGACACTGTTAAGAAATAGTGACTTGTTTGTAATGCCTAAAAATTCAATATGTACATGTATGTGATAAAAATAATAATAATAATAATTTAAAAAACAACATGCATGGGCTGCTGGATGGCTCATTCTGTTTAGCCACCAGGCTGTGGTGAAAGGATGAGCCCCACAGATCGAATCCTTGGACTGCATGCAAAAGCCACATATGAAAGGTCTTCCTCCGACCCCTCTCTGCAAGCTTAGTTGTAGTCTGCGGTGTGACAAGAAGCAGCTGGCGACACCACATGTTCCGGAGGAGAACCGCGGTTGTCTAATTGGCAGTGAGGTTTGCACATGAACACAGCTGCGGTTGCAGATAATTAAACATTTCAAGTTAGGGTTGGAACTGGATATGTTCATGGGTGACAAATTTATTTAAAAATATATTTCTTTTTTTTAGACTACATGCATGTAATCCCCATTGTGTACAAAGGTAAATTAAGTCATATAACTTTTAGAATGAACTGAAACCTAAAACTATTAACTCATAAATTCTAAACATAGACAACCTGACAAACGTCAGCCGTAATGATCTACAGGTATATGTGAGGGATACCTTAAAATAAATGTAACTTTGCTATACAGGTTCAATGGAAATGACCTCTTTCACTCCATTGCTTTATATAAATATTCACTCATTCTTTCAAATATTCACACATTCAAATCTTGACCCTAGGTCAAGATTTGAATACATTTTCCAGACTTACCATTCAGAATATTTCTGGGAAGTTGAGCCATTTCTGCAGTGGAAGCCACCATGCTTTCCTAACTTTTTATCTTGGTGCGTAAACTGGACATCCATTGGCGGAGCCCCCTAAAGTGAACACCCATTGGCTGAACCCCCTAAAGTAAAAACTCAGTGGCTGAGGAACCCCACTTTGGTAAAAATGTTGCACATTTGACAGCATTATCTAGCAACTACTACAGGCTTATAAGCAGTCCTGTTGTACAACACCAAATAGCCTATTAAAGCATGTCTAAACTAAAATTTTATGTCATGGATTTATGTAATATATGTATTGCAATATAAATATTTATGAATTCAAATAATCGCAATTTCAAAAAATAGGGTTTATTTTGTCTGAAAATCTAAAATATGTCACGGACGCCAGTACTGGAACCACTGCTGTAGATCCTCTCGACACCTTGAACAGCTCTTCAGCCACTTCAATATGTCAGTGCACCCTTTCCACCTCCTCAACTAATTAGCAGCCAAGCTAGAAATGTCAGCCTCCAGGCCTTCATTTCACAAGCGCTTACAACTTATCATCCAGTCCAGCTACACAGTACAGGCTTGAGACTCAGATTTAAGCTTTAATATGTATTTTTTTCTGTGGAAAGCCTGTTCTTTGTAATAAACTTTATTTCGCACTAAATGATCACATTTTCAAGGCAATCTTTCCCCAAAGACACCACAGGTTTAGAACAAAAAGAAGTCATGTTCCAGATAAGGAATAATATGAAAAAAGAACCAAATAATCCTTTGGCACCAGTGCCAAAATAAAACCCAACTTGTATCATAAAATTATCGTTGCTTTTTCACATTCAATTATATTGAAGGATTTATTTAATTTTTTATTGGAGAGATCCACGTATTTTTGAAAAATGCATGTAGTTCACCGTCACCAACTTACATAAACATAAACAATAAAATGATTATAGAGCAAACAGCCTACACAATAACTCCAATATTCCTTAATTGTACTACGATTATTTAAATGAACAAACATAACATGCAACTCTTTATTTTATTTACTTTTACTTAACCATGAAGCTCAACTGAGAACTAAATTCTCTGTTGCAGTGGTGACCTGGTGAATAAATGTGGGTAGGGAAATCAAGGCATTGCACAGCCAATCGCGGATCATTAAGTGGGCAGCATTAGAGAGCCAGCTCTTGGGAGAATTTGACCAGGACATTGGGGTTAACGCCCCTACTCTTAGCAGGATGTGCCATGAGATATTTAATCACCAAGGTGAGTCAGGACCTTGTTTTAATGTCTCATCCAAAAGACACCACCCTCTACAGCACAGTGCCCCCATTACTGGGCTGGGAGCCCTGGATGTAATTCGGTCCAGAGGAAAGACAGTCCCCTGCTGGCCTGCAAACATCAGTTCTAGAAGTAGGTTTTTTCCCCCTTGTCATCTCCTACCCAAGTACAAACAAAGCACAACGGTGCTTATCTTCAGGCGTTAGACATGAATAGGCTGCGGGAAGGTATGGCTGCTGACTGCACCCTTCAGTGGGATATCCAAGTGGGACCGTCTAACAGATCGTGTAATTCATAAAACAAACACATTTTTATTTATTTATTGCTTCTTGAGCCTCCCTCCTCCCTCCTTGAGCACAGCCATTGGGGGAAGTGGTATCTGCCACGCACAACCTACGCCCGCCACATGCCCTCAATAAAAGCGTGTTGTGGTTCAGAAGCTTTCACTTCATGAATATGTTCAGTATGCTACTGGTAATGTACAATCTGCCAGTCAAAATAACCCCTTTGAAATTGAAATGAGAGGAAACTAAAGAGAAGTGCTAAGCCTTGCTGTCACTGACTGCTGTCATTTGAGCTGCCTCTCGGAGTGCATCTACAATTACGGCTGAGCTCTCACAGGAGTTATTGGCCAAGCAGTCCAACGATGTCATGGCAACCTGCTTCTTTGTGTACCTGTGCGCCAGTAAGAAGCCATCATTTGAGTCCGGCGGTGTGAATAAACAAAAGGACAAGAGGTGTAATCTGTAGTAAACTCGCATCACGCAGTCTGAAACTCAGCATTCCGCTCGGAGATGAAGATAAATCGTGACTCACTGACACTCATGAGGAAGACCTGAGCATTGCAAGAGTGAGTAAAAAGCACCGGCATGGTGTCCGTGACGACAAGACTAGCATTCCCTCATGACATGGACTGTGGAATTATGTCAACACACAAGCATACAGGACAGATGGACACGGAGGAGATGTGGCTAAATTCATATTGGTCACTGGATTTCTTAAAAGGAGGGGGAGCCGAGCTGGCCCCAGCCTTGTAGTATCCCTAGGAAAGATCTGTACATGGCTGATGACAGTTGAGATCAAAGCAGAGCGGCCTGCCGGCCTCACTGGGTGGACTCGTTTTGACTATGTCGGGCTATCCATCACGTGGCAGGCGAGGGAGGAGCTAATCGACAGTCTCCCTAATCGACAGTTTGCATCATAAGCAAATCAAAAAACCCAATATCCAGCATGGCTCATCTGGCACCACTGGGTTCACTCCAAACCCTGTGCCGGTCCGCCGTGGGATCGCCGCTGATTATGGAGCGGCAAGGCAGTGGAATCTGTCAGCGGTTACGTGATTTGTGACCGCTTTTTGTGCAAAACGAGGGCAGAACACACCAAATCAGTCATGATCGGGAGGCCTCCTGCTTGTAAAACGAGTCCACCCACTGACACACACTGCTTAATCTCCTGTGGGCATGAGACAACACAGAAAAACTAAAACTGATGGAGGGGGGTGCAGTGTTGGGGTGCCACTAACTTTTATTTTTCAAAATCTCAAAACATACACATTCAGATCCAGGAGGGGGCGCCCACCATTTAAATAATTTGTTAAATCCTGGCTTGGCACCCCCTAACACTCCCTCTACATCATGACGCCCTAGGCAACTATACCGCCTATGCTAAGGGCCGACCCTGGAGAGGAGGTTACCAGAGAGAGAGTTTTTCCATCACGGATAAACGCTTGCATACATACTAAAACACAGTGCAACGTGGCATATCAGAGCCAATCGTATTTATCAGTGCTTACAGCTGCAACCTCCTCTCAGAATTTGGGAAAATGCAGACAGGTATGTGCACTCCTTCCAAGCATGTTCTATCGGCGCCATAGTTCAAAAGGTGGGCTCACGAAGACATGAGTCAGGGGAAGACATTTGCGGGTACCCGTTGATTGACCAGCAGGGTTTGCTAGTGAGCAATGAGATGCTGTAATCCCAGTCTGCCTAATCATTCCCATCCCTAGGTGACAATGGTGCCAATTTTCACCCGGCAGGGCTGCCAGCCACAGTCAGCACGGGCACGGTCCAAAACTCCATACCGGATCGCGGGGCCCATCGATGCACTAGAACAGTGCCTAAAAAGAATTAGCCAGACAACAACCCAAAAAAAAAAAGTTAGCTATTAATTATCAACTAAAGAGTCGATTATTCCGGTGCATGTGTGCATTAAATACATCACAGCCTTTCTTCATTGGAGCATCATAGCAAATTGGGAGCCAACTCCAGGAGTGAAAGATGTCCAAATCTGTGATTATCTGGGGGGGAGATTATCATGGGGAAGGTGGTACTAGAATGCCCCTGTTTAATTAAAATCTTTTTTTAAAAGATAGCAGGTAATGGTCTGTTCAAAACCCTTCAGGGCAACCATGCTTATCTGAGATGCGCCACACAACTCTACTAGGAGCCAGGAAGAGATAACGCTTAAGACACTGACACAGGCCAGCTAGGAGGGACGCTTTTTACCCTGACTCATTATGGAGAAGTTTCTACAGACCAAGGCAGCAGAAACACGATAGTTTCATGTAAGAATGTGACATTTATTATGCGTGGGGAAAAAACAAGTTTGGGCTCAGCGCACATGTGCAACTGTTCTCCCAAGAGTGACATTATTTTATCTGTCTGTCTGTCTGTCTGTCTGGTCCATTCTCCAAGAGCATTCCAAGCCACTCCATTATGAGAACTGTTGGGCTTGCATTCAGAAAGAAAGATGGAGATCTAAAATCTTAAGTAGTCAGTTATGCTTTTCATGGACATGCCATTATTTAAAAAACTTTTCTACAATGTGTGTGAAAAGAAATAGCGCAGTTTTCTGGATCTCTACAAACTTTGTGTCGACATTCAAATGCAAATGCAAGAATAAAACCTGTGCCATGCAGAAAAGAGACCAATTTCTGTGCCAAAGAGCACGAGGCTAAATAAGTCTGCTTGAACCAGAATCAGAACCCTAACAGCACTGCTCTAAGAAGTGCATTGTGGGTACAGCCATCTTACCAGAATGCACCCTCATTAAATCTTGCTCCTGTTGGTTCTAAAGAGCATGGCAGAACAAGCAGCTCTTATGTGGTACAGGAGCAGACAAAAGGTTGGGACCTGGGATGAGAGAGATTGCCTTTATCTTGATAATAAATGGGCAGTATCCTGCAATTTTGCCTCTGTTGCATATACGTATTATATACTTCCACATCAACTCAAAATGAGGTCTGCAGTTTTTACGGATGTGATGCTAGCTTGCCTTGCACTACCAACTGCTCAGATTACCCTTCTCAACCCTAAAGCCATCATTATGATATATATCTTGTCTAAGTTGATGGATTTTTGAGTTTGCCATTTGAACACAGTGAATAGACGTCCGCATATTGCAGATACAAATTGAGTTTAACATCATTGCAGTCCAGTTGCAAGTTTGGGTTTTTGTTGATGAGTCTTCCAATGAAGATGAAATAGGTTTTGTGTGCCTGGTGGGTGTAGGAGATTAAATAAATAATTAGTATATTGCATACTAAGTTTCTCCCTGAAGGCTTACACAGCTCCCAAGTTAAAAGACGGATTTAATAAAGGCAACATGTTTGTCTTCCGCTTTACAAAGGCTTTGTTATCATCCGACTGCAACTCATGTACCGCAGATTCATTCAATCTGTGGTCTCTTGTCCATTGTCAACAAGAAATAGCCATCATACCTACAGCAAGTATGACAGAAGAGCTTTATTTTCATGGCGAAGAACACATCCATGTTTTATATTCACACTGCACTAGGTCTCATACTTGCCCTGCATTCCAGATCATATTAAATAACTTCCAGTAAGATTGTCAGAACTTCAATCAAAACTTTATTTTCCACAAAGTATTGTATCATCTGCAAATTATTATATTATTTATACAAACATGCTAGTCAATGGCAATCCATACACTCAGTGGCCACTTTATTGGGTACACCTATCTAGTACCGGGTAGGACCGCCTTTTGCCTCCAGAACAGGTTGAATTCTTCACAATTCTTTGAATTCTTATTTAATAAAAAAACATTTTTGAGAGGGGAAAAGCAGAAAGCCCACTGCTCATGACACCCTGTTGAGATGCGACTTATCCTCTTTGGAATTCTGGGCCACAGGCTGAATCAATCTGTAGATAACCCTGTTAATTCCTACAGGTTTCCACTTAACAGCCTAAGTCACTCATTTTGTACTTTGTCAAAAGTATTTCAAGAATTCTAACATATAATACCAAGGAATTAACCACAGGCCTGAGTCAGAATTTGAGTCAATCTAAAAACCCAGAAGATCTGATAAGCTTTGTCTCCCCCTCAGGAACCGATACTGACATTCTGACTTCCGACATTCTGGCTCCTCTTTTCCCACCAGGAATAAAGTGGATGTTTGATTTGTATCTGGAATGACTTTTGTAGAAAAAATGTGTTTCCTGGCACCTGTTTTAATGCACCAGATTTTTTATCTGTCTTTGTTTATGCATCTGTTGTGTAATATGGTTTGCATCTGTGATAATCTGCTTTTCCAAAGACCTTTTAAAAAAAAAAAAATTCCTGGAAAGTGAAATATAATATTCCAATCAATAATCAAGCATAAAAACTTTGTAAATTCTTCAACTTTTTTCCGGTTAGACTATTGACTAACTATCAATACTATCATATGTATACAACAAGAAATTCGGAATTTGCCTTCTGCAAAATATATATATACAGTGAGCACCATAATTCATTGGACAGTGACACATTATTTGTTATTTTCGTTCTGTACTCTAGCACTTTGAGTTTGAAAAGATAATGAGGTTGCAATGTAGACTGTCAGCTTTAATTTGAGGGTATTTACATACAGATCAGATGAACCGTTTAGAAATTATAGAACCTTTTGTATATATATACATATATATCTTAATATAAATTAACCTAATAGTTCCATTTGTCACTGGTTGCTGTAAAACTGATCGCTGAATAATCTTGTTCAGAAAACAAACATCTTTAAAACATTCTATCAGGCTAATTTAATGAAGGACAACATATGTTTTCAACATAAACATGGCTGTGTGCCATTCTTGAGCCACATTCTGTATAGGGGGCTCTTGAACACATGGCCAATTACAAAAAAAGGTTTGTAAAGGTTAAAGATCAACTTTAAAAAGACTTAAGACAATGTTACAATTGCCAGTACAAATATGTCATTTTAGTCCAATACAAGTCAGCCATGTATGCAATTTCACCAGCATGGAGCTATAGGAATTACAAAACCAGACGGCATCATTGTTGTTTTTTCTTTGGTGAACGCAGACTGATAATAGTAATCCATTGCAAAGTGACATGCCTGAGCTTTCAGTTAATGCAGATATACCCTGTTGCTGCCCCTGGGTTTAGACACAACAGAAAAGAGAAGAGAACAGATAATGGATGCCTTGGAGGGGGTTCCCAGTTACACCTCTTCCCCCACCGTCCACTGAAAAGGTTTTTGAAAAAAACTAAATAAATGGAGGAAAATAAAAATAGGATCAATGAGACAACTGAACTCACAATCAATGTTGAAATGGTACACTTTTTTTGCCAGCTCTGTAGAAGTACTTTTGTTCCCAATTGTAACTCAATAGTGTACTCTTTTTTAGTACAACAACCATGCTATCTGTTTTATAAGTAGCACTGTTTTAAATAACAAGGTTCGGTATACCTAACTATGTGGTTATAATCCATTATCTAACCCGCTTATTCCTAGTCAGAGTCGCGGGGGGGTTGGAGCTTATCCCAGCATGCATTGGGCGAGAGGTATGGCCTGGACAGGTCGCCAATCCAACACAGGGCACACACACCATTCACTCACACACTCATACCTATGAGCAATTTAGAGTCTCCAATTAGCCTAACCTGCATGTCTTTGGACTGCGGGAGGAAACCCACGCAGACACGGGAAGAACATAGAAACTCCACACAGAAAGGCCCTCGGCCGGGATTCAAACTCGGTACCTTCTTGCTGTGAGGCAACAGTGCTACATGATTTTATCTTATGTCTCTTTGTTTCTGCATTTAATATGTATGTGCCGTATCGTGTAATAACCATTGGGTGAAATGTTCTCCGTGTGCTTGCGTGGCTCTGATCACTGCTAAACGAGTACAGGTTTACCCAATTATGCTTAGGCGTACAATGCTGTTTATCTTTGTATAAAAATTCAATCCATTCATAAAAAAAGAAAATCCGCGTAAGAAAGTGTATATTGAAAAGCGGGTTATGAACGCATCATTGAACTTGCAGGTCATGCAGAAGAAGCTGAGGTCTGTGGGGGGGGCTTCACACTGTACTACACTCTCTCTAGGCCAGTGCTTCTCAAGCTGTTGGTCATGAAAAGGATTCCAATGGGTCATAAAAAACTGTCCAGAACATCAAACCCTTTCCATTCATATGCACACCAATCAACATTTACAGTTTTGGCAATTAGAAAACACTACACCTTTTATATACAATCCATTTTGCTGGATATTTACTGAAGCAATTCAGGTTAAGGTACCATCCTTTAAGGTACAATGAGAGCGCCCCACCTGCAAATCAAGGTCAACAACCTCAGAGTTGTGCATTGTATAAAATATGTTTGCCTATTACGTGGGCCATACTATGGGCTTAGAAAGTTTGGTAACCACTGCTCAACCAACCAAAATGATGAGCCTATATGGGCTGTTCTTGCCATCAAACATCTTTTCTTATAAACCTAAAAGCATAGCCGTGCTCAACTGTTTTTCCTCTAGGCCTATCTACAAATGCAATCTATTCAGCTTCAATATTTTTTCATTTCACTGACATTATCCCTCGTTTATGTGAAAATCATAGCATTACGGGTTGTGGCACAGCTTTGACAATGCCATGATCACTCAGTGAATCATTTTTTCTTACACTTATATTCTTATACATTTTCCCAGTTCAGAGGGATTGCTAAATTATTATTACTAATGCAACCCCTTCCACGCTGATGTATTTGCATTCATACATATTCATATTAAACATACTTTATGACCCTAGTGGAAAATAGCATATTCCTATGCTATTAGTTACCTGAGCAAACTATTACCTGAATTATGTGCTGAATATGAGGGGGAAATGGTTATAACAATCATCGCCACCATCCAGCGTTTTGGCTTCCTGTTCATTGATCATACACATGGAAACTGCATGGCCTTGCTGCCGATTGTCTGTCATATCCAAACCCAAAAGATACAAGTGGCGATGCTTCGTTTTCTTTTTTCTGGAAGCATTTCCTGTGGTCTCTGAAGTTAAGCGGTGCATTCTCTCATCAGGTATGATTTAAGAAATAAAAAGATGGAAAAAAAGCCAATACACTGCACAGTGTCAATGGATGTTATTGCGTTCCAAAAATATTTGGTAATTACCATTATGGTTCATTGCCCAGCCCCTGGGGAAAACATGACAAATTCGCCATTGCTTATACTTCAATGATTCAGGGGTGGTATACAAAATTATTCTGTGATAGACTCTCTGTTTATTGTAAGGCTTGTTGATAGTCTACATATTTTATAAAATAATCAGGCATAGGAGGGACTGCATGTCAGATGCAATGCAGATGGGTGGGGCAAGGATGATCACACCCAACCCCCCGCCCCCCCTCCCAAAAAATAACAATATAAAAATGCAGGATTGGAGCTGGTAGGTGCAGGTGGTTGTGAATTCTAAAACAGCAATGAGACACAGGTCAGACCTTTAATGCAGATTTCCTGTGAGTAGATTAGAGTGACCTGGAAGTATTATCTAGAAGTCTCCCCACAGGAAATTCCACAAAATGTTCAACAATTCTCAATTCAAAATCTGATTACATAAAAGCGATACTTTTATGTGCATCCAATATAGCTTTAATGGGAATAAGCAATTGTAAGCAATTACCTAAAACTAATTTTTTCATATCATGATATGAATAACTTTCAAATTATAGACAATCAGTTTACTCCATAAATATATATGTTGCTGCACAAGCATCTGTTCAGAAGCCATTGATACTTTTCAGTTGTGTTATGTGAAATCAATAGATGTTTGAAGAAATTATTCTGCCAGTGTTTGTTCAGTCTTATTGTGGACAGGGGTAGGATAGGTTGTCTAGTCCTGAGTTGATACCAATTTGAAGTATTTTTTCTGCACAGTACTCTTTCAGCGTAATGCACCCCATTTATAACAAGTGACAAGCTTCCGAAAGAGACCCTCTTTCTGTGCACTGTTTTCTTACGCTGTTTGTTAGCCAGCACTCCTGAGCTCCAGAGGCCCGGTGTTGTCATATTGCATGCTGAGCTGGCCAGTGAGTTTGCCTCTAGTGATTGTGGGTAAATGGATTACAGAAATACTGAGGTCTAGCTCATTTTTCTCTGCCTCTCCCTCATCCTTTCTCATGCCCACTCCCCCCCCCCCCCCCTCTAGTCTGATATAATTGGGGGTGGACCACCTGCTGAGATTTCTCCAGTTCTACACCCAAGCACTGGGTTTTGCAGTGAGTCACATATTGTATAATTCAAACATGTTCAGATAACAGGAGACATGTCTTGGCTAGCACAAACTAATCTTAACTGCAGCGCAACAATACTGGATTTTATTTTCCTTTTAATTGTAGCAATAATACCAACTAGCAGTTCTTAACACCCTCATAGACTCCAAGAGAAAACTTAAGTATGCTTAATTTTACATAAAGCATCTTTGTATATTTTGCCTCTCAAAATGGCTCCTCAAACAATGTTAGCCATATTTCTAGTGCTACATTAAATGGATGCCATGTTAAGAACATATGTGCAACATATGAGGGCTATGGGTAATATAGTAGAGCAAATCATTTTTGTTTGACCAGATTAAGATATTTCCTTCCTGCTCAATATGGCTACCAAGGCCTGTCACTCTGATGCATTTTGGGAAGTCTACGAAGAGAGGAACATTCAGCCAAGGAAGGCTAGAGATGAGAAGATCATTACCTTTGCAATAGTTTAGGTAGTCATCTGTACAGCAACAAAATCCACTTGTGTGTGCCCACAGACAGTTTTTGCAAAAAATTAAACACTGGGTGTGGAAGAAGCCTGGCATTTCTGAATTTGAAATGATGCACATCAACACAGTGTGCTCGATAGCTTTTATCTGGGCCAGATGAAAACACAATGAGTTATTGTGGGTAGAAAAAAAACAAACAGGTCAAACAGACTTCAAGGCTGGACACCTAAAATTAAAATACAAGAATAAAAGGCCTATAGCCCAGTTTTTGACTGGAAGTCCAAATATAAAATTGAGTCGTGAATACAGCAAGTAAGCACATTTGCGGTCAAAGGGCTAATCTTTAGTCTTGTTTTGAACCGATTCTTTAAAACTACAGTAAATATAGTTTCATTATTTAGAGCCGTTTCAGAGACACTGTCGGCTGTTTTCAACAAATATGCACACAAACATTCTGAGAAATGTTCAAAAAATCCCTAAAAAACGAACCAAGGATCAGGCTAGGGGGGGGTCGAATTGGCCGGTCCCACAGAGCCTCGCACCTGAGAGGATCTGGTGCCAAGTAGGGGTCTTTTTTTAGTCTTTAAAGTTAAATCCTGGGATATGACATCAGACACATGCAAAAGGCACAACAATTGTGTAGTGAGCAACTGTGAATGAGAATCAATCGTACCCATTTCCCAGCGGCCCTTTTCATTGTCAGACAGAGCATCGCAATTCAAGTGTGAATCTTTACTCCCCTCCGTTACTATTACTTGAGCATCCGCAGAAGAGATGTGTACTGTAATATCTCATGGAAGATAATATAGATCTTATTCTGAGTAGATATCAGCACAATATCGTCAAATGAAGAGGTAGCTTTTTTTTTCTGGTTTTATGTCAGCATGATTTTAGCATTTTAGCTAAATATTATCAAGCTAGCTAGCTATATATTATAAACATCATCATTTTCATTTCTATTTTGAACTAGCTAGTAGCAGATTATAGTTTTATTTACTTCATTTACACCGATAATAACTACCTAATGGATGAATAAATGAGTTAAACTTAATGCCCTGGAGGGAATGTGACTTGCACACAATAAGCACAATGGAAAATATAAGAAAGATGGCGCACGTGACGCAAATCTATCGCAATACGCAACCTGCTGTGTTCACGGCAGGGTTTCCTGTCAGTGTGGCCGCTCTCGTCACCATTTTAGTAGCTATTGACAGCTAATTTTTCTGGTTTCGCAATGAAGTTTGGAATAAAGGCTGCAGTGAAAACAAACAATCTACCTATTGTCACAACGCACCAGTCATATGGCCTCTCTCTCTCTGCCATTATTTATGGCAATTTATATAACCGAAACCAAGTTACCCATGTGAAAGATTTAGGCCATTTAAATTTAAAAAAAGGTAGTCATGTGTGAGTTAGGCAACCAGCAAAGCTTGCTTGTCATTTTTGGTAGGCTGGAAGGCAATTTCAAGATAGCCTTGTATACACTTAATCAATCAATTTGTCAACAGGATCATAGTTTATTCTTTCAATAGCCTAACAGCAGGTATGGGCTCGAATTGTTGTTGAACGCGGGGAACGCTGTTCCCTTTGTTAACTGAAATTGGAAAAGCCGTCCCCTTGTTAAGGTAGGCAATTCTGTAAAAACGAAACGCATTGCTTCACATAAAAGGGAATGTTCTTGAACAAAACAGCTGCTCTAATGTGCAATGTCATATCAGCAGCTTGGAGTTGGAGAAGAAGAGGATGGGAGGAAGATAGGGGGGGGGTTACATAGAAAATGTTACTATTTACCATCTGCCTATCTGTCTGGAATTTTCCAATTGTCAGTATGCATGCTACATGCAGTATATCTTAAATTCAACATTGCATTGAGCCAGGTATAGCCAAGTACTAGCAACCTCATGATATTAAACGCTGTTTATGTTCACGAGGGACTTGCTATTAGCTTTATTTCAGGTATAGGTTTTATTCCTCCTGTTAGCGTTATGTGCTATTTTGTTCTTTGCTGTTCTCTCTGAGACAGTTTTTTTTTTGTTTGTTTCGTATTGGTTTTACATCTTTTCGGCCGCCCGAACTTATGTGCTGAGGGTGTTCTTTTCTTTACTAAGTTTCCCATTTTGGCTCCAGTATTGAGCTCGGGAAATTTAGTTTGTTTTTCACTTGTTATTCGCCCTATTTTAGTGGGTTGATTTTTGTTTGGCTGTTTAGCCACAAGGAAGTAGTTTCCTGTCTTTTCTTTCCACAATAAATCCATTACAAATACAGCAAGAAAATAATTTATTTTAATAGACAAATAATTTAGGCTTGATTTACAAAATTATACTGCCAGGAATTTTTTGCTGAAATGTAATTGTGGACATTGTTTCAACTATAAATGTCTGAAGACTAGGTAAAGTAAAGGTCATTCATGCCTAAGTTCATACGAACCAGTCCAGCAGCTCCTCGCAAGATGATTTTTATGCCCCATAAGCAACACTGAAAATTTACAGGAAAATGAAACATTTTCTGCTGCATACATTATACAGTATTTTAATTGACGTCGTTGACCTTTCCAGATATTTATAGTATGAGCCACAGTCTTTGTTCAATACAGCTTGCATGAAATTAAATAATAATAATAATAATAAAACAACAACAAATACAGAAGTGTCATAATGTGAAGTAAGGGCATTGTTTGTTTGAAGGAGAATTGAACATTTAAACAAGGTAATTTTACTGCCATTCAGAGGAAGGTCATTTCATTCCCAGCAGCACATTTTTTTTTCAAAAACCATCCATGGGGATTTCTTATGCCCACAGATTTCGTTATGAAATGAACCAGATTATTAGCCAAAAAAGAGAGAACATCATCAGAAACCCCTCCAATCGTCGGTAAATAACCGCATCTCCTTTGCAATTCAAATAAGCTCAGAACATCTACAAATGATTTTGCATCACAAAGGCATGACTTTTTCAGAGCCGTACTTCAAATTAACTACTTGCTTATTGCGCCTTTAGAATTCCCTTTCATTCTCTACGTCCTTTCATGTAACTACCCCTGTCAGTTCCTTCCCCCAAGCACCCTTTCTTTTTCCCTACTTTGAGCAATTTCTTTTTAAATAAAAGGTTTTGCCCTTGGCTTTGCCTCCAGAGGCCTCGTGTCATCTAAAGTCAAATACCAGGCTGTTCTTGCTTCTCCTTTTTCAGGTCTGTCTGTGAAGCGCACAGCTCACCTTTCCTACAATCCACTTTCCCACTGGGAACCAACCCTATTCAACAAAGTTCAACCTTACTACAAATGTTGTTCAAAAGGAAGACACCGTATGTCCACTGAAATGTATTGCTGACCAACAATAATTAGAATATTTGCTTAACCTTCTTTAATTGTATTTAAATTGCATTTAATTGTACAGTATTTTTGTGCAGTATTTGTACAAAATTCATATTGCAGTCACAACACACAGCAGACAGGCCTCTGAGAGAAAGAGCTCAAGAGCTAGTTAAATAAATGTAAGATATAACACAACTGTCACAGATAAAAATTGTAATTTTACAAATATGAGTGATGGCAATTATGTGGCTGTGATCTTTTTGTGAATCAGCCATATAATCAGAACTAGGGAATCTATGTTTGTGATTTTTTGTTTTTTATCTAAACAAAACTTTCTTCACAATTTAGAAATATTATACTACTGAGATTTGGCATGCTTAAGTTTGTTAAAACCGGAAAGGAGAACTAAATACGAAAATCCACCCTATTTTACATGATTATGCAGATGCGGTGTGTCACGGATTCGGTTGTCATTTAAAGTTTCCTTCACAATTTAGATAAAGCTGATAAAGTGTTTAAGTTTCGTGAGGTTGTGGGGAGATGACTGATGTTTATTGAATCACAGAAAGTTTCAGACCCCTGCAGTAAATTGTGAATTTTTTATGAATTATTGAACATATGATACCCAGTCGACCGTTGCAGCAGCATCAAGTATAATTAACCCAATGGGTTTCGTAATTTCTAATTCGACAGTATGTGCCAGATATAGCAAAGTATAGCATGTGCTCTGCAGGTAGTATAACGTGGATGAATGTACTAAAACTAGGAAGGGATTTACCAAATAAGGTCTTGAGTATACTGTGAAATGCATTCAAGCTGATATTATGCGCAAGCCACATATTTCAAGCCACAAGCTTTATGATCTTTCGCTATTGATCATGATTTTTGACCATCAATATATGGTTGCACACAGACCACAGTGAAGAAGCTGAATAAATCTTCAATCTGGAAGTCTAATGTTACTCTATTGTGCTTTTGTTTAAACCGTATCCATTAACATTAAATTACGTCTCGTTTTAAATCACAGATACAAATGGACACTGTTGAAATTAAAGAACTGTTTAACTGTTTTCCTTGGTGCTATTACTTTAGCTACTTTGACAGATAAAATATTTGCCGTTCATGTCAAAGACTTATTTACGCGAGCAACATACAGTATATGTGCTTTTTCTAATGCATGCTTGATAACCCATTAACCATAAAGTGCAATAATAATAATGGTGTGACACACAACTGCCAGATGTGTTTTCAGGTGCCATAAATGATAAGAACGATGAAATACCTATATCATCAAATGCTCCATTGAGTTTTACGTTTCCAATTTGCCATTATACAGTGCATTTTATTTGTTCTCTGTGGACCGCGGATTCAGGCTATGTCATTAGCATGTGTTCCAGCGGTCTGCCATCTGTACGTCCCGCCTCTACTGCATCGAGAAATGTTTCCACGGGCAGGAGTCTCGCTATCACACCATCTTCCTTTATTCATCTGTGAAATTTCAAATGCCGGGCAAATTAGTTTTAACTCTGGTAATTCTCTTCTACAGCCTCTGCATCTCATCAGTTAGATGACATATTGGGCTATCCATGTTATTCTGGAATCTATGAGCCACTAACAGAACATGATAAATATAGGGTTTGCTTAGATTTACTGCATGATTACCTCACTTGCATGTCTTCACGGTCAGATTTGCAGCTGTAAAGATATATTATAAATTCATCTTTAAGATGAAGTTCAGAGCTTGTGAAACATGACGCAAGATCACATTCTTTCTCAGCGTCTGAGAAGGAATCAGTTGTCACCCTTTTAGTGCGCGTAGACTGAGAAGCACATTAAAAGTGTACTCAAAGTACACATTCAAGAGGTACAGTAACAGACATTTTGTAAATATTAATGCCTTCCTTTGACTCCAAAAGTTTTTGATTAAAAAAAAATAAAAAATCATTATATAAATGTAATTTACATTTTTACTTTTGTTCTAAAAAGCGGCTCACACACAGTGCAGGGCAGCTTAGTCAGCTAAAGCAGTAGCCCCTTGGTGATGCAAGGGGATGTAAGTTCATGGCCTTTGCAAACTGGCACTGAATCCCGAACACGCCAGTGCCAGCTAAAGCTGGGCATCTCAGAGGGTAGGACATGATCATTTCAATCCACTGGATATCCATGCCTAATGCCATGGCAACTCCCGTGGCCAGTGGAGCAGCTGCTGATCACCTGCACCAGACGCATTAGTCCTGTGTTCCTGTGGCACACTAACTGTGCAGCTCAGCTGCTGTATTTAAAATGTTTTTTAAAAACCTGTCACTTGGCTGTGTGAGTTTCTGAGGTTGAGCAGGGTAGTGTACACCCGGAGGATTTTGCAGGGGGGGTTGATGTTTGGTCATTCCACATAAAAAGTAGTTTAAAAAGCAAAGTGGTGGGTGAATACAATCTTTCCTCTGCTAGCTCAACCCTCGGGACATTTCTATGAGGTCAGCAAACTGTTTTATAAGAGAGAGGTTCCCATCGCTGTTTTCAAATACAAAATCGCTAGTTAAGGAACCACGCTCTGTTGGAGCTCATCCTGATTTCTTGAATGAACAAGCAGCAGATCCCCAAGTACACCCCTCGAACAGGACCTCTATCACAGCACCATTGTACCTCCGATGCTGAGTGTCAAGCAATTGGTACTAGGGCAATGCTATCATTCAGCTGGTGATTGATCCCAGTTCAGCACCCAAACCACATGGGCACCTAACCGAACGGATGCCCACTGCCCAGGAGGGGTTTCTAATGACAGTTTAAGTGAAGAGGACGGTAAACGTCAGGTGTGAACTCATTTATTTTAGGCTGCCTGGGAAACGTATCGCCCGAGATGACAGCGCATCGAATGGAGTCGCAATCAGGCTCTTTATGGAGAGAATGAATCAATCTCTTCGGACGATAATCCTAATGCCCCTCTGACTGACTGGCAAACTGCTCTGATGCTCTTGCGCTAACTGCTGCAACAGACTGTGTTTATATTGCAGGGAGATGGCAAATACCACTGACCTTGCTTCTCTAACTAACACAAGTGAGCACGCATTGTCATAGTAATCACCATGAAAACTAAAACTAGCTTAAAGTTTGGCTCTGATACTGTTCATATGTGATAGGTGGTCAGCCAAGCTAACTTTTAACATATGCTAGCTTATTAGGCAACTAGCATCTGCTAGCTAAGTAACAAACTGTACTAGCTGTAATTGTATCTATTGGGCTGGATATTTGTGAACTTACTTGGTTCATACTTAAGTCAGTGAAAGGAAAACAAATGTTTCAGATTAGTATTAACAAAATAAATAAATATAATATAGCCTTCCATGTTTGAACCCCATAACATGCTTCAGTTTTCACTAGAAATATGAAAAGTATATGTATGAGAAGGTGATACACATATTTGAATGAGATGTAATGTTAGTAGTAGGCTAACACCGAAAAGTTGAAATTACACACAATGAGAAATTCTAATTCCTTCAGACCTGAAGATAAAGAGAAATAAATGTTATTTTTTTCAAGAAGTGTACTTGCAATCAAAGTATAGTACTTAATGCCAAACAGATCATAAAATGAAAAACCAACCACCGAATTAGATGAGGTAAATACAAGGCTTATGGCAAATTAAATCAGGGGCAAACATTCCAATTAAAAAACATTCAATAATTCAAAATGACAAAACCTTTTCTTTTAGTTTCACCCAATGTACAGTTAGGAAACAAATGGTTCTCCAAGTGTGGCATTTTTAGTATGTGATTGATATGTCATAATGGCTGCTATGTAAACAAGTAATTGGTAAGCTGAATTTTATTGGTCAAACAAAAATCTACATTTTACATGTATATGGAGTCATGTTATGGTACAGAATAGCATGTATTTGAAAAATCTTTGAAATAAGTTTTAAAAATTATTGAAGATGAGCCAAAATGTATACATTTGAATTTGCTTAATTTTATTTATTTATATATTTGTTTATTTATTTATTTGCAAGCTTAATGTTCAGCTCACTGAACTTCTGGTTACACTGCTTTAAACATGGCATTATTTATTTATGTCAGCAAATGCAAGGGTAACTCCTATATTTTCATTGATTCCTTTCCCAAGTATTGTAATAAAGAAGTGTCCAAGAGCAGTAATTATGCATAATGTTGGGCAAAAATGCACTATCAATAAATAAGTGTCCTCTTCTCATCCCATAGCCTAGCATTATGGAATGCAACTCCACCACCCACTGTCAATGTCCATTGAAAACTATGACAAGCACATTTTCCATTTCCTGTTACATACAAAAATATAAAATATCTTTAAAACTGAAAATGTTGTTTTTATTTATCATAAAGTTCAACATGCTTGTTGCACTCATAGCGGTTCACTTTGAAACCAAATTTTTTTTTAAATTCTAATTGCCTTATCATAGAATATGAGAATTATCATATAACAAAATGTGGGCCTATTTAAACAGTACTGTCATAAAATACTTTCAGGCCTGTCTCTCCATTAAATTGCGAAAAGTAAGTGTTATGCAAATAAACAGGAATTAAATGACACAAACACCAGAAATAGCCTACAGCTGGAGTTTGCCAACATCTAGATTATCTTAGTTCTATTCTGCATAGTGTGCTCATGCTATGTTGGCGTGTTGACTGTTCATTTGAATATGACTGGGATATTCTTGAGAAGCAGAAGCATTTTTGCTCTGCTGAACGTGAGCCTATAACTATTAATCATTTACTTTTTATTTTCCTGGGATTTAGAAGACAGTCTCATCCCAGAGTAACTTACGATGCAAACATGAGAGCAAAGATCGGGGATCGAAGCGCAGTGATTCCCCAGCGGGGAAAAGTATCGTGCCAAGAGAGAAAGCAAGTGCACAAAGTGCAGACTCAATCAACAACTTCTCAACAACCCTATTGAACATTAAACTAAGTTATACAAATAAGGACAAAACTCCCTTAATGAGCGATAAACCACATTAAACAAACAGTAAAGAGCCAAAGGCTCTGACAACAAAGACAACAGAAAGGATTACATCTAATCAGGTGTTAGGGCATCAGAATACATACGGCTGCACTGAAGAGCAATTCACTCTCGATGTTGCTCCAAGGTGCAGAAAGGAATTTGACGGCCATAGCAGCCATAGAGGGAAATTACAATTTGTTGCACTATTTACACATCATGGCATCTAATTGGATAAATGATTAATGTTCCAGTTTAGGGACGGATCGACCCGATACCAAAAAGCAGCGATGGGCGGGGGGGGGGGGGTCACTAAGCACAAAAACACAAAAACTGTTGATGGGAAGTATGATTGAGGGGGGACATGCACTGTTGAGCATGAATCTGTCAACGTGTCGGATAAAAACCATTAACATGTGTGTTTTATTATGCGCAACAAATGACCATTGTTTCCTTTTCTGCTTAATGCTCACTTCTCCTCTAATCTCATCTTCTGAATATCTTCTGAATAGAATTGAAATTACCCCCTCCACCCTTAGCTAGGTCCACGTGGACAAGTTGCATCAGCGCAACGCTATTTATCTTAGCGTTTGGGCTTTACCGTTCTTAAATATCCTGAATGACTTCTCTCCGTCTTGGAGGTAAAATCAGAAACCAGTCCAAAGCAATTAATTACTTAACCCTTTAAAGGTGTAAGATGACGAACGTGATTAGAATGTTCTTAACTGAATCACGAACTAAAGTGAAATCAGTGCAGTTCGAGAACACTATGTCTAAAAAAACCTACTCTTCAAAGGGTTAAATTGGTGACAGAAAGAAACAGGTTTTCTCCAAAATGGCGAAGTAAGACATATGATACAATATTGAAGGCTTTTACATCAACAGTTTAAAGGATTCTACATCTTCTTTCCTTTAAGCAGATGGTAGCCCAGTCCCAGGGTCTCTGCAGACTGCACCCATCTCAGAATCCCCTGTGTAAGTCAACAGCCATGACCTATCAGTCCCTATATTAACAATGACAGGCTTTTGAATTCATTTGGATGGCTGACAAAAAAAAAAAAAGATGCGCTTGTCATAGTTTTCATAACTTTTTTTGCTTTGCGAGACTTTCGTCAAGCTCTAGTTGCACAGGCTGAATAGACTCACACTTTCACATTGTTCCAAACACCGTCAGGTATAATCCGGGTTCTGGATTTCCACGGCAGATAGCCTCTCACTAGCACACGGACGAATCTCTTCTTTCCACCCTCTAATCCAGACAGGTAATCATTCGTTAAAGAGTGATTTATTGCATTTAGCCCTCTGATTAATGATTGGCTTTAAGAAGTGAGATGAGTCATCTGAGTACTTTACTCCATTTTTATTATTTACTGCAACAAACATCACCTAATTAGAGCTGCAACTGAGAGGCATAATGAATATGCACTCAGAGATTACACCATAAAGGTCAAAAAAGAATTCCACAATTGAAAAATATACACCACATTTCTTATATGTTGGTATTTCAGAATAAACTCTACAGTGTGGCTCCAAGTGTACATTGTGGCTGTTTGCTCATATCTGTAATAAAAATACTTGCCAGATTATTTCTTTTTTTTGTTGTTTAAAAAATAAGAAGTCATTTTACCACTGTGATTATTAATTTAGGACTAATCAGCCATTGTAACTGTCATGGATCTGACCTTTCTTCCCTTATCTCTACGTCGCCTTATTCGTTTTTATCGTTTACCGGTAGTCTATCGGATTTTCCTGTGTTCCGTCACGGGTTTTGCTTTCACCTTGTCATTAGTGAGTTCACCTGGTAGGTATTTCCGCTCACTACTTATACCCCGCTTCCGGCCTCTCTCGTCGCTTCTATGTTATTCCACTTAGCATTCGAGCCGGTAAAGAGGTATAGGAAATTGGTTAGAAAGCTAGTATAAAAAAGAAAGGGTTTAGAAAGTAGGGTTTGTAGAAAGTAAGAAAGTTTCGTTTGGCTCTCATTTCAGAGCAGAGGCTTTCTCATTTCTTTCGTTTTGTACTCTAACTTACGAGTGCTCTTACCCAAGATAAGTTTGGGTCTTTTGAGTTCTGTTTCCTTTCTTTACACTCCAATAACGGGAGTAAGATAAGCGTGTCTGCTTATTTCCTTTGTTTCACCGTTTCTACCGACGAGCGCTCTAACTGCGCTGACTCCAGTTAAAGGGGTCTTATAGTTTTTGTTTTCTTTGTTCGTTCGCTCCACAAACGGAGTTAGATAAGCGTTATTGCTTATTCCTTTGTTTTGCTCGTTTAGCGAGCTCCTCGTTTATATTGCGAGGTTTATTGTTCTTTCATTTTCAGTTGTTTCTCCACTACGGATTATTGTCCGTTACTAGTGGTGTTCTTACGAACACTTTAAGACTGCCCAACTACTTGCACTTGGATCTCTAATATTCCCATCTCTGTTTCTGACAGAGATCCCTCATAGTAACACATTCATTATGTTTTGAATTTTAGCAAATTCGCAGTTTTTCAGGTTTTTCCTACAAAATACAAATAGGCCTACTGTCATTAGCATTCTCACCTTCCAAAGGAGAATTTGAAGGACAAAAATAAATAAATTACTGGGCATTTGTTGCCATCAATTAACATATTTCAAGATTGATTCATGTTTTATCTCTATGAGAACATTACGTACAAATATCTTCAACTGGATGAACACATTATTCACATTTTAGGTGTATTCCTGGAAAGCTGTAAGGGAGGATCATCCTTTTCTTGGATTTAATGAATAATTTATTTTATGAATAAATAGAATAAATGACTTCTTAAGGTCTTGCTGTTAAATGCAGCAATTTCTTGAAACTTCAGAAACATCTTTCTTTACCACATTCTAATCAGAACCAGGAAATGTTTGCATAAATTCCACTGCAAAATAAAAAATAAATGAGAAAAAACCTCAAACGGAGAAGTGATACAGCCTGTGCTTCTGACTCACGACACATCAAACATAGTGGTGTACATTTAACACCCTAGGGAGCTTATATGTGACCTTGGTCTTATATAGACACCCCTGGGGTGCTATATGTACAACAGCAGTGTTAGATTTATACCGGAATTTTTGCTGTGCACCCACAGTTCAATAAACACTGCTTCAGGTGAACACTGCCAAATGCTAGATTCAAAGACCTATTTAAAATAGAAAGTGCAATTTGGCAATGTTTTGGCATTTTTTTCCTCAGTAGAGTGTTATGAATATGCCATTAAATCAACTTTTGCCTAAAATGCAGCTCTAGTTGCAAACATGCTTAATCGTAAAACGCAATGACATTATATTTTGATGAAATTACATCCAAATCCTGCTGTGTTAATGAATTCCTTTGGGTTAATTAACTGACTTTCACTGAAGTGAAAATATTTGATGCTCAGTGTTCTCATCTGCAAATAATGATCTGCACAGAGAAATGTAGACAGCATCTCTGTGTAGCTAACTTGCGGAAAGATGCCACATACTGTTGATGTCAGGGTGCTGCACAGATTATTTTTTTCTGTGCAGGAGGTAACTCCAAGCATCAAATGTTTTCACTTCCAACATCAATTAATTACCTACTGAGTGACAGAGGTTTTCCACCAGTAATGTGTCTTTCATTTGACTGTCGGTATCATTTCACTGTGCAAACTCATAAGAAGCAGTGTATTAAACAGTCATTATGCCGGGCTTACGGAGACGGCCAAGGGAGACTGAAGCCTCATCCTCACGTTATGATTTTTTAAAAGTGAAGGTTAGTGCTTTTGAGTCTGACACATTTTACGTTTCACTTGTAGGGGGATTGGCGGGAGTCACGCCACATCCAAAATTCAGTTTACTCAATTCCAAGATTGGATCAACATTTGTGCTTAACTTTGAAAAATACAAGCGTCGGTTTTGGTCTTCACAAAAGCAGTATGGGCAGTTATGGTGGGATTTAATTGTGAGTCAAAGTTGAGAGCAAATTTTTATTGAATCCAGGCCAAAAGGTGACAACATCAGTGAGATATATCAGCTGTCATATCCTCTGGAGTCTTCAATAATTTCCCAGCCGCTTGGTGCCACCCACTGGTCAGCGGCGTTCTCCAGCAAGAAGATTAGAAAGTTCATAAAATAACTTCTGTGCCAGAAGATAACTTAATTCTCGCCAGCTGCCCAACAGCTTCTTTCCCCTTAGCATGCGCCAACGGTTTGAAACTGTGTCTGAAGATGGATCAAACAGACAATCATGTTCTCACTACAGCTCAGTAAGTTCCTCATCTTCCCCGTTCTCTCCAGCATGTATTCACGGTTTAGTGCGTCTCCGTTTGCCCCGGTCTTTCTTCAGTACTCTCCCGCTGCTTGTGGGAAACGGCGAATGGAAAACATTTGCTTCTCATTTTGTTATGATGCATTATTGAGCGGTTAGTCATCGCCGTCGGCTGCCAGTCCGACCACGTTTGGTTAATATTATACCCGTAGAATTTCGCTCGCAATCTCAAGGTGGCTCACAAACATCAATTATCATAATCTGATTCATTCTACTGTCTATGGAATTAAACCAATGTACTGTAACATTTAAGGTGTATTCTCCCAGATATCAACAAAAATAACATAAACCTTTAAAGTCTTAATGCGTGTATTAGACATAGGAAAGACAATGACCTGGATACAATGAGCACGTGTAATTACTTTAGACTTATCACTAAGTGATCATTTTAGTGAGGTCATTGTATTGATAGCTGAATTGAATGTACAGATGGGTGACTGTTACATGCCATGTTATTTTTGTATGTGGACTTCCCTGCCTTCACCTGCCATGTGTCATTGTCTTGTTGGCTGCGCCGCCTGTCCATCACCATCCACCAAGTCCCGCCTTCACCAATCCCCGCCCTCCGTGTCAAGTCTGGATAAACCAATCATAACTCGCCACATCTGATATAAGCCTGGACTGGTTGCCATGATGGAGGTTGACATTTTGTTTTGTGTTGTAGCTAATGTTATTGCTCTGTGTTTGTCCTTGACTGTAACCATTCATTTGAACTTGTCTAGCTTTTTGTGTACACTTCCAAGGCTTGGGACAGGTAAGACTGGGGGCTCCTGTACATATGCCCGTAGGCTATGTTGATGTATAGAACCACTAGTTATTAGGGGTGTTTGCCAACCACTGTTTTTTTCATCTGCTAGATAGAGTAGATAGGTTTTTGTTTGTGTACTTGATACACTAGGTTAGATTATACTCTGGTTTAGCTAGCTGGGTTTTATGTTCTTTTGGCAACATCCAGCGTCCTTTGACCCTGGTAGTGTGTGTCTTGGTTGTCTGTCCTATAATAGTTATTGCACCTGTTTGTCTGTACACCTTTTGTTTGTTACCAGTAAAACACTCATCCACTGAGTTGCTGCGTTATCTGTTTTATTTATTGTTTTTACCATTTATACAGCAGTTACATCACCCGGTATATATTAACATCAAGTTACCTACCCCATGCACCCCTAGACCCATGGGGTCGTAACATATTTGGGGGCTCGTCCGGGATTGCTGAATTGTAAAAACAGTAAAGATAACATTGTGTGGTTTTTGGTACAGTGGTGCAGTATAGGATAATGACTTTGTTTGATGTCAAAGACTTTCTGAGCAATCCGTCAGATGATGCACTGGATCAGTGCCGTAAAATTGACCTGCTGAAACTTGCAGACCAAGTGGGTCTTGAGGTGTCTGGTGCTCTCCGGAAGAGAGAGATTAAGTCGCGGGTGAGGGAGAAGCTGGTGGAACTCAAAATTCTTGCCTCGCCTGTTGCTGTTTGTTCTCCTGTCCAGCCTGACATGTTGCCTTCTGTACCTGTAGCAAGTCCACAGTCGCCCTGGGGCGCTGGTGGTTCTGCTGTGGTAGAAGTGAAGGAAGAGATTCCTCCAACTACCCCTCCGCCTACATTTCCCAGGTTTGAGGCGTTTTCGCCGAGTTTTTCTGGGTCGGGCAGTAACCCACGGCTGAAAGTCCGTCTCACCCGGTTGAAGTACGAGGCTGAGGAGAAGGCTCGTAAGGCAGATACTGAGGCACAAGAGAGGGCACGAAAACAGGAACAGGAATTCAGATTGGCAATGCGCAAGCTGGAATTAGAAACAGAGGTTAAAATTCGGCAGCTGGAGTTACAAAATGCTGCAGAGCAAACTTCCACTGGGGTTACCCCAGGTACATCCCCACCGCAAGGTTTTGCGGGATATGATGTCAGGAGACATGTGGCTTTACCCTCTTTCAGAGAAACTGAGGTAGATGCCTATTTTAGCACTTTTGAGCGTTTGGCAGCAGCTTTGAAGTGGCCCAAAGAAATTTGGACAACATTACTGCAGTGCAAATTAATTGGTAAAGCACAGGATGTAATGGCTACACTAACTCTCGAGGAGAGTATGAATTATGAGGTGGTAAAAGCTGCTATTCTTCGCGTGTATGAGTTGGTCCCGGAGGCGTATCGACAGAAATTCCGAAACCTAAAGAAAACCTCCGCCCAATCATTCGTAGAATTCGCCAGAGAAAAAGGAACGCTATTTGACAAATGGTGTGCTGCCACTAAAGTGGATAACTATGACACTCTTCGTGAGTTAATTTTGATAGAAGAGTTTAAGAATTGTGCTCCGGAACGCGTTGTGGTTTACTTAAACGAACAGAAGGTGATGTCATTATCTGAGGCTGCGATATTTGCAGATGAGTTTGCACTCACGCACAAAACTGTGTTTGGTTCCACTCAAGGAGCGAAGTCTGCTATTTCCCGCAGTCCAAAAGACAGTGAATCTCAAAAAGATTCCAAAACGTCACCCCCACGGTTTAAAGAGGAACGCGAATGTTTCTATTGTCATAAGGTAGGGCATGTAATTGCCAACTGTTTGACAAGGAAAAATAAATCTGCTAAGCCTATAGGCTTTGTTAAAAAAGTTCCTCAAACCACTCCGTGTTTAAATGGTCCGGAAAGCAAACCTGAAGATGGGTTTGAGCCGTTCATTTTTGAAGGTCTAGTTTCCCTTTCCGGTGATCCGACTGAGCAAAAGCCGGTGCGGATTTTAAGAGACACGGGAGCTTCGCAATCTTTTGTGTTAGCCGACGTGATACCCGTATCGGACGTGACATATGGTGGTGCTAATGTGGTAATTCAGGGAATCGATATGGCCTTTGTCACTGTTCCCTTACACAAAATACATGTTCAGACTGATTTAGTCACGGGTTATTTTAATGTGGCTGTACGGTCCGCTTTGCCTGTACCGAGCGTTGACTTCATTATGGGAAATGATATTGCCGGAGGTAAAGTGCGTCCCGTACTCGAAGTTCTAAATGAACCCGTACCATGTCTCGTTTCTGACGTGTCTAGATCACTTCCTGGTGTTTTCCCTGCCTGTGTGCTCACTCGAGCTCAATCCAAGAAATGGGGTGAGGAAGTTGATTTATCAGAATCTGTTTTGGCGTCCACTTTTACTGAGGATATTTACACCAAACCGAAAGTAACGCATGTAAAACCGGAGGTATGTACAGAGGTTGAACCTCAAGATTTTAGTGAAAAGGAGGAATATAAATCTCTTACCTTATCTTTGAAGTTTGCCTCAAATAAATTGCCTGTCACTCGTGAACAACTTGTTGCTGCTCAGGAAAATGATCCATCCTTGCGTAAGTGTTTTGAGATGGTGGTTAATCCTATAGGGATTAAAGAAAAGCCGATTGCTTATTTTATAGATAATGGGTTGTTAATGCGTAAGTGGTCCTCTTCGTTTACTAACGGAGCCGAATGGGGTGTGGTTTATCAAATTGTAGTACCTGGCGTGTATCGACCACAGGTATTGGCATTAGCACATGAGAATCCATGGTCTGCGCATTTGGGAATTACCAAAACGTATAATCGCGTGTTAAAACATTTCTTTTGGCCAGGACTTAAAAGTGCTATTGTAAAACACTGTCGGTCTTGTCATATTTGTCAGGTCACGGGAAAACCTAACCAGGTTGTTCCACCAGCCCCGCTCTGTCCAATTCCAATACTTGGTGAACCCTTTCAGCATGTTATTGTTGATTGCGTAGGTCCGCTTCCCAAGGCAAAGTCTGGTCAACAATTTCTGCTCACTATCATGTGTACTGCGACTAGATTTCCGGAAGCTATCGCGTTGCGCACCATCACGACCAATAACATAATTAAAGCACTTACCAAGTTCTTTGCTATATTTGGATTCCCTAAAGTGATCCAAACGGATCAGGGTACTAACTTTCTATCTAAACAGTTTAAACAGTTTGTGCAGTCTCTGGCTATTAAGCATCAGATCGCAAGTGCTTACCACCCTGAGAGTCAGGGGGCACTAGAGCGTTGGCATCAGACTCTCAAATCAGCTCTCCGCAAATATTGTTTGGAGACTGGAAATTGTTGGGAAGAAGGGTTGCCATGTATTCTGTTCGCTTTACGAGAAGCGGTACAGGAATCATTAGGGTTCAGCCCTGCTGAACTAGTGTTTGGGCATACTGTTCGGGGTCCTTTAAAAGTTTTGAAGGATCAGTTCATGTCTGATTCGGATATTAAGCCTAATGTGTTGGATTACGTTAGTCAGGTCCGAGAGAAATTGTATCATGCCTGTTCCATTGCTAAAGAGTCGCTGTCTTTGTCACAAAGTAAAATGAAGCGTCGCTTTGATTGGAAGGCTGTTGATCGTAATTTCAAACCTGGTGATCAGGTCCTAGTTCTACTACCTATTGTCGGATCTGCTTTGTCTGCTCGTTTTTCTGGCCCATATACGGTGGAAGAAAAACTAAGTGAATGCAATTACGTAATTCGAACACCCGATCGTAAGCGTCAGTCACGCGTGTGCCATATTAATATGCTTAAGGCATATCATTCAAGGGAGACATTTCAGTCAGAGGATGTGAAGAAAGTTCTACCCGTGTCACAAATTTCTAGCATTAGCACTGTACATAGTACTAACCCCAGTTTGGATTGTACAGAGGATGAGGATGGCCTCGTGCTTCGGAATGCCCCTCAGCAGTGTGCTAGACTCATCAATTCGGAAACTTTGTCAGATTTGTCGTCCCACCTTGCTCACTTATCAGATGTTCAAAGGTCTGATATTGCTAATTTAATAAACGAGTTTCCAAATCTTTTTGGTGATACCCCCTCTCAGACTACCGTAATACATCATGACATTGATGTGAACGGTGCCGCCCCTATTAAACAACACCCATATCGGGTTAATATTGCAAAACGTGAGGCTATGAAGCGGGAAGTGCAATACCTGTTAGAAAATAACTTGGCTAAGCTCAGTGCTAGTCCATGGAGCTCGCCTTGTATTCTGGTGCCGAAACCTGACGGAACATCACGTTTCTGCACCGATTTTCGAAAAGTTAATGCGGTTACGGTGCCAGACTCCTACCCTCTACCGAGAATGGAGGACTGCATTGATAACATTGGTGCGGCTAAATTTGTCACTAAACTTGATTTGTTGAAAGGGTATTGGCAAGTGCCTTTGACTCCTCGCGCGTCTGAGATTTCCGCGTTTGTTACCCCCGATAACTTCCTGCAATATAATGTCTTAGCCTTCGGCCTTCGAAACGCTCCAGCCACGTTTCAGCGGCTAGTGAACACTGTTCTTATGGGTATTTCGGATTGTTATGCCTATTTAGACGACTTGGTGATTAAGTCGGATAATTGGGCCGACCATGTTTCTGTGCTGCGTTGCGTATTTGAGAGGTTGGCCAAAGCAACGCTAACACTGAATCTCGCCAAGTGTGAGTTTGGCAAAGCGACAGTAACGTACCTGGGAAAGCAAGTGGGTCATGGCCAAGTTCGGCCATTGGAAGCAAAGGTTGCTGCCATTGCTAGTTTCCCTGCGCCTACTACTAGGCGCGAGTTACGCCGTTTCCTCGGAATGGCAGGATATTATCGAAGTTTTTGTAGGAACTTCTCGGTTGTTGTGGCACCCTTAACGAGTGCGCTTAGTATTAAGAGACCTTTTGTGTGGACCTCAGACTGCCAAAATGCTTTTGAGGCTGTTAAGCTTTTGTTATGTAGTGCGCCTGTACTCGCAGCTCCAGACTTTGCGAAACCGTTTAAGTTAGAGGTTGACGCAAGCGCTCTAGGAGCTGGTGCTGTATTGCTGCAAGAAGATACAGATGGAATTGATCACCCCGTTAGTTTCTTCTCGCGAAAATTTAATACACACCAACTAAATTATAGCACCATCGAAAAGGAAGCACTTGCATTATTATTAGCCTTGCAGTTCTTCGAGGTGTACATTGGCTCGAGTTCTACCCCTGTCGAGGTCTTTACAGACCACAATCCTTTAGTGTTTTTGTTGCGAATGTGTAATCAGAACCAGCGCCTTATGCGTTGGTCTCTGATTATACAACCATATAATTTAAATATTAAGCACAAAAAAGGAGTTGACAATGTACTGGCTGATACGTTGTCTCGTAGTTTTGGCTAAATAAAGCTTGTGAATGCATCATGTGTGTAATAGTGTACGCCCCAAAAATAAAAAAAATGGTATTTCAGAATGGTGTATAATATTACCACGGGTGTAATTGTGTGAACTAACTTTAAAATATAATGAATATGTTAAGTTAGTTCTTAAGGGGGGAAGTGTTACATGCCATGTTATTTTTGTATGTGGACTTCCCTGCCTTCACCTGCCATGTGTCATTGTCTTGTTGGCTGCGCCGCCTGTCCATCACCATCCACCAAGTCCCGCCTTCACCAATCCCCGCCCTCCGTGTCAAGTCTGGATAAACCAATCATAACTCGCCACATCTGATATAAGCCTGGACTGGTTGCCATGATGGAGGTTGACATTTTGTTTTGTGTTGTAGCTAATGTTATTGCTCTGTGTTTGTCCTTGACTGTAACCATTCATTTGAACTTGTCTAGCTTTTTGTGTACACTTCCAAGGCTTGGGACAGGTAAGACTGGGGGCTCCTGTACATATGCCCGTAGGCTATGTTGATGTATAGAACCACTAGTCATTAGGGGTGTTTGCCAACCACTGTTTTTTTCATCTGCTAGATAGAGTAGATAGGTTTTTGTTTGTGTACTTGATACACTAGGTTAGATTATACTCTGGTTTAGCTAGCTGGGTTTTATGTTCTTTTGGCAACATCCAGCGTCCTTTGACCCTGGTAGTGTGTGTCTTGGTTGTCTGTCCTATAATAGTTATTGCACCTGTTTGTCTGTACACCTTTTGTTTGTTACCAGTAAAACACTCATCCACTGAGTTGCTGCGTTATCTGTTTTATTTATTGTTTTTACCATTTATACAGCAGTTACATCACCCGGTATATATTAACATCAAGTTACCTACCCCATGCACCCCTAGACCCATGGGGTCGTAACAGTGACAAATGAAAGGGAAAGACCCCTACATTGAGGGGGCCCGGTGGCTCTGTTATGCTGTGGGCCGGGGGGCATTTTCCTGGCATGGTTTGGGTCCCTTTAGAGGGAAGCGTCACTGCAAATCAATACAAAGTTATTCTGAGTGATCACCTTTATTCTATGATGAAACATTTATATCCTGATGGGAGTGGCCCCTTCAGGATGACAATGCCCCCATCCACAGGGCACGAGGGGTCACTGAATGGTTTTATGAGTAGGAAAATGATGTGAATCATATGCTATGGCCTTCGCAGTCACCAGAACTCAACCAAATTGAACACCTATGGGAGATTTTGGACCGACCTGTTAGACAGTGCTCTCTTCCACCATCATCAAAACACCAAATGAGGGAATATTTTTTGGAAGAATGGTGTTCCATCCCTCCAGTAGAGTTCCAAAAACTAGAATCTATGCTAGACTAGAGGTAGAATCTATACCAAGGTGCATTGAAGCTGTTCTGGCTGCTAGTGGTGGCCCAACACCTTACTAAAACACATTATGTTGGGTTTTTCTATAATTTGTTACCCCTCTGTATTCTGTAACGCTAAACTCAAACATGTGATGTTAATGACAAGTATTTTAAGTGAATGACAAGTATGGGTGTGAAGATATGCTTGTATATCAGGGATTCATGATTTCTTCCTCCTATCGGGATTCATAAATCGATTTATCTTGTTACTTGAATGTTGCTTCGTAGATTATAAATCCAAACAGATTAAATTAATGTACAAACGTAGGATTGATTCTAAAGGAAATTCAATGGTGTATTCAGAGTATGAAGGCCTTTTCAGAATAGTTTGTGGATTGTGGGGGGTCACTCCTCATCTCAATGCTAACAAAATAAAATGAGAGAGAGGGGGGGGGAGGGAATCAAGAGATATTTCTTTGGAATTGAAGACCAAGCCAAGCAATTATAAAACCGCATTAACTCTGGGGTGCACAAAGCAGTTCGGATGAATTAATTGTGGATGCCGAGAAGCCACTGGAAGACTTCAACTAGAAGATAAGCATCCAGCGCTATTCTGTCAATCACGCAATTCGATTACAAAATAGTTTTCACCCTCTTCTTGCCATTAGAACTTTGACATGTGTGTACTATTTAAAAATGTAGAGCTGAGTGAAAGCAAACATTTTCATTCCAGACCGTTGTAAGCAGCTTGGCGGGCTCGGCGGGCTCGGCGGGCTCGGCGGGACGTGTTACTGTTACGTGATGAGATCAGGATATTTAGGCAGCCGTGCTATTATTATAGATGACAAACTCATACACAAATTGACTGTCGATATGTTATACAAAACAATCAGTTTAATAAATGTCAACAATCAGAATGTGTATATCCTGTCAATTAATGTATGTCCCCTGTAGGGGACATGAGTCTCTGGTATTATGCTATGCTGGAACCTACACGACAAGGAACATTCAATAAAAATAATATTTTTGAAAACATTTTCATTGCAACATATTTTTGTCATCCAAGAGTTGTATCATGTAAAAAAAAATGTATGTACTTACATTTATTTTCTTCCTGGAATCAGGAGGATATAGTTAAACAAAAAGATTTACCTTGAAAAGCAGACAAGATTTCTACATTTCCCTTTTGCTTTCAATCCAAATCCTGCACTTAGTGCTTTCTACTTCACAATACTGTCTTTGTTGCAGGCAGTTTCTGCAATCCTGCAATCTATTACAATTTGTAGGTGGCAATTATGAAATACTTGTAATTGAAGGCAATAAGTTAGTTACTGCTCCACTCTTCAATTTGTTTTATTTAACCATGTTGTAGGCTACATGGAGATCAATACAAAGGCCCATTTTTATCTTAAAATTGTTGAAGTGCACCATCAATTGCCAGACAGAAAATGGTTATTCATTAAGCTATTCAAAGGAAGTATAATGAGATATTTTAAAAATGAAATCTCATTTCATCAAATTTTTCTACAACTCTGTTTTCAGGGGACAAAAATGACTTGATATGTATTAATATGTATAAGTAGTAATTAAGAATGAATCTAGAACCACAGTATTTCCAGCCAATTCATTGTATTAGATGAGATTGCATTGCCCCTGAATTCAATCACGACGGAAAAGTCATCATAAGAGAAACTGCTATTCAATCAAAAACAAACGATGAAAGCTTGCCGATTCCACAGCCTTCATTTCCTCAAGGTAAATGTTGTCTTGTAAAGAAATGCTAGTGTTAGCACGTGTCATGTTTTCTTCTTTACACTTTGGTGAGTTCAGCAATCACCAAAAAGAAAGCTCGAACAACAGTGTGCTAATTTAGCAAGCCGGCACATGCTGTATTGGTGCCAGAGCATTTAGAAAAACATTAGAATTTCGGATTTAAGGAGCAACCAAGTGTTTCTGCCGTCTGTGGAGTGCAGCAGTTTTGATTCACATTAAAACATTGTTTTACAAGACTGAAGCAAGAGGACAAATGACTGAGCGAGCTATGTGTGTATTCAGGGCTCCTGCAGCATGCCACTAGTCTCGCACTGAGCGAGCTATGTGTGTATTCAGGGCTCCTGCAGCATACCACTAGTCTCGCACACTGTGGAATTCTATAGGGTTTCTACTGTGCATGTAATGTCAAATTTTAAATGTCAAAGGTCAAAGGTCTTTTCCAGGACCTTCAAGCACCTTTGTGTTTTGTAATTAAATTATATTATTAGGGACTTCAGTAAATAGTTCAGTTGACAACACATTTATTTTTTGTTTTTATTTACTTTTTTTTTGCTTTTGAAATTCAAACCCTCAACCCATCACCAATTTATCAGTGAAATTGCATGAATCGGAAAGCGGAACTGTCCCTCTCCGAGAACATCGCAGTGGTAACCCGGGCATGCAGGTTCTTCCTGTACAACATCAGGAGAATCCGCCCCTTCCTCACCACCCACTCAACCCAGCTCCTGGTCCAAGCGATGGTGCTGTCTCGCCTGGACTATTGCAACTCTCTCCTGGCTGGCTTGCCAGCATCGGCCATTAGACCCCTTCAGCTTATCCAGAACGCAGCAGCGCGCCTGGTCTTCAACCTCCCCCGATACTCCCATGTCACCCCCCTGCTCACTGACCTCCACTGGCTACCGGTGATGGCCCGCATCAAATTCAAAACATTGGTGCTCGCCTTCCAGGCAGTCCGAGGATCTGCCCCCCCGTACCTCCAAAAGCTCATCAGACCCTACACACCTGCCAGATCTCTGCGTTCCGCCTCCTCAGGACGACTGGTACCCCCCCCTCTTCATACTAGCACCCGGTCTCGACGTCTGTCTGTCCTGGCCCCACGGTGGTGGAATGAGCTCCCCGTGGAGGTCAGAACAGCAGAAAGTCTGACCGCTTTCAAGCGCAGATTGAAGACTCACCTTTTCAAGCTGCACCTCTCTCCACCCCTCCCTACCTCCTTGTGACTATAATCAGAATTGTGTATTCCCCCCCCAAAAAAAAAAAAAAAAAAAAAAAAAAATCCCCAATCATACTGACTGCGCCTAGCGCTTAGATTCGTGTTTGCCTTTTTAGGATTGTTTTAACGCACTTGTTACTTGTTTGGAAATGCACTATGTACGTCGCTCTGGATAAGAGCGTCTGCTAAATGTCTATAATGTAATGTAATGTAATGTAATGGAACGCGGTCATCGTAAAAACTGTTTGGATTTGCATTGTGTGGGCACCATAGTTGCAAAATACATTTAAAAAAACAAGAAAAACCAAACACCTTCAAGCAAAATTGGAGCACTTTCACAACCTTGTATATTTCCACTTTCAACCCCAAACACTTACAGGGGCGTGTGGGATCCCTCACACAGCTGACTCATCACTTGTGGGTTCCAGTCAGATCAGAAATAGTTAATGTCGGCCGCTGCGGTGGTACAGCGGTAAAAGGCGCTGACTTTCAGTCAGCGCAGTTGTACTCCGAGGATCGGGGTTCGCGCCCCGGTCCTGCCATTTTCCGAGCATGGCCAGCGCCCTGTGGGAGCAGCAATTGGCGGCTGCTTCCGGGTGGGGGGAGGGCTCGGATGAGAATCGCTACGCAAAATAAGGCCCCGGGCGAGTTGGAATCACGGTCAGGAGCTTGGGGAGTCGCGCCCTGTAGAGGACGTGGCGGCCTCTTTCCTACTACCGGCTGACGGGGTTGTATAGCGGTGGTTCTCTAGCGGTTGCTACACGGGGGGAATTGAAGTAGAATAGGGGTTCAATTGGCTACTAAATTGGGAGAAAATGGGGAAAAAATCTGAAACAAAAACAAAAACAAAAAAAAAAGAAATAGCTAATGTCCGGTAATCAGCATAGATAAGAATACAATTATACGTGAAACAAGGCTGTCATTGGATTCTGACCTACAAACCCTTCAACGATTGCATGCGGGTGCTCAATCTAAGCAATTAATGTTCATGTCTATGGTTTAATTCCAGACAGTTATTTAAAGAATCAAGGTATATGCATACGAAATGAGCTTCATCCCCGTGTGAATAATGAACCTTTGGCAGTAACGTTGGCCCTCGACTTTCAAATGATCTGTTCAAATAGATCTCTTCCAGAGCCTGGTATGTACAATAGAAATTTGAGAGGGCCGTTACTACAGTACACAGGGCATTCTATATGAATATACAGATGCCCTCATCCAAAGAATGTTACACAGCTTGCATTCTTTACATACATTACATATATACAGCTGGATTTTTACTGAAGTGGCAGTGCCGTATCTGGTAATTGAACGCACTACCATTCTGTTGCATTCCCATTTCTCTAATCAATATGCAATACGTGCACAAGCATTATGGTATTAAAGAAAGTCCCCTGTTTAAATGGTTGTTTAAGTTTCTTTAAATAGTTACATAGTCACGTTTGACCTCGTTTGCTGTTCGGGAGTTCAGGCCTGGTTTTAGCCCAATTTTCAATCTGTTTCTTTCTACAGTGTGTTTGTGACAGTTCTCTGTAAAAAGTGCTGTACAAAATAAATGTAATTGAATAGTAATTTCTAGAGTTCATAAGCAAAAGAAGGACCCTCACCATGTAGGCCAGGAACTCATATTCAGGTGCACTTCATTAGCATTGCATCACTTTACGAATACCCCTTTCACACCAAAGCAACGACCCGGGTAAAACCCGTGTTTGTCTTTGGTGTGAACGGGTCAACCCGTGGTATCTGACCCGGGTCTGTGACTGTGCTCATGGCCCTGGATGTACGCGGGTTCGGACACGGTGTGAAAGGGGGCGACACAGGTTACTCTGTGCAGCGCAGTTATCTGAGCATCCATCCACATTGTCCTGTCTTTAACTTGTGAGAAACAGTGTTCCAAACATTTAAATGATGGAAACAGTAAGCTAGTCATGTGAAACTGTTTTGCAGCCCCAAATTGGTGGCAACTGAGCTGAAGAAACACTAGCCATCATACTGAAGCACCATATTGAGATTAGAAATTTTTCAGTTTCGTAAAGATCTGACATGATATTATCCTGTATTCAGTAGAAATCTGCCATCATTATTCTAAAGAGTCATTTTTAAAAAATTGAGGTTGGTGAAAACATTTTCCCCACAAATTAATTATCATTGTGTTAACTCCTGGCACCCAATTGTGTTGTGACAAATGACAGCATATCGTACAGTCCAATCTCACACCAGGAATTTGTAATAAGCTTGTGACCATTTTCAAGCAGCTATGAATTTAATTTAGAAATTGCCGGCATTAAACCATCAATTCTGCCATGACAGTTCATTAGAATGTGGTTGAGCAGTCCTGGACTGGGGTCCAACGCTGCTTCCGCAAACAGTGTACTCAACTTTATGTGTAAGTGCTCAGGAATTCTGTGTGATGTGTGCACACGTGTGTGTGTGTGTGTTTGTTCAGATATGATACCTTTAGTATTTTCAGCATTCTTCTTTTCTTCGCCACAAGAAAAGCCCTGCATAAAAAATGTTCATGTGATCTTCCTGTCTTTTATTTGTCATGATGCACGAGAGAACAATACCTTCCTTTCTAATCTAAAGCTGTCTTTGAGTAGTATTAGCCAATCAATCACTAGCTGTTGTAGCATTTTAATGCTAATGTGTGATGGGCATAATTGTACTCAATACCTGAAAATTGTGCAGAGGTTTCACGCAACATTAAATCATATGTATGCACTGTATAATAAGGTGGTAGTCACTGTAATTCAAAACATTTCAGTCATTAATTCAAAGCATTCATAATCATCTGTCACCCACCATTGCTGAGATGGACAGCTAACAGCTAATATCACAGTAAGGGTGCATTTTAACAGTAAAAATGAGTGTTAAATTTGGACAACAGTGTAAAACGAGAAGCTTTTCTAAGCAGTAGTTGCGAACAAGCAAAGGCTATACTACTCAGCCTGGAGTGGCACATACCTGTACAGGCCAACACAGCAACTGCACGGTTTCAGAGTAATGCTAGCACGAGAGGAAGATCTCCAGCATGAATATAGTTTCCATGCATAAGATTAAGATTTTTATACTTACGATTGCTGGCAACAGTCATTTTAAAGCTGTTTCAAATTGAAGAATATCTTCAGTTTAAGATAAAAAAGGTATTGAGGGGGAAAGCCATGATGAGAAAACAATGGCCCTGATTCAGAAAGAAAAGAAATCGCTTAATATATTCTACATCATGAAAATCTGTTTTAGCTTTAGCAGTTTTAGAGATTCAGCTATTGCACGAATCATAAGGCCAATGCAGTCTTCTGCCTGAGTGTACCAAAGTGCCACTCTCGGTACATCTGACAACTGGTGAGTCGGTTACTATGGCAACAATACACAGCAAAAAAAATTTAAAATGCATGCAAGGTTAAATTGACATCACTGTTCCCATTTCAAAATCAAGAAAAGGAAATGTGTGGTGAGAAACAGTATGACACATGGATGATGTCATACTGCTGCTGACAAATGGAAATTCTAAGAATAATAAGATCCATCTTTTGGAGCACAGAGTTCTTTGACAATGCTTATACGTTGACATATCCATGGCCCTTTTAAAATATGTACTATCATGTTATAGCTTAGCTCTGTAACAATATAGACCTTTAACAGGAAGCGTGACATATTTTCTACAGCTGCGGCACACATACACACACTGGGCCCTGTCTTACACCCGGCGCTAAGCGGCACTGACCAAAACACAAGCGTCTTTGCTATCTTACACCTGGCGCAGAGGTCATTATAGCACGTTATAATGTAATGTAAATACCAGGTGATCTTGCGGCCATAGCACGTGAACTGAGCGGGTCGGTCTTAAGATGAGGTGTGGTCAGGATCATTTTTGGCATATTGCTATCTTGAGTCAGCAGAAAGCGCCGGCGCTAAAACCACCACAAACCTGGTCTAAAGTCACGTCGCAGTTGTTTACATGTTATTTTAATGGCGCATGTCAGTGCAGCATGTGCACAACGCGTGTACACCCTCCTGTCTGTTACACACAGGGGCACGCACAATCATGACTAAAAATATCAAGATTACAATGTGAAATATTATTATTGTGTACGCTATATCAATATATAGGTCCATAGGTCAAAGACCACATACCTGTCCCTCAGAGAAGGGGAATGCCGCTTTAAATTGCTTTCAGCCCACTCTATATAAACATCCAGGCAATGTGCGATGGTAGGCTACATGTAAGGTTACATGTAGACTATTCGCAATTATCCTGGATCAAGCTATGACAGCCTATATTTGCCAATAGTTCCTGTAATCTTCTGGGGGGACAATTTTCTGTTACGCGACAATGGATATCCATTAAAAATACCTGTATCAAGCTTAAGTTAAAAACTTTGTCCAATGAATACTGCATTTATTGTTTTTTAAAATAACCTCAGCTACAGTCCCCGGGATTCGCTGGGCATACGTTTTTTTCGATAGTATACGAAGATTCATTTAAATTTCACCATTTTAACTGAATTTTAAACTTATTCTAATATTTTTTTAATAACAGTGACGAGGTTTCCAGACTCTCAGCTTATTAAATCCCTGCTAATTTCACCTGTTATTCCATAACTGAACAAAACAATTTAAAAGAAAACTAAAAGTCTAATTAGAAACTCAAACAAATTTGCAGGACATTACACAATTAATTTAATTTTAATTCCATTCTCTCCATGTGCACTTAACTTAATGCAGGAGCAGGTCTGTTTCACCTGCTGTAAATCACACTTTTCACAGTCTTCCCGGGAAAGTGGACTTGTTTTAAAGCAAGGTTGGTCACATTTCCATAAGCAGGACATTATAAAACAAGAAAAAATATGTGTGAACCTATGGGTTCCCAGCCTGACAGCTTTATTTAGTGTCATCATTAAGGCAAAATAGTGGAATTTGTTATTAATCGATATTAGAATGCACGTAATGAACTTCGGATGAAGCTTGAACTTCAAAAACTCCACTTGGGATTAAAGTTTGACAATGCTTCACTTTATTGTATTATCAAACGAAATTCGTGAAACAAGCAGGCTAATTTGGCGTTTTCTAAGGTGAGTCGGAAGCCAAATTCTGGTAGTTTATTTTCAGCGGTTGCCGGTGCTTTTATCTAAACTGAACCGTATGTATCTTCTAAAATAACAGCACTGTCGGGCAACCCGTGCCGATGTTAAACCCTGATGTTAAAGATTATTATTGTGTATATCAAAATGCGTCCGAATAATATTGCTCATACTATTGATCCATATAGCCTATTCCTTGCTCGCACTACACACGCACGAGCATGTCTGTTTCGCCATCATATAAGCAATCCCCCAAGGTGAAAAAGCAGGCTTTTAAAGGGAATGGGATATGACATTTTGATTGGTTTATTGCATCCAAGCCCAATACACACGTATAATTAATGAAGAGGTTAAGTTCAGCCCACTTGCACCTTGCGCCGTACTTAGCGCTCAAATAACATACTGTATAACTAGCAAAAGTGGACTTGGACATGCCCTAAATGCACTTGCGCCCAGCGTTTTAGACGATGCGCCAAGATCGTCAAGATAGACCCCACTGCGTTTCATTTCCATTTTAAACCGCAGTGACTTCTCTAAATTACTCAATCTTTTTTAGGATTTGTAGAAATGTCTTTTTTCCCCGTATAGATGGCCTAGAGTGTCCCACCTGTCACAAGTTATTGAAGGTCCTCACTTGCTCCATTCTGAATGGCTCTGCCATCAGGAAAGGCAATAAGCTTTTTATGACGGAAGCTACAGCGAAAGCCAAATAATCGTCTTTTACACTTTGCGTTTAAAGCCATGCAACCTTGGCTCTGACCTCCGCACATCATAAGTTTTTGATGAGAACTTGAAGGGATTTTCTCTGCCTATCAGTTACTCGACACTTTCTCATTAGACTGATTCAAACGGTTGGCAGTCTTGTTTCTACCCAAGGCATTTACTTTTCCAAAGAACTCTCCTCCTGGACTCGCAAGCTCATGTTGCCCTGTTTAGTGACATAGATTGATTGTGCTTGCAGGCAGTTCTTAGGCAGCCCTGATCCGTTACACTTAACAGGAGATTTCATACACCAAATACTGCATTTTGCATACTATATAGTGCCTCGTACAAATGACAATACCTGGAACAGTTCCATTTCCTGTTATATCAAACAAAATTTACATTTCAGTGCATCCCAGTCAGCTGAAATTCAGCAGGTATTCTTCTTTTTTTAAAATTAATTAATCTATTTAACCGAGGGCATGTGTTCGCTCCACATTCACATTTTTGCCACGGAGTCTTTGTTTTTAATCTTACAGCCCGTGAGGCTATATTTCCATTACTTTAGTGATAAAGATAAAAAGGTACATTATATGACTTTGCAGAGACCACTGGTGAAAAACTGTGACAATTTCAAGGCATCCCCAAATGGTTTGTCGATTCCTTGTTTTTATGCCTAATACTGCCCAGTGCACACAGAAAGGGAACTGTTCCAATTCTAGACATTTTTAGACTGCTTTGCCACCATCTTAAAAATAACACTTTACCTGTGGAATTAATTAGCCTACTTTACAGATTATTGTAGATACATAAATTTTATATTTTTGTCATGGTGTGCGTATACAACAATACACCGGCACAATATTAACACATATATCAGTGTTTATATTGCACCAAATATTTACCCAAAATGACAATGTTACTTTGCAACCATACACACTGTTATCATACAACCATACACACTGTCACACCATTAGATTTCTCTCTTTCTCTTTCTTTCTCTCTCTCTCACACACACCCACACACACACACGCATGCGCGCACACACACACACACACACACACACAGTATGGTAAAGTATTTGCAACTTAAGACAGAGTAGCTCCACAGATTATATTGGTCTCAAGAACATCAATTAAATGAGACTACTGTGTACTGTACACAGATGTGGGTCTTGTAAATCTAAAATGAAAATGTCAAGTGCTTAATGGCAGGTAACTCTAATGTATAAGAAATATTTGTTGGAACTTTTATTAGCTTGCTGACATTTTCTTCAGCTAGTATATCCATTTCCCAGTTCTATGATGCCAATTAAAATATGCACACAACACACAGGACTTCAATTGTATGTTATGTATGCAGGAGTAGAATCCGTGGATTTGGGTTGATTGATATTGAAAAGAGTGTAGTCTGCTGTGAGTACAGTGTCCTTTTTAAAGCATACTGTGTGAGTCCCTAGTCTTTACGCCTCCGCCTTAGGACTACAGCCTCTGTCTCGCATACTGTGTGAGTCCCTACTCTTTACGCCTCCGCTTTAGGATTACAGCCTCTGTCTCGCATACTGTGTGAGTCCCTACTCTTTACGCCTCCGCCTTAGGACTACAGCCTCTGTCTCGCATACTGTGCGAGACCCTACTCTTTACGCCTCTGCCGTAGGACTACAGCCTCTGTCTCGCATACTGTGTGAGTCCCTACTTTTTACGCAGTGATGTAGTGTGGGGTGGTTTCAGGTATGTACCAGTACCACCCCCGTCAAAACCCCTCCACCAAAATGCCAGAGAAAATAAAATAACAAAATAAATCGAAATGTGCAAAAGTTATTCTCGAAAAATGAGAAACCCCGCCAATATCCAAATAGACGTGAGAGATCAGTACTGGTTCACTGTTCCGGAACAGCACTGGAAATTCAAACCCCCCTGGCAGACAACTTCATCACATAACACCGGTGGACAATTTCTGAACCAAATTACTGCCTATGCCACCATATATCTGGCATTAAAGGGACACAAACTCTTTAAAAAAACACACCTAAAGATTCATAATACACAGGAACAATCCCATCAAAAGTTAAACCAGCATACAGAATTTTTTTATAAACATCTGTAAATATGAAAACACAAAGAGCGTTGATCATGTGGAACTGTGCCCTGCTGATGAGCAGGCATATCTAGCATATCTAAACGGCATGTCCTGCAGAACAGGGACGTGAGGACGGGGGTGGGGGGCAGCCATTCAAACATGGGCCAGGAAACTATTTTGGACAGGGTGACAACCAAGGGTACAAAACACAACAAGGAATGAATAACTCAGTAACACTATATCATTCATTTATTTACTAGATTGTGTGGCTAATGATCAGATAGTCACTTTGGATATAAGATACATTTCAGAGGCCAAACCAAACATGTGCTTACTCAACGCTACTCAACATAAAAACCGCTGATGATACTTCCTGTCAAATGCCTGCATCCTAATAAGGCCAATTTCAAGTGAAAATGGAGGCGTGCTGTTTGCATCCAGAATCTTCTGTTGCTCTGTACTGGTGTATTGCATCTCCAAGGATTTTTGCACTGGATTTTTTCAGTTACCACGTTACACTTTTTTGCTTAAGTCCTGCAAAAGCCATGTCCAAGCAGGTCATGTTTGCTCACTCAAGTACTCGAGTAGCTGAGGAAGGTACAACAACCACGTCCTGTTCGATCCTCCTTCATTATCAGTCCTCTCTGACTCGCCATGCGCCCTCCCACTTTGATTAATATTCCGCCTGTATCCCCCTTATACCACTTAAGAAAGTCACTCATGTAAAGTCACTTTCCTGCAATCTGCTCAAGGCTTGCCTTGGAAATACTTTTCAGTACAATGCATAATTTCCACTGACTTCTTCTCACCATGGAATTCTCATGGGGCGACATTTAGCTAGAAATAATTTAGAGTATCTGTAGAGGATTCGGTGATTGCTATCCATTTAAAAAGAATTAAAAATGAATGTAATATCAACAGTTTGAGAATACAGTGATGCTCTTTCATGCACCAGTGCATAGCACACAGATGGAAAGAGGTCTCGTTTCTGGGTTGTGACTGACAGATGTACATTCAAATGGTGTATAACTCATGTACAGTAGCATGTGGCTTTTAGCATGGAATATAGCCACTGGTGAATACGTCGTAGGGATAACGCGCAGTGCTCTTGGTGCAGTTTCGGATGGCATAATGGTAACGCGAGAGCATGGTACATTACCGGAGTGTGGAAAAGAACATTGTTTAAGTGTAAATGCCTCTAGCTGACTCTTAAAAACATACTTTCTTTCTGTGGTACACAAATCCCTGTGGTACGCTGTGTGTGTCGTGTGTCATGCAGTAACACGTGCATGCCTGGAAGGGGTAGACACACTCTGCCAGAGACCCCCGTGTAGACACGTGTGTAGCATGACAGAGACATAGTCTTGAGCAATATCCCATTAAATAATAGGGGAGAAAAAGGAGCCACAATCCAAAAATGGTGAGGGAGCTCCAGTGGTTAATTTCTTCCAAGGTGAAATCTAATGCAATTCACAGAGGCGCAATGCCGGAACTGTGATTGGTCCATTTCCTTTATTCCTGGAGATGTGTTTCATGACTGACACCCAGACTGTGCTGTGAGGATGCATATGAATGAAGAGAGACGGTTTTTTCTTCCTCATGCTCAGATTAATGCGTGTGACGACTGCTGCACTTAGGTCAAATTGCCCAGTTACTTGTTTGGAATTTTCTTTTTAGCTTTACGTTGTTAAGAGTTACAGCTTTAGCCCAATGATGGAGCTAGAGGAAAGATGGATGTTAGCGCGGCTTATTCAGGATCTTGTCCGAGGATATTTTCAGTTTAAAATGAATCTCCTTTATTGGGTGGAAGCTCTTGCAGCAGGCCAAGCAGAGAAAGTCTTCCTTGACGGTGACGTTTTATGAAAATATGCAAAAGCAGTAAAAATAATTTAGAAGAATGAATGTATAAAACTAAGAGGAACTGGATAACTTTGCTGTTTAATGAATGTCTTCAAATGGAGTCTTATTTATTCACTCACTTATTTGTGCATGAGTTGTTTAATTATTGTATACTGCCACGGTTATCCATTTTTTTCCCGAAAAGAAAGCTTAACTGTAATAAAAAGCCATTTAATCCAATTTCAGTTGGTAATTTTGCTTTTTGTCGAAAGTGCCTCTTGCGCTGATTCTGACCTGGTCTTTAAAAATGTATCTGCTTCCTCTTGGTAAACTATTCCTTGCATAACTGTCTGGAAATAAAATGTCTACAAGCAAAAGCTAATTAGAAAAATACAACCACATGCAAATAAACAATGCAACACGGGCTGAAAAGAACTGCAATTTAGTGATTATTAATTATTAAATTATTAAATATAGATTATTAAATATAAATATTAGAAAAAAAATGTAAAGAGTGAAAACAATTAAGAACTGTATATTAATATTCCTATTCCATTTTACACTGGCTCTAGTAATCTATCGGTGTAAATATCAATATTGTAAATATTGTGGCGATCCGGGGCGATTGCGAGTAACGGGGATCGTTGTGCATGTCAACTGTTGTGTTCAAATGTAATGACGTGTGCAGTAGCAATTGGCAGTTGACCTTTGAATGACCAGCAGGAGTTCAACCAGGTCCGCGCTAGAGACCGTTTGTTGATTGACGTATGACAGAGTGAATTACGGGTGATTGGTTGAGGTGAGCTGCAGGGCACCTATCAAGGGTCGCCTTTGTTAAGCATGCTCATTTGCATAGAGGGGCTATATAAGCTGGCCACGATCCAGCATGCGTAGTCTATTCCAACTGTTAACTGAAGAAGAAGCAACAAGAGATTGTACTCTTACTCAATAAACTATTTCCATCAAGAAAACCTGACTCCGACTCCATGGCTCGCCACAATGGTGTCAGAAGCGGGACGGCTGCTCCGGAGAGGATCTGGGAACAGATCCGCGAATTGGAAAGTCAGGTTACAGAACAGATGGACGCTATGGCAGGGGCATCTGCAAAGCGGCCCAAGAGCAGACCCGGAGGGCTCCCCGAAGGAGCCAGTGCAGCAAGACCGGAGCGGGGAATGCCCATTGGAGACCAGGCGGAGGTGCACGCGCTGGTGGCTGACCCCGCGGCCGGGAACGGAGCGAAAGTAGGTCGGCTGGAAGCCAACGAGGACGCCCCTGCTTCCAGGCCGAACCAAACGGCGGTGCTGGTGCAGCGACCGACCACGCCGTTAAAGGCGGTGATCAAGCTACCCCGCTACACGGGAAAGGGTGAGCTAGAGTCGTACCAAATCCAGGTACGACTCGCGGCTAGCTACAATGGCTGGGACGAGAGCCAGACGGCCACCCACTTAGCGTTAGCCCTGGAGGGCGAGGCCTGCCAGGTACTTCTAGACCTGGACAGCGCCGAACCACTGACGCTACCGGCACTGATGACAGCGCTGGAGCGCCGGTTCGGACAGCGGCAATTCCTGGAGGTGAGCCGGGAGAAGCTCACCACGCGACGGCGGACCGGAGCAGAGAGCCTCGGCGTCCTCGCCGCCGACATCAGGCTGTTAGCTCGCCGCGGCTATCCCCAACTCGACAACGCAGGCCAGCAGGAGCTAGCCTGCCAGACCTTCATACAGGCCCTCACTCCGGAGCGCCTGCAACAACAGGTCCGCATCGCCAAACCAGCGTCCCTGGACACAGCGCTTCGCGAGGCCGAGCGACTGGAGCTCATTCTGGGCACCACACCCAACGGGACCCCGGCTAACGAGCCCCGGGTCCGAGCTGCCGATTGCGAGGAGGTGAGATGGGTCCAGCGGAACCCAGATATACCGCGGCAGCGACAGGAACGGGAGCGACGCTGCTTCCGGTGCGACGAACCGGGGCACCTCGCCCGCGACTGCCCCGCCCCTGCACCAAGAGCAAAAGTTCCGTTTGATGCTCTTTTAAGAGCAGAGGAACAGGCCCACGGGGCCGAGCCCCGTATTGGCAGACTGGGGACGAAGACCGGGCTGTACTTGCCTTGCAGTTTGGACGGACAAGCCTGCTGGGCGCTGGTCGACACCGGAGCCACTATTTCCCTGTTAAGGCCGGGGGTACTTCGGGGTACTAGCGGGCTGCTTTCGGGTGCATGGACCCTTACCTCTACCCAGCTAACCTCCGTCACTGGGCAGAAAATGGGCATGCGTGGTAGTAAACAATTACAAGTGTGTGCAGGAGCCCAGCGAGTGAAACACGAGTTTTGGTTAGCAGATATAAAAGATGCATGCATTATCGGTTTAGATTTATTAGCCTTGTGGGGAGCTAGCATAAATGTGATAGCCGAAACTATAACTATTGGTACCGAAACGCTGGGCCTCCGATCGAATTGTGAATTAAAAGCAGCCCGCCGAACTAGATGCACTGGGGTACCCCCCAAACACTGCCGAACTTGCACTGGAGCCGAGCGGCGCGAGCTGAGGACGCCCGTCGACTTGGTGTTCGGAGCCCCGCCCGGACCAACGGAGCACCACCAGTCAGAGGCCGGGTACGCACGGGCTTTGATCGAGCGCCTGGAGACCGCCCACAGCTTTACCCGCCAGGCCCAATCCGCCGCAAGTGTTAAGCAGAAGCGAGCGTATGATGTGCGCTGTCGGGGGCAGCCCTTCACCAGCGGAGACAAGGTATGGATCTACTGTCCGATCCGTAAGAAGGGTCTGTCCCCGAAATTGCAGTCGCATTGGCGGGGCCCTGGTGAAGTGGTGGGCCGGCTGAGCGAGGTGGTCTATCGAGTGCGCATGCCCGGCCGAAGGAAACTGGTGGTGCTTCACCGGGACCGTCTAGCTCCTTACCGGCCGCTGTTGGATGGTGTTGAGGAGGGGATGGGCGTCGGCGAGGATCAGCCCGCTTTACGTGCGCCCACCCCTCCTCCACCGGAAAACCCAGCGGCAGCTGAGGGCCCGAATCGCCCTTTTCGCCAACGGAGGACTCCTGCCCGTTTCCGGGACTTTGTACGTGAGTGCGGACAGTTAAAGGGGTCGCAAGGGACTGCTGACCCCTTAGGTGGGGGCAGTGTGGCGATCCGGGGCGATTGCGAGTAACGGGGATCGTTGTGCATGTCAACTGTTGTGTTCAAATGTAATGACGTGTGCAGTAGCAATTGGCAGTTGACCTTTGAATGACCAGCAGGAGTTCAACCAGGTCCGCGCTAGAGACCGTTTGTTGATTGACGTATGACAGAGTGAATTACGGGTGATTGGTTGAGGTGAGCTGCAGGGCACCTATCAAGGGTCGCCTTTGTTAAGCATGCTCATTTGCATAGAGGGGCTATATAAGCTGGCCACGATCCAGCATGCGTAGTCTATTCCAACTGTTAACTGAAGAAGAAGCAACAAGAGATTGTACTCTTACTCAATAAACTATTTCCATCAAGAAAACCTGACTCCGACTCCATGGCTCGCCACAATATGAATGGTCTAAAGGAGAAAAAATACCCAGTATCTGAATTTGAAAGCTTTCTATAATGGCCAGACATCATAGCATGCTCACGTGATGCAGCACGGGGAAAATATACCTTTCACATGTGTGATTATGCAAACATCTACTGCATGAGCCTGGAAGAAAGGTTAAAGGTCCCTGGAAAGAAAAGTCTATTCATAAACCTGACACTAACCCTTACATTAAATGTGATTACTTTGTTCCACCCACAGATATTATGTTAGTACGAATATTAATATCTGTGGCGACCCTCTGAAAGAATGGGAGAGGAGAACAGCGCACCGATGAAATGATTTTCTTTTCTAAAGCACAAACCTGAGACGCCTGAAAACCCACAGCAAACACTCCAGATGTCAAAAATACAATATTCCTGTCAGCCCATTCTTGACAAGACAACTGTCGTCTAATGGCGATGTTTGAACGCAATCCTCGTTTAACAATTTTTGCCCCGACTGCAGCTCTTGTTTATTTTGCATCATCAGACAAGAGACAGTCACATCCAGCCCAAATTCCCGGCTTCCTGATCCCCCATCATGCAATATTTCCTACGGACGACGTGTACACTCTGTGGACACTGGCAGCGCCCGCGTTTATAGGAAAGCAATACATTCCATTGTTTTATTATCTGCCGCAGTGGTTCTCAAACACAGTCCTTCAGCCCCCCACTGTGCTTGCTGGTTATTGTTACAGCCAATCTCTCAATCAATTAAGGTTGCTGGAAACATGCATTTAAGTTGGCCCATGTTTTTCTCTCCACCTGATTTACACAATGCAGTTTTGGCTCAATGACATTCGCTCCGTCTTTGAACTCATTTTCCACAAATGGTTTTGTTTCATTGACCAGGTCAACACACATTCAGCAATTAGGAGACCACTGTTTTAATGTCTCAGTCTATTATTTTATCAATTCATTATTATTAATTGCCATATAGCTAATATTACAGAAAATGAAATCTTTGGTTGATTTCAGACTGATTAGGATGCAAATATGTTAAATTGGATGCATAACTATTTCTAAAAGCATGTGGTTCTTATCAGGTAAATCTTCCCTCAGTAGACAATAAGTATATAACCAGCATGCACAGGGAAGCCCCAGGACTTAGTTTCTGATCTACAGTACAATTCCTCTTAAAGTGGCTCCTGGGGTTTAGCAGATGTTTGATCAATTCTGACACCACTCATACAAAGAACTGCAGGATACCCATTTTTGGTTTGAAACTATACCAAAAAATGCTATGCGCTAATCACAGTGCTGCATCTTTGATTTTTTAAAAAGCTATCAACTAGAGGTGGAGACTATAGCAGTAAACTGCAATGCAGAATGTTGCTCTGGAGAAGATTATAATGAAGTTACCAAGGTGCTTATACGAAGGGACGCTTCATGAAAGCTTTCATGAACGCAAAATGCTTTGGCTTTCATTATCCTATTTCTGAATCTGTTCTCAATGTACTGAAACGTGTCATTATAGTCTGCATGTTATATGACCACAGAGACAGTTTTATGGGTACACGCCGAAATATAATTTTTCAGTATGTTGTTGTACTGACAAAATAACAGCTGCACAATATATGCCTGATATTGACATTGACCGGGGTGTTCTGTGTGTTTACACTGAGAGTGAACGGGAGGGTATAAAACTTTGATACAGCACTTCCCATGTCGTTGTTAGACGTCAGGAACATGAAGACAACTTCCTCAAATTATATATAAAGAAGCGGACCTTTATAACGTCAATAAAATTGTGGCAGTGATAGTCACATATTCATAATGAACCACTCATAATTTCCAAAATTACTGTTAGGAATTAGGGCATCCTTATTTGTTTCATAAGTCACTTTTATGCCACATTATTTAAGCAACAGCAATGCATATTTTAAAGAAATAATCCTTTCCTTTTTTTGTTGAATTTATCTGTTTGAACTTATTTAAGCCTACTTCATAATTAAAAAAGGAAAACCTTGCTTGACTACTCGACTTGACTTTGATTGTACCCTATTCCCACAAGAACAAGAGCCACATTTGAATGCAGAGCTTGCAGTTTAATGGATGTGTGATGTCTTGCAACTTGGAATTGACCCTATGGCATGTAATTGTCATGTTGCAGTTCCCTTGAACTATTAAGCTCGCAGGTCAGTGTGGGACTGTGTTGGCTAATCACATTACTGCTGACCATTTATTTGTTAGGTTTTGCTTCCAGGCCTTGTAATATCCATTTCTTTCAGTCTGCGTGTTTTATTTAGTTTGTTACATCACAATCTGGTGTGAACTTAAATTACTGGAAAATGACCAATTATTCTGTAAAAACAACTGACCGACCATATAAAAAGCACAAGAACAGAATGACATGTGACATGCACCTGTTGCATTAAGGATTTTAATATAGTATGTAACTGACCACACAATCCACACAGGCCCATATAGCTTTTCATCTATAGCCATAGATTAAAAAGACAACAATATATATTCTATACCTGCAAGATATTTGTTCTTAGAAATTCTCAGCGTTTACCTATTTGAAATGAAATGCATGCAACCGTCTACTTTGCTTACTGCACTGTTGTTGATCCCCACTGAACAACAGTAGAATACATAAAACGTGGATGACCTTTTTGCTGAACAGGGAGAAGTGCATGGCGTGGCATAATGGAATATTTCTGTAGATTTGTAACATGCTGGCTGATAAAACGAGATTAATTGGAGCTTGTCCCCCAAACTCCCCACATGCCTTTGAACAAGGCAGAGCAGTAGTCATTGTCATTAACTCTGATGGCACAGCTGTGACAAAACTAATGATTCTTTCACAAGCTCGAGAACCAGTATAAATGCCTAAAGCGTCACTAATTCCATTGGAAACCGTGTCCTTTAAATAGATGAGCATAAAGTACATTTACAGCCGGTCTTTGAATCATGTTTTATAGAGGCACTTCACAGTCGGAAAAGTGATGATTGTAAAAAGGTGCAAAAAATGAATGAATAAATAAGGATGTCATGAGGGTGAACGAAAGGGACTACTGTAAAACAATAGCTGTCCAATCAACAGTCTCCATTTCAGGGCTCCGAACACCAAACTAAAGTGAGAAGAGGCAATTAAGATACTTAACATCGACAGTCAAATGATTTAGACTGACTCGAATTGTATGGATAAAACCAAATTTTTTTGGTTCCTCAGGCTGATTTATCTAGAAATGAATTACAGATTCAAACTGTAATGAGAAGACTTTGCGGTGGTGTTAGACTGAATCATTCATTCCTAAATAAACAGATCTTGCATTCACGCAGTTATTGTATGATGCACTTGTAGTCCACAGCAGACTGACCAACCACTGTCACAGAGACAAAAACATTCCAATGACACAGACACTACATTATGTTGAGGTAAATACCCTTGCAACGGTGACTATGTGCTGGTATATTGCCCTCTCCTGCCTATTTTTTTAGTTTATTAAACAGCAAATATCATGATAAAAACCTCCTCTGGACTGTAGATGTAAAACTTAAAGCATCTTATGATCATAAACCGACATTGACTGTATCTGAAGACCAAATGACTTTGTCGTGTCTAAAAGTCAAGGTGTTCTACAGACACCAGTAACCACAATTGATAAGTGACCGTTTTTGTTATTTCGTGATGCATTTTGTCAGCTGGCAGGTGGGCAGTCGGCTTTCCCTAATCACCATATCTGTTTTGACAAAGATACTTCCACTAAATAGTCACACACAGTCCTTACTTGAATGACAATCAGACTCTTTAGATCCTTCCAATAATGTAGCATTGAAACCTACAGGGCTCCGGTCACAGGGCCTACAGTGCCCACACGACCAATTAAATAACGAATAATGACATATTAATGACGCCAAAAAAACATTCGGCCTTTCTGGATAAAGTTGTTTATAGCCTATATGTTTAAAGCCGTCCGACGGATACATTCTGCTCAACTTTCCTGTTGCATGGACCACTAAATAAACCAAGTCACTGGCTTCGACAGTTGCCGCTTGAAATCTTAAGTATCTAAGTTACAATCACGATTACACAAATTGATGGAATGCGTGTCTTCTAGGTGGGAATGTAGGCTAGAGCGTCGGTAGCAGCTGGAATGCTAAGCGCAAATAATGAAATATCAACATTTTGGGCTCCGCAATACAGTTAAACTGATTTGGTTGTTTTTGGACAGAGAAAACGTCTTGTAATTAGGCTACATAACCCTGTATTATAGTCTATTAGCCTAGTTCCAGAACATATTATATTCGTCAATATGGGGCGGTCTCTTCTGAAATGTAATAAGAATGAGACTGACATTCATATTTCACTCAAATGCATATGTATAAGCCATTCAAAGGCCAGTGCTGAAACAAATGACGTCCTTAAAATTAAATCAAGACAACTTGAATTGACGAATGGCAATGTCACTCTAAACCGTGACGGCCATATGGTCGTGATGTTTCTAAGTAGATGCAAGTTTTGAAGACAGGTAAAAACAAACTAAATTGATTTTCCCTGCGACTGTGCGTACCACACCAGACATTCCGTACAGTCGCAATCCCAGGAGTGAAAACGGCGTCAAAACCAGATAATTAAAATGCTGCAAACTTACCATAAACTGCGGTAATCAGACCTGCAAAAACAAGCAGAATATATTTTAATTTCCCCATCTTAGTCATGTCCGCAGTTATTCCAGGCAGCCACAGATTTTCTTGGGCTTGATTTTCAGCGATCACAAAAATGCATAGAGATCCAGCCTTGAAAAAAAGACGTGACGCCTATGGTGAAGGGATTCGCCTAGATTAGCTCTCATATCATCAAGAAGGGCTACTGCAGAGATAAGCGATAGAACAGCTGAGAGCCAAAGAGTCTTCCTTGATCCAAGGAGAGAGACAGAATGTGTGGGAGAGAGTAGAAGAGGGGAGAAAAGACAGCCTATAGCCAGCAGAAGGATCTGGACTCAACCATCACATATGATACAGGGGAAATGTAAAGCAATCTGAGAGCACTGCAACTTCGGCACCAGTATCACCCATTCGAGCAAGCCCCTATACAGGTGTAAAAGCATAGAATACAAATTGTGCATTTAACTAACCATGCAATCAGAGGCTTAGGCTACGGTGCAACGGCCAGTGAAAGCAATCTAAACGCAGGGAACTTAAAAACAGCGGTATATTGATTGATATCATTATTTTTATAAACTCTGTCAAGGACGATAAACCAGATTTAAAACGACTAGCATATTATATAAAATTATTTTTAATTATTTTGCTATAGGGTGTACGATTTTAAGTAATGTTGAAATATTCGCAACCCGTTCTCTCTTCGTGAGGAAAATTGGCATATAATTTCCATTTCATTATCCGTATGCGTGAGGTTCTATCGGCGTGTTTCCCCCACTTTTGGAATGGGTCACCAATAGAATCCCACATATTTGTTGACAGCGGTGTGACTAATGTGTGCATTGTTGGCAGATTTGGGAGGACGCCTTCTTATATTTGGAAATAGTAACCGCTCCGAATCAACAAGCTCAATGTCACCACTACAGACCCGCTGGTCCGCGTCAGTAGCCTACGCACGCAGAATTAACCGACGAATTAAAACAAGTACTCTATACGAAAAGTGGAATTGTTGAATCGTAATCGGAACACTGTTGCAAATGTTTGCTGCGTAAAATTCAAAATAAATGTAAGTACAGCTGAAGATGCTTCACTCTACACACTGAGCAGCATTAAAACATAACCGATCCCCATAAACTGCTTTTAGGTGATATGTCAAGAATCTTCGAGGCGAAAAAATGATTTGTCCGGCATTCCTACGGTATGAACTGCGCCAAGTAAGTACATTGGACAGCGCACGGAAATGTAAAACTAAAATGTGACTCTTCTGCCATCTAGCGTAAGTGTTCCTGACGCGAATGTTCGCAGACGTGTTTTTTTAAAACCTCACTTGTAAATAAATGCAAATAGCCTATTATCAAATAACCTTCACAGAGCCAACCAAGTGGCAATCCATTGACCAAATAAAGGTACACAAATACACGTGATGTAAAGCACGTTTTTAATGTAGGCTGTACGACTTACTATCCCCTTCTCTTTGAAATCTCCACATACCAAAATTGAAAAATAACCACATTTGAAGGCCATCACCAACAGAACATCAACAAAATAATCAAATATCAAATAGTGCTATACCACTGGTTGGGATTTATTACAAATGCAATATTAAGTGTGGCCATGGAAATTACATTTACATAGTGCGCCCTACGATAATGGCAGGTTTTATTAAGTGTTAGCTCAGGGAGAGTTGTAGGAAATAAATGCTAAGGACTGCAAGCATATAATCATTTGTGCAATTTGTAATTAATCGTGTCATGGGGGTATTTAAAATGTTTTATGCACTTGCCACATGCATGAAACATATGAGGATTATCCAAACAACTTACTATTGTACCCATGAGAAAGGTGCTTAACCTGAACTGCTTCAGTAAAATATCCAGCTGTATAAATGGATTATATGTAAAAATATATATATCTTATAAAAAATATATATCTCCGGAAAAGAGCATGTGCTAAATGCCAAGATGTAACTGTAAATAGCCTAATAACCTAAGCCAATAAACACACAATAAATGCCGTGTAACATGTTGTGTGTTGTGTATGTTTCTAGCTCTCCGCTCTGCTCTATTCTTGCCTCTGGTTTCTGATTGGAGGAGTCCTGGACAAAGCCAGGCCTCGCCCTTGTGATGAGACGCGCATCATAAGTGACTTTGTCCGGTAGGTTGGGATTCTCATACTGGTGATGGAAGATCGTGAGGCCTGAGGTCAAGATCTTGGTTTCAGTGAGGAAACTAACAGTATGCCTTTGCTGGAGAGAATCGCCGGATGAAAGAGCGGTTTCCTATTGATGTGCATTATTATCCGGATGCACCCTCCCTGTTCTTTAGAGTAAGTGGTGCTAAAGCACAGGAAGCCCTTACAAGCTCAGACAGACAGTCCAGTGGCTTGCGGCTGTGTCATGTCCTCCCTAATGAAACCTATCCCAAAATGTCAATTTCTGAATGCAAAAATAAGCCATTATTTTTAACTAAAAAATATTACTTGAAATATATTCATGCCACACATGAGTATGTTGTTTTTAAAGCCCCAGAAGAAAATGTCTCTATATATTCTACCTGTGAGCTGATCTAAGGTCAGCTTCTTCTTTTTTTTTTTTTTTACCAGAATTCCCTGGGGTGTGCTAATGCATCAAAAGTGGCCTTTAAGTCTTTTCATTTCAGCTATAGAAACCTGGGCTCCGGAGCATAAAGAGAACCCACTCATTCACCACACCATGTTGCGTGAGAGGCAATATAAGTTGATGCTATACTCAGCATGCATATTTTTATATCTCATCCAGAGGAATCTATCCCTGCCCTGTTAGAAACCACTGCAAACTCTTTGCAGCTCACTCAGGTTATCGCATCAATTGTTAATTCCTATAAGTCAGACACTATTCCTCTGTCAGGGTACTTTGCCAGAATAGAATTTTAGATGGTCACCCAGAGGAATTAAATACCTGCGTATAACAATTAATCCCTGCCTCTACAATATGGCAGTGGACAATATTAAAACCCTTCTTCTTAGGAAGAGCTACAGCTTCTCCAGATGGTGTTAGTTAAATCTCTCATTATGGGGTAAAGTAAATTCAATCAAATTGATGCTTGTCTCAGCAGTCTATTATATTTTATCATACCTCCCACTGAATATTTCAGATGCTTACTTGAAATATATTGATGGACATAATCGTGGGCTTCTCGGGGGATCCTCACATCACCTAGGTGTTGAGCAAGCCTTATAATTTGTTAGAGGGCTTTCTGTAACACTAAATTGGTTAGCTTGAATGAACTGACTATCAAGTGTCTAGGTGACACTTCTGTGATATTATATTAACTGCAGGTATAACAGGGAGAGTTCCACAGGTGCAATGAGGTAGCATAATTTGTGTGCCCGTGAGGTGGGTCTATAAAGTACAATACAAAGCAGTGCTGAAGAAGTCTAAAGGAAGATGACCCTGCTTGCCCGTGATATTGTGTAGTACTACACACTATCAATTTTGTTTACATTCTTCTTGATTGTTCATAGTGCAGTAACATATTTTGAAAGGAACCCATTCGCAGTAATTCGATTGCTTGAACTGCCTCCCTCCAGACCTTTAAATTGGAATTTCACTGTGTAAATCTTATGTTAATATGGACAAAGACATTTCAGAGATTGCTTGATAAACTGTACTAAAATCAAGAACATAGATTGAGTAATAAAACCTGTGTGAAATTATGGGCTGGCTCATTTGAGCGAGCCAGTTGTCGCCAACCAGGTCTCTGAATGGAAGCATGTGATTTAATTATTGTTTAAAATGTTACTAGCTCTTTATCTAAGTCATAATTGTAAAACATAACCTGAATAAAACAAATAAATCAGAGATATTTGTATTATTTATTTAAGAAAAATAATCAAACATTAAATATCCTTGTGTGAAGAAGAATGTGACTCAAATGAATGCTATTTGGTCAACATTGATTGGTACTTCCTGGTGTTCGTGATGTGATCTGTGTTAAGAGATGCTCCAGGACCTGTAGATGAAAGATAAGTCCAAAACAACAAGGAATATCCTCACCAAATTTCAGAGACTCACATTTCTGACTCAAAATACAATGTTGATGTGGATGGTCAGAAAGCTGAAAAGAGTTACATTGAATTCAAACTGCATCTTGTAAGTAATTTTTATGGAACACCCTTTTAAATGGGTTTGGTTTTTATTTTATATGTATATGTATTACCATCATATGATCATAGTGCTACAGTCACTGACAGTACTATAGAGAGGTCAGAGTTCATATAGTATTGTTAGATATCAGCATACCTTTACATGCCTCTGTATGTATACCTAAGCTCTCAAAGGTAATGCAAATGTACTTATGTTCATATGCCTCTCCTCATGTATGATCGGAGAAAGCTATGTTACCTGGCTTGTATAGTCAACATTGATAACAAAATGCATAATAAACTATGTTGAAATCTTTTTCATTCTGCTCACCATGGCTACAGATATCTGAAGGTGAGGGAAGGTAAAAATACAGTTCTTTGGATGTGCACACCAGCTTCTTTTTTGGATCAGAAATGTGAAACTGATGTGGAAATGAAATATAACCCAATATATCACCAATCCAACAAAATAGAAATAAATTTTTCGCAAACATACATGCAATCGTAATAGGCAACAGATTAAGTACTCGTTAATAGCCTACCTAAAAATAGTGGATCTGATTGGTAGTTCATCTCTAATTAGTCTGTACATCTGCTGCAGAATTGGGTATATAAGACTGCCGTCAGCAATATACACCATTTCACTGATGAAGGTAATACGCTTGAATCTTTAAACTTAGCTGAAAACATTGTGTCTGGTTTCTGAGTGTAGTTACGGAACTATTTAGATCTATGCACCTGTGTCTTAACCTTGCAAGCCTTTTCTATTTGAAATGTACATTACTTTTTGGATTTGCCACCACAAGTTAACTACTTTTTAGTAGCACACACAAAATAGGTGGCTCAGATTGGTGGTTCTTCTCAAAATTTGTTTGTACAGCTGTGGTAATGCTGTGGAGTTGGTTATATAAGACTGCCATCGGTGGACAACACCATTTCACTGATAAAGGCAACTTCATTTGAATCTTTTAGCTTCATCTTAACTAAAAATGTTCAGCATTGATTTCTCCTTGGTTTTTTTCTGAAGTCTATTTCTACACACCTATTTTCTAAAGTCAAAAGGCTGAAATAAGATTGCTTTTTGAATTTGCTGCCGCAAGTTAAGTAGCCTACCAGTTAATGGCCAACCTGAAAATGGAGGCTCTGATTGGTTGTTCCCCTCTAATTGGCTTTTTGCATTTGTAGTGACACTGTAGAGGTGAAAAGACTGTAAGCATACTACACTTCAGTGAATGCAATTTCTCAAAAAACATTCTGATTCTTTCAGCCTCATTTTAACAAAAAAATGTTGAGCAAAGATCTTTTTTTTCAATATAGATACAGCGCTCTTCATAATAAGTTACATCCTTTATAAAGATGAGCAAAAAAAGCCAGCGGTTTATACAGTAAGTTAACCATTTATTAATTTTGGGGGTAGCCTATGCTTGTGACCATTGTCTTGCTGAAAGATCTATTTGCAGCCAAGTTTGACCTTCCTGGTGGGAGAATGGGATACTGGGTTTTGGCTAAAATGCCTTGGTAATTGCTGCAGTTCACAATTCCATTGACCTTACAAAAACCTGATTTAACAACAAGCTTTATTTAACACCATATTGATCCATACACAGCCTATGATGTCCTTTTAATAAATGTGTCCTCCTTCCAACACCACTGCTAGTTTGCATTTCCAGAAAGCTCAATTGTGCTCTAATTTGACCAGAACACCTGGTTCCAGTGCTGAGTTGCATAAAAAGAGAATAAAAAACTGATCAAAGCAGCAATGTGCCACTGACAAATACACAGATTCAAAACAGTTATATTCTGCAGCTCATTTTGTAAGGGCTATTCATGGCTGATTTGAGTCATTCCAGTATATTCTAGATACAGTGCATCTAAACACCATGAATTACCCCAATTTAGCAGAGGACGCTATGAAATGTTTCAATACATTTCAGGTTCATTCTAAAAATCGGATTATATTTGTTTCGGACAATATGAGCTACATGATTGAAACCCACACCACAATTCCTCTGGTTTGAGAGTAGCCCAAGGAAGGCAGATTTCAAACTCTGCCATGAACTTCAGCAGCTGATTAATCTGAACATTGAACATTGATACCAAGTTCACAGCACAGACAGAATAATTAACCCTCAATATTAACTAATGTAGATTGCAGTCAAATAGGAAACGAATAGGCGAGGCCTACAGTTTACTAAAAAATCAATAGGCTATTTTAATTCACATGGCATGCGTCATCTTGTTCTTTATGACGAAAATAAAACTACACTTCGGGAATAAAAACAAACATTATCGGAAAGGTGATGGAATTTGTCACAATTTCCTTTGGCTGTCACTGGACTACCAACAGTTTTCTATTTCTGGTAGACACATTTGGAAGACTTTAGCATCTTTACCAGTTCCCCCTCCAATCGCATTCACGCTCCGTGCTGCGCAACGCGACACTGAAAATGCGCATGCGCTGTCATCACATCCGGAGCAGCGTGCGGTAGCAGCTTCTTATCCAGACAAGGGCCTACACGGGCAGTAGCTAATAAGCTACAGGCTTCTAGAAAGTCGTGGAATGGACTGGACAGTTCCCTGTCTGAGTTTGGTTATTTCAACACACAGACGACAGACTGCGAAGCCACTCACTTAGTGGGTCTCTGTCTGAGGATGGAAAGTTGACTGCTTGTTAGCTAACGTTAGCTGGTCTTTTAACTAAAAGGAAGTATACAGTAATTTGCCAGCTGGCTACGGCGTGGTGGTGGGCTGGTGGCAGCAGAATTGAACTAGCAACAGGTAAGCTGACGTTAACCTGGATCCATGGGCGTACATATTTGACATACATTTAGATAGCCGGCTATCACTAGCTTACCAGCAGGCTAACGGAGTGGCTGCATTACAGAACAGTGATATGGCAAAAATGTGTGTACTAGCTGTCTACCTGTGTCTCTAGTACCGAGTCCGCTTGATGGCTGATCGGCCGACGTTATTAATACTAAAAGACAAGCTAAGTGTGCAGTAGGTAACTTGGCTTAGTGCTACTTAAACTGTCCTTAAATTTGCGTCTATTTAGGATTTTTGTTAACTTGCGTTACTAGCAGGCTTACTAGCTGCAGCCGTCATCTTGCTGGGTCCTGCAACCTAGAAATGGTGTGCCTGTAACGTTAGTTTGTGTATTTATATATATATATATATATATATATATATATATATATTATTTTTTTGTTGACAAGTTAGGTTTGCATGATGGGTCCTAATTTTGTATTGTAACGGTATTCCGCATGCAATTGAATTACAACAGACGTTTGGTAGTGAGCGGTGCAGTTTCCACATCAACTCATTCGCCAGACTGTGGCTATTTTAGCTGCGACTTGCTAGCCGGTACCGTTAACGTTAGCTAGGTGTAACCGGGCGTTTTCTCGAGTCCCGACCCTGCGTTGTTTTTACACGGTGCTGGAGAGTTCATTGACACAAGTAGGCGCCTAACAAAAGTAGTGTGACCAGTTGAGCCTGCTGGGTAGCTAACGTTACACTTTTCACAAATGCGACAGTTCCGTTATACAGCTTAACTGTGGCTTAGTAAGTCATGTGAGACATTCAATGCCAGGTTGTTGAGTAGACGGGAAAACCGTTTCAAAGAGAAATAAAGAAAAGGTAATAATTTCCTCCATAACAAGTTCAAATGGGGGGTCTTGGATAGCGTTATCGCACCTGTCTGTCTCTATTGGGTCTAACCTGTAAAGTAAACAAAAAACTATACCCCCGCCCCCCCTGCTGCAGCCGTCCCGACGTAACGGCAGGCCTATTTATGAATTGAAGCGCAGCATTAGTTTGATATTACAACAGGTCATTCAAAACACTCCATTGGAGTGTAAAAATGTAGTAGCATGATAGAGCTGTGATGTTTTTCTGCAATAACATTGGAGTAGTGCATCAGACCAATAGAACTAGTAATTTCTCTTAGTTCCAATTTAGTGGTAATGATTTATCTTCCGAAACCCTTATTGCATACAAAAATACTTAAATTTGTGATATATATATATATATATATATATTTTTTATTTTTTTTAAAAAACATACCTCCAACAAGCCACCCCATCCTTCCCAGGGGAGTTCCAGTATTATGTCTATTAATGGAAGTGTGTAATATTGGCTAAATATTTTATAACTTTGTACATGTATTCTGCTTTTAAAATATGTTATCAAAAGAGGAACCGTTAATGCATTTTTATTTATTGAAAGATTTGTCTACTTGTATGCTTTTTAATTCACAAGAACTGTAAAAGATTGATAAAAGATTGATGGCTGTCTATATAGGGTGGGGGCGAGGCAACTGGGGCCATTCTAATTGCCTTTATTTTAATTTACAGGAACTGTTAACTGATTGGCTGTCTACAGCAGGGAGAACAGGAAGTGGCAGGCTGAGGCTGGCAGCCATGCTGTGCTGGGGAAACACTTCCTTTGGCCAGCTTGGCTTGGGTGGGATCGATGAGGAGATTGTGCTGGAGCCCAGGGACTGTCCATTTTTTAAAGGGAAGGTGGTCTGCGAGGTTGGTTGTGGCCTTCGGCACACTGCCTTTCTGTTGGGTGATGGCTCAGTGTACACCTGTGGGTGCAATGACCTTGGGCAGCTAGGGCATGAAAAATCCAGGAAAAAACCAGGTAAGCCAGCATTATACATATGGCCATTTTAGTAGATGCTCTCATCCAGACTAACTTAGTCTGTTTTGTTGAATTGAAACTCCCCCACCCCCATAAAGGAAAGTTTCTACCGTGTGCTAACCGCACACCCAAGTGGTATACAAGTTAAGGCCTTTCAAATATAGTGTAGTGATATACCATATGTCTTACTGAATGCAAGGTGTACAGTGTGGATTTAAGGGGGGAAACCTTTTTTTGCCATGAAATTAATGTTTTTGTTTTCGTGTGCCCTTGTGTGTTAAGACTGGTCTTGTTCTTGTATTTCACTGTAGAACAGGTGGGAGCCCTGGATGCTCAGAACATTGTGGGCGTGTCTTGCGGAGAGGCACACACCCTTGCGCTGAATGACAAGGGCCAGGTGTTTGGCTGGGGTCTGGCCTCTGATGGGCAGCTGGGCTTTACGAGTGTGGAGGAGTGCGCCCATGTTCCTCGGTACACCCTTCCCTGTGTGGTGATTTTCCCTAATTGCTTTTGCTGGGGGGATATATTGCCTGCTGTAGCCTAGTTCACTGACCCAGGCCCCTCAGCTGAGGTGATTCTTAGTTCAGTTTGAGTTCTGTCAGGGGGAAGAATTGGGGGTATAGGTGGAAACTGTTAGTTATTATATGGTCATTTTCCTTATGGCTCTAGGAAAGTCATTTTCTCTTATTTTTTCCCCATTGTTAATCAAGCATAGGAACGAAGCTGCTTAGGTTGGATCGCCCTGTGGGGCTGCTGGCCGCAGTCAGTAATGTCATAGTCCAGCTTCAATTGAACACCCTGGGGCTCACCCGTGCACTAGAACAGTGCATTAACAGGATGAGCTACTCCACAGTCTTTATTTTTAGCTGCATTTTGACATTGAGGATTTTTACACTGAACATTTTAGAATGGGAAGAAGTAACTTCTAATAGTTTCTAAAATGCCAGTCTCTGAGGTGTTGCTGTCTGCAGACAGAAAAGGTAACGTTTCTTTTTTTGCTTTTTTTCCTCGCAACATTAGAAACGTCAAGAGCTTATCAGAAGTTCAGATTGCTCAAGTGGCTTGTGGATTCCGTCACTCCCTTGCTTTGTCAAAAGGTAAAATGCCACTTAATTGTTTTTCATAAGCCATTTATCTGACAAATTTAAACGGTTTTCCCTTTAGCGAATACCTACAGGGGCAAGAGCTACAGGCCGAGGTACTCATAAAGGGCTGTCTATAGTAGGCTTGCCGACATTGGCATGCAATTGCGTTTGAACTTCTCTTTCTAAAATTGGTATGAATTCAAATATATTTGAATATCATTTGCGTAAATATGTATATTGTTGGGCGCAGTATGTATAATAATATGCAGTGATGTTCCCTCTAAAATCCTGTTGTCTCAGCGATGTAATTGACTTGGCTTGACATTTAAGCACAATACAAGATGGCACAATAGCCCATAAGTGCTGCGTTTGATGTCCAGTTATTATTGGCAGGTGAGGTCCATGATTCTGACAAAATGCAGTCTGGCAGCCAAATCTATCGCGACTGTAACAGACTTCAGATTATATTCGGCCAGTGTCAGGTCCGGCCAAGAAACTGCAGTGTCCATTGTAGGACCTAGCCTGCGCTTGTAGCATGTGCTTCATTTAACATGGGAGCCCTCAATTTGGACGCATTACAACATTTGCAATAGATCAGTTGTTAAGGTGTATGGTCTTGAACCTTTACTCTGTTTCAATGTGAATATCATCTATATATATTTTTATTTTATTTATTTTTTATTTTTGAAACAGGAGGCAATGTCTACTCTTGGGGTCAGAATAAATACGGACAGCTGGGACTGGGATCAGATGCCAAAAGCATGACCTCTCCTAGTGTTATCCAGTCACTGCTGGGGATCCCATTTGCACAGATAGCAGCGGGGGGTGCCCATAGTTTTGCGCTCACCCTGTCTGGAGCAGTGTTCGGTTGGGGACGCAACAAGTTCGGCCAATTAGGCCTCAATGACAATAATGGTAAGGAAAAAAAACATCCTTAATTACTGTACAATTACTGTAGCTACTATGGATGCATGATAATATTGGGGACGCGTTTGTATCATCCGATAATATCTTATCAGTCAGCCAGATTGCAATTGTAATCTGAATTTATATTTATTTCAACCAGCCAAGCTCACAAGCTGAACAGAGGCTCATAAAGACTCATGCTTTCTGCTTAATACTATAGGAAGCAAGTTGAAATAGAAGAATTATACAAATACATTTTATTGGATTTTTCCTTCATAAGTTGACAACTGTCTTCCATATACAGTAGATGGAAACTTGGCTTCTGGTTGCATATGTGGTACATAAAACATAAAATTGGTATCCGCCATCATGGCTAGGCAAACAATATCAGCCTGAGAGTTTCTATAACGTGAAACTACGGAAATTAATTTGGAGATGTGCAATTTGGGTTGTGCGTACAGTTTTCTCTCCCTTGCCGAGTTATCACTGAAACTGCTTTCATAGCACTTCTAGGTCAAGTACCTGACAAGTGATTTAGTAGTTGTTATTCTTGTGTACGTACATGTTTGTACGTGGCATCTGAATGTCTAATTGTTGGGAAGTAATGCATCAAATCTGGATTGTAAACATAATAGAAGTTGCTATACATGAAGGTTATTTATGAAAAGAAGAGTTTTGTGTCGCTTTCAAAGGACCTGCTAGTTGTTGTCTTTCAGACAGACATTTTCCCGTCTTGCTGAAATCACTGCGCTCTCAGAGAGTTGTATACATCAGCTGTGGAGAAGATCACACGGCCGCTCTAACAAAGGTAACGCGAGAAGTGCACGCACGCCGTAAATCATGCTTTCTCCTACGTCTCGCTTCCCTCTTTCAAAATCCATTTTCAAGGCGTGTGTGGGGACTTGTCTTTCATCAGTGGAAATATGGCAGGTTAATGCGACGTTCTTACATTTAAAATGTTTATTTCGATAGGCAGTGTACACCAGTACTTCAGCATTTCCCTTGACTCGCACACCCAAGGTCCCTTGTCTCACACAAAGCCCTTGTTTGCAATGTTCCCTTGTCCATAATCTTAGTTTATTGTCTTTTATACGACCACAGGATTGTCCTGCATTTCTAGTCCTATTAGTTTTTGCTGTTATGTCAGTGGAATTGTATTTTTTTGAAAAAGGTAACTCTGTTTGACGCAGGAGGGCGGAGTTTTTACATTTGGAGCCGGGGGTTATGGTCAGCTGGGACATAACAGCACAAACCATGAGGTCAACCCCCGGAAGGTGTTTGAGCTCATGGGAAATGTAGTTACACAGATTGCCTGCGGTAGGTAAGTACAGAACAACTTCCCTGAAAGCAAAGGAAAACATTTCTGTACATTTCCACATTTTCCAGAAATAAGAAATGAGCATTACAGAGAAATGTCATCCAGTTGCCTATAAAACCTTGGTACAAAATTAAAATATGGGATCTGTTCCATTCTTAAAAATGTTCTTGTTCCAGCTGTCTGTCCCCAAATAACATCAACTTCATTTATATCAATTGCTTTCTTTTTCAGTTAGAATTCCAGCAATTGGCAAAAGAAATTAGTCGTTGAACTTGACTCATTTGTTTTATGTCTCCGGTTGTTGTCATCTGGATTGTCTGTGAGTTTAACTGTGTCTGTGTGCGTGCCTATTTGAAACCCCATCCCTTCTTCTCTTACAATTACCTGGAAATTGCGCTTCCACATATAGCCTCTAGATTGAGATAATCGTCCTAATGTTGTGATACTTTTTTGCCATTCGATAAGGCAGCACACATTAGCACTCATCCCTTCCTCTGGAAAGATTGACTCCTTTGGACTTGGTGGAAACGGGCAGCTTGGCACTCGCTCCACGTGCAACAGGAAAAGCCCGGCTCCAGTGAAGGGCACCTGGATGCTAAACAATGGACCCAGTGGCCCGAGCACAGGTCAGCATGCATCACTGAATGGGATACGGGGCTGCTGCCGCTGCTCTCTCACAATTAAGTGCTTATATTTATATTCATATTCATATTCATAATGAATATGAATATGCCCCCCATGTAAACAGACCATAACTGAATGGAAACGCATTAAGCTTTAAGAATAGAAGTCTCAAAATTATGATTTCAAGGATATCAACCTTTTTTGGTGACTGATCGGCTTACCCCACCGACCCATCCCTCAGCTTTACAGTTGTTTGACACTATTTAGAAGAATTTCACCTTGATGATAATGCCATTTCAAATCGGCGCTTTAGCTTCAAGTTTTCTTTATTTGATGGATGATGGCCATCATTCAATTTTGTATTGTTGAGGGGTCAACTAGTGAGCAGTAGTATTGGGAAAATAAACCAGTGATGTCCATGAAATGCTATTGGCCTGCGTCTGTAGGCCGTTCTTTTGCAATCGAACATGCGTGTTTTGAAATATGAATGTAGCTCATATTCCGTTTGTTAGAGTTTTTTCTCTCTCTCCCCCCCTCCCAGCTCTCTCGGATGGGAGACAGTGTTTCTGTGTGAAGAAAATATTTGCTGGCGGAGACCAGAGCTTTGCCCATTACTCTTTTTTTCAGGTTGGTTAAGATTCTGAATTGTTACTGCTACAGAGAATTGCCAGTGGCAATTAAATTTAGGAAAATTCAGATTTTCTCTTCAGTCTTTGGCTAAAATGGCCTGGAATTATGTGTCTTCTGTCAGTCACAGACCATTTTCTACCACTTTCATGGTAAAATGTTAAAGCAAAAAAGCCGCTTTATTTCTTGTCAGATCCCTATCCTGCAAAATAGATAGATTGCATGGTATTAAAACCGTTATATTTCAGTATTCGGGTGAATTGTTTTTAAAAATAATAATACATTTCTGGTTCATGTGTATAGGATCATGTTTATTGCATAATTCATATTTTCAAACTTTTTTTAATATTTCAGAATTCCTTACTTCTAGATGTCCAAGTACCTGACCCTGGCAAACACATTTATACACTGAACCCAAGTGTTATTCAGCGTTGGCTGAGTTATGCACAAGGAAGACTGCCTCAGGAGATTGCCAAGTACAATACTACCATTTCCTTTCTTTTAAAATGCTTATTTTAAAATGGCACATTATCTTATTTGAACACATAAGTGTTTCAGTATCATTATATATATATTTTTAAATCTGTGGTTTTAAAATGCAACCGATCATATTTGGCCAAATAGACTATATAAATGGATATATTTTGCTGTAAATGAATACAAGCGGATTCTATCAATACAAACAATAACCAATCCTCGTACTTATTTTTTTTTTCTGTAATTAAGATTACTCACAAAAGTACTGCTTTCTTCAATGTCGTTAGCAAGCTACCAGAAACGACTAGCAAAATGTCAGGTCGGTTTGTTTACCATAGATGTATACTACCAGGAACACTTTTTTTTATGCATCGGCGCATTAACGCTGTTTCTGGCGCGAGAGTTACCTACCGGATCTACGTTCGAAATAAAATACGAAAAAGCCATTTAATTTTCAAAAAAAAATACGTACGAGGACTGGTTATTGTTTGTATTGACAGAATCTGCTTCGTTCACATACGTATACGGGCTAGAAGTGTCATTTTGCCCTATAGAGGTGAATGCAGAACAATAAATACCCTATTCTGGATCATCACCTCAAGGGAGCACAGAGCAACTAACGAACATATTTCACCACCATTTGGACTCGTATCGTGGCTAGGGAACTACGTAACCCAAAGTTCAGTTGCGCTTTAAAGATTTCATATTTCAGGAAACTAATGTACAAAATGTACAGGAAGCAAATGTTTTAAGACATTTATAGACCTGTAGTTTTCTGTTTTGTCTTGGACTCCAAGGAATGTTTGTAGTTTGTCTGAACTTTGCCATTACAGTAGCTCCTGCAGAAACGTCTTTCCTGAGGTATTGAGTGGTGTTGGACCTGCTTCTGCATGTGTTCATTTGGAAGTGGGAATTAAGGAAGCAAATTCATCATTCTTTTTTTTGTTTTCTGTCCATGTAGTGAGATTGAGACAGTGTTCTCTTCTGCAAGTTGCCTCAACGGGAGCTTTTTGTGTGAAAGGTAATGGTACCAAATGCTGCAAGGCTTTTATCATCATCCCTCAAATTTTATGCATGCTAATATATAAATTCATACTAGTCATTTAATCGGGCAGTAATATGATAATATTATCCGATACCCCCTTTTAAAACTATGTGGATCTGTCCAATATGTTGTGAGTGGGGTGGGGGTTAAAATTAGCATTTTGGGAAGAATCATGGATACTGGTTTTTGATATCTCTATGTGTTCAGTATGGCTTCAGATTCATGCCAAAACTCACGTGTGTAGCTACAAGGCTCGCGAGCAAAAAAGAAAACTTTGCACGCGCAAATCCAAAGTTTGCGAGCAAAAAATAAATAAATTTTTAAACGCTAGCGTAAAACCAAAGGTCACTGGAGAAAAAAAGGACTTTGAGCGTGCAAATGGGCTTTTTCTCGCATGCAGGACTCGCCATGTGGTTTTCTTGTGCGCCTGTTGCTTTTAGTTGTCAGTCCTATTGGCTTTTAGTTGTCAGTCCTAAGTTTTGTGTCTATGAATCCTTGTCCGGAACTATGTTGTGACTGGTTGTACCTGAACTATGTTGTGATTGGGTGTACAACAACGTGATGCGAAATAATAGCCCGGGAAGATGTCATGGCTGCACCACAGAAATATCAGTAAGTACGGAAACCCTGTCCATCCTGAGTCTGCCCAGATTGTCAAAATTCAGGCAGAAACTTCTCGCACGCGAGGAGGCGTGCCAAAAGTAAAACTTGCGCGCAAGGAGGACTGACGCAACTAAAATAAACAGGCACATAAGAAAAACACACGGCGAGCGGCCGGAGTCCTGCACGCTCAAAGTCCTTTTTTTCTCCTGTGACCTTTTGATTCATGCGCGCATGTGTATTGTTTTACACTCGCGGTTCTTTTTTTTTTTTGCTCACGAGCTTGGGATTTGCGCGTGCAGTTTTCTTTTTTGCTTGCTTTGCTAACGAGCTACGCGCGTGCGTTTTGGCTTGAATCTGACACCATAGTTCAGTTTCCTAGACGTTTTTTTTTTTTGTGTGATGAAAGATATTTTAGATACTTCATGAAGTTTCTGACAGAATGATGGCTTGATAATGGCTGGTATTGGGACTTTCAGGTCTAAAGCAAGAAATTAAACTCCAAGTAACTACACAGCGGCGCATTTCAGTCAAACATTATTAGACTAAAATGGCACGTTCCATTTATTTCTTTTTTCCAGCCATCCAGATCATTACAACACGAGTAGCAGGTGCTCAGGAGTGGACATCAACGCAGCACGCCTCTTGTTCCACAGATTGAGCCAACCCAATTTCCCATATATCACACAGCAGGTGAGTTCTGGCGGAAATGTCCTGTTTGTACAGGGATTAGTTCAGATTGATCATAAGAGTGAGGACAAGCAGGCCTGCAGTGCGGCTCTTTCTGCTTGAAAACTGTTCCAGTCCGTGGATGTTCCCTTCGCTCTGGTATCCAATCCTGATCGTGACTAGCAGCCCCCAGGGGCCGTCCATCTTTGACTGCAGTGTCGCATAAGGACTGAGTTTCAGTTGGCAGTACCCAAAATGTACACGCTATGAAATTGCCTTTTCAGTATTTACATACCGCTAGAGTCGTACCACAAGTCTTTAGAAGCACATTCAGAAACGAGTCCTGTACGTTCCCTGTACGTTCTCAGAAAATAGGCTTATCGTTTATTCACAATGTCTGAGTTCTAAATCTGCCGCCATTTTCTTCCCTTTTAGATTGCTGCCAGTTTGGAGAAGACCCTTATCCCCAGGCTCAACAGCTCTCCTCCAGACATCGAAGCCCTGCGCCTCTACCTCACACTGCCCGAATGCCCGCTGTTCCACGACCCCAACACTTTCCTCACTCTCGCTATCCCGTTCGGGAGGGCCGTCATCAGCTTGAAACCGGCGCCACTTAAGGTCCTAGGTGAGGCATTTTCTCCTGAATGATGCTTTCACTTTTACTGCCTTGGTCAGACCACATGACCGATGAAGAATTATTATTATTATATTAGGGATTGATTCTATTATTCTGGGTAATAAAAGACCCAGTAAAGGTATTGGGTAATAATAAGAATAATAATAATTAGTAATATTGACAAAAAATCTAGTCGACATTACTAATAATATTAGTTGTACTGATATTATAAATACAGATAAGTATGTGGAGTGTTTAAGAAACATTTGAGATTCATGTGTTGACTTTTTTGGAGTCATGTTACAATGCGCTGAACTGAGTTGCATCAGCCACAGTCACTTTTTTGAGCCTGTCTCCTACAACACGAGGTGTATTGTATTTGTATATATATTATATTTGAATGTCAGTAAAATAAAAAAATAAAAAAACGTTTGGCAGACGCAATGTACAATAAGTGCATACCGAAGGTCATTGTAGCAACTACAAAAACAGATCAGACAAAGCACATCTTTCTCAAAAACGTACCGGCTATCTACTTGTAAAAGTAGAAAAAAATTTGATAAAGCCATTTGTAAAAGTTTTGGGTTATGATTAATTGTAATTTAATTAATAAATATTTAATTTTGTATGAAATCAGTAGCAAGTTGTAATTTGCCTGTTGGCTTTTCAGCTACAGTATTAAATGCTTGGTAATAAATCAAAAGTAATTAGTCAGTAATGAAAAATATCACATCAAACCAGTAGCTTTGCTTCTTGGGGGGGGGGAGTGGGGGGAGCAAATCAAGTAGTTTATTTGTTTATGGTTTTCAGACAATTGGTGGTCAAAACTTGAGCCTTCAGTCTTCCAAAGACTTGTGGATCTGTACAAGGAGGTGGTGCTGAATCTCTTGAGGATGCAGAAGATGGGCATTGCTCCTTCAGAACAGCGAGCGCTCACCAGCTTTCTGCATACTGCCCTCAAGTTCCTGGAGATTCTACACATTGTGAGTGGGTCATTTACAGCAGAGTCGCTTGCAAAAAACACTTTTAACCTTTATTTATAACGTAACATTGCTGTTAGTTTTCATTTTTGGAACGATATGAAAGTGTTTAGAATGCATGTTGTTTGGATGTAGTCTAATTAAAGATTGATGAGGACGTTTTAATACATTACCACAGGCCACTGTTCTGCGTATTTAGTAAAAATGTACGCCTGCCTCCATTGGTATTGCAGGTGAATGAAAGAGCAGGTCATATCCTACAGTATGACAGATTCTACATTCATGAGTTGGATGATCTCATTGACATCAGAGATGACTACATCAACTGGGTTCAACAGCAGATGTTTTCAGTGGTAAGTATTGTATTGAGATGACCGTAGATCCATGGCTTTTTAAAACAATGATGTTTTCAGGCTGTGTCCCCTTTTGATGCCATACGAGTTGTGAAATTCCTGATTTTTATTTGTTTATTTGTTTTTAAATAAATCCTCATGGCAACAAATGCGACCCCTGTACTTATTTGTAACCATTGACCACATTTTCATCATATATTCTTAACCTTACCAAATTAATTATTATTGTTATCCAAATTATCCAGGACACTTTTCATTCAAGATTGTGTTCACACATTTTAAAAATCTAATTTAAATTTAAATTTCCATTGAATATAAAAGTTGAAGTGTAACAATAAATAATTTTTAAAACTCAACATATGAACTAGCACAGGCTCTTTTTAAATTATAATGGCACAAATGGACAGAATATCAAATATTCTTTTGTGTTTTGTGTTTGTCATCTCAGGTACCAGAGTATCCAGTTACCATGTGCAGATACCCGTTTGTATTCGATGCCCAAGCAAAGACAACACTACTTCAAACGGATGCTATGTTACAGATGCAGGTGAGGAAAACTAGTAGTATAAAGTAGTGTACTAGTAGTATAAAACAAATACCCCAGTGAGTGTCGTAGCACATATAAAACAAATACCCCAGTGAGTGTAGTAGCACGTATAAAACAAATACCCCAGTGAGTGTCGTAGCACGTATAAAACAAATACCCCAGTGAGTGTCGTAGCACGTATAAAATAAATACCCCAGTGAGTGTCGTAGCACGTATAAAATAAATACCCCAGTGAGTGTCGTAGCACGTATAAAACAAAAGCCCCAGTGAGTGTCGTAGCACATATAAAACAAAAGCCCCAGTGAGTGTCGTAGCACATATAAAACAAATACCCCAGTGAGTGTCGTAGCACATATAAAACAAATACCCCAGTGAGTGTAGTAGCACATATAAAACAAATACCCCAGTGAGTGTCGTAGCACATATAAAACAAATACCCCAGTGAGTGTCGTAGCACATATAAAACAAATACCCCAGTGAGTGTCGTAGCACATATAAAACAAATACCCCAGTGAGTGTCGTAGCACATATAAAACAAATACCCCAGTGAGTGTCGTAGCACGTATAAAACAAATACCCCAGTGAGTGTCGTAGCACGTATAAAACAAATACCCCAGTGAGTGTAGTAGCACGTATAAAACAAATACCCCAGTGAGTGTCGTAGCACATATAAAACAAATACCCCAGTGAGTGTCGTAGCACATATAAAACAAATACCCCAGTGAGTGTCGTAGCACATATAAAACAAATACCCCAGTGAGTGTCGTAGCACATATAAAACAAATACCCCAGTGAGTGTAGTAGCACATATAAAACAAATACCCCAGTGAGTGTCGTAGCACATATAAAACAAATACCCCAGTGAGTGTCGTAGCACATATAAAACAAATACCCCAGTGAGTGTCGTAGCACATATAAAACAAATACCCCAGTGAGTGTCGTAGCACATATAAAACAAATACCCCAGTGAGTGTCGTAGCACATATAAAACAAATACCCCAGTGAGTGTCGTAGCACATATAAAACAAATACCCCAGTGAGTGTCGTAGCACATATAAAACAAATACCCCAGTGAGTGTCGTAGCACATATAAAACAAATACCCCAGTGAGTGTAGTAGCACATATAAAACAAATACCCCAGTGAGTGTCGTAGCACATATAAAACAAATACCCCAGTGAGTGTCGTAGCACATATAAAACAAAAGCCCCAGTGTTTCTATAGAAGCCATTAATGTCCCGATGTTATTCTTAACTCTGTGGCACAAAGTACAAATTGTAGGGGGTGACAAGTTGTATCTTGGAAAAATTTGTCTGGCTGGCTAACTGGGCATCTAATCACCCTGTGAGTTAAATGGATAAATAAGCCTCCACTGATGCTGGTGCATGATGAAAACTCTGAAGGGGGATAATTCCTGCTGCAGACAGTGCATTTCTCAGGAGAATGCTAAGTATTAATGACAGTTAAAGTGAATTACCCCCTTTTTAATATAAAACCTTTTAAAAGCGTTTCATGTCATTGATATAATGTTATTACTGCATTCCACTACCTATCTAACCTATTGGCTAAATGCACACTGCCTCTCTATATAAATGTGCGTAGAAGGCATTGCAGTGAAGCATTGAGGTTTTTCCCAGGTTTAAGCGGTCTGCACTGTTGGGCTTTGTTTCTTTGGTCAGATGGCAGTAGACCAGGCGCAGAGGCAGAATTTCTCCTCGCTCTTCTTGCCCGTGGTGGAGTCTGTGAACCCCTGCCTGATGCTCATCGTCAGGAGGGAGAACATCGTGGAGGACACAGTCGAGGCCCTGAGGAAATCCAAGAACGTTGACTACAAGAAGCCCCTGAAGGTATGGCTGCAGTTCTTTGGGCATGTCCGCTGTGCTCTATTCTTTACATTTGGCCTTGGACGTGCAGCAGTGCCCCCTCTTCTGATTTCATGCTCATGAAGCTACAATCTCATCTCTGTTTTAATAAAAATAAAAGATTCTGCTCTGTTTTCAGACAAATTTATGGTATTTATCATTTTGTGTTGCACATTTGCATGTAATTACATGTCAGGTATATTTTACAGGCAGCAACAAGGTATTTGAGACTGGAAACACAGATATTTGTACTTGTACACAGATATTTGTGTTTATGGGAATGGGTAACTTATAACAGGAGCTTGGTTTGAAACTTAGGGTTGTTTCCTGTGCTTTTCAGTTTAATTTTTTTACGTTTTTGTTCTCTGTTTAGGTGATTTTTGTTGGGGAAGAGGCTGTGGATGCAGGAGGCGTTCGAAAGGAGTTCTTCCTACTTATAATGAGAGAGCTTCTTGATCCTAAATATGGAATGTTTCGGTACTATGAGGAGTCGAGGCTAATTTGGTTTGCCAACAAGGTAAAAATACTTATCAGCGTTTTATTTGCGTGATATTTAAGGTACACTTATGAAAAAGGAACCCAAATGCACTCTTCCTGCTCACACACAAGCTCTGGCGCCAGTTCGCTGTGCTGTGGTTGATAAGAATGAAGTGTTCGTTGGCATATGTCATTTCTTCCCGAAAGACAAAAAAAAAAAGGTACCGCTGCTAGTTCATGCATTTATAAAATCCATTCCAAATGTATTCCAAAAGATATATATCAATCTAAGGCAAATGAGGCAAAATACATGGCAAACTAACAAATGAGTTGGAAGGGCCCGAGAATGCCCTGCAGGCTCTGATAATATGCATGAACTAATTTGATATGACTACACTTAATCTACCTATTGTTGATAGAATTTGATGGTGAAAATCCCTGACTGAACTTTTGAGGTTATTTTCTCAAAACCAATTTCCAGGAATGACCATTATTTTAACACTGGAACTCATCTAAATTTTGTGAACATCTCTAATACTATTATGTTAACTTTTTACCAAATGTAACACATTTTTCAGCCATAGACAATACTGTAAAGGACCACTCCATTACAGGAAAAAATATATGGTTGTATCGTGCATATTCTGTCAACATGTGGGGGGGGGGGGCTAGTTATAAATTTGCTGTGTATTTTACGTCATTTTTACCATTCACATTCTTTCTGTTAGACATTTGAAGACATTGATTTGTTTCATCTGATTGGAGTCGTCTGTGGGTTGGCCATCTATAACTTGACTATCGTGGAGCTGAACTTCCCTGTAGCACTTTACAAAAAGCTACTCAAGAGGAAGCCAACATTGGATGATTTGAAGGAGCTCATGCCCGACGTTGGAAGGTAAGACGGGGGCTTTCACCCATCACAGCTGCTACCAGTCTGCAAAAGCCTCATGCATTTATATAGAGGGTTACAGATAATAAACCGTGCAAAATAAATAAACGATGCAATTACAGTAGGCCTCCAGCAGCTTCACTGCTTGGCCCCCTAAATATCCATCTTATATTTCTGCTGTATCTTTGATTAGTCAGTTTTACAGTCAATTTACAGACATTTTCTTACATAGCACTTAATATTGTGCTGCTAGATTTTTTTGTGTTTGACAGTCAATTGTTTTCCAACTCTTGTCTGGTCAGGAATTTGCAGCTTCTGTTAGATTACACAGAAGAGGATGTGGAAGACGCCTTCTGTTTGAACTTCACCGTGAGTTTTAATGGTCAAATCAGTTCTGCTCTTTTACACGTTATTAACAGGTACTGTACAATTGGTGATTAAACATATTTTTAAAATTAACTCCAGATAGCACATGACAATGAGTAATTAAATGCTCAAAAGCCTGGTCTCCTCTAGTTTGTTTTTTCAAGCTAGTCTTTTAAAAAAAATTTTAAAAGAAATAATAAATAAATAAAATTATGTATCCATAACCATTAAAATGGAAGCTTTTTTTCAGGTCACAGTGGAAAATTTTGGCGCAACAGAAGTATTGGAACTTGTCCCAGATGGTATGAATATCAGCGTGAATAATTCAAACAGGTATCCATGTCTGCTGTTTTTTGTGATTGGGTAGCATAAAAGCTGTGTAACCATTGTAGTTTATAGAAATACGGTGTATAAACATTTAATTTAATTTAAAAACTTAATTTTATTTTTTAAGGCAGGAATTTGTCACTGCGTACGTGGACTACATTTTCAACGTGTCTGTGGCAGAGCTATTTGAAGCATTCCACGCTGGATTCCATAAAGTGTGTGGAGGGAAGGTTCTTGAGCTGTTTCAGCCCAACGAACTCCAGGCAATGGTCATCGGAAACACCAACTACGACTGGAAAGAACTGGAAAGGGTGGGATTCAGACCTTGGGGCCTGCTTCATTGACTTGCTGCAAACTAGTTGCAATTTGGTTCTTTTTCCAACAAAATAAAACTGTTCACAGAAAGGAACAGTACACAAGTAGTGCATTTATAGTGGAAGTCTTTTTTTCTTCTTCTTTAATTCTAGTACTGATCACAAGTCATTTCCAACTGCCTCTTGGCAGTCTGACAAAAGGCCAGCCATATAGGATGTCCATAAGACCCCCTCAATTACCAATCCTTACAAGCATCCTTTTATCATTTTCCCCAATGCATTTTTTTGTTTGTTTTAAGACTGGATTTATTTTTTGTACTGAAAAAAACGAAATGGTTAATAAAAAGATGTGTATGGATTGTTTCTGCAGGGTACTGAATACAAAGGAGAATTCTGGGCTGAACATCCTACAATAAAATTCTTCTGGGAAGTGTTCCATGAGCTGCCTTTGGAAAAGAAGAAACAATTTCTTTGTGAGTATTTTTTTCTTGTCTTCATGACAGTTAAAAAAATGTATTTAAAATAATGTTCTGATATCAGTATGATGCGTGCGTCTCTGCTGCCCTGTGTCTAGTGTTTCTGACCGGAAGTGACCGCATTCCCATCTTGGGAATGAAGAGCCTCAGACTGGTCATTCAGTCTACAGGAGGAGGGGATCAGTACCTGCCTGTGGCGCACACCTGCTTTAACCTGCTGGACCTACCAAAGTACAGCAGCAAAGAGGTGCTGGAGGAGAAGCTCATACAGGCCATCAATCACTACCAAGGCTTCAGTCTGGTCTAAAACGTCATTCAAATCAACGGCAAAGGCCATACAGCCTATAGATCACTCCCAAGGCCGAAGACTTCTCAAAACAATATCATAAAATTAAGCTACAACGGTCCAACCTACAACACACCTATACATCAGTATTAGCAGTATTTTAATTTCCCCCCTACTTACCTGCTTGAATTGTGCCAAAGGATGAGAAACGAGAAGTGCAAGAAGAGTGAATGAACTCTTAATATACAATGCAATAATCCCACCTTATCGGTTTAAGAGCAAATGCTGGGGAGGGATCGCTTCAGGACATTTCTGTGTTCACAAAAGTAAGTTTAAATATTTCAACCACTACTCATTTGTATTTTCAGTCTTTTTTTTCTGATATTGAAAGCTTCCCACACTTTAAAGTGCTCCCACTTTAGTGAATAAACACTGATATTTTCACATTGTTCTCAGTCAACGCATAAATATACTCTGAATTCTCATTTTCATCCCCAATATTTTGACAGTGAATCCACAGTAAAAAGAAAATGCAACAGAATTCCAATAAGTCAACATTTATTCTAACTTATATTTTGAAAAAGGGATGTTAAATAGATTCTACTGACTTGAAAATAAACCAAGCTCTTCAGTATTTACATATGTTTATGGTTGTCAAACGTTCTTGATGCAAATTTACACTGAGGACTTTTTACTTAAGGATGTGAATAATATGAAGATAATTTACCTGATTTTCACCCGAGTTCCTACTTGTAAAACTTTCTGTAAATAAATTCTAATTTCAGCCATTTTATTAAAAGAAACATTTGATATTTGAAGAGACATTATATATGGCATCAACATTTTTATAAGATACACCTTTTATTGAATAAACAGTGATATAGTCAGTCATACGTGCATCACCAGGATGAATTGGTGTTTTGAATACGGAAAGCGGGGGCTTTATATTGGGTCCTGCGCTGTCTAGTGCGGGAGCTCGTGATGGACCAGTTTATAGTGCGAGCCGCAGGATGGACAACGCTGCATGTTTCCCTCATGAAGCCAGAACCACGTGATTGCCGTGTTGTCTTCTTCACCTGGAAAGACAAGATCATGCTTCAAGTATTTGACAGGTTTGAAAATATTTAAATGGTAGCATAATGTTTATGTAGCCTAGGTCTACAAGTCCATAATTAGCCTATAGGGCTACTGGAAATGTGTAGAGCCAAGCATCATCAGTCTGTCGTATCAGACATTTCTCTCAAATATTTTTATATTTCTAAATTATAGTCTACATTACAAAGTAGTTGCTTACACAGGCAGCCCACCAGTCTCTTGGTGCCAATACAAGGCACAATGTGTGGGTCATCCTTCGTTCCTGCGTAGTTCTTGGGCTTCAAAATGCTGAATGGATCCTGCGATAAATGATGAAACAAAGGTAAATGTCATATCTAATGACAATCATTTAGCTGTTTTCATCCTATTTTGTCCATAGGCTTCTATGAACCCTATACAGGCTAAAATAATTATTTTGCCTGTATGGTGGTCTTGCAAGACTGCCTCCCATAATGTGGCCTATAGCCTACCTGTCCCTTCTTCAAAGCTTCCAAGGTCCGGCGCTCGATACCAGTCGCCTGCTCGTCATCAGTTGGAATGCCTGAAATGCAGCATGACTGATGTGATGGTAGTGTAAGTTTTGAATGCGTATATTTTTAACGGAATTAGTTATTTATTTGCAACCTTTTCAAGTGAGCATTGCATACGACCCACCTTTGAGCAGTAGCCTAAACAAAAAAATACGCCAGGTTCAGCTACTTAAAAGTCTTGTGGCGAGACTTATTCTTTAGCCTATAGCCCAGGGGCATTTCTAGACTGCTTTGATTGGGGGGGGGGGGGGGCATGAAAAGATGTTGGTGGGACAAAGTAGTTGGGGGCCTGGGAGGCCTCCCCCAAACCTCACACAGGGCATTTTCTAAAATAAAATGTTTCATTTATGAACATTTTAGAAGATTTTTTTAAATTTAGAAGCTAAAGCATAGGCTAATCAGTACATTAGTGAATAAGATAATTTGCCCTCTTGTAAGAGGACAACTTTACTTATGCCCAATAACACCAAATCATTATCTAATCTTATATGGAAACAAGTATATTAAAAATTAGCTCTATTCCTTCATAATTTCAGTCTCTTTGTGCTATTTTCCATTTACATGTGAAACTACGTTACTGTAACTGGCTCATCATTCATTTATATTTAAAAACGGCCCTGCTATAGCCTATTCACGTTGACAAAGTCCTCAATGTTCGTAAAACAGTGAAAGAACAATAAATACATGCACTTTGCACGCGCAACCCCTCACAGAACCTTATGTCGAGGCTAGTAGCAAGTAACACTTCTGACACAGTTTGCTTTGAACATCTGCCAGAAAAGGTGGGTCTGAAACCGCATGACAGGAATAGACAACCAGTGACCTTGATTGACTTCAACATTACATTTAACATATTTTTAATATTTGTAAAATGTATGAGCATTAGTTTTTAATTTAATCACATTAATGTAAGGTAACATACCGAAACATTTTATACAAACAAAATAAATGCAGGCTAATCACCATTGCCTGTGTTGGGGGGGAAATAAACGGTAAAATGAAATACTCGTGAATATGCTCTATTGACATACCATGACATTACACGATTCAATAAATACACCATGACATTACACGATTCAATAAATACATTTTAATGTGTATATGTTTTAGAAATGCAATACAAGGGCGCAGCTTTGTCTTCAATGCACTGGTATACGACTTTAGATGGTATTTCATAACTTACCCTTCAAAGTCACCATAGCACGGTGAGCTGGTACTCTTAGAGACGGTTTAAAAGTTATTAAACGCACTGCAGAGCAGGGAATCCGGAAAAACATTTTGCTAGTCATAGTTAAACTCCTGTTGGTCAGACGGCAATTGAACTGAAACTGTCCAGCTGCTCTTAGGAACTAACTACATATCTCCCGTCGGAAAACAACATTTGATTGACATTAAATAATAGCCATTCATAAGGTACAGATAGTATAAAGTTGGCCAATGAGTGAATGTCTCCGGCGCAAGAGCTGAGGAGCTCGACTTTTTTCGGATACAACCATATTAAGAACAGAAAGTTTTTTAAATATTCCCATAGAGTTCAATAGGAAAATAAATCAGGAGAAACAAACCTTAAAGTGATCCATCCATATATACTGCATATCTGGCAGCGGAGTGATGGTTTGAGGCTAGTTTGATAAACCCTTGATTACTTACAGCCAACCATGTGTTCCATATTATTCCCGTGTAATTTACAGTTTAATCTAGTCCCACCCCCCAATTCCCATAAAGATCAATTCAAATGCAGAGGTTTTCGTATCACTTGTAAGAGCACCTGAAAATAAGATCTTTTGATATTATTTTATACCCAGTCATGATCACCTGTTTACCTGTGGAATTAATGTATATTTACAAAAAAGTTGAGATAAAAATTAATTTATTTTTTTTTTTTGTTTTTTCAAATATAATTGTAAAAAAAAATTTTTCCAAATCACTGCGTTCTGCTTTTATGTGCATTTTACATACTGTCCCAACGTTTTTAGAATTGGGGTTTGTACCTATTATATGCTACACTGCTCAAAGAAATTAAGGGAACACTTAATCAACAAAGTATAACACCAAGTCAATTAAACTTCTGGAATATCCATCTGTCCAGTTAGGAAGCGTAAACAATTGTGAATCAATTTCACCTGCTTTGGTGCAAATTAAAGTGACAACAGTGTCAACAGCAAGACAACCCCCCAAAAAGTAAATATTTTTTGCAGGTGGTGGCCACAGACCATTTTTCTCTCCTTATCCTTCCTGACTGATTTTTCTCTAGTTTTGCATTTTGCTAGTGCCCTTGTCACTACTGGTAGCATGAGGCGGTACCTGCAGCCCATTCAGGTTGCACAGGTAGTCCAGCTCCTCCAGGATGGCACATCCATACGTGCCGTCTTAAGGTTTGCTGTGTCTCCCAGCAGTCTCAAGAGCGTGTAAGAGATACAGAGAGATGGACCATTACATGAGGAGAGCTGGACAGGGCCGTAGAACGGCAACAACCCAGCGGCAGGACTGGTATCTGCCCCTTTGTGTGAGGAGGAACAGGAGGAGCACTGCCAGAGCCCTACAAAATGACCTCCAGAGGGCTACTCGTGTGCATGTTCTGACCAAATGAGGGCCCGACGTCCTGTAGTGGGACCTGTGCTCACAGCCCAGCACAGTGCAGCTCGATTGGCATTTGCCAGAGAACACCAGAATTGGCAGGTTCGCCATTGGCCTCCGTTCTCTTCACAGATGAGAGCAGGTTCACACTGAGCACATGTGACAGACGTGAAAGAGTCTGGAGACGCCGTGGCGAATGTTAGGCTGCCTGCAACATCATCCAGCATGACCGATTTGGTTTAATTGACTTGGTATTATACTGTGATGATTAACTGTTCTCTTAATTTTCTTGAGCAGTGTACATATTGAAACATACTAGGTCCATTGATAATGCACCTGCCGAAAATAGATAAATAGATTAGGTTCACAAGCAATACGATGAAGAAACCATGTGATTGAAGAAATGCAGGACACTTTATTGCATTACGTTTTTATACACTTTTTCCCCCTCAGTTTATACTGGTATACATACATTAACCGTAACGTTCAAGAGTCTCTAGAGCAAAGTGTCCCCAAGATAGAAAATCAACATTTTTGAAGTTCAAGACCAAGTTACAAATGACAACAATGAGAAAGGATTAGGTAAGAGTAATGCTGGACACACAACTGTCTGTCTCGTGGAAAAAACATCCATGTCACATTTGAAAAATCTACATATAAAACTAGAAAACATTGCCATGGTGTCCATTTTTTGCAGAAAAGATGTTATGCTATCAGCTAGTGATTACAGGTATACAATCTTTTAATATGAAGACATGCATACAACACAAAGGACCATCATCGTGTTACAGCTGATTCCAACAGCTGGAAAAGATGCATCCCTGTAGCATCATGCTACTAATCATGTAAATACCTAATCTTAATACAGCAAAAATGAAGTGTACATGAATCTTAAAAACAAACAAAATCAAAATGCAATAGGCCACCTTTGGAAAATAATCAACATAAATGACTAAAATTAAATTAATAGCAAACGGCAAAAAAAGAAAAAAAAATGGAAAGAAAAGCTGAAAACCATTTGCAAGGTTTATTAATTCAGCTACACTGTAAAGAAGCTTGACAATTTCTGATAATTGCTTAGGCATTGTATGTCCTGTATTAAATGGATCCTTAACACATTTCTGATACATTTTTCCCCATCTAATGCAACACATTTTTCCGGAACTGATAGCTAAAGCATTGCCAACTTTTTGTTTGCCATTACTAATGGTGACAACCTTAATTTAGACTTCTCAAGCATTTATTAATTTTCATCATATTGTCCATATTAACTGAATTTTGGTTGTGCATGAAAAAGGAGGGCGGGTGGGGTACTGTATTTTTCAAAATCCTCATTTGTCATGAAGGACACTGCAAAGTGAACAACGTATGGCGGAAATATCATTACTGCGTTCCTGTGAGAATTTGAAAATTGATTTCACCACACTGATGCAGTACATAATTCCCTTAAATTATAACTTTGATTAAATATTTTTGGAAAAATGGGGATAATCGAAAATTGTGGCCACGGTTTAAAATATGGTAAGTGGACATGGGGGCTCTGGACAGGAGATGGATTTCAAACAAGGGACAACTTTATCTGCAGTTCCTTCTGCTGTCCTGCCAATGCCTCCTGCATTACTACCCAGTTTCTCCTACAATATTATTTTGCATTTTGTGCAACTATGAGGTTGCTGGTTATTGTCTTGGCTAAAAAATCTAAACGAAAAAGAGATCTTTGTTTCTTAAAACTATTTGTCAATAAGGTAAGGTGTATAATATAAATGTACTGTGTTTTGCATGCCATATTTTGGTATTTCTCAAATAACCACATTTCTAGATATTAAATATTTGCTTTATTTATTTTAATATACTGGCAAATATTATGATTATCCATTCATTTCTGGCACTGTTGCAATGTACTGTGGGTTTAATTTACTGGCTAGGAGATATCCTTTTCCATTAAGGTACATTCATTTGTAATCCTGGTATAGGGGTGGAGAAATATCCAGATATTTAAATTAATTTGGGTGGCTAGTTTGTGGTGCACAGGCTACTGGGGATGGAGGCATTTTTTTAAATGTACAAATGAGTGATTTTCTGACTTAGAGACTAGTGGGTTCTCTATAACCCACTAAGCCAGATGCTTACAATCAATTCCAAGCCACTACAGAAAAAGGACTGTAATGAGAGCATAGAAAAACATCAATAAAGCAAATACTGGCAATGTTACATTACAAACAGAAATTGCAAGTGTTTTTCAAAATGTGCACTAAACCATGTAACATCACACAGGTGAATGTGTAGAACTCGCCCATTATGACGCAGGGAGCAGGGTGGATACATTTAAAAATGTATTCATTTTCAGAAAAATTCCATTTAGAATTTCCTCAATAAGAGCCAAACAACTTTACAATCCTCAAATCTCACCCTAAAAAACTGCTCGACGTTTTTGGGAAGATAAACTTTTTCAACGAAAGTGAATGAAAGAAATATGAAAATAATTAGATTTTAACAACATAACTCACCACTCAAAGTGGACGGTATTCTTAATGGCCTAATAAAAACAATGTGTAAATTTGTCAGTTCCACCAAGAGAATATAACTCAATTAATTCCATAGTCTCAGTGGGAAATGAACAGTGTGTACACAGCAAGTCAAGCTTATTGCAGTGGAAACTGCATTGCAGAAGATTCCAGAAATACCCTTGCAATAGTGATGGGAGACTATTTATAAAACTCATAATGGGTGAACCTACAGTGAGCCGTCAATGGTTTTAAACCAATTAAAAAAAGAAAAAAAGATTTGCTTACCACGGAAAAAACAACAATTGGTCCGCATCCGTGAGAACATGATGGTCCTCCCATTTTGCATTTCACGAAGCCCCACTACCCTGTCACTTCCCTGAACCCAACTGTGATCCATACAACAACAACAAAAAAGGATATACTATTAAGAAAGTTTGAGCTCATTCCTTTGGTAGAATTAAAGTATTGTATAGAATAACTATTTAAAGTACTTGTCAGGTGTAAGGTTTAGAGATGAATGCTTTGCCCCAAATCCAGATGGTATTTGAATTTCCCATTGCAGACACTTTCCTGAAGCATTTGTATTTGTTCAATGAGATTTATCCAGACTGAACAAACCAGTGATGCCTCCTCATGGTGAAGGTTGATATTCACAGTTTTCCTTTTCAAATATGACAATAAATCTCAAGATAGGCTACCATTTGGCATACATTTGGATATATCATTTGTATACCTGTCAAACAGCGGTACTGAATAAGTGAAACTATGTTTAAAAGTTTTAAATAGCAGGAAATTACTAAATGGTTGGAATATTTTCCATGCCCACAGGCTCGATGCTTCCTAGATTCTGGACTTCAACCTCCGAGTCTGAGGTATGCATCACACAAATTACACCATATAGTTTTTTATGCATTTTGCCCAAAATGGCAATCTTTACCGTTTCCACAGGAAGTAATTTTTGTGAAACAAAGTGCTTTTGCGCCACTGACAGCTTATTGAATACAAGCACATGGCTTTATACATTTTCACACTCCGAACTATCGCTTTGTAATTGTTTTTGTTTTGTAAATTGTTTTTTTTTAAACCATCACCTACTCTTGTTGAGTATGCCTTCATGAATTACAAAATACAAAAATAATGACACTAGATCTACCTTAAGAAAGTAGCTGCCAATCATCTTCAAGAAAAAAAAATGCCAGTGTTTTGCTTACCGAGTTGTACAGATGTGAAGGTTTAGTAAGTATGTGAGGACTGAATTGTCCTTTTTCTGTATGCAGAAAAAAAAAATGTTCTTTGGTCTACATTTGCGATTCCCTTTGTCATCCTACAACTTACAGAATGGCAGTGTTTTAATTTAGAAACCGAAGAACCAAATATTAACAGGTAAATCATACTAAATTCTTAAATGCAATGTTTATACATGTAACATCCGACAATTTGGATGAACTCGGCTCCTGTTTGTACCATACCAGGGGGGTATGTGAGCAATAAGTAATTGTACTAAACTATGCAAACTGTGTGTGTGTGTGTGCGCACATATATACATACATACATACATACATACATATACTCCAGTAGTCAAGAAGAATTACTCGCATGAAAGAATTGCTTGATCATAAAAAAAAACCAATAAAAAAAAAACTGAGGATAAATACATACCACAAACCATTAATTTAGATCTTCTTTCGCTTTAATGACAGTTTCACACTTCCTTATCTGTTGAGAAAGTTCTGGAACCTATTCCAACAGTACCAGGACACAAGGTTTCTACAGCAGTCCACAGCTTTCGAAAACCCACATCGATCTGTGCTCGTACTACTTGGCCCAAAAGGTCCTTTTAGGTCAGGTGACTGCAGCCTGCAGACAGGCCACGGCGTAACTTCAGTACACCCGCGCCACCGGCGCAGCGACGAGCGACATAATCCCGCCATCACACGCCTCCAGACTCAAGAAAACGCTTCAAATCAATCGTGTGTTCCGGAGTCAGAAGACACTGCATCAGCTCGAGTGTGATTGGTGTATTCTGAGAGTAATTCTTCTTCACTGCCAGTGTATATAAACCATGCCTTTTTTTAATGCCTGTAGACACGTGTTGTAGCTAAAACGGTGAGGAGTTCGCTCTCATATCTTTGCTGCGTTTGGGATGTCCTCGGCCATACCGCCTGTCTGTACCGCGGACGGCAGGTCCTCGCTAGCTTGTTTTAAGGGCAGCGTGTCCGTCAGGCCTTCTTCTCTGACCTCCTGCTCTTCGTCGGCGGCGGCGTACAGCTCGTCCGTGTCGCTATCCTCGTCTCCCAGCTGACTGCGGCTGCAGAAGGACCCGTCGCTCTCGCTGCCGCACGAGCTCGACGTCTCGTCCTCCGAGTTCGAGTAGACCTCCGCCCCGTGGAAGATGTAGTGGTTTGGCGCTTGAAACAGGTATTGACAGGCTGGAAAAATACAGAGTCAACCGTCCAAATTAGAAATTGAGAGAAAAACTGACACTCGCAAGCAGGCACTAATGCAAAATAAATAGCATGGATTAGCCATCATCCATTTTCAATAACTATCGGAGTTGCTGTTTATTGTGCGAAATGCTAAACAGTGCCAAATATTTATTTTCTACCCTTTAGTATTGAAGAGAGTAAATTGAGTGGGTCGTAGCTCTCTCATGATAGCAAGCAAAAACTAATTTGCTATTAATCATTTGGAGAGAAAGGTTCAGGTTCATTTGGAGAGAAAGGTTTAGACTCTGCAGTACACATTAAAATGTTTAAAACAAACACCGATAACAGTTCCTACAAGTCCACCACTTCTATAAAGTCTTCTGTCTTCCAGGGTTTTACCAACATTTCTGAAGACACGCACATACATGTTAATGCCCACTGACGACGGCTACAGAGAACACTTACCTCCATCCCCTTGCCCACAGCGGGCCATCTCCATTTCACAAAGACAAAGGCTGCAGCCTCTGCTGGCCTGAGACTAAGATCATTTGAAGTATAAGTATCAGCACTATAACCATGAGAAATTATAATTTGTCTCCGGAAATTGCTGAGTCTCACTCTGAATCAGGTGAATTTGGAAAGTCAGTAAATTTATTATGAGAAAAAAAACTCCATCAAGAAATAATTATTTTTAACAAAACCACATCTGCCACAATTATTGGCACCCCTGCATTTATATATAGAATAAAGTAATACATTTTAATATGTGGTAGCATATTAAATGACGTACAGCCATTTCGCCAGTCATGTGTTCCATACTGTACCAGCGTAATTTACAGCTGAATCTAGTCTCACCCCCCAATTCTCATAGAGATCAGTTCAAATGCAGAGAGGTTATAGTATCGCTTGTAACAGTACCTGAAAATAAGATATCGAGAGTCTTTTGATGTTGATTGTTCACAGCATGCAAAGGATATGCAACAGCATGCAAAGTAACAGCATGCAAAGGATATGCGACCAAATATTAAATATACTTTAAAAATATGTTAAAGCAAAATATTCTAATTTTCTGAGACACTGAATTTGGGTTTTCATTAGCTGTAAGCCATAATCATCAAAATTACAAGAAATAAAGGCTTGAAATATTTCACTCTATGTGTAATGAATCTATATAATATATGAGTTTCACTTTCTGAAATGAGTGACAAAATATTGAACTTTTTCACAATATTCTAATTTTTTGAGCTGCACCTGTATATGCATTTGAATTGATCTCTATGGGAATTGGGGGGTGGGACTAGATTTAGCTGTAAATAACACTGGAACAGTATGGAACACATGGTTGGCTAAATGGCTCTAAGTCATCAAAGGTCTGACGTATCAAACAAGCTATAAACCATCACTCTGTTGCCATCACTCTGTTATCCATCCATACAGTAGATAACTTGAAGGGCTTCTTCTCCTGACTTATTTTTCCATAGAGTTCAATACGAACATTTGTCAGGAGAAACAACCCTTAAAGCGATCCATCCATATCTATTGCATATCTGCCAGCAGAGTGACGTTTGAGGCTCGTTTGATACCTCAGACCCTTGATGACTTAGTCCTTTTACCAACCATGTATTCCATACTGTTCCAGCATAATCTACAGCTAAATCTAGTCCCACCCCCCCCCCCATTCCCATAGAGATCCATTCAAATGCAGAGAGCTTATAGTATTGCTTGTAAGAGTACCAGAAAATAAGATATCAAGAGTCTTTTGGTGTTGCTGGGTCACAGCCATCAGGAAGTCATGGCATGCAAAGGATGTGACCAAATATTCAAAAATGATTACTTTATTCTATATTTAAATGCAGGGGTGCCAATAATTGTGGCACACGTGGTTTTGTTAAAAATAATTATTTCTTGAGGGTTGTTTTTTTTCTCATAATAAATTTCCTTCAATTAAAGGTTGGATTTTTCTAATTTTTTCAGTGTGAGATTAAGCTAATTCACCAAACAGTGAATGTTTTATATCCCCAGTGTTTCCCGCAGTGGTTTATAGTATAAACCATACTTTTATTATAGTCCTATATAATATAGGTTTATTATATATTAAAAAATTGATAATAAAAACATTGTTATTTTTTGTGGGGGGATATATTTTTAGATATTTCACAGAATGCTAAACATTAAAATGGTGGGCGCCCCCCCCAGATCCAAATTTCTATGTTTTGAGAATTTGAAAAATAAAAGTTAGTGGCGCCCCAACACGACCCCCCCACCCCCTCCATCGTTTTTTGGTTTTGCCCAGCTGTTCTCACAGCAGCACTGTGACTGGATGGCAGAGTCAGAGAGCCATCGAAATAATAGTTTCCATCGAAATTAGAATGGTCGGGTTTCAACATGAAGAGATTCAACGCCAAGCCTTCTGGTGCACAGGGGATAAATAGAAAAGAGGCGGATAAAAAGAAAAGGAGGAAAAAGGGGCAAATACAGAGGTAAGTCTAATGAATTTGTGTTTATTGACATTTATTCAATCAAAGGTATAAAGCTAACTAGCTAGCTAGCTGACAGGGATGTAGGCTAACAGTACACTCAACTAATGGCAAGCTAGGCTACGATTCTTATCACGATACATTGCAAATAGATATGTTTATATTTTTTACTAAAAGCACAAACGTACTAATAAATGACATTACCTTCATTAGGCAAGGGTGAAACTGATATAGCGACTTAACCCCCTTCTGTGGCATCATGTTGCATGGGCGAAAGAAAAAAAATTATTATTCTTGCTCATGAGAAAGCCATTACATCGGCTCTTGATATGGATGAATTTGTAGCTAACGTAGGCTACATGTTTTTGGCGGAAAGAAACAGAAGACTGATGTTGTGATCTCATGTAGCGTGCATGAATGTATACAATTAAAAGTAGGATTGTGAGTCACAGAACACAAAAAAATAAGAACTAGTGTTGTAATATAGCTAGTGAAAATATTTTATGTCCTCTACGTGGTAAATATGAGAAAATAAACTGATCAAAACGTTGTCCTCCGATGGGGAGGGGGGGCTGTGGGAGGGCTAAAATACAAATTAAAATGATGAGCCAATTACAGCATCTTAATTTCAGATGTAAATAGAAAATAGCACAAGGAGTCTGAAATGATGAAGAAATATAGCTCATTTTTAATGTACTTATTTCCATATAAGATTAGGTAATGATTTGGTATTATTGGGCAGAAATAAATTGTCCTCCTATAAGGGTGTGTTTAAAAATCCTATCCACTAAAGTACTGATTAGCCTACCATGGCTTTCGCTTTATATGAAAGCATCTCAAATCTCGCCTATATAGGTCTTTGAAAAATAATAAACGTTCTCCGAAATGTTCACAAATAAAACATGTTATTTTAGAAAATGCCCTGTGTGAGGTTGTGCCCCACTAACATACATCTCTTCATGACCCCCCCAATCATAGCAGTCTGAAAACAGCCCTGCATCTCAGTAAATGTGGGGTGATATTAATTTCTCCCAAAAGGATTCCTTGTTTTTTCCAAGACCATGTCCAAATCAGCGCACTTGTCTACTATCGAGTATGCCAGCTGAGTATACTTTTTAAAGCTGTTAAGTACACGACAATTCAGAAAATTGAGTGGGCGGTGACGGTGGGGGGGTGGTCACCATCTACAGATCTTGTCTAAGGCTACCACATCAACAACCCCCCCCCACCAACTCCGGCCGCCAGACCACCTCCACCACCCCCCACCCCCCCGGCCGCCAGACTTAAACTTTGTCGATATGCAGAAGTTCTGATTGGAGAAAAGAGACGCCTATATCCAAAAATATCTCCATTTACAATTTGCCATAATCAAAATGAATATATTTTCGTGAGAAATAATAGAAAATCTTTTAGTGAATCTTTTCCAGTAACGTGTGCAAGCTTGTGGTGCGTTTCACTTAATTTCTTTTCAAAAAGATTAACAGAACAATGAGAGGAAACTAAGTAAATTGGAGAGCAACTGAAATCTATTCACGACAGAGCTTGTGGAAAGCGCTGCAGTTCAGAGCAATAAACCTGCACACACTCATAAACTAGCCAATATTATTACAACTAATCACCTTAGACCCCCACCTTTACCGTCGTCCAAGTGGTCACACCGCCAATTCAAACATGAACACAGGGAAGTGGTCAAATACCCAACAGGAGCCGCGTTTCAAACGTCGCGCTTCTGAAAGCCGCTCTCCAAGAATCGGAACTAATGACTACGCAGGCAAGCCCCTGGCACGCCTAGTGCAGCTACAGTAATTGCTGTCCCAGACAGTAAGGCGAGTGTATTGACGAGACCTCTCCAGATCTGACCATCTGGATTCTGAGGCTTGATGGAGAGTAGCCAATTTGTCTGCAGGTAAATTGCCTAAGCTAATAATTACAGCAATATTAATGAGATGAAAACAAATATTAACACAGAACTTACATTCAAGGCGCTTGCTGATTGGACTCCTGCCAACTCGATTCAACCAGCACCGTCTGTGCCCCTCAATTTTGGGATTTCTGTCCTTCAGCTTAAAGGCCTCATCTGTCCGGAGTGGCAGCTCGAGACTTTCCCCATCCTCACGATCAGGGGACTGTGTCCTAGTGCTGAGGTGACTGTCTGTAACATCCTCTGGAGGGGGGGTCACCTTGGGGGGTAACCGCCCATCTGTGTCCTCTGCAGGTTCAGCAGAGGTCGGTTTCAACCGTTCCGTTTCGTTCTCGTTGAGCTGGGGAGAGTTTGGCATGGTGTCGCAGACGGGATCTGCGGAAGGGTCTCTCTGAGGCCGCGGAGGTTTCTCCGTGATTTCGCTCAGTCTTAAAGGGTTGAAGCACAGCTGTTTGTAGTCCCCGCCCAACCTGTGGCACAGTTCGTTGATGATGACATCGCAGTCCCCCAGAAGCTCCACGTCAAAGTTCAGGTGGGACAGCTGCTCTCTGTTGATTAGAATCTGAGGCACCTCGTGTGGTATTGAGCCTGGAACCAGGCAAAAATAAGTCACAAATCAAACAGACATGAGACATTGAGGCAGGGCCTCTCAAACTTAGTCCTTGAATATCTGTGTATCCCAATTACCTGGGATTAAAACCAGCGAGAGCGCTTCAATGCGCTTCAACGGTTTTGATTTACTCAAAGCAAACTTTTCATTAAGGTCAAAGCAGTGCAGTTTTAGGAACCCCATTGTTGTTACAGCTATTACTAGTATTTTGTACAAATAATTTTCTTGAGGTAAAATAGTCAGCTCCTAGACAGATGTCAACACTCAAACTTAGCAGTTAGGATGAACTGCAATCTGCTCAAGTATGATGTATACATACCAAATATGCTCATGAGCTAGCTGATAACATTAATAAACGAATTACCTAAATTAGCACAATGCTAAAATGCTTATGCAATTACTTGTCCGATTACCCTACTCTCCCTTATTATATGAATATGTGCCATTTGTAATAATTTAATGTTAAGGTTTTGCAATTAACCAATTACTGGTTTCTTACCTCTCCTGCACCTCCATATTTTTTTAGTTACTTTTTTTGGGGGGGGGAAATAATATAAAATATATAACTTACTTGGGATAAGTGCCACCGGTCGCACTTTAAGAGAAGACCCAATGACGATGAGAAGGTCGACTTCATCTTTGTCTCGTTTCATTGCCCTGTGAAACTGTTCTGGCAGATTCTCTCCGAAGAAGACAATATCAGGCTTCATGATCGCCAAGGGGAAGTCGGAACACCTTGGACAGTGTGGTACAACCTGTAACAGCATTTTCCACAAATCAACAGGATTTAAATAGCACCTCCTAAACCAATATATCTTTGGCAGAAGCAAATTAATTACGATTCCTACTAGGGGCGTGCCTTCTAAACATTTAAGCGCTAAACGTTAACAAAAAAAAGCGAAACAATTAAACGCTTTAAAAAATTTTTTTTATTATTTTAAGCGCCAACGTTATTAAAATAGTGTCCTATTTTCACTGTGATTGTCATAGGCTCGGGTTTAATAGTATTAGTGCTGATCTGGTATCAGTTTTGACAATTGAGTGAAGTTGTGACATGGAAATTGGAAAAATGTTCCTTGATCAGCTCCCAAGTGATAACATAGGTGTCTTGCACATGGGGAAAATGAAACTGACATTCCTCGAAATGCTTCACAAATAACAGAAGCTAAAATGGAGTAGTTTTCACAAAATTAAGTCAAATGTAAACTTTGCACCACTGAGCTTACATACTCCAACAGCCCTGGAACAATGAAAAATCACGTGAGATGTAGACACTCGACAGTGACCGAGTGACGAGTCGCGTAGCAGCCACGCTACTAGCTTGTAAACATGGGGTATTTCTTATCAAATGGTTGTCTTCATAAATGAAATTTAACTCTTTGTGGCATGTAGCCCTCAGCTGCAATAGAAATTGTAGGAAAGAAATTTATGTTCTACATTTTTCAACCTATCTTTAGACCACACAACAAAGACAGAGGACCAGCATTTAATGACCAAAACACAAGAATCAGACACAGCAGCAGGGAAATATGGTTTCACTTCTGATTTAATGGAGCCATTAGTCAGTGTAAATATTCCTCTTGAAAAAAATGCATTACCCAAAATGAGGTAGTGTAGTACACATGGTAAAAAGCAGGGGGAAAAGGGTATATAGTGACGTGTTCGCTCAAGAGGTTTGTTAATATACCAATAATACTGCCTCCTGAGCAATGGCTAACCAGATGAGCAACTTGGCCTGCTTGGGTTTTGTTCAGGGTTTGGAGATAGTGATGAACACTGTGCCATTGTGGGAGTTTAGGAGTATTGTAAGCCATGTCTTCTCATGTGCTCGGTTAAGTGATAATTGAAAGATGAACTGATGATTACTGCCAGTCACTGCATGATTGACACATGGCTAGGAATAGAGGTTCCACTGAATCCTTTGTGGTTGAGGAATGAAATACTTTAGATTAAAAAAAGATTTTCTCCAAGCCCTGATGACTGCACTAATAACCTGAATGGTATTAGGAAATTACATTTAAGCACATATCAGATGCCTTTAGAAAAAGTCCACCAATTAATGAGCCAAATACCCCCCAAAAAATAAAATGCAATACATTAATTAATTGACACATCCAGAATGCTATGTGATACACACACTAAAAGCCTTGACCACTTAACAGCAGACTGCAATCCACTTTCAACTGTTGTACATTTGTTTACTTTCAGTCCTACCTGATTAAAGATGTCTTCTCTAATTGCTTCACAGTCTACTTTGTACTTGCAAATGAGGCAGGAGGCTGTGGCAAAGGAGCCTGTGAAAGATTTGGAAGCAGAGTCAACATAACTAGAACACCAGAAATTAACACCAGATAAATACACCGGAAAGTGACCCCACCACCACTGACCATGACACTGTATGATCCTCCGCACGCCTGCCACCTGCTCGAGCGTGTCGATATTCTGCGTGTAGTTTCGAAGAAGCTTCTCTTCCTTATCCAGCATTGAAATGAATTTGTGGCACGGTGATGGCTGGAACTGTCCTGGGAAGATCTCCTGTGTGGGAAATTGCATGTGGCAACAGTGTAGTTTGATGGTTAGGGAACTGGGCTTGCAACTCAAAGGTTGCAAGTTTCATTCCCAGTTGGAGGCTACCGTTATACCTTTGAACGAGATACTTAACCAGAATTCCTTCAGTAAATACTGAGCTGTGCAAATAAATACTATATAAAAGTCAACGTCGCTGTGGACAACAGTCTGCTAACTGCCTAAAAATTTAACAAAAAATCTTATATAAATTGCTTTAATGGTGGATTTTTAAAAATAAAGTACTACAAAACAAAAGGCATGAAATGTTAACTTTAACTGAACTTTAAGAATGATATATTGAATGCTTTGCAAAAAACAACTGCTTATACAGCAGGGATGCAGTATAAAGGAACTTAATTTAGTCATTTTTACACGCTTTGAACATGTATTGTTCTATGATATTATGAAGTGTGGCAACTATGTTTTTTAAAACTATGTTTTTTACTGCCATTTTAAAAATGAATTCTTTCTATGTAAGCATTCACTCAAACATGGGTGAACCAAAGTTCAGGTTCTTATATGTTCACTTTTGAATGACGCTGAATGTTAACCCGGCACATTAAACAAACCTTTGCAAATTTAAAAAATGGCCTTGGGTCTCTTCTGAAGTACTCTATGTCAAACATTGCTTGAGGGTCTGGAAGATCAGGGAAATCTTTAGCCAGCCTGGCATAAATGCCATCTCTGGATCGAAAGTCAGGTATTCCACATGACACGGACACCTGCAATTAAAAACAAAAACCTTCTTTCATTGACGCTTTTGATTTAATATTTCACTACGCATTTCTGGAGAACTCTATCGTGCACTCCACTGACTATCAAAGTGTCACATTGAGAAAATGAGGAAGTAATAAGCATATATCTTGGTTTAATTAAGCTTAATTAAAATCAGCCTAATTACATACCCCAGCACCCGTTAAGACTAGAATCCTTTTGGACTCAAGCAGTAGCCTGACCACGTCTTCTAAGGTGTTCAAATCTTTGCGCTTCTTTCTTTTTGGAGGTTCCGAGATGTTGATGATTATCTGCCAGAGGGTCATGTCATCAAGGTCGGGTGGAAGAACAGTTTCCGGAAGAAGGTCTTTCAAGATTGTTCGTGGGTCCGTTTCTCTCATGATGTGTTGCTGAATAAAACTATAAGAGCCTACAAAAAGGAGGTTATTTTTTTATGATTTAACATGCATTATCAAATAGAACTGAATCATTTACAAAATGAAACTTTGAAGAAACGGCAAAACAATTGGCGACACAATTTGTATGCAATATATTATAATAGAATACATATCCTAAAATATATATTTTTTTAATTTAAATATTCCCCCAATTTGTTTTATAAAATATATTAGTCACTATTAGGACTGAAAAGTGTTCTGTAGAATTCCTAACCCATTCAGAATACTTGGTTTCTGGTGACTTGTCTAAACAATTTTTTAAAGTTAGAGTATTTAGAAGTATAAAATGTTAAAAACAGTCTGTTGTACATTAATCTCTACGTTCAACATACAGCAACTAGACCCGACCGAAATGATGCACGTTTAAACGCACTTCAAGTGTATCCATGAGGTTACCTATCTGCGGTTGAGGCGTCCAATCACTTGAACTCGCTCGTGAAGATCTGTCGTCATTATCATCCTCACCATCGTCATCATCATCATCATCATCGCCACAGTCGTGAGGATGACATCCATTGGGAGGCACACCTTAAATGGGATAAATAACGTTACACTCTTTAGCAAACCAAATATAACTGTACAGTAGAAATGACAATATTATATTTTACTGTGGAAATAATTATTGTTCGCCAACTAATGTCACCTACCCATCAAGAATTTTGTTTAGCTAACGTAACGTTATGAGCAAGTGTTTAAATTCGTCAAAGTGAACCAGCGTCCACAGCAATCTACCTAACTGTTACTTCGAATAAATAGCTACTTAATCTTGAACTAGCTTTTAGTAACAATGTAGTTCAGTAACCATATATTCCTCCAATGCAATGACACCGATTGAATTCAGCGTTCAGTTGCTAGCAACTTAGTAACGTTAAGCCGTGAATGCACCTATGCGAGCTAACGTTACGTTAGTTATAGCTGGCTAACTTGCTAATAACCTAGGCTAGTACAGTAATCGCAGTAAGTTAGCTAGCAGCGGTATGAAAGGTAGCCGTGTTAGCACACTGTTAATCAAGCAAAAAAAGCTCGCCAGTTGTCATAGTTTATTAATGTAACGTCAGCTCACTAGCTAAGATTTTCTTTTCTGCCCACAAACTAGCAAAGAGAATCACAACTACTATCCGAGAACGCTCGCTCGCTACTAGCTAACGTTAGCTAGCTAACAGGCGGATCAGCACAAGCTGTTAGCTCGTTAGCTGGGTACCTGGTAGCTCCGCTGTAGGTCCGTCGAACAGCGCCTTCTCTTCCTGATTCAGCGGCTCTCCACCGAGCTCCGAAACCAGCAGCTCATTGTCTCCGCCTGATGGAGCCGTGGCCTGCCCCATCGCCACCGCCTCAACCTTCCTCTCCCCTTCCGCCCGCTCAGCTACCTCCGCCGACCGAGCGTCTCCCGTTCCCTGCTCTGTCCGACAGGTTTTAACCCCACATCCCAACGTCACGCCGAGCTTGGGCTTTTTGGTCAGGGGCTCTCCCGTTTCAAAGACCCTGGCACTTGGATCCAGGAGCGTATTCTCTCCGTCCGCCATCTTTAGCTCAGACGCAAGTTAGATCTTATCGAGCCTCAACCATAGAATTCTCTCCAGTGCGCGACAGCTGGGAGATTTAAATGGATCACGTGACTCAGTCTGCGCCTGTGTCGGTGGCCCACACGACACATCGGTCGGTCACTGACGTCAACCACAACAAAATGTGTCACGCGGTCTGTCGGCTACGGCTGTCTGCAGTCGTGCATTTTTTACTCATAATGGCCAGGGAATGGGTCGACGGCAGAGGTGGAAATCCAGGGGACATAAAGTAAGTCCTCCCCAGTATTTTGCTCCAATCACCTGGATTTGCTAATTAACATAATTCTTCAGCTAGTAGGTCGAACTAATTAGTGAAATCAGAGCAGGTTGGTGTTATAGTTATTGAAATGTGTTCTGAGGGCAGCATTGCAAACCTTACCATAACCTTCTCGCTGCTTGGATGACTGAGACAACCAATCACATGAATGCTGCCCTCAGAACACATTTCAATAAATATAATACCAATATTCTATGGGTAGTCTATGGGTGGAAGAAACACATGGTAGGGCTTTTACTTTATGTCCCCTGGATTTCCACCTCTGGTCTACGGAACTCTACCTGTGGCCTGCAGGCTGTGGGGTTTCCAAGTTCCAACATCGCTTGATGTATACCCACAGAGCTCGGCTGAGAAAAGGCCGGGTTGTTCACGAGATACAATTATCTGCACACACTTCCGAGATAAACTGACCGTGATAACGTCTGTATGAGCTTGTCTTTTATGCCGACTGTTGCACTCAATGCAATTGAGATATAATATAAATGCGCATTGTCTGACAACTAATACCATAATGTACGTGGATGTTTGTTCATGGTATTTTCGAGTAGGCTATATGTCTCCATTGATTTGTAGCTATAGCATGTTGAAATTTAACCATTTGTGTCCCCCTGAACCCTATCCTGACTTTTTGCAAAGACCACAGGACTGCTCTGAAATGCTGACCATAAACAAATGCTGTGTGTTCCACTTGATTCAGAGACTTTGTTTTGTCAATAATGCAGCACAGGTATTGTGCATATTTGTGTGATTGTTCATTCTACTTTCATGACTAATGTGTGTTTATAGAACTTCAAAATAAGCATAGTAGGCCCTACTTGCTTCAAAATAAGCAATGCAGAAAATATTTTTGTACAGTGACAAAATGCTATAAAACAGATTGTGTTGTGTTTTACTAAGCTCCCACTGTACTTATAAGCATTTGATTAATTAATCAGCATAAAAGCCTATTTGAAAAAGTATATTGATGGAAGAGCAATGTAGAGAAGGGAAAACATCAACAATGATAATTGTGAAATAGAAAATACATTTTCTGCCATGTTGCAATGCATGCTTAAGGAAGAAGGAATGGTCTTTGGTCGCTTGTCCAAATGTAGCACACTTTCTGCAGTGGCCATACAGGGCTGCCACTCTGGTAGTGACACACTTTATAATCCTGAATAAAAATCTGATTAGCTACTGACTTAAATTCAGCATTTACATGTTGAAACGCATTGAAACTGAATTATTCAAGTCTGAGATCCCTTACAGCAAGAATTCCAAACTCACAGAGCCCCACAGGGTCTGCTGGTTTCAGTCTGTTTCAGGACTTAAATTATTAATATAAGTCACTATCCGTCTAAACACTTTGTAAGCGCTACTGATTTAAAGGAAATACACAAACATATTCAATATGTAGCCTAGCCTACAATCATCCAATCTGTTTAACTCATTGTTTGGCTGTAGCTAACAAAAATCATCTGCCCACCCAATTACTTTTTTGTGAACCCTTGCCGTAAGGTCAATGGACACCCAGTGAGCAAAAGCCGGAATCTAGACGTTTAGAGGGGTGGAAATCTAGGTTGAGAGACGTTTTGACATAAACGGACTATGTTAACCCGAATTTAGCTCAGCTACCCGGATAGCTTCGCTACCCTAGTCGGCTAAAACTCACTTTTCAACCAAATGTAACGGTTTTTAATCGACTTTTCAACAACAAAAAATGTTCGGTAGCCTATACACAGTTCTGTAGTGTAGCCTATTAGCCCGACTATACTAGCCTAGACTGCATGATTTCCCCAATTAAAAACGTTGGTGTTTCACGGCGGTCCGTATAGCATGCCTAAAGTTCTGTGCAGAATCATTGGTTAAATTGACAGGTATGATGTAGCCGTAAATTCAATGGGATGAGCTGCTTGAATGAAGTAACATTCACTGAATTTGCACAGCATTACTCCCACAACATGACTGGCGCTATGGCTTGTGTCCATCGAATACGGTTCCACCCCATAACCATCATCGAGGAGTGAGTCAAGTCAGTCTGGAGCCAGCTGGTAGATCGCTGCCTGAGTCATCTCTCTCTAATCGAAGACTATCGTAGCTAGCTACCTACTCTCTGTGTGCAGATGGATGCGATTTTGAATTGCAAAGCGGAGGACTTGGAGGACTATTATGGTTTGCTGGGATGTGATGAGTTGTCTTCGGTAAGATTCACTAACAGCAATGATCGATTAGCCGATCTACAGTTTTAGGCTGTTTATCTGCTAGACTGGTGGTTTATCAGGAGTGGATCAAAGTTTGGAGCCAGGGACACAATTCTGTGAACAAATCATTTTTTGCTTCGCAACACACTGTCAGACCTCGCTCGCTCGTTAAAAGTAGCAGGCTAAAAGGTAAAACAGTTATTCAGTAGCCGAACGACATCATGTTGAAGATAAGGATCGAAGCGCGACATGGAAAATGGAAGCGCAACATGTGTCAAGCATCAGCTTTAGCTCGTGCTTACTGTGTTGTTGGAGTTAGGCTATTATACATTCAGTCCGTATATTCAAACCTAATTTAACAAAGTAGCCTGATATAGCATAGCTCAGATATTTATCATGTAACGTTATACTAAGTAGTTAACGATATATAGCTTAATTGCATGAAATGTGAAATTTCTGTTGTCGATGTATTCAAGTTTGCTTATTGAGTTGTTAGGTTTTAATATATTGAACAATATTTGTGCAGCCTACTGGTTGGATTGGGCTACGCCTTGCTTTTATTTTAGCCCACCAACGAACATTGTATTGACATAGGCTATCTATTAGAAGCGAGAGTGAGCGTTGGGTTAGCCTTGGGTACGCTAGTTGTTGATCCTACATTGAATTAACCCTGAATTTGCAGAAAAAATAGCCTAACGAGACCTCTAAATGCAAAGGAACTCCATATTAAGACAAGAACACAATTTTCACCAGTACTTTTACATGGTTGGATAGGTAGAGTTTGACCTTTACTGCAGTCTATTTACTGCTGTGAACTGTTACTTTATATCTCAATGTATTTTGTACAGTAGTTTTGTTAATTTCCTGCCTTAGCTACATGCACCACCTCCCTTGCCAGGGCCATAACATATGGTATTATGGGAGGGGTACAATGGGAAGCAGAAGGTAGTATGTACGTAACTCTCAGCCCAGGTTGCTCCATCTTGAGAGCATGCATCTGGAAAGAGAAGCTACAGTTCATGAAATTCTTCTGCGATTGGTGCCAGTAAAAAAAAAAAACTCCAGATGAAATCAGATGGACAATCAGAAATGTCTCTTGCTATCACAGAGCTGAGTGGTCTATCTAGCTTACTGCCCAAGAAATGTAATCAGATTGGTTCGTAATAACATTTTCTTTAAAGGTCAATATTGAAGCTAATGAGCCGTGTACTCAACAACTGATGCTGAAAATGTCTGCCACTTGCCAGAGTGTAATATGACAAACTATTGCTGTTCAAATGTGGTCTGTATTTGGACAGTGACACAATTTTTGTTGTTCTGGCTAGTGGCTATGTAGCCTACTCCAGCACAATGGATTTGAGAGATGAAGCATACGGGTAACGGTGCAGTCTGCTTCAATTCAACGGTAATGTACATACATCCATATTGTGGTGATCCATGTAGAATTTACAGACTTATTTAGTTGCCCCCCATTTTTTAGGAAAAAAAAAAAATAAACAAACAAATAGTACTTCAGTTTCTTATATCTTATTTCGATGCTCTGCCAGGCCTGTACTGCAGCCATCTTCAGTTCCTGTTGGTTTCAGGGACTTTTTGCCTTCAGTCTTATCTTGTATTGAGGCATGTTCAATTGGATTCAGGTCGGGTGATTGACTTGGCCATTTGGATCTGAGCAGATTAGGTGTTTCTGTTCACTTCAAAATTCATCCTGCTGCTGCTGTCAGTAGTCATATCATCAATGAAGGCAAGTGAGCCAGTTCCAGTGGCAGCCGTACATGCCCAAGCCATAACACTACTTCCACCATGTTTCACAGGTGAGATGGGGTACTTTGGATCATGAGCAGTTATTTTCTTTCTCCGGACTTTTCCTTTTTGGCTATGTCTTTGATTAATCTATTCAGATTTTTCAGCCTCATGATGGCCTGCTTTACTGGCATTGACACTTCTTCTGTCCTCATGTTGAGAGACAACAGCAACACACTCCAAATGAAAATGCCACACGTAGAATCTCTGATTGTTAGCTTTCTTGTGCATCAACTAATGATGCAACAATACACAGCTGGCCAAGAAACAACTGAGCAGCCATTTGCTCAATTACTTTATGTCCCCTGAGGGAACTAGGCATAAAAAGGGCTGTAATTCCTGTCTTCCTACACAAATCACCCGGTATGGATGTAAATGCCCTCAAAATAAAGCTGACAGTCTGCACTTTAACCTTACATTCATCGTTTAATTTCAATTCAATATGCTGGAGTACAGAGCCAAAACAACAAAAATGGTGTCACTGTCCAAATACTTATGGACTGCACTGTAGCATGTTGTTATTTAATTCTTTCTATTTCATAGATTGCCTGCTTATTCACTAGCATTGCTGAGAAACCCTGCACAGATTACCTAATCTGTAACCATTAGGAAAAATGGAATGGACAGAATGTCCTTTGCCTTTGTACATCCATATTGTACAAGATAAATGAATTTGTGATGCTGATATTTCATAAGATTTAATAAGCGGATAACCGATGTCCAGAGACTCCAGACCACCGCTGCACACGTCTCTCTGGTGTTTACACAACTCTGATAAAGGCACTTCCTGATGTTTAATATCAAGACAGATGGTTGAGAGGTGTGTCCAAAATTAAATGTGGTTAGGTTCCTTGGTGGGAATTATACCTAACACAGGTTATGAAGAGAAAACTGTTATGAGTTTACTCAAGGTCTTAATTTGAACAAGACAGGGCTCATTAAACAAAACAATCATATGCTATATTAACATATAATACATTTCAGCTTAGTCATAGTTTTAGTCATATATTTTTTGTTTTACTTTGCAGTCTGAACAGATCCTTGCTGAATACAAAGTGAGAGCCATGGAGTGCCATCCAGATAAGAATCCGGGTAATCCCAAAGCAGGTAACCATGTAAAACCTGCCTGTCTTCTTCTGCCTGAAACCTACATGTCTTTTGAGATGGACTGAATCACCACCGTGGCTGCTCTGCCATCCTCTTTAGCCATCCTGTTTCTTTCTCTTTGGGTAATGCTGTAGGTACAGTATATATAGCTGTGTTGAACAAATGATGAAAATGCATTCCCGCTAAGAATATTTTCTTCCCTTTACAAAAAATAGAAATAAAATATTTATAGAAAAGTTGTATTAAGTCATGGTTGCCACTGTTTACATATTTGGGCCAATCCTAGTTTCAGAAATATTGCTGGGGCAATTCAAGTTTTATGGAAAGTTGATGCATGCAGGTGCTGCATGTTCTGTAAGACTGTCAATGTTTAGTAACATAATATATTTTTTAACGACCAAGCTAACTTAACTTCTGAACCCTCTAGCCTGCAAAATTTATAAGTCTGTTATGCAGAAAATGGTTTCATTACGAAATGAGTCCCTGAATCTTCCCTTCTAATCATCTTGAGTCAACAAAACTGCTAAATTATCTCTTTTTGTTTTAGTCAATGATTTTCAGAAATTACAGGAAGCTAAAGAGATTCTGACCAATGAAAACACAAGAAGTAATTATGACCTTTGGAGACGTAGTAAAATAACAATACCATTTCGTGATTGGCAAGCCCTTGGTGACTCCGTCAAAACTGTAAGTACATATTTGGTTGGTTATAGGCGGAGATCAACTGATGTGGTGTTGTTATTGTTTTTTTAAATATACATTGTTTTACATGAAGTTGGTAAATGTGAATAGGAGCGTGTAAATGTGTTTAATGTTGTGTATCATTTCTCAGTCGATGCATTGGGCTGTAAAGGCCAGGAAGGAGCCTATGCTGACAGACTCAACAGACACAACTTTAATCAGCCCAAAGGATGCAGTCAATCAGACTGAGGTGCCAACTGCAGAAATGCAATTTCCTGACACAGTAAATACTCCAAGTGAGTGGTTCATTTTATTGTTTGAATATGATGGATATGTTTCATAGGAAATGTGTCTTTTTTTAATATAAATTGTGTAAACTATAGTCTTTCAAGCTAAAAATAAAAAAGTGTTTTCGTCCTCTTGCAAATGTGATGCTACCCGAGCCCCAGTGGTCGTGACCATTTTGAAGTCTGGCCCAACCTGAACCCAAAATCTACAAAAACATTGCATTCATTTTTTTATTTGGAGATGACTGGAAAGCACTCCCTTAAATGCAGCATCCAGAAAAATACAAATACAAGTGAACATTACAGTCACAGTCCACAACTGAGCAGAATGATAGGCAAAGCTTTACAAACAACATACCCGAGCCAGCCATGCAATTAGAATTCTATTGGACAATGTCAGTAGAGGCTCGGAAGATGACCTGTCACAAGTGCACGATTTGCTTCCCTGGCTGGAGCTAAAGTCTATTTTTGTTTGTGCTGTTCTGTAGTGTGGCTCAAATCCATATTTCCATTACCCTGGCATGTTCATTAATGATATGTGCTTTAAAAAATAATGATCCCATCTTCCTTCTTTTTTACCAGGTAAGAACTACACCCATTTGCATTTCCGTTGGGCCGCAGGCACTCCGTCTGGTCTTTTGAGGAAATTCAGAAATTATGAAATATAATCTTCTAATGATAAGAGTACTGCATTTTCTGTGCTGCTGGCCCTTGTAGACATAATGCTCTGAGATGACACCTAGTTCATTTGCAGAAATTAGAAAGCAGTTCATTTTTATTGTGTTCCATTGCCAGTTTATGCAGATAAATAGTTGTGGTGTATTAAGCGTTGTGGAAAGGTAAACAGTGGTCATGTCTCGTGTGCCATATCCAGTCCCTTCTGATATGAGCAAATGGGTATTTGTCTTCATTCTTGCAATGTGTTCTGTGTACAGTGTTTAAAGATGTAACCTGTGGCAACAGTTCTAAAAAAAAAAGTCAAGATATTTATCATGAAAAATATTCAAAAGCTTATTCATAATGGTTGTTCATGTGACTTAGATCAGTAATCTTACAGAGTGAATGCTTTTAGTACAAAGCGAATGGGAAATGAAACACATCTGTGGCATGTGTTTTTCTTAGTTAATTCTCAAACTGATATGGGCTGCAAGTAAATAATATTACAAGTATTTAACTGTGTACCGGCCCTCTGGAAGATTTCACAGAATGGGCTTGGTAACATGTGCTAGAGATGCCAGGAAGATAAATTAGATTATGTAGTTTTTTGTTGATTATCATTTTTAAAGTATTTTTGTAGTTGCTCTGGATTGGCACTCTTGGCAGGAGTTATTAAAGATTAGAGATGTGCAGACGTATTGGACACTTCAAGATGACAAAGCCATGATTCATTGTTGAACAATTCTGAAGACAAAGGTAACTTGTGATGCTCATACGTTCATGCCTTAATTGTCTAAAATGAGTGCCACTGTCCACAACCAGGAGAGTAATTTTAAGACACTAAGGATAACAATGTGGCACAGCGGTCTAAGGCGCAGACCCTGTCTGTTCGATCCCCGGTCCTGCCAGATCCCAGTATAGCCAGCCGGTGCCTTGAGGGAGCAGCAATAGGCGGCTGCTCCCGGGGTGTTAGGGAGGGACTCGGTGAAATTTGTCACACACACAATGGCCCCCGGGTGAGTTGGATTGCAAGAGTCGCGCCCTGAAGAGGACGTGGCGCCCTCCTTCCTACTACCGGATGATGGGGTTGTGCGACTGCAAATTCAAGTGGTTGCTACATGGGGGGAATTGAATAGCATAGGTTTTAATTGGTTACCAAATTGGGAGAAAAAGGGAAAAATCGAATACATTTTTAATAAAGGATAACAATGCATCTAAATATTTGAAATTTCATACCGCCATAGCAGATACTGCTATGAAAAAGAAATAAAGAGATTATCTGATATCAAGAAGCTTTTTGCCTGCAAAAGTGAACGGTATTGCAGGGGAGTAGCTGCGTGTTTTTGTTTCTTATAGTTTTTTGTATTTTGTGTCATGTATGTTCATAAATGTTAAGATGTTCATTATAATGCGTACTGAAATGAAAACAATAAAAACAAAACTGGAAAGAATGGCCCAACTGTTTTTGAAGGACACATTGGTTCACTCAATCAACCCTTGATAGTTTTTTTTTGTTGTTGAAAGTTTAATACTGAATTAGAGTTTATATTCTTGTATCCAATCTTAGGATTTATAATGCAACAACATTATACAACCATTATTAAGGGGTTTAGTGGCGAGATGTCTTTATGACAAACCTTACAGGAATTTTTTATGTGTTTTGCTTTATTTCCTATGCAGTGCATGCAACCTGAGACCGCTCAAGGAAAGAAGTACCAAAACATTTTAGACGCAGACACTTCTGTCTAAGATATCTGTTATTGCAAGAAAAAAACTGTGGGGCAATCGAAATATACCCATAAAGTGAACTGTCTCTTTAAGGGTTCCTTCACAACCCAGCCAAAATTGAAAACGATGTTTTCTACCTACGACCAGCCAATCGAGGTTGTGCTGCCTGATGTGACTTATAGTAATAAGCCTGGCATAAAACCCATAAAACCTACCTGGCATTTCCCCCAAAGCTACGCTGCCTTTAAAAAAATATATATATATATATATATATTCTATATATATATATTCTTAGTATAACGTACAGCAAGATTAACTAATTGCTGAGTTTGACTTTTCCATAACTATGTTTTCTTTATTATTATTATTATTATTATTATTATTATTGTTATCTTGAAAAAGCCAGCTTGGCAGTTTTGGTTTTTTTTTTCTCCAAAAACCGATGATGGATGCTTTGTCTTTTTGGAGCTACTTTTTGGAGCTAGTTTTAAATAGCTACTCGTCTTTGAAAATATACAAAAACCTGGCAACCCTGGTCGTCAGTGGCGCAGACCAATAACAACCACGAACGCACTTTCCCACAATTCATTGAAATGTAAAGCCCGCGCACGTTTTCCACAGCTTGGTATTTCAAACAGGTAATTTTCGGTCTTCTTGAATCATTTTAGCTGTCATTGTATATTACAATTATCAAAATATGTTCCGTATCAGGAGCAAGGATCAAGCAGCAGGCTCATCAGGATTTTGCTATGTAAATGACAACTAATCTTAGCATGTGCATTATTAAGCCAATGCTAACCAGTTAGCATGATACACAACTTGTAACCTTGCACTTCGTTTGCGAACAAACGAGTTAAATCACAAACGTAAATTGTATGTGCTGAAACATTGTGTAAGTTAATTAAACTTATGTTTGGCAAAATTAACCAAGTTTATCTACACTGATCTTAATTCGTCTGATAATATCGCGTACTGTTGAACTCGTAGTGAGAAAGCTAGCTAACGTTAGTGTGTTAACTAAACAAGCGGACAGACTTGGCTAACCGTTACGTAGGCTGGTTTTACACCGTATGTGAAAGTGTACTTCTCTATAACACGCTGGTTTACTAAAAAGATGGATTGACAACAGAAATGTAACATTTTATTTTCAATCAGGGACGTTAGCTAACAGTTTTAGCGGTCACTGGTACCTGAAATTGGCTTGAGTTTGATTCATAAGCATGCTTTTGAAGTTGTAAACTCCTCTCCTAGTATAGCACAAACTCCTCTCCTAGTCGGTATTTCCCAGATTTTCACTCAACTCAATGCGACAGTGGTTCTTATTTATACTTGCTTGATTTAATCCAGTATTTTAGTGTGTAGTATTATATTTAAATGACTGGAAAGTTATTTATTTGTCGACTTCCAGGTGAGTACGTTAGCGCTGCAATACGACCTTTATTGTCCAACCAAGGTGACTTGTCAGTTGTACGACCCCCAGCTTCATACCATGTTATTGTTGATTCTTCAAAATGCTTGAACAGAACTTCCAAGGTTCTCAGTTTGAGGTGTACTTTTGTTGAAAGCTCAGATTTTGTGGATTTATTTATTGTCAATATAATATCACAGCCTTTACCATATTCAATGTGATGTGAGTGCAATAAAAATCTATTTTTGAAGGCTGTGAAACTGGGCGGCGTTTGAGTTCAACATGGAAATGACATCAGAGAAACCTGATACACTGAAAGGTATTGTAATCTGGTGATTAAGTGCCATAATAGTTTGTATTTTTTTTGTCAGATTGTTTGTTCAAATGAAGGTATCACACAAACTAGTTTATTGAAAGCAAAATAAAACAATGTTACTAAATTAATGGATCTCCTCAACAATAGTGATTGAAGACTAATTTCCCATTCATTCATCAAAGTCCCTTCTCATACTTTTCAAAAGGTGACAGAAGTTGATGTTGTATGGCTACAGATGTAAGGCTGTCATTTATACTAATGGATACATTTTTAGAAATCTCATTACTAGGTTATTCTCCAATAGCTTCGCTTTATTTCTACAGAAATATGTAATTGCATGTGTTTCAGCTGAGTTGTGAAATAAATTGTCAAGTTGGCAAAAAAAAGTATATTCATACACATAGTCCTATTAAATTAGCATTCATTTTGTGAGTTTACCCGTTCCCTCATTACTTTGTGTTCGTCTTTGTAGATGTTGTTGCTTTTGTTGACGTTTGGTCATCCAGCAGGACTGAGAACTATTCTAAACCTTTCATTGAGCAGTTACAGGAAATGGGAGCCCAGGTTAGTCCACTCATTCAATCATTGGCTTATTGCTAGGTTTTTAAATGTATTTTTCTGTATGAATTTGTTATTCAGTGCTTTATTGATCCAGACTTATTCACTTGAATATAATGTTACAGTACAGAGTAAAAAAAGTTGATAAAAAAGGGTTAAATTTAATGTTGGGTATTCTGGTTCAAATGTTCAAACGTGGTCGAAGAATGAGTTCACCCCCTTGGTTGGTTGAATGCTTTAGGTACCTTCACCTTTACCATGTGGTAGGAGGGTACAGTTACAACTCAGAAAGCAGTCACACCCACAGGGCAGTTGTATGGATGTGGACATATTTTATGTGGTCACCAGAGACCTATCAGAGAATAGGGTTAGGTTTTGGTGGAGTTTATATAAGCTGAAAATGTTTTAATTCCTTTGGAAGCAGGGATCTGCTTGTCTGAACTGTTTCACACATACTGCTTAGCAAGAGGCATTACAAAGATCAGTCTAATGTGACTCATGTATGGCCACTATATGTCGGCTAAAAAATATGTGGACTTTTCAAATAAGATTTAAATAATGACAATATATTCCACTGCGTAGTGAGGTTTTTTTTATTTATTTTTTGTTTTTTATTTTTTTTACCTTCATGTATCTTACTTTTTTATCATCTTTGCATTATTGTAGGTGTCAAAAACATTTGATAAACGAGTCACTCATGTGGTGTTCAAAAATGGTCATCTGTCCACTTGGAACAAAGCCAAGAAGATGGGTGTGAAGCTAGTGTCAGTTCTCTGGGTTGCCAGGTACTATTTCAAAAAGTCTACTTTGGAAATGCAGAAGTTGATCTGATTGTTGTGTTATTTAATAAATGATGATCAAAAACAATACAAGACTTTAACAAGCTTGGCCGTAGATTAAGTTCTAAAAATATATTTTTCTTCCTGCAGATGTAATGATTGTGGTGAACGCATTGACGAAGAGTTATGCCCTGCTATAAACGAGGAAAGCCACAGGAATCCAGCACTCAACAAGCGAACAGTAAGCCCCCCCAATATTACAACAATTCTTAAAGGACCATAGAAGTCTATGGTTGATCTGAAGTTGGAACAATACGGACTAACACGCTATTGATACTTGTTATTATGAATAAGTCTGACATGGCAGAATATCCGAACTGGTAAGTCTTTCCACAACGGGAGTTTGCCTTGGTTTGCTGGCCGTATTGCGATTCGGTGCTTAGTCATAACACTTCATTAAGCTTTGGCTACTAGATTTTTTATTTAATGGGTTGATTAATCAGCCAATTTGTGATAGCTCTAGTGTACAGTAAGTCTGAAATTATATTTAGGTTCAAATTATGCAGAAAGATATGACCCATTTCTGGATGATATATCCTGCCCTGTCTCCTATAATGCATTTGGTGGGGGGTGGGGCAGAAATGCCTTTCAATACTATATCTATATTCATTACAGTTTGTGTGCTTAAATATTTTATTTGTTTTGATGTTTTAAGCATCGATGCATGCAGCCAAGGGACATTCCTGTGCAGTCCCCGGAAAATAACAAGTCGATGAAGAGGAAGCTGGACCGAATGATGAAGAACCTGATGGTTTCATCGCCCAGCTGTAAGGGCCGTCCGTCTGAACGAGAGCTCTGTCTGTCAGCGCACTTCACCGGGGGGACCCCCGTGTCATGCTGTTATGCCCTAATTTTTCGGTCGTTTGTGTCGCGCAGCTCCGGACGTGTCCCCGTTCCTGATTGTGGAGGAGAGCGGGATCGTTTACAGCCCGTCGTCCAGGAGGGCGAGCGGCATGGCACAGCGTCTCAGAGTCATGAAGGAAAAGAGGGAAAGTCTTTCACGGACAGGTCAGCTCAAAACCTATTTATTAACGGCCTGGCGACTTCTAATTCGTAGGAGGTCCACACAGGTCTCGGTTAAGACGAGGCTAAAGATTGAAATGTTTCAGGTCACTGCCTTCATGTGAAATGGCAATATATTTTTGTGGCAACCCAGTATACCTCACCTTTAAAGCGTCGCCGTTGGTGTACAGGTCAAAGTGGAATTTACAGTCGAAGCGTTTATTTTTATATAGGATGTTAATAAGCACTTAGCTCCTGGAAGTGAATCAAAAAGGATTATTAATTTAGCATTTTGCTTATTGAATATCATATCGGTGGCAGTGTGAAGAAAAGCATCATTAGCCTCAGTCAGATAAGGATCATTATATACTAGGGATGCACTGATTTGAAAAATGTAGGTCGATAACTGATATTTCAAACTTTACCCATGCAGATACTGATATTTTGCTAAAAAATATATATATAGGTACCAATTTCAGTTTCACCTATGTGCTGACAAAATATTCTGAGGCACATTCTGGTTACACAATTTTCGAGTAATGTTGCAATGTCAGACATTTATTTAGATCATCATCATCCAAATGAAAATGATGCCTGACTAGCAGTTTTGAAACCTGCCCATGGCTGCCACAATGAATAGAAAAGTACGAAAAGTCAAGTCCGTATTTTGTGCACAAGCATAAGGCATTGCGCTCAAGCACATTCACATTAATGTTGCACTGATTCACAAATAAAAATTACTTAAAATATAAAGAAGTACTGAAATAATAAGGCATTGCACTCAAACACATTCTTAACATTCACTTTAAATTAGGCCCATCAGACGGTGGAGTGAGGCCGTTTTCTCGTCTTTTATCATTGCCTAATTTTTAATAAGCACGCGGCATATTTTTCTTCACAGACGAACGCATTTCTGCTTTCTCACAGCTCAGCCGATTGCTTTTTTCATCCATCACATGTGATGCAGCACTAAACAGTCTCTCGCTATCTGTGCTGGTGCATGGGCCAGACGAGTCCTTGCGTGGCAGTTCTGTCAAGGCAGGGAGACGGCTTCGATTAGCGGTCCAATATGGAAATGCGCTCTTATCTTGGAGTAGGGGCCTCTGAAGATACCCGGCCAGTTCCTGTGTGGATGGGCTCATTTTATGCATCATGGGGCTGTTTTCCATAACAATATCATTGAACACGTCACGGCTTTTGTGTAACTTGTGTCTGTAAGAGCCCTCTTATGTTGTTGGTTGATATCTAAATGTAGAACATAGTGGGGGGGGGAAATTATTACCAAGCTGTGTGGGCCTTCTGTAATCACTACAATGATTTCCAAAAGACAGAGTAGCTTAACAGAAGGATAAGAAAATATATTTTAGCTGGATTTGATGTTCTCAAAGTGCTTATTCTCAGCATCCAGGAGTGTGTTTTTTACTGTCTTACCCCAATGTCAGTGTCAGCCTCCTATCTTAGTGGTCATCTTAATGTCTTCATGAGTGGAATCACGTCGGCTGCGCATGCGTCGAATGTACTGGTCTCTTATTATTGGTTCAAATGGACAAAGTAGCCTGGTGACATTCTCTATAAGTGTCCATTGATGAGCGTTGAGTCTTGCGGGAAGTTCATAATCAGCAGCTTACGCAGCAAGGTCTCGCTTTTGTCCCAGAAGAATGTAGGAGAAGTGTCTATTCGGGAGAGTATATCGGGGCTCAAGATAACCTCCAAGTTCCCAAAAGCCTACGTCCTCGACAACCGCATTCCATTACCCATTACGTTGTGGGTGATGACTTGCGCTTTTGCTTCATAGATCACGTTGTGGGTGATGACTTGCGATTACATTTTCTTGAATTCTGAAGTGCTCGATCCACGAGACCTTCACCAGAGATGAAGAGGGTGCTTTTTCTACTGCAGCTTTAGCTTTGAGAAATTCTTCAGGTGAAAATTTAAGTTTGATGTGATTAAGTTTTTAAAAGTATCACCTTAGCAGTGAAAACACAACTTGCAAATGGCCACTTTAGGATCCTCATCTGATAGCTTGTAATTCCACGCTGCCAACATTTTCTTTACAAAGTCCATAGTGTCTGTTGTAACTATGCTTGGTGTATAAGTATGTACATACATCTTCAGCAGGTGATTTTTCAGTTACTTACCCCAGAGTCTACTGGAAACGTAAATCATCGGTGTTGCCTATTGGCGTATTTCACACCATGGGCCGATATGCTATTACCGGCTGATGGCGATATTTGGCCCATATATTGGTGCATCCCTATTATACACAGAAAGTTACGACAGGTAAACTGTTAAGAACAGGTTAAGAATTTTTTTTTGATAACTGAATTAGGGCTGGGCGATATACAGCATCGATAATTATCGATTGGCCACCATGTGGTACTGCCTTTTCGTCTTTTTTTCTTTAAGTATACCCAATATACGGCAGTAAACATGCAAACTTCAGAGGCCGCGTGAAATGCTTCCGGAAAGAACATCACCGCTGATATCTATTGAGAGTTGATAAGACGGCCAATCAGCAGCAAGGTTGTACAGCTTTCATGTGATCATGTGATGTGTTTTTGTCAGGGAACCAGGGATTGAAATTGTTCTTGAAGCTCGCAAACTCCAGTGGTCACCGGAGGTAATGCAGCCTCTGGTTCCAAAAAGAAAATTTCCCCATTGAAGTCCATTCAAAACTATGAAATTATCCGTACTATTTTGGACAGTTTTTTTTAAATGCTAATTTTTTTTCACACACTTTAATTACTCTCCGTGGACCAATTTTTTAATGCGCCCCACAGAAGAAGATTTTTCAAATTCCAATTGGGTTCACATGTTTAGGTACCCAGTGCGCATGCTCCTCTGGTTCCAAAAGCCACGTTAAGTACCCAGTGCGCATGCTCCTCTGGTTCCAAAAGCCACGTTAAGTACCCAGTGCGCATGCTCCTCTGGTTCCAAAAGCCACGTTAAGTACCCAGTGCGCATGCTCCTCTGGTTCCAAAAGCCACGTTAAGTACCCAGTGCGCATGCTCCCAAAAGTCTAACATGGCAGCCTACATGAATTGCTTCATGTGCCAATGAGCAGCTCCCGTAGGAATCCATGGAACCGGTACGCAGAAACTGTCTCCAGTTGTTCTTGCATATCTTAATGGTTTTAGTCAATCACATGAAAGGTACAACACCTTTCTGCTGATTGTCTTATCAACGCCCAACAGACAGTGATGACGTTTCTTTCAGGCTTTGACATTTAGATTACTCCCGCATCAGGTATAATTAAAGCAAAAAAAGACTAAAAGAAAGACAATACCCCCACATGGTGGTAACGGCCATTATTGCAATCGATAATTATCGTTGTTTAGGTGTGTAACGGTACAAGTATTCGCACCGAACCGTTCGGTACATGGCTTTCGGTGTACCGTTACGCCCCTATCGTTGCGGTATATTGCCCAGCCCTACTATGAATACAAAAACAACGGTGTGTTGCTTTAGCCAATTTAAAGGGTAGGTAGCTACAGTCACAGGTAGTTGCATTTATGAGAGGATATAATTATAATTTTAATGTACTGTGCTTTTAAACAAAGAGTTATTCATACTGCTATGCTGGTTATGCTACACAGTATATATCCTAAGCCCCTCAAAGGTTTTAACTGATGATTGTTCTTTTTCCTTTCTGGTTGTTATAGACTCGTATGATGATGACTCCAGTGATTTGGATTCATCTTTTCCTGGCTTCCGTAGTTCCTTCACTAGCAACAAAAGTGAAGGAGAGGGTCAACACTCCCAGAAAACGCCCACCTTTGTTTTCGATACCAATAGATCTAGCATTGAAATTAAAAGGAGTGTTGCAGAATTTCTTCCAAGAACAGACACTGAAAAGCAGCCATTTGTCAATAATCAAGCAAAGAAACAAACCGTTGAACGTCCAGGTCCTCAAGGGCTCCTGAGTGAAACCATGAGGGCAGAACCCCAAAACCACACCAACTCTTCCATTCAAAGAAATGCATTTGAGTGTCAAAAATCACTTAAGAGTCCTTGTCTGGATGTATTATTTCGAGAAGGTGCAATCACTCAATCGCCTGTTGGACTCGACAGTCGGGGTATCGGAAAGCGGGGGAAATCATCTTTCAAATTTGACCAAGCTGAAAAAGCAAGATCGCAAAGCCCTCGTGTCATGGATCTATTTGGTGAAAGCAAAAGTGTATCCCCAGCAGAAATTAAGCATGTTTTAAACACTGAAGAAAATGACCCGTGCGGTCGAACAAAAGCAACCAAAGCCCACAACCCTCTCGGGAAATTGGGAGGTCTCTCCATGTCTCCAAGTGACTCTTTCTTCAGGAAAGCTGCTGTTGCAGTCCGAAAGCAGGACGGCGACCACAAAAAGCCAGCCTCATCCCTCAAAGCGTTTTGTCTAAGAAAGACCACTTTGCTGGCACCCAATGCCAGGGGTTCCCCCGAATCGCCAAGGGTCGACACACCTACAGACGACGGTGCGTTTGAGAATTATTTTTCACCTACTAACCATGCTGAAAATGGCAGGAGGCGAAGCCCCCTCTTGTCGAGCCTGCCATCGGAGCCAACGGCTCTTCCTCCAATTGAGGAAGAGTCCAAGCCGCGAAAGAGGAAGAGAGGTAGAAGTGAAGACTGCAGTCCTGGTCCGGTAAGGGAAAAGAGGAGACTGTCACTGTTGAATGGAAACTTAGGAAGAGTTAAAATTTCAATAGGTCGCTCTGAAACCGCCTAGTTCATTGATAGACGTGAGTTCAGACATCTGCCTTGAAAGACTGAAGCAGGGGTCCCCAACTGTCGTCATGGCGAGCCACAGTCTGCTCGCATTTGTTGTTACGCCACCTGATTTATCCGTGAAGACAGTTTATTACACAGCTAAATTCCCTCTCCTCATTTATTGTGTCTGAACTGGTTTCTGATTCTAAGGTGAAAAAACAAGCAATCCATGTAGCTTTCCAAGCCCAGGGTTTGGGACGCCTGTATCGAAGCTACCTTAAAGGGATAGTTCACTTTCTGGGTTTAAAAAAAAAAAATTATTTCAGCTTTAGTGTATGTTTTTGAGTTTCAGGTATAGGGACATTTGGGGGTTTGTGGTCAAGAAAGGCAAGAGGCAAGACAATACACTCCAATCTAACTCCAAAGCAACTTGGATTATGACATTACGCCTCCACAGGTTGTACATATGTAGCCAATATTACCTAATTATGTTTTATTGCTTCTTTAAAATGTATATATGCTAGCATTCAAAAGTTTGGAATCACTGAGACATTTTTATGTTTTTGGAAGAAATTGGTACTTATATTCACCAAGGTAACATTACATTTATCAGAAAATACAGTCAAGACATTGATAACGTTATAAGCTATTGCTATTTCATTCTATTTCTATTTTAGCAATTGTAGCCATTTTTTCACATAGTCCCCCCCCCCCATTTTAGGGCTCTAATAGTAATTAACATACATTTAAATAGTCATCACATTTAATATTTGGTTACATATCCTTTGCATGCCATGACTTTCTGATGTCTGACTCAACTACATCAGAAAGTCAACAACTGATATCTTATTTTCAGGTACTCCTACAAGCGATACTATAACCATTCTACATTTGAATGGCTCTCTATGGGAATTGGGGGGAGGGACATGGTTGGCTGAATGGCATGAATGGTCCGAGATATCAAACTAGCCTCAAACCATCACTGCTGCCAGATATGCAGTAGGTATGGATGGATCACTAAGGGTTGTTTCTCCTAAATAAATTACTTTTGGTGCCCTAAAATGAGGGGGATGTGTGCAAAAATGGCTACAATTGCTAAAGTAGAAATATAATTAAATGGTAGTTTGTAACGTTATCAATGTCTTGACTGTATTTTCGGATAAATTGAATGCTTCCTTGGTGAATAAAAGTATCAATTTCTTTAAAAAACATAAAAATGTCTGTGATTCCAAGCTTTTGAACACTAGTGTATATAAATCTAAGCATATCCAATTCCCACTCCAATTTGGAATGGCCTGCAGTGGGCAGTGGGCACTGGCACGGTCCGGATTCGATCCGAGGCCACGAGGCTCATCCATGCACCACAGTGTGGTGCCTTAACTGAATGAGCTATCGTATAGAATAAATTATGACCTAATGTTGTGTTGGATCGTATACAGAATAGTAATTCGATCTGATATGACCAGAACACAACCGGAGGGTTAATTGCCTTACATCAGAAACCCCAGAATGTCCCTGTACCTGCCATTGAAAAGCCGCCACGTCCTCAGAAGCTTCTTTAAAATATCCTTCATTGCACAAAAAACCGTCTTAGCCAATTGAAAACAGACACTAAGACTGCAATAATATCAAATACGAAACTTGTGGAAGTGAACTATCCCTTTAACAGTAAGGGCTAACAAATGGACTGGTCTAGTGGTTTTTCAGCAAACTTTAATTGAACACAATCCACACCCTGCTGATGAGCTGGAAGGGAGAGTATCTTAATGTTGACTCGAGGCCCGCAACCTGTCAATAGAACGTTTGATGATCCAGGATGTCAGATCTTTGGGTTCTCTCCGGGCTTTGGGGAGAGAACAGTGACGAGGCTCAAAATGTATTTTCACCTTAAACACTATTTACATTGCAGTATCAGGTTAAAAAGGTATTGGTGTTTCTATGGCATGAGGTTAGTTATACGAGAAAGTGGATTGTGTACGTAAAGTACGGGGTTTTCTTACTGTGAAGTTATTAGCTGCTCACAATGCGTTCCCAGACGGAGCAGTGTTATGTCATGTCATGATTGTAAACATCTTATTATGCCTTATAGTATGTTCATAATTGTAGTTGTGCTTGTTTGTAGTTTTATCGATGTGTAGGGCAAAAACGAATCATGGCCCTTAAATCCCACATTAAAGTTTTGAGAAATCGATATCGAAATGACTGTTTTGGCAGATTTAGTTTAATGATTATTTTAATATACCAAGTTTTGATGAGGACCTGACTTTCAGCTTGTCCTGGGCATGAAATATTTTGCCGTTTTGTACTTATTTGTACACAAACTACTTGTGTGATACGAGTAAAAAGCATTTTCCTTGATTGATTTTTAAAAAAGTTTCACCCTTTTAAATAAACTAATATCATTGGGCTGTTGTTACCAATCCTCCAGTGTGTGCATACATTTATGAACCCATTGTGATGTCATTCGTCTGTCAGTTAAGTCAGAGTCGGTGCACCTGTTTGTCATCACCCCCCCCCCCCCCACACACACACACACACACACACACACACACACACACAAAAACACACCCACCGACCCACCCTTCAGACGAATGCATGTTGGGCCATTCTTCAGGCTTTGGTGTTCTGGAATAGTCCACGGCTGATTCAGATAACGGTAAATGAGAACTGTTTAGCACACACGACAAAATGCAGTGAGGAGACGAAGATGAACAGGTACCCAAAGGTAACAAAACCTTAAATCTTTCTATCGGTGGGAATTTGTTTCGAATAGTCATCAAACCTTACATATTTCCAGTGGCCAGATTTAGTTTTGAATTGTCATGTATATTTTAACCAGAAATACCTTTTTATTGTACATTGAGTCCTTTTTGGTTTATATACATATATATGTTGAAGTGAAATGTCTTTCATTAAGACAATGTGCTTACTTAACCAGTGGTGTCTGATCTAAAATCAAGAAGCTAGGTGTTACTTGGGTGTTATTTTTGCTAGCAATAACAACAATGAGCATGTTTCAAGTTGAGAATAGAACCAGTATAATTTTACTTGTATACTTAATCTGGTTTTTAAATGTATAGGCCTAATTGTGTAAAAGTTTGCCCTGGTTCCCTTTTTTCATCCAAAGGATGCTGCTTGTTAATTTATTCTTGCCAGCATGCTTTTATATGCACATCTTCCAAAGCTTTTCCTCAAAGGGATAATTGATAAAGTATGGTAAAATACTTTAAAATAATACTTTACACGTAGACACACACGTATTTATATTTCATTTCCCCTTTAAAACGGCACCTCTGCTGTTATGCTGTTGTGAAGTTTTGTGGGCTTCCTGTTTGTAGCATCTGTGTGGCTGTTTGACATTTGTGTCTCGCACCTGTGGGCTGTTGTAATGTTCTCTACTCTGTCAGTATTAAGCCTGGAACACACATATGATACTTGCTAACCGAAAACTGGAAAATAACACAGACTTCAAACTGTTATGTCTTAAAACCATTCTGATATAGGATATTTGATGTACGCAATGAAATGATGAGGAGGAATTTCTGAAAGCCGGATGTTTGATTGTATAGAAATAAAGTGAATTAAATGTTCTTATTGATAGTTTGTGAACGTGTACTTCTTGGAAAAGTTACGCCAAAATCATTTTTGAGTTTTGAATAGCTGAGTATGCGGGCTTTGATCAGCGTCCTGCTGTCTCCCAAACAATAGCCTTCAGGACCATGGACCGGATTGGTCCTCCCCACAGGACGGGTGAAGATTGGGAATAAGCCCACACGTGGCCCGTCATGCTTATACATCAGAATTAACCTCCGAGCCCTTGCCTGAAACCTAGGCACCCCTTCATGACGTTTAAATAAACCTCAGAGCCCTTGTCTGAAACCTAGGCACCCCTTCATGACGTTTAAATAAACCTCTGAGCCCTTGTCTGAAACCTAGGCACCCCTTCATGACGTTTAAATAAACCTCAGAGCCCTTGTCTGAAACCTAGGCACCCCTTCATGACGTTTAAATAAACCTCTGAGCCCTTGCCTGAAACCTAGGCACCCCTTCATGACGTTTAAATAACCCTCCGAGCCCTTGTCTGAAACCTAGGCACCCCTTCATGACGTTTAAATAACCCTCCGAGCCCTTGCCTGAAACCTAGGCACCCCTTCATGACGTTTAAATAACCCTCCGAGCCCTTGTCTGAAACCTAGGCACCCCTTCATGACGTTTAAATAACCCTCCGAGCCCTTGTCTGAAACCTAGGCACCCCTTCATGACGTTTAAATAACCCTCCGAGCCCTTGTCTGAAACCTAGGCACCCCTTCATGATGTTTAAATAACCCTCCGAGCCCTTGTCTGAAACCTAGGCACCCCTTCATGACGTTTAAATAAACCTCCGAGCCCTTGCCTGAAACCTAGGCACCCCTTCGTGACGTTTAAATAAACCTCCGAGCCCTTGCCTGAAACCTAGGCACCCCTTCATGACGTTTTCTTAAAAACAAGCGTTGGACACAGCAAAGGGGCTACACAATACTGCTGACGGAATGCGCTTCCCCTTGATAAGATAGTCTGGCATTTAATGCTTTTTAACGCTCACTTTAACTGCTGTCCTGTGCAGTCCGGCTGACGAATGCACATTTATGTTAGAAAGTTTCCCGTGCTCAATATTGTGCTAAATCAAAGCTGTTTTATTACTGCATTATTTCTCACCTGAGCAAATATATTTATGAAACGTGCAGAAACTCTTGAGCTGCCACTGCTCTGGTTTGCCTTACGTGCCGCGTCGGTGTGTGCGTGCGCGTGTGCGCCTGAGAAATTGCTTTTCTTTTTTATGGCACGTTGTGAAAGTCGATTAAATTTCACCATGAGGGATAAAAAAGGTTTACTCGCTACTAAAACTGATTTGATGCTTGGTTTCATTCCACCCGTTTCTAATTTTCTTTTATTTTTTTATGCTCCCACCTCACAGAAGAGGAGTAAAAGTGATTGAGAATAGTTTAGGGCATAGCCTATATTCTTACTCACTCGACACCTGCGCGGTAACCATAGCTGACATGTAGGATGGGGAGGGTATATTGAAGGATGCTAATAATTTGAGAAGACTGCAACACACAATCACCTTTGTGGTGGCTGGATGCTTCGTTGTCATGGAGCATTTTTGACTGCCTAAACACTGAATCAAAGAAAAATGTAAAAAAGATTGTGTGATTTTTTTTCCTTTCAAGCTTATGGTTCTGCTTACGGTCCTCTTTATATTTGCAATTTCTAAAGGGCCTAATGTCTGCTGAAAATGAAACATTCATAAAGTGGTCACAAGAGGGCGTAAAACAGTTGTCATAGTTGGAGCAAGAGTTAAATTTAAGACCAGATTTTATGCCAGCATAACTTTAGTAGTACATCCAATCAAGCTGCTATTAATTATACATGGGCCTTCTGTGCTTTTTCTTGATATTGCACTTATTTGGTCAACACTGACCTGTTCAACCTTTGTCCAAGTCCCTCTGGATTCGAGCGTCTGCTGAGCGAATGTAATGTAGCGGAACGGCAACGTGTGCAGTCTGGAAACAACAGATGGTGACATTCTGTCACAGTGCAAACAGTGTTTTTGTGGTAATGTTGTGTATACCCCCAATGAATATTTAACTACAGCGCTATAAACCAAAGTTCTACAATTGTATTACTCAAACCCGGGGAGTTTGGGTCTGACGTGACGTAAGGACGTCCCCTGGTTTATTGGTTATTGCGTTTCTTAGATGGAGAGGATGCTAAAGCGGGAGGTGAAGGGCCAAATCATTAAACCTGAACTTAAATCACAGTCAGCTGTAGCAATCTTGTATTGATTTATTTGCACCGGCGAAGGACCTTTTGTGATTGACCATGATGAAGACCATCGTGTATGAAAGCAGCTTTTTTTTTGCTTTCAACTGTATTCTTGTAACCTTGATTACCACTTCCACCTTCCACCTGTGTCTTAAAGGTATGTTTGTACTTTCTTTCAGGCAAAGAAAACATTAGTTATGACGAGTATGTCCATAGAGTAAGTACTTTATATTTTCCAGACTTGTATGACCACCAGATGTAATCTTACAATGCCATGCTGGTCATCTGCATTATTGATTGATGTAGTACACTTCATTTATTGGATGCATACTGTCAAAAAAAATAATAATTAAGCCAAGTACTCATTGACAAATTATGACCTCACACTTGGTGTGTTGAACCGAAACATGTCGGCTATACGTGAATACAAGGGAAATTACACTCGAGTTGAGAGGAATGTCAACGGCTTCAGTTCAATTAATTGCTTCATTGGCATGAAAAGAAAAACAAAACAAATTATATCTTGACTAACAATGGGAAAGCATTATAATGATGAACAACAGAGCCGCACAATTAACATCTTGTGGTTTTAAATATAAACATGGCAAACAAAAATGAAGACATGCCTGCATACATTCATACACGCGTGGAGGCATGTGCACGACAACCCACGAATAAATGGCTACATTCATGGCATATGGACTTTTTGGCTACGTTCTTAGCGTGTGGAATTCTTAGCTACATTCATAGCTTTGTGGCTACATTGATAGCATGTGGAATTCTTGGCAACATTCATAGCAAGTGGAATTCTTAGCGACATTCATAGATTCGTGGCTACATTCATAGCGTGTGGAATTCTTGGCTACGTGCATAGCTTTGTGGCTACGTTCGTAGCTTGTGGAATTGTTTGACACTAGCGTCTCTGGTTTGGCAGCTGGCAGGACACAGTGGTCCAGGTGGTGAGCAGCCTGGGGGGGTTCTCTTTGGCGGATGCGGTGGGAGACGGCACTACCCACGTGGTAACGGGACGCCCCCGTCGCACGCTCAGCGTGCTGCTCGGTATCGCCCGCGGCTGCTGGATCCTGTCCTTCGAGTGGGTACGTACAGAACAGAGGCTCTCCACCCTGAGCCTGGCGGGCCGTGGTGTTTGCTGGTTTTCATTTGTACCTTAAGATCAGTCACCAATTCCACACCCAGTGAACCAGCTGAGGTGTGTTAACTGTGGCAGCTGCTTTAATTGATCAATTAACTGCAAATAACACTGCATATCTGCACTAAGTGGACTCAAAACTGTTGCACTTAAAGTTGGGGTTTTTGATACTTATCAGGGGCTACCTTTGCTCATTTTTGTTTCAAACTATCCCTTTATTCCACATTGAACACAGATCAAGTTTGGCTTGTTGATTTATTTCCAATGAACATGTGTATACGCTTCCAGTAATTAAGACCCATTTTATTCCTGTGAGCATATCAGTAATCGATTAAAGGTAACCACTTTTTGAGGGAATCGGTTGCCATATGGCACAATACAGAATATTAAAGGATGAGTTGATATGACTGTTGAACTGGTAAAACACCGATTAATGATCCTGAATGATCCAGAGGTTAAATGAGCTTGCCTGGTCGCAAGCTTATTTTATGCCAAACCTTTCTCTTCCAGTTTGGAAAGGCTAACCACATTCATGGTCCACATGATCAGTCTCAATTGTCTTTCTGGTAGTAGTTACTTTTTTATGGTGTGGATTCCTTCCACACATTTTCCTCGGATTCTCTCATGGGGGAATTTTTCCCCCAGAGCTTTAGAGCATGTATTATATATACAATCTAAAAATAGACTTTTATTGAATTTCATGCTTTTAATGATGGTACAGGAAATCACTGCACAGCTGCACACAGATATTATAAATCTTGTTCCCTAGGTGATTGATTTAATTTAAATCACTTCTTACATGTTATACACCATAATACACAGGCAGTCAGCTTAGCAATGTACAGGTAATGTATCTTTCTTAGGTGTACTGAAGTAACATTCCACATGGAGTCTGGGAAGCTGATTGGTTAGTGTCCAGTAGTCCTGCCAATAGTGATGTGATTGACAGGCAGCGTAACATGCAAACTGACAGAACTTTTCCTCTCAACAGATCTTGTGCTGTTTGGAACACAGGCGTTGGGTATCTGAGGAACCCTACGAACTGTCCGATCACTTTCCTGCCGCGTCCGTGAGTATCTGACACTTATCCTGTGCTTTTCTAGGAGCCTCACTGTTTAAACCAGAAACCCTTGCCATTTTAAGCTGGTTGCATTTAATGCATGCTGTCAATAATGGTGATTATAGTGAGCCCAAAATGACTTTCTCTAATTGGCTTTCATATAATCAACCTGCTCTGTACGACCTCGTTACAGTATGGGTATTCTCTATTCAGTTTAAATGCAGCCATTTTTCACAAATGTATACCTAACAGCTGGATGCCAAATAAACCCTTCATTTTTGGTTTAATTGGTCATTGTGGGTTTCCTCTGTCAGCTGTGGAAATGACCTCTTACTGAGAGGAAGATGAAATCATGAATCCTCCTCATCCTGCATCTGTTCAGTGGGGTCAGCTTTGCAGTGAGGGGGTTTGTGAAAATGTGTCCTCTTCCCCTTTTTCCAACTGCAAAAAAGCAGCTTCCGGGCCATTCGGCAGAGGAAAAAACACGCTTAGAGCGCGCAGTCACATTCAAACGCGCGTTCATGCAAGCACTCACGTGCGCGTACACATGCACTGTTTCATAAAATTCAATGGAATGTTTTCTGGCTAGGACTCAACTTTTTAAGATGGCCCTTAAATCCTCTCTGTCACTTCCTGGAAAGTAGCAAAGAAGGATGATGACTGCAAGTTTGTTTCCTGTTTATTTTGCACATAGCATTAGCAACACTCAGAAAAACTTGTACTGGTGACAGTTGTTTCGCTGCTCTTCCAGAGTCACAATTACGGCACTTAAAGGGCCGGCGATATTTGTCTAAATATTTATAACATTATGCATTTCATGTCATAACAAATCAGGCTTTAGACTTGATATTCTGCTGTGTCTTTTCACAGCTAGTTCAAGGTGCAACCAGGATAACTTTTTTGTCAACTGTAATAGTGTCGTAGTGGTTTTTTCAGTCAAGCCATGCGTGCATTCAAAGCAGCAGCCATTTTGCTCCATACTGATACTTTGTTCCAATAAAGCGCATACTGTATATGTGTATTACTTTGCCATACTGAGGTGATATGAGCACCAGAATTTCGAGATTATACCTTGACCATCGTTTTCCAAAATAGTAATAAACGTGACACTGAAAAATATTTATTGACTGAGTTTCATGAATAAATAGCCAGAATTTGTATTTGAGTTTGAGACGCTGAGATTCTTCATAACCAAATGTGAGACTGCAAAACTATGCCGTGATGACTCCAGTCTGAGAAAAATAGTTTTAAATTAAATAATACAAAATGTGTCTGATACTGTACACCCATGTACAGAAACAACTCTTGGTCCAAAAGTAAGTTTGACCTCCTAAACTGTACATTGTAATTTTACATAATTCATGTATTGCAAGCCAAACAAAAGGTTCAGTTTAACTGTCTCAAGGGGAAAATATGCGCTTAAAAGTATTAATGCTGTGCATACAGTCCTCAAAATGTCAAAAGATTTCTTAATTTGTGCCAGAACAGTACATGATGAGAAAACGCACACTGTGAGAATATATTGTCAATCGTAAATAGCCTAAATAAATTCAGAATACGTACAAAATTTTCCATAACCTTTTAAGGCCATACATATCATTTACACAGCAAAACATGAATCGTCTCAAAGCTTTATAAGCCTGGTTTTATATTTTAAAAATTAAAGTAAAAAAAAATGCTACTGAGGCTACTCTTGAAGTGTCTTCAGTGAATGCACAATATTTGCCACTGAAAGATTCTAGAAAGGCAATATCCTATGGATCACTTATCTGCATATAGTCAGTTAAATAAGGTTCATCTTTCAATAAATACGAGATCATTTCGATTGTCTCTTGGCTGGCTGATGTAGTCCGTAAAGCTCATCTCCTTCTGGTTTCACCAGATCCATGAACGTCACAAGCAGGCACATCTCTTTCATTGCTTGCTCTTTGAAACGGTGACTATTTTAAATCTGAAAGCTTGTAAGTGAGCAGGTGATCTTCAGTGCCCCGGTGACCTCAAAAGTCGGCTGGTCGCATCATCATCTCGGTGGCTTTTAGCGAGTATCCCGATCCTTTCCAGTAGTACCACTTTATTCCGTTAAACCGGTTTGTGTTCAGGCCAATTTGGTAATATATTCCATTCAAGTTAGAAGGACCACAGGCATCAAACCACCAGCCTGCAACAGCAAAACAACAAATGGGTTAATTACTGTATGAGGCTCTGAGCCATTTGAAATCATAAAAGTAATTTTTCTTCATAAGAGGAAACGTTTTTGGAAACGAAACTGCGTGTAACCACATTTCATGTGCTGGATATCTATTACACAGGTAGATATTCTCCCCCTTTATCTACAATCATATTCCAGTTATCATATGCCGACATTAAGTACGTGTAAAACTTATTTTTATTAATCACTGGTATGGTTCTTCACTACAGCAGGAGACCGTGTAGGTTGAAAAACGCAATATTCTCATAATGACTCACTAGGGAGTGTTTAATCGTGTGTGTATGCGTCTTTTTTCCCTGCGCTTATTTAGTTATTTTTCGTTGCTGCACCTGTATTATTTATTGGATGTGCGTGTGACTTCCTCTGTCCCTGACCCTGCTGAGAAAAAAAGCCCAAGGCTCATTCCAGCTTTCTGTGTTTTTCGGGGGAAATTTCCACCTCCTGGAACACGGAAGCTGGGATTGTTGACTGAGCGCTCTAAACAAGCGTGCGCGTCAGCGGCGCACTCCCGAGCAAACGCGTTAAAAGACGGCGATGAGTTAAAAGACGGTAAGGCGGCGATGAGTTACTCGAATGGCTCTCACCTCCGGTTGTAAGTTGCGAGCATTTGCACACGCATTTGTCATTGTCTGCGTCTTTTGTGCTGAAACCGCTTCCAGGTTGTCCAAGGCTGCTGATTTTGCCTGCTGTTCCGCTGTAGCCTGTAAGCTGTATCCTGTTTCATTGAAAAGAGCAAAACACCGTTAGGAGGAAATCCACAAGCACTGCACACAGAAAAAACCCCCCAAAAAACATTGGCTGAAACTAGTAATGACTTACCAACTCCCCGGACATGGAATAGTTATAACCCTGGAGGACTGTGGGCACCTTGTAATGCATTCATCTATGCTACCCTAGTCAATGTGAAGCTACCATACCCCACTCATAATGAGATAACTGAGGCTCAATTATGTGACGACAGGGCCCAGCCTGCAAGTATACTTTACAAACACACTCATTTAGGGCCCTTGGTGCACAAAAACATATGATGGTCGCTCAGAACGCAATTTTTACCCCAATTTAGCCTTTTTTCTGAATTTGGGGTGCACAGTGTATTTATAAGACTGACCCATTGCTGCGGCTAGCATGCACTTCCTGCAGCTGCTGCTCTGCACAGCTTCTGTGACTCGTATGCAGCTGATGCACATGGACTACACACCAGAGCAGCTGCTTTATTGTGATTGGGTGGGAAAGGAGCTGCTTTATTGTGATTGGGTGGGAAAGAAGCTGCTTTATTGTGATTGGGTGGGAAAGAAGCTGCTTTATTGGGATTGGGTGGGAAAAGAGCTACTTTATTCTGATTGGGCGGGAAAGCCCCTGTTACAACCTTCCCTTCTTACAGCCAATCAGAAAGCCCACTGTGAGGCTGCCGGTTGGCATCAGCTGGCACTGGCGTTGATTGTGAGGCTTAGAATCCATACTGAGGCATGTCACTGCATTGAAAGTGACTGCTTTTACTGCGCTGTCCAAAATGACCAACGTTTTATACAGTTAAACGGTTAAAATTTGCAAAGTATACATCAACCCGCTTCGATTAAATAAAATTATGCACAGGTATCGTGCGCTAAACTCACCTGTAATTTCCAGCCTCGCCGCTGAGCAAGAACTTGTCATACTGTGAGAAGCCCTTGTTCCCCTCCCAGTCTTGGAGCTGAATTCTCAGGACATACGGCCTCTTGTTCGTCAGCTGAGAAACAAACTCGTTTCCAAGCCAGTGTTCGCCAGCAGGATCCCCGAAACCCTGGTGAAGATTAATGTAATTTATCATTTTTTATATAATGTAATAATGATCTGCTGAAGCATCATAAAACTGGAGCATCCAGACTTTGACATGAGGTCAGTATCAGTACATTAAGAATTTCTGGCACAAAGGTATCATCGATATAAAAAGCGTAGAAGCCTGGAGAATTGGTAAGTTTAAGAACTTCATTGGGGAAATGCAGTAGAAGCTTTTGTTTAGGACTAATGGCACGTTGACACCCGAATATCCATTACCATTTTGTACTCTTTCCACGTACGGTGAAAATCGACCTTTCCGTTGAATCTTCTCTGTATTACCGTCCACCCGCCTCCGAGCGTCTCCATGTTACAGTAAGCCTGAAAACAAGGAGAGTGACTTCAGCCACAGAGCAAATACTCCAGCCTGACTGGATATGCAGTATGTGCTACTCCCCACCCTGTTTTAGGGTGGTCCATCAAGTGCAAGCCACGTACAGCCCACCTAAACCTCTACTAAAACCAGGGACGGCTCAAAGCGCTATGCAATGGGAATGGCATTTCTCTCTCTGAAACTAATGCACATTTATATTTTGTTTGATTATTCATTTTATAGTTTTATCTGGCATTTTCTTTGACTGTTTTGTGTTTTGGTGATGACATGCATCAACATGCATTTCAACTTTGTTTACAGAGTTAATTGCATTTATTATATAAAGGATAAAACAACCAAGTTAAAGTGAAAATGTACACAAAATAATTCAAGCTCAAAGTTCAGGGATTTTTTTTAATGATGTGGAAGCATGAGACCCCTGATACTAGCCTCTCACATAATCTCCGGAATCTCATGTAAAATGTATATTTCTTTCAGACTTTCTCAATGAAAATCAAATCATTCTTCTGTGTATACTGGCATTATCCGCTGAATCTAGCCGAAAGCTGAGCAAAGGTTGTTCTCTGTTCACTTTTCCTTTACACACGTTTCTGTGACTGCGTTTACAGCGCGGCGTTCTCAACAGCTGTTGCTGAAGCGGTGTGTGCTGTCGTGCATGGAGCTTTTAACAATTTATTTATTAAAAAATATATATTTTTAGGGTTTGTTCAGCTTTATTGGACAGCGCAGTGTAGAGAGACGAGCGAGAGAGAGTGAGAAATGCGCGGCCGGATTAAAACCTCCTACCGTTATATGATCTGTACCATTAGGAGGCGCCAGCGAGTAGATGCCACTCTGTGTCTTCCCGGCCTTAAAGGCGGCAGCGCAGTCTCTGTATGCCGCCGGGGCGTCTTGTACCATGTCAGATGCTTTGACTGAAAAAAAAACGGCATGCATAGTTACTACAATGCAACATGAAACATTTTTGTGAATTAATTATCATTAATTGTCATGCTGGGAAGTGTCTAGAGGCCAACGGTACTGCTGGTTTTCTTTTCTACCCGATAGTTAATTGGTCGATTAATGCCACTGATTGGCCAGAGTTTAACTCATCTGGTGTCCCAGGTTTAAATCGGCCCTGATTAGACAGGACGAATTAAAACCAGCGGTACTACTGGCCCCGAGGGCCAGATGTGTGTACCACTGGTCTAGCAGTTCAACGTATGACCACATGCGTGTGTGTCTTTATTAGTTGATTAGGTGAGTGTGCGGCGTCGGGTCGAGGCCAGCGGTCGCTCACGTGTGGGGACGGTGATGGTGGAGATGAGGCTGTTGACGGTCTCCAGCAGGTGGTGCTGCTGACGCTGGAGGGCGGAGTTGTTGGAGGAGGCGGAGGTAAGCTGCTGCTCCAGCTCCTTGATGACGGCTGTCTGCCGGAGCACCAGCTCCTGGAGCTGCGCTCTGTCCTCCTTCAGGGACTTCAGCTCCACCTGCCGGTGCTCCTCTATCTCCTCAACCCGCTTCTCCAGGAAACTGCAGTACATATGCATATTAATGATATTATTTGTGTGTATATATATATATTATATATAAGAAAAAAATGTGGAAAAGCCTTGTGCACAAACGTGTCTCCATCAAAGATATATACATACATATTTGGCTAAAAATAAACTATCACTTTGAAGTGGAAGATACTCTGAATTTACTTACTTGTTCTTTTTACTGAGTTTGTCGATTTCATTTGTTTGGAGAAGAATCTGTTTTTCCAGTTTATTAGTAAACAAGAAATTTTCATGAAGCTGAAGATCAAGTCGGGTTGTTTGATTTATAACCTAAAAAAGACAATATATTTTTTTGTTATTAACAGAAAAATGTGAGTCTTGTCCTTCAAATGCTGTGGATGATAAAATGAAATGAAATTTGTACACAAGCTTATGAGGAATATCTGAAAAGGGCTCAGCTTAATACTGTCGAAACACAGGCCATTAGTTTTCTGTACTATCATGCATCTTTAATGCAAATAAGCCAGTTACGAGCAGTGAGAAAATACCAGTTTCAAAATCTTTGTCATCTTTTTCCGTTTCAATACAGAACAAAACCTCGTTTTTTTTGCTGACGTGCAGTCGACTACCTCATACTGCTTTTTCATTTTATCGCCTTTGAATGATTACACTGGGTCATGCATATAATTAAAGTTCTTATTGTTAAATTTTAAAAAAGACCACAGCTATTTTTCTCAATGGTATGTCTTGATATGCTGTATGATTGATCAGCATATCTGGGTTAATTAAGTGATGCCTGGTGTAAAGATGCGTCTTAAATCAGACACGCACTGTAAAATGTGTTAACATATAATTCAGATTTTAATATAATATTTGCATAATGTATGTGATTATACTTTGTGTATATATTATAATTATGCGCAGTAGAATTTCACTTAATTGCATCACTGATTATTGCATGATTCAGGTATTTTCATAGAATGTACTAATCCCAAACCATTTCCCATTCATTCTATTGTAAAGACATTGCATATTTGCATAAACCATTATCGCCTATTTCAGATATTTGCATCATACTACATCGCGAGAAATATGTTGAAAGTAGGCAGAGGCGGCATAAATAAACCAAGAATTGCCCCTGTAAAGACACGAAACCGCCAAAATTTACGAAGGTAGCCGGTTGAAAATGTGAAAATCGTAGATAGCAAACGCCTAAGTGGCAAGCACGGTCATTGGCACTATCTGTCTCCTGTCTCATTCTTTCTGAGTATATGGCCTCCGTTATCCCCACCGTCATACAGGACTACTCATCTGGGCTCCTCCGTCTGAATGACTCATAATGAGTGAATGACTGAATGACCGCCGGATAATCTCATACAATTTGCTGGGTTATGCAATTAAGCGGATGCTACTGTGATACAGTGTACCGCTGATCCAGTAGAGAGCGCATGTAGGAGGACAGTCACCTTTACCTGAGCCTCTACGCTTGTCAGCTTACGGGTCTGACTCTGCAGACTGCTTCCAATATCAATCATGGCCGCCGTGTGGTTGCGCACGGCGGTCTGATGGATCTGCACCAGCTCGTGCTTCACATTCTCCCTGATGTTGTTCTCTAGCTGCAGCAGAGACGGGGAAGAAAAAACAGCATCCAGTCATTCAGAGGAATTAGTGGTAGAACGGCAAAAGTGAGTCCAGTCATTCGGAGGGATTAGTGGTAGAGCAGCAAAAGAGAGTCCAGCCTTTCAGGGGTTTAGTGGTAGAGCAGCAAAAGAGAGTGGTAGAGCAGCAAAAGAGAGTCCAGCCTTTCAGGGGTTTAGTGGTAGAGCAGCAAAAGAGTCTAGCCTTTCAGAGGGATTAGTGGTAGAGCAGCAAAAGAGAGTCCAGCCTTTCAGGGGTTTAGTGGTAGAGCAGCAAAAGAGAGTCCGGTCTTTCAGGGGTTTAGTGGTAGAGCAGCACAAGAGAGTCCAGCCTTTCAGAGGGTTTAGTGGTAGAGCAGCAAAAGAGAGTCCAGCCTTTCAGGGGTTTAGTGGTAGAGCAGCAAAAGAGAGTCCAGCCTTTCATGGGTTTAGTGGTAGAGCAGCAAAAGAGAGTCCAGCCTTTCAGGGGTTTAGTGGTAGAGCAGAAAATTTCAGGGGTTTAGTGGTAGAGCAGCACAAGAGAGTCCAGCCTTTCAGAGGGTTTAGTGGTAGAGCAGCAAAAGAGAGTCCAGCCTTTCAGGGGTTTAGTGGTAGAGCAGCAAAAGAGAGTCCAGCCTTTCAGGGGTTTAGTGGTAGAGCAGCAAAAGAGAGTCCAGCCTTTCAGGGGTTTAGTGGTAGAGCAACAAAAGAGTCCAGCCTTTCAGAGGGTTTAGTGATAGAGTAGCAAAGTGTCCAATCATTCTGAGGGATTAGTGGTATAGAGCAGAAAAAGAGTCCAGTCATTTTGAGGGTTTAGTGGTAGAGCAGGAAAAAAGAGCGTCCAGCCTTTCAGAAGGATTAGTGGTGGAGCAGCACCACAGTACTTGTGTGTAGGGTGTCATGAAATACAAATCTCAGGTTTCATGAAGATCATTATTGAAACCATGAAAACAATGTTATTCAAAAAAGAATGTATTCGCCTATATAGTATATGTATACATATTTTAGTTCTGTAGAAATAAATTCAGTTTATAAAGGAAAACCTCTATATCCAAAGACATATTTTATAGTCTTTGAATGGTTACACTATAGGTTAGTTGTGCTCACATGAGTGGGCACGTTCAGTGTGTGTTTGCATCTATGAGCGTTTGTACTGCGTAATTATGGGACGTCTGTGCTGGCCCTCTGCTTACGTATGTTTACGCACACTGCCTCTTCAGGAACCTGACATTAACAGGATGTTTTCCTGCCTGCTTAAGCAGGGGCGATGGCGGTAATTAAAGTACCATTAGCTCTGCCTGTTTGTGAACTAATATCCAGGTAACACTTTTGAAAGTTACATTACGCGGCCGATAGAATTTTCCCATGGTAACGGCGGTTGGATTGCGAAGCCATCAGCTGCTGCAATCAGGTCTAATTTTGTTTGTCTTCCTTTCTGGACATTATTTTTGTTTGTTCTCCTGGAAGCGAAGGCGACGTAGTGGAAATGCATGTCACTGGATCCGCAAAGGAGGAATTTCCATTGATGGCTAATGAACTAATCAGTTGTTTGCTCCAGCGCTGGGTTCCAGAGGATGTCACGAGGAATGTGTTGTCTTCCTCAGTCGCCGAAAAAGCGTGACACAAGAGCGACGCGTCATTTTCAGTGTCACGCAAATGAACCGCCGTTGAGCCGTCAGCCGACATGGCTTTACAGTACAACCTTACACCCGCGTGTGCACATACACAAAGTAAAATTGCTTTATAATCTGATTAAAATCCTTTTTAATATACCACACTTTCGCGGTTGGGTTTACAGTCGGAGGATTTAAAGTGGAAAGGATTAAACTGTCCAGTGCTGGTCTTTTTTTATTTTTTTATTGCATAAAAGCTTCTTGGATGCTTCTTTCAATATATCAGGGATTGAAGATTATGGTTATACATTTCCGAAAGTGCGCTCACATTTGTACCGTTATTGAAATGACACTTAAGTCTATATGCACAATTTTATTCAGTAGAACGGGAAAATAAGATGTGTATTTGATTACTGTGTTGATGCGTCGTCCAATCTACAGATGGATGCTTATAATGTAATTTGTTAGTTCCATGAGTTCTCTGGGTAAATCTGGCACCACTGAGGTTACTGTAAATGAACAATGAGCAGATGGCAGTATTGATCAAGAAAGGAGGGAAGAAAACAGTCAGTCTATACAAATTAGTTTTCCCTTTTGTTTTGAACCATTGAAATACCTCATTATAGATTGTAAAACACTTGTGCAATTTCAGCAGCACACTGGCAGACTCCATCAGCAGCTAAATATGTTTTAGTGTCACTCCCAACTGGTTTACGCATGATTTTGTAAAATCTCGGCAATGTTTTTCTAGGAAACGTGAACCTCCTTGTCCAAATAACCCTTTTTTTTTTTCTCATGCATTCCGGCTCAAGACCTTAAGTAAGCAACTTCTCATCACCTCTTAAATGAATGTGCGGATTTAAAGAAATTAATACAATATTTTTTATTAGTATAAAAATCATTTTACATTATAAATGTCAAATAAATTAATTGGTCTTTAAAACCATGTTCATATCAGCAAATTTATTTTCACAGTAAAACAGTCCAGTGCTCGGTTTATTAATAAACATTAATTTCAAGGTCATTAGTTGTGTCGTCATTTGGTCCCGGTAGCATCAGTATGACTACTGCTGAAGCAACGTCTAATTAACTGAACAAAGATCGCGATGGTGATGCAGGAGGCAACGTATGATTCATGTTTCTGCTCTTTTCCAGAATCACTGAAAACCTGTTGATGTTTTTGCATTTATTGGTCTTGTTTATCCCCTTGCTTCCTGTTTTTCTTCAGTGTGTTTTTTTTCCTTAATCTTCCGCACATTTCAACGTCAGTATCTTTCTGAAGCATTCAGTCATTCACAATGATAAACATTCTCTACATTTGTGTACCTTAAAAACTCATATCCTTGGACATCTTTGTGGAAATGTTTCATGTTAATGAAGTTTTATTTTTTATTTTGGTGGACATAACTTTACTACTGATGGATGACATGACATCACATATTTGGTCAGAGAGGCCACATGTGACAGGCTACTGTAAGCCAGTTTGCTGCCATTGGGTGCCTGACGTTTCTAACATGGCAAACCATTATAGCCAATCACTGCTTGTTAAGGACAGGGAAGCATCTGGAAACTTGAGTCACAGCATCTCTCCGGGTTCTTTGACACTGGTGTAATTTTCAAATTGCCAGTTTAACAGCATCAGAAAGCTCAAGTTAAAACAATCCGCTCATCAGCTGTTTGGCTATGAGGGCGCTATACTCCTCTGTGCTCTCTGATATGATTGACTGACATGCCTGGATTCATTCAGCATTTATCCTTCATTTTGACTCAGAATGAAAAGCGTTTTTTCTCCTCTTCACAGTTTGGTGGATTTGGCAGGGACCACAATTAACACGTCAAACGTTTTTGAAAAGCAAACATGACACCTGCATTTGCATTTGAGTCAAGTGTCCGCTATGTGCAGTTGCCATCTTTTTTGGTGAATCAAGGTTTTGTGTAGTTTACTCTGATGGATGTCATTCAGTGAGTTGCTGACTGCTAGAATAATAATGTTAATTGCTGTATGCAACAGATTTATTAACAGGGAAGACTAAGAATGATTTTCTGGGGCAGACATTCTTAAGGTGCTGCAGATGTACACCAGTGAAATGCATAGCAACCTGACTGCGAGAAGGTACCATCTTTAAGGAGTCTTGTGGGCTTATCTGACATGGCAACATTCCTGCAAAGTGGCATGCATGTTTGTGCACTGCTAGAAACACTGCAAGCAACTTGTTTTATTTTATAATCAGAATCACTTTCTTGGTAGTTTGATTGATGCCGCCTTGTTAGCTGTGTTAGCATTATTAGCAGTGCTAATTGTAAAAGAATGACTTTCCTGCTAGTTTAGAATGATGTAGCGGAGTTGCTGCGGTTACCAGTGTTAGCATTATTAGCAGTGCTGATGTTTTTGGTGTTAGGAAGGCAGACTGCACCCTGGTGTTTGTGGGATAAGGTGAAATAACATTTTGCATGCCAGGTAGAGTATAAGGAAAAGCAGGTGCCAACCTGGATTTATATTTTTATTTATCCTGGATAATGACCATCGAGCCACGTTCTATAACTTAGTGTAAAATGCGTACCACAGACAGTGTGTACTGTTTGTGGTAATGATCACTCATGTTAAAACTGTGTGACTTTAGACCAGGTATTTTCAACCATTTCTGATTCCGGGACCCCCACCCAGACTCAAAGATGTCCAGGGGACCCCCATCAGAAGTTAAAAAGGGTTATAGTTTTAAAAATATATATTTACATAAATATATTTGTATTATGAAATATTTCCCCAAATCTTTGTCATTGCATATCAAGTCTGGCCAGGGACCTCCCTACAGTACCTTTAAGGACCCCCTGTTGAAAACCCATCCTTTAGACCAGGGTTGGGGGGCCGGTGTGTATGCAGGTTTTTTTTCAACCAGTTACCAATTATTTAATTAGCCCACTTATTTACATAATCTGATATTTTGGCTACATTCCGCAATATGAACAGAAGCTGATGAATGTTCCTCTGCCTGTATGCATGTATTGTTGCTTTTTATCGTGGTCTAATTAAGAGTAAATTGATGTTGGTGTATGTCACTAATTAGCTTATTGAGCCAGGGTAACTGGTGGCAGGAAACCCCTGCAGACACACCGGCCACCCAGGACTGGAGTTGCCCACCCCTGCTTTAGACTAAACGGCACACTAAAGCATTGGGCCATTAGAGGGCAGCAGCGTGGTATAACTGTTAGGGAGCTGCGCTTCCACCTCCAAGGTTAAAGGTTCGGTTCCCCTATGTGCTCTACCAGTGTTCCCTTTAGAAACAACCTGAATTGTCTACATCCAGCTGTATCAATGGATTGTATGTAAAAACAATAGAAGCTGTGTGTAACTGACTCTGGGTAAGAGCATCAGCTCAATGCCTACAGTGTAAATTTAAATCGAGGGAGTTGAGGTGGGTTACGAGCTACTTGAGGACTTGAAGTGTCGAGCATAAACCTCGAATCTCCAAAAAATGTTATTTTCAGAAACAGCCAAAAAAGGAACTATTCCATGTTCCATTTACCAGTCAGTATTATGGTTTTATCATTTGGGATTTTGAACTGATTAAGTTCATTTAAAGTTATGAAACTCTGACAGTATATTGAGCTGGATGATAACTTCCAATGAATGTTAAACAATCGGAATGACAAAGAATGGCTTTTGCACAGTACAGACAAAGTAAAAGTTACTGTACCTTATACAACTTTAATATAAAATGTGATGGCTCAGCATTGCTTTGTCAATTTTATCTCATTTCTATATGATCTGTAAAATAATTTAGGGGAAAACCTGAACGCGTAAGACCATGAGAGAAAGCCTAAACTTAATGCTCAATGTTTGCACCAGAAATAGACGGATGCCTACACACACACTCTGTCCTTCTTCCTGCTCTCTGCACCGTAGAAGCACATGGCTACAGTACTGTCACGCCTTAACAGTCAATCAGCCCAGACGCCATTGACTAATAGCATGCCCTTCACAATCCTGATTGGTGCTGTGTGCGCACACACACAATCCAGACACCAATGACATCAACTCTAAACCACATAGTCAGTGAGAAGTCCAGTTCCATTTATAGAATTAGACACAGAAATTGAAATGGAGCCCAGGGCCCTTACCTTGATGAGCCACTGAGTGTTGTTCTCCATGGTGGTCTCCAGCTGCTCCAGTCTCTGGACGGACTCGTTGTGTTCGGCTGGCTCGTCCTGCTGGAAGGTGCCGGCGGGTTCGGGACAGCTGTCCTGCTCCGGCAGAAGGAAGGTGTAGCTGCAGGGGCCGTTCTGGACGTGGTACTCCTTCTTACTGCTCACATCTCGGCCTTCTCTGCCTTCTGCTGCAAGCACAGCGCAGCAGCCCAATACCAGCCAACAAGCGCCCAACATCGCTTCTGTCATTTTATTTATTTACTTTTTAAATATGAGCGAAGTGAAGTATGTCTCCGCAAAAAAACTTTCTGGGCTTCACAGCTCAAAAGAAAGTTCTAGTTAAGTTCAATCGCAGGCAGCCAGCTGTTATTTTTTCTTGGAATGTGAGAGAGGAAGAATTCTCTTCAGCTCTGTTTCTCTGGTTCTTTAGACACAGTTAAAGTGGACGGAGAGTAGGTTCTCGTTCCACCACGCTGGTCCTTTTCCTGTCGCTGACGGCCCCCTTGCCTTTTTTATTGAGTCCCACATTCTTTGATGCTACTCCGGCCTCCACTGTGATTGGCCGAGGCTCGAAGTATGTAGATGTAAAGCTCCTCCCTTAACCTTCTGCATACAGTCACTACTGAGAGCTGGTTATTGCAAAGGTGACACAGCTGTGCTGCCTGTGGATCAGACACCCCCTGTTGGTCATCAGGAGGAAGAGCACCAGTTGCAGGAAGGGTACCCCTGGTTCTGCTCAAGATTGATTCTGCTCATTGGGAAAAGAGGGCAAAAAAAATGTAAATAAATGAATTTATTTGTATTTCTGTGGATATTGTTTTGTCTCTGGAGTTCTAAAGTCATTCAGGGTGCAGCTGTGTAGATGATGTGGAACTCCACTGAGCAAAACCATCTGTCCTTCTTTTTAAAAAACCTTTACATTTTCTCTCAATATGTGAAGCAAGAGCATGTAGATTTTGCGTGTATATATGTGTTTGGGGTGGGGGGATAACTCACCCATTCAATTTCTCCATCTATTTTTACAAAAGGTTCAGTCACCCCTTACAGCTGTGACTATCTGGATTTTGTTGTGGTGGGGTGGCTTTGGAGGGGGAATGTGGGGGTGGTGGGGGAGGTTGTCCTCATGAGCTGCTCAATCTCTATTAATAAAACATCTTAAAATGGGCTCCTTCATGTCTGCTCACACTACCCTCACTGTGGTCAAAGCATGTGCTGTTTATTTTCTCACTTTCCTGTGGAGGAAAGAGCTTTTTTTTCTGCGACAGGAACCCCATCATCGCTTCATTTGCATCTGGGGACAATGAGCTTCGGATCAAAGTGCGGGGGTTCAGTGTCACGCGCAGGAAATGCGTCCCCCTTTCTCTCGGCTCATCAGCGCGTTTTTAAAATACCTGCGCGGTTACCGTGGATACTTCTGTGCCAGAACGAGTCGGTTCTCCCCGCGTCCCACCTTTGAATCGGGAGGATGTGTCTCGGGTCACGGCTGCCGCCCCTGCTTCCTGGCACCCCTGGAGTCCGGCCGGATCGGGACTTGCGCCAGAGAGAGCGGGAGAAAGGAAAAAATAAAATTGCAGATACTCGCGAGAGGTCCTTCAACATTTTGATGACTGATTGCTGTGCTCTTTAGCTGCAAACAAAGCGAAGGAAAACGTGTTCGGTCTCGTGTGTCTAAAGTGGGTATCTCTGCATAGGAATTATCCCCTCATTTCAAACATTTAAAATACAGCGGGACCACACGATGTGACAAATGTGTTTCCTCACCGGGGAGGTAGTTCCTAATCACATGATCATTCTTGCATTCTTGCTTGATTGTCGCTGCAGCACTGCTAATTGGACCCCCAATAAATAATATATTTTGCAGATTTTTTGCAGTAACATCACTCTTCTTTTGCTCGTGTGTGTGGGTTAGTCTCTTCCAGCTGACTTCAGGGACCTCGGCTCTAGACTCTTTACACTGAGTGTTTAAGGAAGCCCTTAAGCGTGGGAGTTGTATGCAAATAATGGGTTTCCTTTTACAAGATCTAATCTGTGTGAAAGCGATTTGTAAATGCCTTTGGGGTTTAAGTCTGCTCTTAAAACAGTTATGAACTGTCATAAGAGCTAGATCTGTAAATACACTTGTTTCCCAAGTCAGGTTAAGGTAAATTAGTAAGTAAGTAAATTAACGGAATTTCGCACTTGTAGGTGAGCTGGAACTTTTTGATCTTTTATGAGGAGAGAAAGAAAAAAATATTTTGGTGGGAAAGTTTTGTTTAACACTGGAACGGAGAGTGCTGACGCCCTGTTATGGCTTTGTAAGAGAACGATCAGAACAGTGGAATTGGAACAGAACTTATTCTGTCAGCTATTTGCAAACAAACTAACGTGCAATTTCGTCTAGATTTTACACTTACAAAGTGTAAGTGTAAAGTGACTGAGGATATTGATGTCTGGATTAAATACCCTTGTGTATGTAATTTCTGAATGAAGCATTAAACACCAAGCTTAGGAAAATAGGCTTGTAACAAAGACCTGATTCCCAGGTGGAACACTGCCATTGTGTCCTTGAGTGAGGTAATTAACTGCACTTGTTAATCTTCTGCAAAAACACAAACTTGGTAGCGTTACAGAGCACACTGTTAAAATAATGTAACATGAATAGTCATCTGAATATTTTATTTTTAATCGAAATTCAAGCCTTCATTTTTCAGTGCAGAATTTTCACAAATAGTTTAATTGTTTGGCAGAGAAATGGTGATAATTCTGATGGGTAATCAGGTTTTGGCAGAGAAATGGTGATAATTCTGATGGGTATTCAGGTTTTGGCAGAAACATGGTGATAATTCTGATGGGTAATCAGGTTTTGGCAGAGAAATGGTGATAATTATGATGGGTAATCAGGTTTTGGCAGAGAAATGGTGATAATTATGATGGGTAATCAGGTTTTGGCAGAAACATGGTGATAATTCTGATGGGTAATCTGGTTTTGGCAGAGAAATGGTGATAATTCTGATGGGTAATCAGGTTTTGGCAGAGAAATGGTGATAATTCTGATGGGTAATCAGGTTTTGGCAGAGAAATGGTGATAATTCTGATGGGTAATCAGGTTTTGGCAGAGAAATGGTGATAATTCTGATGGGTAATCAGGTTTTGGCAGAGAAATGGTGATAATTCTGATGGGTAATCAGGTTTTGGCAGAGAAATGGTGATAATTCTGATGGGTAATCAGGTTTTGGCAGATAAATGGTGATAATTCTGATGGGTAATCAGGTTTTGGCAGAGAAATGGTGATAATTATGATGGGTAATCAGGTTTTGGCAAATAAATAGTGATAATTCTGATGGGTATTCAGGCTTTGGCAGAGAAATGGTGATAATTCTGATGGGTAATCAGGTTTTGGCAGAGAAATGGTGATAATTCTGATGATAATCAGGTTTTGGCAGAAACATGGTGATAATTCTGATGGGTAATCAGGTTTTGGCAGAAACATGGTGATAATTCTGATGAGTAATCAGGTTTTGGCAGAGAAATGGTGATAATTCTGATGATAATCAGGTTTTGGCAAATAAATAGTGATAATTCTGATGGGTATTCAGGCTTTGGCAGAGAAATGGTGATAATTCTGATGGGTAATCAGGTTTTGGCAGAGAAATGGTGATAATTATGATGGGTAATCAGGTTTTGGCAAATAAATAGTCATAATTCTGATGGGTATTCAGGCTTTGGCAGAGAAATGGTGATAATTCTGATTGGTAATCAGGTTTTGGCAGAGAAATGGTGATAATTATGATGGGTAATCAGGTTTTGGCAAATAAATAGTGATAATTCTGATGGGTATTCAGGCTTTGGCAGAGAAATGGTGATAATTCTGATGGGTAATCAGGTTTTGGCAGAGAAATGGTGATAATTCTGATGATAATCAGGTTTTGGCAGAAACATGGTGATAATTCTGATGGGTAATCAGGCTTTGGCAGAGAAATGGTGATAATTCTGATGGGTAATCAGGTTTTGGCAGAAACATGGTGATAATTCTGATGATAATCAGGTTTTGGCAAATAAATAGTGATAATTCTGATGGGTATTCAGGCTTTGGCAGAGAAATGGTGATAATTCTGATGGGTAATCAGGTTTTGGCAGAGAAATGGTGATAATTCTGATGGGTAATCAGGTTTTGGCAGAGAAATGGTGATAATTATGATGGGTAATCAGGTTTTGGCAAATAAATAGTCATAATTCTGATGGGTATTCAGGCTTTGGCAGAGAAATGGTGATAATTCTGATTGGTAATCAGGTTTTGGCAAAGAAATGGTGATAATTATGATGGGTATTCAGGCTTTGGCAGAGAAATGGTGATAATTATGATGGGTAATCAGGTTTTGGCAAAGAAATGGTGATAATTCTGATGGGTAATCAGGTTTTGGCAGAGAAATGGTGATAATTCTGATGGGTAATCAGGTTTTGGCAGAGAAATGGTGATCATTCTGATGGGTAATCAGGTTTTGGCAGAGAAATGGTGATAATTCTGATGGGTAATCAGGTTTTGGCAAAGAAATGGTGATAATTCTGATGGGTATTCAGGCTTTGGCAGAGAAATGGTGATAATTCTGATGGGTAATCAGGTTTTGGCAGAGAAATGGTGATAATTCTGATGGGTAATCGGGTTTTGGCAGAGAAATGGTGATAATTCTGATGGGTAATCAGGTTTTGGCAGAGAAATGGTGATAATTCTGATGGGTAATCAGGTTTTGGCAGAGAAATGGTGATAATTCTGATGGATAATCAGGCTTTGGCAGAGAAATGGTGATAATTCTGATGGGTATTCAGGTTTTGGCAGAGAAATGGTGATAATTCTGATGGATAATCAGGCTTTGGCAGAGAAATGGTGATAATTCTGATGGGTATTCAGGTTTTGGCAGAGAAATGGTGATAATTCTGATGGGTAATCAGGCTTTGGCAGGGAAATGGTGATAATTCTGATGAGTAATCAGGTTTTTGTGCGGCTGTTTTTCTCTCCTTACCTCTCTGAGGGGAAAAAACAGGTATGTTGTGCAGGAAATAAATGTGCAAAGAGGATGTTTTGTGTTGAACCCTGGGCTTTTTCACCACTGAAAGCTCTCCCCACAGAGGGGGACTCTGCTCATTTACTGCTTCCTACAATGCTGGAGTGGACAATGAAAGGTTTTTATTCATTTTTAAAAATGAATAAATTAATGTTAGCCTTGTGTTGACCAAAAGGTCTTTTGCAAATACTATGGTAAGGGTGTGGTTGCAAATTTCCTTTTTATATTGGAGAGTGGAATATAAGTTATTGTGTCAGTTGGACCTTGATAGTTGATTGATTCATATATTATCGCAGTAGATTTTAAATGACGACAGTTCTCATAATATTCCTGACCTGTAATCGGCTTCAGTATCGGTCTCCGTTCTGAAGCCAGAGTGATAATGTGATCGAATTGTTCATTTTTCCATTTAAGCAAACATTCTATACTTTAATCTGTTTTTGTTTTGTCCATGTAATGTGGTGATACAAGCGTAAAAGGAAACTCTTGCTGTTCATGCATTTATTAATTTTAATGTATTTATTGCACTCACAGATGTAGAAATATTGAACACATTTAACTGAAATATGCTACGTCACTGTACAGTGTAATGTCAGGGCAGGGGGTATTTCATTTTTAAAAATCACACACATTTTTCACATTGCATGGTTTCCATTAATATTTTTTATAGTAACTTATTATAAATTCATTGTTTCCCCAAGGATTTCATTCTTAAGGAGGGCATCTTATCCCACCTTTCCCTGCCTATGTCCAATGTGGCTTCGTGTGGTTTTGTTGAACTCCGTTTTGCACTGGGTGCAGCTGTTATAACCCAGAATAATTCAGAGGCACAATGGCACAGAATGCTTTGCTCATTAATTGCTCTGACTCAAGTGTAATGAGGCTTGTAGGTGTCAGGCCAGCTGAGGTAGGCCTACAGACAGTAACTGAAATGTGTGAGTGTGTGAAAGAGAGAATGTGTGCGGGTAGTGTGAAGTTCACCCCTTGGATGTCGCTAGCCTGCTGTTTTTGTAACGGATAAATAATGCACAGTGAATATGATAATCACGACAACACGTTGGGAGATGCAAGATCCTACGGTAATTATTACCCATACACACACTTTTTTGTTTACCTAATGGAAGCATTAATCACAATTATGACACTTATTTTGTACTGATATTTTAATAAGCAATCGGCAATAGTTTAAATACATTTGTGTTTTGTTCTATCTCAATGAAACAAGCTGTTGTTGGAGTTAAGATCCCGAATAATAAAAAAAATCTAAATTACACGTTGCGTAATGCGCATCCTGGTCTTCCTGGACCGTACGTGCGCACGCGTACGCGCACACGGGCGCAGATGTGAATGGGTACTGTAGGAAGTGCAGTGATGTCATCGGTACAGGAGGGAGGGAAGGCAGGCTGCTGGGGCCTCAGCACCACAGAGGAAGAACTGTCAATGAAAAATGGGAAAGTTAGAAGGCTCTTTGACTGGCTCTGGTCCTCAGATGTGTGTGAGAGCCATTGTTCGAGCGGGTCATTTAATGCAGACGGAAGAGTGCGGGCGGAAGGAAGTGACCCCATCACCTATTTTCAGAGGAATTAACAACATCTAAACCTGCATGTTTTCATGCCCCTTCCTCTAGTCATAATAACATTTTTGAGAGCAGGTGTCTGGAGTGCTGGTCGACACGGCGGTAAAGAATGTCTGAAAAGACTGAAAAAGCCTCCCAGCTGGCCCCATTGAGACTTCACTCACTTTGCCTTCCATCACCATAAACTGTTACGTGCCCGTATGCTTTATTGTTATAGGAAAGGGTGGAGACTTATGTTATCATCTACCTAACCTGACATATGACAATATCAATAACTCATGATAATTGTAATTAATGTTTTTTTTACTTAAAATTTTTATTTATTTATTTATTTTTAAACCTTTTTTTTAATCCCCCCAAAAATAAAAACCCAGTGGTTTGCTAACCCCCCCCCCCCCCCCCCCCCCATCTCAGTAAAATGAGATTCATATGCATTTCATTAAGTCTCATACATTGAAATACTGTAGTTGAGCCATTCTGCTGTTGTACTGTCAGACTTCCTTGCATATCCTGTGAACACTGACATCCTGTGTGCATTTCAAGATCAGATGCCTCATTTCTATACTGTACTGGCTCCAGTTTATTTGTCTGGATTTAAATGTTTTTTATACATCCCTTTGGGAACATGACATTAGCTTTCCGGAGCCGTTTCACAGGAAATTACATGGCTAACAGGTGGCAATGATGTCTCCTTTACACATCTACATAATGTCTTCAGTTTATATTATTCATAAAGTCAAGAAATGTTGCTTACTACTGATTACTGTAAAAGCAGCGCCCTCTTCTGGGTGTCACCTGCAACAACACACAGATAATGGACATAATCGGAACATTTAACAGACCACACCTGAACACGACTGGAGTAGGATCCATGCGACTCACTGCTGCCCCCACTGTCTGCTCAGGGAAATGCATTACGGAGCGTCTTCGAACATGAAATATTACTGTAATTTTGAGCGTAGATGGGCCGAATAGCCTGTTCTCATCATTATAGATCACTATGTTCTTATCTCTGTTACCAGTTCCGTTTCGCTTCTTCCTCACCTGTCCCAGATCTGCCGCCTTCAGCAGCACCTGTCAGCAGGTGAGCACCAGCAGGACCTGTTCTCCGGCCAGCCGGCGATGTTCGTGTCGCCCCAGTCCCAGCCGCCCACCTGCAGCCTGGCGGAGCTGATTCAGCTGTGCGGGGGCGCGGTGTGCAAGACCGTCCGTCAGGCAGGCATCTGCATCGGGCAGTACAAGGGCAAGAAACCGCAGGGGACCAGGAGTCTCTCTGAGCAGTGGGTGCTAGGTAAGAGCACAGGAGTCTCTCTGAGCAGTGGGTGCTAGGTAAGAGCACAGGAGTCTCTCTGAGCAGTGGGTGCTAGGTAAGAGCACAGGAGTCTCTCTGAGCAGTGGGTACTAGGTAAGAGCACAGGAGTCTCTGAGCAGTGGGTACTAGGTAAGAGCACAGGAGTCTCTGAGCAGTGGGTACTAGGTAAGAGCACAGGAATCTCTGAGCAGTGACAGGAGTCTCTCTGAGCAGTGGGTACTAGGTAAGAGCACAGGAGTCTCTCTGAGCAGTGGGTGCTAGGTAAGAGCACAGGAGTCTCTCTGAGCAGTGGGTACTAGGTAAGAGCACAGGAGTCTCTCTGAGCAGTGGGTGCTAGGTAAGAGCACAGGAGTCTCTCTGAGCAGTGGGTACTAGGTAAGAGCACAGGAGTCTCTCTGAGCAGTGGGTACTAGGTAAGAGCACAGGAGTCTCTCTGAGCAGTGACAGGAGTCTCTCTGAGCAGTGGGTACTAGGTAAGAGCACAGGAGTCTGAGCAGTGACAGGAGTCTCTCTGAGCAGTGGGTACTAGGTAAGAGCACAGGAGTCTCTGAGCAGTGACAGGAGTCGGTACTAGGTAAGAGCACAGGAGTCTCTCTGAGCAGTGACAGGAGTCTCTCTGAGCAGTGGGTACTAGGTAAGAGCACAGGAGTCTCTCTGAGCAGTGACAGGAGTCTCTCTGAGCAGTGGGTACTAGGTAAGAGCACAGGAGTCTCTGAGCAGTGGGTGCTAGGTAAGAGTGTCCCGCACACGTTAAAAATAAAAGCGTGCCGCACAGACTGTAAACCCAATATTATTAGTCACATTTTAATTCAGGCTCACCTTCAGCATTGGTGTAGAACTGTTCATCTGATAGTTTTTCGGTTTTCCTTCTTGTTTGCGCTGTGATGGCTGAATAGCTTTGTTTCCATTCTCTTTTAGATTGTCTCACTCATCTGAAGGAACTGCCATATGACAGCTACGACTTGGACAGAAAATCAGTGTGACATTTTTTATTTGGTTACGTGCTTTTCATCGATGTGGAGTGCACATATTTTTCATAGCACAGCGACAGTATTATAGATGTTCACTCTACCTTCTCTTTATATAGAGTGACTTACGCAGCTTGCATTCTTTACATACAGTTTGTTTATACAGGTGGATGTTTACTGAAGCAATGCAGGTTAAGTAACTGCTCAAGAGTACAATTCCAGCACCCCACCAAGTGACCCAACTAACAGCCCCTAGCCATTATGAGCCTACCTTTTTTCCCCACATATATTCATGATTTAGAGAAATATTGTGTTTGAAAGAATAAATATGTCTATGGATTTAATAAAGAAAATGAGAGAGTCTAAGATTGAGATCGAGAGAGTGTCGGTGTAAGTCGTTCTTCTGTGACTCATTCCTTGTCCCCTAGGCTCCAGATCATTTTAATCTTGTGGAAGTAACGACACATCACAAAGCCTAATGTATTAAAAAAAAAACATCAAGCGAACGGCGTTTAAACATTTCATCATCTCCTGGGGCAATCTGAACAACAAATTACATGCGATATATTTCTGTGTTGTCTTCAAACAATTCTATTCCCGTAGCCTCTGTGTTGAAGGAATTATCTCCCTCTGCTCTCCGTGTGTCCGCTGTAAAATCATGCAGCTATATTTAAGTCACATTTTTTTGAAGCAAAATATTTTAAGAAAAAGAAAAAAAAACTTCTTTATACTGTCAGTCTCATGAGTAAATAAAGCGGCCTGTTGAATTAAACATGAAGCAGGAAGTCAGTGTTCTCTGCCACAGGCAGGGTGCACTGAGAGCATCCATTTATTAATTTTACAGTTATACCCCCCTCTGCATGGATATAATATGATCCGGAGAGAGATAATTAATTTACCTGTACCTGTGAGAGTGGTCATGAAGCAGCACCTGTGTGTTAGGTAGGCCATGTGCACGAGTCCTCATTATTACTGTAAGATGAACAACCAAACACTCAACTCCCCGAAGGCCAAAACACTACAGCAAGAAACGGGCTCCGGACTGACCTGGTTAGTGTGCACTGAAGTAATGTTTTAATTTTAATTGTGACCAATTTCTTAGGGGATATGAATATCAATGTCTACATGTCCTAGTTGTTTTAGATTTATATAACATGGCGTATATAATATCGCACATCTGGTACATCTAACAACATTATTTCCATGATTTTTACTTTTAGTGCTCTCATATCAAACTAAGCTGGACAAACAGCACCCTATTGCTTTACTCTTGAAGACTTTGGTGAACAACTCATTAATTGATACATCAACAAAGCATAAGAGCATTGTGCGTAGGCAGAGTTTTGGTAGGCTTAAAGACGGACATCAGGAAAAACGAATTATGTAACATTATTTTAGATTTTAATGTATTTACTGCGTATAAATTTAGTCTGGAAATCCAGACTAGAAGAGATGGGAACTCGTTGGTAAAAAAAAAAAAAACGATGCAAATTTAAAACGGAATAGCACACATCCAAACACTGCAGTACTTCAGAAACTGTTTTATGTTCTACAAAGCATACTTTCAGCTCCTTATTAATTATCCAAATGTATCAGTGTACACTTAACTTTCTATCTAACTCTCTACCAAGGCACGTGTGCTTTGACTATTTAACACTGTTTGTGGTGCCTTTGAGTTTTGAGGTCTGCACTCAAATAAATACACATCTACATAATGACTGCAGAACAACCAACACCCACAAATCCGTTTCTGCACCACACGGTGCGGTTTGAAGCGCTAGGTAAGAGAGAATCTGGATAATGTGGAGGGAATGGCCTTCATAATGTTTTTTTCATACTGTTCGATTATAGCTTTCGTATATTTTTACTCGCTGAAGAGAAAAACGGAACCCTTCTGTTCTGAGTTAAATTCAGTTTATGGCTGTTTGAAACTATGGGACTGGCTCATCTGTGCATTAACCCTTATAAAACAAAAAGATTGCTTACCATAGTTATGCAGATGATACCCAGATCTGCTTAGCTCTTTTATCAAATGATTGCAGTGTTAAACACTAGAGCTTTTAAATAGTTGGATGCAGAACGATTTTTTCAAATTAAATAAAGACAAAACAGATCATTTTATTTGGCGCCAAAGAGGAAAGACTCAGTTAGTGCTCACCTTGTCTCCAGGGACTTAATGGCTACAAACCAAGTCAGAAATCGAGATGTTCTTGTGGATTCAGATCTTAGCTTCATCAGCCACATCAAAGCAGTAACAAAGTCAGCCTTTTATCATCTTAAAAATCTAGCAAGAATCAGAGGTTTTATGTCCAAGCAAGACTTAGAGAAACTTAGTCATGCATTTGTCTCCAGCAGGGTGGACTACTGCAATAGTCTTTTCTGGTCTTCCCAAAAAGACCATTAGACAACTGCAGCTTATTCAGAATGCTGCGGACAGAACCATAACAAGGACTAAAAGAACAGAACACATGACCCCAATTCTCAGATCATTACATTGGCTTCCAGTTAGCTATATAATTAATTCACTACTGCTTGTTTATAAAGCTCTCAATGGCTCAGGGCCTAAGTACATATCTGACATGCTTGAAGAGTATAAACCTAATGGGCCTCTTAGATCAGCAGAGACCGCTTTAATGCTGGTAGTGCCTAGAGTTAGAACCAAACATGGTGAAGCAGCCTTTAGCTATTATTCTACCCACAGCTGGAACCAAATTTCTGAAGACCTCAGATGTGCTCCAACCTTGGCATCCAGACTAAAAACTTTCTTGTTTTATTGTGCCTTTAAATACTTAAGTTTTTATCTTTTATCTTTTGTTTCTCAACTATTTAATTACACAATGCAATTGCTTTTTATTGCTTTTAGTATTTATTATTTTATTTTTTAGACATACCCAAAAATAATTTTATTGTTGAGGTTTACGGATCCTAGGCTTTCTTGTTGGGGTTCAAGTCCCCTAGGTTTTATTGTTGGGGTTCAATGCCCCTAGGTTTTATTGTTGGGGATCAAGTCCCCTAGGTTTTATTATTGGGGTTCAAGTCCCCAAGGTTCTATATTTTGGGTTTGAGTCCCCTAGAAAAGTGCACTAAATGTTATAGGACATACCTGAAGGTTTTGTTCTTGGGGTTAACTTTTTTTCTTTCATTCCTTTCCTTTTTTTCTCATTTTATGTGAAGCACATTGAAATGTTTTATATAAATACAATTTGATTGATATAAACTATCGACCAGTCTGTACATGACCTGTTATAACCACTTGATTATATTACATGACCTGTTATAAAGACCACAGACGTCTCTGTTTATGACCATTTCAAGGATTACAGGACTATAAATACACAGCATTTAAAAAACAAAACAAGATTCTCTATGAATGGTCACTTGTAAGACTATCCCTCTATGCGTGGCCTTATAATTAAAACCAGATAACGCTCTGTACATGACATCTTATTAGATAATCTACGATGTAGAGACTATATTATAGTGCAATTATCAAAGTTAAGAGCTCCTCGCTGTCATTCGGTTTCACCCCTGGGCAAAATAGAATACATGTAGGCTTTAAGAGTTATGCCAAGGACATAATCCGGGATTGATTGACCCCTTGTGTACGGCACTGTCTCTTTAAATGAGAGATTGTGGCTTGCACATGCTCAGCTGGACGTGTGGGACTTTCTCCTGGAGAACCGACAGCACAGACGCTGTAGGCTTACTAGGCTACTGTGGGCAGAGTTGAAAGATGGAACTCACTGATATATCTTTGACTTTTCTGCACAATTGGGATTAACCGAAAATTCTGCAAACCAAGGACTACGTCCGCCGGTATTACAGTTCACATCGCTCAAACAAGCGAAGGAAATATGGTTTAAACTACGCGAGATTAATCCGGTTTCTTTTATCAAACGGAGCTGTGAAAACACCAGTTATCCTCGTTCCATCCATGTTGAGATCTTAATACATTTTTGAGCTGAAATTACAAAGAGCAGTTATTCAACTTTTAGTCCTCTTGTTCTGGAACTGGAAGGCCGTTTTATATCCTACTTTAGCGATAACACATATACATACATTTTACATAGCCAAGGCTAAAATAATTGATTAATTATATGTAGGACCTATGCGCTTTAAAATGGCTGCTCGGCTCTGTTTTGAATAGATGTGCTTTGTGAATAGTAGATTTTATGCATACAAATATATATATATGCATAGGCAACCAGTGTCTTTGAAATGGTCCTGAAAATACAATGTGATAATTGGCTACGCTGTTTTCCCCTTTCGAAATGTGCGACTGCTCGCTGTAGGGCGCTTTTCTGCTCTGTCTGTGGGAGGCAGCAGCTTTCCTGATTCCGTTTGTAGAGTTCCATTCTCTTTGGTCACGAATTCAAAAGTGCATCTGAACTGTGCTTTGATTTTTTGACGACCCTCGAATTTCCAGAAACTTCAATAATATGCAACATTTTTAAACCTTTTAAGTCACTGAAAAATACAAGAACGATAAACTCGCGTGCCTAAATCAAACCAACTTGGAGCTATTTTTAAACATAGATTCAACATATAATTTATGCTTCTCTTTAAATTCTGGTAGCTTTTAAAAATGGATACAAATATTTTTGCTAAAAAGGGCGTCCTTTGGTTTAAATGGAGGAGACCTTTCAATTCTGGATCGCAGGGTGTCAACAGATATTTGCTGTTTTTCATCGTGTTTTACCTGGTGCTTTACACCGAAGGATCTCCTTCCAAACCCTGCGATAAAAACTGCTTTTCCGGAAGGTGCTTCAATGGAACTTGCATCTGTGACAAAGGATGGGTCGGGGATCTGTGCCAACACTGCCAGGGAAGATTCAAGTAAGTAACGTACTTGTAAAGGTTACAGTGTAACTTATGTAGCGACTACATCATTGACCGCCGTTGTTGCATAGAGGCTAGTTGTTTGACTGGTGTCTGAAATGCTGCGCGTACAGTGAAGGTAGAGCTTGTATATGTCTGTTCCGTAGCGTGCTCTGGCACCCTACTTAAGATAAACATGCAGTGTTTACATACGACAGGCCACGATGTTTCCGAAATGCTTTCCAGTGTTACGTTTCTACAGCTCGGTGCCATTCTCTCGTTTGCAGCACGGGATGTCAGTTTGGGATATGCGCTGATTTTATTTGCTTCGCTCGGCCCTTTTGTTCGGTCCCAAAGATGGTCAGGTCTGAGAAATAAACATACCATACTGTACCCGTGCTGGAATATATCAAACAAGTCCCCCAGTATGATAACAGTTATCCCCAACGAAATGTTTTGGTGACAACGAGAGAAAAAGGACAAGCCTTTATTTGTTCTCGTGATCTGACATATTTTTTCTTATTTTTCCAACGCCTCCAATTCTACCTATTTTATTGTAGCCAGCCTACGTCGAACTCATGGGTAGATATGGCAAACAGCGCGAGAAAAAGGACCAAGGCATTCATTATGCGACCCAAATGACTTTCCAGTCATTCATTAACCAACATTACATCTTACTCTCCAAGCTCTCCAAAAGTAAATGTGTATTTTGGTGTGGCCTATACCTAAGGTTAAGGTGGTTAATTTGGAGGCATATTTCTCTAAAGCACAAGTCTTGTTTTAGCAGGTCATTTACTTGATGATGCCACGGCTGAAGGAATTTTAAAAGGAACCTTGGTATCCATATGATTATTACCATATTTTAGTAGGTTAAACAATGCAGCAAGAGTTCAAGACTTCAAGCCACATAATTCTGTAAATGCATAGCTGTTTTAATGGTCCCTGACCTATACCTATATTAAATATTCAGATTAATAGGCAATGAATTGGTAAGTAATGGGTAGGCCTGTCCGGTTCCTATTATATCCGGCTGATGACTCAAGTTAATGTCAGTTAATCGAGACCATTGGTTGTTTTATAGCATTTGGGAAGGACATAGCCTATTACACGTGCCCTTACAGTCTCAACAGTTCTGCTCACTGAGAAAACGGTTAACTGTGCAGAACAGAAGGGTTGCCAAGACGGTCCTGCGAGCCAAATTCCATTCATTTCCATTTACAAGTGTTACAATGGCCGGTCATTGGCGGGTGTCTTTGGCTTGATGTCAACCTACTGGAGGCATATGTTTATCCCACACTCTTCCCTAGCTAAATGTAACAAAATACATGCCAGTTTTTGGATGGAGGATGGGTGTGTATAGGGGTTCCCATGGCATTCCCTTTTGAGATATATATATTTTTAATATGGTTGTTTGTTGGGTAAACATGTCTGAGCTCAGAGCTTCCGTCACCTGTGGGAAACATGGTGTAGATGCAGGAAAAATGGAGAAGAGGAAAAAACAGCTGAAGGGGAAATGGGGAAGATGTGTTGGAGCTCCATTAATAATTAAATACATACTTTTAAAAGTCTCAAACCAGAAGAAACACTGCTTGGAAAAACATGACCATCATAGTAATGGAGCCACTTCTGTGAGTTCAGTTAGAAGCTGAGTTATCAAGTTGAGTTAATTATGATGGTTATAACAAGGAGGGTATACAGACTACAGTTAAAGGCAAAAGTATTGGGACAATGACACAATTTTTGTTTTGGCTCTGTACTCCAGCACATTGCATTTGAAATAAAACTGCATATGAGGTTAAAGTGCAGGCTATCAGACTATATTTTGAGGGTATTTACATCCTTGTTAGGTTATCTGTGTAGGAATTCAGGCCCGTTTTATACATAGTCCTCTCATTTTACGGGAGCGAAAGTGATTGGACATATTGACATAATCTGAAATAAAGTTGTCCTGTTTAATACTTGGTTGTCATGTTTATTCTTTTGCATTTGAAGACTGCATTAAGTCTGCGACTCCTAGACAACACCAGCCACTGAGTATCTTCCCTGGTGATGCTCTGCCAGGCCTCTACTGCAGCCATCTTCAGTTCTTGTTTGTTTCTGGGGCCATCTTCAGTCTTTTCTTCAGCAAGTGAAACCCATATTCAGTTGGATTCAGGCCAGGTGATTGACTTAGCCAGTCAGGAACATTACACTTTTTGGACCTGAAAAACTGTTTAGCTGCTTTAGCAGTATGTTTGCGGTCATTGTCCTACTTCAAGGTGAAGCGCCATCCAATGAGTTTTGATGCATTTGGTTAGATCTGAGCAGATAATATGTCTCTGTTCACTTTAGAATTCATCCTGTTGCTGCCGTCAGCAGTAGGGATGCAAATTTTAAGGAATTTCCTTAATCGATAGTTGTTAACCTTAACAAACAATAGTCGATTAATTGATAACATAATATACTAAATATAGCTTATGATATACAGAATACAAAATGCATGTTATATTCCTCAATCAAAGATTTATTGTAACATTTGAGAAACAGGCATTATTGTAGCGTAACAAAAATAGAATATGAAGGCGTGTATAGGCTACTTCAACAGAAAATAAATTGCGCTCCATCTCATCTGTAGCAAGCGAAACCGTTGCTGCGCTAGCCGCTAGCAGCATTAACATAATCTCTCTTGAAATGGAAAGGCGACAGTTAAACTAGTATACCTAGCCTAGAACAGTCAACTTAAATCATAGGCTATTATGTTTTGAATAGGCTCCTCATATGCATACTAGATAGACCTACGTATTTTTATTCAAGAACATTTAAGCTACGTGGTCGGGAGCGAGTCGTGTGCGTAGCCCGTTTATTAGCTCTCGAAATCCCTCACCGTCAACGGTGCTTATTGGCATCATGTCCTTTTCAACCATCAACCTCAGAGAGTCCTACTGAACTGACTAGCCTATATGAACTGCTGACTACCGCAGTAGCCTACATAATTGTCAACCGAATCAGTTACTCTCTGCATAGGCTACGGGCTACTCAATAGCCTAATAAATTAGTTTGCAACAAATGGCGGGGGTATTAGTAAAATAATATAGCCCGGTCAACTGTTTTTTGGTACAGTTTCACATTTAAAAAATATAGCCAGCAATCTTGATAGGAACCTGTAGCCTACCTACTGGCATCTGACGTCCACCCAACGTAACGTTACCGAAAGCAAAACGGTTCAAGCATTTCTAATCAAAATCGCATAGGCTACTGTAGGCTATATTGTACATTTTCCATGTAGGCCTATTCTGTAACTATCAAACTAAGAGTTAATAAAAGTCTGCCCGTTATTAAACCATTTCAAATCTGTAATAATGATATTGATTAAATGAAGCACATTCGTGTTTTCTTTTGTATCGAAATAGCACAATAAATGTAGGCTATTTTAAGAAGGCCTAATATGCTATAACCATGTTTTATAGGCTACACAAATATAACCAATATGTGGCTATACGTTTGTTTCTTCTATACACTTGAAATTCAGTAAGAAGTTTAGCTAAAGCCATTTTCTTTATTTGTTGTCAAGTAATTTGAGTCTAGATCACGCACTGCGTGAATGATTGCTATTTTAATCTGAACCGCTATTTTAATCAAGTAGCCTACTGACGAACTGGGTGATTAATAGCACTAATGCTACATCAGTGGACCTAGCTCAACCCTTTGTATAAGGGCTCCCCCCATAGATGACTGAACATCGACATTCAATTTGGGAGAAAAGAATCATCTGCTTTAAAAAAAAGTATGGCCCTTGTCACCCTTTTGACAACTTTACCATTTGAAAACGCAATGTTTTACAATAGGTTACTTACCACGAAATGGTCAGAACTTGAGAACACACAAATTGTCATATATTTCCGTAGTTTCTAATCCATATTTAAAACGCTCACCTGGAGCGGCCATATAAACCTAATCCATAAAACTATATAACTACAAGGAAAAAATACAAAAAGTTCATACGAGGTTTATATGAAAAGTTCGCTTTTCAGGTGGTAGGCTACATTAACTTCGTGTGTAGGCTCAACTTCACGGCTTACACTAGGCTGAATTTGGCGCCCTCGCGTGGAGACCTTAAACCATGATTACGTTTCCCACAAAAACTGCCGTTGAAACAAGACCGCAGATTATTCAGTTAATTGTTTCATTTGAAATCTTATCGATTAAATTCTTATTAGCAATTAATCGATAGTCGATTAACTGTTAACATCCCTAGTCAGCAGTCATATAATCCGTGAACACAAATGAGCCAGTTCCAATGGCAGCCATACATGCCCTTAACACTACCTCCACCATGTTTCACAGATGAAGGGGGGTGGGGGGGTGGGGGTGCTTTGGATCATGAGCAGTTCCTTTCTTTCTCCACACTTTCCCCATTCCATCACTTTAGTACCAGTTAATACTGGTCTCTTCTGTCCATGAAACTTTGTTCCAGAACTCTATGGTTTTGAGAATGTATTTTTTTGTTGTTGCAAACTCTAACCTGGCCGTTCTGTTCTTAAGGCTTTCCAATGGTTTGCATCTTGCGGTGAACCCTCTGAGGTCATGCTCATGTAGTATTCTCTTTATGGTAGTCTTTGAGACATCTGTGCCTACATCCTGGAGACTTTTCTTGTTCTGTTTGACAGTTGAGGGTTTTTTCTTCACAATTGAAAGTATTCTTTGGTCATCCATGACAGTGGTCCTCCATGGTCTACCAGGTGGTTTGCTATTGCTCAGCTCACCAATGTGTTCTTGCTTCCTACCAATGTATCAAAAAGTAGATTTTTACACACACAATGTTTTGCGATGTATCTCATGAATTTATTTTGATTTTGCAGCCTCATGATGGCCTGCTTTTCTGGTATTGGTACTTGTGTGGTCCTCATGTTGAGAGACAACAGCAACAGACTCCAAATACAAATTCCACACCTAGAATCGACTGTTCCCTGAGATCAGACATTTTGTTAGCTTTCTTGTGCATGAACTAATCATGCAAAGACATACAGCTGGGCAAGAAACAGCTGAGCAGCCAATTGTCCAATTACTTTTGCTTCCCTAAAATGGGGGGGGGCGGCTATGAAAAGGGTTTTTATTCCTACATGGATCACCCAATATGGAGGTAAATACCCTCAAGTGTGCAGACAGTGTGCACTTTAACCTCATATTCATTATTTTATTTCAAATCCAAGGTGCTGGAGTAGACCCAAAAACAACAAAAAATGTGGCACATTCCGAATACCTTTGATTTAACTATATATACAGTGGTGCTCGAAAGTATTCATACCCCTTCACTTTTTGCACACTTTATTGTGTTGTAGATTTACTTTTAAATGGATAATTGGCAAAAATCATTCTCTCCCTCTCCACCTCAGCTGATGTGTGGTGAGCATTCTGGCGCAAAAATGGCTGCCGTTGCATCACCCAGGTGGGTGCTACACATTGGTGGTGGTAGAGACGAGTTTCCCCCTCATCAAAAATGTGAAGCGTCTTTGGGTACTTAGAAAAGCGCTATATAAAACCTATCAATTATTATTATTATTATTATAAAATTGCCATTTTTTCCATCAATCTACACTCAATAACCCATAATGACAAAGTGAAAACATGTTTTTATAAATTTTTGCAAATGTATTAAAAATCAAAAACTGAAATCTCTCATGTGCATAAGTATTCATACCCTTTTCTTTAATGTATTTTTAAAGTATCATATTTCACATTTGGTCTCATAAACTTTGCATGCTGTTACTTCTTGAAATCTGTGACCCATCAACATCAAAAGACTCTCGATATCTTATTTTCAGGTACTGTTACAAGCGATACTATAACCTCTCTGCATTTGAATGGATCTCTATGGGAATTGGGGGGGGGGGGGGGCCCAGACTAGATTCAGCTGTAAATGACACCAGTACAGTATGGAACACATGGCTGGCTAAATGGCTGTAAGTTATCAAGAGTCTGAGCTATCTGAGAACATTACTGGGCTCCTGGGCCAGTCACTGTAATGCCCTGCATGAACTCACCTGACTGAGCTCGCTGCCCTTCAGTGTCCTGTGTTCTCTCATAGGGCAGCGCTCAACTTGTAGCGTTTGTCTTTTGGCTTAATCATCTGGGTTCTTTGGTAGCGCTTCCCATTGCCTTTGTACGGGCATCTCTTCTACAGCCTGCGACTGGACCTCTTGTAGAGCTGGAAAGAGAGTTTTGCAGTGGCTAATTTCTAGGGTTGTAAAGTTCTGGGAAAATTTTAGTTTTTGAGGTAATTTTGGGAATTTATACTGTAAACTATTTTTTTCATAAATTGCAAGAATGTTTTTGAGTTTTTATGTATTGGGCCTGTTTGAGGGGGGTCACTGCAAATACTTTGCACACATTGTTAGGGATAAAACCATGGGTTTTAAGGTTTACCACAATGTGAACACATTTATTTGTGGTTTTTCAAATGCAATTTGCTTAACAGAAAGCATATTAAATAAGGAAACATAAATCCAAAATATATATTTTATTAATTTCCTTCCATCTAAGACAGCAAATGATATAGGCCTGCCCATTGTATTAGGAATAACTTCATCTTTTGACTAAAATAAGGTTAAGCAAAAATTTTACTTTATTTGCTTGACCTAGGCTAATTATTTATCTCACCCACAGCTAGCTTCATCTTCAGAAAGATACTCTGTAGAATCTGGACAATCCTCTCAGATTCCATTTGTGTGGTGTCATCTTTAATGGGCTCAAAGAGTATCAAGTTTGACCGAATAGCCACCAGTTTTGAATAGCCACTCTTTTCTTTGTCAGCCTGTTGCGCACTCTGCTGTGTGTTCCACCAAACGGGGACCAGTTCCACTCTGATACAGTGGATGTTGGAGGGGTTTGGAGATTAATTGAAGCAACAGGGGATATTGCTTCACACTTAGATTCCCTTCCACCAGGTTTCTGCCTTGATGTTTTTGGCTGCCTCCCAGATGGCATCAGCACTCCACAGCCCTTCCTTACTCGATAATTTTGCCAAACTTCCAATAACGGATCTAGATCAGTGGTCCCTCCCTTTGCAACCCTACCAGTCGCATTCATGAATTATTCAAACAAATAAAGGTGCTCTCCTCTGTACTCATTTATTTAATTATTTTTTGTATTCAATGCATTTATATCTAAGTAACTTACATACATTTTAATTAATGTGATGGTCTTCAAATGGTAAAAAAAGTGTTAGGCCACATATTCCAAAAAAAAAAAAAAAAAAGTTTTAAGTCAAATCCTGGCTTATGATGTGCTCAGGTCGACAGACTTACTCTCTCTGTCTCACTAGTACCCACGCACGCACGCACACACACCCGCTCTTTGTCGCTCTCACTCAGTCTCTTTTCCTCTCCCTCTCCTTCTCCCTTCCCTCCTTTACAATTTTGTTTAGACCCTGGAAAACCTGGAACACCATCCGTTGGTGGCGTGACAGCGGATGGTTTCAGTTTTTAAAGATGTAAAGTTGATGTAGGTAACTAAGCCTGCTTCTTGGATTTGACCTCTGCGAGTGGCTTTATGCCACAGCAAAGAATGAGTGCTTTTTATTGACACTATTAAATTAATAATTTCCTCACTTCTTCATCACAACATAATTACTATCAATATTATTATTGGCTGAGTAGCCACATTGGTTGTCTCAGAGCCGTTGTGTAATGTTGAGATAATCGGACGACCCTTTAGAAGTAAGACAAACGTGGCGATGTTACCGTGCGCATATCAGTTTTTTCAAAGACTGATGGGAAAATTAATATATGTAATATATGTATATGTATAACCGACAGTGCCTATCTTGTCTTAGACCCCAGAAAATAAATTAAAAGGAACAATAAAAGTAGTCAAAAATGGAAAATGCATAATAGTGGCTAGCTATAGGAGCTTTCAAACATAGACCATAGGACCTGTCAAACATAGACTGTAGGAGCTCTCAAGCACAGTCTACAGAGCAGCAGCTCTCAGTCTGTAGGGCACAGCAGCTCAGACACAGTCAGAAACTGTGCAGTACTCAAAGACCACAGGGCCCATAACGGCAGATGGTTGGTTTTCCCCTCTTAAGAAGATTGACAGACAGTAGCTGTTAGCATGCCACTCACTCTGCAGCCCACTAGTATTGCGTTAGAGCCGTTCTTATCTTCCCTTCTCCAGTGACACACATCCCTCCTCTTACTCTGTCCCTGTATCTCTCACCATTTCGATCACTCACTCGCTCTCTCTTTCTCACACACACACACCCCCACACAGCTCAGAGCAAGCACTCTAACAGGGTAATGTTTGTACAGTGGTCAGGGAACTTTGTACTTAGTCAGATCAACGATTGAGCTACGCTACAGAAACAAGGGTTTCTTTTTTGGTTTCTGAAATGAGGTAAAATGACCTCCAGTTCTCTGCCAGGATTAAGTCATACTTCCTGTGTGCCTCAAGCCTGCTTCCTGGCAGAAAAAGATAAGCATGTACATGCATATACATTTATAATTCAAATTACATTTTGTTCAAATTGTGTTCATGGATTGCCTGTAAATAGAAGTAAGTTTATGCAATTTTTATGTGATGCAAGGCTGCATCTTGAAATCGCCAGTTGCCTATGACTGTGAAATTTCTCATCAACTTGGAATTTTTGTCAAAATCGGCTCATGTACCAAACGTGCAGTTGATGGCCAAGGGTAAGCTGAGCTTGGCACATGTTTATGGGCGGGATGGGTTGCTGTCATTCAGGCTTTTTAAGAGATCTAAATACTATAGCAGTGTGAGAGAAGCAGGAAAGGCTTGCTTAAAGCATGACCAAAGCTGAGGGTGTTCCCACCACTGGAGAAGAAAAGGGACTCTGTTGGGAGGTAGAGTCCAGTTATAACCCTTTCACACACAAAACCTGGGGTTGTCACAGGATATTGAACACGGGTTCGACCCACGTTTGACCCATTCACATCGCAATATGGTCACAGCTAAGTACCGGGTCCTCTCCTTTCACGCAAGACCCGGGGTTTGCAGGTTTACTGCTGTACACGTCACTGCTGAACAGGGTTGGTTCATTTCGATGTTGTTAAAAGTGAACGTTTCAGATTGTTTACGCTGGAGATTCAATATGGCGGACGGCGTGCACGATCTGGTGTTTGATCAGGTGTTCATAGACTTTGTAGGATTCCCCTTTTTTATTCAGTCACCTAATGAAAGCTTATTGCAACTCCTTATGAGCAGCAAACATGTTCAAGCACCTTTGCGATCCATAAAAGCAGAACTTATAGCTGAGAGGGCTAGATGTTCTCAGTGGCTACTATAGTGAGCCTCGGCACATCGACAGCCAGACCAAGTGTGCCTCCGATCGTAACCAATGAGGTTCCTTAAATTAGACCTGCATAGAGTAACCTGTGTCTCCCCTTTCGTACCGGAGCCCACCCTTGTCGAACCCGCATAAAACCCAGGTTGTGGCCAGGTTTGCGAACCCAGGTTGGATAACGCAAGTTGAACCATTCACACCAATGGCAAACGCAGGTTTTACCTGGGTCGTGCGTTCGGTGTGAAAGGGGTATTAAAAGCCTGTGTAGACTCTGGAAGGTTATTCAGGGACGCAGGATGGGCTCAGACACAGCAGAGATTAAGTCTGCTTCATAGTAACCAGAAGGGGCCGGATTACGTACAAACATTGACCACTCGGTCAATTCCAGTCCGTAAACTGAAACCGTTCCCTTTCGGGCCGATACCTGGAATATGAACTCAACCGTGCGTTGCAACGTCTGCAATCCCAAACGTTGGGAGAAGTGGAGTTTTCATTTCACTTGAAATTGTAACGCAGTCGAATGCTTTGCATTAGTCATTAACTGCTGTAAAGCGCCTTGATAAAATCACTGACTGCTGTAAAATCCTCCGAACCTGTGTGCGAGAGAGAGGCTGTGGCCTGGGCCAGGCGGAAAGCGAGGATATATGTTTTTTATGATCCTATCTTCTGTGGAGTGTAGAACTGGTGATTAAATTTCAGTTTAGGCATTTTGCAGACACTCGTATTAGAGCAACTTGCAGGTTGGATGTGTAGTGAAGCAACGCAGGTTAAGTTCCTTGCTCAAGTTTACAATAGCGATGCTCCACCTTGGGACCGGACCTTCAACCTTGGTGTTGGAAGACCAGTTTAAAACCAGTGTAAAAATTCACGGGGCTCTGGCAAAGTTGGCAGCAGCAACGCGTGGGACCAAACTTCTGAATTCTTGGTTCCCGGGACAGTGGGCTGGGAATAGTGGCCTCGGTATGGTTCAGTTATGTTGGAGAATTATGAAACTGGGTATTAATCCCTGTTGACGTTCCATTGTGGTGCAGTGGGTGGGGGTGGGGGGGTTGCGTTGTTTACGCAAAGTGTTTAAAGGCCGAACACAATGACTTTAATGAAGCACACATGCTTACCATTGTCCCACAGCCTCTATTCTAAGCACAATGGGAGGGGACTGCTGGCTGTCATGACCACACCCCCCCACCCCTCCCAATCCTGCAGTCAGAGATGCACATAGATAACCTAATGTTTTTTGAGAGCAACGTCTTGTTGTACTGAGCGAATTATGTCTTTCAGAGGTAAATGGCTTGAAATTGAACTGAATGTTCTCGTGGTCAAATTGGCGAAACTTGGGATTGCTGTGCATAGACGTTGTCCTGTTCTGTAGCTTGTTTGCTTTTGCTATGAAATGTTTTCTGTTCGTTTGTAGCAGTTGTTTTGCATACTGGCAGGGTGTACATATGAGTGCTTTTGTGCAAGTTTCAGTTCAGTGTGTTTGTGTGTGTCTTCCTGCTTTTTTGGCCTTTTATCAGTCAAGATGCTGATTGAGTAACATCAGGCTGTGATCACTGTGTGACGTATTCAGTCCATGCCGATGGTGTCCACATCTGAGTTTCCTGGCCTGTTGATAAAATCCGTAAGGCAATTCATAACAGAAACAAAACCGAGTCCATGTGCTCTTGCCCGTGTTTGATATTGTGTATTGTAAATGATTGGCTTGTGGACTGTAAAGGTAACTCATCTCACACAGGACTGCTGAAGAACATCAATGCAAAGGCACATTCTCCTTAGACTTATTTTTCTCCACGGCCTCCAGGAAGTGTCTTCAGACGGACAGCTTGACGGCATTTGCGTATTCATGAATGTGTTTTTCCAGCTCAGCCAGCGCGGCGAATAGGTTTACCTTGAAAACGATTGTGGCGGCGGCGGTGGTGAGGGGACCCCTGGGGTTCAGCGAGGGCGTCTGAGGTGAGGGGACCCCTGGGGTTCAGCGAGGGCGTCTGAGGTGAGGGGACCCCTGGGGTTCAGCGAGGGCGTCTGAGGTGAGGGGACCCCTGGGGTCAGCGAGGGCGTCTGAGGTGGAATAATCGGGTGGAAAGCGCAGCTCGGTCCGCAGAGGAGCGGGATCGCGTGTGCAAAGTGCGCCTCAGTCTCGAGGCTCTGCTGGCATGAGAGAGCGCTTTCAGAACTTACCCTGGAGACACTGAGTAAACGGCATTAAAACTGCGTGTTTGTAACATGAGGAAGAAAGTGTCAAATCACAACATTACTCATAAATCCTCAGGTTTTGATTAATGAATTAATTGACTGATATTGACTGTAGGTGTCTGATCCAGTCATGGCATGACACGGTTTCTCTGACTGCATACCAGTACCCCTGTCAATGCAATCCCACAACGAATCCAACTGTCAGCAAATCCAAATACGATGAAGTAAAGCAGTGAACACGTTCATTAAGACGGGGGTCGGACGTTTTCCATTATGTAAACCTGATACAAAATATTCACAGGGTCCCATTTATGTACACCTGCCATGGTTGCTAGGCTAAGATCGTTAATGTTTTCTCTCCAGAATTGATCAGCTGTTGAGGCGTCAACTCTACAGGTAGCGGGAATTGACCTCATTGACCGCATTATCCATTCTTCCTCAAGCTACATGTGTCTCTTCCACAAGATTCAATTCTCATGAAATCTCAGTGTTCTGCTCGGTTCTCTGCGGGTTACGGTTTCTCTTTTCCACGTGTAAACTGTTACGCTGCACTGTGCATACGAACAGGACATGGACCACGGTGGTCTGCTGTGTGTCATGAGAACGCTCATTCCTCCGGGTTCACGGATTAGAGCCTGGCTGGTGTAAACTCGGTGTAAACCCTGTCTAGTTTGTGAGTTTGTGGCTCATTTAAACCTCGTGTGAAGCTCGGTTATTGGATGAAGGTGTTTTCAGAACATGCCTGGCCAGCTGTACTTGAGGCATCTTGTCTCTCTTTACTTTACTGTTGTTTTTTTAATGTAAACGATATGAGAGCACGCTCTGCTTTTTTTTGCCTCATGTTTTACACCTCGACATACGCGGCGTGTGAAAGGGCCTCGCCCGAGGGTGCGGGGGACAGATGGCGATGCGGGGAAGGGTAAGGCGCGCCTCAGGGGGTCGTGCATTTTTAACAGCGCAGAGGAGGAGCCGCGCCATCGCGTGTGGCGATAATCGCTCTCAGGGCCCGGCGGGACGCGGCCTCCGGCCGTAGTGACACTTGTTAAACGCTGGGGGTTGCGTGTGGAACAGGATTACATGATCGATCACCGTAAGGCCTCCACCGCAACGCTCATAAATCCTGACTAACCGCCATCACAAGGCTGTGCTCGTAGCTGTAATTCCCCAAACGCGCTCCGGAATGTCTCGCTCCAAAGTGAACATGGTCGGTTTTTGTAATCTTTGTTGCCTGTGTTAGTGTCTGCATCCGTGTCTGCGTATGTTTGCATCTGTGTTTGCGTTTGCGTCTGCATCTTCGCCAGGGTCTACATTTCACAGCCACAGACCCGGAGTATCTGAACAGTGCACCGGCATTGTTGTCTGTGTCTGTGTATCTTGCCCCGTTGTATTTTATTAGAGTTGTGTCTTAGGGTGCAGCAAAGGTGTATCAAACTCAATTTGTAAGCAACCAGCAACATTTTGGTCTCTACTATTCACGATCATTCAAGACCATCCAAAAATCAGGCCCAGGTTCAAAAATACAGAACCTATTCTTTAAAAGAAGAGCAACATCAAGAACACTGCTTTTGAAATATTGAAACTTTTAATAATGTATATATTGTCTAAAAAATGATGTACAGCATCATCATTACAGGGTATTGTATAAATGGTTCAGAAATTACAGGGTCTCAAATGAGTGGATTATAGGGCCAAAAATGCCCCACAGTTGGTACTCTGATTCCTAGTTTCTCAGAGTATATATGTGACCGAAATCTCACTTATGTGTTAGAGAGCCTTTCTTCATAGGACGTTTCATGAAAATCTGTGATGTCAAAGGGGTTCTGTTGCCAAATTCACACACAGTGTCCCAGAATGTGAAAACCCCAGTGTTTTTACTGTGATATCAGCACAGCGGTATGCTGGGAGTTCTGTGTAGAGAGGAACAGAGTATCTGAACAGTGGCACAGGGGAACACCCCAGTGTTTTTACTGTGATATCAGCACAGCGGTATGCTGGGAGTTCTGTGTAGAGAGGAACAGAGTATCTGAACAGTGGCACAGGGGAACACCCCAGTGTTTTTACTGTGATATCAGCACAGCGGCATGCTGGGAGTTCTGTGTAGAGAGGAACAGAGTATCTGAACAGTGGCACAGGGGAACACCCCAGTGTTTTTACTGTGATATCAGCACAGCGGCATGCTGGGAGCTCTGTGTAGAGAGGAACAGAGTATCTGAACAGTGGCACAGGGGAACACCCCAGTGTTTTTACTGTGATATCAGCACAGCGGCATGCTAGGAGTTCTGTGTAGAGAGGAACAGAGTATCTGAACAGTGGCACAGGGGAACACACCAGTGTTTTTACTGTGATATCAGCACAGCGGCATGCTGGGAGCTCTGTGTAGAGAGGAACAGAGTATCTGAACAGTGGCACAGGGGAACACCCCAGTGTTTTTACTGTGATATCAGCACAGCGGCATGCTGGGAGCTCTGTGTAGAGAGGAACAGAGTATCTGAACAGTGGCACAGGGGAACACCCCAGTGTTTTTACTGTGATATCAGCACAGCGGCATGCTGGGAGCTCTGTGTAGAGAGGAACAGAGTATCTGAACAGTGGCACAGGGGAACACCCCAGTGTTTTTACTGTGATATCAGCACAGCGGCATGCTAGGAGTTCTGTGTAGAGAGGAACAGAGTATCTGAACAGTGGCACAGGGGAACACCCCAGTGTTTTTACTGTGATATCAGCACAGCGGCATGCTGGGAGCTCTGTGTAGAGAGGAACAGAGTATCTGAACAGTGGCACAGGGGAACACCCCAGTGTTTTTACTGTGATATCAGCACAGCGGCATGCTGGGAGTTCTGTGTAGAGAGGAACAGAGTATCTGAACAGTGGCACAGGGGAACACCCCAGTGTTTTTACTGTGATATCAGCACAGTGGCATGCTGGGAGCTCTGTGTAGAGAGGAACAGAGTATCTGAACAGTGGCACAGGGGAACACCCCAGTGTTTTTACTGTGATATCAGCACAGCGGTATGCTGGGAGTTCTGTGTAGAGAGGAACAGAGTATCTGAACAGTGGCACAGGGGAACACCCCAGTGTTTTTACTGTGATATCAGCACAGCGGCATGCTGGGAGTTCTGTGTAGAGAGGAACAGAGTATCTGAACAGTGGCACAGGGGAACACCCCAGTGTTTTTACTGTGATATCAGCACAGCGGCATGCTAGGAGCTCTGTGTAGAGAGGAACAGAGTATCTGAACAGTGGCACAGGGGAACACCCCAGTGTTTTTACTGTGATATCAGCACAGCGGCATGCTGGGAGTTCTGTGTAGAGAGGAACAGAGTATCTGAACAGTGGCACAGGGGAACACCCCAGTGTTTTTACTGTGATATCAGCACAGCGGCATGCTAGGAGTTCTGTGTAGAGAGGAACAGAGTATCTGAACAGTGGCACAGGGGAACACCCCAGTGTTTTTACTGTGATATCAGCACAGCGGCATGCTGGGAGTTCTGTGTAGAGAGGAACAGAGTATCTGAACAGTGGCACAGGGGAACACCCCAGTGTTTTTACTGTGATATCAGCACAGCGGCATGCTGGGAGTTCTGTGTAGAGAGGAACAGAGTATCTGAACAGTGGCACAGGGGAACACCCCAGTGTTTTTACTGTGATATCAGCACAGCGGCATGCTGGGAGTTCTGTGTAGAGAGGAACAGAGTATCTGAACAGTGGCACAGGCATTTTACCCATCTCATCTCAGGTGCTAAAATCCTAACACTAACTCTATGCATATTGTCTCTTTAATGTCCTCTTCTAACAATGACTGAATGTATAAACAGGGTTATTGCCCACAAGATCCAGCTCTCCTGCAAGCCTCTCAGCACTGATTGAATTTATACGCCCCTCTCCGCGGCGAGTCCTTTGATCCTAATAGGCCTTATCCTCCCAGGTGACGAGAACAGGTGTTCCTTCCATCCAGCTGATTGGAGGAGAAATGAATTCACCTTGAGGGAAGCCAAGTTAGCAAATAACTTTTCTTTGTGAAAGTTAAATACAACAGATGTTGTTTATTCTTTTTTTTGCGCTCAAGTGATATTTTGCATACACAAATGACCAACCTGGGTCAGACATGACCCTGCAAAAACACAAGAGTAATGTAAGCTGAAATTAATTCAAAAACATTTTTTATTATTTAAAATGTCATTAGACATGCACAAAACATTTGAATAAGAGTGACAATATAAATCACTCTGCTGCCAGATATGCAGTAAATATGGATGAATCACTTTAAGGGTTGTTTCTCCTGACCAAATATGAAAAATTATGTTAAACTGTCCAATATTTTTTGATGCCTGGCAATGGGGGGGGGGACTGACTATGTACAAAAGGTTCTATAATTTCTAAACGGCTCATCCGATATGGATGACAATACCTTCAAATTAAAGCTGACAGTCTGCACTTCAACTCCATTGTCATTGTATCCTTTCAAACTCAAACTGCTTGAGTACCAAACCAAAATAACAAAAAATGTGTCACTGTCCAATGAATTATGGTGCTCACTGTATACTCAAATAGAAGATTACATTTAAGGTATGGCTTCAGCTGGCAAAGAAGCATTTTTTGAGGAATTTCAGCAGGGAATTTGGAGAGGTCTTTGCCCACAAGTTAACTGTCTGCCTGTTCAAAATCTGCAGAATAAAGCTCCCCTCCCCCATCTGGTGGTATGTATTGCTTGATATCTGGTACCCACAGAAACATGAATTCTAGTAAAGATTTATTTTATCAAGTCGCATAGGTGTAATTAGTTGATTTTTACTGCCATCAGATATGACCCCAAGGGATACGTCACCAAAAGTCCAAATGATATGTCCGAGGACTGGTTATTGTTTCTATTGACATAATCCGCTTCGTTCGCGTACATGCTAGAAGTGTCATTTTGAGACCATTTTAGCTGAATGGAGAGCGACAAATACCCTATTCTGGATTATCACCCCAGGGGAGCACAGAGCAACTAACGAACATATTTCGCCACCATTTGGACTCATATCATGGCCAGGTAACTACACAACCCAAAGTTCTATCAAAGTTCAGTTGCCACAAAATATGAGAGAGCTATTTCGATTAGTATCGATTATTCAGACAATTAATTGCTTGATTATTAATCACAGTTTCAGTAGAGTACACAGTGGATCCATGATGTACAGAAGAGCTTCCCGTTTCTACAGCCAAATTGATGTGGTCTGCCCGACTCCTGTCATGGGGGAATCGTGCTTGGCCTGAAGGCGCATTAGATATTCACAGATACGCTGTGAATAATTGAAATGTTTCATTTACTTTTTGTATCCCCCCCCGCTGCACCGCCCCTCTTCCTCTGCCTTCAAAAATAAATAAAATGTTGTTATTTCCTCTCCTGTCCTGAAACTGGCATGTTGATGGCTTGGTGCTGCTCTCTCAGACGGTAAACACGGTGATAGCTCTATGGTGCTTTCACTTTCTCCCTCTTGCTGTTTTATGGTCTGTGTGAGAGGGCACAGTTTGTACAGCATGTCTAGCGGATGTGCAAGGGAGTCATAATGATCAGGCTGTAGCCATCCTGCGGTATGGTATCCATGCTACTGGATCTGCAAGCATAACTTAAACATGAATTTTTTATGCCCCGGTCACATTTGAGACTGGCTCTACGGAACACTTTGAAACATCATGGCTGTACATCTCTTAAATAGCTGTTCACTTTCAAATGCTGGAGTTAAGGGTTGTTTCTCTTGATAAATTCCATGGAAAAATAAGTCAGGAGAAGAAACCCTTCAAGTTATCCATCCACATCGACTGAATATCTGGCAGCAGAGTGATGGTTTAAGGCTTGTTTGATACGTCAGACCCTTGATGACTTGGAGCCATTTAGCCAACCATGTGTTCAATACTGTTCCAGTGTAATTTACAGCTAAATCTAGTCCCACCCCCCAATTCCTATGGAGATTCATTCAAATGCAGATAGGTTATACTATCACATGTAGGAGTACCAGAAAATAAGATATCAAGAGTCTTTTGATATTGTTGGGTCACAGACATCAGGAAGTCATGGCATGCAAAGCATATGCGACCAAATATTGAAAATGATTACTTTATTCTACAAGGCGGCACGGTGGTGCAGTGGTTAGCACTGTCGCCTTACAGCAAGAAGGTACTGAGTTCGAATCCCGGCCGAGGGCCTTTCTGTGTGGAGTTTGCATGTTCTCCCCGTGTCAGCGTGGGTTTCCTCCGGGTACTCCGGTTTCCTCCCACAGTCCAAAAACATGCAGGTTAGGCTAATTGGAGACTCTAAATTGCCCATTGGTATGAATGAGTGAGTGAATGGTGTGAGTGCTCTGTGATGGATTGGCGGCCTGTCCAGGGTGTATTCCTGCCTCTCGCCCAATGCATGCTGGGATAGGCTCCAGCACCCCCCGTGACCCTGAATAGGAATAAGCGGGTTGATGGATGATGATGATGATGATGATGATGATGACTTTATTCTACAATATGTTAAAATATTTTTTGACGCCTGAAAATGGGGGGGACTATGTACAAAAGGTTCTATAATTTCTAAACGGTTCATCCAATATGGATGAAAATACCCTCAAAATAAAGCAGACAGTCTGCACTTCAACCTCATTGTCATTGTGTAATTTCAAACTCAAAGTGATAGAAGAGTACAGAAGAAAAATAACAAAATATGTGTCACTGTCCAATGAATTATGGTGCTCACTGTATGTCCATCCAGAAGGAAACATTTAAATATAGATTCTGAGCATTGGGAGAATATTAAATCACGGTTTGGACAACATCTTTTGAATCAAAGATGGGTTTTTCTTTTTATCCTTTGTATACTGGGGATTTCTCCGGGGATTAAATTTGTTTGGTTTAATGTATCCAGCACTTATCAGTCTGTCTCTGAAGGACATTCCCAAGGATGCGTGCTCCTCTGGATTTATTTTTTATTTTTAAAATGCTAATGTGAATTCTGAAATATGCATACAGTTTTCAGGTTCCAGCTGTACCATGCGAACATGAGCAAACAAACAGTTTTCTGCATTCAGAGAGCATTCTGAGGCCTTGGGATTGATTGAATTTGTTATGAAATATACATAAGTTAAGCAATACATATGGATCCACAGAAGGTGGGGGGTTCCCTGCTGCCTTGGTGAAATTTGAAGCATACCTCTCAATCTGGCAACCTGATCATCCCCCAGACTAAATAAATGTGTACATCTCCACTTTATCTGAGGTGTGAGGGGAGTTCTGGTGCAGAATAGCTGACTTGGGGCTCCCATGTGGAGCCTTCACTGTAAAGGGCTTTGGGATTATGAAAGTTCAATCCCTCATCATTATCATCATCTGCAACAGAACAGCATCATCAACATCATCGGAACATAATCCTCATCATCGGAACATAATCCTCATCATCAGAACAGAATCAGCATCATCGGAACATAATCCTCATCATCAGAACAGAATCAGCATCATCGGAACATAATCCTCATCAGAACAGAATCAGCATCATCAGAACATAAACCTCATCATCAGAACAGAATCAGCATCATCAGAACATAATCCTCATCATCAGAACAGAATCAGCATTATCATCTGCAACAGATTCAGTGTAATCTGAATCCACATCATCGTCAACATCTCATCTGAAACAGATTGTCATCGTCGTAGTCATCTGCAACAGATCGTCATCGTCATCATTACTGTCAATGTTGTCTTCATCATCATCATAATCATACGCATAATGAACAGCTCATTTTTAGTGTCATGGGTCACTTGTCTGTTCATATCCACATGATATGTGTCACAGCTCTTGTAGTGTTAGTTGCAGAAGTGCTGCTCCTCCTCATAGCTCAGAGTATAGCACTGTGCTTCACTGGCACAGTGTTTCAGAGTACTGCTAAACCACTGCTTCACTGGCACAATGTTTCAGAGCACTGCTAAATCACCACATTACTGGCACAGTGTTTCAAAGCACTGCTAAATCACTGCATTACTGGCACAGTGTTTCAGAGCACTGCTAAATCACTGCATTACTGGCACAGTGTTTCAAAGCACTGCTAAATCTCTGCATTACTGGCACAGTGTTTCAGAGCACTGCTAAATCACTGCATTACTGGCACAGTGTTTCAAAGCACTACTAAATCTCTGCATTACTGGCACAGTGTTTCAGAGCACTGCTAAATCACTGCATTACTGGCACAGTGTTTCAGAGCACTGCTAAATCACCGCATTACTGGCACAGCGTTTCAGAGCACTGCTAAATCACCGCATTACTGGCGCAGTGTTTCAGAGCACTGCTAAATCACCGCATTACTGGCACAGTGTTTCAGAGCACTGCTAAATCACTGCATTACTGGCACAGTGTTTCAAAGCACTGCTAAATCACCGCATTACTGGCACAGTGTTTCAGAGCACTGCTAAATCACTGTATTACTGACAGTGTTTCAGAGCACTGCTAAATCACCGCATTACTGGCACAGTGTTTCAGAGCACTGCTAAATCACCGCATTACTGGCACAGTGTTTCAGAGCACTGCTAAATCACTGTATTACTGACAGTGTTTCAGAGCACTGCTAAATCACTGCATTACTGGCACAGTGTTTCAGAGCACTGCTAAATCACCGCCTTACTGGCACAGTGTTTCAGAGCACTGCTAAATCACTGCATTACTGGCACAGTGTTTCAGAGCACTGCTAAATCACTGTATTACTGACAGTGTTTCAGAGCACTGCTAAATCACTGCATTACTGACACAGTGTTTCACAGCACTGCTAAATCACTGCATTACTGGCACAGTGTTTCACAGCATTGACAGAACACTGATCAATGGGTATCCTCAGTATTTTGAGTGCTCCATACAAAGTGCCGAGGTGTATTGTTGCGATAGTCTGTTCCTTCTGATCGATGCACCCTGGTTAACTCCAGAGTCGGGTGTTTGACTAGAGCTTGCTGTTGGTCTGTACAGCTGAGTGATGAAGTCCACACTGGCCTTTGGTCCACTACAGAGTAATGAATGTTTCAGCTCAAATCCATGGGGGATTATTTCTGATCTGAGACCAGCTGTAGAGTAGGAGGCTGCCGGCCTGCTTTTGTTTCTCCCCTCTCACGTGGCTCCCGGCACCCTTTGCCGTGACCGGTCCGCGTGCGCCGTCCTGGCCCCGGCAAGCTGTGGGATTTTCAACCGTGCCTCGTACCCACTTGGTTGCTGTGCTCGAACGCCGTGGCCCAATCCGCTAAGTTGTGTGGGATGTCACGTTGCGATGTCACGTCTGGGCCCAAATTTCCCTCTTCGATGAGCGGTTTGTCTCAGGGCTACCCCTCCCTCAGCCTTTCATTCTTTTATCAGTGTGTGTTTCTCTCTGTAGACATGCCTGTCTGCAGCAAGGGCGTTTTTAAAAGCTGACCTTGCTTTGCTGTTGAGAGAGCCGCTTAGCGGTTTGGCTCAGGGGAATGGCCTTCTTCAGCCTTTGTCTCCGGCATTCTCTGCGTCTCTGCTAAACCTCAGAGACTGTGAGCGCGAGCTGTAGTCCTCCCTGTGCTTCAGCGCGGGAGCACTTTGCCATGTGACGTGTATGTGGTTGTATGGGGTCACGTTGCACATGTGTGTGCTGAGAAAGTGATAGTTGTCCGACTGCAGGTACTTGTGTCTTTTGCTTAACCCCCCTATATGACCCTTGACCTCTGACCCACTGTTGTGCTCACTAAAATGACAGAGTGAGCGTTTACTTGCATACCAGTGATAAGCTGCCAATCAATTGCGCTTGGAGAGAGAGAGACAATGAAAGAGTCCTCTCACTCAGCTGGTCCTGAGGCTCATTTCACTAATCGCCCCTAACACCTTAAAGCCTCAGGACAACATCGCCATAAATTCAATTAGTCAACCAAATTATAGCACAAGCACAAACAAGACTACATCACCTATTGTGACACACAAGCACAAAGCAAAATGCATTGCTATTTGGCCCTCACCTGATAAGTCTGTCATGGTGACTGACAAGAAACTACCTTGACGAAGTACAGACTCGTGAGCACAGCCTGGCTATTGAAAAAGGCAGACATCAGCAAACAAGGAAAACAAGGCTGTGCAAACATTGCCATCTCAAGCAGTTGAGGGAGAGCTGCACTTTATAACAAAATAAAAAATATATTGAAATGAGAAATAAATATTTTCCTGAAATAAATCAGATGCGCCCTGAATTTAAAAATATACCAGACTTCCAAAAACCTTGAGACAGTGAGACCGTAAAACTGTTTAAACCATTTATTCATTTATTTTTATTGATTTGTTTAAGTGTTAATAGTTTGCTTTATTACGTGTTATTATAAGATTATATTTGTCATTGCCATTATCATCATCATCATAATTGTTATTGATAATTATTGTTATTTTTGTAAAATGTACTGTATTATTATTTTCTATTATTTTTAAATCTATAATTCATAAGGAACGTTCTTGTTTTCATGTTTGGTTATTGTTCATTTGTTTTTAATATTTGATATTGTGTATTGTTCGGTGTTAGATGTATGTCCATGCTTTTTTTTAATACAGCATGTTTTGGCAATACAGATGTTATGTTTTGTCATGCCAATAAAGCAAATTGAATTGAGAGGGAGAGAAAATGACTACTCTACTCTATTTTGCTGTTATAAATATAAATATGTTTTATGTAGGACTGCATACATATGTGTGGTTGAATAAAGCATTTTTCTGTTATTGCCATTATTAAGAATAGTTTATTGAACTAACATATTGGTCCAATTTGGAATGAACAGTGGTTCCCCTCATCTTAGTTCTCTGTTAGTGCATTTATTAAATAGCCTTAATACGAATTAAGGATAGATTCAAGTGTGAGCCAATGTCACAAGATGCACGAAGATTCCAGTCTCCTGAACATTCATTCATTCCAAGCCCTCTGGCTTTGCACTACCTGTTCACTACCTGTCTAATAATGGTGGCTAAATACCATTTTAATAGCTTCTGTGACATATGACCATATGACAGTCACCCATATGCACCTCTGAATGAGAGGAGTTTGGTTAGCTTTAATGATTACCCGCCAGACCACTGGGGCTGGCCTCCTCGCTGTCACCCTGATCAGACTTTCTCACTCTCGAGAAATATTTCAACTCGTATAAAAAATAAACCAAATAAATTCAAATTTGTCTCCGCTCAAGACGACTCTACATGAGCAGCTCAAGTGTTTGGCTAGCGCAGTGATTTTCAACCACTGTGCCGCGGCACACTAGTGTGCCGTGAGAGATCGTCAGGTGTGCCGTGGGAAATTATCCAACTTCACTTAATTAGTAACACTTTTGGTTGGTGGTGTGACTTTTTTAATGTGAAAAATGTGCCTTGGCTCAAAAAAGGTTGAAAAACACTGGGCTAGCGGATAGTTATAGCCTATAAATGTTAGCTTCTAGGCTAAACTTCTAATCTAATCTTCAGCTAGCCACAGTGCAAAGGTAAATGTTTAACTACAAAATATCTTGGCTTAGATCAGAGGTGGCACCCTGGTCCTGGAGAGCCGCAGAGTCTGCTGGTTTTTGTTGTTACTCGGGACATAATTGATCAATTAAAAGCAGTTGATTAGTTACCTCACCTCCCCTGGTTTCTTAGGTCTAAAGTTGATTCAAAGTAGGTCTAAGATTGATGCATTTACGGTGAAAACGAGAACCAGCAGAACCTCTGGCTCTCCAGGACCAGGGTTGGCCACCCCTGGCGTAGATCATCGCATCAAATTAAATTAGTTAGCGCTCGTCTCTTCTACCTTCGTCGCTCTCGGTCAAGTCTCACCGCGTCTGAAGTTGCGCTTGTTTCACAAATTTGAATGTGTAAAGCAGGACGGGGCGTGACGTTGGCTCTTGCAATAAGATGCTACGATGGATCGCGAGGCGACCTCCGGGAAGTCTTGGATAAATGGGCAAGTGTACCCCAAAAACCTTGTTACCGCAGATAGACTGTGAGCTGAGGCATGTGCCACTGCATGTTTGTCAGAGCAGTGCTGTAGCAATGACGGACACACTGCTGATCATAAATTTGATAATCTTCTGCACTTTGCTTGCAGCGCTGGCGAGAATCTCGTAGAGCTGGGCCGCTGTTGCCATGCGAATGTCGCGAAAACACTGATCTAGCACATCACAAAACACAACACAACAAGAACAGGGTATGCAGTGCTCACCGTTTACCTAGAAACTAGATACTGTTTAGCACCGTATCAAGCCTGGCCTTGAAAACCCCCAGAGTTTCTGCCTCTACTACATGATCTGGCAAGCTATTCCACACAGCGACTACTATCTGTGTGAAGAAATACAGATGTCTGTGCGGAATTTACCTTTTTCTCATTTCCATCTTTGCCCCTTTGTTCTACTAACAGAACTCAACCTGAAGAATCTCTTGTAGTTCACTATGTTAATCCATTTTATGAATTTAAAAAGCCCCTAAGCCTCCTTTTACGAAGCTTGGAGAGAGTAAGTATCTCAAGTCTTTTCTCATAACTTTTATCTTTCATACCAGGAACTAATTTAGTTGCCCTTCTTCGAACTGAGCCTCTATATCTTTCTTGTAGTACGATACCCAGAACTGCACAGTGCACTGTACACACTACAGTACTCTTAAGGGCTTGCTTTACTAAGACCTTTAGCCTGCGCAAAACCGTTTAGCAAACCAAAACCAATAACATGACCAGTGATTGGTCATGGCATTTCTTTTGCACCAATTATTTGTTGCGTTATTAGTTTTGTGTGCGCTGAAAGGTTTTGTGTGGTCTGACAGAGATATTTTATAACTTCCTTGGATTTATACTCGATACCTTTGGTTTATATATCCCAAGGCGAGCTGAGACGGTCTGTTTTGTGTTACAGCTTGGTACAGAGTTCAGAATGGACTGTATTTGCCTGTTAGATGTCAGTGGATGCGTGAGCGAGTGGGCTGTGCGGATGCATGTGGTCTCCCACAGCGAGTGTAGGGTCACTGGGGTTGGTGTATTAATGCTGCAGCCATCCCTGTGAATGATTTGTTTTAAAAGCAGGCCCGGTGTTGGCAGTGTGTAATTGATGCTGTGTTGTAGGCGCAGCGTGTGGCCCGATAGGCAGTCGGGGCTCATTACAGTGATGAGTTAAACAGGGCCGTGCGGGGCAGGAGAAGGACTGTGTTACTGCCCCTTACGCTGCTAGAGGACAGTGCGTGCACTGCACAGAACACTCCATACACACACGCTTTTCTCACTCCCCGTCTCACTTTCTCTATCTTTCACACACTCCCTCTGTCTTTCTCACTCCCAGTCCCACTCTCTATCTTTCACACAGAAATTAACTGTAGTAAAACTATAGTATGTCGACAGCATATACTATACAAATACTATAGTATTGCTGTTGTTTTCTCGTGCACACTATAGTCATACTATTGTCTTATAGGGATAGATACTAAAGAATTATTATTGGGGGTGAAAATACTATAGTGATATGGTGACGACATACTATAGCATTATTATAGTAGGTGAAAAAACTATAATATTTTTAGTTTTCTAGAAGATAACTATAGCAATGCTATGGTTCATTTTTGTTAGGGGTACACTCTTTCTCTCTGTCTTTCTCTCTGCCTCTCTCTCACGCACGCCCACGCACACACACACACAGTTCCACTAATCGGCACATACACACATCACGTGCATCACACGTCTGCTCTTGGGTAATGTTCCTCTGGAATGGCGGATGTTTAATCTATAGAAGGGTGGATGTTATTTCTGTAATCCTTTAAACCTGCCCATATATTTTCTATCAGGCTGTGTAGGCAGAGACACACGCTGTAAATCCATTTAATTGGAATTGTCAGGAACGTGACAGCGAGATCTGCTTATTCAAAGCTCTTTCTCATCATAATTCACATTAAGATAGGTGGCTTTCTGCAGTAATGTCATTTGTTGTGTTTGTCAAAAATGCTGTAATTTGTGTGAACATATTTCTGAAGTCTTCATATGGAAAGAGATAATCTCAGTTTTTTCGATTGTTTGAGTCCATAATCTGGAGAGCAGAATATTCACCCCCAACCCCGGTGATTCAGAGATCCATTCCATATTGACTTGCCAGCCTCACTGGTGAACAATTTTTTTCTTAGTTTTAAAAATATACAATCGCTTTCCATCGCAGGCAGTCCTGTTGTCTACACTGCCACAGCTGTTGCCAAGCAACCCCTTGCCGTCGTACATGCTGGCCTATCTCGATGTGATTGTTCTTGTCTTGTGTCATTTGGCGATTTGGACCTTCCGGGCTTGGAATCCATTTGTTACCTACCTGGCAGGTCCACTGACAGGTTCATCCCAAAAGGGAAGTACAGTTAACCTGCAGGATTCTGGTGGGGATTCACGGTGAGGGAGAGCATTGCCGCAGGTATAGTTATGTTGGAAAGACATGCGTCATCCCAGAGGCATAAAGATGTGGTACTTATGTCTTGGTACTCATTAAAACAAGGTTAATTGTGGGTTATTTGCTCTCTTAGACCCGTCAGCAGTGGTCTGGTAGCCCTATTGCTTTAGCTTCTCTAATTGGCTCCTTAAATGTGCTTAGTGTCATAGGAGCTGAATAATATCCATTTTGTGGCCTGAATGTGAACAGTAGAATTTGGAGTGTTGGAAAGAAAGGGTTTATAAATCCGAGCTCAAATTATTTATCTTTTTTTCCCCCCCTTGAGATATATGTTTGGCTCACGCTATTCCCCTTAAATATTTGATACACTTTTACAAACAGTAAGTGTGTCAGGAGAGATTAATTACATGTCAGTGATTTGACGATAATCCATTGTTGCCCAGCGATCGGCGGTTAACGTTCACTTTGAGTAGTTAGGGGCCACTTGTGCTGTGGTGACCTGAGTAACCTCATTCACTGTAAGTGCTGACTTCTCTCAGACCAAACTAATTGTCTCCCAAGGCTGTGCAGTCCGGGCCACGCTTGGCTGAACTACTGAGGCTCAAACTGGAGATTTCCAGGCAGTGGCATTCAGTTTATAACACTTTATAAAGTGTAGAAGAGAAACTACTTTAATGACCCATGTCTCAAATTGTATTCGTTTGCTTTGTTTCGATGATGACTCGCGACAGTGGCCCTTAGGGAAATGTAATATACTGCAGTATATTTTAAATATATTGTGACGGTAATTTTGATATATTTACAATATACTGCAGTATATTATTTTTCCATAAGGGGTGTGTGTGTTTGAGTGAGTGTGTGTGTGTGCGTGTGCACGTATGTGTGTGTGCGCGTGTGCACGTGTATGTGTGTGTGCACGTGAGTGTGAACAGTGTGGGAGTGCTTGGCTCAGCAGTACCTTGCTCTGCAGCATTGTACATTATTTTAAACAAGAATGACTGTTCTGATCCTCACAGTCTCTCCACCCCCTCTCTCTCTCTCTCCATCTCTCTTTCTCTCCATCTCTCTTTCTCTCCCTCTCACTCTGTCTTTATCCACAGGTTGACAGAACCTTCTGGCTACCTAACAGATGGACCAATCAGCTACAAGTACAAGACCAAGTGTACTTGGCTCATCGAGGGCTAGTGAGTCTCCCTCTTTCCTCTCCTCTCCTGTCCATCTATCTATATCATGATATGTGTCACAGTGCCTGGTGTGTGAATCTCCCACACGCTTTTTTTCACGTTGGGAACACCGCATGATTCTGCATCAGAGGCAGTTTTTTCTCCTTTTCAGGTTGTGGAGGGAACATTGTGTCTTGCCCACGTCCGCCTTTTTAATGTCGGTAGAAAAACGCATGCAAAATGTTCACGCTGGCTACCATGTCAATTTGATTTGGCTGCCTTCGGTGCCATTCTTAAAGGAATGTCAGACATGGCTGTCTTTTTGATTGACAGCAGCGCTGCATCTGTAATGGGTTGAATCCCAGTGGAGCGGATAGTTTTTTTTTTTATAAGTGTCTGACCTTTCGGATGGCAGTTATTACAGAATCTGACCTGTGTTAATATCATATTAATGCTCAGTATGAACGAGATGACAGACTGAGCAGTGGAGATGGCATGTGATAAGGAAGCTCTATTTCTCAAATACACACGCACGCACACGCACACACACACACACACACAAAACCACCCTGGAGTCAAACCCAGAGCCTCATTAATAATGACATTGTTTGGTGGATTCCTGATAGTGGCTTTTTTTCGGCACCCTTGGGGAGGGTTTTCATGGGCTGATAATGTGAGATTACCTTTATCTCTCTGATGGAAAGTGAGTGTTCTCACACAATCGAGTGTCACAATTTCACAGCAACTCAAAGCAAAAGCTTTCTGCCCCTTGGGTTTATGATCTAAATGAGATTTCCTGTCCTTTTTTATTCCAGCCCAAATGCTGTTCTGAGGTTACGGTTTAACCATTTTGCCACAGAGTGTAGCTGGGATCATATGTATGTCTACGATGGAGACTCCTTATACGCGCCCTTAATCGCTGTGTTCAGGTGAGTGGTTCAGCTCTGGTTACTCCTGCGTGTATCTCTGAGGTTATGAATGAGTAAAGCAGCTGGTCTCCAGTCCAGGGACCGTATACATAAAGTGTCTCAGAGTAGGACAGTTGATCTAGGATCAGTTTTGCCTTTTCGCTCATGGTGGAAAAATGAGGATATGTACAGTGGAAAACTGACCCCAGATCAGCAATCTGACATGCATTATGAAAGTGGCCCCTGAACTTTAAATTCTAGTTCATTTTCCTCATTTTTGCATTTACCTCAGTCATGAGAGTCGGTCAGTCCGCTTTGCACAGTCACGTGTGACTGACAGACTCTTTTCTGTTCAGTCACACTTCATTCAGTCCGTCTCTTTGTGTATCTCTAGACATTGTGTGAATCATTGAGCGTCGGCTAACTCAAAGATGGACGTGAAAGAGTTTAGATTTGTATTGAATCGGTGGGAGGACCGAGACATTGTTGCTTTCATCTTGCCACTAATTAGCTCTGGTGTAAGGAGCTCTAATATTTCTAATTGCATGCAGCTAGCTATTCCATGTTTGATCTATTTGTGAAAATCCTCATGGTGTTTAGTGATCCATTGAATCACTAATTCACTTATCTGTCATTTGTAATTAATTGCCCTACCATACTGTAATGTATTCAAGTCTATATTTGCATGGGCTATATGGCAGTTATAATCTCCCAGGAGTTCAGTCTCGAACAGAATTAATGATCTCCTAAAGATCTCCTAAAAACACGGCTGGAGGGTGATTTTTACAGGTAGCTTCTCTCGTTCTCTTGTGTCGGAAGTCTTAGGGCTTGATTTCCTGAGATCTTTAGTGTGTGCTAAAATGTTTTTGTTATTGGTCATGATATTGGTTTTACACCAATCATTGGTTGTGTTATTAGTTTTGCGTGTACTAAAAGGTTTTGCACATGCTAAAGGGTTTAGTTAATTAGGCCCAAAGTGTTCTTAAACACAAGATCTTAGCAACTGCATGTTAGCCACAGAAAGAACAGGATCACACCGCCCTGGTTCTCCGCTGTTTCCACTGACCTGGAAGAACAGAAATCTCTTCTGCACTGCGTTTCTATTGCCGTGGTTTTTAGTGTTGCCAAGGAAACTGTCACCACTCTGCCAGGTGCGGTGTGAGGAGTGCTACCCAGAATGCCATGCAGTTGGTGTTTCAATACTGTACTACATTACATTCATTTAGCAGACGCCTTTATCCAAAGTGACAATATGTGTCGACAATATGTTTCACAATATACTAATGTGTGTTTGTGTCTGTGTCTGTGTGCGCATGTGTTTTTGCATGTATGTGCGTGTGCGTTTGCGCCCGTATGTGTGTGTCCATGTGTGCAGTGGTCTTATCGTTCCAGAAATCCGGGGAAATGAAACGGTGCCGGAAGTTGTCACCAGCTCAGGCTACGCCCTCTTGCACTTCTTCAGTGATGCAGCTTATAACCTGACTGGATTCAGTATCTTCTACTCGTGAGTATCCTGCTGTAATCAGTCCCTGTGTTGCGCTCTGGCCAAAGAGGTGTTTTTTCCATAAGCTTCAGAACATCTTTGATTCATAATAAGTCATAATAAGCATAATGTTTCATAATCAGCATAATGATTCGTAACTAATAAACATAATTTTTTAACTCCTAGGGGGGTTGCGGATTTTCTTTCTTTATTTTTTGACCTGTATTCAATTGAAAACAGTACAAAGACAAGATATTTAATGTCTTAACTAATCAACTGTTTAAAAAAAAAATGCTCATTCTAAATTTGATGCCTGCAACACATCCCAAATGTTGGGACAGGGGCTTGTTTACCAGTGTGTTACATACCTCTCCTTTTAACAACACTCAGTAATCTTTTGGGAACTGAGGACACTAATTGTTGTAGTTTTGAAAGTGGAATCTTTTTCCTATTCTTGCTTGATATAAGACTTTTTAGCTGCTCAAATGTCCGTGGTCTCAGTTGTGGTATTTTGCGCTTCATAATGCGCCACATGTTTTCAATGGAAGACAGGTCTGGACTGCAGGCAGGCCAGTCTAGCGCCCGCACTCTCTGACTACGAAGCCACGCTGTTGTAACACGTGCAGAATGTGGCTTGGCATTGTCTTGCTGAAATAAGCTGGGATGTCCCTGAAAAAGACGTTGTCTAGATGGCAACATATGTTGCTCCAAAATGCATATGTACCTATCAAGGTTAATGGTGCCTTCACAGATGTGCAAGTTACCCATGCCATGGGCACTAACACACCCCCATACCATGACAGATGCAGGCTTTTAAACTTTTCGTTGGGATGGTCCTTTTCCACTTTGGCCCGGAGAACACGACATCCATTATTTCCAAAAAACTATTTGAAAGGTGGATTCGTCAGGCCACAGCACACATTTCCACTTTGCTTCAGTCCATCTCAGATAAGCTTGAGCCCAGAGAATTTGGTGGCGTTTCTGGATGTTGTTGATATATGGCTTATGCTTTGCGTAGTAGAGTCTTAACTTGCATTTGTAGATGCAGTAACAAACTGCGTTTACTGACAACGGTTTTCCGAAGTATTCCCGAGCCCATGTGGTTCTATTCATTACAGAAGCATGTTGGTTTTTAATGCAGTGCCGTCTGAGGGGATCGAAGGTCACGGGCATTCAATATTAGTTTTTGGTCTTGCCCTTTACGCACAGAGATTTCTCCAGCTTGTTCTGAGACTATTCGCTCAGTCTTTTTGCAAAGTGGCGAACCTCGACCCATTCTTGTTCATAAACGTCTGAGCCTTTATGGATGCTCTTTTTATACCCAGTCATGATAGCATCACCTGTTGCCTATTCACCTGTTTACCTGTGGAATGTGTTTTTTGAACATTCCACAACCTTCCCAGTTTTATGTTGCCCCTGTCCCAACTTTTTTGGAACATGTTACATCAAATTCAGAATTGGCATATATTTACAAGAATCAATAAGGTTGATAAAGTAAAACATTAAATATCTTTTCTTTGTACTGTAAAAGAGAATTTACAAATCACTGCTTTCTGCTTTTATTTGCATTTTACATACTGTCCCAACTCTTTTGTAATTGGGGTTTGTATATCTGTGACCATCCTAACGGCAGTGCAAGTTAATGTTCAAGGTTAACAGTGTCTGCATGTGTGATGTGGCTACCAAGAAAGTATGAACCAGCATACTCCTGCATGTTTGAGTGGCACAGACCGGTTTTTATAACTGCACAGAAGAGAATAATCTGGGTGAAATTTCACAGACAGATGGACAAATGATTGTAATGAGTGGCTGATCGCTGTGTTTGATTGGATATAGATGAACAGGCCTGTATAATTGGATAGACAGGTTTATGTGATTGAGGTGAAATGTGCTGTGAATTGAAATCCATCACCCCTCCCCTATTAACCCTCTTCTACGTGTCTGTCCAATGAGCTTCACTGTCATTCATCACCCCTCCCCTATTAACCCTCTTCTACGTGTCTGTCCAATGAGCTTCACTGTCATTCATCACCCCTCCCCTATTAACCCTCTTCTATGCGTCTGTCCAATGAGCTTCACTGTCATTCATCACCCCTCCCCTATTAGCCCTCTTCTACGCGTCTGTCCAATGAGCTTCACTGTCATTCCAACAATGCTCAGTGATGATTATGACCACATCAACCAAAATAGATACTAACATGCTTATATATTGCTTATTGATTTATTTGCAGATCAGTTGATGCAGCATTGATTTGTACCAAAAGAACTATGTTGTGTAGTCAGGCATTGATATCTCATTTCACTCAATGGTGTAGTTGGTTATTTGCACAACACTTGCATAGCATTACCGTCTGCTTGCCTGTCTGTTCTTACCCAAGACTTTTGCTCTTGGGTTGGCTTTTCGGCGTAATGGTTTTGGGAGATGCTTTGGACAAAAGCTTTCACTGAATAATGAGTTACTAATGCAAACGCAAACGTGGGTGCGCTGAGTAAACTGGAGGCTGTAGGAATGTGTTTATGTCTCCCTGGCATAGATTTCTCCCTTCTCCTTAGAATCTCGTGCAGAAAGGAGAACAATGGTTGCCATGGCAGCACAGCCTTGCTGTTGAGCGCATGGCTCCGTGCATGGCTCCGCCCTCTCTCTCTGACTGACACCTGTTTGTCAGAATTCCATTTTAACAATCATCATATTATCGCCGCGGTTATAACAGTCAATAACAGCTATAGCAATGTCCATTTCGACAGTGGACAGAGACCGCAACACTGCGTGTATGGAGGAAAGTCATGCGTGGAGGCGGAGTTTGTGTTTTGGACTGCTTATGACACTGGACATCTCGGGACAGCTGGGGCTATTTTTAATCATGGCTGTATTTCACTTTAATTCATTTAATTAGTTTGATTAATGAAATGATTCTATTGCAATGGTTTATTTGATATGTGTGTTGTGGGTCTGCCCCACTGTCTTTCTTTTTTGTTGTTGCTGGGGCTACAACTGATGTTTCCTGACGGGAAAATAAAAGTGATTCTATTCTATTTTATTCTATAATCCTCCCCTTCCTCCTCTTCCTCGTCCTCTCATTATTGGGGGAATTGATGATGTGCCCCCCCCCCCCCCCTGGGTTTGCCTGCAGGATAAACTCCTGCCCGAACAACTGCTCGGGTCACGGGAAGTGCGCCACAGGGAACTCCATCTCCAGCCGGGTGTACTGCGAGTGCGATAAGTACTGGAAGGGAGAGGCCTGCGACATCCCGTACTGCAGGAACAACTGCGGCAGCCCCGACCGCGGTTACTGCGACCTGACCGGGGAGAAGCTCTGCGTCTGCAACGACAGCTGGCAAGGTGGCCCCTCCGACACGCTCAGAACACTCCCCTCAGGCTGCGCGTGTGTCTGCGTGTGTCTGCGTGTGTCTGCGTGCGTCTGCGTGCGTCTGAGAGTGTGTGCCAGTGTGCCAGTGTATGTGCGACAGTGTGTGTGTGTGTGTGTGTGTGTGTGTGTGTGTGCAGAACTCATCATTTAAGAGAAAATGTGGAAAACCATTTGCTGATTATGTCTTGCATATGTTACAGTGGGCGGGTGGGGGCGGCTGGGGGGCTGGGGGGGTGTGACGTGTGCTGTCCTGAAGACTCAACACTAATATCTGATAAAAAGGGTCTTTAGAAATTCCTAAATGTAACTCAGGAGCCATGAGGATCCCCCAGCCATCTCTTTAGGCGCTCCAATCAGAAACTATTCGAAAAAAACTCTGCAGACGTGACCAATTATACCATCAAGGATTAATTAGAAAAAGCCCTTTAACTGTGTAATAATATTAATGCTGTTCAAAAGCTTTTTCTATAACTAGCCCATAAATGTCTCAAAGCAGTAAGGTTTTTTTAAACCCAATAAATAAGCAGCATTCTTCTGTTTTAATTGGATATATTATCTTTCCTTCCATTGAATAGAACAGTTGAAGCGTTAAGGTGCCGTCACACACTTACTTCAAAGTCAGTCTACATGCCTAGCGTAGCGTCTTTGCCTGTCGCAATTAGATGATTCATGGATCCCAGTGGGGTGATTGTTTAGGAAGAGCCATGAGAAGAGAGTGTCGTGGCCTTACTATGTGGGGAGGGGAGGGGAGCTTTTGTAACAACAGGTTTCTATTGGACCTGCTCGTAAGCGTTTCACTGGTAGCGCTCAATGCACTGAGCACAGTTGAGTTATATGTAGCAAGCCTGCCACCCAGTGGTGGACTATTATCGCAGTCATATGCACTGGTTAAAAGGGATAGTTTGCTTTCTCTCTGTATTTAATATTATTCCAGTTTTACTGCATGTTTTCAATTGGCCCAGGCAGTTTATGTGTGCGATAAATTATATCTTAAATATTTAGAGAAGTTTCTAATGACCTTATTTGGCTGGTATACCGGCATCAGGAGTTTGTGTTCTGAAGCAAGAAAATATATGCTAAAAGGAACTTCAAAGCAGCTTGTACGGCAATATTTATGCCTCCAGAGGTTGTATGTGTCTATTTATATTTTCTGATTGTTCTTAAGAAATTATGTGTTATATAAATTTTGGTTTTAACTATTTCTTTGAGCTCAAGCTATCTGAGACCTGTGTACTCAAAGAAAGAAAGCTCCAGTATGGTGTAAAAACTGATATTTATGTTCATAATTGTGAATAGGCGCATTGTGCAATGCAGTTAATCTGTTCATATTCACAGGTGTCTGGAAACTTTACTTCACTGGACCAGCTGCTTAGGAGTTACCTGAAGTACATTTTCTCACTTTAGACCACAAACCCCCAAATGCCCCAAACCTGCTTCGCTTCACATGTATTCTTCAAGATGACATACCATTTAGCGAGAAGAACTGTGTCCCTCATTGTCCGTGTTTACTCTCTTTCTCACCCACCCACCCTCCCTCTCCCGTTCACCTCTCCTTTTAATACACTTCACTACAATTATCACCCCCCCCCCCCCCCTTGTCTTTGTTTCTCATTTTCTCTATTTCATTTTCTGTCTTTCTCTCCCTCCCTCTCCCTTTTTGTTTAATCTCCCTCTCTCCCGCCCTCTACCTCTCACCCCCCCACTCTCTCTCTCTCTCTAGGCCCAGACTGCTCTCTGACAGTCCCCTCCACAGAGTCCTTCTGGGTTTTGCCCAACATGAAGCCCTTTAGCCCCTCGGTGGGCCGGGCGTCCCATAAGGCCGTGGTGCACGGGAAGCTGATGTGGGTCATCGGAGGCTACACCTTCAACTACAGCTCCTTCCAAATGGTGCTCAAGTGAGTGTGCTGGCGTCTGAAACGCAGCCTGTCGCCTCTCGACTGTACGGGCAGATTTACCACAGGGAGAGGATCGGGGCAGCGGCTTGCGTCGGTTAAGTGAAATCCATTAGCCTTCGGCCTGAAATTATGCAGTTTCCGCATCGGACCACACTCATGAATATGCAAATACGACACTCGGAATTGTATAATCTTTTCACTCGGTTCACTTAAAGTAGATATATTTTTCTGTTTTCATGGGGATGGCTCACTACCCCCACCACCTGTTCTGTGTGTCTGGGCCATACTGGTACTGCTTGGTCACTGTACCCCATTTCTATGCCCTCATCTCCAGTCAGCTGGTGCTGGAGTAGAGAGTTACATCTTTACATGTAACCCCTCCACCCATGGTGTTAAACTGCCTGCAAATAATTGATATTGGTCTCATGTCACAATCGAGATAATAAAAGTTTAGCTGTGTTGTGTCTGAAGCTTGTAGCAAAGGCAGAAATGAAAGCGTAGCTTTGGTGTGTCTGAAACCGCACAGTGTTTTATTAATTGTGGATTTTGGGATTAACGGGATTAGCGATGATACAGAGCGAGGCCTCTGATTCCCCTGGTTCATTAAAACGGTACGGTGTCATCCTGTTCTCTCTGTGTTTGAGAGATTTTCTCAGGGGTGTGAGTCTTTTCTCACTTCATGAGTTGGCCTATGATGTGTTCTTTGTGAGTATGTCTGCCTGCGCAATTCTCTCTAAGACTGCTGCTAAGAATATTTATATATTCTGGGCATATTTTGGTGAGTCTGTCTTTTAGTCTGTGAGTATCTCAGCTTTCATTGTCTGTCTGTCTGTCTCTTTATGTTTCTGTAAATATCTGTGTGTGAATGTGTGCAGATATGTGAGTTTCTCTCGGTATACCACCCCTTTTTGGTGCATAATTCATCCCTAAACGCCATGTGGGAGTGTGGGATTACTGTCTCTCTCTCTCTCTCCCCCTTTCTCTACAGTTATAACCTTGAAAGCAGCATCTGGAACGTGGTGCCAATCAACAGCGGGCCTCTGCCGCGATACGGTCACTCCCTGGCCCTCTATCAGGTATAAAACTCCAGGAAACACGCCCCCACGTGGACTAGCCTTCACCATCTTCACTAGCTGCTGTATTTCTGAGCATTTTCATGTTGTGTGAAAGTTGACCGTTTTTCAGGACGCCCTGCCGTCGCCACGCTCTTGTAGTTTGAAAGAGCGATGGCTGAAATTATTGTGGTTTCATTGTTGCGCATTTGCCAAAGCGGAGTGATTTAATTACCTGTTCCTGAAAAATATCCTTGTTGCACCCGATCACAGGTACACATGTTCATTATTCACACATGACGGAGTTTGGGGAGAAAAAAGCAAGTCTCAGCCTTTTCTTTCATTGAATTTCACGCGCCTCTTTTTCCAGTGTTTTTCCTCGTGAGGTGGCCTGAGCAGGGACAGATGGTCGTGTGTCTGATTCTGATTCCTGCCCCTCTGCCGGGTGGGGGCGGGTGATGATGGAGAGGATGTTACCATTTTTTTGGCCTCACAGGACTCCTGCTCTCCTGGGGCAGATTTTGTTAAGAGGATTTTCTTCTCGGACAGGACGGCAGATGAATGAGCTTTGTGCACAGACATTCTTTTTTTGGAGGGCCGGGGGCAGTCTTGCATAAGCTGACTTTCACTGGCCTATATTCAGAGCTGATCCCCCCCCCCCCCCCAAACTCCAAGGGTTGTGCACCCCTGTTTTTGTGAATTCAGTGGTTTTGTAAGGGTACAGGGGTAATAAAGGGGCCGGAGAATAAAGGTTTAGGCGTCATGTCTGGGAGGGCGGTATTCCCGTTTATTGAGCTCTCTCATATTCATAGTAATGGAGGCCCTTCACGGTGACGTGTTACCGTTACACTACTTAGCTCATGCATTGCTGACAGTATCTTTGGATTCAGGCTCTGTGTATGCAAAAAACATCTTTGATATTCCAGTTTTGTTCAGCATGCTACAGTTATAGGGGGGGGGGAAAACAAAAAAAGAATGGGTGTCTTATGGGTTGCTTGATAGGCTGGTTCGTTTGTTCCATCTTGTGCTTGGTGGACAGCGAGAGTTGAGAGTTTAGCATTTAGCAGTGTCTAAGGCTTTTTGTACATGCACATTTAGATGGTCTTGAACGTGCACAGAAAGCATTATGTTTTTGGATTCTGTCTGTCCAAAATTAAATTTAATAAAATGTTTACAAATGCTGTTGTTGGCAAAAACAATCTAATAAATCCGTAAATGTTAAATTTGATGAATGCAGGTATAATTACAGTAAGACCTTAGCAAACAATTCAATTAGTTAATGATTTACCCAGAAAATATATTTCCATAAATATCCATAAATTTTGTCCCTTTCATTGCTGTTAATGTAGTTGTGTTGCAGCATAGCCTCATGCTGCTAATACTGAATTTTGGGATTTTTTTTAGAAAAGTGAATTTAAAAATTCTCAGCCGGTCTGAGTCAGAGAAAGGTCAAACAGAGGTCAAACGCACTTGTGTGTGTTTACATTTACACTTTTAACGCTTGCTAAATGGTCCAGCTGGCTGGCAGAAGACTGCTTTCATCCGATATCTGCGTTTCCTCTCGTTTTAACACCTGCGCTGTACCCTTTCCTGCACTAGAGGGCAGTGTTGAGCTGATGTCGTATATTTTCAGCTGTGGAGCTTAATTGCTGATAAAGGACACGGTCTCAGGATGTGATGGGGCAGGTGGATTATGTGTCTGGTAGGATGACTGTGGAGCGCCGAAAGGTCAGTTTAACCTCACAGGCGAACTGAGGGAATTATTTTATTTCAAACATTTTTTCTCAGAGATATTTGCTTTCAATTAAAAATACTGAGCATGTAAAGTTTGCAAAGGTGTGAACTTGTCTTGATGCAGTGGCAGATTTTTGTTTAAAATTGACTTTCTTTTTTTTTTTCAACACCTGCAGTGGCTGTCATCATAGCCGACAAAACACTTTCCACCAGCCACTTTACAGACATTTATGGTAATCAGGGTATTATGTAATCCAGTCAGATTGAGTGTCTCTCTCAGGGGGGAAAGCGCTGTAATCTCTCCCCGTTTCAAATGGCTAAACAACAAAAACAACTGCAGAGACCACATGAACAGCCCGTATAATGGTCATGGGACAGAAACCACGGGGCTCTGTCATTGGAGGAGCTTAGGTAAGCGGTGTGACGGCAGGGGGAGCTGCTCGGCAGCTGTGCACCTGTCACTTCCCCACCTGTGCGCTCCGAGCTGACGGAGAGCCGCAGCATCGGGGTGAAGAGGGGGAGGAAGTGATTAGAAAGTCTGAACGTGCGTTTCTCATCTTTTTCCCCCTTTTTTTAAAGAATTCATGCAGACCCAGAAGGAAGAGATTAGGCAGGTTTGAAGAGCTCTCGACTGGGATTGCCGGGCTCTGTGTGTGTGTGTGTGTGTGTGTGTGTGTGTGTGTGTGTGTGTTTGTGCGTGTGTGTGTGTGTGTGTGTGTGTGCGCGCGCTAGGTGTTAGGAGAAGCGCAGCGCGCAGTATCGTCTTAGACAGAATTTAATCTCCTCCACTGCGGGGGGGGCCAGAGGAACGCCACATCACAGCGTCCGTGTTCCGCTAAATCCAGGGAATGCAGCCGACTCCATTTTTCCCCTTCAAGTGCCTGCGTAGGGAGTCTCCGGTCCCTTTTAATAGTTTTATTCTGCGGAATAACCACCAGCCTCTGCAGTAAATCAAAGCTGTGCTCGCTTGCTGTTGTTGTTCTGTTGGAGAGAGGCCTTCTGATGCACCAGTGGACTTAATAGACTCTATTATTCATAGCCTGGCGTTACACATGTTTTCAGATTAGCATTAATGTAGCTTGCTGCATTATGTTTGCAACAGTTACCTTTTGTAAAAAGTAAAAAAATTATAATATATTCTATCATACATATTCAAAAAAGCTCTTGGACAGTTAGAAAATAAGTTTAAAAGAATAAAAGAAGAGCATGACTTGTAATATTAAATGTATTCATATATGATGTCCTCAAAGTGGTTTGAAATGGGGAGCTGATGCCTTGGGTGTACGGTATATCCTTCAAAGGCAGTGTGCTCGCGGTGTGAGAGTGGTGTGAGAGCAGTGTGCTCGTGGTGTGAGAGCAGTGTGCTTGTGGTGTGAGAGCAGTGTGCTCGCGGTGTGAGAGTGGTGTGAGAGCAGTGTGCTTGTGGTGTGAGAGTGGTGTGAGAGCAGTGTGCTTGTGGTGTGAGAGCAGTGTGCTCGCGGTGTGAGAGTGGTGTGAGAGCAGTGTGCTTGTGGTGTGAGAGCAGTGTGCTCGCGGTGTGAGAGCGGTGTGAGAGCGGTGTGCTCGCGGTGTGCTCGCGGTGTGAGAGCGGTGTGCTCGCGGTGTGAGAGCGCTGGCCCTATGCACCCCTGTGTTCATCACAAAGGCTCATGGGAGCGGTGTTTGTGTTCTCCCTCAAACACCTGATATGACTGCTGGTTCTCTGGGGCCTTGGCCTCTGACCAGCACTGAGCTCCAGCTCCAGGGGCCAGATATAGGCAGGGGGGAATGATAGCTTTGGGGGCCTGTCCTGCTCTCCTTTCCCCCTCTCTCCTCTCCTCCCCCCCCTCTCTCCTCTCCATTTCCCCCCCCCCCCCCCTCTCCTCTCCATTTCCCCCCCCCCCCCCCCCTCTCCTCTCCATTTCCCCCCCCCCCCCCCTCTCCTCTCCATTTCCCCCCCCCCCCTCTCCTCTCCATTTCCCCCCCCTCTCTCCTCTCCATTTCCCCCCCCCCTCTCCTCTCCCTTTCCCCCCTCTCTCTCTTTCTGCCTCTCCCTCCCATCATGTTTCTATTACTATCTCCCACATACCTGTACGCCCCCTCCCTCTCTCACACAACCCCTCCCTCTCCCACATACGCCCCTCCTTCTCCCACGTACGCCCCATCCCTCTCCCACGTACGCCCCCTCCCTCTCTCACACAACCCCTCCCTCTCCCAGGTATGCCCCCTCCCTCTCTCACACAACCCCTCCCTCTCCCATGTATGCCCCCTCCCTCTCTCACCATGTATGCCCCCTCCCTCTCTCACACAACCCCTCCCTCTCCCACGTACGCCCCCTCTCTCTCTCACGTACGCCCCCTCCCTCTCTCACACAACCCCTCCCTCTCCCACGTACGCCCCCTCCCTCTCTCACACAACCCCTCCCTCTCTCACACGCCCCCTCCCTCTCCCACGTACGCCCCCTCCCTCTCTCACACGCCCCCTCTCTCTCTCACACGCCCCCTCCCTCTCTCACGCGTGTGCGTTTCTCCCTGCAGGATGAGATATACATGTTCGGAGGGAAGCTAGAGGGGGGCGCGGGGAACGTGACGGACGAGCTGTGGGTCTTCAGCCTCCCCGGCCACGCCTGGTCCCGGCGCTCGCCCAGCGCACTCGTGCACGGCCAGCTCTTCGCCGTCGAGGGACACACCGCCCATGTGGTGGAGCTCGACGACGGGGAGGTCGTCATGGTGATCTTCTTCGGCTACTCCTCCCTTTACAGCTACGTCAGCAGCGTGCAGGAGTACAGCCTCAGTAAGTCTGTCCATCTAAACTACGCGGCCTTTGCTTCCGTCTGACTCTAGGGCCGTGCACGCGTCTGTCAGCAGTGATGCATTATGGGGTAGCTGAACTCGTGTGAGATCACACGGGAAGAAGGGTGTTCATTGTGAATGTGATGCTCTTCAAATCAGGAATAATATTCAATACTTAATGATCCACATAATATAACAATCAAGCCCCTTTATGGGCTCTGCTTTCAGCAAGGTTTGTGTCTTTGAAGTGGCAGTGCAGACAGCCAGTAGATGGCGCTGTAGTACTGCCCCGGTTCTCCCCAGGGCCAGTCTGGCTGTTCGTCAGCGCACTCTCTGTGGTGAAGCTCCAAACCGAGCGCGGGGCCATGCTGAGTGAGGAGCGGCCAGAATCCCAATCCCAACTACTAATAGAAGAAGAAACAATGTGCTGCATGTTAGAGGAAAGGCTTACTTCACCCTAATGAGCAATAGTCATGCAAAGCCAAGGATCGCCCCCTGCAGGCTCTGCATGATGGTGCGCCAGTCGTGGCTTCTTGCTTCCGGAACAAATAACAAAGTGTGTGTGCGCGTGCACGTGTGTGTGTGTGCATGTCTGTATGCACATGTATTGAAGTTTCTTGTTCATGTGAGGGTAATGATGTGGGATTGGTTAGTTATCCATCAGGCTGTGTTGTTTATGGATGCTGGAGGTGATCTGTGATCTGGTAGTTTCTGTTTTCAGGTTTAGGTTGGCAGTCTTATATCTGGATTAAACTGTAATTGAGGAGTATGTTTTTTCCTGCTATTAAGCCAGCAAAAATTTTAAGTGTGGAAATATAAGCCATCGTCACAGAGAAAATGCAAACAGGGATCAGGAAACAGACAATGCACGGCCCCAGAACTGGGTTATCACCCTGTAATCCCCAAACATATGCAAAAATGTACCAGTACAGGTAGTGTTACAAATGGCGCGATAAATTTGTTGAATAATTTAATTTTAATTTTTTTAATAATGTCTCTGTGATAAGATTAAATTGTAAATTGTGGATTTAATAGGTTGGGTTTTTTAGGTTTTTTTTTGTTTTTTTTTTTTTTTAAGTTTAGGTTTTTTTTACTTTTTCAGTCAAGGTTAGGTTTAGTTTTGTAGGTTGTTGGTGGTTGTGTTTTAGGGGGTTGTAGTCAGGTTGTAGGTTTTTTGTAGTTTTAGGGGTGGTAGGGTTGGTTAGTTTTGTGTTGTATTTTGTTGGGTTGTTTGTTGTTTTGTAGTAGTTTGTTTGGGGGTGGGTTTTTGTAGTTTGGTTCAGGGGGGTGGGTGTTGGTTGGGTTTGTTTTGTTTTAGTTGTTTATTTGGGTTTTGGTGTTTTTATTGTTTGGGGGAATGTACATGAGTGAATGAATGAGAACTGAGAACACAGCTCTGCTGTGGTGCCTGTGATCTAATCTCTTGTGTGTGTCTTTTCAGTTTTTTATGTCAGTCTATAGTCCTGAGAGTAGTGTGGGTTAGTGGCTGGCCGTGGCCAGTGGCAGGGGTGCAGGCATGGCTGTGGACGCACAGTTTTATTTTTGTTAAAAAAAAAAAGTGTGTGGGAGCGGGTGGGTCTGGGATGAGTGATGAATGTGTGGACCTGTTCCCTCCCTCCCTCTCTCTCTATGTCTCAGATTTCAGCTGTCTCATGACCGTGTTCGCTCCAATTGTGGCCTGCTGCCCTCTGGAGCCACACAGCGCACATTCAGATTCGTGACCGTTCTGCCTCTGACCGTCCTTTCTGACCGTGACATCAGAGCAGTCTCCTAGAGGGAGGAGTCACAGCTGTGCCAGTGGTGTGTATGTGTGCGTGTGTATGTATTTGTTGTAGCTATTAATGTGTGTTCTTCTGAATGTATATCTTTATGCATGTTAATTCATACGTGTGTACATGTTTGTTGTTGTGTACGTTAGTATGTACTTGTATGTTAACGCGTCTGCTCTCTCCCCAGGGACGAACACGTGGTCGGTTCCGGAGACCAATGGCGCCATCGCCCAGGGTGGCTACGGTCACAGCAGCGTGTACGACCACACGACCCGGTCCGTGTACGTGCACGGCGGTTACAAGGCCCTGCCTGCCAACAAGTACGGCTTGGTTGACGACCTGTACCGCTACGAGGTGCGGTCACGCACGTGGTGAGTGTGGACACGGTCCTAATATTTGGGGTGTGTGTGTGTGTGTGTGTCTGTACCTGTTCACCTGGAAACGCCCAGGTCTGTTAAAACCTGTTGCACAGACAGGATAAAAGGAGACCTCCGTATAACCACAGAAGCTTTTATACATTTAAAGTTAGATATATTGTTTTATTTACAATATTCCTTGTATAGAGAATTTGTAAAATATAATGTTTTTATCAGTGAGAAGTGAGTTTTCATTGGGCAAAACTGCAGTCATCGCTGTTGTTCTACTGATAAAGGAGTTGAATACTAACCGGGAGCTTGTTGTGTTTGCAAAGTTGAATTGCTCTCCCAGGCCCAAAAGCCCACTTCTGGCTCATTGGCACAGTGGAAGGTCAGCTTGTTGGTGAGGTGGCGTGGCTATTAAACCTGACAGTCTTTAACCTAGGTGGTGCGGACGATCCCTGCGGGATGGGCGTGCGGGTGTCCCGTTTGAGCGTGCGTTGGGTTCAGACGTGAGTGTTTGTGAGCCGAGAGACCATCGGGGGGTTTTGCCTCAGTGCACACACTGCACTCACAGAAACTCTCTGTGACGGCCGCTTTCAGATCCGCTGTTGTCTGCGGTGACTTGAGCGATTTTAACATCGCGAAGCGTGAACGCGGGAGCACCAAGCTGCGTTGTCAGTGTGATGTTGATGCAGAACATCTGATCGAATCACTTCATACATTCTGCGTTACTCACTCATGTACACACACACACACACACACACACACACACACAGTGGATATGTTAAGTGGATATATTATATGCTCGTGGAGTATAATGGCACCATATGTACATTGGCGCCATTGATACATTCTTAGCTTCCATGTTCCTGAAGATGATGCTCACCGGTCTGGCCTCGGTCGTGTTGAGCTGTGAGCTGTGACCCAGAGCAGGCCTGTAATGCAGGACTCTGCTGGATTAGCTTCTGGTGGCCCTGTTACAGAGTAACTGTGAGTGTGCTCTGTCATTTATCCCGCTGCTCGCTGCAGATGCACTGAGGGGAGAGGGGCAGTTGAGGGGCAGACGAGTAGCGAAATTTAGTTACGAGTCCTACGCATGGTACATTTCTGCTGGAAGCATCTAGAAGCTGTGATCGCGGTTTCACTGTACGGTTCGGTTTGGTACGGCGATGGAAAAGGGGAGAAGAGTAGATTAAGGGGTAAAAGGGGTGAAGGGTCGGAGGGATAGCGGAGGCCAGGGTTAGGGTTAGGCTTTAGACACAGACTGCTGTGACAGTGTAAGTTGAGCTCAAGGCCTGCAGGATCGGGTATGGATGTCCCACAGCTCAGATTTTCTCACGGTGGCTATGAAGCCCCTGGCGTACGTGAGGCTGACTGTCCTGGAATGCTTGTGCTGTTCATTCAGCCTGTGTGTCTCTTACCAGCACTGGGGCGACTCTCGATCAGGCCAACTGTGCCTCTCACATTACCCAAAAAAATCTGCCCCCAGAAATGGCCATAACCATTCCTGTGAAACCACTCTCTGTTTTCCCTGGAGACCAGCTGTCCACCTGGGGACTGACCCTGCTGACTACAGACATTCCATAATTACAGACCAAGCATGATTACTGACACACACAAAGCCATAATTACAGACACACACACACACAGTCATGATGACAGACACACACAAAGCCATGATTACATACACACACAAAGCCATGATTACATACACACACAGCCATGATTACAGACACATAAAGCCATGATTACAGACACACACACAAAGCCATGATTACAGACACAGTCATGATTACAGACACGCATAAAGCCATGATTGCAGACACAAAGCCATGGTTACATACACACACAAAGACATGATTACATACACACCTAAACCCATAATTACAGACGGACACAAAGCCAAGATTAGACGACACACAAAGCCATGATTACAGACACACACGCAGCCATGATTGCAGACACGCATAAAGCCATGATTGCAGACACGCATAAAGCCATGATTGCAGACACGCATAAAGCCATGATTGCAGACACACATAAAGCCATGATTACAGACACACAAAGCCATGATTGCATATACAGTCATGATTACAGACACACATAAAGCCATGATTACAGACACACGCAGCCATGATTGCAGACACGCATAAAGCCATGATTGCAGACACACATAAAGCCATGATTGCAGACACACATAAAGCCATGATTACAGACACACATAAAGCCATGATTACAGACACACACAAAGCCATGATTAGACACACACAAAGTCATGATTACAGACACACACAAGGCCATGATTTCAGATACACACGAAGCCATGATTGCAGACACACACAAAGCCATGATTAGACACGCACAACCATGATTACAGACCCACACAAAGCCACGATTACAGACACACACACAAAGTCATGGTTAGACACACAAAGCCATGATTACAGACACACACAAAGCCATGATTACAAACACACCCAAAGCCATGATTACAAACACACCCAAAGCCATGATTACAGACACACCCAAAGCCATGATTACAGACACACACAAAGCCATGATTACAGACACACACAAAGCCATGATGACAGACACACACAAGGCCATGATTTCAGATACACACAAAGCGACGATTACAGACGTATACATGGAAAGCCATTACTACATGTATAGTTACAGACTATGATTACAGACACGAGCAGTCACAGCTTACAGACGCTCGCGTGACTCACTCTGCTCACTGAACCGATGTGTGTGTTTGCATCTCTGCAGGACGGTTCTGCGGGAGAGCGGGTTCTCCCGGTACCTCCACTCCTCTGTGTTCATCAGCGGAGTCATGCTGGTCTTCGGGGGAAACACCCACAATGACACATCCCTCAGCAACGGAGCCAAGTGCTTCTCCTCTGACTTCCTGGCCTATGACATCGGTACGTACCTCCTGCAGGGATGTGCTCGCTGCAGCCTTGGCTCCTGCTGTGTCTCTCTGCTTGATAAATGATCTTTATTACTCTTAACCTTCCTCACAAGGGCTTAAGTGAGAGTTTAGGTTTCTGGTGATGTTTTCTCTCAGGGGCTGTTCTTATCGAACAAAACAAATGACAACAACAAAAAACTGAACAACTATACACTTATTTTTTTTTTTTGTTTTATTTCAAATTTGGCATGCCCAGTCACACCTTTTCTGTAGGCCCACACATCGCTGCTTTGTTGTCAACATCAGTTTTGTTAGAGCTCAGGCTAGCAGGCACGTCCTTTCAAAAAACGATTCCAGAGACCAACCAAAAACATTTACCCAATCACTGCGTATCTCCATTCTGCAAATCACTGGCTGGGCTGTCCAGCCTTTGCGTATAAGGCCTGCACTCAGTTTCCCAGAGGGGGCGCTGTTGTGTAATAAAGTGGGGAAATACCCTGACAACCAACACCCTCTCTTCCTGGGAAACGCTGAAGCCAATTGTGTATCACCCATATAGCGTATATAGGAACTGGAGAGGATAGGAGGGGTCAGGCAGTGAGGCACCTGGAAGTATGCTTGCTGAGCACAAAACCGCTTTCTGCCCATTGAAATCAATGGAGAAAACCTAGCTGATTTCACAACCAAAGAAAACCTAATCGGTCAATTTTTTGTGATCATAGCATTCATTATGTGTAGCAGTTTGTGAAACAATGATTGTTTTGGCCCAGAAGTGTTGTTGAATTATTTATTAAAATTCATTTTCATAATCTGCTTTTCATATGAAACATGACGACCGTTAATAGAGTTTAAAAATATCATCGCGGAAGTTTAATTTCGCCGTCAAAGGTCTGATATTTCCCATTAAATTTAATGGGAGCTCCAATCTTTTGCGCTCACAGCACAGTGACACACGCAGTACAGGCTTACTTCCGGGTCCTTCAATACGACGGTTGGCTGAGGCCGTGCATCCCTGTCTAGTTAATATACATGTCGATGGTATCACCTCGTGGGACTCCTGTCTACAGAAAGCAGTGGTGTGGTCAGGATCTGATTCTGGTCATGTGACCAGTGTTTTAGCTGCATGTGCTTCCCTGGAGGGATGTGTTTTACATGCAGTCCTGATTCCCTTTTTAAAATGGAAAACTTTCTCTCCAAGGTCTTGTTATTTGTGTACTCTCGCTCTTTCTGTGTAAGGATACTTCCTGTCTTTTTGCTTACAGCGCACATAAAAAAAAATTTGAAGTTTGTTCAATGCAAAAAATCTCTGACTCAAATGGTTACTCTTTTAGAATTTTACTAAATCCATGACATATTAAGCAAGTTATCATAAATGGTTTGCTTTGGAGCCATGATCAATTTGGTCCAGGTTTATTTGATAGACTGCAGAGCTGAATATTTCACGGCATATTTAAATATTTTGGAAATTGGAAACAAGCATTTGTATTTGTGCCACACAATTTCTGTTGATTCTCATAAAAAAATAAAAACAATAATAATTCTGTTTTTTTTTGGGAGGGACATTTACATATTCTCTTCTAGTTAATGTATAAAAAATGTTTGCATATCAGTTCACAACATTCTAATTCTAATTTTTTCTAAATGATCTCACAGCCAAATATGCTGTTTTGTTACGAAGCGATGAACCCAATGTTCTGGGTTGTGTTCTTTTGGACATCCCGTCGTAAAGGCCCCTGCCTCTTTGATCACAGATTCTTTAGGCTCACCAAAGATTCTCACTCAATTCTGTTTTTATAGAAAACTATTTTTAACATAAAATATAAAACTATTTTTAACAAAGTTCTCTCTTCTCTAGAAGCCAAAACTTTCTAATTTGATGGATCTTCTAGAGTGCTGATTGGATTGAATGCAGCTGAATTGTTTTATTGAAATAGTCGTTTTGATCGAGGCTGTAGGGTCTACATGAAGGGAACAATCCCAACAATTAGGCAAACGGGTATGTCTGTTTTTAGATTTGAAACCTTTGACTTGAGGGACTTCTATAGACTGAATATGTTTGTGGGTAAATTTTTTTTGTTTGCTTAATTAAGACTGCTGCCGCCTATTTCTGAATTACTAGCGAGGGTTGTAACGGTACACAAAAATATTGGTTCAGTAGGGGAGACGAGTACAATTGTAACACTTTTTTGCTTTTTGCATTACCACACAAATGGAAAAAGCTAATTGATGGTTTTTCTACATATTTCTACATTTCTTACATCGGTCTACCGACCAATTTTGAGTCAAAAACCGATTTAAATAGTTAATGTATTCCACAATTAGCGTGTAAAGATTAGGAATAAATGTGTTACTGTTGTCCTCATGTTAGGGACCATTGTTGGTCCCATGGGACTGCTGTAACACTCATTTAGGCTATTGGCAGTAGCCTAATAAAAATAGCATCCTCCACAACAAATTTCCTAGGGTTATTTGATGTCAATGTGGCTTGCCCGTAAATATTTTTACCATTGCAAATGTATCAATACTAAACACACACAATACATGAGTTTATAATTGTAATTTATTATAATGTATTGTAATTGTAAACATCTGAAATGTAAATAATTGTATTATTACGGTGAAACACCGTAATGTAATTAGATATGCATTATACAGCTAAATGTATGCTGACATATTGTTTCTGTTATTTGGCCTACTATTAAAACAATTATAATTTTATGGCAGCTACAGGCAGCTGGGATGCCAGAACTTTACCCCATAAACGGTAACAATATGTTAAGCATACGTATAGGCTGTATATTTTATTATTTTATTGTGTTTAACCATATGTAATACAATTATTTACAGTCCAGCTGTTTACAGTTTTGTACCGTCTCTACTTTACAGACTTCTACCATAAAATTCTGAGGACATTTTGTACAATGTACCGTAATGTTCTGGCAACTATATTTTACTGTAAAATTGACAATCTTTTATTTATTAATGCATTTAATTTACAGTGTATTTCTGCTCTTTGCCTAAACCTTTATGTACGGGCTTATATAGGTCCCCCTGGATAAGAGCTTCTGCTAAATACCATAATTCATCGATAATGATTATGAACTGAGACTCAGTCACACTTGGCAAACACCCTGCTAAGTGTGGCTGCATATTTATGCCATGTGATTTTCAAGTGATTTGATGCATAGTATGTAAGACTTGTGGAGTTCAGAATTATTTGGCGAGTTTCCGGAATTGAAGTTAAACCCGTACAACAACAACAACATTGTAGGACAGTGTAATCACATTAAAACCCGAAAAGCTGTGCTTTTTTTTTGCCTAAACAATACGAGTTTTCCGTTTTTAGAATGATTGGACGATTGGGGCATTTTATGATTCTGCAGTGCTTTTTAGTTTGTTTTTAAATCAATGTCCCAACTCAAATCTGCCGTGAAATAAACCGATTTATAAATTAATTAATTAATTAATTTGCGGGCAGATTGAGTTCTAGGCCAGTCTTTGTCCTCTGTTCATGTCTTTCTCTGGACAGTATGCTGATTGGCTGTTGGCCTGAGGTGGCGATTGGTTACGTGGTGTCTTATAGGGGAAATAAGAGCCGAGCTGCTCTGGATCTCATCACAGTCTGAGGTCATGAAAGCAGAAAGAGCCTTTGTGTACAGTCTGATATTATGTGTGAATGAGTGCTGTCATTAATGCATTTTGCAAATGAGTACACATTTCTAAAAGGACACATTGCTTGAGTGCAGCGGAAGCATACAGTACCTTTTGTGATATTTAAATCTTTCTGGATGTAGATCTATGTATATTCTATTTTTTTATAAATGGAAATAAAATAAACAAACTGCATTGCATATTGGATAGAAAAGTCTTGTGGTGGCTAAGCTATGACCCTCCTGCAGGGTTGGTAGGGATATCTGTGCTTTGGTACGGGTACCTCTTTTCTCAACTTTGCTTTTCTGGTGTGATAAATAATCCAGTTCCCCAGGCCATTGGCTGACCTCTGCTGCACATGGTTGCGTTATTTAATCTCTGGCCGTTTAAGGAAACAGCGCCACCTAGTGAGACTGCCACTCTCTGCCGTCGTCATTCATATCTGACACTCCACTGAGAGTGGGGATCTAATTTGTTTTTGTTGCCCCCCCCACACACCTAACCTTGGGGGGACTTGAAGTTATTAGCTTTTTGTGTTTGTGACGGAATATTAAATTTGGGTCGACATAGAAGCAGATTTCATTTGTGTTTAATTCTTTTCCCCCTCATACTTCTAATTAGATTCCAGGAAAATGATCTCTAATTAAAAACGTACATCTGGCCCTGAAAGACATTAGTACCTCCATCTTTAATGCAGGGTGTTTTATATAATCATGAGAAGAATTAGCTGAAAGCACTGTAATAAGAAAACACTTTTCATTAAATCTCACATTAGAGTGCTGTGATTTATTTATCTTCTCCTCTCGTTTTGTTTCTGCTTTCTCTCTACCTCTGTCTCTCTCTTACGCTCTCTCTATCCCTCCCTCTCTCTCTCTCTCTCTGTGTTTCTCTCTCTTTTTCTCTCTGCCTGACTGTTATTGTGTTATGTCTGCTTCTGTTGCTGGGGCAGTAATGGGATTCGAGCCAATATCCTGTTAGGAAATGAAAGAGGGTGGGGGGCGGCTGTGATATTTCCGTCAGGTGGTCTCTCTGTTAGGTATTGGGCTAGAGCTGGTGGGGGGGGGTCTTCATTATTCATGCTGATCTAGTGAGAGACAATCAACCGGACCTGTGTGTGTGTGTGTGTGTGTGTGTGTGTGTGTGTATATGTATATGCAGTCTGGGAGTTTGGTAGCGATGGAGGTCAATAATCTCACTCTCAGTACTGGCACTGAGCATGTGTCATAAAGGTCACGGTAATGGTGTTCAGCATGTGCAGTAGAGCTGAAGGGTTATTGGTACTGAGCATGTGCAGTAGAGGTAAAGGGTTATTGGTACTGAGCATGTGCAGTAGAGGTAAAGGGTTATTGGTAATGAGCATGTGCAGTAGAGGTAAAGGGTTATTGGTAATGAGCATGTGCAGTAGAGGTAAAGAGGTATTGGTAATGAACATGTGCAGTAGAGGTAAAGAGGTATTGGTAATGAACATGTGCAGTAGAGCTAAAGGGTTATTGGTAATGAGCATGTGCAGTAGAGGTAAAGAGGTATTGGTAATGAACATGTGCAGTAGAGCTAAAGGGTTATTGGTAATGAGCATGTGCAGTAGAGGTAAAGAGGTATTGGTAATGAACATGTGCAGTAGAGGTAAAGAGGTATTGGTAATGAACATGTGCAGTAGAGGTAAAGAGGTATTGGTAATGAACATGTGCAGTAGAGGTAAAGAGGTATTTGTAATGAACATGTGCAGTAGAGATAAAGAGGTATTGGTAATGAACATGTGCAGTAGAGGTAAAGAGGTATTGGTAATGAACATGTGCAGTAGAGGTAAAGAGGTATTGGTAATGAACATGTGCAGTAGAGGTAAAGGGTTATTGGTAATGAGCATGTGCAGTAGAGGTAAAGGGTTATTGGTAATGAGCATGTGCAGTAGAGGTAAAGAGGTATTGGTAATGAACATGTGCAGTAGAGGTAAAGGGTTATTGGTAATGAACATGTGCAGTAGAGGTAAAGAGGTATTGGTAATGAACATGTGCAGTAGAGGTAAAGGGTTATTGGTAATGAGCATGTGCAGTAGAGCTAAAGGGTTATTTGTAATGAGCATGTGCAGTAGAGGTAAAGAGGTATTGGTAATGAACATGTGCAGTAGAGGTAAAGGGTTATTGGTAATGAACATGTGCAGTAGAGATAAAGAGGTATTGGTACTGAGCATGTGCAGTACCGGGAAAGGGTTATTTGTAATGAGCATGTGCAGTAGAGCTAAAGGGTTATTGGTAATGAGCATGTGCAGTAGAGATAAAGGGTTATTTGTAATGAGCATGTGCAGTAGAGGTAAAGGGTTATTGGTACTGAGCATGTGCAGTAGAGGTAAAGGGTTATTGGTACTGAGCATGTGCAGTAGAGGTAAAGGGTTATTGGTAATGAGCATGTGCAGTAGAGGTAAAGGGTTATTGGTACTGAGCATGTGCAGTAGAGGTAAAGGGTTATTGGTAATGAGCATGTGCAGTAGAGGTAAAGGGTTATTTGTAATGAGCATGTGCAGTAGAGGTAAAGGGTTATTGGTACTGAGCATGTGCAGTAGAGGTAAAGGGTTATTGGTAATGAGCATGTGCAGTAGAGGTAAAGGGTTATTGGTACTGAACATGTGCAGTAGCGGGAAAGGGTTATTTGTAATGAACATGTGCAGTAGAGCTAAAGGGTTATTGGTAATGAGCATGTGCAGTAGAGATAAAGAGGTATTGGTACTGAGCATGTGCAGTAGAGGTAAAGGGTTATTGGTACTGAGCATGTGCAGTCGAGGTAAAGGGTTATTGGTAATGAGCATGTGCAGTAGAGGTAAAGGGTTATTGGTAATGAGCATGTGCAGTAGCGGAAAAGAGGTATTGGTACTGAGCATGTGCAATAAAGGCAAAGGGGTCACGGTAAAGCCTCACAGAAAGCGGTGTGTAGCGGATTTCTCGTGCGATTACATCGCCTCCATTCATTTTCAATGAGAGACGATTCCTCGTGACTGCTAAGCATGTTGAGATTGCTTGCTATACGAGGCGTCCAGACGAATTGGGGAACGTGGCGCAATAACCAATCAGATTAAAGATTGTGGGAAGCGAGAGCGATGGCATGCGGTTCACCGCTTTGTGTGGGGCTTGGGCGTAAAAGTGCTGAGCATGTGCAGTAGAGGTAAAGGAGTATGGCTACTGAGCATGTGCAGTAGAGATAAAGGGGTTTTGAGTCTGGGAAACGGTTCTCTGGTCCGTCAAGAGAAATTTGTTTGCCTGGTTAACTCTGTTTGGGGAACAGCTGGAGTATTTGGTACACTCAGATGGGTCTGGTCTTTTCTGGCCAGATGTTCACATTACTCTTCCAGCATTACAGTCCTCTGTACAATCCCAGCCATTCTGGGAGTGAAGCATGCTGGGAGTTTACCTCTGGCCCTTTGGAGTCCATGACTGGCCACTGGGACTCTGCTCTTTGTTCTTGGACTGATTAATAAAAAAACAAAATTATGAAAGGGAATTCAAGCGTTCAGATTTGAGCATTAGATTCATGAATCTATCTCTGTAAGTGGTGTTTACGTTCTTTAGTGATGCGGAGTGCCGTGATTAATGGCGTTCTGGCGGGGCTCATTTGCAACATGACTGCACGCTTTATGCCCAAGTAACATTCAGGAGATGGATTCTTTAATGCTGGCTTGATCAGCTGCATTTACATATTAATGCCGTGCCAGATGTTTTGGTTGTAAGCCAGTGGAAAACACTAAAACGGAATCATAAACATAATCTTTCAAAAAATTGCATGCAGCAAATTCACGATGAGCAATATGAATATGGGAGCTCATTTACATGGAAATAATGAGACTGCGGGGGAGTCCAATACATGCTCCAGTTGGAAAAAAAGTTGCACAATTATTCAATTTAATTCAGCGCATTATAGAGATTATTATTTTTTATTCAAACTTTTAAAATAGTTTTAATTTAATATCATTGTTTTCGCATGCACCAAACGAACTCGGGAGAGCGAAAACGCTTGCTTGCCTGCATTTAGTTGTCATTGTTTTCCACCGCAAATTGCCGGCATTATCGCGTCAGCTGTGGTTTATAGATGTCTCCATTCAGATAGAAACTGAGAGATGGGGGTGCAGGCCGGAGCCATAACGGTGTCACCTTCAAAAAGTCGGTGCTTACCGTACCGGAGAGGTTTTTCTCGTCAGATGATTTCGTGTGCTGATTCTTAAACGATGAGTTCTGTTGGGCTTCAGGAGCGTCGTCTCCTGCAGCGTCGGAAAGATCGGCTCTCTGCCCGCTCCTGCGACCCGACCCGGTACCGAAAGAACGGCTCTCTGCCCGCTCCTGCGACCCGACCCGGTACCGAAAGATCGGCTCTCTGCCCGCTCCTGCGACCCGACCCGGTACCGAAAGATCGGCTCTCTGCCCGCTCCTGCGACCCGACCCGGTACCGAAAGAACGGCTCTCTGCCCGCTCCTGCGACCCGACCCGGTACCGAAAGAACGGCTCTCTGCCCGCTCCTGCGACCCGACCCGGTACCGAAACAACGGTTCTGAAGTCCCAACTCTTATTCTGTCTGCGTATTGAGGGGCGCCTGGCTGCGCGTCCCATTGTCTGAAAATGATGTTTTTGTTTTTTGTGTCAGTATTTGTGTAGCGTGACCTCAGTTGGAGGAACCTGGGATTAAAATGGCATTATGAACGCGCTGTCCAGCGCCGCAGAGTTTACAGTGGCAGCTGCAGTGGATTAATATTTTATGATTTATTTTTTTTCCGAGGCACTTAAGCCGTAAACATGTCCCTTTTGTTGGTGCCGTGGCTGTGGTTTGATGGGGGCGCCGCGTCGCTGTAAAACCCACAGCGCTCTTCGCCGCAAACACAAAACCCGCTAATCACCGGCCGTCTCTGGCACGCACAGGACCCGTCACAATTAATAGCGCAGCAGCAAGCATTGATATTCATCCTGACACTGTCTCTGTTTGCCTTTACACACCCCAGACGTCTGCTTGCAGCGGTGTTTGTGTTATCTACCACTGGCTCATAGGTGAGAGTGTGTGCAAACAATGAGTGCCTGAGCGGCGAAGAGGGGTGGTGTGTGAGACGGAGGCAGGGAGGGATGGTGTGTGTGTGTGTGCGCGTGTGCGTGTGTGTGTGTGTGTGCGTGCGTGCATCTGTTTGTAACCGTGTCAATATTAGCAAATTTTTGCACGTGTGTCTCTGTGTCGGTGCATGCATGCATGTGAGTATGTTGTCTGTGTGTGCACGTGTGTTTTCATGTGCCATGTGTCTGTTTGTAAATGCGCACGTATGTGTGTGTGTGTGTCCCTGTTTGTGTGTGTGCGCGTGTCCCTGTGTGCTTGTGTGTGTCCCTGTGTGTGTCCCTGTGTGTGTGTGTGTGTGTGTGTGTGTGTGTGCGCATGTGCTCATCCCTGTGTGTGTGTGTGTGTGTGTGTGCATGTGTGCGTGTGTGTGTCCCTGCATGCGTGACTCCTGTTCAGAATGTTCCCTCAGGTTTGGGTCAGCCATGGGGAACGTGCAGCGCTGCAGAACCGTTGAGGCCCGCTGCCTGGGCCCGGCCCGCTGTAATCCAATCCGGGGCAGGAAATGAATGCAGACGGTTCCTCAATGGCGGGCTAATTGATCCGAAGCAGGGATAATTATACAGTTATGAAGCGTGTAATGAGGAACGCAGCACTAATCGGGTGGCCTGGAAATAACATGCCAAAGAGCTCACATTACCCGCGCTGTCCCTGTCTGCCTGTCACCAGAGTTCACCTCTTTTACAGCCGGCCCTGTCAATCGGCACACTGTTATCGCCACGGTAACCCATCTCTACATCTCCGCCTTCACTCTCTCCGGTCCTCTCCGCCCTTCACCATCAGTGAATCTCACGGTTCCGTAAAGCGGACACGTTTACCACGTCAAATAAGCGTTGCTGTTTGTTTATTAATAGTTTAATGTCATGCGGTGACATTTTAGTGAGGTAAGTTGTCATGGAGAAAGCTTGGCACCTTTAAACTGAAACACAATAAAACTGGAGAAATTGTTTACAATGTGTTGCTCTCACGGTTCAGTACACACTTGACAATGTTTTCAGAAAATAACTAAGAAAAAAAAGCATTTGGGCTGGAAGATGTACATTTGTCCTGTGTAGGCTGGATGCAGGATCTGTTGAATGGATACTGCAGTTCTACAGCAGTGTGTTTGGGCGGGGGAGTGGATAGCCATGTCTCCTTGGTGACAGCTGGGGTTCCATGGTGACAGCTGAAGGGGGTGTGGTGTGAGAGAGCGGTCATCTGAAATGATGTGCCTCTTTGACCGATGGAATGGGCTGTCCTGGGATTGCCACGCAGTCAGCACACAGACGGTAAAAGGCCCATTATCAGGGTCCAGTATCTGGGTTCTGAACACAGGAGAACGAACAGATGTCGTCCAGCAGGGGGCGTGGACACAGGCTGTCAATCGTCAGCTGTGCAATTACTGTCTGCAGCATATAACTAACTGTCTAACCTGTGTGTCCGTGTGTGTGTGTCCGTGTGTGTGTGCCCGTGTGTGTGTGTGTGCCCGTGTGTGCCCGTGTGTGCCCGTGTGTGCCCGTGTGTGCCCGTGTGTGCCCGTGTGTGCCCGTGTGTGCTTGTGTGTGCTTGTGTGTGTTTTCTCTGCAGCGTGTGATGAGTGGAAAGTTTTGCCGAGACCAAACCTGCACCGTGATGTGAATCGCTTTGGCCATTCAGCCGTCGTTAGCAATGGGTGAGTTACTCACCGTCTCTCTCTCTCTCTCTCTCTCTCTCACTCCATCCATCCATCTGTCTCTCTCTCTCTCTCTCTCTCTCTCTCTCTCTCTCTCTCTCTATCTGTCTCTCTCTCTCTCTCTCTCTCTCTCTCTCTCTCTCTCTCTCTCTCTCTCGTGCAGACACACATACACACAGAGATCATTAATTTGATGGCACAGATATAATGTGGTGACATTTCTTTGATTTAATGATCCTACAGAAGATTATAAATACCATCACTTAACAACGGCACTTTTTTTTCCTGCGCGATGACAGCATTTCTTAAGTGTTGCCCGTTTTAAATTTGCTATGAGTAATACCAGCGGCGTTTGAATACAGGACGCCGCTGTGCTGATTACTGCAGTGTCGTGGCATGTGTGCGTGAGCAGGTGCTTATTGCGTCATTTCCCAGGTCCATGTACGTGTTCGGAGGGTTTTCCAGCGTGCTCCTGAACGACGTGTTAGTGTATCGGCCCCCCAGCTGCGAAGCCTTCCAGGAGGAGAGGGCGTGTCTGAACGCGGGCCCCGGGGTCCGGTGCCTGTGGAGCAGGAGCCGGTGTGTCCCCTGGGACCCCGCCCACAGCGACGGCATCACCCCTACCGCATTCTGTCCCCCGAGGACCCGTAAGTCTCCCTGCCGCATTCTAGATTAACATCGTCGACCTTGCCAAATTGTGTCCTACAGGCGCACCTGATCTTGTCTGGGAGCAGATTTACCAATTAAAATACACCGTTATGAATGGCATGCTCAGAATTGTGGCTACTTTGCTAAATACTTAAAAGTATTACAGCTGTGTTGTACAAAGGTTTTGATTGCATTCAAGTGCAGAGCTTTGCCCAATTTACAAAATTCTCCACTGTGTCTGGATCTATCATACAGAACCACTCACACCCATTGGATTTATAAACACTGATACAAACTTGAGTTCAGAACCACAAACACTCAGGCTTTTTAAAAACTATAGAACCACAGCCACAGGAATTTAACATTTCTGACTTTGGGTTACACGTTACGATTGGTGAAGCACTGTCACAGGAGACATGGATTGTTGATGAGGCCTGAATCACGTTTGGGTTAAATCCTCTGGACGCAGTGTCTGTTGTGGTGCAGTACTGCGTTTCCTGCCAGAGGCCAGTCACCAAGGTGATTTTAGGACAGAGCAATGCCCATCAGCCAGTCAGAGTCTAAAACAATTACCACAACACCACTGACCTTGTCATCCTCTAGAGTAATTACTATGCCGAACCAGTTAAGAGTGTAGAGAAGCGGTTCATTCATTGTCTTGGCATCTTCCTTTGATCTTCAAAAATGGTCTTAACCCCAGCCACAGTGAATCCATTTCGGGAGCAGATTGTCCACGCTTGAGATTTATGTATTTATCATTTTTATTTTATTTTACTACAAAACATTCCAGCAGCCCGTCCTGCCCGTTTGGAGGTGGGCAGTTTTGTGTCCTTGGTCGCGGCTCCCGGTGATGTATCGTATGGGTAGCGAAATTGAATTTGGTGCACCTGAAGGGGTTCCGCCGCTGCAGGTGAGAGAGGTACATTATGGGAGATTTCCCCACGCTCACATTGGAGGCAGAAGGGCAGAGCTGGTGAAGAGAAAGTGCATCTGTGGGGAACAGAAGCCATAACTGAACAGACTCACCACAGGCGTTATTCATTATTGAGCAAGGGGCCCTTTCACCCAGCCCTGTACTTTTGCTGTCTGCGCAGTAGGAAATACTGCGGCTCTTGGCGGAAACGGAATATTACAACACCCTGCACTGTGGAGAGGAGATGGCGGGAATGATGGCCGATGTTCTGAAGCGGCTCCCAGTGATAGCTGGAGAATAGATAAGTGCGCAGGCTAGTCTAAGCTGGAGTAGGAACACAAGAATGTAAGGACACGTAACGATGTGAACGGGCCCATCGGCCCATCTCAGCTCACCACTTGCCCACAAAGTAGAGTGTAGTGGAATCCAGGAAGGAAGGCTGGGAAGTTCTAGGCCGGCGCAGGTTCTGAATCTTTATTCACAATGCGTCTCCGGCACTGCGTCCGGTCTCCGGCACTGCGTCCGGTCTCCGGCACTGCGTCCGGTCTCCGGCACTGCGTCCGGTCTCCGGCACTGCGTCAACTCTGGACCCGAACACGCTGAGGAACTCTGCTTCTGCGGCGTGACTCGGCAAACTGTTCCACAAATTGAGAACTCTCTCTGTACTTAAATTACTCCCGAGTCTCGTGCAGAATTTACCTTTAGCTGTTTGTACCCATGCCCCGCTGACTGAACTCAGTCTAAACATTTTTTTGGTTCACTTTGTTAATCCCTTTTATGAATTTAAAAGCCTCCAACCAAAGGAGAATAAGAGGGGATTTGTTAAAGCATCTAAAATCTGAGCCGAAGATAAACCGCTCTAAACAACTCCCTTTCCCTTTAGCATTTGTATTAGTAATGTGAATTTTCAGAGCTAACCATGTTAAACTAGAACTATGCCAGCTTTTGAGGAATGTTTGGAAAGGGTTTCGTGATCTCTGACGTTCATGACCCAAAATCCAGGGTGCGAATTACAATAGAGTATATTGTAGAATGGGGACAAATTCATAATGTGTGCTACAGTTCGGGAGCGTAAAAAAGAAACAAGAAAAATAAAAGAGATTAATTCAATGTAAAATTGAAAGGTTTGAAAAACGTGGAGGAGGAAGAGCAGGTCAACGCTGCTGAGGCAAGTGTGCTGTTTTTCGACTGCCCTGCAGATTTCAACTCCCCTTCACATGAATGCGCTCAAGCTAACATTACACGAAATGCACTTTGCTTTTCTTTTGCTCAATTTCTCCAGTAAACATTTAAAAACGATAATACTGTGGATTGTGGTATGACCATATAGCTATGAACCACAAACTTTTAGATTGTCCTATTGATTGTGGTGGAGCAAAAAATAATTGCAAAGAGTCACGATGTTGAACACTTATCTTTTTCATACAATCTACAATTCATGGTTCATAGTTCGTACCACAACCCACAGTATTATTGTTTTAATTTTAATTGGAGAAATTCAGCAAAAGTGTGGCGAGTTATCGTTAATTGCAATATTTTAATTCTAGGGCAGAGTAATGGCATAGCCTACTAATTTTTCAATTGGTTGGTTCTGTATATGGTTGGTTTGTGTGATGTTGTGGCCTGTAAATCTTTTGTTCATTTATTTATTTATTTATTGATTTATTTATTATATAATAGACTATTTACATAGATATAGAACCATAGATGTGACATATGTCATAGTTAGTGGCACCATTTTTGTGACCATACCTAGGTAAGATGGTGGCCAGTAACCATGATTTTATGTCTATGAGCCAATCATCAGCTATCTGGCTTCTGAGACCTGCACAGTGGGTTAAAAAGTACATAATAGGAACATGGGTTTCTATTATAGCTGTACCCAGGTAAGATGGCTGCCAAATTGTTCCATTTCAGAATTCCAAATTACTATTACATTACATGATATGTCACATCTATGGTTCTATATCTATGACTATTTAAGCCTATGGCGGGTTAGCTATGATGTCATCGCATGAACAGCTGGGCCCCTCGTAGGTTGACTCGCCCCGGGCCCTGCCCACCCTGGAGATGGCCCTGCTCACTGACGTTAATGATTTGAAACAATTGGCTAGCAACGGTGCACGTGATCCAAGCTGGCCGTGACGCGAAAGACGTGGCGATGGAACAGTATGGAACCAGCCTTAAACCATCACTCTGCTGCCAGATATGCTGTAGATATGGATGGATAACTTGAAGGGTTTCTTCTCCTGACTTATTTTCCATCGAGTTCAATAGGACAATTTGTCAGGAGAAGCAACCCTTAAAGTGATCCATATCTACTGCATATCTGATGGTTTGAGGCTCGTTTGATACCTCAGATTCTTGATGAATTACAGCCATTTCGCCAACCATGTATTCTATACTGTTCCAGTGTAATTTACAGCTAAATCTAGTCCCACCCCCAAATTCCCATAGAGATCCATTCAAATGCCGAGAAGTTATAGTATTGCTTGTAAGAGTACCAGAAAATAAGATATCAAGAGTCTTTTGATATTGTTGGGTCGCAGACATCAGGCAGTCATGGCATGCAAAGGATATGCAACCAAATATGAAAAATTATTACTTTATTTTACATTATGTTAAACTGTCCAATATTGATTTTATGCCTGAAAATGAGGGGGACTACGTACAAAGGGTTCTATAATTTCTAAACGGTTCATCCGATATGGATGAAAATACCCTCAAATTAAAGCTGACTTCAGTCTGCACTTCACTGCACTGCACCTCATTATGATTGTATTCTTTCAAACTCAAAGTGCTAGAGTACGGAACCAAAATAACAAAAAATGTGTCACTGTCCAATGAATTATGGTGTGTGTGTGTGTGTGTGTGTATATATATATATATATATAGATATATATACATTTAAAAAATTTATTTACTGATTTAATTTTTTTATGGGGCCCCCCGGAAATTATACTGTAATTCGAACCCTGCCAAAAACCACCAAATTTTGCTAACAGGTGATGAAAATGAACAAACATCTCTTTTTAAATAATTTTGAAAATTGTTACAAACTGAAACGTAAGCTGCACAAAGGAACAGTTAGAGCATAACTGGACATTATGTAAATGTAATACTCAGAATCTTACACAGTAAAATAATTGTATTTTTTGTATTTAATAATTGTATTGAAAAATAATTGTCTCATACCAAGAGGTCACTATGTGGTGGTGGGGGGGGGGAGGGGGAGGAGAGGTCAAGTATTATAGTCGCAAGTTTTCTTTAGCCGTAATTACATTGTTGCAGTTGTAGAAACTGATGTATTGTGTTTGGAATAATCATTCAGCAAAGTCGACCGTGGTAATGAACGTAATTAATGCCAGTGATAGAGTGGTACCAAAGGTGGATCTAACTGTAATTAAATGATGAACTAACTTATTCTCCATGATTAATCTCATCAGAGAGTCTGTCACCAGCGTATTTTTTTGTGCTGTGAAGTGTTGGGTGTGTTAGCTGAGGCTCTCTGCTCTCCTTGGGTAAAAATGCCAGAGCGTTTTCCCCCCCTGAACCTACTCTCAGGAGGAAGCTGACATTTGAGAGACGCCCATATTGTATGATTGACATCGGCGATATGGATGTAAATAAAGGTGCGACCTTCGGACTGGGCATAACAATAACGCCAGTGGAGCTGTTTAGATGATAAGGGGCCGAATGCTGCATTAAACACTGTCCCCTGTTTTGTTCTTGCCTGCTCCTATCCCAACACCCCCACCCCCAAGCTGCAACAGATGAGCGGTGTTTCCGCTACGCGGACTGCTCCAGCTGCACTTCTAACACCAACGGCTGCCAGTGGTGTGAGGAGAAGAAGTGCATATCTGTCACCAGCAACTGCACAGTGGTGAGTGGTGCCAGTAGGGGGTGCTCTAGTGTGGGCCCTACAGATTAAACTTGTATGTAACTACCCACAATGCTTTGAGGCATCATGGTACTTTGACAGATCTCATTGGCCCCGAGCTTATTTGGCATTTGCCTCTCTGTAACAGTGTTGGCAGTTTGTAATGTTAGCTGTGGAAAGTGTGGGACACACAGCAGGAAAAGACATGGGTTCATGTTTAAAATACAGGAAGTGCATTTTTTATTTTTTTTAAATTCTTGTGTTGAGCATTCTGTGTGTGCCGCGGTGGTCTGTTTTCAAAACTACGTTTGTTGCTTCCTGTTTGCAGTTAAACCCGGAACTGTTCCACCAGCACAGAAGCCCTCAGCCCATTGCCCCGCCCACATCTGTGATGTCAGAAAGACAGATGTCTCTATGGAAACATGGCATGCGAAAGACTGGAAACGTTTGTATTCCCCCCTCCATTTCTGTTGCATTGCCTGTGCTATAACATGCACAAACATCCTTTGAAATAGCTTGCTATACTTTTTGAAGTTGTTTACCCCCAAACAAAAAAACGAGTAATTTGACTTGTTCTGTCTGCTCTGTGCTTACACATCCCGCAGGCTGTGAATAACTACACCAGGTGTCAGGTGAGGAACGAGCAAGTGTGCGCCAAATCGGCCAACTGCAGGAGCTGTTCCCTCAGCCTCAACTGCCAATGGGATCCCCAACAGCAGGATTGCCATGCCATTCCAGGTGAGAGGAGGGCTGAGGGTGTGATACGACACGGCCTTCATCAACTCCTTGTTTGGTTTGGTGCTGATCGCCACTGCAATATTTTAGCCCAGTGTTAACATCTCCCTTTAGTGCTTTCTGTATGATGCTGTAAATTGCGTCTTGTAAGAATGTGTCGACAGCAACTTTAATTTTGGGCAAGCCTTCAAGAAAAATGTAAAAAATAGTTCTTTCCCTCCTCCTAATAGGAGACCATCTGCTTGTGTCCGATGTAGAAGAAGAAGTGATGCCATCTTTGATGCATTATTTAATGTTCCTGTGTAATCTCGCCAGTGGGAAATCTTCTTTTTCAGATCTCAGAAATAGGTGTACTACAGCTATGTGCTCCAGATTTGATGCTGAAACACGAGACATGCACCAAAAAAAATGAAAAGCCTTTTCCAACAGGCAGGCAAATAAGTAGGCCAATTACAATTGTTTACTTGATGTTTACAAAAGTGGAGCCCTGGTTGACACACTAAGCACAGCCTTTCGAAAGTTTGGCTATGAGGTGGAAAGAAGCTTTCACTCGCAATGCCACAGAAACCGTACGGGTTGGTTTTAATCAGGCCTGTTTACCGAGCTGTGGTTAGGTTGTGTGAGCTGGAATTCACTTGCTCTGACTGTTGTGCAAAAAAAAACTTTTGCATGGGCGACATTTGACACTGATAGCTTTTCCAAGGCGTTTCCACTGAAAACCTTCTCCGTGGGGAGAAGGTATGATTTGTTTCATGTGAAAGTGGAAAAATGGCACGGAATAACACCACTCTGAAGTAGGAACACATGTGAGTACACAGAATGTAAATACTGCATTATGGAACCAAATCAGATAGAAATGCGAGTTGACCACCTTCACACAGAGAGAAGACTGATGGTACCCAAAAAACTAAATATTTACCTCCACGCGGCTAAAAGGACGTAACGGTTTATTATTTTTTGACTCATTTCTGAATTGTTTTGAAGGGATGAACAATTATATTTAAAAATAAATACATGTCAAGCAAGCCTCAGAACGAATGGATTTCTCATTCAATTTGTGAAAACTGAAATGTCAAACCTCAACAATTCACATAGAATAAATATTTCCACAAACTTGCGAGGGGAAAAAAAAAAAAGCACGTATAATTTTGTTCCCTTGTAAACTGGTGTGACGAGGGCAATGTTGGTGCAAAGACTGGCGCTTACCTGCATCCTGGTCTCATCCACAGCTCATCTCTGTGGAGAGGGTTGGAACCGTATCGGGGATGCCTGCTTGCGCATAAACTCCAGCCGAGAAAGCTTCGACAACGCCCAGCACTACTGCAAGAACCTGGACGGCAACATCGCCTCTCTCGCCACATCCAAGCAGGTCGACTTTGTCCTAGAGGAGCTGCAGAGGTACGAGCAGCAGGAGAGGGTAAGTACCCCAGGGGGGTTAGGCCCTCCTTCATTTCAGAAGCATGGGAATTCCTCAGAGTTCAGGACGCTTATGAGAGGTGTACATAACCGGTAGGGTTGTGGTGTCCACAGTAGGGCCTCGTTAGCAGAAATATGAATAATAGTCCTGGCAAACGGTCTTTCTGGACACTTTACATAAAAATAAATCAGAAAATTTCAGTCACACCAGTGGATTCTCTGTGGGAAAATTGATTACAGGACTGGGCTCTCATGCATTACAGGACTGGGCTCTCATGCATTACAGGACTGGGCTCTCATTTTCTGAAGTTAGTGCCGTGGTTAGGTTGGTTTAACATGTGGGCGCTCACAAAAAGAAACCCAGTTGAATGTAATGTGTGGCCGTAAGCATCACTGGTCAGCAGGTCTGACTCCTGATGGTTTCTTCCTGTTTGATTCAGTTTAAGGTCCACAGTGAGCACTCTCTTCCTCTTCCTCTGCAGAAGCTCTCTCCGTGGGTGGGGCTGAGGAAGATTAACGTGTCATACTGGGGCTGGGAAGACTCCTCCCCCTTCTCCAACACCTCCCTGCAGTGGCTGCCAGGGGAGCCTAGCGACTCGGGGTTCTGTGCGTATCTGGACCGGGCCGAGCTGTCGGGCCTGAAAGCCAATCCTTGCACAGCCACGACCGATGGGCTCATCTGCGAAAAACCTGTCGGTGAGACACCCCCCAGACCCTAAAGCCAAACCTGATCTCGCACCCTAACGCTAATCTCTCTCTCTCTCTCTCTCTCTCTCTCTCTCTCTCTCTCTCTCTCATTATCTAATCCCTCTTTCCCTCTTCAGATTTTTCACCAATCTACTCTGCCAGCTATTGTGACTTTAGCATGCACTCGTGACTCAGTATGTCAGCCATGAACCTTTTTTTATTTTTTTTATATGGAAAATCTGCTTTTAGACACAGGCCATTTTTCAGGCAGTGAAGGCTGTTCAAGGTCTCAGACTCGGACATTGTGTGGTCCTTAAACACGTGGTTGAGCAGGCAGCAGTGTGGCTGGTGTTTTTGCAGGTTTAAATACCAGGCGGTGCTTTTCCACAGTAACCTTGAGCAGAGAGCTCAGTCTGAATACCTGCTGTAAGTGTCTAAAATGAGCTGAGTGAGGAGCACCTCATTTTTGTAAATTATTTAAAATTCTTGTCATCCGAACACCATCATCAAAGTTATGGCAAAATAAGTGCTTCTGTGCACATAGTTAGTGGGAGTCCACTGTCAGGAGAGTCACATGATCAAAACCTCCCCCTCCAAGGTGCTTTGGGATTGTACCTAGGGCTGGGCGATATACTCGTTCTCATAATTTTTTTTAGCGCAATAACGGTCATCGCCACCATGTGTAGTATTGCCTTTCCTTCAGTCTTTTTTTCTTTAATTATACCTGATGCGGTAGTAAACATTAGAATTTCAGAGGCAATCTGAAATGCTTCTGGGGAAAAAAGACACCACTGATATCTATTGGATGTTGATAAGACAGCCAATCGGCATCAATGCTTCCATGTGATTGACAAGAACACATCACATGATGTCATGGAAGCTACACCCTTGCTGCTGATTGGCTGTATTATCAAAATCCAATAGATATCAGTGACCTTTTTTTTCCCCCAGAAAACTATCTCACGAGGATATCGCCCAGCCTTAACTGTTCCCACGCTAATCCTTGAATTGTTTTAAAGTTTGAATAATGTAATGTCATTTTCAAGGCATTTCACTTTAATTCTAGTTCTTTTAACATAGCTGAAACATTACTGAAACAAATTTTGCCATGTTCATGTCAATTCACTTCAATTCCAGTTCTTGTAACATAGTCCGAACATTACTGAAACATTGTTTCTCATGTTCATGTCAATTCCCTTCGATTCCAGTCTTTGTAACGTAATTGGAACATTGCTGAAACATTGTTTCCCGCCTGCAGTGAGCCCCAATCAGAATGCCAGACCATGCAAGACGCCCTGCTCCCTGCGCAACTCCTGTGGAAACTGCACCAGCCAAGCCATGGAGTGCATGTGGTGCAGCAGCACCAAGCGCTGCGTCGACTCCAACGCTTACGTCATCTCCTTCCCCTACGGACAGTGCTTGGAGTGGCAGACTGGGGACTGCGTGTGTAAGTATATGTCTCTTCTACTGACCTGAGACCAGTATTTAACCTGAGTCTCTTTCAACTCACTAGAGACCAGTATTTAACCTGAGTTTCTTTCAACTGACCCGAGACCAGTATTTAGCTTGAGTCTCTGCTACTGACCTAAGACTGCTATTTGAACTGTCTCTGCTTGACTGACCTGAGACCAGTATCTAAATTAGGCTTGTCCAATCTTTTCTGAAAAGGGCCGATGTAGGTGCAGTTTTTTGTTCTAGCCCAGCACTAAGACACCTGATTCTACTTATCAAGGTCTTGGACCACGATTTGTTAATTTGTTGAATCAGGTGTTGCAGTGCTGGGCTAAAACAAAAACCTGCACTCGCATCGGCCCTTTTCGGATAAGATTTGCCCTCCCTGATCTAAACTGAGTCGGTTTTACTGCCCTAAATTCATTTGACTCAAATGGGAGCTGTATCTGGCCTGGATTGAAAGACACGGGTACTTGCAGAGATGTTTAATGTTGAGGGTTTTGAGTGTGACCAGCTGAGTAAATATAATGACCTGATAATGAGTAATAATTAGTTCCTCCTTTCTGGGGGAGATTGCAGGAAAGCGAAATCCCTCTTGCACCTCTTGCAGATATTATGGCATGTCATGGGTCCGTTTCGCTTTTTCCGTAGTCAGTGTTGACCCCTGGGGGTCTTGTAACATGGACTTTTCAATCTTTGTTTTCAACCGGGTATTTCGAAACACCGAAAAAAGACGACGCAGACCGGCACAAACACAGACAGGTGCCGTACTGCAGCATTTGTAGAAAATACTTTTTCTCTCGGAAAATCCATACCGTATTGACGTCTGTCTGACGGAACAAAAAGAAAACACGCGGTTCGCGTTCCCTTCCATTTACAAGCGTCCTGGATCCACAACTCGAGACCTGCTGCTGTAATGGCTCCTCTTAAATATATAGATTATATTATAAAGAGTTCACTGGAGAGAAAATACTCAGGATTATTGCCGAGAGGCTGCAGAATGGCCGTTCATTAGACTGTGGAGAGGACCTGTGTGGGTTTTATGCTTATTGTCACAGCGTCTTACCTGCCGGGGAGGCTCTTCATTGCTGTACGTTGAACAGATTTTTACATATTCCGAGCACCAGCTCGCTCTCAGACCTCAGCTCAAAGAACGTTTTTTTAATGCCGTGTGAAAATGCATTCAGTATGCGTCCATGTGCTTCAGAATGTAATTAGATTAAGCGTCGCTTCTCAGTTAATTTATTCAATACCGAGAAGTTGCCTCTGGAATACATTGACGGCAGCAAAATATTTACGATTACATTAAGCATCCTATAAATACGGCGGTGATAATAGGTATAATGGCATGCACAGAGCCGTGGTATTGGGGCTATTCTGTGGATTTAGCGTGGCCCTCAGTCTGTGGGGTTGTAGGGTTTAGGCAGAATTCTGGGTATTTAGCTTGGCCCTCAGTCTGTGGGGTTGTAGGGTTTAGGCAGGTATTCTGTGGATTTAGCACGGCCCTCAGTCTGTGGGGTTGTAGGGTTTAGGCAGGTATTCTGTGGATTTAGCACGGCCCTCAGTCTGTGGGGTTGTAGGGTTTAGGCAGGTATTCTGTGGATTTAGCACGGCCCTCAGTCTGTAGGGTTGTAGGGTTTAGGCAGGTATTCTGTGGATTTAGCCCGGCCCTCAGTCTGTGGGGTTGTAGGGTTCAGGCAGGTATTCTGTGGATTTAGCGCGGCCCTCAGTCTGTAGGGTTGTAGGGTTTAGGCAGGTATTCTGTGGATTTAGCACGGCCCTCAGTCTGTAGGGTTGTAGGGTTTTGGCAGGATTCAGTGGATTTAGCGCGGCCCTCAGTCTGTAGGGTTGTAGGGTTCAGGCAGGATTCTGTGGATTTAGCGTGACCCTCAGTCTGTGGGGTTGTAGAGTTTAGGCAGGTATTCTGTGGATTTAGCACGGCCCTCAGTCTGTGGGGTTGTAGGGTTTAGGCAGGTATTCTGTGGATTTAGCACGGCCCTCAGTCTGTAGGGTTGTAGGGTTCAGGCAGGTATTCTGTGGATTTAGCCCGGCCCTCAGTCTGTGGGGTTGTAGGGTTTAGGCAGGTATTCTGTGGATTTAGCACGGCCCTCAGTCTGTAGGGTTGTAGGGTTTAGGCAGGTATTCTGTGGATTTAGCACGGCCCTCAGTCTGTAGGGTTGTAGGGTTTTGGCAGGATTCAGTGGATTTAGCGCGGCCCTCAGTCTGTAGGGTTGTAGGGTTCAGGCAGGATTCTGTGGATTTAGCGTGACCCTCAGTCTGTGGGGTTGTAGAGTTTAGGCAGGTATTCTGTGGATTTAGCGCGGCCCTCAGTCTGTGGGGTTGTAGGGTTTAGGCAGGTATTCTGTGGATTTAGCACGGCCCTCAGTCTGTGGGGTTGTAGGTAGGGATGCACCGAAATGAAAATTCTTGGCCGAAACCGAAAACCAAAAATGAGAAACCAAGGCCGAAAACCGAAAACCGAAACACCGAAAGAAATGATTGTCAATTATTAGAACCATTGCATTTATGGCTATGACTGTGTACTAACCTCACTAAAATCAAAGCATTGCAATTCAAGAATAAATCAATTACAAAAGTATGAAAATATTTATTTAGCACTGACATTACAGCAATGCACAATATAAATTAAAATTCAAAACAAAATGTTTAACTTGACCCCGCTCATGTGTACATTAAATAATAATGTACAGGCCTATAACTGACTGGCCTGCTGAAAGATTGTAAAATTAAATAGGTTCTCTCATAAAAACACAAAGTGCATTTAACTCACTCAGTGCCACGGAATTCTGGAACACTGTGCCCCTTGAGTGCCAAGCCAATATGGCCGCACAACATTCTAAATGCTCAAATTCAGTTTTTGACTCTGCAAACTTACAATAAAACATTTTTAAACACGTCTTATGGTTTCTAACTTCAGATATGAGTATAAATATTTTTGTAAGACTTACACCTGCAAGAGGACAAACACTAGAAATGACTTCAAATAATATTACTGGCCAGCTGATTCACAACAAAGACTGTTGATGGTAAACTGACTTGAAAAATTTAAACCTGAGATAAAATATCAGTTTAAACATTTATTTTCAATTTAGAAAAGGGAAATAAATGACCATAAATGGATGCTATTTTTATATATTGAGCCTTTTATTACAGTTAATTGTATTTTACTACATTGTATAATATTTATTTATTTCATTAGGCCTAAATTTATTTTCATTTCTTGTATTTCATTTCTATCATGTTGTAGCCTACAGCACTTTATAACCCAGTGTTTCAAAAAGAGCTATACAAAATAGTTATTGTTGTTTTTCATTATTATTACTTGCATTTTTGGTCAACTTTGGAGCTTAACAGCCATATCTTTCTAATAAAGAAGCATTTAGCAAAGAATATGCCAAATATTTCACTTAAGGTTCTCTTTTTGTCTTTAGTCAATGCACAACTAAAGATGCTCCCCCATTTGTGAAATAACTCCTGACTCTGAATCCAATTCCTCAACCTCATGATTTTGTTAACGTTAACTAATATAACGTGTGCTCTCCCGTTGAGAGACTTGACGCAATGATGTGACAAAGTCGGATCGATAATGATTGGCAACCTAACGTTAGCATTTACCTACACAACTTTTGTCAACTGCCAGAATGTCATCCAGGACAATTAACGTTTGCTAGCTAACTTTGACTTCACACATACGTTTGTTAACTTTTTAAGTTCACTTATGTGTCTATATCGGGCGAATCGCGGCAGCTTGTTCGTTTCACCTCGTAAACTAACTTAACGTTATTCGTTTTTTTAAATTGTCCGTCTGGGCAAGTTAAGCTGTATTATGCTTGTCTGACAACTTTTTTGACAATCGGACAAGAGTTAATGTCGAGCACTGCTCCTCATCTTCCTCTCCACTATCGCTATTAAAGTTAAACACAAATACGCACTCGTCACCGTTCGCCATTCTGATATCGCCTCTCGCTACTTTTTTTTCAAGTTGCCAGCTCGTATTTCTAACTGCACACAAAGACCGCTAATTTACATAGTAATTGTTTTAACCAATAAGATCGTCCATCTATTACTGCTGACTAATATTTGCCCAGTAACAACATGTATTTGTTGTATTTAACTTATTTAATTGGCTAAAAAAAAAGAGGATGTAAAATACGAGTTCAGGGCGCCTTAAGGCGCCCCTGGCACTCTGGAACATTCGTAGTTGGGGCGCTTTAAAGCGCCTCTGGCACTGAGTGAGTTAAGTCACCCGACGTGGAGAAACTCTTTGCAGATGCACCCCCTCTTGAAATTTCAGCACTGCATTTTTTGCAAATCGCTATCCGTGGGTCTTTCTCCGAGATATTGAAATAACTCCACACCGCCGACATGCTGGCTCTTATCCAGATAACCGTGTGCTGGCTGCGCTTTTTGTTTGCGTCATTGCAATTCTGTTTCGGCCGTGTTGTTTCGGTGATTTAGGTCTTTCGGCCGAAAACCGAAAATGCACTTTTGGGCCATTTTAGGCCGAAAATTTTCGGTGGCCGAATTTTCGGTGCATCCCTAGTTGTAGGGTTTAGGCAGGTATTCTGTGGATTTAGCACGGCCCTCAATCTGTGGGGTTGTAGGGTTCAGGCAGGTATTCTGTGGATTTAGCACGGCCCTCAGTCTGTGGGGTTGTAGGGTTTAGGCAGGTATTCTGTGGATTTAGCACGGCCCTCAGTCTGTGGGGTTGTAGGGTTTAGGCAGGTATTCTGTGGATTTAGCACGGCCCTCAGTCTGTGGGGTTGTAGGGTTCAGGCAGGTATTCTGTGGATTTAGCACGGCCCTCAGTCTGTAGGGTTGTAGGGTTTAGGCAGGAAAGTCTGCATTACCTTTTAGTTCGCCCACGTCATTCCTCATTTCTAGATTCTTAGCTGTAGAGCTGAATGAAAGGCATTCAGTTTCAAAATATTTTTTCTGGCAGGAACTGGATATATAAAATATGCTTGTCATATTTTGTTGTTTCGTCTTCGTGACAGGTCTTTTGGTGTACATTTATGTCTTTTCCTCAGGAGCCTTCCAGCACGTCAGAGTAGGCTGACATACAAAGAGAAAGGTCTACAATGTAGAAAATTATAAAAACAAGTATCCTAGATGCCTGACAGGCAGCATGAGTGAGGTAAACTGCCGAGCGTTCGCTCTGACGCAAAACTGGTCCCGAGCCTTTTAGAGACGCTGAAGCCTAATACCTTGTTCACTGTTGAGGTACACGCTCCTTGCTTTGACACTGGAACTATCAGCCGAGAGCAAAGCTTACATTTGTCATAATTTCTCAAGCTCGTTAGTTTTGCACAAGGCATCCCTCAGTACAGTTGGCTTGAGACTCCCGAGCAGAGTTGCCAAGCTGATTTCAAACTTATAAGGGCGAGTAGTGCTGCCTGTCTGTCAAATAAGCCGAAGTCGTGCCATTCCACGGTTGGGAACAGCCAATGATTGCAACACCATTCAGTCTAGAAACCCCCCCCCCCCCTCAAAAAAAAGAAAAGAAATATATATATATATATATTTTTTAGACACAGCACACACACACACACACACACACACACATAGACACACGCTCACTAAATACAATGGCATGATATTTGGTTTGTTGTAACTTCGATAGCATTTATTTGCCATTTCTGTTGTTATTTGTTTCCCGAGGGGAGGAAGCCCCTCTATCTGCCTCGGGTTGCCACGGGACGAGTTTGCGTCAAAAGCGGGAACACTTTGTGACTTTGGCAGCTGCGGGAGGGTGTCCTACTAATGCATTACGACTCCAGCCGTTTCTGAGAAGGGACCGTCAGATTGAAGGTCACATTTAAAAATGTAATTAGAACAGTGCCTTTTTCCTGTGCTCCGTGGGTAGCCTGAAATTGCTTCTGCTGCTGCCCGTACCCCCTTTGCAATACAATATAGTGGCAGCTACCACACAATATTTGTTTCCCACCCCCATATTTTTAGGGCTGTGCATGAACTATGTTCAATGTGTTTTATTTATTTATTTATTTTTTTAATCAATGGCAGCTTTTGCATATTAAAGTGGTAGACATTTGTATTAACGCAAGTGGTTGCTGGGAGATTGAGGCATGATGTGGAAGCGGTGGTTGCTGGGAGATTGAGGCCTGATACGGAAGCAGTGAGTCCTGGAAGATTGAGACATGATACGGAAGCAGTGGTTGCGGGGAGATTGAGGCATGATATGGAAGCAGGGGTTGCTGGGAGATTGAGGCATGTCTGTCCATCCTTGCCAGTCTGATAATTTTGTATGTGGGTAGTTTTTAGGACAGTGCCATGGGCTTGTGTTTACAAATAATATTGAACTTTTGCATGTGTGTCTTTATCTAATCATAGTTTAATGATAGCACATACTGGCACTGAGTGACCCTCGGAAATCCCGTCACTAAACATCTCGTTGCCACAGCTTTTATTTTGCTCAGAACAGATTATCATAAATATTTTTTTGAGACTTGGGCTTTAAATAAATGCAGGGTAATTACATATATCAAAGGGAAAGTGAAGTCGCTTTCAGCTGAATATGGTGCATTCTCTGAACAGCCAGCTTTGCTGGGAGGTTGGTGTTAAATCATGAAGTGTGTTTGAGTTTGGCATCGATTCTCCATGCCCCACAGACATGCTATCATGTTCATTTCTATATTCCTCCATCTGTTGCCAGCTGACAAGGGCACTGCTCATTTGCGGTGGATCCTGAACAATGGCTCGTCCCTCAGCTTGGCACGCAGCGGGAGCGTTCGGCCACATTAACCTTAATGACACCTCCATACATTCATCTCACAGCCTGTCGACTGTGGGCAGGCTCAGATTTAGTCACACAATGCAGGGGGAAAAAAAAACATCTCAAATCAGGACGGACAAGTGGAGGCCCAGGTGGTAATTCTTTTCACAACAGGCTGAAAGGACACACGCCCGCACGTGCATGCACACACACACACACACATGCGCAAACACTCACACACAGACGCACATATGCAAACACATGTGTATATGCACACACACACACACACACACACACACAAACAAACATACTCACACGTATACACAAACACGTACTCACATACATGCGCGCACACACACACACACACACACACACACACACACACACACACACACACACACACACACACACATTTAGGTTTTCCGTCTGTCTGATCCACACATACAAATGCATGTATTTACACAGTATATACGTGTGTACACACATAAAGGCACACGGCCATACACATGTTTGCTCTCATACTGTCTTGCTCTTCCTCGCACACGCATTCACACACTCTCCCTTTCGTTTCTCATTCACACACGTACACACATGTAATGTGTATGCAGTCGCGTTGATTAGATTACGCTGTTCGCAGAAGAATGAACCATGGGTTTTCTGTCGCGTAGCGTCCCTCTGTTCAAGCTGAAATAAATAAATGTGAAAACTAACAAATAGAGCTGGGACTGGATGCAGGGCAGCATGAACTGTGTTTAATAAATATCTCTGCCGTGCTGAGAGAGAAAACATGGCCCGCTGTGTTAGCAATTATAAAATGGGGCTTTATTTTCAAAAGCCTCTGGAAAACAAAAAAAATCATTTGAACAGAAAGAGAAAACAAAGTTGTGCAAAGTTGATTGAGACCATCTGCGGTGCATTGGCGGATCCGAGCCGCGGAAACGTGCAGTACCAGGGAACGCCACCGTGTGAACAAGCCCTGCTGCGGAGAGCAGAACCACGCGATTATGCAGAACTACCACGCAACACTCTGTAAATGTTTGTGTAAAAACATCGCTGAGAATACTAATTAATTGCTACAGACGGGGGCTCCATAAATGTGGCTTATTGCATAATGCTGCTCCATAAATACGTATTACTGCATGTTTTACCGTGCGGGAACATAGTGGTCATTCAGGTGAGGTACATTAGCCCTTCGCTCTAAAGTATTTTGAGGCCCTGTGCTGTATAAATGCCATCCACCACCACCACCATCAAGGGACAAGGGCATTGGAAGTGCATAGATGGTACACATTTCTCCAGCCTCCAGCTTATTTATTCATACACCTTCAATTCAGGGTGCGACTCTGAAAAAGTAGAGGAGTTACCCCCCCCCACAATCCACACACTACTCCCACCACCAGTACTCTTCATATAAGGCTTTGCTGACTTTTTTGGGAGGTTTTCCTCCATTTTTCTTCTGTACTGCTTTTTTGAAGATCTGTCCAAAACTGTTTGAAAAGACTGAGGCCATTGCTGTGGCGCTAATAACAATACTGTCATTGTGGTCCCACTGCGGTCTCCCTGCGATCTCGTTACGGTCACACTGTGGTCTCATTCCAGCCTGAGACTGCTCTGTGCCTGGTGTCTTCTGTTATTTCCGTCCTGCAGAGGAATCGAAGGTGATGAAGGAATTCCCTGTCATCTTCATTTTCAGTAGTTTTGCTGCTGCCTGCAGACACAGAAATTCGATGAATGTAAAAAAAAAATACTGAAATCTGTGAGTGAAAATGCTTTAGGCTGCATTTGATTCCACACTGGTCTTGGGAGTGGGAAATCATTTTCCAACAATCTTTTGGTTCTCATCACTGTGGATGTATATATTTTTTTTATCTTGAAAAAACTGTTTTTGTCCTGAACTGACTGATTTTGATTGTCACCTGTTTAAAAAAATAAATTAAAAAGATAAATAAAAATGTTGTCACTTAATATTTTTGTGAGACAGTGTGCAGGGCAGAGATCTATCCGGCGGCTCTGATGGAACCCAAACCACGCCGGGGGTCGTGAGCTGTCCCTCACCTGAGTGACCCCTATTGCATGACTGCATGCCTGCAGAGCGGGAAACGGAGCCGCTGGTTCACTGCACACGCTTTTCAGAGCGCACCTGTTGGTCCTCGCCCTCCAGGATTGATGCAGGACATTGCAGCCATCAGACAAGCTCTGGATTGGAATGCAATGATTTCTCACTTAGGCTGTGAAAATGCACCTGGGCAGATATAAAAGAGCTTTGTGAGCGCTCACCTCCCCTCCACTCTCCTCTCTCTCTGCTTCCCTCTGTCTCTCTTTCCTGCTTTCCTCCTCTTTCTTGCTCCCCCTCTCTCTGTTTCTCTCTCTGCAGCCCAGAATTGCTCAGGTCTGCGTACCTGTGTACAGTGCCTGGAGCAGCCGGACTGCGGTTGGTGCGGGGACCCAAGTAACACAGGAAGGGGTCAGTGTGTGGAGGGGGCCCACCGCGGCCCCATGAGGAGCCCGGTGTCCAATCAGAGCCCAGAGAGGCTGCTGGAGCCAGGACTGTGCCCGCGAGATCGAGGCTATGACTGGGCCTTCATCACCTGCCCCGGTGAGCACACATGCATTGTGCGTTTTCAAACACACACGCACACGCACACGCACACACACACACACACACACACACACACACACACACACACACACACACAGTCAGTCACACACACACACACACACACTACATCTACATGCACTCACTCACACCCACTGGTGGACATGGCTGTGGCGTGCCATGTTCCTGATTGGTTGTTTGTCTTTGTGCTCCAGCCTGCCAGTGTAATGGTCACAGTGTCTGTGTGAACAGCAGCGTGTGTGAGCACTGTAGAAACCTAACCACTGGACAGCACTGCCAGACCTGCATGCCTGGCTACTACGGAGATCCTACCAATGGAGGACGTTGCCAAGGTGAGTACAGTCACCTGCGCAATGCGCTTGAGTGACCCACAGGGGGCAGTGTTGGACATGACCTTTTTGCACCTTGTGGTGCAAGGAATTCTGGCCCAGAAATCTGGCAGGAAGTCATAAAATTATGTGTTTCTGTGTGGGGGTTTGTAGGTCATTCAGGTCTCATAATTCTTGGGGAAAAAGTAGTTCCTTTGTGGTTTTTTTATTTTATTTTATTTTTGCATTTTTTAACCTGGTGTGCTTCCAGTCCTTTGCTGTCTGTGGCCTGTAGTCCTTTGAGTCTGCTCCAGCAGTGCTGTGTGCAGAGATATTTGTGTGGATGTGCAGAGAAAAGAAGACAGAGTGGAGCGGAGGAGTGAGGGCAGTGTCATCACTCTCTGCCTGACAGAGGCTCTTTCCCCATGTTCCTCTCATAGTGCATCACTCTTCATCATTTTCTTATTTCTTCATGTTGAGTGAAGGACTGTGGTGCTGTGGCCTGTGAGAGCAGGATGTGATGGATGTGACCTGTGGGTTCAGCCTGGGACCCACACACACACACACACACACACACACACTATCCACTATACGCACACATACACCATATGCACACACACACATATGCCATGTACACACACACACATACACACTATCCACTATACGCACACATACACCGTATGCACACACACACACATACGCCATGTACACACACACACACACACACACTACAGACACAGTACTCACACACACGTACTCACTCACACACCCACACACATGCTCACACACACACTCACCACCACTTCAATAGGCATCAGTCTAACACACGTGTGTGCACACACAACACCCCCAGTCCCTTACCCCATACTACTTCAGCCCACACAACCATCCCTCCTTTTTCATCTCACACCAAAAACCACATGGTATTTTGGCTCCTGTTGTTAACGGCCTGACCATGTCAGCACAAATCTAAAGGCTCACAAGAAGAGATTTACCTCCACTGCAATGATTTAGTCACTGATCTGTGGTAGATTAGGGAATTAAAGTGTCTCATAGCTGTTCTGTGCACTGCAGCACAGACGTCATTGTGTGCTTGATGTTTGCAAAAATAGAGACGATTCGGTAAAATATTGCTGAACAAAACTGCCCTTGAAAACAAAATGTTAAGAGACCAAATGTTTTTCAAGATGGATGTTCCATAACAATAATTTTTTATTTTTTTATTTGCATTTGATAGCTTTGAAGACTGACCTTGTACAAATAGAGCAGAATTCTGTGGTCTTCTGTACGGAGTGGCATTTTCTTAAATGAGATAAGACCTCTAAGCCCATCAAGGCTGTCAGGTTCACCTTGTGGAGTTTTTAAACGCTGTGCTCCTATAGGCCAGTAGCAGGCTCAATTTTTTTCACTGTGGAACTGTTTTAGTGCCTTTCACCAGAGGTGTTAGAAGGAAGCTTCATGAAGCCAAAATTTTTACTTTTTTACAGAAAAACAGGAAATGGGAAAACTTTGGAGAGATCTGGCCTGTACCCGCAAAAACAAATAAAACTAAAAAACAAGGTTAAAAAATAAATAAAAAAAACCTCCATGGTGTGAAGAACAAAATAGTGGTGACAGACGTTTTAGCCTTAAATTTTTTTTTTTGCCTTGGAGAGTAACATTTTTTAATTGAAATGCATTGGAGTGATAAAATTATGGGGTTCAGTGTACATTCAACGCCATTCACATGGACACCTGTAGACCAGCATCCACTCTAATGATTTCTATAATCTGGTGATGGTTGGATCGGTGAAACAAACGCAGAAAAACCCTGCAGTCTGACCTGCTGTGGCTTAAGGGCTCTTTCCTTTCCCGTTTATGAAACAGCTGCTGTTTGTATGCCCCTCTCCTCTTGTTCTTGGCCATTGTAGGAGACTCTTTCTAAATTCCCCAGGCCCATTGCAACGCCGAGAGAAAGATCACAGGACTCTGATCACAAAGCATCTTCCTCCTAAATTCACCTTCTCTCACTCTCTCAGAAAAAGGGGAACCAAGGTCGTCGCTCTGCAGAACAGGAAATAAACGTTTAACTTTTAAATGAAGTTAGAATTCAGAATGTGACTTTTTGACTTTTCTATGAATAAAGGGAATAAGGTGGTAGATAGAGATATGACCTGATGGTAATGCTTTGTGAGTAATTCCTGTTTGCGGGTGTTCTCCTCGCTCCGGATTAAAGTAAAGAAGTTAATGCGGACAGACACACGGACGTGGGAGGGGGAGTAATCGAGTCAGCTGGAGGCCCCCAGGGGCCCTTTCTGGTCGGAGAGCCCGGTCTGGCCGAGCTGGCCTCTCATGCAGCACCTGAGGAAAGCTCAGCACGCCTGTTTGAAGTCTGCTGTGTGTGTGTGTGTGTGTGTGTGTGTGTGTGTGTGTGTGTGTTCAGAGTACCATTTCTACAGCTTTTTTTAATCCTCTATCCCTGCTCACATCCTGCACCAGTGCTCCACTTCTCCCTTTATCACAACACTACGTTGTAGAATCTCCTACAGGGATGGACAGACAGACAGATTCACACTTAGACAAGGGCATGTCAGGCTGGCGTGTGCAGGAGCTGGTGGGGGTGTGTAAATCCTGCAGCTGTACGGAGTTATGGATGGTTTAGACACACATCTGGTGAATGGGATCAAGGAGTTTTGCTACTCCTGTGTAACGGCTGTTACGAGTCCCCAGGCCTGACACATAGCTTGCATTGTGTGTGTGCGTGTGTGTGCGTGCGTGCGTGAAGTAAAGTGAACCCAGCTCAACAAAAAACATCATTTTTTTATTGAGCAAAATTAAATTCTTTGTTGGGAAAAGTATGTGAATCCTTGCTTTCAGTACCTGGTGTGACCCCCCCCCCTAAGCAGCAATAACCTCAACCAAACGTTTTCTGTAACTGGCTTCCTCCTTGCTCTCCTGCCATGCACACCATGTTTGTTCAGTGTTTGCCTGATGGTGGACTCATGAACACTGAACACCAATGCAGGAGAGACCTGGAGATCCTTAGATGTTACCCTGGGGTTCGTTGGAGGTCTTTGTGACCTCCTGGAATATTATACGTCTTGCTCTTGGAGTGATTTTTTTATGGACGACCACTCCTGGGTAGAGTAACAATGGTGTAGAATTTCCTCCATTTGTAGACTATCTGCCTGAGAGTAGATTAGTGGAGCCCAAACTTTTTAGAGATGGTTTTGTAACCTTTTCCAGCCTGGTGAGCGTCGACAACTTGTTTTCAGAGCTCCTCAGGAATGTCCTTTGACCGAGCCATGGCACACTTCCACAAAGCTGTGTGGTGAAGACCAGGCTTTGATCGTGAAGACCCAGATTTATGTTTTTTTAATAGGGCAGGGACCACTTAACTCACACCTGAGTGTCATCCCATTGATTGAAACACCTGACTCCAATTACCCCTTTAAATGAGCTGATAATCCTAGGGGTTCACATACTTTTTCCAACAAAGCATTTAATGTTGGATAACTTAGCTCAATAAATAAATTATAAAAAAAAAAAAATTTTTTTGTTTTTTTTGTTGTGCTTGGTTCGCTTTATTGAGTTTTGGGGACTTCAATGATCACATGAAGATGTGATCACATTTTAGGTCAAATTTATGCAGATATACAGAACATTCTAAAGGGTTCACAAACTTTCTAGCACCACTGTAATGCACACCTTTGTGATCCACAAACCAGTTCAGATTGCACTAAGGAGTCTGTTTTCCATTTTCTCCCGCACATTATTAATTCTCCTTGAAGGTGTATGCAAAGCCTTTAAATATTGATACCTCAGTATGACCCAGTGATGATACGGTTTCCTGAGCGATAGCGACTGTCACACACCAGTATCAGTTACTTATGGGATTAAATAAAAAGGGACGGAAATAGAACACACACACACACACACACACACACACACACACACACAGCCTCACATAAACCCAACATCTCTTTCTTTCTCAACAAAAGAGCGAGATAGAATGAACACACACAACTCTCTCTGTCACATACACTGAGACCCGCACACACACACACACACACACACACACACACACACACACACACACAAATCCACACACATCTGTCTCTGATAGGAGAGGGGTTTGTTAGCGAGTGACAGAGTGATTCATGGTTGTAGATAGACTGTACGTCTGTAGCCGACTATCTCAAACTTTCGAGGACCAGCGCTGAGAGAGGGCCTGTGTTCAGAGTCAGGGCTTCTGACAGCTATGGCTTGTAAGTTAATGCTCCTCTGGCCTTTTTGGTCAGGGCAAGCTGATCTCCTGCTGTCCGTGGGGGAATCTGATCTTTATGTGGGCTAATGCTGGTGATATTTCGTTGTTTGTTAGTTTTGACTGATTCAAAATTGATTGATTGATCATTATTTTTAGGACAGAAAGCATTCTTATTTATGTCCCATTGAAGATTCCCTTTTTTAACTTCTGTCAAAAGATTTGCGACACATGGTTGTGGTTTGGAAGGTTTTGCCTGCACTCCCCATGTTGTCGTTTGGGTCATATGTCGATGAACCTAAGTTTCAAAGTTCTTCTGAGAACTCATGAACGTGCATTATTTTTGGAAATGTTCAGAACACACACACACTGAATTTTCCTTTGCCAACACCATTCAAATTATATTCAAGCTTTATGAATGATTTTTATCTTTGCATTCCTGATGAACTGATGGTCAATAAAGCATGTCAGGTTGAATGTTTTATGTGCACACTATCTTTCCCCCACAAAGACACATGAAAATGAAAAGTTTTTTTTATATAAGTTTTCTTTATTTATGATTCTTCAAAAGTTTCAAAATGCTTAATTATTTTGTAGAGTGGTAAAGGTAAATAAATCTGTTTTTGCTTCTCACATAAGTACACAGATGCTGCTATTGGTCCACAAGGGCAACTAATGAGCAAGGACACACACACACACACACACGTAGTTACACACACTCTCATTAATCGCTCCCCTCCAGGTTTTTTATTGTCTTGCCACCTACAGTTTTGATGCTAGTGCAAACAGCCTCCAGACCTGGGTTCTCTAGGAGACAAAAACATGCTGTTCCTCGCAGCTGGAAATGTGCCCGAAGCCAAACACACACCTGCACTCCACAGAAACCTGGGGCAGATATCCTCACACATCCTCCAGAGAATCGCTGTGGCCTTTTCGCTTCCCAAACACTGTGCACCCCCACAAGCAGAAGCGCCACTTTACCTCTCCGCTCAACAGATGTACTGTTCTATACTTTCCTCAATTGTGGATTCTAATTTTAATGTCCGATGCAAAAGCAAATAGTCAGTCGTCATATTTCTGGCAGAGGTCATAATCGCTTCAACTTAAAGACGCAGCTTTGAGACGCGGGCTCACCATTGGGCTCTCTTTAATAGCTCTCCTTAACTCCCTGGGTAGCGAGCGGAGCATAAATCAGGACACGTCTGTGACCCAGGGAGACGTCCACACAGCAAAGTTTAGATGCGTGTCAAACTTGCCGTTAAAAAAAAATTTGTATATGAAAAATTGATGGGTAAAAATTGCGCCGTTGCTCTCCAGAAACGGTGTTTTATAAAATATTTATTCACCCTGTCACTTTTGGCTGGCTTACAGAAGCATAAATGGACGGAGCAGATCGATGGGGCAGAGCTGGGAAGTGGCGGCAGGTTGGGTGTGCGTCAGCAGTATTTGTGAGCTAGCTTTCGGGGGGAGGGGGGGGTGGGGCAGGTATACAGTAACTCAGATGGGGAGTCACAGTAAGAGGATGGATATATAAGCTCTTAATCATGGTTAATTGCTCCAAAGCTGTGACCGGGGGGTACGGCAACGATGCCGTGAATACGAACCAACGGGGAGTCCCGAGACATCTGCTCTGCCCCCTCTACTAATTTATCACCTGTCTGGGGGTGCCGTTTCTTCTCCTGCCAGGCCACGTGTGGGTGGGGTTGGGGAAACTGGCTCTGTGCCTCCCTGCCCGCTACGTCCAGTAATTAAGCACAGGACCCCCCCGGTGGGGCGGGGGAGCGGGGGGTTTCTTAGGACAAAAAATGTTTTGACTTTGGATATTTCTGCGGATCTTACAGCCTGAACTTTTTGTTCTGAAACGGACAGTCTGAACAGGCGAGTGGGGCTCTCCCACGGCGCCCCCTGTCTGTAATGCTGATATAGGATTATGGGATATGTGGTCCAATCAGTTAAATGCTCAAACAGCCTCAATGTTATTTGCTAATTTATTCAACATTTCAGTCGAGCAATAAAAAAATTCTAAGGTGATACTTAAGGAATTAAATTGAAACTTCTGAAACAGGTTTGGGGTTACAATAAAGAATTCTGGGACATTTCACAGCCTGACGTCTGCAGTCTTGTGGATTCGTTCTCTCAAGCCAAATCGTGGGTCGAGGGACTAATTTAACGTACTTCACTTGCATTTCTAACGGATTGTACCGCGCTTGACAAAGGCAACGCACCACTTCCGATTTATAAAGGGATTACCCCAAGTGCATGTGGAAGTGCAGTAGGGCAGAACTTTTAACGGATTGGACCGCAGCCATAGGCTGCTCAGCTATACACTGTCATAAGTGCCATTAGCTCTGACTTCTGAGCCTCTGGCTCGCTCTCCTTTGACCTCTGACATCAAACCCCAGCCCCCACCACCCACTGTACTCTAGCTCATGTAGGCTATTCCTCATTTATCTCCTCCTGTAGTGAACACTATCTGTGCTGTTATTTTGTTATTCTACACTAGCTAGCATTTTCCACCTAATTTTTACACTACTTCCTCCCCTACTTGACACTAGTTCTAGATGACCTTTTAAGTGTTCACTAGTGTTCACATGTTAATTTCCTTTAGCGTACACTACCTCCAGATTCCACTTTTTAAGTGTACACTAGCCCATCTTAAAGTGTACACTAGCCCATCTTAAAGTGTACACTATCCCCCCTCAATGCTGATGGACTTCCCTTTGGAGAGCCAAGGCAGGGGCGAGGTGTGTTAATGAGCAAAGATGAGGTGCCCCCCTCAAGCATCAAAGCATCAATTCCAGCCCTTTAGGGGTTAATCTGCATTTGGGATGAGGGGGGGGGGGGGGGGGTGGTTGTGTTTTTAACTGGACCCATGGGCTTTGAAGTGGAACCATTGAAACTAAAATGTATTTTCAAAGAGAGCGTTGTTGAATAATTGTTTGAGGGAGCCTCCACAGAATAGCAGCATGTGTTAAATAATTAGTGACAGGTAACCCCCCCCACAGAGCTGCCAATAACATCTCATTTATTTACGCATTTGTCAATGAGGGCATGAGCCGGTGTATCTCTGCAGTGGCCTGTTTACATACATGGATCAGACATCACACCTGAGGGGGTGGGGGTTGGGGTTGGGGTTGGGCGCGTCGGCTGATTGATCGTAACACATCTGCATTACAGGCACAGGTAAATGCGCATATCTGGCTTCAAGCAGCCACATTTAATCAAACTACTTCTATTTTATTTGGACGCATTGCGAAAGATGCAGCGGACAAAGGGGCAGACATTCAGTGTGTGCGGTTGCACCCCGAGGATCGGGGGTTTGATCCCCGGTCCTGCTAGATCAGAATATGGCCGGTGCCTGAGGGAACGGCAATTGGCGGCCGCTCCCAGGGTGGGGGGAGTGACTCGGCAGGGGAGAATTGTCGCATACAATCTGCCTCAGGCGAGCTGGATTCGCGGGCAGGGCTTGGAGGGGTTCTCCCCGAGGAGGCCATGACGGCCTCTTTCCTACGCCGGCTGAGGGGATTGTAGCGGCAAGTTTTCAGCGGTTGCTACGGGGAATTTAATTACTTGGGGGTTCAATTGACTACCTAATTGAGAGAAAAATGAGAAAAACTTTTTAAAATAGAAGAGTAGAAAGATGTTAGTGCTACAGTAGAGTGTTTCTGAGAGGAGTTAGTGTTACAGTAGAGGGTGTTTAAGATAGAGGGGTTACAGTAGAAAGTGTTTCAGGTAGAAGGGTTAGTGTTATAGTACAGAGTGTTTCAGATAGAGAGGGGCTTTTGTGTTACAGTAGAGTGTTTCAGATAGATGGGTTACAGTAGAGTGTTTCAGATAGAGGGGTTTTAGTGTTACAGTAGTGTTTCAGATAGACGGGTTACAGTAGAGTGTTTCAGATAGAGGGGTTTTAGTGTTACAGTAGAGTGTTTCAGATAGACGGGTTACAGTAGAGTGTTTCAGATAGAGGGGTTTTAGTGTTACAGTAGAGAGATTCAGATAGAGGGGTTTTAGTGTTACAGTAGAGAGATTCAGATAGAGGGGTTTTAGTGTTACAGTAGAGAGATTCAGATTGAGGGGTTACAGTGTTACAGTAGAGAGTGATTCAGATAAAGGAGTTAGTGTTACAGTTGAGAGTTTCAGAGTGATGACGCATCAAAGCTGGACTTTGTTTCAGCTTTGTAAATGTGGTTAGTATTACCTGTCCCAGGATTCATCATTAACCTTTTGAATCTGAAAACCTTTAACCTCTTTCTCAAGGGTTCCTCCATCACAGCCAGTGAAATTTTGCCACAGTAGAACCGGGCATACAATCATACAGATTGGACAGACCTTTACGTTATCCTATGAGAATGTCACGTTGCAATTTAAAACCTTTTTTTGTATGTGAAAGCAAACCACAGAAAGCCCCTGTAAGACCACACAGCAGCATATATAAATCTTTATTTTTATATTCTTTCTTTTTAGGAGAATGTGAAGTTGAGATTCAAAACCGAAGGACAAACAAAGGAGACCTAACCATGACACAGCAGATCCGAGGAAGCAGTGCACAAACATGGAGGCCAAACGGTCATATACAGTGCACTCAACCGTGACCTCATTCCAGTAAAAAAAACTACACCCTTACAGTTGACGGCTACTTAAAATATGGAGATTGAGAGAAGGTTTTCAGTTTTAAATGCATCAGTGTAGTAAAATGATCGAGTTAAGGTTTGCCTGTATATCATCCCAAGACCGTGGACTGTAATAAGAATGTTTTCTTTTCAACCTCGTTTCAAACTCCTTATGGGATCTGATGTCGTGAACGTTCGGTTAAGAGAAATGGCACTAACATAAATTAATAATGCATGCATAATGTGATAGAACGTGCACCAATGTTGGGCCCATCACAATGCAATGGAAGTATAACAAGAGAAGGTCTAAAGTATGATGATGCGGCTTGTGTTCACAGTTAGGCATGGGTTGTACGGCTCCATATAAAGCAGGCAGGGACTCCGTGACCACGCCCCCCGTGGGTCTGCTACCACAAGGGGCATCGCCTTGGGGAGCGTCGGTCTCCACGGAGATACTGCAACAAACAGCAAATGTGATTTATCTGAAATCCCAGCGATGGACAGGGATTCGGTGCAGTCAGCAGTAGTGGGGCAGACCGGCTCCTCGGTTCCTCTGCAGCTTCTCGCGCCCGCGATTAAGCTGCGCTGTATTTGTCATCGAGTGAACAGTGCAAAGTGTCCAGGCTAAGTGCTGTATCGTACCAATACAGGACCTGGAAACCAAAGGATCGCTGCGCATATTCTGAGCTGTGCAGAGCATTATCAGATTGTCTGGACACATTTAAGAGGAGCAAACCCCCTCCCAGTAAATGATTAGTGTACTAGCAGACACATTGCAAGTTTCATTAGAATCCAATCAGGAGCTTTCGCAGAAGGAGTATACCACTGCTGGTGGTTCGTATACCCCCCCCCCCCCCCTCCCCCAACATAATCTCTTCTCTCACAGTAGAATTCCCATTTCCTCTTGAATTTAGTCCCTCACTACAGGTCAATTATTTTGGTGGTATAACCCCCCTCCAAAAAAAAAAAAAAACAGGATTCTGCAAGTGACATTCTCTTAATATGGTTTAGAGAAAAATAACTGGGATGATATTTTATACTCATGTTATTTTTTTTAACAGATTTATGGTTTAAACCATATTGTTGTCTTTCTTTAGACGGGTCTGCTCAGTTTGTGAATACCATTCCTCTGAGTTCTCCCTCCATCTTTAAACAATGATTCTGCGACGCTCATGTACTGAATGTGACATAATGGCTGCCTCTGCCTATTAGACAACATCCACAAATCAGAGATCCACTCAAGTCTTTCTCTATCTTTCTGTCTGTCTTTCTCTGTGTCTCTCTCCCTCTCTCTCTCTCCCTCTCTCTGTGTCTGACTGTTTCCATCTCTGTCTCTCTTTTTATCAGTCTAAACCTCTGTCTCTCCCTCCCTTTCTCCCTCTTTCACTTCTCCTCCTCCCCATCTCCCCATCCCTGCAGGAGCGATGCTCACTTTATGAGTTTTATGACACAGATGGCAGGTAATGGTGCTCTCAGGGTTTAGAAATTGCAAATCCATAAAATCCATCTCAGCAAAAACATGTATTATAATTATATTGTCTCTAAAGTGTGGTAATTAACATCAATTTTCAGCTTAACCCCTGTTCAGTGTGTGTGTGTGTGTGTGCGCTTGCCTGCTTGTCTGTGCTTGTGCATGCACATACGTTATTTATCATTCCCTTCCCACACACTGTCTATGTCACTCTCTATTTTTTCTGTCTCTCTCTCTTTCTCTCTCTGTCTCTCCCCTACTCAAAGGTAACACACTATGTGTATTTTTTTCTGAAGCTAATTGGCTGTTTCTTAAACCGTTTTTTAAATGTATTTATTTTTTTACTTTTTAAAAAATGTTTCTTTCCACGTTTGCTGTCTGTGTGTTCGTATATGTGCATGCAAGCTGTTTGTGTGTGCGTGCATTTATTTGTGCGTGCATCTGTTTGCGTACGTGTGTGCATGTGTTTGCGTATATTCCTGTGTGTATTTGTGTGCGTCTGCATGTGTGCGTGCGTGCGTGCGTGTGTATGCATGTGTGCATTTGTTTGCATGGCCGTGTGTTTGCCTGTTTACGTGTCCGTGTGCTGGTGTACGTCTGCCTGCTTGTGTGCGTGCGTGTGTGTGTACATCGTAGGTGTACGGAAAGACTGCCGAGGACTCTGTAGTTTGAGAAAGTTGTGTTGAGCCCACAGGTCCGTGTTTAACTGCTGAAGCAGCAGCAGATCTATGATGCTCCAGTTCTATTGTCTGAGTACATTCTGTAGATCCTAATTTAGCTATAAATCACCCCACAGCCCAGCTCTCCCTCTGGAGTTCTGCCACTCCACAACACAATTACGCTTATTCCTACCCCTGCTGATACTGTGTGTGTGTCTGTTTGTGTGTGTGTGTGTGTGTGTGTGTGTGTGTGTGTCTGTTTGTCTGTGTCTGTGTGTGAGAGAGAGTACATGTTTGTATTTATGTGTGTGTGTGTGAGTACATGTTTTTGTGTGTGTTTGTACGTGTGCGTGCCTGTTTGCATGTGTGTTTGTGTTTGGTACTGTATGTACGAGCAGCTGACTGAATTTGCGTGTTTATGTGGAAGTGTAAAAGATTGTGTTGGTTGGGGGAGAGTATGTGTGTGTGCAGTATGAAAAAGTAAGTGCTTGTACATGACTGAGTGTATGTGTGCATCTGTATGTCTGTGAGTGTGTTGAATAATGTAAAAGAGTGTCAGTAGAGTTGGCTGAAGCGATAGTCTTGTAACACAAAGGTAGTCTGTTTGAGGCAGTGCCATACCTTTAAGCAGTGTACTTAACCTGAAATACTTCAGATGTATATTAATTTATATTAATGTGTGAATACACTCAAGCCGGAAATTCTGCACACCCCTTTCACCTTCTCAACATTTTATTACGTTACAGACTTATACTACAATAGATTGAGTTAATTTTTTGTCTCGGAATTCTACCCAAAATAGCCCATAGTGAAAACAGGTTTTTAGACATTTGTGCTAATTTATTAAAAATCTAAATGTAAAATATCATATGTACACCAGTGTGCACACCCTTTGATATGACACCCAAAAGTGAGCTGAGGTGCATTTTGTTTCCACTGATACTGCTTGAGATGTTTCTACAACTTAATTGGAGTCCACCTGTGATAAATTAAAATGATTGGACATGATTGGGGATTGCCAACACCTGCCTATATAAGGTCTCACAGTTGACAGTGCATGTCAGAGCAAACTCCAAGCCATGGGGTCAAAGGAATTATCTGCAGACCACAGAAACAGGATTGTGTCAAGGCATAGATCTAGAGAAGGGTACGGAAAAATCTCTGCAGCTTTACAGGTCCCAAAGAGCACAGTGGCCACCATCGTTCGTAAATGGAAGAAGTTTGGAACCACCAAGAATCTTCCTAGATCTGGCCGACCGGCCAAACTGAGCAATCGGGGAAGATGATGGAAGGGGCCAGGGAGGTGAGCAGGGTCACTCTGACAGAGCTCCAGCGTATCCGTGTGGACGTGGGAGAACCTTTCAGAAATCAACCATCCAGGCAGCACTCTACCAATCAGGCCTTTATGGTAGAGTGGCCAGACGGAAGCCCTTCCTTAGTAAAAGGCACATCACAGTCCGCTTGGAGTTTGCCAAAAGACACCTAGAGGACTCTCAACCCATGAGAATCAAGATTCTCTGGTCTGATGAAACCAAAATTGAACTTTTTGGCCTGAATACCAAGCATCACATCTGGAGGAAACCAGGCACCGCTCATCATCTGGCTAATACCATCCCTACAGTGAAGCACGGCGGTGGCAGCATCATGATGTGGGGATGTTTTCCAGCAGCGGGAACTGGGCGACAAGTCCTGATAGAGGGAAAGATGAATGCAGCTAAGTACACCGAGATCCTTGAAGAAAACCTGCTCCAGAGCGCTCTGGACCTCAGATTGGACCTCAGATTGGGGTGAAGGTTTACTTTCCAACATGACAATGACCTGAAGCACACAGCCAAGAGAACAAAGGAGTGGCTTCGGAGAAAGTCTGTGCACGTCCTTGAGTGGCCCAGCCAGAGCCCAGACCTGAATCCAATGGAACATCTGTGGAAAGAGCTGAAAATGGCTGTGTACCTACGCTCCCCATTTAACCTGACAGAGCTTGCAAGGATATGCCAAGAGGAATGGGCAAAAATGTCCAGAAACAAGTGTGCCAAGCTCGTAGTTCTTTCCCAAGACGCCTTGAAGCTGTAATTGCTGCCAAAGGTGCAGCAACCAAGGCTAAGGGTGTGTACAGATATGTAACCCCTAAATAACCTATTTTTGTCAGTAAAATAAAATAGCATGTTTTCTAAAAACCTGTTTTCACTTCGTCATTATTGGCTATTGCGTGTAGATGTTTGAGGCAAAAAATGAACTCAATCTATTGTAGTATAAGTCTGGAACGTAATAAAACGTGGAGAAGGTGAAAGGGGTGTGCAGACTTTCCAGCTTGACTGTACATATACATGTCCTCTGCATGTATGTAATGCATAAAGCTTGTGATTCGAGGACTGCAGGAACTCTGGTGTTGATTTGAATAGATGGAGATTTATTGTGGGATGAACTGCATTGTGTATAACTGTTCTGTACTCTGTGTATTTGGCTGGGTGTTTGTGTGTGTATGTGGTTGGGAGGTTGGTGTCAGTCATCCTAATGTGTTTGGCAAAGCTTGATCAAAGAGAAAAAAACAACACCTTTTCCTCAGACGTGGCTATTTGGCTGTGTGATACGACGAGCTTGTGGGAATTTGTGAATGCACAGCGCTGCATGGAATCACTCCACTGATGAAATGCCAAAAAGTGGCTTTCATTGCAAGTCCATGTTGCACGGGCCTTATTGTTTTCTGAAAGTAGGCCAGGGAGCTGAAGGCTTTTCTCCTTGTAGCATCTGAGCAGCTCTTGGTCTCCAGTCATACACCCCAGTGATTAACTTTTATGTGTGATAAAATTTAGTTTTTGTTTATTTTTCATTTTGTGATAATTTGCTGTAGTGGAGGTGGGCATGACTGTATTGCTGTGTCTTTTCTGTAGTTATATGTGTAGGTTTCTGTGGAAAGACTATTGCTGTGTTCTTTCTGTAGTTATGAGTTTAGGTTTCTGTGGAAAGACTATTGCTGTGTCCTTTCTGCAGTTATAAGTGTAGGTTTCTGTGGAAAAACTATTGCTGTGTCTTTTCTGCAGTTATAAGTGTAGGTTTCTGTGGAAAGACTATTGCTGTGTTTTTTCTGTAGTTATTAGTGTAGGTTTCTGTGGAAAGACTATTGCTGTGTCCTTTCTGCAGTTATAAGTGTAGGTTTCTGTGGAAAGACTATTGCTGTGTCTTTTCTGCAGTTATAAGTGTAGGTTTCTGTGGAAAGACTATTGCTGTGTTTTTTCTGTAGTTATTAGTGTAGGTTTCTGTGGAAAGACTATTGCTGTGTCCTTTCTGCAGGTATAAGTGTACGTTTCTGTGGAAAGACTATTACGGTGTCCTTTCTGTAGTTATAAGTGTAGGTTTCTGTGGAAAGACTATTGCTGTGTCCTTTCTGCAGGTATAAGTGTACGTTTCTGTGGAAAGACTATTCCGGTGTCCTTTCTGTAGTTATAAGTGTAGGTTTCTGTGGAAAGACTATTGCTGTGTCCTTTCTGCAGGTATAAGTGTACGTTTCTGTGGAAAGACTATTACGGTGTCCTTTCTGTAGTTATAAGTGTAGGTTTCTGTGGAAAGACTATTGCTGTGTCTTTTCTGCAGTTACAAGTGTAGCTTTCTGTGGAAAGACTATTGTTGTGTCCTTTCTGTAGTTATAAGTGTAGGTTTATGTGGAAAGACTATTGCGGTGTCCTTTCTGTAGTTATAAGTGTAGGTTTATGTGGAAAGACTATTGCGGTGTCCTTTCTGTAGTTATAAGTGTACGTTTCTGTGGAAAGACTATTGCGGTGTCCTTTCTGTAGTTATAAGTGTAGGTTTCTGTGGAAATACTTGCTGTGTCCTTTCTGCAGTTATAAGTGTAGGTTTCTGTGGAAGGACTGCACTGCAGTGTCCTCTCTGCATTTAGAAGTGTGTGTTTCTCTGCTATTCCCAGAGTGCTTACCAATGATGTTCCGAGCGCTGTTCAGAGATCCAGGGTCAGGATGTGGGTCATAAGGGAAACTAAAGACAGGAACTGCAAACTCATCAATCCCAACTCCATCTGTTCTCTCTCTCTCTAGCTGACATTCTAAGAATGTTAAATGTAGGGTCTGGACCACCCCCCAGTCAGGTGTTTAAGAAGACAAATGGTTTGGATAGTTGGATAGTCTCACATGCGGTTGGCGGGTGCCCAAACTGCATGTACTGTATGTATTTGCCAGCGTTTGTGTACTTTTTGATAAACCGTTAAGCGTTTGAACAAAACAGATGAACAAAGTTCCACGGCTTTAAATGTAATTCTTACAGGTTTTGGTGAAGCCCGTGAATATGCACATCTGTTTCTCAGTCTCTGCACACTGTGTTGAGCTTGTTGATTTTGGACATGGTAGTGGAGAGGGGTTATTCCACAACAAAATAAAGTCGTCCAGATGAAGTCAGCTTTCAATTTGGTGCTCCAGTGCAGTTTGTTGTTTCATGTTTTAATCCACAGTTATTTGTTCGCAATATAATATGCAGCTTTAATGAACCTGGGCTGCGCTTGATTAGAATTTTGAGTTCATGCAGTGATGCTGCTATAATTTTCAGTTCCTCTTTTCCCATATAAGTCCGTGTTCGCTTAATGACTTACCATGTGTTTAGAGAATATGGTTGTAATGCTCATTGACCATTTCTTCTCTCTCACCCTCTCTCTCTTTCTCTTCCTCTCCTACCCTCTCTCTCTTTCTCTTCCTCTCCTACCCTCTCTCTCTTTCTCTTCCTCTCCTACCCTCCTCTCCTTCTCTTCCTCTCTCACCCTCTCTCTCTTTCTCTTCCTCTCCTACCCTCCTCTCCTTCTCTTCCTCTCTCACCCTCTCTCTCTTTCTCTTCCTCTCCTACCCTCCTCTCCTTCTCTTTTTTTATCTCTCCTCCTTGCAGCTTGTAAATGCAACGGCCATGCAAATGTGTGCCAGGTCCTGAGCGGAAAGTGTTACTGCACAACCAAGGGCATCAAAGGAGATCAGTGCCAGTTGTGAGTATTACCACGTGACGCTAACCCTGTCCAGAGTCAACAGTAACAAGAACATGTGCTTTACAGTAGGAACTGTGTATTTAAAGTACATATTTATGTTTAGAGATGTTGGCTAACATTTATGACCTTTGACCCCCTACTACACAACATGAAATGGACGCTCGTGTTCTTACGCGCCACACCTCTTCCTGTAGTGTCTCGTTCTCAAGCGCAATCACACCTCGTTTCACTAATAACAGCAGCCCCGTGCTGGTCTGTCTGCGCTTATGCAGGGCATTCTCCTGATCCGTTCCGTTTCCCCCTGACCGATAGTGCGCTTCATTTCAGATAAAATGTTTTGTAGATGCATTCTTTCCAGACGGCAAAAGTCACGTAAGACGATTTTCAGAAAAGTAACAATCAATTTTCACCAGGAATCTCTTTGTGGTTGTTCACTTGTAGGGGCTAGTCAATGAGTGTGGCTTTAAAATAAGCTATTTTGTTGTAGGATTGCACAAGATGATCACTTTGTACACGGCCCCAGCAGCATATTTAATATTATGAAACACAGACAGAATTGATATGTAAAGGCATCCTTTACCCAGCATGCTCGGAGCAGCAGAGATTAGGAATGGAAGTTTTTGAGGTTTGGGGAAGGGAGTACTGACGCAGTGCGATTTGTCACTGACGGCAGAAGGAACATGTCCTTCACTTCAGTCAAACATTTTATTAATCATCACCGACTCGTACACAGCCAGCTGACGGATCATCCACGAGAGCGGCTGAGTTCTGCAGTCGTTTCCAACATCCATTTCTTAACTTGGCATCTATCTTTTATGCTCCGCTTATTCTGCTCAAGTGCCTTTCAGTAAAAAGGAAAAAAATAAACGAGTTAATAAATAAGCTCCATCGCGTCCAGTGAAAATCCCCGCGTGAAATCCAAATCTGTTGTTTGCTGTATCGATTTATTCGCCGTCGTAAGGTCCCCTCTCCACGCGGCAGGTGTTCAGGCGTCGAGTGTTCTTAATGAAGACTCCATTAAGGGCGGGGAGGTGTGCTGGAGACGGCGTTGACGCAGAGAGGAGAGCTGCACACTGCGTTAACGGGGAACGGGACGCGCTGCCGTGTTGGGGGAAGCCAGGAAGCCCGTTTCGGAAGTTAATTTTTTTGAAATGCCGAGCTTCCGTAATGTTGTATAAATGAAAACCACCCCTCGTGGTCTTCGTACCTCTGTAAACGGACATCAGTATCACCTGCTCAGTCTGGTTTGAGCTTTACAGTGGAGTGAGGACAACAATAGAGAAAGGGAAGGATGGATGGAGGGAAAGTGAGTAGGGCTATTTACAGGGGAGAGAGGAGGGGAATGGAGAGAGGGATGGAGGGATGGAGGGATGGAGGGAGGGAGGGAAGGGACTGGGGTTGCTTCGAGTAGAGTGAGGAGGGGAATGTAGAGAGGGAGGGAGGGATGGAGAGAGGGAGGAAAGGGAGTAGGACCGTGGGGAGGAGAATTGTAGGAGGTGGCTGTGTAGTATAATGGTTAGGGCCATGGGATTGTAACTCAAAGCTTGTGGGTTCAATTTAAAGCTAGTGCACTGCAGTTTTACCCTTGAGCCTTAACCCAAATTGCTTCAGTAAATATTCAGCTGTAAAAATTTAGTTTTTGAATTAAAAATGGAAGGTAGGTTGAAGGAACGAGTGAGGAAAAGAGAGGGATGGATTCAAAGAGGGAAAGAATGAGAGAGGTGATGGAGCGATTTGGAAGATTGCCCCTTCATTCAGTTTCTAAGACCCATTAAACTTAGATTAGAAACGCTCCTACCAGGAGCACCTTTTAAACATGGGGAGGGACTCCCAACACCGGCCTCTTTCTTTTCCCGATGCAGAGAACGCTTGTGCTGATTGGTTTATGTTGGAAAGAACACCTGTGTTGGTTTCTGTGGGGAAGGTTTCAGCTGGACCTGAATGAGAGTTATTGAACATGTCGTAATGTAAGGGCAAGCTGTAATGGCTTCCACACTGAAACAGCCTTTTAATTTCTTCATGAAGGTCACATGCTGCTAAATACATAAGGACCAATGGAGGATTTTTAACAGTCATCCGGTTTTATCAATGCAGTTTTATGACAATAATAATGGTTCATTACCAGATTATTGGTATCCATTTTAATGATTGATATGCCATTTTGAATATCCTGGGGAATGTGCTGTGATTGGGAATCAGGCATAAATTATTTGAAGGCAAAAAGGATGTGAAAAGGTTTCTTTCATTAATAAGCACATTGATTTAAACATTTGATATGCCTTGGTTTTTATTTTATTCTCTTTCTTTGCTATTCCGTGGTATTCAGCCATCCTCCTCTTACATCCAAACCGGACCCGGCTTTAGTTCAGTGTGTATCCCGTTAAAACATCTGACAGTGGCAGGAAGTATCAAAGGTTTTACTGCAGTATTACCAGTTTGCTTATGCTGTAACTGCTTTACTACTGGTCTGCTACCGCTGTGCCTATGCTGTCTACTGTCTACCGCTGTGCCAATGCTGTCTACTGTCTACCGCTGTGCCAATGCTGTCTACTGTCAGCTTGCTGAAGATCTTCAGGTTCCATTTTGAAAAACATGAGCCTTTTTATGCATCCAGCATAAGGTCCTTCCCTAAAAATAAACCCTTCCCCTTATATATACTCCTCCCCTCAGAATAAACCCATCCCCTTGTATATGCTCTTCCCCTAAAAATAAACCCATCCCCTTATATATGCTCCTCCCCTAAGAATAAACCCTTCCCCTTATATATACTCCTCCCCTCAGAATAAACCCTCCCCTTATATATGCTCTTCCCCTAAAAATAAACCCATCCCCTTATATATACTCCTCCCCTCAGAATAAACCCATCCCCTTATATATGCTCCTTCCCTCAGAATAAACCCATCCCCTTATATATGCTCCTCCCCTCAGAATAAACCCTCCCCTTATATATGCTCTTCCCCTAAAAATAAACCCATCCCCTTATATATGCTCCTCCCCTAAGAATAAACCCTTCCCCTTATATATACTCCTCCCCTCAGAATAAACCCTCCCCTTATATATGCTCTTCCCCTAAAAATAAACCCATCCCCTTATATATACTCCTCCCCTCAGAATAAACCCATCCCCTTATATATGCTCCTTCCCTCAGAATAAACCCATCCCCTTATATATGCTCCTCCCCTCAGAATAAACCCTCCCCTTATATATGCTCTTCCCCTAAAAATAAACCCATCCCCTTATATATGCTCCTCCCCGAAGAATAAACCCTTCCCCTTATATATACTCCTCCCCTCAGAATAAACCCTCCCCTTATATATGCTCTTCCCCTAAAAATAAACCCATCCCCTTATATATGCTCCTTCCCTCAGAATAAACCCATCCCCTTATATATGCTCCTCCCCTAAGAATAAACCCCTCCTCTTATATATACTCCTCCCTTTAGAATAAACCCCTTCTCTTATATATGCTCCTTCCCTCAGAATAAACCCATCCCCTTATATATACTCCTCTCAGAATAAACCCATCCCCTTATATATACTCCTCCTCTCAGAATAAACCCCTCCTCTTATATATGCTCCTCCCTTTAGAATAAACCCATCCCCTTATATATGCTCCTTCCCTCAGAATAAACCCATCCCCTTATATATACTCCTCCCCTCAGAATAAACCCTCCCCTTATATATGCTCTTCCCCTAAAAATAAACCCATCCCCTTATATATGCTCCTTCCCTCAGAATAAACCCATCCCCTTATATATGCTCCTCCCTTTAGAATAAACCCCTTCTCTTATATATGGTCCTTCCCTAAGAATAAACCCTCCCCTTATATATGCTCCTCCCCTAAGAATAAACCCCTCCTCTTATATATGCTCCTCCCCTAAAAATAAACCCATCCCCTTATATATGCTCCTCCCCTCAGAATAAACCCCTCCTCTTATATATACTCCTCCCTTTAGAATAAACCCCTTCTCTTATATATGCTCTTCCCCTAAAAATAAACCCATCCCCTTATATATGCTCCTCCCCTCAGAATAAACCCCTCCTCTTATATATACTCCTCCCTTTAGAATAAAACCCTTCTCTTATATATGCTCCTTCCCTCAGAATAAACCACTCCCCTTATATATGGTCCTTCCCTAAGAATAAACCCACCCCCCTTATATATGCTCCTCCCCTCAGAATAAACCCCTCCTCTTATATATACTCCTCCCTTTAGAATAAAACCCTTCTCTTATATATGCTCTTCCCCTCAAATGAAACCCCTTTTTTTATAATTACTCCTCTCCTAAGAATAAACTTATCCCCTTATATATGCTCCTTTCTTTAGAATAAACCCCTCTCTTTATATATGCCCCTCCCCTCAGTATAAACCCCTCCCTTTATATATGCTCCTCCCCTCAGAATAAACCCGTTGCCCTTATAAATACTCCTCCCCTAAGAATAAACCCCTCCCCTTATATATGCTCCTCCCTTTAGAATAAACCCCTCCCCTTATATATGACCCTCCGCTCAGAATAAACCCCTCCCCCTATATATGCTCCTCCCCTAATTATAAACCCCTCCCATTATATATGCTCTTCCCCTAATAATAAACCCCTCTCCTTATATATGCTCCTCCCCTCAGAATAAACCCCTCCCCTTATAAATACTCCTCCCTTTAGAATTAACCCTTCCCCTTATATATGCTCCTCCCCTAAGAATAAACTCCTCCCTTTATATATGCTCATCTCTTTAGAATAAACCCCTCCTCTTATAAATACTCTTCCCCTAAGAATAAACCCCACGCCTTATATATGCTCCTCCCCCCGCCCCACCCTGTTCCATGAATTGCATCCCATGGCGTAGCACGGCTCTCCCTTCTTAAATTTGTGGGGCTGGATTTGTCCGGGAGTTTGACGCTGATCTGTGGATGAGAGGAGGAAAGGAGGCAAACAGGAAACAGAAAAAACCTCGTTCCACATGGTTGTCTGCAGTAGATTGCTTGTCAGGACCAGAGAGATCAGTGTTTGCTACAAGTCTGACTGTTAGATTGATTACAGGGGAAAAGCCGTCTACGCCACACGCTCCTCTTTCTGATTCAACGTTAACTCTGCTTATTCCTTTGTGATTCTGACAAGTAACGCAACACATTGTACAAAGTCATGTCCGGAAGCACATATAATAGCATTGTTTTTTGTTTTTTTTTTGCTATGAATATAGTTTGGTTAAAATAAAAGGGGAAAGGTGAAAAATGAAGATATTTAATTGCAGAGAAAATAATAATAATAATCATAATTTTCCAGCAATTAAAAACTCAAGTTACAAACTGCTAGAATGAGTGTATGTGATGCAGCAGTCAGAGGTTAGAGGTCATGGCAGGACAGCGGTGGACAGAACAGGGAGACGCAGAATGTTGAATCTCTATAGCGAGCTGGAACAGAGAGATATCCAATTCCTGCTTTTTTGTTGAGGACTGTCATGCAGCAAGATGCTTTAATCCCATTTTCTCAGAGGTGTGTGCGTGCCTGCTTTGTGTGTGTGTGTGTGTGTGTGTGTGTGTGTGTGTGTGTGTGTGTGTGCGCGCGCGTGTGCGCGTGTGTCAGCCAACAGATAAGAGTGAAATATATACACTGGCTAAAGGAAAGTAAATAAATTTTTTCTTAAGTGGCTCCATGTGGAAAACGCTTTGCCGGGTTGTCTCTGGGAATATTCGTAAAAGACCGGTGTCACGTGACCCTCAACGGAACACAGTGTCTGCAAAAAGATGAGGAGAATCAAACGGCTGTGTGTAAAAAAGCTGACGGAGCCTGTCGAAACATATTAATCTCCTGGTCATTGCACCAGTTCATGAACATGTAGACTGTCTGGTGAAATATGATTGGCAGGTTTTGAGGAAATGCTCGACCATTTTATCCTCTGTTGGCTTCTCAGAGGGAGTAGATTTTTGGGGTCAAAGGAGACACATTTATCACGGTGCCGTCAACACTGTGGTTTTGTTATAAATCGTGTCTGCCCCTGTCTCATTGTTTTCCCGTGTATTTTTGTGTGTCTGTTCAGAGCCAGCTGGCATTTTAATTGATGTAGAGGGGTCTGTTAATTGTCTTTAATTGTTGTGTTTGAATGAGGGAGGATAGGGTGACAGGGTGCTGGTTTGTGTAATCTGTCAGCCTGGCTAGCGCAGGGCTTTACATAAAAATGGCACTCAAAAACACGAGTAAATAAACGGACGGCCTTCGAACCCTCAGGCCCGGGCCCCCACCCATCTGTGTCACAAAAGTATGTGTTCTGCACAGGAAACGTTCCCTGAACAGAGAGGCAGAGAGCCGCGCGGAATTGCTAACAAATAAACAGTTTTAAGTCCTCAATCCTTTTTTTTTTGTCTAGGGGAGGTCTACAGGACCAGCGAAGTGTGTGGTCTTGAGCTCTAGGGTTCCTGCGCTGGGGGGTCCGGGGGGTTGGAGGCGAAGAGGGTGCGAATGGGGGCGGAGAGGTTTTGTTTCAAGGCCCCTGTACCCCCACCTTCAACCTCCCCGTTAGGCCCCACTTCGCTCTGTGGGCAGACTGTCTTACTTGGCGGAACCTCCTGCAACCTTTCCTAATTTCCACAATTTGTTTGTTTGTTCTCGATCTTCCTCAGTTCTGCGGGCGAGACGCTGCGCGATGTCTAATCATAGATTAACCACTCTCTGGGGCTCTCCTCTTTTTAGGTTTTTTTTCTTTCTTTTTCTTGTCTTTGTGGGTCTTTCACAATACAGTTTAAAGTCTGTTTGGATGTATTTTTTCCCCCTCCTTGCTCTATCCCTCCCCCGTTCAAAACTATTTATAATCTGCTTAGGGTTGACACAAATGGCTTCCCCTGGTGTCAGAGTGTTAAGTGTTCTGTGGGTAGGCAGAAGCCACAGGAGAACGTTCCGCATTCCTCCCGATGCACTTTAATCTGCCTGTCATGTGCTGAGCTTCAGATTAATTCGAGAGCCTAATAATCATTAGAAACAAATGCACCAAACAATAATATGTATCCCCTGAGCCCTGCATTAGAATTGGCCCCGCAAAGTCTCGCTCAGAAAGTTCCGGAGACAAGAGGGATATAGCATGCACGTGCCTGTGTGCATTTAGTACGCACACTCCCTTTAGTGCGCACAGTATATCGGTGGGAACGGAATAGCCAGTGACTGAAGTTTGAATGCCAGAATAAACAAAATTATGCTGAATTCTTTTCTGAACATGTATTCATTTAATGAATGCGTGGTGATTGATGTCAGATGTTTCTGTTCTTTTGTGAAATAAGTTGTTTATTTAATGCATCTCTTTTTGCAGGCTCTGCAGAATAATAAACCTTGGTTTTTTTTAATGTTCTGTAATGGTAAACTTTGTCTTTTTGTTTTTATTTATATATTTTTCAATATGAACCAGATGATTAAACTGGATCAGAAATGAGTTTCCTGCTGCATTTGTCTTATGTCCTGCTTCCGCATGCCTGCTTGTCTCGGTTTGGACCCGCAGCGTTTTTGTCTCACGGCATCGTCATGTTGCACGTTGTGCTGTAACTTAGAGGAAGACGTTTTGTCCGTTATGAGACATAGTTGAATAAGGGCTTTGCAGGATTTGAAATCTTACTGTATCTTACTTTGTTCACAAAGTGTGAACTGGGACCCGTCTGAAGACTAATTCATTTTAGTTTTAGCTGTGTAAAGATATCTCACACTGTCTTTCGGTCCGTTACTTCTGAGTTTCTCGAGTCTCCCTCTGCAGACTGCAGACGTTGATCAAAAAGCAACACATCCCCTGCTTTTTTTTTTTGAGGGGTCCTGCCACCGCCCCCTAAAAAAAGACAAAAAAACCCAATCAATAATAATAATAATAATAATAATAATAATAATAATAACATTTTGCCCCTGTCCCAACTTTTTTGGAACTTGTTGCAGGCATCAAATTCGGAATTTGCGTATATATACAAAAATCTATAAAGTTGATATGGTAAAACATTAAATATCTTTTATTTGTACTGTTTTCAATTAAATATATCTAAAAGACAATTTACAAATCACTGCTTTCTGCTTTTATGTGCATTTTACATACTGTCCCAAATTATGTGTAATTGGGGTTTGTATTTGAATCTGGTTTCTTTCTTTCTTTTTGAATGGCAGATGCGACTCTGAAAACCGTTACCTTGGCAACCCTCTCCGGGGAACATGCTATTGTGAGTACCTCACCACCCCGCTCAGGCCGCTCACCCACTGTCTCTGAGACACCCCGGATTTTAACGTGCTTAACAATTACACATGTTTACCATTTCACCATTAAGAGCAAGGAAATATGAGCAGAGTGTGGAAAAGCACCTCAAATTACACCCCATAAATTACACCCCATGGAAGAACTAACTTACAAGACTCCGAAGACAGATTAGCATCAGGACTGTTTGGTTTTTGGAACGGATTTACAGAGGGTAGGAGGTAATGCGTTGAGGTAAAGGTTTGAGTGAGAGAGTGAATCACTCGCAGGTGTCATGTAGGGTGGAGTGAGAGAGTGAATCACTCACAGATGTCATGTAGGGTGGAGTGAGAGAGTGAATCACTCGCAGGTGTCATGTAGGGTGGAGTGAGAGAGTGAATCACTCGCAGGTGTCATGTAGGGTGGAGTGAGAGAGTGAATCACTCGCAGGTGTCATGTAGGGTGGAGTGAGAGAGTGAATCACTCACTGGTGTCATGTAGGGTGGAGTGAGAGAGTGAATCACTCGCAGGTGTCATGTAGGGTGGAGTGAGAGAGTGAATCACTCGCAGGTGTCATGTAGGGTGGAGTGAGAGAGTGAATCACTCGCAGGTGTCATGTAGGGTGGAGTGAGAGAGTGAATCACTCACTGGTGTCATGTAGGGTGGAGTGAGAGAGTGAATCACTCACTGGTATGCTGTGGGGTAGTGATGTAGGATGGAGTGAGAGAGTGAATCACTCACAGGTGTGTTGTGAGGTAGTGGTGTAGGATGGAGTGAGAGAGTGAGTCACTCACAGATGTGTTGTGAGGTAGTGGTGTAGGATGGAGTGAGAGAGTGAATCACTCACTGGTATGCTGTGGGGTAGTGATGTAGGATGGAGTGAGAGAGTGAATCACTCACAGGTGTGTTGTGAGGTAGTGGTGTAGGATGGAGTGAGGGAGTACATCACTCACTGGTATGCTGTGGGGTAGTGATTTAGGGTGGAGTGAGAGAGCGAAAAACATACCTGGAGGCTTTTTTGATATGGCAATATAGTATGAAACTGTGGTTATTGAAATAGTGTGGCCTAGTCTTCTGGCTGTTGTCACCTCTTGACCTGGATTGTATTTAAAGCAGTTTGCTTTGTGAAAATGGAACACTGTGAGACTGAATAGAGGCTTGAAATGGGAAGGATCAGGAGTGTTGAGAGGCTTGAACAGAGGAGTCAGATTGACCTTCCAGCACCCAGAACTCCACAGAGCAGAACCAGGAACTGCTGCAGGGCCCTCTAACCCAAACCAAGCGCAGCACGCCCACTGGGTCTGACTGAGGTAACCCTGGGAGAAAGGGAGACGGGAGGGTAGAATCAGCACCGAGAGAGCGGGAGAGGAGTGAGAGAGACAGAGAGAGACAGAGAGAGAGAGGGAGATGGAGAGGGGGAAGGAAAGAGAGGGAGAATTAAAAGAGAAGCCTCCTCATCACAGTGGCAGCGGATAGTCTAGGAGGGATGAGTGCAAGCAGAACATGGCGGTGCCGGGGGTCCATTTTATTCCTCACCTGTAGATGATGTGATATTCCATTATATCCATCAAAAGGTGATCTGAAAATGGCGCTATTTTCATCTGCACCATTATAAAGGTCTGCAGGGAGAAATGCAGATGTGGGTCTCTTCCTCCTGCTCTTCCTCTCTGATCTCAGTGGGCAGAAGAGAGGAAAAAGGTGGGAAGGACGGAAGCTGTGTGAGCGTGCATCTCAGACCCTGTCAGCAAGTGCAGTATGGGATGGCATGGCACTAGGTGGCGCTCTCGCAATGCAGTGTGACGGAAATCACAGCGACGATAACACGGAGAACGATCGCCCCCGCTCTCGATCAATCAATGTATCAGATTAAAAATAACTTAACAAAAGGCTTTGTCGTGCAGCGAATTTGGTGAAAAATGGTCCGTGTTAGAGCCGATACAATGTGAATCGGGAGGAACGAGAAGAGCAACTGCGCTTTGTCAAGAGAAAAAATCGCCTGCGTGACCGAATTAGAAACGTTGAGATGTGTTCAAACATTGTTGTCCTGTCGCCAGATAGAGCTCCACCTGGAACACCTCATCTGTTATGAGGCGTTGTGCAGGTGACCTCTGTAAAACTTCAACTCCGTAAAGTAAGCTTTTTTCACACCTGCTGCCTGACAATTAGAGGTATTTAAAGGTATTTTTTTGAGTGTAAACAGCTGAAACGATCATAATTTTACTGAGCACATACATCATGGCATGTCTGTTCTTTAGCTTCCATAATTTAAAAGCTGTCTCTTTTCATCATCCAAATTAGACTTGCACGTGCCAAGTTATTTGGACTGTTAATTATCTGCTTAGATATGAATGTGTTAAATAGTCATGAAGATTGTTAGGAATAACAACGTATAACAGTTGTGCTTTTCTGCCATTTGTGAATAAGACTGAACTGCCATGTTTAATCACTAGATTTCAGTAGGCATTTGAATAAGTTTCTAAACAGTGCAGGTAATTATACCAACAGCTGGAAAAAAAAGAAGTCATTAACTGCATGTAGCTAAATGCTCTGTTTAAATCAGCACATAATTGCGTGTGTGTGCGCATGTGTGTGTGCATGTGTGCGTGCATGTGTGCTCCCAGCTGTGTGTGTGTGTGTGTGCATGTGTGCTACTGTCTGTGTGTGCGCGTGTGTGTGAGCGCATGTATGTCTGTGCTCCCGTGTGTGTGTATGTGCGTGCGTGCGTGCGTACGTGCGTGCGTGTGGACGCCACAGACAGATCTGTCTGTGTGCCAGCCCCCACTGTCTCTTGAGAATCTGATCACCTCACTTGCATCAATACATTTAATGTCCTTTCATGGCTTGCCGTGGGATCTTCCATAAGATGTTCTTGCCCACAATGGTTTTAGGAAAGTGAGAATGGCTTTCACGTCTTCATCGACGTAAAACATTACTTTCTTGCATCTGCAAAATGTGCTGCTTACACAGACATGCCATGCCAGAAACTACCGGAAGTAATGCCCATTTATTCCACCCCTTCTCTGAGTATCACGCTCTAATATCTTTTATCTATGCCTGGTAGAAACTGGCTCAAATATGAAATGAGAAAAATAATTGCTATTATGAATTGTCTGGCAGCGTTTTCACCAGATGATATCTCGCACAATTCCACATGCCTGGTGACTGATCCGTGACTGCACAGCTCTGGCTGGGGCGTACTGTGTGTATATAAACTGAATAAACTGATCACTGAACTCATTAACTTTGAGCTGCTAATGTATGCTTCATTATTGCAAGTCAAAATCTTGTTTTGAAATACTTCCATTTCAGGATAAATGATGGCCAAAAGTTTCTGAAAAACGCAATTAGGAGTGAGACTAATCTTTTTTTCCCCAAATTCTTCTCCGAGATACATTATGTATGCGTTATGTTCATCTGAAAATGTATGTAATTATACGTACGAGGATTTAGTTCTTATTGAACATGCAGGCACAGACAAAAATTGTATGCAGAATTGTAGAACTCGAAGCAAACTTTGCTTTATCTGTTGGAAAATTTCAATTTAGAGATTAAACCCACTGTCTGAAGTGATTTATTTCTTAAAATGCGTAAAATCAAACATAATAGAATTATGAAGTTCCTACTATGGAAATCATCTTTAGTTCTTTAGTTTGAGCGTACAGTCACATACTTTGTTAAACCTCATGAATGGACGGATTCACACACACACACACACACACACACACACACACACACACACACACACACACACACACACGCACGCCCAATATAAATTAGTGGAGTGGCGACTGTGAGTGCTGAACTATATATTAATATGTACGGAATACAAAGACCAATACACATAACTCATAATTATGTGCTTTGAATTTGTTCTAATACTTTGTTCTCCCTCAGGATGCTGGGGACGGTGTGAAGCTTGCTGAACAGCTTATGGGATAAACTGTGCTTCACGTGCGCCTCGAGCGAGAGGCTATGGCTTTGATCTGATCTGCGCTAATTTCACTAACTCTTCAGAGCCACAGAACAAAACGCTGCTATTTGTCAAACATAATTTCCATTGGTCTCAGCTACGGGTGGAATCTATGGGCCTAGGAGCCGATTATAGGTTTCTGCGTGCTTGGCAGGTGGTTTTCGTCTGTCTGAAATGGTAAATTACGATTTTACTGCTGTATAAATACACATGAAACGTCTAATAACAAAAGCTGGTCCCTCGCAGCAGTCGTTCGGGTGAACATTCTGGACCCATTATTTCGAAGAGGCAGAACCGGTTTACAGAACGTTAAGGTCCAGTAAGTGCTACCACAGTGTGGGAACTTCACAGACTCATAAATGTCTGTGGTGCGGAGTCTCTCAATGTGATTAATCACTCCTGCCTGCCACTTTACTGACCATGTCCAGCCGAATTCACTCTCTCCTGACAGCGGATTCCTTTTCTCTGCCAGAACCCAAGGCTCGTTGACATCACTCCGATGCTCGCACTCTCACTCGAACGATCATTTAGTACGGTTTTGCATTGCAGGCAGAGGTTTGTATTTGGATTATGTATGGATATTAATTGTTACAACTGAAATCAGATGCGGTCTCTGGATCATTTGGCTGTGTTAAATCTCACCCATGCCTCAACCATACACATATCCTACCTTGCTTGTGGAGTGCTCTTGGTTTATCTACAGCAGAAGCAGGGAACAGGGAGATTTTTCCTCATGATTACAAGGTGGTCCCCACCCCATCCCACTGTGCCTTATAGATGCTGACTGGGTTTTGGTCTCCTGCAGATAACCTGCTGATTGATTACCAGTTCACCTTCAGTCTCCTGCAGGAGGATGACCATCACTACACTGCCATCAACTTCATGGCCACGCCAGAACAGGTATGCACAACTGTACCATTACGCTCACCCTCATATCTTAGAGCAGGTACCCTCACCCTCACACCTGAACAGAACAGGTACCGTCACCCTCACACCTGAACAGAACAGCTACTCTCACCCTCACACCTGAACAGAACAGCTACTCTCACCCTCACACCTGGACAGAACAGCTACTCTCACCCTCACACCTGAACAGAAAAGGTACAGTCACCCGCACACCTGAACAGAACAGGTACCGTCACCCTCACACCTGAACAGAACAGGTACACTCACCCTCACACCTGAACAGAACAGGTACCGTCACCCTCACACCTGAACAGAACAGGTACCGTCACCCTCACACCTGAACAGAACAGGTACAGTCACCCTCACACCTGAACAGAACAGGTACCGTCACCATGCTGTCCCTCAAACCAAATCTCCTAACATTTGACTACAGTGCCCAGTGCTGCTGATGGGGCCTTACATGTAATTCATTGCACAGATAAGCTATCAGGGACAGACGATTCTAATCTCTCTTTCTCTCACTGCAGTAACATTTCAATTCTTATTTCTTATCTCTTCTTTGTATGTGGAAATTGGAACTGAAATAGGAATGGTTTGTCCTTGCATTAAAAGTTGAGGCGTACTGCTGAACATGTGCTAGGGAAAAACATGTGCAAAGGAATTGATGAATATATTTGCCAAATGGAAAATCAGATTTTCTATTGGCACAAATTGCCTTTGTTGAGCATGTTTCAATTTTAGTGAAAGTGCGTCATGTCATTTCCTGTCAAGTCAGGTATTTTTAGATTCTTTTGAAGTTGAGTTTCAATTGGCAACATTGCAATGACCATGTAGGTCTAAGTGACTCAAAACAAACCTGACAGACTATCTTTGTCAAACGTTTATTATTTTTATTTTCAGACCAATAAGAACCTGGACATGTCGATCAACGCATCAAACAACTTCAACCTCAACATCACCTGGTCTATTGGCTCCACAGGTATAATGTTTGTACTCTGATTGCCAGGGGTAGTTTTTTGTGGGTGTGTGCATGCATGCATACGCGTGTGGGCTCTGTTTGTGGGTGCGTGCAGCCGTGCGCACAAGTGGTGTCTGCAAGTGGCCTCAATGACAGGAGTGAAAGCGTATGACCTAACACAGCAACTAGCCCTGCCCTGTCCTGCAGGCAGTCTTCTTTTTTTTTTTGTACGCCACTACTTAATTGATTAAAATTAAGTTGATTTTGATTTAACTCAAACTCACCTGGTTTCTTTCTTTAGTCTAAGTAGTGTATTTTTTAGGTGTAAAAAAAAAACCAGCAGACCCTGCGGCTCTCCAGGACCAGGGTTGCCTACCCCTGACCTAACAGGATAGTGCACACAATTTTGATTATGCATCGTCATATCAGTGATGTTTGGAGTACCCATAAAGCACTGCAGCCACCGTCTCGGGTGTTCGGGCGATATTCATTCCCTTTGTGTCGTCTCTAAATCCCCTACAATTCAGCAGCGCGCGCACAGTCCGGATTACATGCAGTTTCAGCCTCGCGTTATCCGCCAGCGCTGTGGACCATGCTGTGGGACACTCTCCGAAATCATTGATCTCATTCACGGCGATGGGTGTTTTTTTTCAAACGACACGCACGCCGTCTCATTCGCTCTTTCGCTGAAAGCGCAAACTGATAATGAAAAGAATGAAACTGATTATTAGACCAGTTTTTTCAGCCATGGACACGCTGTTCTTTTTGAAATATAAGGTTCACATTATCTCAATTTAGCCGAGTCACCCAAACAAGACGGCACCATTAATATTTTCCGCAGGATACCTTTTGCAAAAATGTATCCCCCTCTGAGAATACCGCTCTTGACAAAAGGTGAGTGGCAGCAGCGTATTTCAGCGACGGAGCATTCTGAAGTGCTGTGATTTTAATTAAGATAAATGTTCACACGTAGCACCCTTAAAGGCTGGGGATTCCACGTCTTTGTTTCAGAAATGCCGAAAGGAATGAAGATTCTGAGAAATGAATGTCCGTTGCGGAACAATTAGAATGTTTCAAATGAGCTCTGATAGAGAGAGTCTTACAACGTCAGCCCCTGTGGTGGCATATCATGTTCTGTGATTTGTAAAACAGACATTTTCACCATGGCCAATCATATTATGAGTGCAGAAATGTTAGGAATACTTAGTTTTATTTTTTTCCCTTGATGAATACCATTTGAGAAGTCATTTGTCATTGATTTATTTCAGAAAACAACTGTAAACGATTGGATTTCACCGTGCTTGATCAACAAAGATAATGTAACGAAATGTTTAATCACCATAATCACACCATAAACACAACACTGGTTCTCAACACTGCTAACCTACATTGACTTTTGCTATCTACCGCTGAACTTTGACCCCTGTTTTTGTAGCTGGGACCATATCAGGTGAAGAAGTCCCCATTGTCTCCAAGACCAACATCAAGGACTACAGAAACAGATTCTCCTGTGAGACATTTAGCTTTCGCACCAATCCCAACATCACCTTCTATGTATACGTCAGCAACTTCTCCTGGCCAATCAAAATTCAGGTGAGAGAAACCACGCCCTGGGGTTTGCATGGGGTGTGGCTTAGAAAAAAAGAAACCAAGCGTGCACTCTTCCACTTGTTCTGCTACTGTGGCAAAGATTAATAACATTACTACCAAATAGCCCAAATCATATCAGTTATTTTATCCTTCATCTAAAGTATTTGTTTGATATTAGAACATTTTGTTCAAATTCTTGAAATGTTGCCAGACCTTTTGTGCTAAAGTAAGTATTTGGCAAAGTCAGGAACTGGAGATATTAATGCACTAGACGACTAGAGTGTTGTTATTCCTTTAATTGAGGTTAAAGATAAAACTGTTGATGGATTATCTCTGATCAACTGTAGCTTGCAGAATTGTGTTTTTAATCATCTGCTGCATAGGACTTATGTAACATACTTATTTCTATAATTTCTGAAAATAATTTCTACTTGTTCCTTTTAGGCTTAATACAACACGGCACAAACCATTATTAAATGTACTTTACAAAGAAAAATCATATTTAATGATCCATGACTTTTTATTGTCTGTCTATCGATAATTTAAACAGCACAGCTTTAAAACTGCAACAGTCATATAACATATTCATGGTTTAATCTTATGATCCATAAAATTAAACTGGAATTAAGTAGTAATATATTGAGCTGACAGATGTGCGGTTTGATGAGGTGCGGTGGAGGGGGCTACCAAACAAAAAAAAAAGCATTTTTGTTCCGTTCTGTTTTCCGAAACCGGAGAGCTTAAATAGACGTCTGTTGCTGACTGGTTCTTCAGCGTATGTTTGGGGAAGCAAACATTTGAAATGGGCTCCGGTCGTCGGAGGGACCCCATCATGTGAGCACAGGTTTCTCACAGAAGCAACTGTGTGATGCTGAAACACTTCAAAATCCAGCGCTACTGTGGGCCAAACCTGATGAACTGTAGCTCACCAAATCGCTCACACACACACATTAACGGAGCAATGTCGCTCGCACACGCTGACATTAACGGAACGATGTCGCTCACACACTCTGACATTAACGGAGCGATGTCGCTCACACACTCTGACATTAACGGAGCGATGTCGCTCACACACTCTGACATTAACGGAGCGATGTCGCTCACACACTCTGACATTAACGGAGCGATGTCGCTCACACACTCTGACATTAACGGAGCGATGTCGCTCACACACTCTGACATTAACGGAGCGATGTCGCTCACACACTCTGACATTAACGGAGCGATGTCGCTCACACACTCTGACATTAACGGAGCTATTTTGCTCACGCACTCCAACATTAACGGAGCTATGTCGCTCACGCACTCCAACATTAACGGAGCTATGTCGCTCACGCACTCCAACATTAACGGAGCTATGTCACTCACGCACTCCAACATTAACGAAGCTATGTCACTCACGCACTCCGACATTAACGGAGCTATGTCGCACACACTCCAACATTAACGAAGCTATGTCACTCACGCACTCCAACATTAACGGAGCTATGTCACTCACGCACTCCAACATTAACGAAGCTATGTCACTCATGCACTCCGACATTAACAGAGCTATGTATCTCACACACTCCAACATTAACGGAGCTATGTTGCTCACGCACTCCAACATTAACGGAGCTATGTTGCTCACGCACACTCCGACATTAATGGAGCTATGTCACTCATGCACTCCAACATTAACGGAGCTATTTTGCTCACGCACTCCAACATTAACGGAGCTATGTCGCACACACTCCGACATTAACGGAGCTATGTATTTTACACACACTGACATTAACGGAGCGATGTCGCTCACACACTCTGACATTAACGGAGCGATGTCGCTCACACACTCTGACATTAACGGAGCGATGTCGCTCACACACTCTGACATTAACGGAGCGATGTCGCTCACGCACTCTGACATTAACGGAGCGATGTCGCTCACGCACTCCAACATTAACGGAGCGATGTCGCTCACACACTCTGACATTAACGGAGCGATGTCGCTCACACACTCTGACATTAACGGAGCGATGTCGCTCACACACTCTGACATTAACGGAGCGATGTCGCTCACACACTCTGACATTAACGGAGCGATGTCGCTCACACACTCTGACATTAACGGAGCTATGTCACTCACGCACTCCAACATTAACGAAGCTATGTCGCTCACGCACTCCGACATTAACAGAGCTATGTATCTCACACACTCCAACATTAACGGAGCTATGTCACTCATGCACTCCGACATTAACAGAGCTATGTCACTCATGCACTCCGACATTAACAGAGCTATGTATCTCACACACGCCGACATTAACGGAGCTATGTATCTCACACACTCCAACATTAACGGAGCTATGTCACTCATGCACTCCAACATTAACGGAACTATTTTGCTCACACACTCCAACATTAACTGAGCTATGTCGCTCACACACTCCGACATTAACGGAGCTATGTCGCACACACTCCGACATTAACGGAGCTATGTCACTCATGCACTCCGACATTAACAGAGCTATGTCACTCATGCACTCCGACATTAACAGAGCTATGTATCTCACACACTCCAACATTAACGGAGCTATGTTGCTCACGCACTCCAACATTAACGGAGCTATGTCACTCATGCACTCCGACATTAATAGAGCTATTTTGCTCACGCACTCCAACATTAACGGAGCTATGTCGCACACACTCCGACATTAACGGAGCTATGTATTTTACACACACTGACATTAACAGAGCTATGTCACTCATGCACTCCGACATTAACAGAGCTATGTATCTCACACACTCCGACATTAACGGAGCTATGTATCTCACACACTCCAACATTAACGGAGCTATGTCACTCATGCACTCCAACATTAACGGAGCTATTTTGCTCACACACTCTAACATTAACGGAGCTATGTCGCTCACGCACTCCAACATTAACTGAGCTATGTCGCTCACACACTCAGACATTAACGGAGCTATGTCGCACACACTCCGACATTAACGGAGCTATGTCACTCATGCACTCCGACATTAACAGAGCTATGTCACTCATGCACTCTGACATTAACAGAGCTATGTATCTCACACACTCCAACATTAACGGAGCTATGTTGCTCACGCACTCCAACATTAACGGAGCTATGTCACTCATGCACTCCGACATTAATAGAGCTATTTTGCTCATGCACTCCAACATTAACAGAGCTATGTCACTCACACACACTCCGACATTAATGGAGCTATGTCACTCATGCACTCCAACATTAACGGAGCTATGTCGCACACACTCCGACATTAACGGAGCTATGAATTTTACACACACTGACATTAACGGAGCTATGTTGCTCACGCACTCCAACATTAACGGAGCTATGTCACTCACACACTCCGACATTAACGGAGCTATGTATCTCACACACTCCAACATTAACGGAGCTATGTCACTCATGCACTCCAGCATTAACGGAGCTATTTTGCTCACGCACTCCAACATTAACGGAGCTATTTTGCTCACGCACTCCAACATTAACGGAGCTATGTCGCTCACGCACTCCGACATTAACGGAGCTATGTCGTTCACGCACTCCAACATTAACGGAGCTATGTCACTCACGCACTCCAACATTAACGGAGCTATGTCGCTCACACACTCCAACATTAACGGAGCTATGTTGCTCACGCACTCCAACATTAACGGAGCTATGTCACTCATGCACTCCGACATTAACAGAGCTATTTTGCTCACGCACTCCAACATTAACGGAGCTATGTCGCTCACGCACTCCAACATTAACGAAGCTATGTCACTCACGCACTCCAACATTAATGGAGCTATGTCACTCATGCACTCCAACATTAACGGAGCTATGTTGCTCACGCACTCCAACATTAACGGAGCTATGTCACTCACACACACTCCGACATTAATGGAGCTATGTCACTCATGCACTCCAACATTAACGGAGCTATTTTGCTCACGCACTCCAACATTAACGGAGCTATGTCGCACACACTCCGACATTAACGGAGCTATGTATTTTACACACACTGACATTAACGGAGCTATGTTGCTCACGCACTCCAACATTAACGGAGCTATGTCACTCACACACTCCGACATTAACGGAGCTATGTATCTCACACACTCCAACATTAACGGAGCTATGTCACTCATGCACTCCAACATTAACGGAGCTATTTTGCTCACGCACTCTAACATTAACGGAGCTATGTCGCTCACGCACTCCAACATTAACTGAGCTATGTCGCTCACACACTCCGACATTAACGGAGCTATGTCGCACACACTCCGACATTAACGGAGCTATGTCACTCATGCACTCCGACATTAACAGAGCTATGTCACTCATGCACTCCGACATTAACAGAGCTATGTATCTCACACACTCCAACATTAACGGAGCTATGTTGCTCACGCACTCCAACATTAACGGAGCTATGTCACTCATGCACTCCGACATTAACAGAGCTATTTTGCTCACGCACTCCAACATTAACGGAGCTATGTCGCTCACGCACTCCAACATTAACGAAGCTATGTCGCTCACGCACTCCAAAATTAACGGAGCTATGTCACTCATGCACTCCAACATTAACGGAGCTATGTCACTCATGCACTCCAACATTAACGGAGCTATGTCGCTCATGCACTCCAACATTAACGGAGCTATTTTGCTCACGCACTCTAACATTAACGGAGCTATGTCGCTCACGCACTCCGACATTAACGGAGCTATGTCGCACACACTCCGACATTAACGGAGCTATGTCGCACACACTCCGACATTAACGGAGCTATGTCGCACACACTCCGACATTAACGGAGCTATGTCACTCATGCACTCCGACATTAACAGAGCTATGTATCTCACACACTCCAACATTAACGGAGCTATGTTGCTCACGCACTCCAACATTAACGGAGCTATGTCACTCATGCACTCCGACATTAACGGAGCTATGTCGCTCACGCACTCCAACATTAACGAAGCTATGTCGCTCACGCACTCCAAAATTAACGGAGCTATGTCACTCATGCACTCCAACATTAACGGAGCTATGTCACTCATGCACTCCAACATTAACGGAGCTATGTCACTCGCGCACTCCAACATTAACGGAGCTATGTCGCTCATGTGCTCCAACATTAACGGAGCTATGTCGCTCACACACTCAGACTTTAAAGTAGTATGCAACTTCTCCCCAACGGTCACATTTGTTGTTAAAACATTTCAAAATCACAACATGATTATTCTGCCCACAGAGAAAGACCTACTCCCCACCCCACTGCATCCACAGACCTCGTTGTGAACGTGCAAGTCTTCTAGATACAATAGCAGGATTACAGTCACATTAGTATAGCTAAATAGCTAACATAACAGTAAAAACGTCATTACAACTCAGTCCAGGTAAAACAATGGAATCTTTTCTGTTGTTGCATAACACTGAGTTTAGTCTGAACCAGGCATTATGTGGCTACAGCTGGTATGCATGGTAAATTATAGCCGAGCGAGCTTTATCCAATTCCCTTTTCTTTTTATTTTCGTGAAATATCGCCGGTGTAACGGGTCACTTTGAAATGTATAGCTGGTGGACTGGCAAGGTCAGTCTCACTGTTGATTGGTTCGCAATCTTATGTTCATAAGCCACACTGTTTTGAAAACAAAATTTGGGCCGTATCGCTGGTTTTGGAATGCAGAATTTGATGGTATAAACACAGTGTATGTTGCTGGATTTCTCTCAGAAGAGTTCTTTCTATGATTGCTACCAACTAAGCATGACCGTTCCCCGGTATTTAAAAAAAAATCATTTTAAATTGCATACTCTAGGTTTAACAGAGCTTCGTCGCTCACACACTCACACACACTTTAAAGGAGTTTTCTTCCTTTGCTTGTGCTCTTGTAGTGCGGACAAAGTGTATGCAATGTGTACTCCCATTCATTCTTTAGACCCAGATCTTTTTTTGGAGGTAGGGGACGTTACAAAAATGGAAAACATTGGCTCCTAACAGCATATTTCCAGAACCGTTTTTAATGAATTAGTCATTGCTAAATCTGTGTCCAATGTATTGATCAGACGTCTCTGAGTTCCCAGATACTGTCCTTTTACTGAGCTCCATATAGATGGAGGAAATGTGAGATTTTAATTGCTATGAAGTGTCGCTTCCCAAAGACACGTACACCGGATCTCAGCGACACAGAGCCGACTGGTCTTCTGCTGTTTTTGACCTTGTGTGGACAGGGTGGTGTTGACGATATGGATGATGAGGTTTATGGTAATCAGAATTTCAACAATATTTGTGATTTCATGAACATCGTGAAGCTTAGTGTGAAGTAAAGATATCAGACCATTAATTATTTTTGAGGTTGTGTTAAGTTCTTGTGAACACCCTCCAATAACCGCTTTACTGCCCACTGTGAGATCTTTAATCTATGTTTTTTTTTGTCAGGAAACATGGCCTGCAAGCTCTTTTTGCCAATGTACTCCTGTACAATGTGGTTGTTAATCAGGGAGAGCTTCTTAATTACTGTAGAAATCTCATTGGCCTCTTCGGTCTTGCGTAGCTGGAGGTGAAAACGCCTCTTCACTGCATTGTGAGTAATGTGCTGTGGAAAGACTCTGCCCAAGACCATGAACTCCTGGAAAAATGTGATGCCTCATTTTTTTAAAAAACAATCTGTCCACTTCACAACGGGCCGAAGATTTAAGCGCCGATAGATGGATGAGATTTGGCCCCTCGCAGCCTTGAAGCTGAGAGGCTCACGCCCACCCCGAGGTGCGCTGTGCGCGTGTGTCGACGGAGAGGCGATTGCTGTCTAGATGAGGATTCTGGGCGTATTCATCATCTCGACCCTGCTCCTGCCTCCCCTAACTGCGGTTCTTCCGTACCTCTGACAGAGGCGGCAGGTCCACCCGTGCAGACGCGCGTGCCCACATGCGCCAACGCAATAGAAAAGAAATACACGATGTAAGTGGGTGGATTTCAGGCTCTAGGCTTTAATTGTACTGTGCTTGAGTTAATTGGGGATGCTTGTTAGAGACATCCTGAAGAGCAATTCCACAGCCTTGGCGCAGATGTCTTGATGGCTGACTTGATCTCCTGTGGAGTGTTTACGTGCCCAGATTATAATTTCCTTGAAAGTATGAATATATTTAAGATTGCACTCCTGAGGAGTGGTGGTATATCTCATCCATGGAGGACATTATCTAGTGAACTTCTGGTTACTGTGGTGATTTAAGAGGTCAGCTTATCCACTGCTCCTCCTGGTTACCATGGCCATGTAAGATGTCCGCTAATCCACTACTCCTCCTGGTTACCATGGTGATGTTAGCGGTTAGCTGGTCCCGTGCTCTTCCTGGTTTCCCTGGTGATGTTAGAGGTCAGCTGACCCTGGACTTGCTGAGGATGGATTTCACCCTGAAATCAGAACCATGAGAGCGAGGCGAAATGGGCTGATTAGCTTCCCCTATGTGTCTGTCTGTTTGTTTGCTTTTTGTGGTGAATGTGGGCAGTTGTTCTCTCCAGCACTGGGCTCTGAAAGAGGTGGAGGGAAAAAAACTGAGGTGGTGACAAAAAGCCTTCACGAAACCCCTTTTACTCCGCAGGGTTTTTATAGCATCACAAACCACACAAACATCTGTTAGTGTTTTTACACTTTCGAACAGAAGTGAAACGCTGAAAGCTTGCGGGTCAGTAACGTGTTGTGACAAACTCTCAGTCTGAGTGACTCCGTGGGAGAGCGGAAGGCTATATGGAGGAGTGCAGTTTGAACAGGAACAGGAACGCCGAGAGGGAAGATCTCCGCCTCACTCTCTCCAGTCCCTCACTTTACTCATTCTTTAGCTGTCTAAGCACTGAAAGTGCAGAATCAGGTGGCGACATGTCACGCTGCTCTCTCATTTTGGTGGGTTGCTGTTGGGGAGCGACCCCCCCTGAATGATAGCTGCCCCCCCCCCCCCCACCCCAGAGTATCCTGCCTTAAGCCTGATGACATCCCCCCGGCGCAATCGGGCCGTTGAAAGGAATGGCGCCGAGTTTAAATTGCTCGTCCTCGTGGAACAGATTTAGATCCAGCCCGACACCGTGACCTTCCACATCCTGGTCTTTTCCCCTCAGCTGAGTGAGGTTAGTCTAGCGGTTCAGGGATGGACCAGCTGATGGAGGTTAGTCTAGCGGTTCAGGGACGGACCAGCTGAGGGAGGTTTGTCCAGCGGTTCAGGGACGGACCAGCTGAGGGAGGTTTGTCCAGCGGTTCAGGGACGGACCAGCTGATGGAGGTTAGGCTAGCGGTTCAGGGACGGACCAGCTGAGGGAGGTTTGTCCAGCGGTTCAGGGACGGACCAGCTGAGGGCGGTTAGTCCAGCGGTTCAGGGACGGACACTCGGAAGCCATTGTACGAAAATCAAATAAAAAGAAGCGGATAAGGAACAGAACAGAGATTTTAGATTCCGTTATTAATGAGGCTGTTCATTAAAGTCAGTGCGTTTCAGTTCTACAGCCAAACCTGGTCCGTTTCTCCCTGAATAAAAATTATTATGACATTAAGTCAATGCTTAAATATAGAGGAGGCAGTGCTGATATATCCACCTCCGAGTCTGACCTGAGTTGGTTATTTGACAAGTTCACGCTCTGTGCCCTTATAAAAGCCGAGGAGTTATTGGAGTGGTTCTGATGAGCCTGGAGGGGATACATGGCCTGTCTTATTACACATGTGGACATACCCGTTCTCTTGCCTAAGTGCAGGTCTTACTCCTCTTCTCTTCTCTCTCTGTTCGGTCCTCAGTACCTCTCCCTTTTAGTGCTTTATTAAGGCACATTAGCTGCTTTGTGAGAGATGCAGAATTCTGTGTGAAAATGGCTCCAGACTTCTGCAGGTCGATATCCTTGCATTCTGTAAATGGTCCCCCCCACCCGCGCACTGTTCAGGAAGTTGCAGATGGCAGGTGAAGTGTGTGTGTGTGTGTGTGTGTGATTACGAGTGGGTGAACAGAGTGGGGTTCACTGTCTGTCCCCCAACCCACCACCCTCTTACCCCCAAAACATTAGCGCAAGCACAAGGAGTAATCTTCCCCTTGACACGCCATCCCGCTATGCTTCCTGTCTTGCACCTGAGACACATTTCTGTGTATTAAATGGATTTCTATAGAAGGGGTGTGCGGTTCCCCGGCTCTGTTAGCGTGCAGTAATCACACTTTATTAGATTCACCGGCTCGGAGGCACTTATTTATCCAGGCAGCGGACATCATTAAATCAAACGTCTCTTGTAATTTAATTGCCGACATGCTCCACGTCCTGTGTTTCAGCATTCATATGCTAGTCATATTTATGCGCTCCTGCGACAAACCATCTTTTATTGAACAAAAGGTAATGTGAAACATCAAATATGGTACACTTCTGTCTAATGACTGGCCTATCGGAACAGATCTGTTCCCGCCTGCCGGTAACAGGAGAGGGGGCCTAAGTGCTCGCAGAACAAGGGGGTAGGGTGGGGCGGGGTGGGGTGGGGTGGGGTGTGGTGGCTGAGGGTGCATCAGGAACCCCATTGGGGAGCCGTGCACTCTGTGGGAGCTTCTGTTCAGCCATGGTTTTAGTGTTCTGGGGGGGGGAGCTGTCAATTCTGTTCTATAGCAGACTACATAACCTGAGAATCCTCTAAAATGACCCCAGTAAAGGAGAACAGCTCATAGACATTGCCTCAAAGTGTGTGTGTGTGTGTATTTCAGTTTTGTGAAATTACAGGTTAATCATTTAAATTGCCCTGGTGCGTGACTAATATGCCCTTAATCACTGCCTGCCTCAGTTTTCACTCCTCCGCAGATCTTTACATGGTGTCCCATGATGCACCTGCACTCATTGTGCTGAAGTCCAACGGAACGGAGTCGAGGAGAAAACATCCCCAAATACTGATCAGGATGCAAATATTAACGAGGAGATTGCTATTTTTGAACGTATTAATGGAAATTCAGCATGGCGAAATCTCGTCTGGAGATAAATGTTTCCAATAAAGTGGTAATGGTGGATTCTGGGAAGTGGAGAGAAATCACTCAGAGGCTCAGATATTTACTCCCTGAGTTCAGAGATTACAGCCTTGCTGTCAGGATGTCTGGGAGGGAGCACGTTACCCCTAGCTCTGGCTCTGTAAAACCCAATCGCAGTGCTATGCAGGCCCATCACTTTTTTATTCACACGTTGTTAAACAAGGAATTTTTTACTATGGTTTGGTGCTCGTAGTAATAAAATAAACAATAGACAAAACCTGAAGATGGGTTTTAATTCTATATTTTAAAAAAAAGAAGAAAAAAAAGATAATACTTTATAATTTACAAGATTTTATCATTGGCAAACATTACTGGGAAAATTGGAAGGACAGAGATTTTTCCGTTCCCAGGTGCCAAAACAAATCTATTCTAATGGAAGGAAACTCAGTGACTTCAGTGATTATTCACAATCTAAAGCGTGTTGTTGTTTACAATCAAAGTCAGTGGGCTAGGAAGCGTTACGGGTAGCAGTACAGGATGATCACTGAAAAAGAAAAGGCCAGTGATTGATAGGCAATCTTGGCAAATGTGACTCTGTCCAAGCAATATTACTGTCAGGTTATTTCTGATTCGACTGAGTCTTGAAATGTGTCTGTTACAATTTCTGTTCATTTTCAGAGTGAACAGGTCACCAGAATCTGCCCAGTGCCCACTGTAACCACCGTTCATATAATCTATAACAATCTTAATTCCTACTGCAGAATTAAGTGTGCGGTAAATTTGGTAATAGAGGAGGAATGTTATGGTGTTTTGTTGCTGCTGTGGGCAAATGGAACAAGTTAATGATACAAATAAAAAGATGTGTCGTATGTCACTTTGACACCGCTCTCTTGCTCTTCAGTGCTGATCTTTGGCTCTGTAGTGCTGATCCTTGGCTCTGTAGTGCTGATCCTTGGCTCTGTAGTGCTGATCCTTGGCTCTGTAGTGCTGATCCTTGGCTCTGTAGTGCTGATCATTGCCTCTGTAGTGCTGATCATTGCCTCTGTAGTGCTGATCATTGGCTCTGTAGTGCTGATCATTGGCTCTGTAGTGCTGATCATTGCCTCTGTAGTGCTGATCATTGCCTCTGTAGTGCTGATCCTTGGCTCTGTAGTGCTGATCATTAGCTCTGTAGTGCTGATCATTGGGTCTGTAGTGCTGATCATTGGCTCTGTAGTGCTGATCCTTGGCTGTTGATCCCCTCGGTCTGCAACACTGGTTTGTTCTTCCACAGGTCGACTGGTCATCTTTCCAATGATAATGACCACCACGATACTGCACAGCTCGGTTTTAGCCTGTGAAAAAACCATCATTCTGGAAGTTAAGGAAAGGATTCCGTAGGTACGCCGCACAAGCAAGCTCTGAAAACGTGTCTTGGGTTGTGTTTTCTTTATATGAGTCCCTATATTTACCTATTATAGTTACCATAAAAAATATGAATGTTACAGATTGTTCAGACAAATAAAAACTGCTTTCCCCCTCGGCTGTATCCTCAAATGCTCTACTGCGTTTAGTGTTAGGTGGAGGACAGGGAAAACTCTGCTGCCACATCAGAAAAGCAGCACATATTACTCGTTACCTGTGGGATCTCTGGAGTCAGTTAGACGCAGAGCAGGAAGCAGTGGAGGCGGTGTTTCTAATCTTGAGCTCTTAAAAACACCTGGCCCAGTTCAGCGCAGGGACCGGGTCGTCGTACTGAGCTGGGCTTTCTAAAACCTCCCACCAAACACCCTCACTCTGCATGTTTTACTTGTGTCCGATTCTTAAAGTGTGTGGGTGTGTGTTTATGCTTTTGTGGAAGTGTCTGCATGTGAGAGAGCTTGTGTAAGTGTGTTAATGTGTGTGTCAAAAAAGTGTGTGTGTGTGTGTGTGTGTGTGTGTGTGTGTGTGTGTGAGAGAGAGAGAGAGAGAGAGATAGAGAGATAGAGAGAGTGGGAGGGTGTACAGTCTGGGCTCTGTGTGTAACTGTGGTGGTGGTGGTGGGGTTTTTGGAGGTGGGAGGGGTCTGGGTTGGGGGGGCTGCGCTCTGCCCACTAAGCTTGGTGTGTGGCATTCTGTTGTCTTATTGTCCCTTATGAATATGCAAATTTATGCGAATGACCAAAACTGCTGTTACGCAATGTCCTTTCTGTCACAACAGCCTATTTCTCAGTTTGCATACCCATGTAACAAGCAGCTATTATGTGTGGTGTTATTACTATGGCGTGAGTATACTATGCTCTTTGTATAGTATAGTATTGGTTGCTGGGGTGCAGTAGTGGTGTAGTGTTGGGGCACAGTGGGTATAAGTGCGCTGAGGTGTAGTGTGGGAGCACAGTTTGGGTATAAGTGTGCTGTGGTGTTGTAGAGGTGTAGCGTGGGAGCACAGTTTGGGTATAAGTGCGCTGAGGTGTTGTAGAGGTTTATTGTGGGAGCACAGTGTGCTGTGGTGTATGTTGGTGTACGGGAACGTTGTTGCAGTGGGCATGCTGACTCAGTTCTCATTATTGTCACGTGAGGCACACAGGTAAGTGTGGAATATAAGAGCTATCCTGTGCTCATAAATCACTCATTAAAGGTTTCCTAAAAGAACATACACACACACACACACACACACAGGAATCATAGTGCTTGCAGTTTGTGCTACTTTTATTTTCTGTCAGAGTACCCTTAATGGACTCGAGAAAGCAGCCCGGAATTTGTGCACAGCTACGCAGAGTCGTCGGGGGTGGAAGAGGAGAGAATGCTGAGTTTTCAAAAAAAAAAAAAAGAAAAGAAACCTTTTGTGATGGAAGACATATTTATGGCAAAGTGACCAGGCTTTGACTAGACTGTGAGCAGAGACTGAAACGGCGCTCTCCGGCTGCGGGCGCTGGCCGGCTACGGGCGCTCGCCAGCTGCGCTATTGATTACCCCGGCCCTTCTCTCTGCAGCTGTGTTAGCTGCTGCGACAGTGACGGGAAACGCACCACGCACCAGCGTTTCTCTTTTCCAGATCGCAATGTAATCCCCACATCGGTCCCTGTGGAAATCCCAGCACTTTTTCAGCATTAATTCTCCCGGGCATAGATAGACGGCAGAAACATTATTCTACCCACTCTTTTTTTTATTACAACTTTGTTTTTTAACACTAAAGAATTTTAAAAAGTTTATTTAAATTTAAAAAAAAAAGTAAGGACAGGTTTTTGTTTATATGAACTTTAGAGAGACCTTGAAAAGGGTGTGCAGTACGAACACGTGCAGTGAGACTGATATGGGCTGATATGCTTTCCCTTTTATGTGGGAATATAAATATAGGTTCCGCTAATAGGTTGAGGTGTGCTGGAGGCTGCGGAGAGAATGCTGGGAAATCAATTATGCGCGCGCTATAATCCAATTATTCTGAACATTTCTACTTTGGAGACGAGGTCTTCTGCAAAGGATTACCTGAAAGAAGGAAGTTTAGCTCCGGGAGGAGAGGTGTTTGGATCGGTGTGTGAAAGGGCCCTACCGCGCGGAGTTAAACGCGTCAAGAAAAGCCATCCCAATGCGCAAGTCACTGACGCCTTAATGCCCCTCACATCCCCCTAAAAGAAACGGCAGTGTTGCTACTAAAGCCTCCGTGGTGCGGGGAAGACAGACTTATCTCATCTATGCAAGTGGGGCTCTTCCATCTTTAGCTAAACCGTAGGTACTCTAATGCGGAACAGATATTGGGACAGGTGTGCTTGCGCTAAACTCAGAAAGTTGTCAAAGCTGGAAGTTTTCTGTTGTGCATTGTGGAAGTTCAAGAATGCTTTATCCCCGTTCTGGCCATTAATAACCTGCACACAGGCAAAGGCATGACCTCTCCTTACCAACCGCAGTGTCCTAGATGTGTATGTAGACGTGTATGATGAAAGGAAGGAGAGCAGAGATGGATATCTGGTCATGAATAGAATATCTGTAGTTCTACTCTGCTACCTGCCCGGTATCTTCAGATTCATATTAACAGGTTACAGGATGTGTAAGATCGACTATAACAGTAGTGGCAAGTTGCCCTGGGTAACTGTGACTGTTAAGCAAACAAATCAAAGCTGAACAATCAGACAAAAGCCGATAAAAGCTGTTCGCTCAAAGAAAAACGTGGAAAAAAAGTTGAATGGAACCGGAGCTGTAAAGTGCATTTCGTCTGAAAAAGATTACACAACTTTCATTCTGCTTTATTCTGTACAGGTTCCAGGATTATAGAATAGGACGGAAACCTTTCATTATTTCGCCTCTGAAGGAGAAGGATTTGTCTGTCCCCCAACTTCCATCACGTGGAAATAAACTTCAATATGTATTAATCAAAAAATGCAACTAGGACCCCTATTCTTGCAAGTGAGTGAATATGGTTTTGGGGGAACATCTGGACATTAGTGAAGTATTTCATTGGCAAAACATTTTTTAATCACTTTGCACGGCAGCTACATTTATGGCGGTTATCGTCCTCAAATAAACCATATGGAGAGAAGGAGGATATATCCAAAAATGTATGTGTATGTGACTGCAATATGTGTAAAATTACTTGTAGTAATAGTTAGTAGCAGAGACTACATTACATTACATTATAGGCATTTAGCAGACGCTCTTATCCAGAGCGATTTATCCATTCATACAGCTGGATATATACTGAAGCAATGCAGGTTAAGTACCTTGCTCAAGGGTACAACGGCAGTGTCCTACCTGGGAATCGAACCTGCAACCTTTCAGTTACAAGTCCAGTTCCTTAACCATTACACTACACTGCCGCCACTACAGACTAGTAGTTAGTGGTTTGTTAGTGGCGGGATTGTGTCTGGGTTTTTCCCTAGAGGATCATGGGATCATGGGTTCTGTGACTCCACCTATTAATTGGCAGCTATTCCACTTTCCTGCAGAGAATGTAGGTTTATGGGCATGTGGATGTGGTTTGTGTTTTCATTTTAATAGACGTGGATGTGTGTGTTTCTGCAAATATGTTCGATTTGTGTTGTTTGGGGGAGTGTGTGTGTGCGTGCGTGCGCGTGCGTGTAACTGCTGGGGGTTAGGGGTCACTGGCTCTGCCTGTGGCAAGTTGCTATGTATTGGACTGGCAAATTTGCAATGTACCTCCCCTCTCCAAGGAGGATTTGTAATGGTTAGGCGAGTTTGGGTGTATTGCTGTTTTTATTTTGGAAAAATATTTTCTAATTTCTTCATATTTATCGCGTCGGTTGAGGAAGTACTGCTCTGCCTCTATTTGTTGTTGACTGCAGTAGAAGAACAGCCTCTCTGCTCACTGCAGCCAAGTCTCTATCCCTCTCTCCCTCTCCCTGTCCCACTCTCTCCTTCTCGCGCTCTCTCCCCCTCTCCCTCCGTCCCACCCGTGGCTGTGTGCTGCTCTGGACCATCCCCGTTGTGTTGTTCAGCCCTGAAAAGGGGAGATGTGGGCTTTGAGGCTTTTCCCTGAGCTCTGCCTGCTTCCTGGTCATGACATGGAAGTGAATGCCACACCTGGGGCTTCCTCCTCTCTTACATACAGAGATGAGGAGTTTTAATACCATCTCAGAAGACCTATCCGTCAAATAAAACTAAAAAAACAACAAGCCAACAAAATAACCCCGTGCCTGTGTGTACAAAGTGTGTTTCTGATGATTGGGGCCAATCTTTTTTAATAACACAAATAACATAGACAACCATAATGACTTGCATGACTGTCGTACTTGAACCACCACAATGATTTGAACCACCAGACTTTCTACCAATTGGTGGAAGATAATTTGGTGGTTTTTCAGAGACGTACCTTTCTGTGATTCCGGTCGTATTGTTTTTTCTCTTTCTCTCTACAGCACACTTACAAAAAACATGTAACCATCAGCAGGTTTTAATGCTGCACAATTTTTAAACTCTGTATTTTCTTCACAGAGAAATGGCAAGGTATTTACTTTTTGCATCATTGGCCTGTCAAGGCAAGTTGTGAATTGAATTTGAGGGTAAAGTTGAAGCAGAAGAATGATGTTTGTGCTGTGGAGTAAACGTTAATGGAAAATGGAGGGGAACAATCTCTTTCCCCTCTCTTTCTTTTGTTTTGTGCTGTTTTTATTCTTTTCAAGTATTTGATGCATCTGGGTTTCTCACGGAGCCCCTCCCTCTCTTTTTGCCCTTCACAGATTGCCTTCTCCCAACACAACAGCATCATGGACCTGGTGCAGTTCTTTGTCACCTTTTTCAGGTGAGTTCAATGTCAGAGAAAATATCTGGGCCTGATTTTAGTATAATTTAAAACCATTCTGTATATTTTCAAGTGTATTAAAACCTGCAGTTTTTTTGGTAACCTATGAAAACTGAAGAAATCACCACAGGCCTGCCCCTTTGCCTTCCTGCCCAGGTGACGTGCACTCACGTCAGGGGTTGTTGTATTGTGATTGGTTACAGGAAGTTTTTGTTTAATCCCTTATTGGTTATTCTCATAAACGGGCATGGTCACTTTGCAAAATGTTTTAAATAATTGCATTGTATGTCAAACCATTTCTTGAGATTTACTTTTTCCTGTGGGCAAATAAAGTCTTAAATATGCTGTAAGCTTGATATTAGATAATACCCACAATGCAATGAGTACAGATTCAGTAGTCCGTGTGGGAGGAATTAGTTTTGCAATTGAAGTACATGCAAAGGACTGTTCCTATTAAAGATATTTCTTCCTTTTCTTCTACAATTATTATTATTAGTAATAGTAATAGTAATAGTAGTAGGAGTAGTAGTAGTAGTAGCAAAGGCAGTAGCACCAGCAGTAGTATTAGTTGTTGTTGTAGTTTCTGTGGTAGTAGTATTAGTAGCAGTGTTAGTAGTAATTATTACCAAAATGTCCATAGTATATTTTTTTCCTTTAATAAAAACTTGTTATTGTGCTTTTCTCTACAATTCACTCAGTAGCTTGATCGATTTTCAGGGTCTAGCTTGTACTCCCAGCCTTGTTATATGCACTTCTAATTCGCCCGGGACAAGAGTGTTTCCTCAATCAATAATTTATATATCAACTGGGACCTCAGATCGCTTTAGAATAATCCAGCGTCTAATCGTTCACAATAGCTCAAGCTATAAATTGCTGTGTTATGATCCACTGCTCGGCTCGCTCCCCTCACAAGATACTTACTGCATAATACACACCCCACCCTTCAGTCTTACAAAATTGACAGAGCTCAATTCGCTGTTTCATGATTTCTAGATTCATGATGGCAGATGAAGATGCGACAGGGAGAGAAATAGCAGATGTGTGTTATGTGACTACTGAGTGGCTGAGCGCGTGTGGAGTAAGAAATGTGTCGGGTTGCTTGAAGGCCAACTGCAATGAGCTACTGTATGCATGATCTTCAGTTTCCCTGTGTCATCATGCAGTAAGGCCCTTTCATTGCCTGCAGTGATTGCCTTGTCTGTTTACTGGAACTTCCAAACCCATTTTTGTATGCGGTCGGTCGGTCGGTCGGTCAATCGGTCGGTCGGTACAGACAGACAGACAGACAGACAGAGCACTGGGGTTTGGGCTCCTGTTGACGGGATGAGAGCTGAAGTGTTGGCATCGGAGCCGTGAAGCTGACTGTGTAATGAGCTGCCCTGCAGGCAGGGGGCGCTGTGACGTGATCATGCCTGGCACTCAGAGATGGAGGCGAAGGTGTAGGATTCCGGTCTCGTGCCTCATCAGACAGAAATAAGCCTCAGATAGCCGTGAGGGGAGGGATGTATATTTAAACCTCATATACACCGTGTGTTATCCCACAGTGGCTGCACATTTCACTGTTATTTGACTTCCTTTACACTACGTACTGTATGCGTATTAAGGTGCGCTGCAATTACACCTCATTTGCAAAAAATGTGTATATATACTCTTGCACCTCATTAACATGTGTGTTCACACCTTTTACACTAAATTCACACTTCCATTGTGTGTGAAGAGTCACAGATTTCCGTAAAGGATCTCTGTTAAACTATTTATGGATATGGCTTAAATTAGCCATATCTGAACCAGTACGGCCAGCTCTCGCCAGTTAACCGGTAATACTGTAATTAATGCATATTCAGTGACATTGTGAATATAATGATAATAATTATATTATAATTAATATAATTGTGAATATAATGTCGCAACTGTGATCCATCCTAATATGCTAATAGGACTTTATCTTTGCTGTTGATTTCCGTGTTGTTTTTATTTCCAATAAAATATTATGAAAGTGGCATCATTTTATTTGTTTGCCCCTCATTGAAGAGAGATTGAGGTGTATTTTTGTAGAAAGAACTCACTTTTTACAGTGTATGAAAGCTGGTGACCTCGCTAAGCTAGGTCGCTAAATCTGCTTTGTAATTTCAATTTGACAGCATTGCAATACGGCTTGTTTCTTGAGGGTGATTATTCTCAGCGTCTCTTCTGTCGTATAAAAAGGCCATTTTTACATTACAAAGTTTCCAGTTAGGTTGACTTTAGCTTATTCTCCTTTCGGAAGTCCACATCTGACATCTTTTATTTCAATCTCTCTTTTTATGTAATTTCCTCCTACCATTTTGCTTGTTTGTTATTGTTTTTTGGTTTACGTGCATAAAACTATTGTCTTTAATTGTGACAAGGTTACCCGCCACATGTCTTTAATGCCCATCCAAGTCTTTATCCCTTAGGACAATATCCATCTTGAACAGTTAATTATCATGATGTTCTTGTTTGAGTTATTAAAACATTGCCGGTAGACTGCACTGTTTCATTTGTTTTATATTCAAACAAACTGCAACTGTGAACGTCTCGGCGTCAGCCTTCATAGTAAATGGGATCAAGTCGAGAATTTATACAAGGAATTACCACAAAACTAATCACATTGATCATGTCATTAATTAATTGACAGAACTCAAGCTGAAATAACAATCCTTCATACAATCATCATTTAACTAAAACATCAACGGCATCAAATAACTCCTTACTTAGGCAACCGTCATCATTGCATTCTCAAAGATAAAATCAAAACAGAAGCGAGAATCTAAAGCAGAGAATAGTAATCGTTCAGAGGTCATGAAAAAATTATGCAAGGAACACACTCGGTTATGACAGGCTGAATTAAGTGGTGTCGCCACTTACGCACCAGTTCACAATAAATGAGAATATGGAGAGAGCCTGGTTCTCGGCAGGTTAGGCCTATCTCGTGCAGCCTGGTGAAAGCTGGCTTTATTAACTAACTTTTGTCTTACACCAGATCTCAAAAGAGTTATTTTTGACTCAGTTTGGTGTGAAAAGAGAGAGCTGCCTTTGTCACTTCACCAGTGCATTTCTGCTGTTAATTACACCTCATTTACAGTCCATCTGTGTATTTACACTGTTGATACACAACATTTGCTTTGTGAGCTCTTGTTATTACAGCTAATTTCACAGGTCCACTGCTTTTACCCTCTTACAATGCCTCATTTACTCTGCATTTATATATGCATTTATATATCGATTGAGCTATCTATATCTATATTTATCTCTCTCACGCTCTCTTTCTCTCTCTCTCTCTCTCTCTCTCTCTCTCTCTATATATATATATATATATACATACACAGTATATAGAAATAGAGAGAGATTTTACATTGTTTGATTTGTGTGTTTTCTCTGTTTATTGAGAGAGTGACAATCACCAAAGTGCTGTTTGTCTGAAGAGGACAGATAAATGGCTGCTTTTTGCAGTCTTATAACAGTCATGTTGAATCAGATAAGTCGCCATTTATATAGAGTCTGTATTCAGTGCAGCGAGCAAGCTGTAGCACCTCCCCATAGACAGCTTCTCTTGTTGAGCATTTAAATACCGCTCATTTTTCATTAGCTGCTAAAGGAGTATAGCCCTCCAGGAAGGGGTCGGCCAAATTACCATGACCTTGGATTCTGTCAGCAGTGATGTCCTTTCCCCCCCCGTATGCTGTTGCTTATCAGTGTCTATGGGGAGAGAAATAGCCTGTGTACCCAACATGTTACAGACGGAACAGAGACTGAACACTGCCGCTGGCTCCCCAGTGATCAGGAGTTCTGTCACACCGGCAGCCCTTGAGCTGCGTGCGTGCGTGCATGCATGCGTGCGTGCATGGCCCAGCGGTGTCCTAGGCTGTGTACTCACTGTACCCACAATGCCTTGTTGCCTTGTTGGTGTCATTAATGCAGACACTGAGCTGGGGCCCATCTGGCCTGCAGATGTTTGCGACCCTCTCACTGAACAGCCCATGGAGCGTTTCCCATAATGATCTGCTTTTGTACAAACAGCCCTCAACTGATTGGTCCGACTCTGAATTGACTTGGTCTATATGAACGCAAACCCTGAGCTGGCCAGAGGAAGACGGGCCCCTCATTTCATTCTGATTCGTCACAATGTTTCAGAGTTTTTTTTCTTGCCACGGTCGCCTTTGACTTGGTTTGTGAGGACTAGGGTAAAGTATACTGTGTTGTGACATTTGTAAAAAGTACATATAAACACATTTTGATTGAATAATTAAATATTTTCCTGCAGAAACTATCAACAGAAATAGAACCTAGATACTACATACAACTCACGTTAACACAGCCTAGATGGAATAGACAGCTCAGAGAAACGGAACCTAGATACTGAAAACCCTTCACAGTAAGGCAACCCAGATACCGTAGATGGTTCAGAGAAACATAACCTAAATACAAAAAAAATAACTCGTATTAAACAAACTCATATACCAGACGGCTCACAGAAACAGAACCTACACAATAAAATGTCCAGTGTTAGTTCAACTCTAACAGAGTTGATATGAGCGTTCCACTTTGGCCATAGTGGACTCGTATAAACTCTGTAAGGCTTGATTTACCTCTATGTAGATACTGTAAAAACCTCACGTCGTGTAAAAACCTCATGCAACCCAGATACCATAGAAAGCTAAGAGAAAGATAATCTAGATACTGTAAAAATGAAAACATCACAATAACACAACCCGATACCATAGCTGACAAAACCCACATACTACACAAACCCCGCAGAAAAAATTGATGGGGCATCATGTCCATTATTTCAGCTGTCCAAAGGCTCAGGCTTGGTCCATGCCACTCTGGAATCCTTCCCAACAAACCGCCTTTTCATTGGGCCTGAACCTGACCTCCGTGAAAGGGGAATCCGTGCGCTACCAGGACATGCGCAGAATCATACTAAAATCTGCCATTTTGTTTCAAAAGCCAATTAAGATATTTTTAGAATGACAGAGGACCTTGTGTGTTTGATGGGATATTTAATAAGTCCCCAGATGTAAAAATAATTTTAAAAAAGTAGCACCAATTGACCTGAATCACACCCTAAACCCAAGAGACAGCGTAGTTCCCTCCCTGCGGCTTTAACAGTCTGCTGCTGGCGGTCTGCTTCAGGCTGGAGTGCATGTTGTTCAATTCCCAAAATCCATTTTGTTCGAGTCATTTCCCTTGATAACGGCATATTATGTTGTAAAAAAAAAACTCAGCAATTGTGTGCTCTCTCCAATATAAACACACATAATGTGAGCGATTGCCCCCATGTTATTACACTGTGCTTAATCACTGTGCCGCTCAATCACTGTTTCTCACAAATACATTCAGGAGAGTTTGGTGAATCCAATTGAAAACACAATGAAAGTTTTTTGTATAGCCTTCCCCCCCTAAAAAATAAAAATAAATAAAAATAGTCCTGGCAGCTGCATTCGCTCTGAAACCGTTCGAGTCGCTAATCTACGTTCTTCTGTCACACGAAGAACGAAGACTCGTAACTCATTGATAAAAGAGAAAAAGGAAAAATATCCTCAGGGGGTCATTGGTTTACATCCCTCCAGTCTTAAACGTGACCCAATGTGCCTGGTGCCCTACGAGGTGTTCGATTGCGGGACATTCGTGGAGATTTACAGTGCTGCCGATATTTCCCCATTAAAAGGGCTCTGGTGTCAGGCTGGCTGGGTGTTTCCACAGGATCTGTTTAATTATCCAGGTTTTAGGAGCCAAAGCCTGCAGTTACCCAGGAGAATATAAAACTTGAGTTGTGATAGAAATGTCAGGTTACCCCATGAGGCTTTTCTGTCCTAGAATAAGGAGTGAGTGAACACATTGTGCCAAAAGGGAGAATTTTTTTATTTTTTTTATCTCTCTTGCTTATTTCCCCCTCTCTCTTTCTTATTTATTTATTTATTTATTTTGATTTTCCTTTCTGCTTCTTATGCAGTTGGTAAGCATAGGAGTTACAGCAGCAGGACCCATAGACGGTTTCAGTCTGAACCAAAGGCCTGGTGTAATTTGACAAATTTATGGTAGATCTTTTTGCAGTCCCTTTGCTTTCTGGTAGATCTTGTCATCCTGTTAAATGTGTTGGATTCTGTAATAAAGTGAGGTGCTCCTGTTGTCCTGTAAAGTGTGGCGGATTGTTTAATCTCATCACTCCGAGCTTCAATGATTTGCACTATGAATTATTCACTCTGAATTATTTGGGTAGGTGGTGAGATGGTCCCAGCTGCTTAATAATTGGCTGTAAACACTGACTTTCTTACCTAATGGAATGCTCTGGGTGGGGTTTCGCGGCTCTCTTTCTCTCTGATGGCTGAGAGGAAAGTGTATTCTCCCTGTGGATTTAAAACGTCACGTAACTGCAAATTGAAAATCATATCAGCCCCTGAAATGCTCGAGTGTTCCAGTTTAAAAACCTCATTAGCTTCAAAAAGCCGTTTTAAACAATTTTTTTTGAAGGCTCATTTCAAGTCGCTGTCGCCTTTTAAAGATGCCTTTCTAAATGAGCAGAAGAAATCAAATTAAAGAGTGCTCATACGCCTCAACAGTATTTACGCTAATTTGTGACACTGCACTTCAGTTTGGCCCAATTACTTGACTCCCGTCTGTGCCTGAGGTTTTTCCCCATACGGAGATGGGCCCAAAGGGGTGACCTAACCCGTATTTGGAGAGCTACAACTTTTCAGCTGTTTTATTTATCTTCAACTACAGAAAATAACTGATGTACCCTTTTAGAGGAGGCAATAGCAGTGTGGTAGGAAGTACTTGAACCATGTGCGCTAGTTAGCTGCATAATCAACTAGTTCAACAAGCCTGACCTGAGCTTTTTGACCTAGCTCTATTCACCTCTGTATCACAGGTTCCGTCGCACATCCCTGCCTGTAGGACAGGATGTGCTTGGAGATGTTTCTGCGCCTCATAGCGCCTGTAGGCGCCGTGCGCTGGCTGTGGTGCGACCGCAGGTGAGGTGCAATAACCTCACTTCCCATGAAAGATCGACCTCAACCCGGCCCTCACCTGTGCTGAATGGTGTTTGTGTCTAGAGTGTGTAACCGTGAACGTTTTTTTGTGATTTTATTCAAAACTCAATGAAAAATCCTAGAGCAGCTGTTTCTAGTCACAAAAACAGTCTGTGTGAGTGCGAGAGTGTGTGTCTGTATGTACTCTGTGTGAGTGCGAGAGTGCGTGTCTGTATGTACCCTGTGTGAGTGCGAGAGTGTGTGTCTGTATGTACTCTGCGAGAGTGCGTGTCTGTATGTACTCTGAGAGAGTGCGTGTCTGTATGTACTCTGCGAGAGTGCGTGTCTGTATGTACTCTGTGTGAGTGCGAGAGTGCGTGTCTGTATGTACTCTGCGAGAGTGTGTGTCTGTATGTACTCTGCGAGAGTGCGTGTCTGTATGTACTCTGTGTGAGTGCGAGAGTGCGTGTCTGTATGTACCCTGTGTGAGTGCGAGAGTGCGTGTCTGTATGTACTCTGCGAGAGTGTGTGTCTGTATGTACTCTGTGTGAGTGTGTGAGTGCGTGTCTGTATGTACCCTGTGTGAGTGCGAGAGTGCGTGTCTGTATGTACACTGTGTGAGTGCGAGAGTGCGTGTCTGTATGTACCCTGTGTGAGTGCGAGAGTGTGTGTCTGTATGTACTGTGTGAGTGCTAGAGTGTGTGTCTGTATGTACTCTGGGTGAGTGCGAGAGTGCGTGTCTGCATGTACTCTGTGTGAGTGCGAGAGTGTGTGTCTGTATGTACTCTGTGTGAGTGCGAGAGTGCGTGTCTGTATGTACCCTGTGTGAGTGCGAGAGTGTGTGTCTGTATGTACTCTGTGTGAGTGCGAGAGTGTGTGTCTGTATGTACTCTGCGAGAGTGCGTGTCTGTATGTACTCTGTGTGAGTGCGAGAGTGTGTGTCTGTATGTACTCTGCGAGAGTGTGTGTCTGTATGTACCCTGTGTGAGTGCGAGAGTGTGTCTGTATGTACTCTGCGAGAGTGCGTGTCTGTATGTACCCTGTGTGAGTGCGAGAGTGCGTGTCTGTATGTACTCTGCGAGAGTGCGTGTCTGTATGTACTCTGCGAGAGTGTGTGTCTGTATGTACCCTGTGTGAGTGCGAGAGTGCGTGTCTGTATGTACCCTGTGTGAGTGCGAGAGTGCGTGTCTGTATGTACCCTGTGTGAGTGCGAGAGTGCGTGTCTGTATGTACTCTGCGAGAGTGCGTGTCTGTATGTACTCTGCGAGAGTGTGTGTCTGTATGTACCCTGTGTGAGTGCGAGAGTGCGTGTCTGTATGTACTCTGCGAGAGTGCGTGTCTGTATGTACCCTGTGTGAGTGCGAGAGTGCGTGTCTGTATGTACCCTGTGTGAGTGCGAGAGTGTGTGTCTGTATGTACTCTGTGTGAGTGCGAGAGTGCGTGTCTGTATGTACCCTGTGTGAGTGCGAGAGTGCGTGTCTGTATGTACCCTGTGTGAGTGCGAGAGTGTGTGTCTGTATGTACTCTGCGAGAGTGCGTGTCTGTATGTACCCTGTGTGAGTGCGAGAGTGCGTGTCTGTATGTACTCTGTGTGAGTGCGAGAGTGTGTGTCTGTATGTACTCTGCGAGAGTGCGTGTCTGCATGTACTCTGTGTGTGCGAGAGTGTGTGTCTGTTTGTACTCTGTGTGTGTGAGAGTGCGTGTCTGTATGTACCCTGTGTGAGTGCGAGAGTGTGTGTCTGTATGTACCCTGTGTGAGTGCGAGAGTGCGTGTCTGTATGTACCCTGTGTGAGTGCGAGAGTGTGTGTCTGTATGTACTCTGCGAGAGTGCGTGTCTGTATGTACTCTGTGTGTGCAAGAGTGTGTGTCTGTATGTACCCTGTGTGAGTGCGAGAGTGTGTGTCTGTATGTACTCTGTGTGAGTGCGAGAGTGCGTGTCTGTATGTACCCTGTGTGAGTGTGAGAGTGTGTGTCTGTATGTACTCTGCGAGAGTGCGTGTCTGTATGTACTCTGAGAGAGTGCGTGTCTGTATGTACTCTGCGAGAGTGCGTGTCTGTATGTACTCTGTGTGAGTGCGAGAGTGCGTGTCTGTATGTACTCTGCGAGAGTGTGTGTCTGTATGTACTCTGCGAGAGTGCGTGTCTGTATGTACTCTGTGTGAGTGCGAGAGTGCGTGTCTGTATGTACCCTGTGTGAGTGCGAGAGTGCGTGTCTGTATGTACTCTGCGAGAGTGTGTGTCTGTATGTACTCTGTGTGAGTGTGTGAGTGCGTGTCTGTATGTACCCTGTGTGAGTGCGAGAGTGCGTGTCTGTATGTACCCTGTGTGAGTGCGAGAGTGCGTGTCTGTATGTACCCTGTGTGAGTGCGAGAGTGTGTGTCTGTATGTACTCTGTGAGTGCAAGAGTGTGTGTCTGTATGTACTCTGGGTGAGTGCGAGAGTGCGTGTCTGTATGTACTCTGTGAGTGCGAGAGTGTGTGTCTGTATGTACCCTGTGTGAGTGCGAGAGTGTGTGTCTGTATGTACCCTGTGTGAGTGCGAGAGTGTGTGTCTGTATGTACTCTGTGTGAGTGCGAGAGTGCGTGTCTGTATGTACTCTGCGAGAGTGTGTGTCTGTATGTACCCTGTGTGAGTGCGAGAGTGTGTGTCTGTATGTACTCTGCGAGAGTGTGTGTCTGTATGTACCCTGTGTGAGTGCGAGAGTGTGTCTGTATGTACTCTGCGAGAGTGCGTGTCTGTATGTACCCTGTGTGAGTGCGAGAGTGCGTGTCTGTATGTACTCTGCGAGAGTGCGTGTCTGTATGTACTCTGCGAGAGTGTGTGTCTGTATGTACCCTGTGTGAGTGCGAGAGTGCGTGTCTGTATGTACCCTGTGTGAGTGCGAGAGTGCGTGTCTGTATGTACCCTGTGTGAGTGCGAGAGTGCGTGTCTGTATGTACTCTGCGAGAGTGCGTGTCTGTATGTACTCTGCGAGAGTGTGTGTCTGTATGTACCCTGTGTGAGTGCGAGAGTGCGTGTCTGTATGTACTCTGCGAGAGTGCGTGTCTGTATGTACCCTGTGTGAGTGCGAGAGTGCGTGTCTGTATGTACCCTGTGTGAGTGCGAGAGTGCGTGTCTGTATGTACCCTGTGTGAGTGCGAGAGTGCGTGTCTGTATGTACTCTGCGAGAGTGCGTGTCTGTATGTACTCTGCGAGAGTGCGTGTCTGTATGTACCCTGTGTGAGTGCGAGAGTGCGTGTCTGTATGTACCCTGTGTGAGTGCGAGAGTGTGTGTCTGTATGTACCCTGTGTGAGTGCGAGAGTGCGTGTCTGTATGTACCCTGTGTGAGTGCGAGAGTGCGTGTCTGTATGTACCCTGTGTGAGTGCGAGAGTGTGTGTCTGTATGTACTCTGCGAGAGTGCGTGTCTGTATGTACCCTGTGTGAGTGCGAGAGTGCGTGTCTGTATGTACTCTGTGTGAGTGCGAGAGTGTGTGTCTGTATGTACTCTGCGAGAGTGCGTGTCTGTATGTACTCTGTGTGTGCGAGAGTGTGTGTCTGTATGTACTCTGTGTGTGTGAGAGTGCGTGTCTGTATGTACCCTGTGTGAGTGCGAGAGTGTGTGTCTGTATGTACCCTGTGTGAGTGCGAGAGTGCGTGTCTGTATGTACCCTGTGTGAGTGCGAGAGTGTGTGTCTGTATGTACTCTGCGAGAGTGCGTGTCTGTATGTACTCTGTGAGAGTGCGTGTCTGCATGTACTCTGTGTGTGCGAGAGTGTGTGTCTGTATATAGTAGGTATCTTACAGTAAAAAAAAATAATAATAATAAAATGAAGAAATACACTTGCAGAAAAAAACTTGGCAGTAATTGTATTAGAGTTAACTTGTTTCTGTGATGTAGGTTTTGTTACAGCACAGCATGTTGGTACAGAGACATTGACCTGGACTTAATCGTTTTCACACATTTGTCCCTTGGCTCACAAATGAATGCATGTACAGATGAACCTCGATCCAACGGACACCGATGCAACGGATTCCGGATCCAACGGACACAATCCGCTAGAGCAGGGGTGTCAAACTCTGGCCCGCGGTGTAATTATATTTGGCCCGCGAGATAATATCAAATTTCAATTTGAGTCGGCCCGCCGGTAACGCATGCACCGCTAATACTACAAATCCCAGAATGCTCTGCTAGTGCCTTGGTGCGTCAAGACCCGCAAGCATCACCTCCTCTTAAGTATCTGACGCGTGTATCGACGTGGCTGGTTAACGGGTATTTACTTTCACGATATAACAGACAAACGCAGAAGCGGACGCACACCCGCGGTACATACGTGAAATAAAACGTAAAACGAAGTTTGTATAAAAAAATAAAAATAAAGGCGATTGCACCCCCCCCCCCGTCAACAATTACAATCGAGGTTCGCGATTACAAGCAAAAAAGCGTCGTACAAGCGTCGGTTTGCCTGGTTGTTGTGCGCTACATATCTCTTGTTATAGTGATATTTTGCAGTGTCGCATTATTCGCTGCAACGGACAAACGGCTTTAACGGACAACTGCTCCCCCCTATTAGTCCGTTGGATCGAGGTTCATCTGTATTAATGTTTTTATTTGCACTCAGTTTTTTTGGTAAGTTCATTTCGTTGAGTGCTGAACTCTATGAAACTGTGAAGAAGAGGAAGAAAAAAAAGTCCCACTCGCGTTAATTTGTTAGTTAAAGATGAGGAAATCGTTGCTTGAATCCAGGCCACTGTTTGTATTCGTTTCATCAGCTCACCGGTTCAGCCACCTTATCATGCCATACGATTTGTAATGATGGAGGCTCCAGGGTGTCTATCCATGACATAAAGATATGTGATCCCATGCAGGTGTTGTCATGGTTAAGCTCCACCCACTGATTTCTCATTGTCAGTTTGGGTGTGGGGGGGGGGGGGGGGTGTAGACCGAACTGTATAATTTTTAGGAAATGAATTGGCTTTCATGGTTTATTCTGCAGAATACGCTCATAATCACAGCGATTAGCATGCTCAGCTCCCCCATTACTGGTAAGCTGTTTCAGTGGTGAGTTATAGTGAATAGATCTTGTGTGAGATCTTGCTTTCCTCAGCAGTGTAAACGGTGGAACAGGCCATTGTTTGGCATGACGGTCATCCAGAGATTCGTAGACATAACTCAGTCTGAGTGTGTGAGCACACGAGGTTGCTCTCACTATTTTCTCCGCCATACTGGTGATCGAGATGTCTGGATTTTATGGCCATTTACTACTTTAGGAAAGCTATGAAATTTGTTTGCCTCTTTTTGGGGTCATTTTCTTTTGCCAGTTTTATCCTGGTTTTCTCTCATTACAGCTGCAGAGATGGCAGCTTTCCTGGTTAAACCATCTGTTAAACTGCATTGGCTCCCAATAAGGGTCCTCCCTGCGGATATGCTTGTGATTCTCAGCTCACTATGGGTGAAGCTCATCTTGCCGCAGAGCTATTAGACTGTGACCTCTGACCTCTGCCACTAATTCCTCTATTGGTTACTTTCCTCTTTTTTTTGCAGCTGTGCAGTCACCAGAGCAACCACACCCGCCCCCCACCTACCTCTCGTAACCACACTGAAATTCCTGTCTTTTCTATTCGTAGCAGTTTCTGAAAACAGATTAAAGCTGCAGTAGGCAAGTTTGAAAATATATGAGGCAAAAGGACTTCCCCCTTTTGCACTCCTCCCTCCTATCTCTCTCTTAAGCCCCTTCCACCAAATTATGCTCCAGTGCATGTGAGGAGACAAGCAGACAAGGAGGGGTTTATTCTACCGGGAGAATTTTTTGGTTGTAGATAGTTGCCCTGATTGGTAGCTACATAGCTAGCCCTGATTGGTTGGCTTTTGGAAGACCGGCTTGACAGCCTAGTACAGAGCTCAGGACACTCACAGCAACCAGATTATTTTCCAGGAACACTTGATTTATTAATAGCTGCTTGAATGTAATGAGCAAATTTAGTAATTTCGCCAAAATCATCTCGAAAAGATCTTGCCTACTACACCTTTAAACAGGAAACACTATGGTTTTCTGAAGATTGTCAGAAAGCGTTTGAACAGGTGTCTGGTATTTGACACGTTTGACTCCAGCTGACTTTCAAATAATCCCTCCACCCCCCCCCCCCCCCCTCATCTGGTGAATTTGCTGTGAATTACATTATGAGAGCCGAATTCTTTTGGCAGACAGCACGTGTGGTGCTTTGTGGGGGATTAAGAGCGATCTGTCCTCCTTTGTTTGCCATCAGGAACAGTGCTGGATGAGAGGGTGATCTAAAGAGGGATCGGCCGAGAGGATTTAGCGGCAGCTCGTATTTTCCCGGTCGGTATCGTGCCGAAACAGAATCGGATTTCTGAGGTCTGTTTGCACTAGGGAGATTTTGTCGCCTGATTGGGAGACTTATCAAACAGATCCACACGCACATATTTGCATATAAGTGGACCGTTCTGCCGCTGGCTCCTGAACGCGGTTCTGCTCACCGCGGATTAAGGGGCTTCGTCTGGTTTTGCTTCTTTAATCCACTCCTCTGTTTTTGCCTGGAAACAGGCCCATGACCCTTTTATTAATAAAATAAAAGCTAAAGTAATTAATGCCTTAACATTTGAATTGAATGCAAAATGAATTGCCCTGTATAGCTGTATGTGGCTTATAGGAAGTTGTAATTGCTGGCTAAGCTGTGTATAGCCCTGCAACTATAGTAAGGGCACTAGTCATTCACATTTAATTCAACAGTGCTGCTTTTGTACAAAAAAATTATCAATTACTCAGACTAGCCTATTGTCAAAAATAATGTGATGTATGTTTCTTTCAGTAAATTTTGCAGTGCAGCGTATTGATTTTCCTGCACATTTGAATACTTTCCATTTTGTTTTTAGTGGAATATCTCATTGAACTATACAGATGTGAAATGGTGCTTAACTTCACAGACTATAAGAATCATTTTTGCATGGTGATGCGTACAGAGGATGTCAGCAGCTCGAGGATAGGGCTGGAGAGCGCGCTCAGATCATGTCAGGCTGGGAGCAGCCAGTTCTGTTACATATGTAGTTATTGACATATAGGCAGGAGTGGCCACATGTTTTTCTGTAATACGATTGTAAAATGTATACAGTCAGGGTGTGAAATTAACAACAGCCACCAGTCAAATGCTGGTAAAATTTTGATTGTGGCTGGTAAGATTTTTACTCTTGCAGCCAACCAGGTTGTGTTATATTGTAAAAGGTAATGTGGCTGGTAAAATGTTGGAAAATGCTGGTGATTTGTAGAATCCACAAGGCACTCTGGCCAGTGGGTGAAAAAGTAAATTTCATACAGTACACTTAAAATTGAAGCCCTGGATGGTAGATGATACAGTGAACAGTTTTATGTGTACTTTGAAAGATTGTACACATTTCTGCCCATTTTCAGTAGAGATACTTTTATTGTTCTGTGTGTTTTTATTGGTTCTCCTGTTGAATATTTACATGTGGGGCCCACAGTGGTCATAATGTATTTATGGGGTAATTAAGTGAAGACGCGGAGTAGCGATGTGATGTGAAATCATGGCTCAAACTGCACCCAGTCCCCATGTGTCATCCATGCATGCAGCGTGATTCAGAATTAATTATTAATATTATACAAACAAACCAGGGGGATGGCTGGAGGCATGGGGGGAGGGGTCTGGCATTTCAAAGGGGGATTGTAGAGTGTGTGTGTGTGTGTGTGTGTGTGTGTGTGTGTGTGTGTGTGTGTGTACGTGAGTGTGTGTGTGTGTGTGCATCTGTATCTGTGTGCGTGTGCGTGCGTGTGCGTGTGCGCGCGTGAGTTATTGGTTAAATGTGTAGTTCCATTTATCACATCCAGGTGAGGGAATGGTGGGGGGGGGGGGGGGGGGGGGCTTATTTACACTGCAGTTCTGGATGGAAAAGAAAGCATTTTTTATTCAAAATGAATTTTTTAAAATATGAGCAGTTCCAGAAATATGCACCCTCAGTTCTGGGGAATCTTTGACTCTTTTCAGTCAATTGGTTCATCTCCTCAGTAATTTATTCAGGAGTAAATGCAGTATGAAATGTTTAAACATGCTAGAATGTAGTACTTTGGTCTTTGATCTGTAGATCATTATCTGGCTTTTATTTTATTTATAGATTAATTTGTATTAAATCATTAGTGTATTGCCATGCAGCTGTTTAGAAGGCATAGGTCGAGTGAAGGTCATCTAAATGTCAGTAATTTAGGCCTGACAGCATTACTTCCTGGATGTGTGCCATTTCCATATTGTTCACTGACTCACAAAGGAGCTGTTTGTCTTGAATGAAGATGCAGAAACTTTTCAAATCCACTTCCTTTAAAAGACTGACAACGACTCGCTTTTATGGACTTCCAAATGCTTTAGTTGAAGGGTTGTTCTGTTCCTGCTCCTTATGTAAGGCTGATGTGGAGGTCATGCTGCAGCACAGCAATACGTTGGAGTCTTTCTTAACGTACAGTACTGACAGCACAGACCCCATTACAGTGCCAACAGCACAGATCCCATTACAGTACTGACAGCACAGACCCCATTACAGTACCAACAGCACAGATCCCATTACAGTACTGACAGCACAGACCACATTACAGTACCAACAGCACTGACTCCATTACAGTATTGACAGCACTGACTCTGTTACAGTACTGACAGCACATACCCCATTACAGTACCAACAGCACTGACTCCATTACAGTATTGACAGCACTGACTCTGTTACAGTACTAACAGCACTGTCTTTGTCACAGTACCAACAGCACAGATTCTGTTACAGTTCCAGCAGCACTGACCCCATTACAGTACTGACAGTAGTGACCCTGTTATGGTACTCACAGCACTGACCCGTTACAGTACTGACAGCACTGACCCGGTTACAGTACTGACAGCAGTGCCCCCATTACAATACTGACAGCACGGACCCACTACAGTACTAACAAAAGTGCCCCCATTACAGTACTGACAACACTGATCCTGTTACAGTACTTACAGCACTGACCATGTTATACTACTGACAGCACTGACATCATTACAGTACTGACAGTACTGACCCGTTACAGTACTGAAAGCACTGACCCTGTTACAGCACTGCCCCATTACAGTACTGACAGAACTAACCATGTTACCATACTGACTGCACTGGCCATGTTACAGTACAGACAGCACTGACCCTGTTACAGTCCTGACAACACTATTCCTGTTACACTACCGACAGCACTGTGCCTGTTACAGTACCGACAGCACTGAGCCCGTTACAGTACCGACAGCACTGAGCCTGTTACAGTACCGACAGCACTGAGCCTGTTACAGTACCGACAGCACTGAGCCTGTTACAGTACCGACAGCACTGACCCTGTTACCATACTGACTGCACTGACCCTGTTACCATACTGACTGCACGGACCCTGTTACAGTACAGACCACACTGACCCTGTTACCATACTGACAGCACTGACACATTATAGTACTGACTACACTGACCCGTTACAGTACTGACAGAGCTGACCTCATTATAGCCTATTGTATGTCTGCTGAAGATTACAGTTACAAAAGTAAGAAGTATGAAAGTATGAATGTTAGCATATGGGATTTTTTTCAAGGTACACTTGGATTGAAGTGATTATATAGTTCACATGAGGTGAGCATCTGCTGATTTGAGTGCAAAAACCTCTGAGCACCAGTTTTGCCTAACCTTTTGAAAAAAATAAATATATATAGCTTGTTTTTTTACAGTTAAATCAAAGGTTGTTAAAAAATTAGAAATTGTGTTCTTGGCATTCCAGGATTCATTCCAGGATTCATTCCAGGATTCGTGTCATCCCATTTTTGGGTTTTTGTGTAGTGAATGAAAAATCGCTGGGCATTGGTATTATTTGTTGACATAAAGATGATGGGGAGATACAGTAAAATATGTGAAAAAATTCACATCAAAATCAATTCACAAGCAAAATGCAACGAGTCTGAAATCTCTTGGTAGTTGAATTATTAAATGATGTGGCTTTGAAAATTAATGCACATAGCTTAACTAATTGAAGTGTACTAGAACTGAATCAAAATATCACCTGTGATAAATTCATGATATGCAGAACTCGATTCATTTCCAAATGTTTTTCCTTGGAAAAAAGTTCTAAATGGCTGAAATTGAATAGCGACCTCTAATATTGAACTGTAAGCGATCTTTACAGCGGTATTGCAAACTGGATGAGTTTCTTGGGCTACAGCTTCCCTTCTTTGCACATCTCGATCAACTTTGCTGGTTCAGGGAGCCACATTTTCAGAATCACTATAGCCAATTGATGTTCACTTCATTTTATAAAAAAATTTTGGCGAAAAAATTATATGACTGCTTTTTTCATTTAGGTGGCATATGCTATCAAACCAGTAGCACCTTTGAGCCCTGAATGTGCATGTAATGATTCAGTTGATTGTTTCATTGATCGATTGACTGACTGAGTTTTTCCTCATCCTGTAGTTGCTTCCTGTCACTGCTGCTAGTTGCTGCTGTGGTGTGGAAGATTAAACAAACCTGCTGGGCTTCCCGACGGAGGGAGGTACGTACTCGCTCACTCTCTGACTCTCAAACACACACACGCACACACACACATACACACACATGCACACATACACACACATGCACACATGCTCCCCAATCCACTTTGCATGCACAGCAGCACGTGAGAGCTGGACGCTGCTCGGTAAGATGAGAGTAAATGTCAGCAACTCTGCAAAATGGCTTTATCCTAACGAGCAGACTGCTGATAAACACACTCATTCCTTTAATTACAGATCTTCATGAACCAATTACCTCTGACAGAGTCACATAAAGTAGAGCTGAACAGAGTAATGCATCACTTAAGCCGAACAGATGCCCCCGTTCTCCTCAGCCAGCACAACACACTGCAATAAAAGTGAAAGCAAATGTGTGTCTCAAATGAACATTGGAGTCATTGCTGTGTTGTAAAATCAATACAATAATCAGAAGCACTTTAATTCAGATTACAGCGGCCGTAATATCTGGCGATTCTGCGGAATTTGCTTCGCTGGGGAAAACAGCGACTTCGGACGTAGCGAGACTAGCGCGTTAGCCTTCTATCAAATATAGGCCCAGGAGAGAGAGGTCGAGAGCTGTCGGACATCCCTCTCTGTTTGAGTCATTCAGGGGAAGCATCCCCGTGGCGTTGGCACTGCGTGTAACTGATTCCGGAGTTCTTCTGTGTCAGTCCCATCTTCCAATCACACTTCTCATCTTAATATGGGTGTCATATTATGCATGGCATTCATAAGCTTTTATGTAAGACGTTATGTAAGCCTGGCTTTATCTCTTAATGTGCGGTAATTGTTAGAAGTTCAGCAGTGAATTGTCTTTTTTTGCTACCAGCTAAATGTGACAGATATTCTTTGTGACTTTTCAGGGTCGTGCTGTTGAGTTAGTGATATCAGATGGGGTGATTAAGATTCAGACAGATTCAGAGACTGCACACAGAGCATGAATTAGAGAGCATATAGACAGAAACTGAATTAACTGGCCCAGTTTTGGAGTCGGGTTTGGTGCTAGTTTCTGACTGGGAGGGCAAGAAGCCATTAGTACTCATGGCTGACTTTGCAGGCCACACCACAAGTGTCAGAATTGAATCCATGAGGGCTGCAGTGCTTTCTGGGTTTCGCTGTTTTTCTGTACCAGTATTCGTGTCAGTTGTTAATTGGCCAAAGAACACACCTTTTAAGGTCTTAATTGGCTGCCGATTGACAGGAAACAGCAAAAACCTGCAGGCGCTGACTGCGGCCCTTCCTCCCGTGCTCCACTTCACCGGGATTCACAGGGAAGTTTCTTAGGGATTTCCTGCTCGGATTAATCACATGACCTAACAGTTATTTGTAAAACTTGAAAGTTTTGCATTATTAGGAAAATGGAATTATCATACCCCTTATTATGGTTACACAATAGATACAAAATATTATTTTTGTCATTGGCTTCTTCTAGATTCTCAGCTCTCTGTGAATGCATGTGGAATTGTCTGTTGCTTTTAAATCACCCACGAGGATTATTTTAAATGGCCTCTTCTTATAGGCTGACGCCATCTGATCACGTTCAGCCAGTGTGGACTTCTGTTGATTTAAACCTCAGTTTAACTGCAGAAGATGTACCTCTTTCATTATTGTCAGTCGCTATATTGTTTTTTATACGGAAACAGGGAAAACAGCCGTCGGCCTTGTTGAGCATGAAGCTTTTACAGCAAGTTGAAAGTGTACAGAAAAGAGCCCTTTAAAGGGTTTAAATCTCCCTCACACACACACACACTGAATAAGCACAGAATTTTAAGAATGCTGCCTTCTAAGTGTGGTGTCATAAGTTTTTTTTTATCAGTACATGAATGACAGCTTGTGTTTTGAGTGGCCTCAGACTTTTAAAAGTTTGTTAGCGGTTTGGTTAGTGTAATGATCTGCGCTGTGTTTAATTGATTGACAGGTTATCCAGTACTGATGGTATCTTCATGTGAAGTGCTTCTGCAAGTCTGTTTCAGAACAAGGGCATCGAGCACTATTCACAGATCTCTGTGGCTCTGTGTGTGTGTTAGTTTTCTTTTTAACCAGCTCCTGTGCCTGAATTGGTCCGAGGAGTTTGTTGCTCACATAAATCGGCTAAATACACCACTGTTAAATGGTTTGGTAGATAACCTACATCTAAAATGCACCGCTGTTAAAAGGTTATGCAGGTAACCTACATTTAAATGTTTGAGGACTGGTTATTGTTTGTATTGACAGAATCCACTTTGTTTGCATTTGTATACATGCTAGAAGTGTCATTTTGAGACCGTTGTAGCTTCCCTATAGAAGTGAATGAAGAGCGACAAATACCCTATTCTGGATTATCACCACAAGGGAATACAGAGCAACTAACGAACATATTTTGCCTCTGTTACAGTTCAGTTGTGCTTTAAATGGTTATGTAGGTAACCTGCATCTGAAATGCATCATTAATCGGTTATGCAGGTAACCTACATTTAAATACACCGCTGTGAAGCAGTTATCTAGATAACCTACATTGTAAATTCAGCACTGTTAAACGGTTAGGTAGGTAACCTAGATTGAAATGCAGCACTGTTAAACGGTTATATAGGTAACCTACATTGAAATGCAGCACTGTTAAACGGTTAGGTAGGTAACCTACATTTAAATGCAGCACTGTTAAACGCTTAGGTAGGTAACCTACATTTAAATGCACTGCTGTGAAAAGGTTATCAAGATAACCTACATCTAAAATGCACCACTGTGAAGTGGTTGCTTGGGTGATAAAATGCCCAGCCGTGATATTGGCCTGTAAAGAAATGCCAGGCTGATTGATTGAGTTAATTAAGAAATGAAGAGCGGATGCACAGTAGAAGTAACAGCTTCAACACATTTGTTTGTCCCTCCGGGAGACAGTTTGCCACCTTTTGACTCAGTGACCTGATCCAGGGTGACTTTGAATTGCAACACACATCTTACAATTTCTTTAGCCGTGTATGCAACGGCATGCTAACTAGAGGCAATCACCGTTTTATAATAAACCTGTGATCTGTGCATATGTGTGCATGCGTGTGGGTACTGTATGTGTTTATGTATATACAATCAGTGGGCACTTTATTAGGCACACATATATAGTATTGTGTTGGACTGTTTTTTACTCCAGAACGGCCATGGATTCAACATGGAATTCCAAGTGCTGCAAACATTCCTTAGGGTTTTTAGTCCATGACGACTCAATAGCATTACGCACTTCCTGCAGGTTTTTCAGCCGCACATTCATGCCGCAAAGCTCCCATTACACCTCATCCCAAAGGTGCTCTTTTGGATTGAGACCTGGGAACCGGGCAGGCCATTGGAGTAAAGTTACTGTCATGTTCTTGGAACCAGCTTGATATGATGCGTGCTTTGTGACATGGTGCATTATCCTGCTGGGAGTATCTACTTGAAAAAGGGTAGAATGTCACCATAAAGGTATGCATGTTCAGAAAAAATGCCTACGTATCATAGACTGTATACAAATATGGACAAAGTCACTGTGACGTCACCCATTGCCTTCCCACGGCCTCGTAAAAACTGTTTTGAGGCTCCGGATGTCTTTTTCGCCGCCGGTTTGTACAAACTGCGTCTGCTCCGTGGAGCCGAAGAGGACTCAAATGGTCTCTCTGATTGGTCCTGAACAAATGTTAATACCCTGTCCAAACGACACAATATTTATTAAAAAAACACATGCAGAGGCATTAGATGAAGGAAAGGCACCTATTGCAATAAAAACATTTTGTGGGAGTATTTTGACCACATCGCTGCCATTGACTTACATGGTGAAAGACCTATACTGGAGCCAATCGCAGTGGCGCTAGTGAGCAACGGCACAATTGCCATTCCCAGCCCAACCAGGAAGTGAGCTTCAAAACGAAAGCCCAGTCTTGGCCCCTTGCTACGTATGCGCTGGCATTCAAATGAGGCTCAGTTGGTATTAGTGGGCCTAATCTGTGGGAAAAAAACAAGGCCTACGCCATTACACCACCAGCATCCTTGGATCCATGGATGGGCATTTATGTGAATAGGTAAAGGATGTTGATAGGACAGCATGCATGTGCCCTGATCTGCCGATTGCTCCAGTCCTGCCCCTTGCCCTGAGTTTGCAGTCTGCTGCAGTCTGCTCCAGTCCTGTCCCTCCCCTGGTTTATGCCCCCGCCAGATGCACCGCCCCGCCCCTTTGAATTGAACATTTTACATCCTTTTCATTGGACCTTCTACTTACCAGCTAGTTTGATTAGATCCCTCATTACAGTCTATTACCATCCATTCCACCCTCAGTTTAAACCGGGCCGGCCAGCCACTGTTATAGTCACTGTTGAGTGTTTTTTACCTCGTTTTGCTGGTTGGGGGCTAAGGCCTGGTTTTTTGCTCAATTTTTCTTCTGTTTCTCTGTGCAGCATCTTTGTGACAGTTCTCTGTAAAAAGCGCTATACAAATAAAATTTCATTGAATGTGTAGGTACTCTGGATAGATGAATAGGTACGTAGGTGGGTATGAATCTATATGTTTATAGATAGTTATAGACATATAGATTTTTGAGACTAGAGTACGAGTAAGCGCATCCTTCTCTTTCCCTGCTTGATACAGCAATCTCCCATGATTCTCTCCTGCAGGGCGGGGCTAAGTGCTTACACAGCTAAACCTGAACGGTAATTTACCGCAAAGAGCTCTCAGGGCCTCATGGTTAATCATTCGCTCTGTAATCCAAAATTAATCTCGCAAATCAATTATGCTGCATACTGTAGTTTTATTATATTTCATTTTGGTGTGTACAAAACCTAAAAGATTATTATATAGATAAATTGCTGGTGTAAGTGACCACAGTTGCTTGTAGAATTCAAGTCAATACAGCCAAACGCACATAATTTATTATTTCAATTATCTCTGTCTGTGGAATATTGTTCCAGGCAAGTTTAATTACTCAGATACTTTTGTTAGTATCCATCGCTATTGTTGTCTCACTCTTTGGTCATTAAAAAGGAACGGTCTTCCCGCTCAAGGCTTTCACAAGTGTTAATTGTTGGCATTTTGAGTTATGCAGACCTGTGAGAACTTAATCGTAGCTGCTGTATGGTTTCTGGAGGCTGCAAAGAGAAGGAAACAAACAAGGCTTCCTGAATTCGATTTTTGAGGGCTTGAAGAGTAAGATGAATGGACGGACCCTCAGTCGTACCTGTAGAAAAGGTCAGTGTTCACTGATGGTCAGTTGTCGAAGTTGACCACTGTTATAAAATAAATGTCTTTTTGGTTTGGGTTAATGTTAGGGTTAGGGTTGTTATTTATCATATAATATCCAGTAGGTTAGACCTTTAGAAATGCAACCCATGGCTTGGGGTAGATGAGGGATCTTACCAGGCAAGTTATGGATTGGTACCAACAGCAGACTGTATAGAAGCTTATGTATGTTAAATACTTTGCAACAATAATTCTGGATGCGAGATCAAACAATCAAATCTACTTTGAAATTCTAATACTCTTACAGAGCCTTCCTTTGATTCGCCTAATAGGGTCGAATCCCAGAGGGCCAGAAAACAGTCTTATTTTTGACAACTAACCTCGTTAAATTCAGCTGTTGTCGAGGAAAAAGCTTTGTTTATTTGACTCTTTTTCTGTTTGTTTGTGTTTGTTTGCTCATCATGAAATTGGCAATTCTTCTGAGTCATTTCAATACCTTGTGTTTAGTCATTCCATGGTTTCACACAGCTTCATCTTTCCAGACCAGGTTAAGCACATGACAAAACCTTACAACATGCCAACAAGGTGTGATGCCCTATTCAATAATAATTATTTTGTCATTATAAAATGGAGTGATTATTTAATTGTTATTATACATTGTTTTTGGAAATTTGAAAAGGAGACTATTGTTTCCCTTCAGTTTCTCTGCTGTTATTTGTTGTTTTAAGTTGCCTAGCACTGATTCTGTAACATCAATTGAAAACTTGCCTGTCATTTAATCAGTAATTAATATGAATTTGGCACACAAACTAATGGTACAGGATCAATTCATTTACCAGCAAGTAGACCTCTTCAGTATTTCCTGGAGCAACTTCCGATCCCAATTCAAGAATTGGACCATTTTTAATGTATTTTTCTTAACGTTAAATGGTTAGCGGCACTGTCTAAATCAAATCATCAAATCAATATTTATTTATATTGCGCATTTCACAACTAGTTGTCACAATGCGCTTCACAGAAAAGCCCAGTCTAAACCCCCACAAGAGCAAGCCAAAGGCAACAGCGGCAAGGAAAACCTCCCTGGTGTAACTAGGAAGAAACCTTGGGAAGAACCAGACTCAAGGAGGGTACTTGTTGGACAAGTGCCCTTGTTGGACAAGTGCCCTTGTTGGACAAGTGCCCTTGTTGGACAAGTGCCCTTGTTGGACAAGTGCCCTTGTTGGACAAGTGCCCTTGTTGGACAAGTGCCCCCGGCATGAGTAATCTATGGCTGCATAGCTATGAAGACAGAGTTTGAGAACTCATCCAGTCATGAGAGGGAAAACAATCCTACCCACACATATAGAGCCAGCCCAGGAAGATGGGGTCACAGCTGTTGACAGGTGACAGTAAGGAAATGGTGCCACCCCACATTACTCTATGTGGCTCTAAAGGCTTCTCTGGTCCTGTCTCCTGACTACAACTCGTTATAAGCCTGATCATAAAGGTGCGTTTTTAATCTTAAATATTGAGGCTGTGTCTGATTCTCTTATAAATTTTGGCAGGGTGTTCCACAGTAGTGGCGCTCTGTAGGAGAAAGCTCTACCACCCGTCAAGTTTTTAGATATTCTGGGGACTACTAAGTAGCCTGCGTCTTGGGAACGAAGTGATCTTTTCGGTTTATATGGTAAAAGCAGATTACATATATACACTGGCGCAAGTCCATTTAAAGCTTTAATGGTCAGAAGCAAAACCTTAAAGTCTATCCTTTACTTAATTGGTAGCTAATGAAGTGATGCTAGTACTGGGGTAATATGCACATATTTCTTAGTTCTAGTTAAAATGCGAGCAGCTGCATTCTGCACAAGCTGGAGATTATTTAGCAAGGATTAAGGGCAGCCAGATAGCAGAGCATTACAGTAATCTAGCCTAGACGTAAAAAGCATGGTTCTCTGTGTCCCCTTCTGATAGGAAGTGCCTAATTTTAGCTATGTTCCTTAACTGAAAGAAAGCTTCTCTAGATATGTCTTTTATGTGCGTGCTAAAGGTGAGATCTGGGTCTATAGTAACACCTAGGTCTTTCACAGCTGAATTTGGAACAATTAAACAACCATCAAAATGTAAAGTAGGTGTACACAATTTTTCCCTTTGTTTTTTTGGGCCTAAAACCAGCATTTCAGTCTTCTCTGAGTTTAGGAGCAGGAAATTAGAAAGCATCCAAGCTTTAATATCTGCAATACAAGCTTCTAATCGAGAAAGTGGTAGTGCCTCGCCGGGTTTATCTGTGTTCCACAATGTATAAATGGTTCCACAATGAAGTGGCCCGCTAAATTAATTGCAGAAAACTAACGACGGGGGCAGGTTCAGTGTCATCTTTGTCATCACAGCATTCTAGCGTCCTGTGACTCAGTCTGCAATGACCGATCTTTTCCACCGATCTTAACCCAAAGATGGATGCCTTCGTACAGAAGGACCGCCAGCTTTCAGCCTTTTGAAGTAATTCACACTTATATTGCCACTGCTATTTGTGGTCAACATTGTGAATGTGACACGCCCTTTATTGAGCCGCTTCTGCATAAAAATGACTCATTTTGGCATTTAAATTTATGTTGATGACAAAATATAAATATGCATGTCCCAGATAGCGCACCGCGTCACTGTTCGCCTGGTTGCGTGTGCTTTCCACGCACTTTCAGGTGCTTTGTGACTCAGACATAGTTTTTTCTGGCACTCGCGACAGTATAACGGGACGCTAAAGCATCGCAGCTCTTTTGGGAATGTCTCCCCTAAGCGTTCTCAGAACGGAGGGAGGGATTACAGAAGAAAGCGGGAAAAACATGCGTCACACAGACACATCTCAGCTGTACACACAGCTGCAGAGTGTTGGGAAAAGAATGTTTGTTTTGTCACAAACTAAATTTGTTTTGTCTGACGCGGTCTTTGTCGGGGTAGCGGACATTGTTTGACCCGCTGGCACCTGTGTCGCACCTGGGTTCTGGCTGATTGTTATATTCGTAATGAGGGCGGCAGTTACATTACATCTCTAATTTGACAAATTAGGGATTCTGTTACATTACTAATTAGACGGGGTGTTAATTAGCAGGAGAGAAAGCCCAGCGTGGGGCTAATCTCTTTCTCCACCTCACTTTCCCCAGAAGATGAACAGCCCCCAAAAACCCTTTCTATGCAAAAGGTGAGTGTGTACTTATAAATAATATATGCAATAGATACATTTAGTAAACATGTTTTTAGTTTGTAAGTGTGACATTTTTATTGGGGGGAGTTTTCTACCTTTTGATTGACTGTTTCCTCATGGGGTAATGATGGCTGGTTTCCCTTCTCATGCATATTGATGAATTCTAATGAGATGCTCTTCAGTAGAATATAACCTGAGTTTATTTGACCTTTGACCAGTCAACCCAGCATTGATTATCGCTTAACTGTACTTGCACAAAGCAGCTTTCTGCCCTTTTTGGATCTGCAGAAATGAGCCGTTTCAAAGTGAACGTGGACCAGATTAAACTGACAGTGAACGGGGGGGGGGGGGATCGCTGTTGATATGGAGAAGTTCTATGTGTGTGTGTTCAAACTGTGCTGTGTTCAGGACTGGGCAATGTTAATGAGTACTGCTATCTGCGTGGAGCAGCTGACCGCCCTCGTTAGCATCGGTCTGGTTATTTTGAAGGTCCCCCTACATCACACGCTCCTCAAAGAGTGCCTTGCCCCAACATCAATCTTCAAAGATGCCTGGAATGGAATATTTACAGCACTGGTAATGTGCTTCCAGTGATGCGGCATAGTGGGGAGACGGCTTTTATTCGCGCGTTTGTCTGTTTATTTTATTTTTGGAAAGCGCCGGAGGCGATGCACAGGGAAGGAGACACGAACCTTCTGTAATAATTCGCCTTGACGATCTGATCCTCATTGTCAACGTGATTGATGGCTCAAGCCGGCTGCAGGCTTCTGTATGCAGTGAAATATGGCGTCCTGTGTTGATATCGCTTTCCTTCATCGCAACATAGTGACAGCATTGTAACTCGCAAGAGCAACAAATGCATTCAGCGACTGAACGTTGTCAAGGTGATTTTTTGCTCTCCCCCTTGCAAGCTGAATATTAGTTGGTGTGGTTAACCGGGTGCCATTGGGCACTGTTAGAGAGGCCTTTTCTGGCTGCTGTTCGTGTTGGACCAGGCTGCTTGGAGCTTACTCTAGGTGGAGCGTGTTGGGGTAGGGGTGTTAAGGGTAGTTTATGGGAGAGAGTGTGTGTGTGTGCGTGCGTGCATCTGTGCGTGCGTGCGTGCGTCTGTGCGTGCGTGTGATAGTGTGTGTGTGTGTGTGTGTGCGTGCATGTGCGTGTGAGAAAGAGTGTATGTGTGTGCATCTGTGCGTGCGTGAGAGTGTGTGTGTGTGCAAGTGTGAGTGTGCATCTGTGTGCGTGCGCATGAGAGTGTGTGTGCGAGTGTGCTTCCGTGTGCGTGCACGAGAGAGTGTGTGCAAGTGTGAGTGTGTATCCATGTGCGTGCATGTGAGAGAGAGAGAGTGTGTGTGTGCAAGTGTGAGTGTGTATCCGTGTGAGTGTGTGTGCGTGTGAGAGAGTGTGTGTGCAAGTGTGAGTTTGTATCCGTGTGTGTGCATGTGAGAGAGTGTGTGTGCAAGTGTGAGTGTGCTTCCGTGTGCGTGCACATGAGAGAGTGTGTGTGCAAGTGTGAGTGTGTATCCGTGTGAGTGCATGTGAGAGAGTGTGTGTGCAAGTGTGAGTGTGTATCCATGTGCGTGCATGTGAGAGAGAGTGTGTGTGCAAGTGTGAGTGTGTATCCGTGTGAGTGTGCGTGCACGTGAGAGAGTGTGTGTGCAAGTGTGAGTTTGTATCCGTGTGCGTGCGCGTGAGAGTGTGTGCAAGTGTGAGTTTGTATCCGTGTGCGTGCACGTGAGAGAGTGTGTGTGCAAGTGTGAGTTTGTATCCGTGTGCGTGCGCGTGAGAGTGTGTGCAAGTGTGAGTTTGTATCCGTGTGCGTGCACGTGAGAGAGTGTGCGTGCAAGTGTGAGTTTGTATCCGTGTGCGTGCAAGTGTGAGTTTGTATCCGTGTGCGTGCGCGTGAGAGTGTGTGCAAGTGTGAGTGTGTATCCGTGTGCGTGCATGTGAGAGTGTGTGTGCAAGTGTGAGTTTGTATCCGTGTGCGTGCGCGTGAGTGTGTGTGCAAGTGTGAGTGTGTATCCGTGTGCGTGCACGTGAGAGAGTGTGTGTGCAAGTGTGAGTTTGTATCCGTGTGCGTGCGCGTGAGAGTGTGTGCAAGTGTGAGTGTGTATCCGTGTGCGTGCACGTGAGAGAGTGTGTGTGCAAGTGTGAGTTTGTATCCGTGTGCGTGCGCGTGAGAGTGTGTGCAAGTGTGAGTGTGTATCCGTGTGCGTGCACGTGAGAGTGTGTGTGCAAGTGTGAGATTGTATCCGTGTGCGTGCGCGTGAGTGTGTGCAAGTGTGTGTGTATCCGTGTGCGTGCACGTGAGAGAGTGTGTGTGCAAGTGTGAGTTTGTATCCGTGTGCGTGCACGTGTGAGAGAGTGTGTGCAAATGTGAGTTTGTATCCGTGTGCGTGCACGTGAGAGAGTGTGTGCGCAAGTGTGAGTGTGTATCCGTGTGCGTGCACGTGAGAGAGTGTGTGCAAATGTGTGTGTGCGTGCGCGTGAGAGAGAATGTGTGCAAGTGTGAGTTTGTATCCGTGTGCGTGCGTGTGAAAGTGTGTGCAAGTGTGAGTTTGTATCCGTGTGCATGCGTGTGAGAGTGTGTGTGCAAGTGTGAGTGTGTACCCGTGTGTGTGCGTGTGAGAGTGTGTGCAAGTGTGAGTGTGTATCCGTGTGTGTGCGTGTGAGTGTGTGTGCAAGTGTGAGTGTGTATCTGTGTGCGTGCGTGTGGTAGCATGAGTATGAATGCACACAGCCTCCATCATCATCATCACAGCTGGATCTGTTAATGATCCCTTTACCATTGCGACAGAACGAATAAAAGTTGTGAATACGTCTGACTGCAGCTATGAATACAGCAGATATCAGCATTATAAATGTTCCTTTCCCTCTCTCCGTCACCTCCATTTATAAGGAAAACAGCCATTGTTTTATTTGCAAATATCCAATTTACACAGTTGCGCATCCCAGCAGTCCCCTGGCTCCTATTTCTCTTCTCTCTGATTAGCCAGTTGCGCATAGAACTGTCTGGGGAGGGAAATAGTGAACACTGTTGCTAAAATTATGTGCGTTTGTTTAGCATGCAGATTGGAAATATGAAAATGAGCCCTTTTTCTTCAAAGAACACAGTAAATTTGGAGGAAATCAAGGAGGCACTAAATTCCTCCTCCAGACAGTATTAATTTTTATTTATTTATAAATAATTTGTCATTACACGTGTGTGCATACATGTTTTTGTGTGCATGTGTGTGTGTGTGTGTGTGTGTGTGTGTGTGTGAATGTGAATGTGCTGTTGGTTGGTCATGGTTAATGTGAGGCCTGTAATCCCAGTGGAAATGCTATTGCTGGTGTTAGTTTTGTGTGGGCTTGTCAGTCGCATCACGTATCCCCTCCCTCCCCCTCTCAAGGTGGTTTGTTGGATGGGACAGGGTAGGAGGGAGCCACCGCCGGGACAAGGAAAGTCTCGCTGACCTCACCGTCTGCTCACGCCCACCTCATTTCCATCTTCCGCCCCCTCCCTCACGTATACCCCGCCCACCTGCCATTACATTCCACCCGTGTGCTCAGAAGCAGAATGTGCTGTCAGATTGGGCTGTGCCATTTCACACCAGCCTCTGGGATTTGAGCGGTGGATGACGGGGCTGTCACTTCACAGGAATTGGGCCTCGGCCCGTCTGCCGGGCCCCGCGCCACCGTCCGGCCGTCCGTTTTACGTTTTCAGGAACTCGCAGTCACAATTTCAAAAAGCCAGAAAGTAGCCTGTGAGAGCACTCGGAATATGGTTTCGCCTGTCATAGCAGTAAACAATGGGCACAACAGTCTCATCTAATGGAAGCAGCTGGTGTTAGACTGCGCCTTTTAAAAAATCTTGACAGCTCTTGTCGCCTCGCTCTTCAATGCTCTCCTCACCGCCTTCACCGAACACTAAAGTGCTTCCCCATTTCTTTGGAGATGAGCTTTGTAATCCAGGCGCCGTTTGGCAGCGTAAGGCTAAAAGCGTCCTTATAATGGGACCCCTTTGAACAGAAGGCGCAATGCTGAGACACTGCGTATACTGGCATCACCGCCTGTCAGCTGACCGGGATGTCTTTAGACCAGGGGCACTTTCATTTACTGCCTGTCCAAAATGTATAGCTGAGTACCTAGAGCCTCCGTTTATCAATGGAAGAGACAAACATATGTGTACAAGTACACACATTGTGCACACATGCACCCATAGGCTCAAACACACACACACACACACACACACACACATAAAGGCATCAAGCATGACATCTGGAACTGTGTTGAGAATGTTGGAAGCAAGAATCCTGGACAAGGAAATTTTGTTGAATTCTTTGAGGATCAGTTTTTGTTGCATTTAAGAGTTTGTTTGTAGTGTGTAGGTAATGACTTCATGTGGCAGACATTTGGGGGAAAACTGGTTGTTTTCGAGAGCAGAAGCTATGGACCGACATTGTAGTAAATCTTATACAGCTCAATACAGGGTAAAGAATCTCCCCAGGCACTAACACTGTCTCCTACTGAATCAGTGAGGCCATGTTTGTTTGATTTTCATTTCTGGCATTCCTTGTATATAATATGTGTGGATATGTATCTGTATATATTTTACACGTACACCAGTAAACGGGCACAGGCACAGCCACACACACACACACACACCCAGCGTGGCGCCATGTGCTGGCAGCAGGACAGGGACGGTAATGGCCAAGGCAGGAGAGGGCATGAGCACGGGTGAAAGCAGGACGCGGCGGGCGTGATCCAGGAGCCAGAGCGATGGGCACCTTTGTGCGGAGGCAAAGGCGCTTCATTAAAATGTGATTGCGCCACGCGGCTCGGGAACAAAGACAGAACGGCTTTTTCCACATTCGCCCCTCTCCCATCTGCTGCTCGGATCAAAAATGTGTCCATTGTGACAGACTGCCATTTTAACCCATTAAACGGGCCCAATCACAGGAACTTTGTGCCAAATCCTTTTGTCAGGCTGAGAGCTGCTCAGTGGAGAAAAATGTGCACTCACACAGGCAATGATAGGATCTGAGTTTGCTGCGAAAGTGTTAATTGGTCATTTCTCTGTTTTCTGAACTCTATGGTAAATGAGTGTTCACGGTTGGAACTTTATGGTAAAAAAAGCTATTCTGTTGTATTAGTGGAATTGTATGGCATAGGCTGCAGTGGGGACAGGCTGTTCTGCGTTTCACTGACACACACACAAATAATCGCTCCAATACACAACCGTCTTTGATTTAGGTGATCTGTTCCACCCCATAAGTGGGTGCTTGCTGGAGTATGTTTTCTTGTTTTGTGTTTCTCGTCCTATTTTCTATTACCTCTATCTCTCTCTCTCTTTCTCACTCACTCACTCACTCACACACACACACACACACACACACACACACACACACACACACACACACACACACACACACACACACACACACACACAAAATCACCCTTGTCCCTCAGAAATGGAGCAGCCTGGAGACTAAATTTGAATCTTTTAGATTGGACTGTTGCTGATTTATATCTCCCACACCCACTGTTGCTGTGATGGATTGGCGGCCTGTCCAGGGTGTATTCCTGCCTCTCGCCCAATGCATGCTGGGATAGGCTCCAGCACCCCCCGTGACCCTGAACAGGAATAAGCGGGTTGATGAATGATGATGATGATGATGACACCCACAGGCAACAGAAATTTTAAAAGCTCTCAGTTCTAGTCTCAGACGGGAGATGAGTGCGTAGCATAACCGGATTAAGACGGCGCATTCAGGCGAGTGAATCGCCGTTTTGTTCCTGCGTGTCGGACAGGACCGGAACATCGAAGCCACGGCGAGGTGACTGGGAGCTCTGTCATTACCCTGGCGGCTCCGCCCCTTGCTGTTTCCCGCCATTCCCGCAGCACGCAACAGCAAGTGCGGACCGGTTGGCCATTCCAGTAGCGAGTCCTACATACGCCGTGTGGCTAAAGGTCATTTCCCACACACGTCCTGAGCCGTAATGCGTGCAGTCCTGCTTTGCTTCAAAACTGAAAGTTAAAATTCAAGAAGGATGTGATATTTTCACACTGCTTGATGAATAGTTTGTGTGCAGCTGTGTCTTTGTATTGTTTTGTTTTGTAATAGTTACATCACAGACTGAGTGGTGGTTTCTCATCAGAGTGCGGGCTAAGCTAGGCAGTTATCATCAGAATAATGTCCTCTTTTTCCCAACCCTGATATGGAATTATAACCGTGAGCGACAGGTGTGCTTTATAGGTAATTGTGGCAGTGTTTACATGCAGAATATTTTGTCATTCCAAAATAATTAATTCCAGATTTACTAGTCGTATGACCGCTAAATTAGTTGAGATATTATAAATTCAAGTGTACAAAATCTGAATACTTACTTCAAATAGCCGTCTCTCACAAATAACATCATCCACGATTTAACACCAAGGAAAGCTCACTGAATTAGATCCATGTGTGTCATTTTGTGTTTTGTTTGTAGTCTGCAGTTTGCTTGTTTTTTGCCCTTTTCAGCAGCGTTTAATCTGAGCGATATTTCTTCACATCCCGGCTTCATAAATTTTTTCTGGGCGTGATTTTAAACAATTGGTTGCTAGACACTTTAAGACCGTAGACACCTGTCCAAATATCTCATAATTTCTATCATAAATGTTCTTTCCCTCACAACAAGGTAGTGTTTGGCAACACCTGCCATTTCTTCCAGAATAACACAGTTAACAGCAACTGAGGAAAATGAGGCGTTGCCGTTGAGCAAGAAATTTGAATGAAGAGTCTGCATGTCTAATATTTCTCTCTCGAATTGATTATTAAAGTTAGACACCAACATTTCCATTTGCAATGAAATTCCGCACAGAAGGGTCTTGTTCAGGTTACTCTTTTCTAAAAGAGGTGTTTATATGAGGATGTTTAATTCCCACGATGATTGTTCATTGCAACTAACAACAGATTATAAGGCGGCATGTAAACACGGTCCAAGAGACGGTTTTGCTCTGTACATAGGGAGGAGTGTGTCAGTCAGGTCACACAGACACAGTTGCATATCTGATAGATGGGTGGTTTCTCTAGATAGCGGGGAAAGTCGGTAGAGATGGTCAAAATGCCCCAACCAGAGATAAAGGAAGGGGTAAGGTTATCTATGACCTGTGTGTGTGTGTGTGTGTGTGTGTGTGTGTGTGTGTGTGTGTGTGTAAGAGAGATAATATATGTAGCTTTTTGAGTTTTCAGCAAACATAAATTAGTTTTCTGGTGTCATACAGCAGTGGATTCATAGTAGATTTTCATTGATTTGTAAACACGTAATTGACACCTTTGTATTTGTTGCTCCTGCAGCCAAACTATTTGTGGAAATCACAAACTTTGTGTTTTAACTTTATTGTTTGACGATTTGTGACGATTTCTGCTGAATATGGAGTTTCTAAGTGTTACTATTTTTCCGTAGCAAGTCTATTTAACAAGCAAACTCCCACGCGGCCTTGCGGTGGTACAGCGGAAAAAGGCGTCGACTTTCAGTCGGTGCAGTTGTACTCCAAGGATCGGGGTATGCGCCCCGTTCCTGCCAGATCCGTGCATGGCTGGTGCCCTGTGGGAGTGGCAATTGGTGGCTACTCCCGGGTGGGGGGAGGGGCTCGGAGAGAATCACTGCGCACAGAACGGCCCTGGGCAAGTTGAAAGCACAGTCAGGAGCACAAGGAGTCTCATTATACCACGTATTCTACTATGAATATCTGCGACAAAATATGAAATAAATATACAATCTTACCATTGGTTTTACACATAGAGATGTTCCTTTCAAAATGTAGTGGTCATTTATTGTCTGGTACACTCCGTTTGAGAAATATACACTTTATTCCGCTATTACACTGTCTGAAACTTTGTCTCGGAATACCCCCCGTGCCCTGAAAACCTGTCTCATTCATTACAGTTCTTTCTGGTTTAATTATCGGCTCTCTCATCCAATAGAGTACATTATAACCGTAGCAACGGTATATGCCATGTTTTATTGGGTGCTTTGAACAATTAATTACAGCCCAGCGTAATGGCAGTTTTCATTTTAATGGTCTAGTATTACGCAAGCTCTAGAGAAAACGCGTTCCACGACTGGAGTTTTCCCTTCCCGATATGTAAGTAGTACTGCTTCTAAAATGCGGTTGGTCTCACTGGCTACGTATGTACGTTCGTTTTTTCACTCGCACTGTCTTTCCAATATGATTGATAGGCCTATTGTTATTTTCGCATTTTGAGTGCATTTCACATACTGTAGTGCAATCGTTAATTTTATTTTTGATGTAGGCTACCGATTTTCAGAATTTTGCAGATAGTGGAATATTATTTTATTGTCGTGTTATCATACATAATATAGGCTGTGGTGTATATACTTGTCACTTAGGGCATGGCAAATGCTCATTCCAATTTACTGTGCACTGATATGTGGTAGATTCATGTAAAAACTTTCCTTGGAGTCATTATGAATGGGAACATTAAAAGAAATACAAATAAAACGACCGAAAAATGTAACCCCAGGGAAAAAGGTATACATATTGTAGAGTACAGGGAAAAGTGATGTTTTATTGAGGTACAAGAGTGAATGATTAGGCTACATATTTAGGTGTGTGTAACAATGTGATCAATGTTTTTATCTTAAACCATCAGAAGTATGTATATGCTTTATAATGGACAAAACTAATTTTATTCATTTAATGACATGTTTTGGATAGGGTTTTGGGCCCATAGATATCTACCCCCCTATACTGATGAAAATATAGTAATTCCCACTTGAAAATGATGAAAAGGTGAGTTTTATGAGCCAAAACTTGATTTGTAGTTAAATATATCTTTTTAAAATGTATTTCGAGCAGTGCCCAATTTAGCCATTTGTATAGATTTGGAGACACTAATGGACAACAGGGTACACTACCTATATTGTGCATCATAGATCTTTAGTAGTTCTGCATATCATCCTCAGATTATGATCCCGGAAATGTACAGATTTACATGTTTTCACTTATAGCTTTCAGTATTTTGTTGCAAACTGCATTTTCCATTTTCTTTGCATTCATGGCACTTTATTTCGACTTAAATTATGAAAATAAACAAATCTAAGTTCATATTGTAAATGGTACAACTGTCTTGTTTCATTTAAACCATTTACAAAGTTTCTGTGATGCTCACACCTGCAGTTATAAAGCCTTAAATAGATCACCTCTGAAATAGGAGAGAATTGACCAAATTTTCCATCTGCGCAAAGGGGTTAAAGGATCTTAGAGGCAGACTTTTAACTTGAAAACAGAATTAACACTACTGTTCTACACATAGACAAAAATAACAAACAAGCACACAGAAACACACACAGACAAAAATAACAAACAAGCACACAGAAACACACACAGACACGTGCACACACAGACACGTGCACACACAGACACGTGCACACACAGACACGTGCACACACAGACACGTGCACACACAGACACGCATACTGGCCAAGACTTCCTTTCAGATGTGAATGTCCAAGCCTGGCCCTACCTTCATTGGCTGACACCTGGAGCAGGACTTTGCGCCAGATCATGCCCCAGGGCTGCTCTCTACCGCCCCCGCCCCCCTCTCCCTTCCCCACACCAACCGCCATGGGGGGGGGCTTCATGACATGAATCAGCCCACTTCTTATAAAGCTCATTATTTAGCACGCTCTGTGGGATCTCAGCATACCGCCGCTAAAGATTTATTGTTCTCATCATTTCCTGAAATTTACGGGGTGAAACGTACCCCGTTGTCTCCCAGCCTCCTCTCCACTTTGAAGTGAGTCAACGTTGCACCGTGTGAGATTGCACCCCTGTGCTGCTGGGCCAGCCCTCTCTGCCGGCGGAGAGAGTGGGGCCGGGGGCACATCGGCCTCCAGAGATATTCCCCCTGTTCTCCGAGCGCGTCAGATATAAAGGGAGAGATCAAAGCCGAACTCATGTGGCTGTCTCTGTCACGGCTGCAAAGAGAAGACTCTCGCTTCAGTAAACATGCCAGACCCAAACCGTCCTGTTGTTCTCTTGCGAGAATCGAGATGAGTTTATATTTGATCACTTGTTTAATGTGAGGGGGTTTTTTCGGTGGTTTTTGATGACGATAACTCCATTAGCACGTTAGCATCGGACGAGCTCAGACCATTAACCGCAGCCGCTATGATCTGAATTAAAGTGAGTGAAATAATTTGTCTTGTTCAGTGAGTATAGCCAATAAAATGCAAAGCCAATAAAAAGTGACATGAATGGCACAAACGGTGCATTGCAGTTTGACCCGTTCCAGGGTTCACTGGATGCAGTTTAGCATGTTGAGTCGAAGCCGCCTCCTGCTGCTAGAAATGCCTTAAATGGCCCAGACTGCTGTGCATCCCAGAATAAAGCATGTCTGAATTGAGTTAAGATCTCTTTTGGAAAACAGACACTATTTTTCGTATTAAGTGTAAAATTAGCGTAACGCGCAGCGTGAATAATTCCACAGTGCAGCGCATGGAGGTACACCTGCCTTATCTTCCTCTCCTAGGTGTTTTGCGGGTTAGTTGCATCTGCTTGTCAGGTGTTGCCGTGGAGGTGGTTGTACGTGGTGGCTGGAGACCTCTTGCTCTGAGGTGTGCCAGAGGAAGCACAATGACGGACCTCGTCCACTCTGCCCAATTTAAAGCAGCACCCCCTCTCTTTCTCTATCTCTCTCTTTCCTCTCTTTCTATCTCTCTCTCTCCACCAGCGTTGTCCTGGCAGTCGGCCGAATAAAAAGTACACCTTGTTAGAAAAGCACTGTAACAGTGGAGTCTATCATTTCCCGGGATCCATTCAGAGCTGTGTACCACAGTCACATTGCTACGGTCAGTCTGTGGAGCAGGTATCTGCTGAGGTGTGCTGACTGAGATATGGGTTTAAAGAGCAGTGCAGTTATCTTCTATGGTGCGCTGACTGAGAGAGGTTGGTATTTTTTCCAGGCCATCAGCGCAGTCACACGGTGAACTGAAACATCCGGTCCTGACAGGAGCTGAGCTCAGCTGAATGTTGAGGGGCTGGGATCACCCAGCTCTGAGATCCCGAGGTGGGTCAATCACAGTCAGAACCACAGCGGGCTGGCCCTCCCGCTCTGTGCATCAGAGTGGGTTTGTAGCAGGTAACTACACAACTAACAGAGGGATAGGATAGCTTTAACCTTTTGTTCTTTTTTATTTAAACATTTTTTTTTGCTTGGTTTTGAAAACCGGGATCTTCTCAGCTCTGCTTACCTTTCCCGCTGAAGTATAACGGCTGAAATCGTGGCGAAGGGCTGGCGCGGTACATCTCATGCTGCGCTGGGTAAAGCTGTAGCTTGGCCGCTCACGTGTTTTGCGGACATTTTGTGTTTTGAAACCTTTTGAATTGTTTAATTATCTCTTTCGGTTCTCTTGACAGCTTGTTTATTATGCTAACACGAGGCCCCGGTGCCCTGCAGAGGCAACTCTGAACAATAATAGCGGCGCAACCGAACTGAAGGATTAATCAACTTCATTAAATAAACAAAGCAAAAATTAAATTAGGCTTTGGCAGCCTAAATTATTTTGACCCGAAATATGTAAAATTTACAATTTGCAATTATAATTGAGTAATTTGGCTGACTCTTTTAGCTGAAGTGACTTGTACAAGTGCATTTGACATGCTAAACAGGCACCACTAGAGCTACAGCGATGGCCAAAGTTGTCATATAAGCGACACCGGCCGTATTCATGCCTCAGGATCTGAATGTATATGCTACTATGTGTATATTTTGTCATTTTTCATTTATGTGTGCGTGCTATGCATGGTATGACAAAGTTTTAACTTCCTAAAATAACTATGATTAATATCTGGACTGCGGAAAGTGCTGATATTGATGGCAGTATGTTACAGCTCAGGTTTTTGGCCAGAGTGTTTTGGTATTTTCTGGTATGATTCCATTGGCCGTTTAGCAAACTCCAGATTCATATTTTTGTTGATTGTCCTCAATTAGAAGATTTTTTTCTAGTAAAAAGGAATATAGCTCATTGCTACTCTGTTTGCTTTATACAGCCTTCTTTGCTAGTCTTTATCAAGCGTGTGAATAATATTTGAGGTCATTGTACATATATGTGATGCGGATGTTTTTAACCCCATGAAAGGGATTATTGGGGTATTGCATTGTTTTATACATAGTCCCATATACGCCAGTTTGATTTTGGGAGAACATGGTCACAGATGTATTTAGATTAGCTTTTATACCCATAATGCACTGCCTAGGAGAGACAACAGGAGAGATGGTGGGGGGTGGAGACACAGAGAGAGAGAGAGAGAGTGAGTGTGGTCATGCTACATGTAGAGGTTTCCTCATCGATCCAGACCAGTGGTCTGTAAATAGTTGTTGGTAATGAATGCTGTTATTCGCGTCATGCTCATTTAATCAGTCATAACTGCGTGATAGTAACGGGGAGTCCGTGTAACTCTTGGTGTGCGTATGTGTGTGTGCCTCACCCCACTCCTCCCCCATCCCTCAATGAGAGCAAGAGTCATCATCGATCTCAATGGACAGCTAAGTGTGTGTGCTTGTGTGTGTGTGTGTGTATGTGTGTGTGTATGTGTGTGTGTGTGTGTGTGTGTGTGAGTGTACATGTATGTGCGCGTGTGTGCGTATATCGTGTGTAAGCCTGACCATACATATTTCTCACAAGACCAGCCATGATTAAGAATTCTCATTTTTAAGTTGAAATCCTCCAAAAAAAAAGTATATTTCATGAAGGTGCCTCTGTACTGCTTTTCATTACCTTCGTCAGAAGAAATGTTTTGGAAGTACTGTCGACAAAAGATGCTCTCAAGCTCCAAACATACATGAAGCTTGAAGTATAAAGTATTCATGTTTTTGTAGAGCAGCCATGGGTGTTGTTGAAAGCAGTGATCTGGATTGTTACCCCCCCTCCCCATGGAATGTTGTGTTTGGCAACTGTGGAGGTTATATTGGGATATTCCAGGCAGTATTACTCCCTTAGAGAGCGCAGCAGTGATGTCGAGTGTTATCCAGTTTGATCATTAGTGAGATCTGTCCTATTTAGAGAGCATAAAGATATAGTTCAGTAATGCATAGATTTATTTTCATCAAACCTTCTGCATAAATGAAATGCTGAATGAAATGTAAGCCACTTTTTTTGAAAGAATGTACAATGTGAATGCTTAATTTGCGATGGTGAACCATTTTCTCATCGTGAGGCATCTTGAATAATGTGTTTCTGCAGTGTGTTCAGATCCTGGAAACAGAGGCACAGAGCAAATAGGTTATTGCATAATAAATGCTGCTTTTTAGTTAGAATTCAGGTTTAAATGTTATCAGTGGGTTTTGCATGTTACTGATTGCACCCTAAAACAAACTATGAAAAAATGTGTTCAATCTGCATGGGTCATATCTTTATTTTCCTTTTATAAGGGAAGTTAAGAGCATACTCAGTACAGGTGCATATAGCCATGTTACTCTCTCTGAACCGCAGACTCTGATTGGCTGTAACACAAGGCCTGTTCCTCACTGTCTCATAAGATTGAGAGGAATCAAGGAATTTAGACAGGCTTTATTAAGCATGATGGGAGCTATCTTGTAATGCCAAAGCATTTTATGCATAAACATAAATATTTAAAACCGGCCACTCTCCGCCGCCCATTCTAGAGGAAATATAGAGTATGTCATAATGAAAAAATATATGCAAATAAAAGTGCTCAAACTTTCAAATGTCAAATAAGAACCAATAAAGGAGGGAATTTGTTTTCTGTCAAAATATATCAACAATGAATAACTGACGTATTTTTAAAAAAATGCCTCTCTCTTTAAAATTATATAAATGATAGCCAGTTTCCTGGCAGTGCTGCATGTAGATGTTGACTGTCTTCCCTACAATTGTGGATTTGAGCTGGACTATAACGGTCCCTGTTCTCTCCTGTCGTCTGTGAGCTCATGCCCATCCTCCATGCGCTGCTCACCCCAGCCGACACAGTGGCAGGGCCTCCCCCGATGGGGCTTAAACTGTACGCGCACTCTGGTTTATAAACCACTTTCCCATAATGAAATGCAGCAGTTTCTCCCTTGTGTACGTTTCTTGAACGGTTGACGCTGCCAAAATGTGCCCCCCTCCATGCTCCCCTTCCCAAAAAAATTATTCACAAGTGATTTGTCGTTCATCCAAGTTGATGTGCAAATATAGTGTCTAATTTGTTCCAGACCGTGAAACACATTTTGTGGTGTTGAATTTTTATTAGTTTGTTTGTGTTATTGTTATATGCTGTTGCTGCTGTAAGAGTTCAAGGGGTAGCTGTCATTCTGCTCTGTTTTGTAGATGAGTGAAAGAGCTCACTCAGAGCCTCCCGTGTAAAAGGCAGACACTGACGCTTTGGATATGGCGTAACTGATTAGGCTCTTAATATAGCTGGACCTCTATGGCAAAAGTTTAATTGACCATGATATTACATCTCACGTTGTTTAAAGGCAATACACTGCTGAAAGCACTTTGCAGATTAATGATTCTTAAACGTAACATATTGAGCATTTTAGCCATGCGCCGAGGGTCTGCTGAGGGACATTTAAGATGGGCTGGAATTTGTCTGACTGCACTGTGTTTGCACTGACTGTAGTGTGTTTGCACTGTGAGTGACTGCACTGTGTTTGCACTGGCTGTAATGTGTTTGCACTGTGAGTGACTGCACTGTGTTTGCACTGACTGTAGTGTGTTTGCACTGTGAGTGACTGCACTGTGTTTGCACTGACTGTAGTGTGTTTGCACTGACTGTAGTGTGTTTGCACTGTGAGTGACTGCACTGTGTTTGCACTGACTGTAGTGTGTTTGCACTGACTGTAGTGTGTTTGCACTGTGTGTGACTGCACTGTGTTTGCACTGGCTGTAATGTGTTTGCACTGTGAGTGACTGCACTGTGTTTGCACTGACTGCACTGTGTTTGCACTGGCTGTAATGTGTTTGCACTGACTAGTGAGTTTGCACTGTGAGTGACTGCACGTTTGCACTGGCTGTAGTGTGTTTGCACTGTGAGTGACTGCACTGTGTTTGCACTGGCTGTAATGTGACTGCTCTGTGAGTGACTGCTCTGTGAGTGACTGCTCTGAGAGTGACTGCAGTGTGTTTGTACTGTGAGTGACTGCTCTGTGAGTGACTGCTCTCTGTGAGTGACTGCTCTCTGTGAGTGACTGCACTGTGAGTGACTGCTCTGTGAGTGACTGCTCTGTGAGAGACTGCTCTGTGAGTGACTGCTCTGAGAGTGACTGCAGTGTGTTTGTACTGTGAGTGACTGCTCTGTGAGTGACTGCTCTGTGAGTGACTGCTCTGTGAGTGACTGCTCTCTGTGAGTGACTGCTCACTGTGAGTGACTGCACTGTGAGTGACTGCAGTGTGTTTGCACTAACTGTAACCCCCCCTCCCTATGCCTACTCAAGAGTTATTTTGTCTCTTGCCAGGCCATCATTGTAAATAAGATTTTGATCTTAATTGGTCTGCCTGGTAAAAAGAAGGTTATAAAAGTAGTGTATTTGCTCTGTGAGTGACTGCACCTAGGGCTGGAGCAGTGCAGGCTGGGCAGGGCTTTGGAGGACTAAAGGTATGATCTCACTCCAGGCAGTCAGTGTTAATATCACCTTATGCCCAAAAAAATGGGACCGTCAATGAACTCATAAAATACCCAACTCCAAAGCACAATATGGCAAACGTAAATTCTGATTATCTCGTAAAATATGTTTCTACTAAAAATATTCTGTGCATTCAGTACACATTTAAAGCAACAGTGTTTTTTTTTGCATGTTACTGTTGGCATGCAGAATGGCTTGACTGCCATAAATATAGTTTTGAATTATTGTAGGTTTAATGCAGTGTAATAGAGCCTAACATAAACTGTAAGATTCAAGATGTGTAAGATGGACAGAAATAATATTACAGTGCATTAGAAAAATAACGGTACACCCATGCTAAACCTAGATTGTTACCGTTTTGGAATCTAAAGATTATGTCCTTGTGTCAGTATGACCTCACTGGAGTTGGTTCATGAACTAATTTGCAGCTGATTGGCTCATTGGCTGGACTAGGCAGTGCTGCAGCGGGGTCGTTTGTATGGGGGGCTTGGGGCTGAGGGGTAGCCGTAGCCGTAGCCGAATGCTTCTCCAGGTGAACGACACCTGATACTGCTGGCCTCTGCTCACCACGTCGATGGCTCGATAGGAACGGTTAGGCCTTCGAATGAGAGCGATTAGGAGGAGGGGCCACCACAGAATCGGCTGCAGCGCTCTGTCTCGCGTCCCCGTTGAGACGACGATCACGCTGGCAGCTGTGAGTCTGAGTAACGTGTGGCTCTTCAGCTCTCGTTCCCTGAATAAAACAACCCAGCTGCTTAAAAAAGCCCCCCCCCCGTGGGTTAGCACCCCACTGTTTGATTACCTGAAATACCTATATGATACAGTACCAATGGGCAGAGAGTGGCCATTCTCACTGACTCCAGATCAGTTGTGCCAAATCTACGCCCCCCCATGCCTCACACCCTGCAATCAATCAAAGCCAATGGCGGCACTTTGGTTCGACCTCGTGGATTAAACAGTGACCTCCTTACAGTGGGCTGGAGAGCTTTCTGCACGATGCCTTGCACTGGGTCCAGGATTTATCGTTTCTGCGGAGAACACATCTAGGCGAGCAAGAAGTGGCGTGAATCAGAGGGCCCGGGTTGTACTTTATAACTTATTGATGCCGGCTCCCAAGTCAAGGGGACAATGTATCGCCTATTTCTGCACCAGAGGGAAGCTTCTTAATTAAATCACAAAGCATTTCCTTATGCCTGCCATTAATGATCTGAGCTACATTAGCTCTATGCATTTTCTTTATTTCTTTTGTGGGGATGTACATAGTGAGGAAGAGGAATGAGGAGACCGCATGCGCTTTTAATCGAATGATCATGTCTGCCGCTGTTTTAATTACGTCTGACCTAATGAGGCTGAGAGCTGAACTTTTTCACTTTGTTCAATAATAATTGCTGTTGCTATTGATGGGAAATTTTAGAACAGTTTCAGTGTCAGAGTAGATGTGTTCAGCACATGCATCCCTGGTTCTGTGAAGTTGGGCAGAAGTGATTGATCAATGCTGTAGGTTAATTCCTGTTGAATGTTGCAGCAGGTTCATTCTATGGAATGTTGCTGTAGGTTTATTCTGTGGAATCTTGCAGCAGGTTAATTCTATGGAATGTTGCAGCAGGTTAATTCTGTGGTATGTTGCTGTAGGTTATTTCCATGGAATGTTGCTGTAGGTTATTTCCATGGAATGTTGCAGCAGGTTAATTTTGTGGAATGTTGCAGTAGGTTCATTTTGTGGAATTTTGCAGCAGGTTCATTCTGTGGAATGTTGCAGCAGGTTCATTCTGTGGAATGTTGCAGCAGGTTCATTCTGTGGAATGTTGCTGTAGGTTCATTTTGTGGAATATTGCTGTTGGTTCTTTCCGTGGAATGTTGCAGCAGGTTTATTCTGTTGAATGTTGCAACAGGTTTATTCTGTGGAATGTTGCAGCAGGTTTATTCTGTGGAATGTTGCAGCAGGTTTATTCTGTGGAATGTTGCAGCAGGTTTATTCTGTGGAATGTTGCAGCAGGTTTATTCTGTTGAATGTTGCTGTAGGTTTCTTCCGTGGAATGTTGCAGCAGGTTTATTCTGTGGAATGTTGCAGCAGGTTTATTCTGTGGAATGTTGCAGCAGGTTTATTCTGTGGTATGTTGCTGCAGGTTAATTCTGTGGAATGTTGCTGCAGGTTAATTCTGTGGAATGTTGCTGTAGGTTCATTCTGTGGAATGTTGCAGCAGGTTTATTCTGTGGAATGTTGCTGTAGGTTCATTCTGTGGAATGTTGCAACAGGTTTATTCTGTGGAATGTTGCAGCAGGTTTATTCTGTGGAATGTTGCAGCAGGTTCATTCTGTGGAATGTTTCATCAGGTTAATTCTGTGGAATGTTGCTGCAGGTTCATTCTGTGGAATGTTGCTGTCGGTTCATTCTGTGGAATGTTGCAGCAGGTTTATTCTGTGGAATGTTGTTGTAGGTTAATTCTGTGGAATGTTGCTGCAGGTTCATTCTGTGGAATGTTGCAGCAGGTTTATTCTGTGGAATGTTGCTGCAGGTTAATTCTGTGGAATGTTGCTGTCGGTTCATTCTGTGGAATGTTGCAGCAGGTTTATTCTGTGGAATGTTGCAGCAGGTTAATTCTGTGGAATGTTGCAGCAGGTTAATTCTGTGGAATGTTGCAGCAGGTTAATTCTGTGGAATGTTGCAGCAGGTTCATTCTGTGGAATGTTGCAGCAGGTTCATTCTGTGGAATGTTCCAGCAGGTTAATTCTGTGGAATGTTGCAGCAGGTTCATTCTGTGGAATGTTGTTGTAGGTTAATTCTGTGGAATGTTGCAGCAGGTTCATTCTGTGGAATGTTGCTGTAGGTTCATTCTGTTGAATGTTGCAACAGAAGTTACAATTGTAATTTGTTAAAGGAGAAAGCAGATTAGTTGTAACTTGTGTGCTTTGTCATTTTCACCTAAATATATTGCAGTTTTTCTCTTTCTGAGAATTGTGTGTGTGTGTGTGTGTGTGTGTGTGTGTGTTTGTGTGTGTGTGCACGAATGTGTGTCTGTGTGTGCGTGCTTGTGTGTATATGTGTTTATGTCTTTGTGTATGTATATGGTGTTTGTGTTTTTGTGCATTCGTGTGTGTGTGTGTGCATGTGTGCATGCGTGAGTGTGTGTGTGTGCATATGTGTGTGTGTGTGTGTGTGCATGTTTGTGTGTGCACGCGCATGTGTACCACCTAGTCATGTGTAACACTGCCACTACCATTACTCATGTTATTTTTGTTCCCGTGACGAGGGGATTTGGGGCAGATGAATTAGTGATGGACAGACATCAGTTTGTTGGGGTGAGGGGCATGGAGCGGTCGCAGGCTGGGCCTGGCCGTGTGGCTGGTATTGACAGGCCAGCTCTGTGAGCGATGTGCAGTGCAGCCCCCTGTGTTATCGACCTGCCTGATGTAGGTGGATGAGCTGGTAAAAAATGTGCTTTTCACTGGGGGGATATTTCAAGAGGAGGCTGCAATGATTAACTGTATCGAGCTGCTAGACACTCCATCGAAAAAGTACATATTACAGAAAGCATCAATATATATCCTATTACAATACATCCCACGGTCTTAAATACAAAAAGGAAGCATAAAACAGCCCCCCGCCTGCCTCTTGTGCAGAGACACCGGGGTAAAGTAGTAGATCGTCAGTGTGGACAGGAAAGAATACCGGAGAATTTAGATGACGATATTTCCACATTTCGTCTTTGACGGCCCTTTTTTAAAATTTATTTTTTACAAATGTCTCACCAAGTTTGGAAAAAACGTGTTTTATTACTGAAGAAAGTAGCTGTCGTGAAATTGCTTTGACCTTTTTCTACCGTCAGAAGGTTGAAGAAACCGATTTCTCCACTACGTACAGATGTACATCTCAATGCTTATCACGCCACGCTATGGCCATACCGCTTAATACGCTCTCCCTGCGCTTAGGCAACTGAATTAGCACACACACACACACACACACACACACACACACACACGCAGTGCTCATGTCGCAGCATATACACAGACTAACAGGGTTAGCAGGAGCGATCTGAACCACTGGGTTTAATAGGCAATTTGTACTGGGGCAGAATGACTGTATGTCCAGTCTGAGTGAACTAGAGGTGGCCTGAGGCTATTATATCCTACAGTACCAGAGTGAGCCCTGACTCCTACGACACATACCTCACTATCTCAGTGCTCTTTATTTGTTCAAGAGATTAGAGCGGTTTTTCTGTACAAATTTAAATATGTACAGGTTGACCTTTGACATTGAAGCCCTCCAATCCAATCGATCATATTTTATTTGGCAAATCATCATTCGACGGAAAAAAAAAAAAGAAAATGCAAATGGCTCATTGCTCCTCATGCTGTTATGGATTTAGATTGCACACTTCTGAGGGTTAAGTTGCCAGAAGTGACCTTGAGAAAACATAACAAGCTTTTTTCCGCAATCAATTTGCAGAGGGTCTTAATGAACTTGTCTCAAGGAATAACCGTGATCAATAACTTGCTTAGCCTGAAGTAGATATTTTGTTTTATTTTTTAGAAGCAATTACTGTGATGGTCATCGTCATTATCAATGATGGCACTCAGGATTGTCATGGTTACTGCATGCTTCTCTGCGGTTTATGGGTACCAGTGCAGGGTTCAGTCTGTGAGAGAGATTAAAGCATCGCTGTAATTGATGTTGATGTTGTCGGTGGAAGGGGAGGGGTGTGATGAGAGGGGGGTAATTGAGATGTTAACCCCATCTCAGCATTAAGGGGTTGTGTCACAACCTGTAATCAGGCTCACCCGATTCATGTAGATATGTTCTAATACACCCTGTCATCTTTCTCTCTCTCTTTCCCTCTCTTCCACACGCGGAGCGCTGTCACTATACTTTTTTATTAGTCTCTCTTATCTCATCCTCTATCATCAAAGCTAAATCGGCTTCATCAGCACGAACGTGAAAAGATCTCAATTTATTTGCGGAAAAAAAAGAATCAATCAGTTGAGTGACAGTAGGAATGGTTTTTAATGAAAGCTGTAATAACTTTCATGATAATGACAACAACAAATTTAATTTGGGAACAAATTGATACCTGGTTTTCATTGCTTTCATTGTTCATTTGCTTTGTAAGGCTGTACATTTTATTGCCAATTTATTTTTTTGAATTAAGGAAGGTGTTGAAATGCCGTAAAATGACCTTCCATTTGTTTGGAAAGTTTGAGTATGTAAGATAACTTTTATAACATAACATAACATAACTTAATGACAAGTTAATGGCCATTCAGCCCAACAATGCTCGCCACTAAAGGGTACCTAGTGCTACCCTACAATCTAGATAGTACCCAGCACCATAACAAGCCTGGTCTTGATATCTTACACTTGTCACACATTCAGCCTGACCCAGCTATGTCCGGGGAGTCAGCATTGCGGAAAAGTTGCGACGGCAGTTTGCCAGCTCAAGACCTGGAAACGTTTCTGGAAATGTACCGTTTTGATGTTGGTGTGAACAAAGTTGTAATGATAGCGGATCAAGCTTGCAATACTCTACTTTCACCAAGACATCCATAAAACTGTGTTGTTTCTTACTAGTCGCTGCACAATACATTCAATTAAACGGAAGTAAATGATAGCCTATCTTACTAGCTAGCTACGCAGCACACGCTATCACCATCACATATCCATTGGCTATAGTTATACAGAAGTTTCTAAAGTTCTCTTAGCTGTAACGTGCAACATAAAATATGGCTGTCATCAGTGGTTATGATGATTTTTTTTTCTTCATTAGCAAGCTATTTGCCAAATGCTAGCGTCTCAGGCTTGGAAGCCATATTTGACAACATGACACCTCGCCGGCTTGTTCAGGCACACAGAAGTATCAGAACTGTGTTCAGACAACAGCCTACCGGGTGAAATACCGGACAGTTCTTGTTTTGTAAACGAGAGAAGCCGCTCAGGTTTCCGGAACAGTTAATACGGCAATGTTTTGTGTGTGACAACAGCTTGTCTCTACATTTCCCATCTCAGAGTGACTACACAGCCTTTACCGTGGAAGCCGGCGCTCTTTGTGCCAGTCTAACACCCCTGCTTTGTTTTTCTGACAGTGAGCAGAATCTTGGCAAGTGTGTTTGGCGGCCCGATCATGTTTGACGGCCCAATTACAATTAAGTTTGTTTTGTATTTTAGTCACAGTTCTGGGTGCATGTGTGGGGTTGCCTCGTTCTCCCTTTGTCTCTCTGATGAAAGTAAAATAAAGATAATAAATTGTAAGTGGAAAAACAATAGTAAAAATTATCCTGTGACAATAGACGCCACACAGCAGGACCAAAGCTGCTAAACCTTCATAGCGTGATGGTATTTGGTGTTTATTTTCTGGAGGGAGGGCCAACGGTGGTGGTTACTGGCAGTAGGGGTGTCGATCATTGTCTTCCTCAGATGGAAAATGAAGGTCTGGACTGAGATGAAAACACAAGAAGGAGGCATTTCGTGAAGTCCTTCTTAAAGAAGCATTTCATCCACAGGCAAACCCAATCGACCCATATTTCTTTTCCCACGGTCAAAGAGCAATATGTCATTTGCAGCTGTGAGAAGATGCCTTGTTATGGTAACTCGCATATCTGATTGAAGCTGCTTGGAAGTTCAGAAAGAGGCCCCTGGTGGACGCACATCATAGATGAATATCCTAATCACTGTTCTGTAATTGCAGTGTTCTCCAGAACATTCACATTGTCCAAGAGCCAGCTGAACCTCATCAGCTAGCTTATCAACTACAATAAACCAGAGTGCATGTGTGTGTGTGTGTGTACGTGTGTTAGACTGTTGTGTGTATGCGTAAGTCTATGTGTGTAATAGATCTGTTTGTTTGTTTGTTTGTGTGTGTGTGTGTGTGTGTGTGTGTGTGTGTGTGTGTGTTTGTGTGTGTTTGGGGGGAGGGAAGGCGAGGTTAGTGAGAGTTGATATTCAGGAGTTGTTGATAGAGGTTCCTCAGTGCTATCTCTCTCTCGCAGCCAGCTGTCTGCTCTATACTCTTAATGTAAACACCGGTCAGAGATTCACCCCCTCTGCACCTAATGTAATTTAGCTGGGAAGCAGAACCATCTGTTTTAATCCACTGTGGAGGAGAAATGTGCAGAGAAGGGTCACAGCGAACGGGAGAACAGCCAGCGTGGAGGTGGAGGCCGTGCGACGCTACCATTTACAGGCATTCCACAACAGGTTTTGAAATTAAATTAGAAATAAGCAGGTGGCACATAGCCAGCGTGGCGGAGGCAAGATGGAGCTTGCGGAAGACTTTCTGGGTTTGTTTGTATTGCAGAGTTGGAGGGGGAGCGAGCTGGCCCCGTGTGGGAGGTGCACACATAAACTGAAGTGCTCCGAGAGGCCAGGCAGTTCTTTCAAACAGAGGCAAGCTGTTGAGCAGCAGCATTGCCGTTTACAGGCACTCACAAGCTTACTCTCATTCTCACACTTTCTTTTCACACACTAACGACATGTACAGGGAAATATGGTCTCTGTTTCTCTCTCCCTCCCTCCCTCTCTCTCACATACACTCACAGACATCCACTCTCACGTTCTTTCTTTTTCACACACAACATACACAAGGAAACAGTCTGCATCTCTTTCTCTCACTCACCCCCCCCCTCTCTCTCTCTCTCTCTCTCTCTCTTTCTCTCTCACACACACTTTTTTGAACAGCCAGTTCTCCTCTCTGTTTGAGTTCTCTGTTCATGGCAGGATGTGAACATGGGCTTTTCCTCATTTCAGATGCCCCTGCATCAGCCAAATCTGACTGTGCCTGATCAGGTTTGACCCAGACAGCTGCCCAGCATGCAACAATAAGTCCCCCCCCCCACCACCACCCCAGCCCACAACAGCTGCAGTACTGTTCCTCTATTAGGTTAAAGAGAAGAAGACGTATTGCATAGCATGCCCTCCCTGACAGGTGACCTGGCCCCATCCCACCCCTTTGTGGCCAGCCTGCTTCTGCCTCCTGGCCCTCTCTCCCAGACAGGCCAACGTCACATGATCAGAGAGGGAGCTAAACAAACACGGGTCTCTTCAAGCACAGGGTGTCCACTCTGCCAGCTGTCACACAATCCTCCTCTCTCTGGCACTGCGACCTCAGGTCAGCCATGGGAGCAGCCGGTGAAGACGAAAGAGACGGGGAGATGTGTGGTCTCAGTGCAGCCTCTCTGTAGGAGTGCGGTCTCTGTAGGAGTGCGGTCTCAGTGCAGTCTCTGTAGGAGTGCGGTCTCTCTGTAGGAGTGCGGTCTCAGTGCGGTCTCTCTGTAGGAGTGCGGTCTCTCTGTAGGAGTGCGGTCTCTCTGTAGGAGTGCGCTCTCAGTGCGGTCTCTCTGTAGGAGTGCGGTCTCAGTGCGGCCTCTCTGTGGGAAGCCAGTCTCTCTCAGGCTGTGTTCCGGCGGCAGAGGAAGGCCGAGCAGCAGGGCTTTGCGAAATGACAGCTGCAGTGATGTGGTTTAATTAGCCATGCTTTCCAATGCTGAGCGCCGGCGTGCGGCCTGCTCCAGCTCCACACACAGAGCTCCTCAGGAGGTGAGCTTTAAAGAGGCTGCAGTCATAATGTGGGACTTGAGTTCTAATCCTTCCTGCTTCTGCCGGCTTCTCATGTGCAGTCGAACGCTGCCTCTCGTACACGGAGAACACTGTTACACAATAACTCTCATCGCCATCTGTTCTCCGCACTCTGCCTGTTCCAACTTCTAGATTTACAAAATGTCCATCTACTTTTTGTTTATTTTCTGTGGAGAGGTATGAGGAGAAATAAACTTGTTTGTTTCTGGCTAGTATTCACCTCACGTCTTAGTCATTCTGTAACACAGAATAGCCCGCAAAGCATCCACAAAGATCAGTTCTGTTTTTTTCCCCTCTCAGTTCTGTCCACAGACACTGTCCCATCTTCTGGTTTTGTTCGAGCATTTGGGGTGGTTTACCCTGTATGAGTGCTGCCTTGAGGTAATGAGTGTGAGAAGGTGGAGACACGGTGATCTGTATATTTAGTCCAATGGAGGAAAGAGCAGCAGTGACCTCATTCCTCAGTGCAGAGCAGCGCCAAATATGCCGCCTTTGTTAAACAAAAATCTTAAGCTGGAAATGAATGATTCCATTTAAACTGTTAGCTGTGACCGAAAAACTCTAGCAATGTTGCTGAAATGCTTGCTACCGCACACAAACCACTTTACTTTTGCTCCCTCAGTCCGCAGACTAAACACAAGTGTGGGGCCAAACTGTGATCAGGCACTAAATTCACACAATAGTCTTCTAATAGAGTGCAACAGCGCTGCACACTTATATCTCTCCACCTCTGTCTGCCTCATCTGTGGGTTTATTTTAAGGGCAGTCTGTGAACCTTCCAGGTCCTCTCCATTGCTTTTGATTAAAATCACTCCATTAGTAGCCAAAAACCCACTTCATTTATTCAAGACTGTGAGAGAGAGAGATGGAGTTAGAGGGATGGATATTTAGAGATGGTTAGATTGATAGATAAAAATATGGAGATTATGGATAGTTAGATAGACAGTTCAATGGGAGAACTAGTTAGATGGAGAGATGGATGTGTTTGGATGGATCGAGTTGGATGGAGAAATGGATGTGTTTGGATGGATAGAGTTGGATGGAGGGATGGAGAGATGGATGTTTTTGGATGTATATAATTGGATGGAGGGATGGAGAGATGGATGTGTTTGGATGTATATAATTGGATGGAGGGATGGAGAGATGGATCGGGAGATTTACTTTATTATTCCGTTGTCATAATCAGTAGCATCAGACAAAAAAAAAAAAAAACAACAAAAAAAAAAAACTGGCACAACAAAAAAAAAAAAAAAAAAAAAAAAAAAAAAAAAAAAGTTCAATCATTCTTGTTTCAGAGACTTTCAGAAAATATATTATTATATATTATATTTACACATACATTAGAATTATTTATTTTATTTTCTTGTAATTTTGATGATGATTTGCTTGCAGCTAATAAAAAAAAAAAATTCAGTGAAATCGAAAATAGAAAATTTTTTTTTTTTTTAATTTTTTTTTTTTTTATTATATTTATTTTTTTTTTGCATCCTCCTTTGCATGCTGTTCTTCTGAAGAGTCTGTGACATCACAATCAAAAAACTCTCAAATATTTATTTTCAGGTACTGTGTTACAAGCGATACCATAACCTCTCTGCAATTCACTGATCTCTCTATGAGAATTGGGGGGTAAGACTAGATTCAGCTGTAAATTACGCTGGTACAGGATGGAACACATGACTGGCGAAATGGCTGTACGTCATCAAGGGTCTAAGGTATCAAACGAGCCCCAAACCATCACTCTGCGGCCAGATATGGAGTAGATGTGGATGGATCCCTTTAAGGGTTGTTTCGCCTGACTTTTTCCCCCATAGAGTTCTATAGGAAAATGAGTCAGGAAAAATAACCCTTGCAGTGATCCATCCACATCTACTCCATATCTGGCAACAGAGTGATGGTTTGGGGCTCGTTCGATAGCTCAGACCCTTGATGACTTACAGCCATTTAGCCAGCCATGTGTTCCATACTATACCAGTGTAATTTACAGCTGAATCTAGTCTCACCCCCTAATTCCCATAGAGATCAGTTAAAATGCAGAGAGGTTATAGTATCGCTTGTAACAGTACCTGAAAATAAGATATCGAGAGTCTTTTGATGTTGATGGGTCACAGACTTCAGGAAGTAACAGCATGCAAAGGATAAGCGACCAAATATTAAATATGATACTTTAAAAATATGTTAAAGCAAAATATTCTAATTTTCTGAGACACTGAATTTTGGGTTTCATTAGCTGTAAGCCATAATCATCAAAATTACAAGAAATAAAGGCTTGAAATATTTCACTCTATGTGTAATGAATCTATATAATATATGAGTTTCACTTTCTGAAATGAGTGACAAAAAATATTGAACTTTTTCATGATATTCAAATTTTTTGAGCTGCACCTGTATATCCTGAATATATGCATATTGCTCCTTCGTCGATATGCGAGACCATTTTCGGTGAACAACATGTCCCAAAGAAACCCAATCAGTTTTTGAATGGCTGCTATGTGTCAGTTTTGCTGGTGTGGAAATTAAGAGTTAAGAGTTTTATGGAATTCCCAGAAACCCTGAAAGACTGTTATACTCTTTCAAGTATAAGAGGTCAGAGATCTCGAGCCTTCAGATGTGATAACTCATCACCAGGGATAATGGTTGTGACCTTGGGTGCTGCTGACTTCTGTCAAATCAACTGAATTGAATAATATGAGAAATGAAAGTGAAACGGCTGAATCCCGCTTGCAGAAAGGTCTTCAGATTATTCCTTCAGTGCCTGGTGATATTCTTCCCCCTATTCTCTCTCACACCCCTTCCCCTCCTGCTCTAATCTCTGCATCCCTCTTCATATGTCTCACTTTCTCTTCCTCCATCCCTCCATATCTCTTTCCATTTATCCATGTCCCGCTCTCTTCCTCTCTCTATCTCCTCCTGCTGTCGGTAACGGCTCACTGGGTCGCTCGCGACACTCGAGCGACGCGATAGACCAGTGGCTCCCGACCCGGCTCCTGGAGATTTACTGCCTTGTACGTTTTCATTTCAACTGGAATTTATCTGATTATACTCATTAGCGGCTCAAAGAGATCTCTAGCTGTTGAGTGAGGTGTGCTTTGTTAGGGTTAGAGTGAAAGCCTACAGGACGGTAGATCTCCAGGAACTAGGTTGGGAACACACTGCTATAGATCCCGCTCTACTACGCCTGTCGTGCTACACCTGTTTAGCACACCTACACCTGGCTGTTCCTGGAGCACTGCTCGGCTGTGTGATCTGCGATCAGCTGTCAGGTCGCGTGCCTTCGGCAGGGTCCGGATCAAAGCGCAAAGATCTGGCCACGATAAGCACTTCCTCTCGGACAGCGGGGGCCGATAGCCGCCACCCCCCCTCAGACGCGCTAATTGAACGCGCTCTTTTCACTGGGGTTATTTGTCGGCTGGCTGTCGCGGATCAGGTGACTGGAACAAAGCGCAGGCCTGTCTGCGGCTTAATGAACCCTCCTTTCTCCCTGGATTAATTAGCCGCTCTCTCTCTCTCTCTCTCTCTCTCTCTCTAAAGGGCGCGCGCTCCCCTTTCGCGAGTGACTGGGCTCTGGCGGTTGGCGCTGTTCCGGGCTCGGTCGACGGCTCAGCAGTGCGCTGCAGCCCCCCTCTCCCTGTAGCGCCAGCGGGGCCCTGTGGCTCGGCCGAACGCTGAAGGCACCTCTCTCATTAGGATTAGGGAGAGCATTTCGGCCTAATTATGAAGTGCACTTAAAGAGTGAAGGATATTCCTTCCTGTGTTCCTCTTAATTATTCCTCAAGAGCTTTTTTTGTACTCACTGAATGGTTTGTTTTAAAGGAAGTGTGCTTGATGATGGCTTGTGGGAGAGGGGAAGAATGTTTCTGCTCATTACTCTTTACTTTATAACCGGTGCTTCCTGCTGTAGGAAACCGAGCGGGTCTCCCCGGACACCGTTGCCGCAGTTACAGTGGACTGCGCTCCTGCCAAACCGGTTGGTGGACTGCACTCCTGCTGTAACGGTTTTGCGCAGACAGTGCATATGGCTGTCTCGAGCCAAGCTGTGATGAAACCATAACAACACCGGGCGCTAGCAAATATTCTCCCCGCAGTCTGCTCGCTGTAATTCTGTGGTGTTGGAAAACGGAGCATTTGTGCAATATATCTGAGAAATGTTCTCAAAGGCACAGTATTGTGCTTAGATGAGGTGCGAATTGCTTAAATAAGTAACTTTGACTGTGTAGATTTTCTAATGATGTCATTTGATATCTGCTCAGTGGTTTCACACACCACATAGAGAGTGAGAGTGGCAGGGAGGGATCTAGTTAGAATGTCTTGGACTGTTTTAATGCAGTATGCTTTGGCAATATGGATATATAATGTCTTGTCATGCCTATAAAGCTAATTGAATTGAGAGAGAGAGAGAGAGAGAGAGAGATGCTCAGCATGGAGGATGAGGTGTTGTGTTGTTAGCCTTGTCAGAGCTCTTAATCGGCGTCAGGGCTTTGGAAGCGATGTGATCTGCAGTTTCCCTCCGACAGCTCCCCATCTGAGCCTTCTCTGCAGCGTGCCGCTGAAGCGCTCGCCATCATCGTCATCAATAGTCATTAGCGCATCAATATTCTGCTCTCCTCACTGAAGAAAATAAATGGATCACCAAGTAATAACTGAACATTTATGAGAGATAATTGAGTGTCATCCTCTAGGGCATTCTCAGGGTTTCCAAACTGTGGCTGGGTCATCAGAGGCCATGAGATGGGTCATATAGACACATATAAAGAAAAAGAATAATAATTTGTATCTGTATGTCCTGCACTTTCCATTGATATTTGCACAAGTCAAACCATATATATAGAACCATAGATGTGACATATGTCAAAGTTAGTGGCACAATTTTTGAGACCATACCCAGGTAAGATGGTGGCTAGTAACCATGGTTTTATATCTATGGGCCAATCATCAGCTATCTGGCTTCTGAGACCCGATTATGACATCATAGCGGGTTAGAAAGTACACTTTGCCATAGGTTCCTATTATAGCTGTACCCAGGTAAGATTGCCGCCAAATTGTTCCATTTCAGAATTTAAAATTACTATTTAATAATACCAATTGGTATTGTATTTTATATCGTTGGAAAGCCTGATTAGTCACCTTTACAACGAGGTACAACTTGTAAGGATCGTGTATTCGTGGAATGAGCAACACAGCTAACCGTGTGGGTAGCGGCCCAAAAAAATGTGCCAAAATCCCCTGCAATATTCTTCTGTTGGTATTCACTCTCGTTTTGAGCTTCAAGTGCTGGCAGGTGTATGCCAGTGGGATGGAATGGGATGCCATCCCACAGCAGTGTGTGACCAGGCTGGTGACCAGCATGAGAAGGAGGTGCCAAGCTGTTGTGGCTGCGTATGGATCTTCCACACGCTACTGAGGTCCCTGACAGTGTAAAATGAATAAAGTGTAAAAATGGCCAATATGTGTTGTTTTTTCCTTATTACTGTGGGAGAGTGCAATCATCCAGTCCACCAAGCAACTCAAAACGAGAGTGAATACCAACAGAAGAATATTGCAGGGGATTTTGGCACATTTTTTTGGGCTGCTACCCACACGGTTAGCTGTGTTGCTCATTCCACGAATGCACGATCCTTACAAGTTGTACCTCGTTGTAAAGGTGACTAATCAGGCTTTCCAACGATATAAAATACAATACCAATTGGTATTATTAAAGGGGAGGAATAATCGACCGAAATAACGTTTCCGAACTTTTTTTGAGGAGTTTATTAGAATAGAATAGAATTTATTATTTATTACATTTATTTATTTTCCCGCAAGGGAACTTCAGACCCATAACACAAACAAACATATCAAACAAAGACATCCAACATACATTACATTACAGCGCCACGTGATGTAATGATATGGAATCTTCTGCACTCCACAGTGCAGACGAGCCCTGTAGGAGACCCGCGCAGCCGTCCGCTCGCATACCACATACCGTTACGGCAGCGGCGCACCAGCGCCGTGCGGGCCAAACCGGCGAGAGACAGGTGCATTGTGGGAAGATCGTTAGAGAGTGCAATTAAGATTACATGCAACAAGGAGCCACACTAACTAAAATCGATCACACCCTGGGTTACAGTAGGACATCCCGAGGAGAAATTATGGAGTCAGCATGGAGAAAACATTAAGAAGCGGCGTATGTGTAAATTAGAAAAACAGCACGGGAATCTCGCTGCCAGTTTTCCTACAGGGGTAAAAGAGGGATAAATAATGCTATTGTGTAGATGAAGGGGGGGGGGGGCTCTTTCTTCAGACAATTTTTAAAGCAGGCAGTGAGATGAAAAGGAATTATTCTCATTTCTGCTGTGTGGGAACGTAATCATAACTCCCTCGTCGTTGTTACTGGAAGCATTTGGCTTTATTCCTCGGGGTGTGTGTGGCGGGGGTCTGGCGCGGAGGGCGAGCGCACACGTGTGTACAGATCCGTCACGGCGGTGTTAATCTGGTCTCTCATTACTCCAGAATCCCGTGACCGCCACGTGAAACAGGAGGAAGGAATCTGCAGTGGCATGACGCCCTGTCATTAAAGGCCAGAGGCCTGTCTCTGTGACCCCGCAGGTTCGAGTCTCGTTATTTCCACGGGTGACGACAGGCCCGCCACCCGCCCCTATGCCGTCTGCATGCTTCTCATCCCCACAGCGCAGCGGCAAGGCCGCGCCGCAATACAAACTCAGCCTCTGCGTCTCTCCTGGAGCCTCTGCCCGGCCAAAACCCATCAGAGTCTAATTGGCTGCGCTAAGGACCGAAGGCCGAGCTGCAGGATGTTCGTTTATTTTTGCGTTAATGAGCCCTCCAAGAACCGTAATTGTTTCGGGGCGGCTTTGCCTTTTCCTACAGCCGGTCGAAAATGTAGCAGTCGCTGCAATTAGACGGGAGTCCAGTCATTGCGACGCGCCTTTTACCACTGCTCTGTATTTCTTTCACATCAGCACCCCCCTCCCCCCGGCTGGCTAACGCTGGACTGGGACTTCACCTTACCGCGTAGGCTTGAGATTAGTATTGATTGAGGATTGATTCCGAAGCCTTCTTGTTAAAAAGATGTTAAAATAGGAGCGGGAGCTGTTTTATTTCTGCTGATTCATATTTTACGCTCGCTCCGGTCCTGTTGGGTTGATGTGCTGGGCTTATATCTTTTAATTGGACTCGGGTCTTCGCCTCTGTGGAATAAAACTGCTGGCTCTGGGTTTGGGTTTGGGGTGGGCACTGTCTCTTGCCCTTTATTGAAGTAAAATGAGGTGTGGGTAAAGCCAACTTCAGCGGCTGTGTCTATTAACTCGCAAGACAGTGCGTTACCGGCGGAGACCACACTCACTGCGCTCCGAAAACCTTCGTTACTGCGCTCCGAAAACCTTCCAGTTACTGCGCTCCGATGGCGTCCGGTTTGCCCTTTCCTGTTCTGGCACATTGGCTCTTCCCGAACTTTGGGTCATAAGGTTGGGAAGAGGGGAGACAAAAAAACTAAAATCTTTGCATATTGTGCCAGCTTGTGATTTTCCATGTACATTGACAGCAGTCAGATGTAACACCACAGTGTTTGCACGCTTTGTGCTAGTCACCGTGTAAATGCTGCTGCTGCTGCAACAAGCTGATGTTTTAATTCCCTACTTGAGTAAAGGGGAGTCACTGAAAATTTATTTGCTTATTAAGTGGGTCCTGTGCACAGAGCTTTTTGGGTAGCTGTAGGAGTCGGGCTACAGGGTGTCCCTCTGCGGTTCTGTTGGGAGCGTAGTAGAATGGAGATTTCTGTGAGGAGGTTAGTGCTGGTGCTGTGCCGCTGTCACTCCGGTTCAGGCCGAATCGGATAGCAAGACACGCATGATGGGGCATTTTCCCACAATCCACCTCTGTCAGATCAGGCGTCTCTTCCCATCAGCCCCTGGGCCCTCAGTGGAGACACCTGCTATGGATGTTAGTAATTGACCTGGACGTGATGCCGTTTTGGGCGATTGACTGGGACGGGGGAGGGCGGTGGTGACACTGGCGGGATAGCAGAGCCAGAGGTGACAGCACTGATACGCAGGTTTTAATTGATTTCTGCCGAAAGGCCTCATCCAGGCAACCCGCTGTATAAATGTTAAAGGGGGGGGGGGTCAGGAATCCCACCTTATAATGGCATTAATGTTGACTCAGGGCCACATTAGGAAACAATTAGTGTTTGTGTCCCACGGGGAATAGACCTGCTGAATGAGGAGGGGAGAGGAGACAGAATGCGGAATTGAGGAGGAGTGGTTTGTAGGAGTGGCCGGTGGTTTGTGTTGCCTGGGAAACCGTGTCACATGTGTATGAGGCTGTGTCCTTCTCTCAGCCTCCTTAGGTGCTTCAGGTGTGCTTGAAGGCTCCTGCCGAGCTGCTGTGCAGCTGCTGTGAAATCTTCCTCGTCCCACGATGCCTAAAAGCTTCGGGCCAATCAGAGTCCAGCCTTTCACGCCTCCGGAAGCCAACGGCGTTCTCACATCGCCAGTGAAAGGCAAACCCCAGCTGTCGGAAATCTTAAAGAAAAATGAAATTTTCTTCTGGTGAAGACAGAATACCAATATGTGCAATCAGCAGTCTAAACTTCCATCGACGCAGATGGGCTGGCCTCTGTAAATTAACGCGGATTGTGCTTTTTGGCCATCGCGAAAAGGCAGCCCTTGACCAAAAGCAAAAGTCCGCTATTGCCTCAGGAATAGACCCCAGTGCGCAGCTGACCCGTCTCCCCCACGGTCCCGGTCAGGGCCGTAGCCGCATGCAAGCCTGGCCTCCGGTCCAGGTCGTCCTCTCCTGGGCGAATGAGGATGGATTGAGCCTTTCGGGGCCGGGAGATGATGGGAGCTAATTTGATGTGGAAGGATTGATGAACTGTAAATCGTCCCACTTTCCCCTCTCTCTCCTCGTGGTGTGAACAGATCCTGATGTATGTGCTCTGTCAGATAGCCGCTTAACCCCCACCAACCGCGACTCCGCTGTGAGTCGTCGTGCCTCGCTGGCCCTCCCCCTCTCTGCTGACCGCCCCTCCCCCTGCTGTTAGTCTCAGTCAGTGCTCTGGTGTTCTAGGTGCAGCCCATACAAGGTTCTGCTGTAATTGGATCCTGTTTCTCGGCAACGCCGAAGAATCACGATCGGCTTGCTTCCTGTCAGAGGGAGCCGAGATGAACGGCATTCTGGGAAGGCAGCTGTGTTTTTGTTGGCGCGACAGCGGTTGAGCAGTCAATTAGCAAGCAGCCCCGGCAGTCTTTGATTGTGAAGCTTTTGTTGTGTCATCTTGGCGGCTCAGCTCATTCGAGACTTAAACACGCACATTATTCCCTATTTACTTGGGCTGGATAGAACAGCCCACCAACCACAAGACCCTCCACTCTGTATTCGCCCTGCACAGCACTTTGTAGATTTAACTTCCTGTCAAATTCTTGTGTGAAAAAGCGCTTACTTTGCCATTTTCACTCAATTATCAGTACATGCTTTTCTCATGGTTGTCTTATTTTCTGGCTTAATGAATTTGATTGCAGTGACTTTTTTATTCTATATCAATTTTATCATATCGAATCACATTGTTTATATGGATAACCTATGAGAGTTTGTGTAGGAGCGAATGTTCCACATTCGCACGCACGCACGCACGCACGCACCCTCATACGCACCCTCATACACACACGAGAGTTTATAGTCTCACCTAGTTTCTTTTCTTTGTGGGAAAAAGTTTGATTCTAGCTTTATCTCCATTACTGTCTGATTGTTGATGCTGTTGTCACATTGTCATTGGCAGAGATGCACAGAGGTGCAACACTAGATGGGGAGGGAGCAGATTGGCCAATATTAATGCCAGTATTCATTTCACTCATTTCCACCAGTTTCCCGGTTCATACGCCCCATCGTTAACTTTCTCAGAGGCCATCCTGAATATAAATTAAGATGCCGGGCTGTAATCATTTGTGATTCTGTGTGAAAACATTTTAGTTGATGTAGAGGTCCAGCGCAAGCTGCAGTCTTGAATTTTCCGTCCCATATGCGCATGTGGCAAACTGTATTTCTCATGCTAATGAGGGCCAGCGTGTCATTTTCCACAGATTTTTGGGCATTTCAGTTAGTTAGGGTGGGTGGTTTCTCATTAGGAGAGAGCTGCCAGTCACACGCATACACACAGACACGCTGCATTGAAACAGCTGTATGTCATGAATAAGACTGATGTGGTGAGACATATGCAAGTTGCGGGGTTAATATCCACCGACACCCCCCCCCCTGACCCCGCACAACGCTCCCCCAGAAGAGGGCCAGCATAGGGGTCGCGCCTATCATAACAGGCTAAAGTAAGACCCTCGGATTAAACCGCGAAAACTCGATATTCCGTCTGTTACCCGCAGCCGTCAGACGGGGGCACGTTACTGCGGCGGACCCGCTCAGTCAGCGCGCCTACACCCAACAGGAGCCCTCCGAAATGTCTTTGTTTCAAAACCCACAATTGTTTCCCCAAACAGCCAGGCTCAGCTAAGCTCCACCATTTAATAAGGAGATAATAAATGATTCATTTGAACAAACGACTGCTTTACCGGACCCTGGGGGGAGAGATGGGAAAGGCAACGGACGCCCGCTCGCTATGTTATGCATGAGGGGACCGGTGCTCCATTATGTTGTCTCCCTGTGTGAGGAACGGCGATAACCCCGATGTCGACCTGTTGGAGAGGAAAGGGTGTGTGGGTGTTGTGACGAGCGCGCGGCTCCCATCCTGGAAGCGCAGGCGGGGAAACGGCAGGGCTCCTGTCCTGGTGACCCCTTTCTCTTTGACCTGGGGAGTCCAGTCCCCTGTCCTGGGGAGCCTAGTCTCTCCTCTGCTGCTTTTACACTCGCCCACAGTCTGACAGTCCTGTCTTCTCACGAAACACAAACGCAAGCCTCTTCTGGATTTCCGTTTTTCTGACGAATTAAGCGGCGTGAACAGTGAGCGTTGCGGTGCTTCCTAAGCTGTGTCGCTGTGTGTGAAAGACATGATTTGTTCAACACTGTACAAAGTAGCTGATCCTCTGTATAATAACTTTAACACTGATGTGTAGCAGAAAGTGGACTGACACTTGCACAGCTAATATAGCTCTATCACCTGAGACATAAATAAAACCACACTGAACATAAAGGTTTCTAACAATGTAAAATTAGGGCTCTACATAAAATCCCTACATGAACTGCCTTCTTTGTCTGGTATGTGTGCCGTTTCCTCACTGTTTGTAAGCTTGTGATTAGATGGTGAAATGGGCCCCTGTCATGCAGGTGACTGATGGGATCTTTTTCCCTGAATATTGATGATTGTAATGATGGTGCAGACTGAGATCATTATTTCTTGTGTTTTGTTTGTTTTTGTTTCTTTTTCTTACAAAAATGAAAAAGCCAAGCACACTTTATTCTCTCTGAGAAAACGCATCATTGCAGAGAACTATTGGACATGAAGTAGATAGGTGGCTTTAGAACCATGGGACATGATTTCCACAGTTGGCTGTAGAACTATGGGACAGGAAATCCACAGTTGGCTGTAGAACTATGGGACAGGAAATCCACAGTTGGCTGTAGAACTATGGGACAGGAAGTCCACAGGTGACTGTAGAACTATGGGACAGGAAATCCACAGGTGGCTGTAGAACTATGGGACAGGAAATCCACAGTTGGCTGTAGAACTATGGGACAGGAAGTCCACAGGTGACTGCGATTTTGTGTTCAGAAGTTTGCTCCACCTCATGATTGTTAGTGTATTTGGGCATATGTGTATATGAATAACATACAATGTTCTCCAGAATTATTGGCACCCTTGGTAAAGATGAGCAGAAAAGCCTGGTAAAATATTTGTAAAATTATTCAAAGAAAATTTTAAAAATCTTTATCAAAAGTAACATTTTTATCCAAAACATATCACAATTATTGGCACCCCTAGAAATTCTTGTAAACAAAATCTAATTGAAATATGTTCCCATTCATAGTTTTCTTTAAACACACCTGAGTATTTAGGAACTCTTAAGTACTCCTCCATGACTTCCAGTTTCACTGGGGTATAATATGAGGTAATGACACGTGGGTGAAACACCTTTAGTCATCCATCAACATGGGGAACATATTTGGAAGGCTTGCCAGAAAAAAAAGCCTCTGTCATCAAACCACAAACGTAAGCACCTGGAGTTTGCTTAATGTCGCTGAAACTTTGATTGGAACCAGGTCATATCGTCAGATGAGACAAAAAGTTTGCTTTTTGCCAAAAAACACCAGTGGTGGGTTTGGCATAAAAAGAGCCATGGTCAGACAGATAAGAACCTAATGCCCAACATGAAGTATGGTGGTGGATCTCTGATGTTGTGGGTCGGTTTTACTTCCAAAGGCACTGGGAACCTTATTAGGATATATGGAACCGTGGACAAATACCAGGAGATCTGGCTGCCTCTGCTAGGGTCATGGTTGGATCTTCCAGCAGGACAATGATCAAAGCATACCTCAAAAATGGTTCATTGACCACAGAATCAAACCATTGCAATTGAATCCCAGTTCTCTGACCTAAACCCCATTGAAAACCTGTGGCGTGAACTGAAAAGGAGAGTCCACAAGTGAGGACTGACGACTCTGAAGGAACTGGAGAGATTTTGTCTGGAGGAATGGCCCTTATATGTGTTCTCCAACCTCATCAAGCATCAAAATAGAAGACTCAGTGAGGGGATCAAAGCAAAATACTAAATACAGGGGTGCCAATACTTGTGACACAGAATAAAAATAATTTTGTATTAAACATTTTTTCCCTCTGAGCAATGGTATCGCAATAAAACTTTAGAATTTTCTCATATTGCTGAGAATAGAAAACATTTGATAATCAATAATGTAAATGTTACCCAGCCACTATATACGAGTAAAACATTTGAATGACATAGATAATTGGACCTACTGCTATGGAAGATCTGTACATCCGATCAGTTATTCACTAAAGAACGTTATCATGGCAAAAACTCACAAGTGAAAGGGCCAACACCCGGCGATGGAATTACATCTTTTGTTCATATTGCAACAGATTCAACCCTCAAGCACTGCAGAATTCTATTTAGCTCCTGGTATGATTGTACTCTGGTAGTGCGATTTTTAACGTCCCATACCCTTTAGTCACGTGACATACCTGACCTAAGTAGAAGCGCATGGTGATGTGTTCCACCACCATCAGGGTGACTGCAACAGTAACATTTTTGTGCCTTGTTTCTCTCTTCTTATGTTCTATCTCTTCTCCTCTATAGTCTCCTCTCTCTGTCTCCATTTCTCTTCCTCTCTCTAATTCTCTCTCACGTATGCTCGCACACACAGCTCTGTCACACAGTCTGTACTCTCTCCCGTACACTCACACACAGAGCTCTGTCACACAGTCTGTACTCTCTCCCGTACGCTCGCACACACATAGCTCTGTCACACAGTCTGTACTCTCTCCCGTACGCTCGCACACACAGAGCTCTGTCACACAGTCTGTACTCTCTCCCGTACGCTCGCACACACAGAGCTCTGTCACACAGTCTGTACTCTCTCCCGTACACTCGCACACACAGAGCTCTGTCACACAGTCTGTACTCTCTCCCGTACACTCGCACACACAGAGCTCTGTCACACAGTCTGTACTCTCTCCCGTACGCTCGCACACACAGAGCTCTGTCACACAGTCTGTACTCTCTCCCGTACACTCGCACACACAGAGCTCTGTCACAGTCTGTACTCTCTCCCGTACGCTCGCACACACAGAGCTCTGTCACACAGTCTGTACTCTCTCCCGTACGCTCGCACACACAGCTCTGTCACACAGTCTGTACTCTCTCCCGTACGCTCGCACACACAGAGCTCTGTCACACAGTCTGTACTCTCTCCCGTACGCTCGCACACACAGAGCTCTGTCACACAGTCTGTACTCTCTCCCGTACGCTCGCACACACAGAGCTCTGTCACACAGTCTGTACTCTCTCCCGTACGCTCGCACACACAGAGCTCTGTCACACAGTCTGTACTCTCTCCTGTACACTCGCACACACACAGCTCTGTCACACAGTCTGTACTCTCTCCCGTACGCTCGCACACACAGAGCTCTGTCACACAGTCTGTACTCTCTCCCGTACGCTCGCACACACAGAGCTCTGTCACACAGTCTGTACTCTCTCCCGTACGCTCGCACACACAGAGCTCTGTCACACAGTCTGTACTCTCTCCCGTACGCTCGCACACACAGAGCTCTGTCACACAGTCTGTACTCTCTCCCGTACGCTCGCACACAGAGCTCTGTCACACAGTCTGTACAGCCTGATCCTCTGTCCTTTTCTCATAATTAGGCCCAGCTCCGCATAATTGCCTAATGCCTATAGAATGACAGTTCTAGAAAGAATCTCCTTAATGGTCACGTTGCCTTTTTACATTGTCAAATTTTGCTGCATGCTGCTTGCAAATTCATTCTGCGAAATTCATTATTATTCTAGTTCATCCACTGAAATTAATTTGAGTCACTTCTTTTAATGACATAAACATTTGCGTCATGATTAGTTTATCCTCGCTGCCGTGCTCTCGGATGGTTCGAACGCATTTTCTCTGAGCCTCGCAGCCTGAACTGGTAAACATGTTTTTGGGGTTACGAACGCCAAGCCAAACCCTGAATGGCTTGAACCTTCTAAGAGGAGATTTTCTTCCTTTCTTTCTGTCTGGAAATGGGCTGGAATTATTCAGACCAGCTGTGCACACACTCACAGGTGCCTCAAGTACACACACTCACAGGTGCCTCAAGTACACAAACTCACAGGGTCCACAAGTACACAAACTCACAGGGTCCACAAGTACACAAACTCACAGGGTCCACAAGTACACAAACTCACAGGGTCCACAAGTACACACACTCACAGGAACCACAAGAACACACACAGGGTCCACAAGAACACGCACAAGGTCCACTAGTACACACACTCACAGGAACCACAAGAACACACACAGGGTCCACAAGAACACGCACAAGGTCCACTAGTACACACACTCACAGGAACCACAAGAACACACACAGGGTCCACAAGAACACACACAGGGTCCACAAGTACACACACTCACAGGAACCACAAGAACACACACAGGGTCCACAAGAACATGCACAGGGTCCACTAGTACACTCACTCACAGGGTCCACTAGTACACACACAGGGTCCACAAGTACACACACACATACACATGTGCATGCGCTTTCACACACATGCACGCACACACACACATCCACACAAACACACACACACAGGGAAAGTAGGTACACACACACTGACAGGTAGGTACACACACACACACAGGGACCACAAGGACACACACATACAAATGTGCATGCTTATACACACACATGCACACGTGCACACACACACACACACACACACACACACACACACACACACACAGGGACAGAAGGTACACACACTCACAGGTAGGTGTACACACACTCACGGAGACAGAATGTACGCGCTCAGAGGGACATCAGGCTAGTGTGAGCCGTAGGAGCTTCCTGCTGCAGTGCAGAACGTAATTGCATCTCCAGTCCTTATATCGATCTACACTAATACACTCACAAGTCCCTCAAACAGGAGCTTGCTTTGCCCTGGGGAAGCGTCTTCACAGTCTTACACAGGTCTTAATCTGTGGTCATTCTTACAACAGACACAATCACCCCAAACCACACTACAAAGGTACTGTATGATATTTTGGAATTTTTGTATTAATTACAGTGTATTGTATATTGTTATTATGATATATTGTATACGCATATTGTTATATTATGTTAACTACTCTTGGAGAGATTTTCTGTTGTATCACAACTTTGTTATATCTGTATATGCTAATTTTACCAGGAGCAGCATGCATTGTTTAAGTCCATATTTTCAGAATGATAGCATAATGTGACTAATTGAAGTAATATCCTGTTTCCAGTTTGGTTGTTGCTGCTTTGTGATTAACAAATTAATCAGGGCGAGACTGCTGGAATGTGTATCTGCGATGAAATATCATCAGTATGCAATTGAGTGGGGGCACAGGGCATTGTGCAATCAACAGCAGATTAATTGGCCCCTGTTGGTATCATAATAATAGGATGGAGATTTGGCCAGACACGAGGATCCCTCATGCACTCCCTTCAGGTGGGCTTCATTAAAGGAAGCCCTCCAGAGCCCACCGCTCCGCTACTGTCAATGGGAGCATTTCTGTACTCCTTCCAATTAAGTTATACATAATGTGTCTTTGTTATTATATCATGTGTCTGTGGATAGTGTGCAATATGGCCCAACTGTTCTGTTCTGGTCATAATCAAATAATGTCATCTTATTGGCTTAGATACTCCTCATTTGGATTAGAAGAATTGTTTTTGTTGTTTTTTAGGGTGTAGATGGGCAACCATCAAACAAAGCTCACTTTTAGAGAAACCACATAAAGGTTTTAGAGAAACTGCTCATTGTTAGAGAAACCACATGAAAGTTTTAGAGAAACTGCTCACTTTTGGAGAAACCACATAAAGGTTTTAGAGAAACTGCTCACTTTTAGAGGAACCACATGCAGGTTTTAGAGGAACTGCTCACTTTTAGAGGAACCACATGCAGGTTTTAGAGGAACTGCTCACTTTTAGAGGAACCACATGCAGGTTTTAGAGGAACTGCTCACTTTTAGAGGAACCACATGCAGGTTTTAGAGGAACTGCTCACTTTTAGAGGAACCACATGCAGGTTTTAGAGAAACTGCTCACTCTTTGTTTCTATTGTCCGGATGCATTAATCAGCTCACGGCCTCCGGCCACTGCACCTTGACCAGCTCTCAACGGCTTCATATCAGCCAGGGGGAGGGGAGAGGGGATGGGGGGGGGGGGGCGTGGGAGGTCGTAAGAGGGAGGTAGAGGTCACATTAGCCGTTCCCGTTCTGCCAACCGCCAGGCCCTGACAACGAAGCGCTGCGCCGTGATTCACCCTCTCGGCAGGGTTAGGACAGCGTTGCGTGCCAGAACCACCGCTGCCTCTCAGCTCTCATTTGACATTTAACCGCTGTGCTTCTTGGAAGCGGCTTGTGTTTGCTACCAAAATAAAACAAAAAAATGGATACAAAAAAACACTGCTGATATTAAACAAGAACTATTAATTAGAAAAATTTTAACTGTAAGGATTTTACGAAGGCCCATTTCACCCAGAGCATGAATTTTGAATTTTGGATGGAATGAAGGATAAAATTAACTGAAAAATGCGATCCCAGATGAATTCAGCGCATCGTGGGTTTTTAGCATGCGGCGGCATACGGCTCCGCTACCACGCTGTATTCTGCAGTAAAGCCTGCTTGCCTGAGCTCAAAAATCACGTGTTGGGTTAGGTTTTATTTCATGACAATAATTTGCGTTTGGCCTCAGCTAGGCTGAATTATTATTTGCCATTTTAACTCCATTAAACTAAGTTAATTTGCAATCTGTGCGTATATTATGACATTATCTGCCTGGGACTACTGTGAAAATGAGCTGCATGAGAAGCACATTTTAACCCAAATGAGAGGTGAATTTGTATTAACTGGTGAGAACGCTTTCTAGCCAATGTAAGCTTGTATGTAATGTTAATGAGGAGTGAGTTTGAACTAATGATCGTGTGTTTTCTCAGTTTTGAGTCATTGTGAGCTGCTTTGAACTGCCTAGTTTGCATTTCTGAGAAAAATACCTTTTTGAAATGGATTCATAACATGAAAGGACAGTGGATACTGTTAGACACTTGACTTTAAGACTTTTAGCACGCACAAAACGAATAACATGGCGAATGATTGGTCATGATATTTGTTTTGCACCAATCATTGGCTGTGTTATTAGTTTTGCATGTGCTAAAAGGTTTTGCACACGCTAAAGGTCTTAGTAAATCAGGCCCTTAGTTTGTTATGTATTGCACATTTGGTCGGTTTTGGAGGGAAAACGACCGCTTCGGGCTTGGGTCGGGTTCATGTCATAGGTAGTCGGGTCTGGGTCTGATAACAGCACAAACCCTTCCTCTGCAGCACTGGAGTTGAGAGAGGCAGAGACATTTACACCTTATTCTCTGAATTATTTGAGTGTTTGAGTGCTGGCTCCGCACTGTTCTGCGGCTGTGTTCTGTCTGCAGTGGGCGGGAGAAGGCCGGGCTCATTGTCTCCAGGTTATCGGATCTCTGACCCGTCCGGCAGCCCGCTCTCTCTGGTTCTGGATAAGGTCACGGGCCAGCGGCTGAAGCAGAGCTCTGTGCTTCTTCTTTTGCTGACATCGTTGGCTCTTTTTCTCGCTTTTTCCGTGTTTATTTGTTTTCTTTGGTGCAGTCTGGAGAGCCTATGACGATTAAGAGAGCAGAGGGCTTTGCACGGTTGCCGTATCCTCATTAATGAAGCTCCTTCTCTCTCTCTGACTCTCTCTCTCTCTCCCACAGCAACTGATGAGGGAAAGGCAGCAGATGGCGAGCCGTCCGTTCGCCTCTGTCGACGTGGCTCTGGAGGTGGGTGGAGACAAGGAGCAGACAGAGCCGCTGCAAGGCCCAACAGAGGTGGGTACCGGTGCGCCCGCGCTTCATTTATTTAATGGGTATTTATTTTTTTTATTTTTTTGCCAGTTTATATAACCGCATCAGTTTCCATGGTAATGGCAGCAGCCTCACCTGAGGTGGTCGGTGTCCCCCGTCCCACGCAGGAAATGGGGCGTTGGGCTGTTTGTAAGCTACGACGTTTAACTATGTAATGTGTGGAGTGGGCAGAGCTGTCGGAGAATCCATTCGTTTATGACCCGGGGGTGGGGGTGGGTGGTAGGGGGCTGCCACCCCCTTCTTACACCTCCATGACAGTTGAATAACAGGTACTCATCATTCTGCCTCTAGAGTGACAACCTTGTCCCCCCCTCCTTCCCAAACTCCCCACCCCCTCCAGCACTAAAGCCCACAGCTGGGATGCGCAAACCTCTTATAAAAAATAAAAAAAATGCTCTTATAGAGTTTTCAAAGATCTTAACTTTCACTCCGGCTCTCGTGTCTGTCTGACCCTATGAACGTTCTCCTCTGAGAAAATCCTGTTTCATTCGGCTTCTCTTTGGAACTAGAGATTTATTTCCACCGGAGGAAATCTCTCCAACAGCTGTCATCGAGTTTAAAAACACTTCTTCGGTGTATTGAATCGCGGAGGACAAAATCGTTTCTATGAATGCGGTGTTGTGTTTTCTGGCTCAGTGATGTGTTGCTGCTCTGGGAGGAGGAGTGCATCGTTGAGTGATGAAGGGCATCGCACTGTGAAAATGAACATAAGTACAAATATGAATATGTGTAGAGGAACGCCATGTGCAGAATGGCGAATACATGTAAACAAAGATAATGTGTGCAGAAATAAAAAAAAAAAACGGTATTTTATTTATTTCCTTAATACCCATTAATGGTATAAATAATTATAATATATATTATATTTATTTAGTCTGATTGGTCACATTTCACCTTACAAAGAGGTACAACTTGTAAGGATCATGCATTCGTGAGCTAACCGTGGAAGCTAACCCGAAAAAAAAAAAAAAAAAAAAACAAAAAAAATTCCCCTGCAAATTTTACTCTCGTTCACACTTCACTTGTTTTTTGAGCTTCAAGTGCTGGCAGTGTATGCATGTGGGATGGAATGAGGTGCCATCCCCAGCAGTGTGTGACCAGCTGGTGAGGTGCATGAGGAGGAGGTGCCAAGCGTTGTGGCTGCGTATGGATCTCTTCCACACGCTACTGATGTATCCCTGATGTAAAAAAAATAAAGTGTAAAAATGGCCAATTTTTGTTTTTTTTTTTTTTCCTTATTTACTGTGGGAGAGTGCAATCATCCACCCCCCAAAAGCAACTCAAAAAGAGAGTGAATACCAACAGAAGAATATTTTTTTTTTTTTTTTTTTTTTTTTTTGGCCGCTACCACACGGTTGTGTTGTTGCTCACATTCCACGATGCGATCCTTTACAAGTTTGTACCGTTGTAAGGTGTGACTAATCAGGCTTTCCAACGATATAAAATACAATACCAATTGGTATTATTAAAGGGGAGGAATAATCGACCGAAATAACGTTTCCGAACTTTTTTTGAGGAGTTTATGTGAGTGGCAACAGGTAAAATGGTGAATCTAGTCACGCTACCTTTTAACGGGACCCATTGGATTCCAGCGCTCGCAATGTGTAAATTTGCTATTAACTGTGATTCTGCAAAGGTAGCGTCACATCATTATGGATTTTTTGTATGTTCGCACAAGGAGGAGATTGTGAAAATAAGGTTTACGTTTTTGGACAAACATAGTTATTCCTTTTTGAAATTTCCCTACCCTGACCATTTTTGAGATCCAGGACCGTAGGATAGCCTACATTTGGGTAATTCTTGTGGTTTCTTCACTAACTGTGACCAGCAATTGGTTCATGGCATAATCATCTTTTTAACAAAGATATTTAAGTGAACTGGATGTACAGTTGGCTCTTGTTGAAGATGCGGTTGAGTTATCGATGCGGTTTCAGTTCATTCGAAGTGAATGTACTTTTTCGTTTTCAGCCGGTAGTATTTATCCTAGATCTTCTCTGTAAAGCAATGGAAAATGTAAGCAGGCTACATATGACACAATAATAAGGAGACACACTAAAGACCTTTATTTTTTGTCTATTGTTTGATCCTTTTGCCTTGTGTCACTGTTCAAAGCCTTAAATCCACAACCCCAAACATAAAATTGTGTGTACTTTATGTTCGGCCATTTGTATGCAGGGAGAAGACACCAACTCTCGGAGGGGGTGGATTTGGGAGGGCATATTTAATATTATTCTGTACACTTTGTACTTCTATAAAGAAGCTGTTTCCAATGCTGTGTTTAATTTCTGCTTCTCAATCCGGGTAATAAATACCATTTTTCACCACTGACCGGAGTGGCTTGTGAATTAAAAAAATCACCAGCCATTTTCAACATTTTACCTGCTACATTACCTTTTACAATATAACACAGCCTGGTTGGTTCCTGGCAAAAGTGGCTGCTTGCGCGTGTGTGCTTACATTTGTGTTCTGTTTCTGTGCGTGTGTGTGCTCCTGCATTTGTTAATGTGAGTTGTTGTATATTTGCTACTTCATACCGTACCTCTGTACAACCACACGATGCAGCACATTTAAAATGCCTTATTGCATCACAATAATATAAAATAAACTGGAATAAAAAAAAATTGTCTGAGTACTGTATATACAGTCAAGCCGGAAAGTCTGCACACCCCTTTCACCTTCTCCACATTTTATTACATTACAGACTTATACTAGAATAGATTGAGTTCATTTTTTGAAACCAGGTTTTTAGAAAATATGCAATTTTATTTTACTGACAAAAATGGGTTATTTAGGGGTTACATATCTGTACACACCCTTAGCCTAATACTTGGTTGCTGCACCTTTGGCAGCGATTACAGCTTCAAGGCGTCTTGGGAAAGAAGCTACGAGCTTGGCACACTTGTTTCTGGACATTTTTGCCCATTCCTCTTGGCATATCCTTGGAAGCTCCGTCAGGTTGGATGGGAAGCGTCGGTACACAGCCATTTTCAGCTCTTTCCACAGATGTTCAATTGGATTCAGGTCTGGGCTCTGGCTGGGCCACTCAATGACATGCATAGACTTTCTCTGAAGCCACTCCTTTGTTCCCTTGGCTGTGTACTTCGGGTTGTTGTCATGTTGGAAGGTAAACCTTTGCCCCAGTCTGAGGTCCAGAGTGCTCTGGAGCAGGTTTTCTTCAAGGATCTCGGTGTACTTAGCTGCATTCATCTTTCCTTCTATCAGGACTAGTCACCCCGTTCAGGCAGCCTGCTGAAAAACATCCCCACATCATGATGCTGCCAGCGCCATGCTTCACTGTAGGGATGGTATTAGCCTGGTGATGAGCGGTGCCTGGTTTCCTCAAGACTTGACGCTTGGTATTCAGGCCAAAAAGTTGGTTTCATCAGGCCAGAGAATCTTGATTCTCATGGTTTGAGAGTCCTCTAGGTGTCTTTTTGGCAAACTCCAAGTGGGCTATGATGTGCCTTTTACTAAGGGGGTCTACCATAAAGGCCCCCTGTGTGGAGTGCTGCTTTGATGGTTGATCTTCTCAAAGGTTCTCCCTCTCCCTCAAGGATAAGCTCTCTGGGAGCTCTCCTCACCCCCACCTCCCACCTCCTGGCCTCCCTGGCCAAGCCCCTTCCCGCGATTGCATTTTTTCAGGGGGGCCGGCCAGGTGGCCAGGGAAGATTTTTTTTTGGGTCTCAAACTTCCTCATTTACAAATGATGGTGCTGGGTGTGGCCACTGTGGCTGGGGAGCTGAAAGCTGCAGAGAGTTTTCCCCTTCTCCAGATTTATTCCTTGACACAACCCCTGTGCTCTGGTCTGCAGATAATTCCTTCCCTTTGAGTGGCTGGAGTTTGCTGTGACTGCTGACATCTGTGGGACCTTATTATATAGGCAGGCAGTGTCCCCAATCCCCAATCAATCAAAAATCAATTTAATTATCACAGGGTGGACTCCAATAAGTAAAAAAAACATCTCAAGCAGTATCAGTGGAAACAAAATGCACCTCAGCTCACTTTTGGGTGTCATATCAAAGCGTGTGCACACGTGTGTCCATATGATAGTTTACATTTTGGTTTTTAATAAATTAGCACAAATGTCTAAAAACCTGTTTTCACTTTGTCATTATGGGCTATTTTGTGTAGAAATTTGAGACAAAAAATTAACTCAATCTATTGTAGAATATGTCTGTAATGTAGTAAAACATGGAGAAGGTGAAAGGGGTGTGCAGACTTTCCGTCTTGACTGTGTGCTTCTGAAAGATTGTAATAAATCTCAAAGGCTATGGTTTTCTATTCTCTATGTACTGAGTTGTCCCCTGGAAATCTGTTTCCTGTTATTTTTCAGTTGCCTGTGTACTACAATATGTCACCCAGAAACGTCTCCCTTTTCATTTTTAGTTACCTGTGTGCAGCGATGTTTCCCAAGGACATCTTTTCTCAGGAAACGGTCACTTTTAAGGGCCTTTAATGACTTCTCTGGGTGGAGTTTAAGGAAGTCTTTCAGAGCCCCACAATATCTCTTATTCAGTTTCAGTGTGTGTAAGGCTCGTCTCAGGGCTATTTCTTCACCCTGAAATTCTGAGAAGAATGTCTGCTTTTTTTTTACATTTCTGAGTAAGAGTGAACAAGGTGAAGAACAGTGAATCAAAAGCACTTCTTTTCATAAAGGTTAATGATGCTGCTCCTTGACAGGCTCCCTTTAGCATAATTGCATAATAAATTATTGCATTGTTTATCTGTCATTTGTTAAGGAAGTGTATGGAGTCATCATCAAATTTCATGTACAATTTTGGCAACAAACAGGCACTAAAACGTTTTGGCTGGGTGGTTCAATGCAAATGTATGTCAGCCACATCTCTTCTGCCAGTGGTGTTTGTGACGGCCATTTCAAACTTTATTTTCTAGGTGAGGAGACTGATATTTTAATGAATTAAAATTAAATCAGATTGTATAGACATACACAACGTCAATAATTTGATAGTGGTGGCATTCTAGTTACATGTACGTCCCTTTGGCTAAAACCTTCTACTGAACAACGTAAGTGCTATACAAATTGGACTGAATGGTATTGAATTAAATTCAGAATTTTAAATTGCATGTTAAATAAATTATTATGATTGTTATTGACAGAACAGTGCAATAAAATAAGAAAAATAATAATTTAGAGTTGAGTTTAATATCTAGAGGTTTATTATAGGATTTCTTTGTAATGGAGTAAATTGAAGTGATGTCTATGTTTTTATTCAATTTCGCCGATTTCAAATCTAGTGAGAAATGCAGATAAACTCAGTGTTCCGTACAGACGGCAGCAGACTTCAGTTAAAAGTACTTTCCTAATATATTTTTTTCACAAACTTCAAAGGGACTTATAATTGCCTTTGTCCTGTGGAAGTCGAGTCAGTTTTATTTGCTTATGAAAATTAAAGAAATATGTATATCCAAAGCTCGGATTTGTATAAGCTTGACAAGGTGGAAATCATTATCGCAAACAAAAACTGTAGGGAAATCAGAATTTATTTGTATAATCATTTAATCCCTGAGATACATGTGAGAGGCAGGAATGAAATGTAAAGCATGCTGAGTTGGCAGCAGTATATGGAATGAGGAGTGGATATGCGCTATTGTTCATTTATAACTTCCAACTTGTTCTATGCCACAGTAATATGGAAACTGTACAGTACTGTAAATTTAAATCACAGTCCACTAATACTGGAGAGTGGGCGTGACTGGGTTGGCTGCATAGGCATGGCTGAATTTATTTGAAAGGCGTGGCCAGACCTACCCATTGGACGTGGACTTGGCTGGTTTGGAGTGGGGGTTGTCTGAGCTCAGTGATACCAACAGCAGGCAGCCCGATGCGGTGGGTTTCTGCAGTAAGATAATGGCGGAAAGGACCTCCGGTGCGCCAAACCGGGTAAAACCGGGCTGTGATCAGACGGGGCGTGGTCACAGGCCCCAGAACACCGCTTTCGCCGCCGGGCCGAGGAGCGCACGGTTCCGAAAGCGCAGGCACCGGGGAAAAGTTTTTCAGCCGCCGCCGCCTCCCAGGGACATTGGAGACGAGCGCCGGAGGGCCGTGGGCCTGATTTAGAGTCCGTCCACACGCCGCCATCCCGCGTCCGCTCCTATCGCTGTCACCCAGCTGTCAGGCAGAGACTGATGAGGGCGCGGACGGCACATTGTCAGCGCCGGTCTCTGGTGGCCGCCGCATTTAAAGCTCTTTAATTCTCTGTGAATATTGAGCCCAGCTGGAGCGTTTTCCATTGTTTCAATGTTCAATTATGGGGAGGTGATTTAAGGGTCAGAACGTGACCTTGCTGCGCTGCCGTGGTCTCCATGGAGACAGGGTTTCTCAAAGGAGAGAAGGGGAGAGACTCACCTCCCCAAGATCACAGACTATTCTTTTTCAGTTTAAAATATATATTTTTTTTATACAAACACAAATACAAGTTCACCTTTTTGTTTTCCTTTCATTTGGTCATTATTTCGGAGAAGAATGAATGCTGGAGTGACTTTGAATTTGAAAGCCCCGTAAGTTAGGTTAATGTGCCTGATTTGAGTTTGGCCCGCGCTGAGATTTGGGCTGGGGGTTGGTGCGACAGTAAGGGTACTCCTGTCCTTGACGTGTGCTCCGTCACATTGATGAGCCCAGGGGCCTGTGGTCCAGACAGGCTCCGAGATTAAGATCCACGCGTGAGAACTTTAGAGGACCGGCGTTTCACAAGATCCAGCGGAATGACGCAGAATTCCCTCTGCTGCGTTAAAGAGGACTGACAGTATTTACTGTGTGGTCAGGCCGTCCGCTCAGGAGCCGTCTGGAAAAGAGCCTGGTCCGTGACCGCAGAGGACCGGTTTTACTCTGATAGCACCCCCTGGTTTAACCCAGACTCCCTGCCTCTCTCCAGATAGGCGAGCGTCCGGGCTGGAGAGAGCGGCCAGAAAGACTGTCAGCTCTTAAGGAATTGCTGCTGGGCAGAACTTGAGCACCCAGCATAAAGATATGTACACCAGGTACTAAAGCACCTGCTCCCAGCCTTCTGCTGACCAGTGCTGTCAAATTATTGCGTTGGAACAGCCCCTACCCTTTCTAAACCAGGGAGGGGTGTACAGACAAAACAGCGGGTCCACAACGCTGCAGAACTCCCTGCAAACACTCCCCTCTCGTCCCAGCTGAATTGCGCTCTTCTGTGTTTTCGTAATGCTATTTAAAGAAAGAAATGAATCAATTTCATATCTAATGTTTTAATGTCATGTATTTATTTTCCAATCTCCTGGATTTAATGCCCCTGTGAGGGCAATGAAGCTGTTGGCATGGAGATAAAGAAAATTTATTACACCTGTAAGAAAACCTCGGGCTGATTGTGGATTATCAACACTCTCAACCCCCTCCTCACCCCAACCTGTCTTATCTGAGCAGCAGCAGAGCTAATGCACTGAAGAATAAACACACTCTTATGCACATGCGCACAGGCCGTGCACACAAACACACACACACACACACACACACACACACACACACACCCAGAAACGCACCCATACTCACACGCACCATGCACACACGAGCATGTTCATACATACATTTCAGTGCTTCTAAACTGCAGTGAAATATGCGGCACACTAACAGATTAAATCTAGTGTTTCTTGATGATGTGCACTGTCCATTTGTAAGCAAACAAAGACGTACTTTGTTGAATGATACAAATAACTGTGATAGACTTCCAATTATAGGCTTATAAATATTGATAGACATCCAGATATCACTGCAAAAGAGCAATGACTCGCAAGCTGTTTGGCTTTTCCCTTTGCCAGACCTGCTATCTGAAGTCAACTCACTAACAGCCTGTGTACTTGGACCAACCTCCAAATATTAAAATCAGCAGTTGCCGCTTCTGTCCAAGGCTGACTCTATTGTGTCTACCAAAGGCCTTAAACGTAAGCGTGCAGTGCACTTTAGAATATGGCGCAGTGCAGTTTAGAGTATGGTGCAGTATAGAGCAGTATAGAGTATGGAGCAGTGCAGTATAGAGTATGGAGCTGTACAGTATAGATCAGTGCAGTATAGAGTATGCTGCACTTCAGTTTAGAGTATCGTCCAGTACAGTATGTTGCAGTATAGAGTATGGAGCAGTGCCATATAGTGTATGGCACAGTGCAGTATAGAGTATGGAGCAGTTCAGTATGGTGCACTGTAGTTTAGAGTATGGTGCAGCACAGTACAATATAGAGTATGGAACAGTGCAGTATAGAGTATGGTGCTGTGCACTATAGAATATAGAGTAGTGCTATATAGTGTATGGTGCAGTGCAGTCTAGAGCATGGCGCAGTACAGTATAGAGTATGGAACAGTGGAGTATGGTGCAGTATAGAATATAGAGTAGTGCAGTATAGAGTACGGAGCAGTGCAGTTTAGAGTATGGTGCATTGCAGTTTAGAGTATGGCCTAGTGCAGTATGGTGCACTGCAGTTTAGATTATGGTGCAGTACAGTATAGACTATTGAGTCGTGCCGTATAGCGTATGGCGCAGTGCAGTATAGAGTATGTTGCCGTGCAGTATAGAGTATGTTGCAGTGCAGTATAGAGTATGGAGCAGTTCAGTTTGGAGTATGGAGCACTGCATTTTACAGTATGGAGTAGTACAGATTTAAGTATTTCACAGTGTATTGTGGAATTTACTGCAGTATCTGTTGACCAGCTCAGTCCTCAGCCAAACTCTAAAGGAGCTTAAAAATGACAGCATGCTTCAGAGCCGCCATCAGCACCTGCCACCTCTGCTGTCAGGATTCAGTCTGGACCCCTCTTTCTCTCTCTTTTTAATGTTCATCGAGCGAGTGACTTCAGCTGAGCAAACAGATGCTACCGAGGCCTGAAAGCATATCTCATCTCCGCAATCGCCCAGTTGCACATGTTAATTTGACATTTTTTTCATTTGTCACCAGCATATTTATTTCAGCAGGAAATGTGGGCTTCCAGTAAAGCAAATGGTGACCTTTGATTAATGCATCGTGCTTCTTTGGCTTATAAAACCGAGATGGGGGCTGGCAGAAAGCTATAAAAGGCTGTATGAGAGCAGAATCGGCTCTCTGTAACTCAACTGCTAAGGAGTAAGAGATAAAAACCTCCAATTAAAGACTAAAAATCATCAGGATTATTTTCTTGGCCCGAGTCATACATTTTAATGTTGCGTAATGAATCACTCTATGCTATAATATGGTATGTAAATGTTATCACCAGTGTAGCATCTTTCAAGCTGTAGCCTGCTTACAGTACCTTACAAATATTATCCATTTGTTACTTAATCAATGTTTTTGAGTCTTGTGATTTATTTTTACATGTGCATTCAGCAGGTATTTTTAGCTCTGGTTTTGATATCATACAATGCCTCCTGTTGAGGAAACGGGTTGTAATGTATCTTACTTACAGCTGGAGGAGGCAACTTTCTCAACAGTCGCAATGTTGAGAAAACATTCCAAAATCATAACACCCGTTGTCCCTGCCCACAGAGTCCAGGTAAACCACCAGAATCTTTTTTGTTGTTGCGGAGTTTACCAAAAATGCAATAACGTTAAAAATGTTTTCCATTTAGTCACATTTTGGTAGCTAATGGAGTGATAGTTTTAAATTGCAATTGCTAAGTTCACTATCTCGCCAACCTGATGGTTCGCGAAATAGCTAACGTTAGCGAAATCCTTTTTATACGTGTAAATTGTTGAACAAGGCTACCCTCCATCCCAGACTTACCCGATACACCTAGCTCCAATTCAGCACTCTCCTGGACGTTTTACAATATTTTCTCCTTTTCATCAATGATACAGAGAAAATAAAGGAGTTGCATCTTTCAGCGAGCAAGTTTTACTTAAACACTACAATGGACAGTGTTGTGGCTAGCTGAGTTTTATAAAGACCTCAGATATATAAACTTATGCTAGGGTCTAGTCCCGTTTGGCGATGCAAGAGGGGGTGAAACTCTGTCAGCATCACGTTGCATTTAGCTGTACTACCACGCAAGGTCAGTCTCATTTGTTGATTGGTTCACGTCATGAGCCACTTTGTTTTGAAAAGAAAAGTTTGGGCCAAATTGCTGGTTTTAGAATGCGGAATGAGGGTTTAAAAGCAGTGTATGGTGCTGTACTTCACTCACAGGAGCTATTTCTATGATTGCTACCAACTAAGCGCGTTACCCGATATCTTAAAAAAAAGAATTAAAAAAAGGTTGCCTACTCCAATTTTAAGATTGTAGGGTTTCTTCTCTGGCCTATATGGTAGCATTAGGCCTTTATGCCCATCTAACCACAAGTCATTCAGAGCTCACAGTCACTGACCAAAACACAACCACAGCTCCCGGTGACTGACCGCTGCTTGCATTGTTTTGCTCAGAAACCTGACCGCTGCCCCGGGTACCCTGTCTCATGTCCACAGTTCTGAGGGGCTTTTCTGCTTCACAGAGCCCTGTGAGTGTGAAAGTCTAAGCTTGTGAGAGGTCCCTGCAGAAAGGTAGCCCCAGCCCGGAGAACTGCTGAGTAGCGCAGTCGCTTTAATGGGCTTTCCCTCCTGTGCCTGTATGGAACAGCATCACTAGCACTGCAGTGCTTTCACACAGCCTCTCTTTCAATAGAGACTGTCAGTTTTTCAAAGCTATATTCATACAGTGAAGCTTTGTGTGAGACTGCACTGTGACTCGTCTCTCTGCACTGTGGCTCCTCTCTTTGCTCTGTGACTCCTCTCTCTGCTCTGACTCCTCTCTTGATGCTGTTACTCCTCTCTCTGCTATATGACTCCTCTCTATACTATATGACTTCTCTCTCTGTGCTGTTACTCCTCTCTCTGCTATATGCCTCCTCTCTCTGCACTGTGGCTCCTCTCTCTGTGCTGTTACTCCTCTCTCTGCTCTATGACTCCTCTCTCAGCGCTGTGACTCCTCTCTCTGCGCTGTGACTCCTCTCTCTGTGCTGTTACTCCTCTCTCTGCTCTATGACTCTTTTCTCTGCGATGTGACTCTTTTCTCTGCGCTGTGACTCCTCTCTCAGCGCTGTGACTCCACTCTCTGTGCTGTTACTCCTCTCTCTGCTCTATGACTCCTCTCTCTGCTCTCTGACTCCTCTCTCTGCTCTATGACTCCTCTCTCTGCTCTATGACTCCTCTCTCTGCACTGTGACTCTTTTCTCTGCGCTGTGACTCCTCTCTGAGCGCTGTGACTCTTTTCTCTGCACTGTGACTCCTCTCTCAGCGCTGTGACTCCTCTAGCCGTGGTTGTGTGTGGGGTTTGAGGCTGGTGCTGGTGACCCAGACAGATGTCAGGGTCCACTGTGCAGCTGATACACAGCATATGGATATGCTCTGAGAGTTGAACGTATGATGGATGAGTCTGTCAGAGAGACAGCAAAAGAATGACCCCACCAACGTTCTACTGTGTATACGCCATGGCTCGCTCGGCATCCTGGGATATTTTATCTCGAAATGTAGCTCTACACAAATCCACCAAACACAAACCTCGCTTTTAGGACATTGTCTTTCCAATCAGAAAAACAAGCATACACGCAGTGCAGACACACACACAGTGAGTTTTTGGCTGCTCAGATAGAGGGGTAAATTCACAGTGAGTTCTTGGCTGCTCAGATAGAGGGGTAAATTCACAGTGAGTTCTTGGCTGCTCAGATAGAGGGGTAAATTCACAGTGAGTTCTTGGCTGCTCAGATAGAGGGGTAAATTCACAGTGAGTTTTTGGCTGCTCAGATAGAGGGGTAAATTCACAGTGAGTTCTTGGCTGCTCAGATAGAGGGGTAAATTCACAGTGAGTTCTTGGCTGCTCAGATAGAGGGGTAAATTCACAGTGAGTTCTTGGCTGCTCAGATAGAGGGGTAAATTCACAGTGAGTTCTTGGCTGCTCAGATAGAGGGGTAAATTCACAGTGAGTTCTTGGCTGCTCAGATAGAGGGGTAAATTCACAGTGAGTTCTTGGCTGCTCAGATAGAGGGGTAAATTCACAGTGAGTTCTTGGCTGCTCAGATAGAGGGGTAAATTCACAGTGAGTTCTTGGCTGCTCAGATAGAGGGGTAAATTCACAGTGAGTTCTTGGCTGCTCAGATAGAGGGGTAAATTCACAGTGAGTTCTTGGTTGCTCAGATAGAGGGGTAAATTCTTGCATGGTGTATATCAGTTTCCATCTCTAAAGACCGCAGTCATTTATTAGAGACTCCAGTTTAATCATCTCCTAATGCTGCGTGGAATGCCACACAGCCCAGACATGCTCCATAAACCCACACACCGGCGGTCTGAGGGTCCCCCGCTGTCTCGTGTGCAGATACACATTAAGGCAGAATGGCGAACGCGTTATTTTCCTGCCTTTAATTAATGTATGAGGGCATAATAGATCTGGCTCATACCGCAGTAAATCTGGGCGGCGTAGCAGACGGAGCTGAAAGCAATGCCTCGTGAAACGTAATACGTGGACGTGTCCCTGTCTAAGAGTGTTGCCTCGGATTAGCACCAGGACATGTGCAAGTACAAGGCTCACTGAATAATTGAAGCCGCCCTGTTAATGGTGCTGGTGGAGAGGAGTCGATAGCTCATCTCCTTTTACTGATACCTTTTCCCAGAGGATTTGTGTGTGTGTGTGTGTGTGTGTGTGTGTGTGTGTGTGTGTGTGTGTGGGGGTTGGTGGTAATGGTCGTGAACGTGGATGTGGACTGTGGGGAGGGGAGCGTTGTGACCCTAGTTTCTCTTTGGGAACAGGTGTCAAGTCCCAGAGCAAGTTGGACATATTGCCACTGCCATCATTGATCTTAAATACATTCAACTCTGCCTTATTATAATATATATGATTATTTGATGATTAATTATTCATTCACTATATTAGTGTGATAACGCATATGATAAATATCAAATTAAGTAATTAAATCTCAAAGTAGGAGATATCGGATATGAAAGAAAAAAATTCAATTGACATAGTAAAGCAAATGTCAAGTCAATACTGGAGGCTCTGGTCCAGCATGGATCCCTTCCCAGCAGCCCTTGCTCTCTTGATCAAAACTATAAAGTGAATCCAATTTTTGTTTAAGAAGGATTTAATATTAACAGACTTAGATGCAAAATGCACAGATCTTGATGTTTTCAGTATCGAGCTTGAAAAAAAATTCAGCGCGAGTTTTCGTATATATAACTGCTATAAGTTTTAGTGCTATATTTGTTTAGTGCTATATTTTTGTTTGCTTGTTTGAGGACACTCAGGGAACAAAAATCAGCCAAGAAATATCTGACATTTTGCCATAATTCAGTGGTGTTGTTTTGGAGTTTTGGACACTATGAGGCTTGGAGCTACGAGCTGACTCAACTTTAGCAGGCAGGGAGGCAACAGCAGTGACATTTAGTGACGTAAACCTGCCCCCCCCCCCCCACCCCCATGGATTGTCTGAACAGATGCAGTTGTATTTTTTGAAGTCAAGCCTTTTTGAAGTCGTGTGAACTTTGGCACGCTCACATTAGGAGCTTGTCCCCTCTCTGCCTGCCCACTGTGCCCTGCACGGGGCAGTTACCACTGCGGGCTCTGGAACGTGCCACTCACCCGCAGCTGCGGTTCGGGACTGCGGTCCCGCATGGCCTCGGGTGGGCGCGCTACAAAGGCTCCTTCATTGTGCATTCTGCGATGAAATTGCTTTTGAAGAATCTTCTGATAAAGTGTAATTGTGCTGTTTTGACCATCTCCAGATCAAAAAGGGCCAATGGAAAAATAAAGGAATAAAAATGTGCAGACTTGCGTTTCTTTTCTTCCTGACATGGTCGCTACGCGATGTGGTCGGCCTGATGCTGCTAGCTGTTTGTATCATTGAGCGCAGGCAACAAACATTACCCAACTTCCCCTTCCTGTGATAAATGAGGGAAAGGTCACCACACCTGCTGATCGGGCCAGTTCTTTACTACCACGCTGTTGGATCTGTGGCAATGTGCAGATCTGTGACTTCTTTACTTTACTGTACTTTACTTCAAGGTAAGCATTTAAAGTTAGGCTGGTTTATGTGATGCGAATGGCTTCCGGTGAGTGCCCTGCATCACGTCTGTGGCCAGATTTAACCAGAGGGAGCTTTGGGAAATCCAAGTTTTTTAATATCCATGAGTTTTCAGAGTCTTAGAACTGAAATTATGCTGTGTATGGCACGATAAATCCCTCTTTGTGATCTCCTCATAAGTCACCAGGTTTGACGGACTGATAAAACCATCTCATCTCCACTGGAATGGAAATGGTTACTTATGGATGTTATATTCAAGGAGATGTTTTATAAATAAGAAATGTATATCTCCCTGAGGAACGACACAAGAGGAACTTGGCAGAGAAGGCAACATGCGCCCCAGTCGAGGCTGAAATCGGCCAGCTTGAAAGATTGGAAACAAATCAGTTTTACACGTTACCACCCACCCCCCCCCCACCCCCCCATGTTTTTAAATGCATTGATTAACGTGGAGTGATCAATAGTATCAAAACCCTGCACTCACATTCTGGACGTAAATTTAGATTCGACTCCAATCTACTTTAATTACAAAGTCATCTGTTACACTGACATGGGCCATTTCTGTGCCACCATTAAGCTGAAAACAAAATTGAGCATTTTTCCTTAAGAGTGCATTTTAATCAAAAAATCTGAAGAAAAAAAATCCAATTGTTTTCACACGGTTCAATAAGAACCTTATATAGTTCCTGACTGCAAAAAACATCGAGGACGGTTTTTCTTTTCTGTTTTGGTCCAAAGTATCAGGGGATTTTCATATTAAACTTATTCAAGTGTTGTTCTCTATCAGTAAAAGGCTTTTGGTCTGGGTGTCTTGGTGGCATAGCCTGTTGAGCACTATCCACATGCTCTTTGCGCCCCACGACGTTGTAGGTTCGATTCCGACCGCACAAACTTTGTCGTATTTCTTACCCTCTCTCTTGCTCCCCATTTGTCCTGTCTCTCTCTCTCTTCTCTCTACACCAATAAAAGTGAGCGAGCCCAAAATAAATAAGAACCACAAAAACGGACCAGGTTTATAACAGAACTCCTGCAGGGTGGGAAAATTGCAACTATCTATTTACCAATCAAGACAGTTCACTTTCACAATGTGCGAATTAAATATACTATATGGATGTGTAGAAATACATAAATATCATAAATAAAAAAATAAAAAAAAGTGAAATGTCAAATCATCAATTGTAATTGTGTTAATTGTTATTCTATATTTAAGGATTGTTGGCGTGTGTGTGCACTGAAAATAAATTAAAACATCACCAACATCGCTGGTGCCCAGATGGTTGGGTGGGTTGTTTTTGTTGCTTTGCTTTTTGAACAAAAACAACACAAACATGCAAACCCTGCAATATTTGACAAACGGGTTGGGTATGATAAGCGACATAGCAGAGACCACAACAGCACATGTTATATTATTATATAGCCGTATAGCCATTTAGCATAGCCCCATGTTTAGCTATATAATAATATATAATATATATACACATTAACAACATATGTTATTGCAAGTTGCAATTGCTGCATTGATGCAAATTATTTTTGATTTTTTGAAAAAATTAAATTGGATTGGTGACAAGCAGTGCATAAAATATTTTTATTTTTTTTTATCACTTGTGTAATATATATAGATTGTGTAAATGTGTGTGGAAGTGAATCTCATTATATCTACAATCTTTTATATCATTGACATTACATATTATATAGTACAGTTACCAGTACACAACACCGATTTCATAGTTCAAAAAAAAACTAGTTTGCAGTAGCATTATAGCTAATAAGTAAGATAGCTATCTAACTTACTAACTTAAAGGTCCCATATTTTTAATTTTTTTTCAATTTTTATATATTCTTCTAACAAGTTCAAAAATGTTTTTTAAGGTTTTTTTAGTTTTTAAATATTTTTTAAATATATGTGGTTTTTTTTTTTTTTTTTCTCACATGCTCTGCATTGATTGGCAAACTCACAATCACACTTCACACACACTTACCTAACGACCGAAAACGAAAAAAAAAAGAAAAAAAAAAAAAAAAAGAAAAAAAAAAATTTTTTAAATTTTTTTTTTTTTTTTTTATAAATACAATATACACATATACCTCATATACAATAAATATTTTAAAATTTTTTTTTTTTTTTTTTTTTTTTTTTTTTTTTTTCAGCAGAAGATGCAATGCATCCTCCTTGCTTTCTCAAATCATATGCATCAACAAACAAATGCACATTTATTACCCCCCTGCAAATATTGTTTTTTGCAGCATTCATGTAAAATGTGTGTAAACACACACAACACACGTTTCAGTTTTTTTTTTAAAAAAGAGTTTAGTTTTTTTAACGCTTGCTGCTTGCTAACTGTAGGCTACTGCGATCACTGACTGAGCTGTCTTTATAAAATGTTATCCAATCGGAAGCTCATTGTATTTTTTTAGTGGCACCGAAAATCTGCGTTGGATTTGTTTTCGGGGGGGGTAATGAATGGTATTGGTCATCTGGGTTAACTTTACAGGACTCAGTACGCAACCAGGCAGCTTGGCTAGAGAGCTGTAGACTAACGTTAAAGCTCTTACTATTGTAGCTGGAAAGATTAAAAGTGCCTTGACACAGCACATTTAACATGGCCAGTTTTGTTAGTCATGAACTCTCCACTTGCTCATGATTATAATCTGTGGTGATGAAGTAAAGAACGGAAAGGCTGGTGTTACCACAAAACTGTATACCTACCCTGTTTTTTAGAGGCTGAAGGAGGGCGGGTTTATGCAAATGACATCCGGCTGTTTTCACAGGAGTCCAGTAATGACGTCACAGCTGGAGCCAATTCTGAACAGACTTTTAAGCAGAGCGATTTTTTTTCTTATGCAACAACAAAAAAATGGCAGGTAGTACCAACTCAATATTTTACCAGCACATAAGTATCATGCTACACTACATATAAATGCTAAAAGTAGCTAAACTGAATCTACGTAATCAACTGATCCAGACTGAAGGGGTTTCCGAGGGCGGGTCTATAAAATTCAACCAATCGGATATTAGATTCTGCCCACCGGCTTTGATGGGTGATGTTGACAGATTTTATTATTTCTCAGTACACACATATGCCAGCAATCCTGAAATAATTAAATGAGGACATAAATAATTTAATATGAAAACAAATTTTTAATTTAACTTTGTTGAAAGTTCACTTTTTATTTAATTAATATTGGCACAAATAGTTTTTATAATGGATAGGTTTTTGTGTTTGTCTATATATATATATATATATATATATATATATGGTAGTCCGTTTTTTTTGACACATCTGGAAACAAGTTTATTTTATTTTAATTTCAACCATATTGATTGATTAAGGTAAACTAATTCAACAAATGATGCTAAAGAAGTAGACTTTGGAATCACAAGCAATTGAAATGAACATAAATGCAAATTCTTCATGAGGAAAAAGTAAGTACACCCCTACCTTTACTATCATATTTCTTAAAATTGATGTCTGGTGCACAACAGATGTAAATGATTGTTCAATTATTAGATAATAATTTGTAAGTTTGGAAGAGTCTTTATAGCTTATTTTCAAGTACACTAACAATCTTTGTTGTTTAAAGTATGTCACATTGTTGTCCTGTGAACAACTACACCTGCGTCTGCTGATCTTTCTTGCAGCTCTTCTGCAGTGATGTGTGTTTCTGAGCATTTTTCACCAGATCTCGGGCCATTCTATCTGAAATTGTTCTTGGTGTTCCAGATCTTGCCTTGACTTCAACTGCTCTATTTATCTTTCATTTTCTTATAATGTTTCTGACAGTGGAAATAGGTAGTTTGAACATTGAGAGAGTTTTTTTAGCCTTCTCCTTGTTGGTGGAAGTGAACTCTTGATTCTGACATCCTTGGACAATTGTTTAGAGGAACCCATGGTTGTTAACACCAGACAAAACAGCCACTGCAGTCAAATGCTTTAGAAGACATGAAGTTACTTCAGAATAAATAGTTCCGCCCTGGAATTATATTTACCTGACCCATTGAAGCCATAATGAGTAAATCACCTGGGCCTGGGCCTTAGTAATAATCTTTTTAAAAAGTAATGAAGAATAATCCAAAAGGGTTCCCAAACACAGGGCCTTTTTCTTTTCTTTTTTTATTATTTTGAAACTGTAAACAAATTAAAATAAGAAGTTTTGTTGTCTTGTTTTAAAATGTGAAGAAATGTCATGTTTAACTTTGTACCATATAGAGGTCAGGTTAGCTTCTGTTCACTTAGATATTAATTGTAAAAGGCATTTTGACCAGGGTAGCCAATTTTTTTGCACCACACTGTATATATACACACATACTGTATATAGCATTCTCATATTGTGAAGGTGAACTGTCTTGATTAGCTTTTGAGAAAACGATCCCATCAAAGGTGCTGTACATGTCTGTGGTCTTATTACTGTTTTTGCAGATAAGACTGGAAAAGTAATTGGATTTTGCAGCTAAGCAGCTGTATTGTATTTCAGCATGCAGCCTCTCACAGTGCCGTAATGGGCATGTAGGCCAGAGGCTTTAAGTTTTCATTTCTCAGACTAATTTGCCAGTCTTTTTCATTTGACCCTTCGAGTATAGTGCAGGGCCTCTGTAGCAGTGCTGCGTGCGTGCGTGCGTGCGTGCGTGCACTGTCTATCATCTCTACTTCTCTACTGTTTGACTCTTCAAACTGTTGACTTTAGCCCCAGATTCCACATAGTTTTAGCCTAGCCTGCTACTGCCCAAGTACAGCCCTATTACAACCTGCTTCTGCCCCAGTACTGCCCAATTACACCCTGCTTCTGCCCCAGCACTGCCCAATTACACCCTGCTTCTGCCCCAGTACAGCCCAATTACAGCCGGCTTTTGCCCCAGTACTGCCCAATTACACCCTGCTTCTGCCCCAGTACAGCCCAATTACAGCCTGCTTTTGCCCCAGTACAGCCCAATTACAGCCTGGATCAGCCTACCTACAGTCCTGTGAAAGCCTGCTTCATCCCTCTTTAGCTGAAGTCTGGACTTCTTTTGGCTGAAAATTTGGCAGGACGAAACGGGAGATAGACGGGGAAAAAGAAACGAGGCAATTGATCGAGCCTCCATCTCAATGCCAACACAGGATGCTGACAGAATCACATTTCAGGAGATTGCTTATGAGACGTAATTGAAAACTGTCAGATTCTGAAAGGCGGAGAAGCCGCCGTTCAGCGGCAGGTGTAATTTCTGCGAGGATAAATCAAAGCGGCATGCTTGTGTTTGGGCTCATGTGCGATATGGAAGCACCGGGCAGGCTGCCGCCTTCCTGCCTTCACTGTAGTGTGTAATCGGTTTGTTTACAGCTTGCAGATGTCTTTTGGAACATGTAATCACCAAACCTCTGTTGGATCTGCACACCAGTGAGCAATTTGCACAGGGACGTGTTGTTGCTCTTTCCAGTTTGTGCAAGTTGCCTGCGGTTGGTGCAGTTACAAGTTCACCTCTCTGCTAATCTGTGAAAAGGCGGATTCGACTCGGTCCTTCAGTTTGTCGTGAAATGTATGTCTTTTTACATAACAAATCCTTTATTTTTTTCAATGTTTGACTTCTTTTAGGTTCTATTCGGCTTCTAATCAATATGTCTCCCTTCAGAAAAATCAATAGCGAATTTGAAGCGAGCCATTTTGGAAAGGACACGGTGTGTAACATCCAGTGTGTGGGGCCCATTCTTTATCCCCTCAACATATTTTACACATTGCAGTATGAGGGAGTGCATTAATCTTTACCCCTGAAAGCACAAAATAAGAAAAATATACACTCCACTGCTTGAAGAAAAAAGGGTTGCTTCCATAAAGCATTAGAGAGATGATTAATGTATTGTCATGGATGAGAGGGGAACATGCATGTCTTTTGGTTTGGTAATAGTGTTCATTCTACAATGTGCAGATTAAAATGGACATTCACAATGAGATCCTGTCTGCGGAGAGACGTGCTTTTTATCTGCTGATTGGCTAATCGTTGCAGTCTGAGCAGATGGCTACAAGGCTGTCCGTTGCTGTGTCTAATAACTGCGTCCGCGCAGATTATGTCCAGGCTGTCCGTTGGCGTGTCTAATGACTGCGCAGATGATGTCATCACAGAGGAGTGTGTGTGTGTGTGTGTGTGTGTGTGTGTGTGTGTGGAGAGAGCTGACAGATATGTAAGCACAGAGAGATGTCTGTGAAGAGAGTCGACAGGTGTGTAAACGCAGATATGTGCGTTTGTGTGTAGTGAGAACTGACAGGTGTTTAAGTGCTGAGGTGTGTGTGCGTGTGTGTGTGTGTGGTGAGATTCAACAGTTGGGTAAGCACAGAGAGGTGTGTGTGTGTGCGTGCGTGCGTGCGTGCGTGCGTGCGTGTGTGCGTGTGTGCGTGTGCGTGTGGAAAGAGCCGACAAATGTGTCAGAACAGTGAGAGAGCTGTGTGTGTGGAATGTGCGACAGGCCTGTAAGTACAGAGAGGTGTGTGTGTGCGTATGTGTGTGTGCGTATGTGTGTGTGGGTATGGGGCGGGGGCGTGGGGGGGGGTGTAGCTGTCAGGCATTCAGTGATCGTGCCAAATAACTCAGATTGAACCTGAAGGGAAGTGAATGAGCAAGCTTCACAGATGCAGGGGATGTGCTCTCTCTACGGTTTGTTTTATTGCTTTGTCATGACTGATATTGAACAGGTGTGCATGAAATGGGCATCATAAGTTAAGGCTAAAAATTCCTTTGATCTGAAGTTTGCAGTAACTTTTCCAGAGTTAAGTGACTGCAGCTAAATCAGCTTTTGGAGTAAAATGTTTGGCAGTCATACCTAGAGTACGCCTACAGAAAAAAAAAAACTTGAAATACAGTGAAAAGGTAATGCGCACAGAGCAAAAACCTTTTGGGGAAAACAGCAGTCACTTTAGAAGGTAATTTCTGAGAAGGTTTGGGAGGAAGGGCAGTTTCTCATTGCAGTAGTTTTGTAAATGAAATCTGCTTGTGGTCCATGTGAGTGGCAAAGTCAGTCACACATGGTTTCTGTCCTGTGATGAGATTTTTAATGAGCTCAACTGTGTAGGTGTCAGATTAGAGTTGTTAATAAGGCACTCCAGTGAAACGATGACTACAATGACTTTTATACACACACTCTGAAAACTGAGGAGTGTTTCAGCGCATGTGGAATACATTACATTTTTCTACAACTTTAAAGGCCTGCTGGGTGGCTCATTCCGTTAAAGCACTGTTCTAGTGTGTGGATGGGCACCACAGTCTGGAACCTGTTAAGGCACTGTTTCAGTGCATGGATGGGCCCTTGGTCTGGTACCTGTTACAGCATTGTTCCAGGCAGTGCATGGGTAGGCCTCATGGTCTGGTATCGAATCCGGACTATGCCAGTGCCGACTGGTCGGCAGCCCCGCAGGACGACAAACAATTGAGTCCCGCGTCCCCCAGGGAGGAGAGGCTTTCAGTCGGCCTGGATGACAGCATCTCATCGCACACCAGTGACCTCTATATACTCACATGTACACCCAACCCACCCCCTCCTCCTCCCGAGCACACTCACCTGCAGAGTCTGGCCTGTGACCTCACATATGCACAAGATTAATCTTCTTTTACTTTTATTTCTCGGATTTTATTCAAAGTTCAAAGCCTCTGCAGATTTCAATTTCCCCAAAACAGTTTAAAAGTTTGAAAAAAGGCACACAGAGGACCACAAGTAACAAATGGCCCTTAAAATGTAATGCACACAACTCATTAGTGTCATAAGTTTGTCATAGAGATGTATATCCTCATAATAGTATCTGGGAAGCAAGCGCAAGTCCATCTGTATCTCGTAGATAGTCCTCTCTCCATCTTGCGGCGAGTTGTTGGGATCCTCTTCAGATTAGAGTCATTATCTGCCTGTCCTGTTCAGATGAATGGCACGCTGTTCTCATTGAAATGGCACAGAGGAAGCCCGCCGTGTCTGCGTGGAGCCTGTCTCCTGTTTGAAATTCCTCGCAGGCACACTGAATTGTGTGGGATTGACCTGCACGGAGCCCGCCCGCGGCTGTCGCTTTAACGGCCGATGAAAAGCGCGCCATGCAATCTGCACTGAAATTAATTTATGTGTCTTTCAGAAAGTGAGGGAAAAAAATATAAGCAGGAACTCTGAAATGATGTGTTTTAATGATGGTGATTACTGTTGAGGAAAAGAAGCACCCTGATGCCTCCCAATGCCTTCCCCAATACACTTAATTCTGGCTCTCTCTCTCTCTCTCTCTCTGTCTCTCATTCTCTCTCTCCATCCATCCCTTTCTCTCCATCCCTCTTTCTGCTGTGTGCTACTGGGACTGTAAAGCTGCAGTGTACAGCAGAATTTGTGTATAGCAGCTGGGCCTGGGCTGGGTGCCTCGGTGATGGTTGCCTCTCATCTTGGGGTGAGATCGGTACGCTACATGAGAACTGTGGTGCTGATTGCCGCTTTTATGTCCGAACTCCCTTTTTCATTTCATAACGAGAAGGTAAGACCCTCTTGTCAATCAACACAAACAGGGCTGGACTTACTCACTGATTGGGTAATACTTTGCGATCGATTACTTCGTCTTTCTCCAAAGGTTTATCAAACCTGCTAGCCTGGAAATGCGAGCGGGATATGGCTAGCTGCATTAGCCCCACTATCTAACTAGGAAGCAAGCAATAGGTTAACCTTAACCCCTTAACCCCTTTGCGCAGACCTCTTATTGGCAATGCTGCAGGCATCATGGAATTGCTCACCTGAGACATTCATTGCTCCTGCAACCAAACTATGAGTGGAAACAAAAGACTCTGTGTTCTATCTTTATTAATGCACGGTTCATGACAACTGTGCTGACTACAGAGTTTTAAGTGCCACTATTGTCGCGTAGCAAGGTTGGAGTTGCAGGAGGGTGCATGGAGAGCTCTGCATGAACAACTGTTGACCCAAAAAGCTGGCGATTTGCAGTGGAAGGTCTTGGATGGGGCAGTGTCTGGAAAATGCAGTTGCTTCTGTTGTAAATCCTGATGTGAGCTCTGTCCATTTTGTAATCAAAAGGAAACTGTGAGGTGATTTATAGTTGTTTTTGTGTTTTGTTTTTAGGTCATTCCGTTTTCTTTCTTGGGGAGGCTTTTTGCCACACTAAGGCTTAATTTATACTTTGTACTAACTTTGTCGCAACAAAAATTTAGTTTTTCTCAATATTGCAATATCACAATTTTGTTGTCGTGGAAACAGTCATACTTTGTCACGCTGTGTGATTGGACAGTTTACAAATGTAAAGAAATGGTCATGAGTTTGGCCTTTTGTTACCATAGAGACAGCAACAACAGATCCATTTTCTCGCAGGTATTTCGTCGAAGTATAAATGTGAAACACGTGCGACACCTTCATTTTTGTCACATGACACTTGCCGAAAATGTTGTGCGACTATCTTTTTTATTTTATTTTTTATTTTATTAAGGATCCCCATTAGCTGGTGCCATAGCAACCAGCTAGTCTTCCTGGGGTCCACATAACAACACATACAAAGACAATCGCAAGTGAAAACCATACAATTGCAAATACACTGCTCAAAAAAAATTAAGGGAACACTTAATCATCACAGTATAACACCAAGTCAATTAAACCAAACCGGTCATGCTGGATGATGTTGCAGGCAGCATAACATTCGCCACGGCGTCTCCAGACTCTTTCACGTCTGTCACATGTGCTCAGTGTGAACCTGCTCTCACCTGTGAAGAGAACGGGGCGCCAATGGTGAACCTGCCAATTCCGGCAAATGCTAATCGAGCTGCATGGTGCTGGGCTGTGAGCACAGGTCCCACTACAGGACGTCGGGCCCTCATGCCACCATCATGGAGTCTGTTTCTGACAGTTTGATCAGAAACATGCACACGAGTAGGCGCTGGAGGTCATTTTTGTAGGGCTCTGGCAGTGCTCCTCCTGTTCCTCCTCACACAAAGGAGCAGATACCGGTCCTGCCGCTGAGTTGTTGCCCTTCTACGGCCCTGTCCAGCTCTCCTCGTGTAATACCCTGTCTCCCGGTATCTCTTCCACGCTCTTGAGACTGTGCTGGGAGACACAGCAAACCTTCTTGCGATGGCACGTATGGATGTGCCATCCTGGAGGAGCTGGACTACCTGTGCAACCTGAATAGGCTGCAGGTACCGCCTCATGCTACCAGTAGTGACAAGGGCACTAGCAAAATGCAAAACTAGAGAAAAATCAGTCAGGAAGGATAAGGAGAGATAAATGGTATGTGGCCACCACCTACAAAACCATTTACTTTTTGGGGGTTGTCTTGCAGTTGCCTCTCCTGTCCATCTGTTGTCACTCATTTGCACCAAAGCCGGTGAAATTGATTCACAATCGTTTACGCTTTCTAACTGGACAGATCAATATCCCAGAAATTTAATTGACTTGGTGTTGATTAAGTGTTCCCTTAATTTTTTTGAGCAGTGTACAAAAGTTAAAATCCAAAACTCAACACACAATAGATAATAAACCAACCAACATGAAAAGAAATAACACAATAATCAGAAATATGATGAGAATTAAGTAAAAACAAATAAACTAACAAATAGGACACCTGAGATGGCAAACAAAACATACAAACAGCACAACCAGCAAAACAAATGACAGTTTTAGATAAAATTTGAGTTTCTTTTAAAAAATGTATTCACTATCAATGCAGCAGAGATTTCGAGGCAGGTTATTCCAGAGAGATATTGATCTATAAATAAAAGATTGCAGTAAAGCATTTGTTCTCGGACGAGGGAGTACAAACTGACCATTGCTGGACCCTCGAGTGTTATGACCATGCTTAGTATTACTATAAACAAATTGTTCCAACAGAAAAACTGGAGTTTTACAACTAATAACTGACTTGAACAATACAAGTGTATTAGATGACAACCTATTCTTGACTGTAAGCCAAGAGAGGCAAGCATGCATTCGATTCAAGTTGGATCTTAGTGAACAACCCAGAACCAACTGTGCTGCCCTGTTTTGGACAACCTGGAGCTTCCTAAGCTCACCACTTTAGAACAGTAGTCAAGGTGACACAAAACTGAACTTTGAACAATCTGACATAGAAGGGGACGATCAACAAAATACGCACATTTCCTGGAAATACCAACTGCTCTTCCCATCCTTGAAACAATATGACTGATATGCTGAGACCAAGATAGAGTGCACTCCAGCGTCACTCCAAGGAGCTTAGCACTTTCAACTTGTTGAACTGTTGAATTACATAACTTTAAATCAAGCTTTGGGTTACAAGATAACCTGTGCCTAGTTCCCAACACAATATGTTTTGTCTTAGAGATGTTAAGGACAAGTATATTACATATTATCCAGTCATGCACATGAAGTATGAATTAGGCTTTAGTGCGGCCTTTTCCAAAAAGTTTTTATTTTTGGTTTTTCTTATGGAAAGAAGAGAAAGAATATCTGCTAATATTTTGGGCCAGGCAAAAATGGCATTGTATATCAGCATGAAATAGACTATAGAGCAGAGAGCAGGGGAAGAGGCAGTGGCACTTTTAACAAGGATGCTGCAGGCTAGAGTTTGGGTACGCTGATTTCGGGTATAATAAGGCGATGAGGACCATTGATGATTTTACAACTGTTTGGTGCAACCAAGGGGCAATATGCTCTGTAATGGGCGGTGAATTAATATTTCCTGATGACTTTGGGTGACTCTTGATCATGTTTTATTTAATTTTAATTTTTTTAACATACTGTATATTGATCTATATTAAACCACATTTTTTGATTTGTGGTGTTTATATTTTTTTGGTTGGATTCATTCACAGACAGTAGTTAAATACATGGAGTTTTTTCTCTCCAACTTTTTTTCTCTCCGTTAGGTGGTTGTTTTAATGGGTTAGATTGGTAATGGTTTGTTTTTGTTTTGTTAAGAATTATTTGTCTCCTTCAGTGTTAAAATAAAGGGAGTCAAAGGTCTCTCTCTCTCACTAGTTATCAGCACCACCGAGAAGAGTTTCCAGTGGCAGTATGGATTTCTGTTCCGGCGAGGAGTGGCTATTGCTCCCCACACCAGTGGAGGGATGGAGGGATGGAGGGAGAGAGGGAGGGAGAGTGGTGTTGTAATGTCTGGAGAATGAGAAAGGGACTGGCTGTTGAAGTTCAGAGCAATGGAGAATCTTGAGGTTTCTGACAATCCTGTAGTCAGCGGTAACCTAACTCAGTGTCTTCAATGTGTGAACACAGCTTTTACTGATTCTTCTCTCATTCTCTGTCTCTCTAATGGCTTCAGTATGCAGATGATATCACAGCAATGGTTAGAGATGAGGAGGACATGTAGGCATTGGAGGATAGCCTCCAGATATTTCTAGGTGCCTCCTCAGACCGGTTAAACCAGGGGAAATGAGAGGCTTTGCTGTGTGGGGATTTTTGTAGCTGCACCCCCTCCCCCCCCCAAGTCTTACATTGGGGACAGGAGGGAGTAAAAGTGTTGGGGGAGCATCTAGGAATTGAAGGGGTGGTGAGGAGAAATTGTGAGTGCATGCTGGATTCAGTGTGTGCCAGGTTGTGAAAATGGAGGTGGATCCTATCGATTGTCATACCGTGGATGAATGCTGATTATTAACAACTTTGTGGCACAAGTGGGTGGTATTACCCCCTCCCCCAGGGGGTTTACTTAGTGACAGTCAAGGAAAATCTGTAATATGCTTATAACCACGTTATTTATGGCTATTAAGGTATGTATTGAGCACCAATAAATCGCGAGAAATGAATTCCATTGCAATTCCATCTCTTTAAATTTCAGTCTATTTATTTCTCTTTATTTCTGTATGCTGAAAAAAAGGGTGGAGTCGAAATGGGTCCATGGTGAGGTAGACGTCAAAACTCAACCAATACATACTTTGATCTCATTACATAACTCCTCCCATAGTTTGAGGCGAATAAAACCATCCTGTTCCACAAAGAAATCCTGTCTGAAGTGTGAACCAAACGCTTTTGCTCTTGAGAGTAGTTGTCCGCGTTATCAGCATT